>JAWXYG010000008.1:1250000-2500000 GCA_034222035.1 Acacia crassicarpa
CCATATAGGATACTTCTTTCTCAATTAGCTCCTTTAAACAATAAAATATTGACTTTAAAATTCCTTAGCCAATATTTATTATCATAATAATTGAGAGAATAAGCCTTGAATTCTAATAATTACTCATATAGTCATCCAGACCAAATTTTCATAATGTATACTTGAATAGTAAATTACTATTCATAGTCCCAAAATATACTGATTCCAAATTTGTCACATTCAAATACTGGGTCTAGTAGTCTTCCAAATATAGACTAATTTCCAAATCTTTAGACCCAAAATTCGGGATATTACACATGTGACACCTCCTTAGTTGTTATTTTAAAGGAGGGGAGCCATAGTCCAGATTTAAGCTCTATACCTTTGGCCGGGTGTATCTTAAGTTTTGGTGAGCTTGAAACCATCCAGTCAAATGAATGAGTTTCTATTGGACTATATGTTAGCCTATGGTTCCAGTCAGCGGTATACGGTTGGAAGGGGATATAAGGGAGGCTGCATACTGCATAGTACATTTCTGAATTATTCAATAAAGAATGATGAGTATTTTGTAAAGGCATTTGATGTGAACAACGGTATATCTAAAAATATCTGAGTATATTAAATTCACATTATATTACCTTTTATTTTTGTCATATGTAATTTGCTCGTGTAAGGTAGAAATATTCAGTAGTTACTGAGACGTGGAATCTCATCCCATATTAACATTTTTCAGGTGATTATTCTAGTAGAGAGCAAGGGAAGGCACCTATGGAGTGAGCTCTAGAAGCTCTTTTGATCTCCAATAGATTATGTTATGTTATTATATTTGCCATGAACCTAAGACTTCCGTTTTGTATTAAACTCTGAAATATTTTCTGGAATTTATTCTGATTATGTATTACGGGTTTTATTCGAAATGGTAACATTGTAAAAGGATTTGGATATTGTTGAACTCTTTTGAAGGTATTTTCAATATTTTGACCGAGTTTTTGGGTATTAAAATTGTGGCGTTACACTTACTCCATCTCTCATGGATTTCTCCAGTTTCTCTAACTCACTATCCATATATATTCAAACCCCTAATTAAACTTATAATATAATTTTCATAATAAATATATCTTTCTCTTCCATTTTCTCTTCGGCTATGAGATCTGCTGAGTTAATACATCCGCAACCTCACAAACTATACCACATAATAGATTTCATAATATCATAGACATACACACACACATATTTATTTATTTAAGGGAAAATCCTATTAAAGGTCATGTGAAATACCTAAATTTTAATTTGTGTCCCTGAACTTAACAAATGAATAATCAAGTTATATGACCTAAAGTAGGATTTAGAAATTGAAGGAAGTTACTTTCATGCCCCTTTTCAACACTCCTCAAACTCCGAATCCCTCCCTCTTCTGGCCCCTCTCTATCCCTTCCACCATTAAAACAAAGTCTGAGATCTGGTAATTGCCGACTGCAACATTCATCGGTTCACAAGCAATCATTTTTCCACGAAAATAGCATTATATTTTTACACACCTCACGTTCTTTCACTAGGATACACTATATAATGCATCCAATTAATATTGTAATAAGGGTTAAGTTGGAAAAAATACATATAAGATTATCCAACACCAAATAATCTTTCTTTTTTTTTTTCTTTTTAGGAATAAAAGTAAGTAACTATGCACTTTTAAAATATATGCAAAAATACAGACTGACCATTTATGTGAGTTTTTTAAGGGGTGTATACATGACATTTTTCCAAAAGTGCACCAACACAAATGGAGGCTCCCCATCTCCCCTTTCCTTTGTCCTCTGTGTAATTGAGAGACCAAAACTATTTGTTTAAAACTTTAATGATCAAAACTAAAGTGACGGTAAATTAATAAAGACTAAATTTTGTATTACCCTATTGACTAATTTCTGGAAAAAAGGTAGATGAGAGGGGAGGGAGGTGGTGTTATTAGGATAGAGAATTAAATTTATAAGGGTTATTTACACAAAATTATCAAATCCTAAGATCTTATTTTATGACATTTAACCTGATTTAAGATTTGTTAAGTTTATTAATCCAATTTAAAATTCAGGTAATTCATTTGTCTTTAATGGACTTTTTCCTATAAACAAATATATATTAAAAAATTATTCATCAAGTACGCAATATAAATCTTTTCATCTAAGCTTCTAATAATATATAAAGCATTTAGTTTTTCTCTTTTCAATTTCCCCCTTATTTACAATCGAATATCATGAATAATTAATGTAGTTTTTGACTATTAATTGCAATATTACAAATTAAATTAAATATCTGACTGGGGCTTCAACCCTTAGATTCCCGTTACTCCAGCCGCTTACGCTTTGGTCGTTCTTATTTCAGGTTCTACGATTTCAGTTTGAGATAATAAAATATTGGTTAAAATACACTTTTAATCGTTTAAATTTTATATGAAGTATACTTTTGATTTCTTAATTTTATAAAATATATTTTTAGTTCTATATTTTTAATACCGTTTATGTTTCTAACCAAAAATATTAATGTAAATTTAAGTAATGATTGCATAACTGATAAAACATATTTAAATTTTATTTTTTTAATATAATATATATTAATTATTAAACTAAACTAAACCAAACCCACAAATAGCTGCAATAAAATCAAGGTTTTGATAATTTAGATTTTTTTTTGCCACTTGATATTTAGGTTTTGATTATTTTTTAATACTTAAATTAGTAAACTAAATTTTTTCTAATACAATCAAGTTTTTGATATTAAATGCTTCATCATGTTTTTAGACATTTTTTAATTTATAATATATTAAATTTTAGATTAATAACACTTAATTACACAGTCATCACTTAAATTTATTAAGTCAGCATTTTGTATTACTAACGTTAGAATTATATGAAAAAAATATACTTTATAAAGTTAAGAGACTAAAAACATACTTCATGTAAAAGTATACTTTAACCTAAAATATTAGATTCATTGACAACTAACCACCAATTCAGAGGCTTAAGGCTTGTTTGGTTTGAGGGGATGGGATGGGATGGGAGGGGAAGAACCCCTAAGAAAAAGATTGACTAAATTACCATTAATGAGAAGAATATGTCTTTTTATTAAGAGTATATTTTTAGAATATTGAAAATTTTCCATGAGTTATTTAGTAAAGATGAGAGGAAAAAATTTCTCTCTCCATTCTCTCTCCCCTCAAACTAAACAAGCCCTTAAAACGAAAAGAGTTGGGGTGCATCGGCCTCACATGTAAAGAAAATAACACAAATTCCGACATAGAGAAACAAACTTATTAGAATAGCTATGCCTTAAACGCTCAAGGCCTATCCCATGGGGATTAGTCTTAAATCTAAAGACTTGGGAATATATAGGTTCACACCTAGAAAGAATTGTTCAGGGGCTTCGAGATCTCAAATCTCAGCTCTGGTGCATCAGATTCGCATCAGTAAAAATAAAGGCCCTCGTTCCGTGTCGTATAGTAACTAAACAAGCAACCATTCATTAAACCTCAGTGGAAAATCACGTATCAATATATACATTTTCCATGAAATGAACATGACCAAGAACATACTCCTCCACAAACACCAGTGATTATTGGTAAGTGTATTAATATCAAGTCAAAAGGCCAAATAAAAAAAAGAGCTAATGCAGAATGGTGGAAACTCGGTGGAGATCATCCACCACCTACCCAATTAAGTTAAAAATCCCAACCATTTCCAAATGTTAGCCATGTTCTCTAGCCTGCATAAAAATCCAAACTTCCTGACCATGAATCAGCCTTATGCCCAGCTTGTTGACACTCTGACCCGTAGAATATTCCTGGTATTCACATTCATCAAGAGCATGCACATGATATATTTAGTTATTTACAACTTACATAAACCCGTGATACCAAACTCAAACATTTGTATTTCCATTCCCACCCAAAACCCTTATCAGCTCAGATTTCTGCTCTGGAGTTAACCTCGAAGGGTACTTAACCTCAAACTTAATCCTCAAATTGCCCTTCTTCCCAGGCTCTTTTGAAATGGGCATTCCCTCATTAGGGACAACGACCTCACCGCCAGGTTTGACAATATCGGTCAGTGGGATCATGATATTCCTTCCATCTAAGGTAGTGAGGTCTAGGGTTTTACCTGTAAGGGACTCTAGAAGAGTAATCTCTTGGTTGATCACCAGGTCATTACCATCCCTCCTATAAACAGCATGGGGTTTCTCATCCAACACAAATATAAGATCTGCTGCAATGACACCAGGCTCCTGGTTACCCTTATCAGGGAAAGTAATCTTTGTTCCTTTCTTCCAACCAGGTTTCACCTCAATAGTCAATATCTCCTCCACATTCCAAGACTTCCTGCAAAGGGAAACACACACATCAAACATACTCAACAAAATAATGCATCCGTTTTATTTGGATATAGAAGGATCAATAGAGCTTTGACTAACGGATTATCACAGCATCACACCATCAGTACAAGGATAATTCTAAGCCAGTTTCTTAAATGTTGTAAATTCTTTATTAGATTACCTATCAGGCTGTAGTTCACAAAATGATCTGGGAAGTTTTCCTGTTTAGATTTAGAAGACTTACATATCTATACCAATTATTCAGGGGGTAGCACTACCTACTAATCTGAATTAACAAGAACACATGAATCAAATCACAACATGCAAGCGCAGCTAAAAATTTTGGAGCAACATGAGTAACTTGTGACACATGGGGCCCAAAGAAAAATATCAATCTAGAGAAGGGGCAATAAAATTAATAAATTCATCACATACACATTTTGCCATATAATGGGATGAAAATATGATACACTATTACACTTCCATCCTGCCAGACATTACAAGATTTTTAGGCCTCAAATTCAGTGTTGCCTTACCTGAACTCACTTGCCACATCTTATGAGCCAAACAAGATGGGTTCCTAATTTTTATCACAGCCAATAAATGGTCTACATCTCACTCTGGAGAGCACTTGAATCAAATAAAGTTTTGGCCTAAAAGGTACCCGATGATATAAACTTGTCAAGTAACATTTTCCAATAATATGCAATATTTTAAGTGTTCAAATTTAATTCCATTAGTTTTTTTTTTTTTTTTCCTGATAATCACACAGACAAAGCCTGAAAAACTATAAAGCAACTATTCTAGGGGCAACAGTCCCACACAAGTTTGTCCCAAACAGATAATAACTACTGCTCAGAGGGTTGCTTTTATCTAATTCTAATAACGTTTTTGTGTGTACCGTGTGAAATATAAATTAACATATCTTGCTCAACCTATCTCCTATTATTGAATACTCGCACATCCCTAAACCAGTGCAGTACTGAGTATGATGAAAATCTGAAGCAATGCTACCATGACGGGGTCTCTGTATGTATTTCAACCATTTACGCTGGCTGTGTAACTCCTTATTGGAAAGTAATCCAAAATTCTGGGTCTGTAAATGAATTTTCAATCCACTGAATGTAAGCAGACAACAAATTTATTTTCACAACTTTCAGATATCAGGAAACTAATGACTGCTACTTCTGTAGTTTAAAGCCTCCTCTTTTCAACTCTCTCAAAATAAAATCTAATCAATCATGTTACAAATCGTTTAACTTAAAAGATAACTCATAACAAAAGACGAGAAGACCTAATTCTATCAACCAAAACCTACCAACAAAGGGATAAGCAAAGCCCAAGTCAAATCTACTTACGATTCAAAATTACATGATAAACACACACTATTAGCATAAACATCACAAAAAGTCGACAGGGCCACAGAGATTTAGATAGGAAAGTTAATTTTATTATTTTAATCAGTCCATCATTATCTGAACATGAGTTCTTTTGTACAGTTGCTCCCATATTTTAATGAATAAGCAGAAGCCTCCTACTTTACTTGACTTTCTTTGATCCATGACCCCGGATACTATCAAAAGCCATGGTGTATATATTATCACACCAACCAAAAAAAAAAAAAAAAACTAAACTCCAAAGAGAATCTTAATTCCCCAGTTCCTTCCATAGCTCTACACATCAATAATTGAATTAAAATGTGACTGTTTGATATCAATTTGAATAAGATCCAGGATATATCAGAAGACATGGCGTATATATTATGAAACCAACCAAAAAAAAAAATCCAAAGAGAACTTAATTCCCCAGTTCCTTGTGTATTTCTAAGTGTCAATAAGTGAATTAGAATGTGACGATTTGATATCAACTTGGGCATTCTACACACACAAATCTGAAGCACAAGATTGATGCCAATTTGGGATCCAAAATTTCTACAAATTGAGTTAGTTATCAGTCAACGGGTAAGGTGAAAAATCTGAAAGGTTATTTTGGTATAGTCAGAGAACAAAAGAAAGACAATTTTCAGCAGGTCATATAACCTAACGAACTAAGGACTTGACTCCAAGAATGATCAACCTTAAAGTTGCTTCAAAATTACTACTATTTGGGTGCATGTCAAATTCAATCAGGCCAAGACTTTGACTTTTAAAATTCAACCAAATTTGGAGCAAAATAGCTACATTAAATCAAGCAAAGTCAAACCGGAGAAGAAACGGGTCAGCTGGAAGCAGACTGGAAGCAGAGAATCCTACTTAAACGTTAATACTCTAGTGGCATGATGTGGCTAGATTCCTCTGTTTACATTACAAAACATTTTATTATGCAAGGCAGAAAGGAGATCAGCGCATCTGATAGCTCTTATGAACCATGAGGGATCTTGGTATTCCCCTATTCATCAACGACTGGATTTGCCTAATCAGGGTGCTAGAGTAAGGAAAGCACGAAGCCGTCCTATTTAGAATCATAACCCTATGAGAATGAAGTTTGTATCATTCGAAACCCAAGGTTCCAACCAAGTTCAAAACCAGACAAATCAGCCCAAGCGGAGGCTAACGAGAACCACTGTTTGCAGCAAACCCCCAAACTCCATCTAGATATCTATTGATTAAAACGGAATAGAATAATTTCTAAGAATTGCAACACAGCAATTAGAATCAACTTAACGAGACAGAACCTAACGCTCGAAGAAGTAGCAAAGCAATCAGCTTTTAAGTTAGGGTGTCAGCAGATTAGAGATTCGATATCTTAAAATTAATATTACAGATATCAAGTTGCATACCCAGAAGCGTCACAGACATTCCTTGAGATCCTCATCTTCTTCTTGACACCTTTGTAGAGCTCTTCCAAGCTACACGGCAAAGGAGTCTCCACTGCCGCAGCCTTCCTACTCCCTCCACCAAACGCGCCATTTGAAGTTCTAAAAAACCCGTCCCTATGCGCACCATTCCTCCCACCTCCACCACCAGTACCACCATTCTCCGACCCAAAAATTTCCGCGTAAATGTCATCGGCATCCCTAGGATTAAACCGGTAAGACGTGTTGCTATGCTGGCGTTGTTGGTTTTGGAAATGCCGGTAAGCACGAGAAGACGAGGAGGACATGGAAGAAGAGGATTGCGGAGGTGGCGGGAACTGACCAGACTTGAGGGCCTCCTCGCCGTAGAGATCATAGATCTGACGCTTTTGGGGATCGCTCAAAACGTCAAAGGCTTCGGAAATTTGCTTGAATTTGGCCTCAGCTTCCCTCTTGTTAACAAGGTTTTTGTCTGGGTGCCAAATCATCGCTAGCCTCTTGTAGGCCTTCTTCAAATCGTCCTCACTCGCATTTCGATTCACCTTCAGTATGTTATAGTAATCCATGCCCATCCGTGAGCCTATGTGTAAGCGAGTCTCTCTCACCCTCTCTCCCTCTACGAGTATATCAACGGGGATGCTTGAGGTATGAGAACGAGTAAAAGTTCCGGCAACAAAGTGAGAGTACGACGGAGGAGGAGGAGGAGGAGGAGGCGGGCGATTGAGCAGAAGAAAAGGGGACCGTTAGAAGGGGAAAAGGAAAGGAAAGAGGGGATGAATGCCGTGGATCTGACGGTTACCATGACCAAGAAGATGAAAGGAGGAGCTTAATCATATGGGGGCCCATTCCCATTCCCAGTGCTATTACGAAGGAAGAATAACGTGCCGGGAACTACTCCGACGTGATATCGTAGGCGGGGAAGGAAACTTTAATGTCAAGGATTCATGTTTGGGCTACATTTAATTCTTGTTCGTTTCATAGGCCCATGACCAACACTCAAGTTACCGTACCTAGGGAAGGTTGAGTTGCATGCTATATAATCAACGGGTTAGCATAAGCGGTAAGTGGTTTGTGTCACTTAAATAAAGTTTTAAGTTTGAGCCTTATGAATACAGAAAAACCCCGCTGAAAGACTCATCGACTATAACCAGTGCGTGACTCAAATCTAATTCAGATTAGTCAGAACAAAGCTTTAGATACCGGATAGGTAACCAAAAAAAAAAAAACATGCTATCCAAGGCTTGAATCCATTTAGGAACATTTCTTGAGCAAAAAATTTAGGAACATTTAAAGTGAGAGAAATATTTTAACCTAAGACTACTACTTTTTGTGTTGCGTTTGCACTATTTTTGGCAAATGCATGTGTATATTTAATTTCACATAGTATATGGACTATGATCCTACTTCAAAAATGATTAAATATTTGGTTAAAATATTTTATTCATCGTAGACACAATTGCTTCGATTTAAGGGAAAATGAGAGAAAAATATCATTTGAATTACAAAAATTCCAAAATATCTACTAAGTTAGTAAAAGAACAAATAGGTAATCTAATAAGAATATAAGTTTTAAAGTTTGGGTGTTGACGACTTGTATTTAAAAATTAGCAACTTAAATATAAAGATTGACAATTTGAGATTCCCAAATTATCACTGTATATGCCAAAGTTACTAAATGGTATTTTTAAGTTGTCATTGTCAATATTCAAGTTATCAACACCCAAATTTCAAAATTTCATATTTCTACCCGATTACATATTTGTCTTTTCATTAATTTAATAGATGAGATTTTTTAAATTGCTATGGTTTTTTTTTTTTTTGGGTGTCATTTCTATATTCAAATATCAGTGCCATTGATTAAAAAGTTATTATAATCAAATGGACTTGTTCAATCCGCCGTTTGGGACAGCTAAGAATATCAAAATAAATGAAAAAACGCTTCACCAAAGGAATCATCAAACACCAAAAAAAAAAAAAAAACAAACAAACAAACAAAGACAGAGATTTACAAGGAATATTTGACAAAGCCTTCATCCCACCCGCACCAGCCATATGGCCAAACAACCACAGCAACAAGTTGTAATGGTCGGTTGAAAGCTCAAGAAAGTGCTTTTCTAAAACTTTTTATTAAAGTCGAGACAAAACACCCATATACTTATGTTAAAGGATTAAGTATTAATTTTGTCTTTAAAATATACACTCAGGAACAATCTTGACCATTAGGATAGTTAATGAAGGAGCAACATTATTACGCCGAAAACTTCAGGGGCAGAATTGTTCCTAAGCGTATACTTTAGAAGTAAAATTGATACTTAACCCTATTTTAAATACTCTAAAATCATTTTAAAAAAAAGTTAAAACAAATAGCTCCTACTAGATGTTGGATACATGAATCACTTAAAAGCTATATGGATCCTCTCTCTTTTTAAACTAAAAGCTTCTTTTAATCTATCAAATCACAAATACTATTTTTTTTAAAGCTAAAATTTTTTTTTAAGCTAAAGCTTAAAAAAAGATAAAGTTGTTTGATGGTTATATAATTTTTTTAGTTTAAAAGTTATTTAAAAGCTGAAATTTAAAATAAATTGTTTGGCAAAATTTTTATTATAAGCACTTTTTCAAATAAAAATTATTATAAAAGATATATTATAAATGCATACAAATGTTATTTTTACAGGTTGATACTAAATAATAGTACATTACTGATTAGATGATCTACCCCTAATAAGTTGAATAATGGAAAACAACATCCTTGGAAATTTACATGGTCAAGCCTAACAAACATCTGATGTCAATTTACAATATTCATTTTGAGAAAATAAAGTTATGGTACTTATGAACCACCTTCGAGCTCTAGTTACCCATCTTGGAGACTTTACTTTGCATAATGATCCCTGAATCCTAATACTACCTTCGATCTTAATTATAGGAATACTTTTGTAGTATAAATTTCCGGAGGGAGTATAACATATAGATCTCACTAAACCTTCCACATTGGCCACAAAATAATAAACTACGCAAATTAGCTGAAGTCAGCAACAACCGCCGCATCCCAATTTACGCAATAGTTGCATATCTTTTTTTTTTTTCGGGTCGAAATATAGTTGCATATCTTAAACATCAAAACATTCTAGTTCTATTGGTTTGACAGGGAGGCGAGCAAAACATCATGCTCACGAACAACAGAACACAGAGACATCTCCAGCAGTCAACCATGGCAGACACCCAAGATCCAATTAGGAAAAAGATGAGATCTTACAAGTCCCAACAATTGAGAAAGTAAATTAGACGTACAACCCGATCTAACATAACAAGCCATCTGGATCTAGTTGTAGGCAAGGGTAGAGCACATACAATATACAAACGCTTTTAGCACAGCTTCGAGATGAAATTTACATGAACCTACTGCATGTTAACAGTTGGAAACAACAGTATGATCTAACGAAGGATTGCTTCATTCAATTAGAAGCATCGTAGAATTTACAGAGGTATAGCCGACAAATGAAATCTAATGTCCTTGACAGTAAAGAATTTCTTGTTTTCATAACAATACTTGTCCATTTTGATCCAGAGTAACATTATTAGAGATAATAAATCTTGAATTCCTAAACAATCCCACAATCTCATTCGCCTCATCATTCCCACAACAAGCACACATATCGGTAAGAGATTCTATCATATACAACTGCAGCTAAAGTAGTCTTCCTTACTCCAGGCATCCCCCACATCCCTACCTTTCGAACATCTTATGGTTCTAAACCTAACAGGTTTTCACATGCTTCTGCACGAGGCTGCATCCCAACTAGATCATCAGCCTGACTTGAGAATCTATGACCCAATTTGCGTATTGCATCCGTAACAATTTCATCAACCGTCCTTTCTATCTCCGACGTAAATCGATCCGGAAACACTGCCTCAGCGAAATGGGTACTGAAAGTGAAATCCAACGAATCGTTAAATAAGGCAAGTTATGCAGATCAGCCCGACTCACTAGTCGCGGCGATTCGATCAATTCGACTCTGGTAACGTCGAGCAAGCCCATATTGGTCAGAGCCATGACCTCATGTCCGGTACCGGCGGAAACACAGACAGATCTGGAATTCTTCTGGAGAAGACTCAGATCTTGAATGGATTTGAAGAATTTAACATAGGAATCAACCTTCTTTTGCCATCCTCTGGAGGACCAGAGGCGTGTGTTCTTCTTATCAACAGGAACGTAGACACGAGGAGAGAAATCGCAGGAGGATTTGGGAAATCGGAGGTGAGGTTTTGAGGACGAGAGGCTATAGCTGGGAAACAAATGCTTAACAAAAAAGCTCCTATGGAGCTTTTGGCTTTTTTTTTTTCCCCCTCTATTATATTTTTTTAAAAAACTCCTTTTATTAAAAGAGTTTTTCGTAATACTTCTTTAGCTTAGTTTCTTTTTATAAGGAAGAGAGAAGCTAAAAAAGAAGAAGATCCAAACAAACACTTGATGGCATTTTACTTAATGAACACCCAAGTATTTGGATAGATTGTTAGTAAAAAAGTATAACTCAATGATTTCATTGTATGTTGTCCAATGGTTTTTCTCTTCGTCTTTTGAAGAATTCCATGATCTGTTAACTATACGACCCCAGTTATATTTTATACTGCAATCCCACCACCCAGAAGTACAAAACCAGTGAAGAGCATTTCAAATAAAAGGAGTAAAAGAGAAAGAGTGTGTGCATATGAAACTCCCCTCTAGTTTTACCCCCATTCACTTTTTTCCCCTACTATACATTACTTTAAACACACTTTATATTTCCCTTGCTTTCTGATAGAAATTTTACAAGCCTGCCACAAACTTTGAAGCATAGAAGGTGGCGAAGAAGAAGAGCAAAAGTTGAAGAAAAAGAAAAGAAATAATTGAGATGAGCAAAAGAAAAGGAACAGTGGCTTTTCACTCAAACAACAACTGACTGACCACTAATTCCATCATGAATCTGAAGTGAACCATCCTTCATCAAATTTAGACTCAAACTTTTGAATCTCTCTCTTGAATACTGTCTTGACGCTTTTCTCCAATCAGTTCCAGTTTTCATCATTGCCACAAACTCCTCATAGCTTATTCGCCCATCCTGTATAAAACATCACGCCTATTCATGTCAAATAACTTCATAAAATTCGATCTTGATTTGATTTCCCATATGCCTATATTTCACAAATTTTATAACTTCAATTCTTGTTGAACAATAGCCTATTCATGAACAGGTTACCAGCATATCAAAGAGTTAATAGTAGAAAACCATTTGAAAAGTGGTTTAGATGCGTGCAGAGATAACTATTAGATGCGCCAATGAAAATGATAGAGAATAACACCCCAACAAGGTTATTTGAATTTATAAGAGAGATCAAACTCACAACCTTTTATTTCCATTAGGTTTTAAGCCTATGGACATCTACAAATCTTTTTGTCACTTGAGTAACATATTAATGGCTAAATACATAAACACGTTGGCCATGGTTTTCCAGTGGAAATCTTCCCTCTGATGTTGAAATAAATGAAAGAGAGAAGAGATGAGGAGGGAAGTCAAACCTTGTCAGTGTCAACCTCACGCATGATGTCATTGACAACATCAGTTTCTATTTCACCAGAATCATCTGCTAAAGCGTCTCGTAGTTCACCTAACTCAATAAATCCACTCTCATCTTTGTCAAAATACTTGAATGCGTTCCTGAAATGCTCGTCGTTCTCCATTCTTTGCAAGTGAATCGTCACTGCCACAAATTCTCCATAGTCAAGCACTCCATTCCCGTCCACGTCAGCCTAATTCATTCATTCCAACCAATCACGAAGTTCCACTATTTCAATTTTGCATGACCACTAGGCAAGTCTTTTGAACAAGAAGTATGGCAGCTCATTTTATGCTCCTTCAGACTAAAATTTTCAATACTGGTTGTTGCATTGGCTTTACAGATAATTGGGGCTCATTTCTGCCTTTGTGGCAAAAGGTCAAATGTTTAGATAGAAAGAAAAGTGAGGGGAAAGTACGGGAGATAGGATATTATGAAGGAAAAGTTTTAAAAATAGTAATCAATTTACTATTTTTGGGAGTTTTCCCTCCTAATTTTCTTTCCATCCAAACATAAAGTAAAATGCTTAGCCTTAGATAATATCGACTCAGGTCCCTTTCAGAACGTCCTTCTATTTTTTTTTTTTTTTCTGAAGAGGAATATAATCACATACAAAATTTCTTAACAAGTGAAAGGTTTGCAATATAACATGCAAGAAATGACAATAAGCCTGTACTGCTTATTTGTTATTGGGATTTTTTTAATGATTACATTCCTTCGTTGGAAAATGATTCTTTCCCTACCCTTTTAAGAAATTGAACTTTAATGAGATGGATTTCTAAAATTTCATTTGAAGCGATCTGAAAAAACTGCTTCGTAGGGAAGGACTCAAAACACATTGGTGATGAGAGAATTGAAAAAAGAAGAAGCATCTAAGCTTACCGCTTCCATCAGCATCTTTATCTCTGGCTCAGCCAGTTGAGAACCAACCTTTCGCAACCCAGCTTTGAGTTCCTCATATGTTACTTTTCCATCACCATCGCTATCCATTAATGTAAACATATCTTTGATTATCTCCACCTCTTCAATTGATAAATACTCTGCTATTACCTGTACCAGTCATTATAACTTGCATTAATATTTCATCACAAACAGAACTAGAATCAAACACTTTTGTAAAAATATAATAATAAATAGAGGTGCTAACCCAAAGGGCTTTCTTTTTAAATCTATTCATCATGGAGAACTGCTTCAGCCTTGTCCTCACTATATCTCCTAATGGAACATTTGAAGCTTTCTTCGCATTTTGCAGCCAGGGATGTTCTGCAAATTAACATATATAGTTATTCACGGTAAATATTCAGAAATTGCTTCTGATAAATAAGTAGACACATGCAAAACAACGAATATATTCCTCTTAAACAAAGACAACCTTAACAACTGATAAAAGTGCCTTATCTAGTAACCAAAAGACAATCTTCCAGACAAACTAGTTCCACAAACGTCATCCTTGTGATGCATGCTGATTATAACAAAGCTCTGTCCATAAACCCAACTACAGTTTGCAAAATAGGGTTGTAATAAAAGTCACTTTTGTAAGAGACAAAACCGACTTCGCTGAGATTAGTCTCCTCCCTGATTCTATAAAAAAGAGTCACTTTTGCAAATATTAATCCAAACAAGTCTTAACTGGGTATTCCCAACTTCAGCCCCTAACCAACCCTTCAATTCATCCTCTGATAAGGATATTGGGATGATTAGTCCCTAAAAGGTCTCAGTGCCTAGCAAAATAAAAGAACTTTGGTTTGCTTCATACTAGAAAAGCCACACAACTTACCAAGAACCTGTTGAGCTGTCAAACGCTTTTCAGGATTAGGCTCCAACATCTGCCTCACTAGACTCTTAGCACTATCGGATATCTGAGGCCAAGGTTCTCTCTTAAAATCAATCACTCCCCTAAGAATAGCCAAGGCCACACCTTGTTCCGTCTCTGCAATAATAGACACCACCAACTTTCACTATATCAGTAAGATTTCTGATGCCCAAAATTTATATCACTCTCTCCAAACCACACACACACACACAAAACAGTACCTGCCCAAAACGGAGGAACCCCACATAACAATATATACAGAATCACGCCGGCGCTCCATACGTCAACCTCCGGCCCGTAGTTTCTCCTCAAAACCTCCGGCGCCATATAGTATGGACTCCCAACTATCTCCGAAAATCTTTCTCCTAAAATAGGGGAAATAAAGGTGTAAAATTACTATCAAATTGGTATAATCTATTTTGATAAAAAGGTTAAGGTGAAAATATGCCTTGGAAGTGTTAGTTAGGGCCAGAAAAAACAGAGCAAGTATGACGAAGAAACATATATAAGTCACATAACTGGCATGAATAATGTTAAGGAAAGTACTTTCAAATTGGTTTAAACTATTTTTATAGAAAGACAAGCCTAATATATACCTACACCTCAAAAATCTTTTCTTGGCCAGAAAAAAACAGAGGAAGAAACAGGGATAACTCACATACCAGGCTTGAAAAACACGGAGAGTCCAAAATCAATGGCCTTAAGGACGGAATTCTCCTTCTTATTAGCGAAAAGGAAGTTCTCAGGCTTGAGATCTCTATGCATGACACCATTGGCATGACACATCCTCACAACTTCAGCTATCGTTCTGGCCACCGTCGCGGCAGCGCGTTCACTGTAATGTCCTCTGGCGACGATCCGGTCAAAGAGCTCACCGCCCTCACAGAGCTCCATCACGAGATGAACATTCTCCTTATCTTCATAGGTCGCTTTGAGCTTCACAATATTTGGGTGATCAGGTAGCGTCGACATTATCGCAACCTCACGCCTTACGTCTTCTATATCCACGGCCGTTCGGAGCTTCCGTTTAGAAATCGATTTGCAGGCCAGTGCTTCTTTTGTCTCTCTGTCTGTACAGAGGTGGGTGATACCAAACTCGCCGCGACCAAGCTCGCGTCCGAGTATGTACTTGTCGCTGAGTCGGGTTCGGTGACTCAGTGGAATCACGTCCTTCAGGACTCGAATCGGAGCAGGCGAGTGAAATGCTTCATCTGCGAACGGGTTTTGACTTCTGTCCTTAGTTTTCTTCTTCTTCTTCCTGTGGTTTGTGTGGTTGTTGTTCGATGGTTCTTCTGCGACTTCTGATTTCACACAAGCGTTGCAATTTCCCATGCTTCTCCTGAAGAAGCTTGATTTTGAGGTCTCTTTAATACAGTATAGCCGTCGCGTTGCCGCCGGTGAGTGCTCCGGGGAAATAATTGGAGAGGGAGGGAAAGAGAATAGGAAAGAAGAAGGTGAAGAGAGAAGGCAAAGTTTTGAAAATAAGTTATAATCGTTATTTTAGTGGATATACTGATATTTAATGTCAATAGGTAGGAAGTAATTCAAGTAGGGATAATGTCCAAATTTACCTACAAACTTTTACTTTAAGAACGTTCAGTATAAAATTTTTTTTTTTATAGACCTTAAATACCAACAAACTTTAAAAAAAAAGTAAAATTAACATACATCCTTTAGAAACATTTTAACGTCCGTTGCTCTTTGATTGGAATTGTTGCAGTTTTTTTTTTTTTTGGAATAATAGAAAAGGTTAGGAAGCCACTGTTACATAACAAAACATAAATTAAAACCAAGGGGAAATCAATCCCAAAGCATCAGCCACGTTTTCAAACGAGTTAGGAAATTTCTCAAGACATCAATCCTCGAAATTCAGGTTGAATTCGAGCCAAAAATTCAGGTTGAATTGTTGCAGACGTGGACAAAATTTAACTCCCTCTTAGCTCGTTTAGACTTCGGATCGCTCCTTAACCTTGAGCCCTGTGGATCAGAGCCTCTGTCACCGTGGGTTTGCCGGTGCTTCAATCATTTGCCCTCAATCTCAAAGTTCAAAGTCGTGGGTGTCTCAATTTGTGGATCTAAATTTGGACCAAAGAGGGAACTAATAGACGCAATCAGTGAAGGAAGCGAGCCATTTAGAGAATTTGGTGGGGGCTGAATCAGCAATTTCGATTTCCCAGCAATTTTAAACTTCGGTGAAACGGTGTACGAAGCTACTATAATCAGTTGAGCAAAATCCGTTAATTTCGATTTCCCAGCAGTTTTCAACTTCGGTGATTCAAACTCAGACAACGGAGATCTTGTTGCCGGACTCGGCTTTCAGCCTCCCCCACCCTATGGTAGACTTTCTTCAAAACCCCTTCTGACAGGTTCTTCAAAACACCAAAACATGTGTCTTTGCCATTCTCACCATCATCTCTTTCTCTTCAAATCTTACAAAATCTATAAACTTGGATTTCTCTGGTTTAATTTTGCCATGAATGCGATGGACTTGCGTTGCTAATTGTGTATATGGATTCGGTTGGGGTTCCAAATTTTCGAAAAAGTTTCAACTTTGCAACTGCATGCTTAATTATCCTTCCCGCCACTGCATCATCTATCTGCCAGCAACAATTCCAGTAACGGACGTTAAAATGTTTCTAACGGATTCGTGTTGATTTTACTCTTTTAAAAGTTTGTTAGTATTTAAAGTCCACATGAAAGTTTTTTGTGTTGGGCGCTCCTGGAGTAAAAGTTTGTTGGTAAATCTGCACCTTAACCAATTCAAGTATGTTACTTGCTCTTCCTTATTATAAATCTCTAAATAATAATTCTCACAAACTAATAAAAATAGTTAAAATCTATAAAGTTGTTCTATAAATATAAGTAACTTCCAATATAACACTTGCTAATTACATTAAACTCAAATATTATATTAATTATTACTCTCATCCACTACCTTTATTAATTATGGACATACATAAAAAAATAATTAATACACTTTAGAAACAAAAAAATATTTTATAGAAATGATCAAATATAATTACTAGTTATACTTTACACGAGAGTATGAATATTTGAGTATTTTAATTCCTTGGATTGAATTTGCATGATGTTAGAGGAGCTTATTTTACCAAATCAGCCCATGGGATGGATCATTACGTGGGGCTTTGACATTTGATACTATTATAATCATAAACTTCCATTGATTAATGAGGTAATTACAATTAAATCCCTCATCTAATCATTTCAAGTACTCTTTCTTTAGTCCTTCATACTAGAGTAATGTGACATATTCGACAAGTTTATGTCAATATTAAGTATAAGACATATTTTCTATATTTATTAATAGTTTTTAATTTGTTTTTGTTAATATTGCCTCAAGCCCTCAATAGTAATTAATGAGGAAGGGAAATGAAGAAATTGAAGAATATGATAAGAGTGTTTTAAAAAAATACATGTCATAGTAACTTAATTAGTTCCTTCAGTCCTATTATAAGAGATATCTAACTAATTTTGGAGGGATCAAAGATAGAGGTTAAATTAGTTTATTTTACTCATTTTTCTTAAATACCATTATCTAAATTTTGCACTTCAACTACCTTATTGATTTCAAATTATCCTTCATTCATATCAATAGGAGTATTTTTGAAAGAAATTTAAAAAAAAAATAGAATGTTGTTCCATAATTATGACTAAAACAAACTCTTAAATATTATCTTATAATTAGAGTAACATACACTATTTATATGACATTTGTACCGAAAATGTTGATATTTGGGCATTTTGCTATTACCAACAAGAGCAAATTGGTGGAAGGACCGAGCAGAACAAGTAAACAAGCCGACCGGCCGACCAGTTAAGTTCCATTGACTGCTTCACTTTCGAACAAATAAAATAAATAATTCCACAAAACTTGTGAACTACTGGACTCGAATTGTCCAAGTTTATGTTATATATTGGGGACCTGGTCTTGTTTTTTTTTTTTTTTTTTAACTCCAGCTGTTGATGTAATGATGTTATTCAACGTTTGAGGTTTTACGTCAGGAATATCTTCACGTTTTCACCACACCGAGTAGTGCGGGAAATAAATATACTATATGTTAATATAGAGTTGGTCAAGCATAATTAAGAAACTACCAAGAGTAAGTAGTCGAGTAAGTGGTATCGTTCTAAAAACACAACACAAGTTTAAATCTCAAAAAAATATGTTTATTGACAGAAACTTTACATTCTCACTAAATTTAAATCTCGAGAAACGTATTTATTAAAAAAGATTTTATGTTTGAAATTTTAAAATGGTTAGTTTAATGATTTAAAATTCCGTCAAATTTTTCTATTATCGAGTTCACTTCTTGAATGAGATGTTTGTGGTGGAGGGGGATAAGAACAATCAAACACACCTTGAATCTATTAAAAATCTTGTTAGTAACACATATTTCTATTTCCGTACTTGTTTATCTCATAATTATTTTAGAATTTGACCGGAATCCAAATATAAACAATAAAAACAAAATCATAAATATCTACATATCCAATAAATTGAAATTTTCAATATTTTTTTTAAAAAATAATATAGTAAACTGTATTTCTCTCAAAATTGTTATTTTTTAATCAATGTAAACTGTATTTCTCTCTTACAAAATAACATAGTATTGAATTAGTAAATACTATATTATTTATAAGCTGATCCACTTAATATATCAAGTAGTTTTTGACTGGCAATTTTTTTTTTGGGACTTATTGTGAGATTATTTTAGTTAGTTGATGAATGAAATAATGCTTAATTAAACTTAACAGGACAGATGTTACGGGTTATATTAAAAAGGCTTCACACTACCAAAATATTAATCCAGTGCTTTCATATACTGATATCAATGATTAAAAATATAATAATGATTATTTATTACTCTTCAAAGTTTAAATCCCGTTATTTATTTATTATCGAAACACAATGATGGCAGAGTCAATTATAATATTAGATGGATCACAGCTCTCAACCCAGACTTCACCAATGAACAAGTAAGTAAATATGGCCGGTGTTGAAGGTGTCATGATTTAGTTAAGGGAAAATTGTACCTCAATTCCCAAAAAAAAAAAAGAAGAGAAAATACGATAAAAATATTCCTTGAAATCTTGAATTTGCATTGACATCTCATAGGATATTTTACAATGTATTACAAATATTAAAAATACAATATATTACTCTTTCTATTTAATCTGTAGAATTATTTTGGACTTTTCATATTTAGAATATATTGTAAAAAAATGTCTCACGAGACTTTATTACAAATTAGAGATTTTAAGACCTTTCTGTCGTATTTTCTCTTATTTAGGATTAGGTACAATTTTCCTTATAATTAACTTGTATAGTAATTTGAGATCGATGACTTTTTCCTATTTATTTCTTTTGCCTAGAGCTAATAATTAAATTTAATGGGTTAAAGGAAAGTCAAATCTTAAAGGGTTTAACTAATTTGAAAACCACAATTGAAATTTTCAAACAGGAAATTATTACCAACTAAAATCTACTTCCTTAAATCCTAATTATAGGATAAAGTTGACTTTTTTTTGGAGAGATTAAGGAAGTTAAATAAGTTTTACTTAATCATATCATATGTTGCGTATCCTTAGATTATATATTAGTTTATTAGTCAAACGAATAAGTTTGGAAAAAAAATAAAAATAAAAATACTTTAAAATAATCTAATTAGCTTCTTTAATCTCTCCAAAAAAAAAAGTCAACTTTGTTTTATAATTAAGACTGAAAGTAGTAGGTTCCAACATTTTGCATAAGATTTGAGATAAGGGATAGGATATTGTCACTACCAATTTTATGTCACTACCAAGTCATTACCACTTTTCCACTGTTAGATTAGAATCTCAATAGGAGAGAGAAATGATAAAGCTAGATGAGATTCCGATCTAACGGTAGAAAAATGGTAGTGACATAAAATTGGTAATGACAATATCCTATCTCTTGAGATAATTAAGTAGAATATAATTATTTTATAGTTTGTGAATACGAGATTTTATATGGCAACAAAAAAGAGAGATTTTATATTCTAGGAAGGGGCTAAAAGTCCAAAAGTAGTTGAATTTACAAATAATTTTAAAATAAATGAGGCTAAAGGAGTAAAGGGCCCACTTGACAGGGAAAATGAGATTCCTGCATGGCAAAGTCAACAAACAATGATCCCCCTTCTTTTTCATTTATTTATTTTTCCTATCGATAATTTTATTTTATATAAAAAGCCTTTTCCTCCACCGAAAAGGTAGCTCTAAAGGTGATGCTAATTAATTTGTATCAAATGCATGCACGGATCAATTGAACAAAATCCAATTTAGCACGGAATAAACTTAATATAAAAAATTAATGATAATTATTGCATTTTATATCTTTATTCTAAATGTTATAGTGCATGTTTGATTTTATCTTGAAACCTATACAAAATTATGAAAAATCTTCAACGGAGAATATTACATGGACTAATTATATATTTACACTTTATTTATTTATTTATTTTCCTTTTGTGAGTGTGCAACAATCATTTTCAGATTAGGCCTCACATGCATAACGTCCATAGCAATCATGAGCTCATTAAAAGCAAAGTATAATCCTTAATCATGGTTGGGAACATGTTTCAAAAGTATAATCCCTAATCGTGGTTCCAAATATCATTGTTGATTAATTATTACTATTCCCTCCGGTTTTAATTATAAGAGCTAGTTGACTTTTTTGGAGAGATTAAGGAAGCTAATTAAATTACTTTAAAGTATTTTTATTTTTAATTTTTTCTTCAAACTTATTAGTTTGACTAATAAACTAATATATAATATAAGAATATGTAACATATGAAATGATTAAGTAACTTATTTAGCTTCTTTAATCTCTCCAAAGAAAGTCAACCAGCTCTTATAATTAGGATAACATATATTACTGTTGACTTGGTTTGCAAGGACAACATAGTAAGAACCCGTTTAGTGTGATCGCATTGTACATCTGCTATGATAATCTTTATTGCATTAGTATAGGTGGCCTGTTTGGTTGAGCTTATTCATGATAATGTACTGTATATTGTAATGATATGATGCTCTATGGCCATTGTAATGCCTTGTGTCAAGCTCATGCCCTCGGTGATCAGCTTGTACTTTTTTATTGAATCGAAAGTATTCACTGCCTAATTTGACTTCAATCTTTGAAGGGTCTGTTTATTAGTTGGATAATTATAACTTATTTCAGGGATTTTGAACGGTTGTAGCCAATAGGCTTGAGGGAGATTGTCGAATATGTAGGGATCTTTTAAGATTCATGCTGATTTTGGGGTTTATTTATTTGCAGAAGTTCTAGGTGTTTAGGTTGAGGAAGAAGACGATTGGGGTCGAGAGCTTTTTTTTTTTGGCCTGAGGGACATTTTGGACTTTTTAATTTCAATTGTAATAAACATTGCATTGAACCCTATTGCATTACTAAGAGAGTCTACAATTGAACCAAACAAGCCAAAGCTATGTGCTTATTTTAAGCATTTTACGAGGTAAATATATGAGAAAAAATTTGTCTTGAATCGTGTAAATATTTGAGTGGTAAAATTAATCATTTGGTCCCTGTAGTTTTAACTGGATTGTAACTTAGTCCCTACATTTTGACTCAGCACAACTCAGTCCCTAAAGTTTTGACTCGGTTGTAACTTAATTCCTGAACTTTAACTCAGTATAACTCAGTTTCTATAGTTTTAGTTATTTTATCATTTAGTCCTTATGTTCTAGTATAAATGTGGGGGACTCTATTATAAAATGATTAAAACTATAAAAAATGAGTTGTGATGAATCACAGTTCAAGAGCTAAGTTATAACTTATCCAAAATTATAAGAATTAAGTTACATCGAGTCCAAATCCAGAACCGAATTACAACTCAATCAAAATCATAGAGATCAAAAGATTAATTTTCCCTCTAATAAGTAGTGCTTACAGAGTGTGTGAATGTGATCCCTAAACTCAATCAAAATCATATGGATCGAAAGATTAATTTTCCATATATAAGTGCTTACAGAGTGTGTGAACATGATCCCCAAACAAGCAACAAAGTGTTTTTTTTTTTTAATATGAAATTTTTGGAGAGGGGTTGGGCTCACCCACACTGCAAGGGCAAAGCCTTTGGAGCACACTCTGTAAGGAATTTAGGACTAAGAGTACACATGTCTCCACCTTAACTTGAGTTACTGTTGCTTCGTAGACCCTTAGAATGCTTCCCCGAGTGCTTTGATCAACTTTAGAATCGAATCCCCTCTCTCATTTAGTGAGAATGTCCGACTCCTTTGCCAGTAAACCCAAACACGAGGGATGCAACAAAGTGCATGTTTTTTTTTCCTGCTACAAAAGAAGGCATAAGCCTACATTACAATAAAAAGGTTACAATATAGGGGAATTTAATCTCAAACACTTTTGGTCTAGCCACGCCCTCAAGCTAGTAGAGCACTCATTCAAAAGAAAAGAGTTGGAAATACCCTGTTTGGCTAAGGCATCCGCTACTCTATTACAAACTCTGGAAATAACTCTAACATTAACCTGCAAATTCAAAGCCAACAAGGATCTAGCTTTCAAACCCAAGTTACTACAGGTAAGACACGATAAATCCAAAAGCAGATTAATAACACTATCCGCATCAAACTTTAAGATTATCTTCTTAAACCCCAAGTCCCCCAGCCAACTGTAACCCTTCAACAATTGCCCATTCCTCGACGGAGGTGGCATCGCAATCACCAATGGTCTTCTCAAACACCACCATCCAATTACCCAACCAATCTCTAATCACCCCACCACATCCAGCATTACCCAATTGTAAAGCTCTAGCACCATCAACATTTAACTTCAGTCACCCAACAAAGTGCATGTTGAAGACGAAGCTTTGGTCATTGAAGAGGCTGTTTTTACTTAGGTTTCATCAACTTTATTTGGGCTTGGGCCCTCTCACGCTACCAAAATCAAGTCAGGATTTAATGGAGATTTTATTTATTTATTATTTTTTTTTTTTTGCATTACAATGGCAGGTGCTAATGTCCTAAAATACAAAGGACGAGATCGAACCCGCAACCTCCCCAACCATGGGGAGAAGGCATACCACTAGGCTACTAGGCCCATGGTAGAGATTTTATTTTTTTACTAACAGGGTTTGGGGTTTGGTCTAATAAAATGGTTTTATCTACCACAACATAACAAATCAAAATTAAAATTATTTCTATAAAAAGTACCCATATTTACCGAGGACAGCAATGCAGTGGCACAGCTGGTGGTATTGAGATGCCTTATATCTCTCCTCAGGTCCCGTGTTTGAATCCCCCCTCCCCTCGCCTTGTACCAAAAAAAAAAAAGTACCCATATTTAATGTTTTTAATAGGAGAATAATTGTTCTTAGGAAAACCAAAAAAGAAGATTTTTTCCGAATTAGTACGCTGCAAGTTTTGCAATGTAGTAGGTAACATTAAAGTTTGGTATTTACGTTAACAAATTACTTGAGCGAAAAGAAGGGGAAAGCAATCATTGAAAAGCATAATATGAGGAAGAGGTGGGAGTGGGAGAATCTTTCTGTAATCTTTATGGAGTGACATATTGGCATTGTCTTTGACCAAAAAAAAAAAAAAAAAAAAAGACATATTGGCATTGTCTTTAGGGTTTTGCAAGGAAGCTTTGAATTATTGATGACATTGAATCCTGTTATTCCCGGAGCTTTCTCACTCATCGTTTCGTCGTGGCCTCCCTTCCCTCTCTCTCTTCCTCTTTCCCTTCTTCATGTTTTACATCAGCAAGCCTCATCATGCTCCCGCCATCATTGTGTTTCATTACCACGTTGCAACAAAAGCAAGGCCGCCTCACTTCTTTTAATATTTCTATTTAAAAATCCCAATAAATAAATAAAATCAATGTTTTTTTTAAAAAAATATAAACTGGATTATAACTCTCCAAAAGAGTTACAGTAATTCGAGAGCCTCTCACCCCACTCCAACATTGTGAATATTAGCTGCAGGTTGATCAAAGACTACAAACTATCCACTATATTATGAGCTAATTTAACTAAACTAATTGATCCGCATATGAGAAAATCAATACTCTTTCCGACTCTAATTATAAGACATAATTGACTTTTTTTTGGAAGAAATCAAAAAAGTTAATTAAATTATTTTTTTAAAATTTTTTTCTTCAAAGTATTTAGCTTGACTAATAAACTAATATATATAATTTAAAGATACACAACATACAAAATAACTAAGTAACTTGTTTAGTTTCTTTAATCTTTCTAAACAAAGTTAACTATATCTTATAATTAGGATCGGAGGTAGTATTATTTTTATTTAACTTGATAGAACTATCCAAATCACGATGGCGACAACAACAACAACAATTTTCTCACGGCTCAAAGCATTCTCTGAGGGCCCGTTTGGTACAAAGATTTTAAGGGAAAGGAAAGGAAAATCAGAATTTTCCCTCGTTTGGTACACGTTTTGGACCAATCTTCCCGGAAAATCATCTTCCCGGGCCCACCCCGGGCCCACCAATCTTCCCACATATGTGGGAAGATCAAATCCCTCCAAATTTGGAGGGATTTCACCTTTCCCTCTAATCTTCCCACACTTTTGACAATTTTACCCCCGGACCCACCTTCTTTTTATTTTAAATTATTACTTTTGAGGGTAAAATAGACATTTCTTAATTCTTTACCAACTACCACCCCTTCATTTTCTTCCTACCAAACAACTCATCTTCCCTCAAACCATCTTCCCTCATTTTTCAAAATCTTCCCTTCCCTTCCTTTCCTACTTCTAAATTCCTTTCCCTCCTTAAATCTTCCCCGTACCAAACGGGCCCTGAGTAAAAAGATTTTTCCCAAGACAAGTTCATGACCAAGAAATAAAGCAATATTTGTCTTAAATTGAGATTCATTTACATATATATTTCCAAGACAAGTTCATAACCAAGAAATAAAGCAATATTCATCTTAAATTGAGATTCATTTAAATATATATCACTCCTTCATAAAATAAACAACAACCAGAAATAAATTATAGGAAAAATTACATCAAAGTCCCAATTAAAAAAAATAATATCTGCAAAGTCTCATAATTACATCAACAATGTGTGAGTTTAGAAAAAGACGTCATTCTCAGGAAGAGATGAACGAGACTTTCAATGACACCGACAACTTTGTTTCACAAGATGGATTCACACCAAACAATATTGATCATTTTGTTGAAGTTGATGAGCAAGGTAAATTACATGAACAAGGCCAATCTCTTGAACAAGATAATTCTCCAATTGCTCATAGTTCTTGTAGCAAGAGGGCAAAGAGAGCAACTAAAGAGCAAGAACTATGAGTAGTAGGAGAATTATCTTGTTCAAGAGATTACCTTTGTCCATGTAAATTACCTTGCCCATCAACTTCAATAAAAGGATCAATATTGTTTGATGTGAATCCACCTTATGAAATAAGGTTGTCAGTGTCATTGAAAGTCTTGATCATCTCTTCTTAAGAATGACGTTTCTTTTTAAACTCACACATTATTTCGCCTTTCTTTCCACCAGCTCTATTTACCCCAAATAATATCATCATCTTTTTATAATTTGGAAAAGGATTTGTTCTCCATAGTGTTGCTTTAGATTTGGCCTATAAAAAATAAAACAGTTTTCAGTACAGTCAATTTAAACTTAAATACCAGCAACATTTCATACGGGGTTGAAGCAGTAAAAAAGGCAACAGAGCACATGATAAAATGACGGTACAAATACAAGCGATATGCAAATAAAACAGCCAACCACAACGCTAAAAAAAATACTGTTTACCTCAATCAAAGCATCCCAAACCTCAAACCTCAAGCTCAGCATCCCACAATTTTGTTGGTTCCAAGCAAACCCACTCAGACTTTTATATATGTCACACATTTCAAAGAAGTTTTTCTTCAAAGTCTTTCATCGGTTCTTCACCTTATCCTTG
Source organism: Acacia crassicarpa (assembly GCA_034222035.1). Classification (NCBI taxonomy): domain Eukaryota; kingdom Viridiplantae; phylum Streptophyta; class Magnoliopsida; order Fabales; family Fabaceae; genus Acacia; species Acacia crassicarpa. Next base: position 1,276,507 of record JAWXYG010000008.1, read on the forward strand.
TCAATATGTTGACCAAATAAAGCACTTAATTCTGCCACTATATTGCCATAGCCTTACAAGTAAAAGTGCCATTAATTTTGCGGCCCTCAATCCCTCACTCGCATTTGGAGTAAAAAAGGGGCAAAAGAAGCAGGGGCAATTGCATCTTACTCGCATTCATGGCAATGCCTGATTGGCTACCTGTACCGTACCATGGTTAAAGTTGTATAAGAGACTCAGTATTTAGCTTGTATAGAGAAAGCGTGAATTTCAGATCTACCAGAGATGATGACGAAGAACTCAATAGGGAAAGGACTTGATGATGTTATTTATTCCCATGAATCTACTGAAGTTTGCACTATTTTGAAACTATTCCTAAGCACATCAGTTAAGGCACGGGCACCAACAATAATCCTAATTAGGGGACCCTCCTCGCGGTTTGGGCGCATAACTCATGCAAGAATTACCAGTAAAATGTTTATGACGAAAGAAAATGTTGATCATCCCTGAAATCTTAGCACCAAATTATAGTGGATAGCTCACGACACAACTAAAAAGAATTTATGACAAGCAAAGAAGTATATATCACCATATAGAAATTTCATCATTGAAACCAGAACCTTCAATAAGCAATTGAGATATATTGCCCGTGCTAAGAAATCATAACATTGAATGCAGATTCATTAAGATATTTAGTTTTCCCAAGAGAACGCTAAAACATTTACCAAAAATAAAATGTACCTGGCCATCATACCACCCCGTCCCCTCATCTGCAAAATAAAGAGATGTTGTGAGAGGAGTTACATTTTCTTCAATATACTTGGGGTCATTTATTCCTTTGCTCTATACGTCTTCACAGAAATAGGCAATTTTTATATTGGGAGTACAGAGAACAAAGAGCATACATTCGACGGTGGCGCTGAGCAAGCGTTTGCGGACATAAGCCCGATAAGCACAATAAAAGAAATCCTAAAGAAAGGATAAGAAGGAATTATTAGCTTCCAAGCATTTTAACATTACCATATCAATCCCATGGACGATGGAAGGCCGACGACTGGGAAGGTTGGATGGTGATAGTATGCAGAGACCAGATAAGCAACACACCGAAGACGCGTAACGACCCAAAATGCCGACCAAGGACCAGAAACGCCGGGCCGGGAACTGCACAAAATCGATGCCGCGAAGGGAGAGGAAATGGCGACCACGGCGGGCCAGGAACTGCAAAAAAATAGTGTACGGACCACAAATGCCGACCCAAGAACTGGAACAAACGGTCGCCGGGAAAGGACCGGAATTGCCGACCCAGAACCGTCGACTACAGAGCAGAGCAATGGAAGCTACACACAGAGCTACAAGACTCAAGTCAGCGGAGAAGAACAAGCGGAGGAGTTCTTCTATATTTTTAGTAGGGTATTCTTGGAATTTCAAAATATTCATTAGAATAAATTGTAAATAATTTTAGCTTCCCTTATAGCGAATATTGGTTAAAATTTAATCCCCCTTATCTCAAACCAAACACACCTATCTAGATGGGAGAAGATAAAGAAAAAAAACCCTAATTTTTCTTGCATTCAGTAAAGACCGACCACATAGATTTATAAAAAACAAATGATAAAATCCCTTTTAAATATTCATTAAAGTTTGTAAAAAAATTTAAAATATTTTGTATATAATCTTGGTAAGAAAAATATTTGTTTTTCAAGGCCCGGGCCAAGAATATGCGAGCTAGGGCTGACCTTATAGGGCCGGAAGTTATTTTTTTTAAATTTTAACTATTTCCAACATTTTTTTCGAAAAAAAATTATTAATAAATTACAACGCTTTAAACAACACACATCATGCCACAAACAAATATAGCCATCATTTCATAATCAAAAGTAAATTGTTGTTCATCAATAACTCACACAAAATATAACAACCTTGCCACTAAATAGCATAAGTATGATGACTATTATTTTCATCTTCTTCGTCACTATCATCAATTTCAAAGTTATCTAATTATGCTTTACTTCGAGTTGTAGGCTCTGCTTCATGGGTAAAAATATTAATAATTTCTTCTCCCATATCATAAATATATCTATAATCTTTATCTACAACAAATAATAAAAATGAGTGAATGAGTATTAGGCAATAAGGCAGACAAGTAGTTTCTTTCATGGTCAGACTCGGTTAGTAGGGCAAATGAGCGATTGCCAACTAGACAGGTTAAAAATAATTAATGGGCCTAAGACTGTCGCTTTTTAGCCCTCGGCCTTAAATGGGCCGAGATCGTCACCCGACTCTACCCTTAATGGATATGCGCTACTCCTTAAAAGACATATTTCAAAATTAACTAAAAATATTGATAATACTTTTAATTAAATTATATTATTTTAATCATCGCCAATTTGACCCATTGCTTTATCCGGTTAAGTGGCTGGTCCAAGTTTTAATTCCTTACTGTTATGAATATATTAAATTATGTGGATGTCCATTGACTCTTAAATTACCCACAATTCATGAAAATCATTTGGTGTATTATATTATATAATATAATACATAGGCATATAGGCGGTAAGAGGTGCCGCCCATAGCCCACAATCAGGAACTGAAGACAGCAATTTGCATCTGAGGATTATGGCAAGCAATAAATGATGTGTGTGCTTGCATTGGGTATAAATACCCACACCTTCATCACACACGGATGGCTTTTGCATTGAAAAGAGAGGTGTGAGTTAAGAAGCATTGTATCATATACATCAATGATAATTGCTTCTTCCTTTTCCGGTTGATTTTCTCTTCCTTAATATCTTACTTTCATCCCATATTTTCCTTAGTTTTATCAAACGTTATCAGCACGAGACTCTAGCCAAGCCTGAACCATGACAAACACAACAATCACATCCCTTGCAAAACTTGAATTTGTGCCTCTTGATATTTCTGGAAAAAATTACTTATCTTGGGTGCTGGATGCAGAAATTCACTTGAATGCCCTTGGTCTAGAAGACACAATTAAAGAAGGAAACCAAGCTTCTAATCAAGAAAAAGCCAAATCCATGATTTTCTTACGCCACCATTTACATGAAAATTTGAAAATAGAATATTTGACGGTGAAAGACCCACTAATTCTCTGGAACAATCTAAAAGAAAGGTATGATCACCAGAAGATGGTCATCCTTCCAAAAGCTCGTCATGATTGGATTCAACTGCGCTTACAAGATTTTAAATCTGTGAGTGAATATAACTCAGCCATGTTTAGAATTACTTCTCAGTTGAAATTATGTGGAGATAAAATTACTGATGAAGACATGTTAGAAAAAACATTCTCCACATTTCATGCCACCAATTTGCTCCTGCAGCAGCAATACCGTGAAAAAGGATTCAAGAAATATGCTGAATTAATTTCTTGGCTCCTCGTGGCTGAGCAAAATAATGAGCTTTTATTGATGAATCATGAATCTCGTCCAACAGGCTCAACTCCACTCCCAGAAGTGAATGCGGTAACCAATGAAAATTTTAGAGGCCTAGGACGGGGACTTAAAAGTGGCTACAACTGAGGAGGTCGTGGCCGTGGTCGTGGTTCAAATCGCAGTGGATTTCATTCCCGCTCTAAGGGAGGAAGGATTGAAAAGAACCCTAGAAAGGAAACCAGTGGGAATAATAAGCATATTGAAAATACATGTTATCGTTGTGGTGGAAGAGGTCATTGGTCTCGTACCTGTCGTACGCCAAGACATTTGGTTGATCTTTACCAAGAATCACTGAAAAAAAGGTGGTAAAGGGCCGAGGTTTGAAGCAAATCATGTTGATATGACTGAAAATTCTGAGCAAAAAGACATAGATATTAATTATTTAGAAGCTGCTGATTTCTTAGCATAAGTTATCTTTGTCTGTTTATATCACTATGTTTTTGTATGATCAAACTTGTTACTATTATCTGTCTTTCTTTTGACTATGCTTTTATTTATTTTCATGTATCTTTTAATGAAGAATGAATTTCCGTTGCATCAATCCTGAAGATTTATGTCTCGTTGATAGCGCAACAACCTACACCATACTAAGAAATGATAAATATTTCTCTTCCTTAGTAATGCAAGAAGCCAATATTTAGACTATATCTGGTAGTATAAATTTGATTGAAGGCTCCGGAAGAGCTAATATTTTGTTACCTGAAGGAACAAAATTATGCATTGATAATGCATTTTATTCTACCATATCTAAAAGAAATTTGTTGAGTTTCAAAGGTATTCGCAGAAATGGATATCATATAGAGACAACAATTAATAATGATCAGGAATGTCTTGCTATTACGAATATTGTTTCTGGTAGAAAATGCATATTAGAATGTTTACCTGCTTTTTCTTCTGGATTGTATTATACATTTATAAGTACAATTGAAACACATGCTATTGCAAACCAGAAGTTTGTCAATCAAAACCAGAAGCTTGTTAATGAATTTAATGTTTGGCATGACCGGTTAGGTCATCCCGGATCAACTATGACGCGACGAATAATTGAGAATTCATGTGGACATACCCTGAAGTGTAAACAAATACAACAGTCCCATGATTTCTCATGTGTTGCTTGTTCCAAGGGAAAGTTAATCATTCGGCCATCACCAAGCAAAGTAGGAAGTGAGTCACTCACATTTCTAGAACGGATACAGGGTGATATTTGTGGGCCAATACACCCACCATGCGGACCATTCAGGTATTTTATGGTTTTAATTGATGCATCAACTAAATGGTCGCATGTTTGGTTATTATCTTCTCGCAACCTGGCGTTTGCGAGATTACTTGCTCAATTGATTAGATTAAGAGCACATTACCCTGATTATCCTATCAAGAAAATACGTCTTGATAATGCTGGTGAATTTACTTCACAAGCTTTTAATGGTATTGTATGTCCCTTGGAATTGATGTTGAACATCCTGTAGCTCATGTTCATACGCAAAATGGACTTGCAGAATCTTTGATTAAACGATTGCAACTGATTGCAAGACCCTTACTTATGAGATCTAATCTCCCAATTTCTGCTTGGGGTCATGCCATTCTGCATGCAGCAATGTTAATTCGCATCAGGCCAACTAGTTACTTAAAGGTTTCCCCCTACAAATGGTTTTTGGTCAAGAACCTAATATTTCTCATATACGGATTTTTGGTTGTGTAGTATTTATGCCAGTAACACCACCACAACGTACTAAAATGGGTCCTCAAAGAAGGATGGGAATATATGTTGGGTATGAATCTCCTTCAATCATAAATTATCTAGAACCATCTACAGGAGATTTATTTACGGCATGATTTGCTGATTGTCATTTTGATGAATCAGTTTTCCCAACATTAGGGGGAGAAAATAAGCAGTTGGGTAAAGAGATTAGCTGGAATGAATTATCATTGGCTCATTTTGATCCTCGTACGAAACAATGTGAACTGGAAGTTCAAAAGATAATTCATTTGCAGAATTTAGCTAATTGAATGCCGGAAGCATTCACTGACCCAAAGAGAGTGACTAAGTCACATGTGCCAGCTGCTAATGCTTCTATTCGAATTGATGTCCCTGAAAGATAACCTATTACAAATGAATCAAAAACACGCCTGAAGCGTGGCAGACCCATCGGTTCTAAAGATAAAAATCCTCGAAAGAGAAAGGGAGCTAAGAATATAGATGGTCTAGTCGAGGATAATCAAGAAAAGTCAGTAGTTCCAGAAGAGCCATCTCTTGAAGAGTTATTATCTCCAGAAGAGAATGTTGTAGTCCCAGAAGAGACCCAGGTACCTGCAACATGTGAAAATAATGAGATCTCAATAAATTATGTTATGAATGGTATCCGATGGGACCGAAATGAAGTCAACGTTGACAACATATTTGCTTATCATATAGCATGTGATGTAATGAATGATAATGAGGATCATGAGCCAAAATCCATTAGCGAGTGCCAACAACGAAAGGATTGACCCTTATGGAAAGATGCTATAAATGCAGAATTAAAATCACTGGCAAAACGAAAAGTATTTGGGCCTGTAGTCCCTACACCCGAAGATGTCAAGCCAGTTGGATACAAATGGGTCTTTGTAAGAAAAAGAAATGAAAAGGGTGAAATTACAAGATATAAGGCACGTCTTGTAGCCCAAGGCTTTACACAAAGACCAGGCATTGATTTTGAAGAAACGTATTCACCAGTAGTGGATGCAACTACTTTTCGCTATTTGATTAGCTTAGCCGTAAATGAAAGACTTGATTTGCATTTAATGGATGTTGTGATAGCCTATTTGTATGGCCCACTTGATAATGACATTTATATGAAAGTCCCTGAAGGACTCAAGGTGCCGGAAGCACCAAATTCAAGTTCTCAAAAACAATACTCGATTAAATTAAATAAGTCCCTGTATGGCCTGAAGCAATCAGGGCGCATGTGGTATAATTGTCTCAAGGAATATTTGTTGAAAGAAGGGTATAAAAATGACCCTATATGCCCATGCATTTTCATGAAAAGATCTAGAAATGAATTTGCTATAATTGCGGTATATGTTGATGATATCAACATCATTGGAACTCCTGAAGAGCTCCAAAAGGCAATTAATTATTTAAAGAAAGAATTTGAGATGAAAGATTTGGGCAGAACAAAATTCTGTCTAGGACTACAGATCGAGTATCTAAAGGATGAGATATTTTTATATCAAGAAACTTATACAAAGAAGGTCCTAGAAAGATTTTATATGGACAAGTCACATCCATTTTGTACTCCAATGATTGTAAGATCCTTGCATGTTGATAAAGATCCATTCCGACCTCAGATAATCAACGAAGAAGGTGAAGAAGAACTACTTGGTCCAGAAGTACCATATCTTAGTGCCATTGCAGCACTGATGTATCTTGCTAACCATACACATCCCGATATATCATTTGCAGTGAATTTATTAGCAAGATATAGTTCTACACCAACACGGAGACATTGGGATGGAGTAAAACACATTTTTCGTTATCTCAGAGGCACCATGGACATGGGGTTATACTACTCAAATACATCCAAACATGAATTGATTGGTTATGCAGATGCTGGATTTATGTCTGATCCACACGATGGTAAGTCACAAACTAGTTATCTGTTTACATGTGGAGGTGCAGCTATTTCATGGCGATCTATGAAGCAGACTATATCAGCCACATCATCTAATCATGCAGAAATTCTAGCAATGCATGAAACAAGTCGTGAATGTATATGATTGAGGTCAGTAATACATCACATTCGAACAACTTGTCATTTATCTTCAGGAAAAATGGGTCCAACCATTCTATATGAAGATAATGCTGCATGTGTTGCTCAACTTAAAGAAGGTTATATCAAGGACGATAGAACAAAGCATATTTTACCAAAATTCTTTTTCACTCGCGATCTTCAAAAAGATGGTGAAATAGATATCCAGCAAATCAGTTCAAGTGAAAATCTGGCAGATTTGTTCACTAAGTCACTTCCTGAAGCAATTTTTGAAAAGCTTGTCCATGGTATTGGCCTCCGAAAACTTAGAGATCTCAACTGACGTTGTCAAGAGGGGGAGTCGATACATGCTGTACTCTTTTTCCCTTATCTAGGTTTTATCCCACTGGGTTTTTCTAGAAAGGCTTTTAATGAGGCAGTACTGAAAAGTGTATCAATGAATGATGTACTTTTTTCTTTAGCTAGATTTTTATCCTACTGGTTTTTTCCTAGTTAAAGTTTTTAATGAGGCACATTCATAATGGACATCCAAGGGGGAGTGTTATGAATATATTAAATTATGTGGATGTCTATTGACTCTTAAATTACCCACAATTCATGAAAATCATTTGGTGTACTATATTATATAATATAATACATAGGCATATAGGCGGTAAGAGGTGCCGCCCATAGCCCACAATCAGGAACTGAAGACAGCAATTTGCATCTAAGGATTATGGCAAGCAATAAATGATGTGTGTACTTGCATTGGGTATAAATACCCACACCTTCATCACACACGGATGGCTTTTGCATTGAAAAGAGAGGTGTGAGTTAAGAAGCATTGTATCATATACATCAATGATAATTGCTTCTTCCTTTTCCTGTTGATTTTCTCTTCCTTAATATCTTACTTTCATCCCATATTTTCCTTAGTTTTATAAAACTTACATAATTATCAAGCTATAAGACCTTTTTAATAGGGAAAATTACAAAAAAAAATACCATCTGAATTTGTAAAACCCCTAGAAGTCCACTGAATTTGTAAAAAGACTAAGAAGTGACATGGACCTATGAGGGATATGCAAATTCAGGGAAAAAGACCACACTGCCCCTAAAGTATCTTACATTATCTCTCTCTTCTTCATCAATCACCCACGCGAAAAAGAAACAGAGCATAGCTTCGATTTAAAAAAAAAAAACGTAGCTCATTCATCCTTTGCTTCTTGAACCTCACTTGACCAATCCCTCCAAAACTATTCAACATGGATCTAGACGTCATCTTCATCAACAACAACAAATTCAGCAGCAAACTTCCATGGAATTTTGGAAACACACCTGCAAGATACCTCATATTCGCCAACAACAAATTCACAGGACCAATCCCAAGTAGCATAGGAAATGCCTCCAAAACCTTAACCGAAGTTCTGTTCTTGAAAAACCAATTTTTTGGGTGTTTACCTTACGAGATTGGGTTCCTGAAAAAATCCTATTTTTTTCACAAATCTAGCGGAGGCGGAGAGAGACAACCATGCAGCGACGGTCTTCTTTAACGAAAACCTCCATCTACTCTGTTTTAATTTATGTGAGCGGCAGCCTCCACCCTTGCAAAGATCTATGAGAAATGGAAGTTTCGATCTATAAGGAATGGAAGCTTCGACTGTCCAGCTTCAATGGCGGATTCGATCAAGAAAATTGCAGTCTCTCTTGGGTTGGATTTCAAGATTTCACAGCCCTTTCTTTTGCCCAACCATGGATCTGGACAACCCAAAGGTGAAAACTTGTGAAGGCTTTCAACTTTGCCACTGGTGATTTGTGCTTGACCTTCACAGATTTGCACAAATTTGCTGAAAAATCTTGCTTAACCTTCATAGATTTGCTGAAATTTTGCTTGACCTTCAATAGCTTCCATGGAGGAGACGAAGGTTCTATGTTTGGGAAGATTTTTTTATTTTTTAATTTAGATTTGGTCTTGTTACATAGAAATAAGGCCTCATTTCCAAGACATACTAAGCATATTTACAAACCTCATTTCCAGAACCATACCAATTTTCTGCACCTTACGAGAATGAACTGTGTTTTTTTTTTTAATCGAAGCTATATTATGCTCTGTTTCTTTTTTTTGCGTTGGTGTTAGAAGAGAGAGAGATAATGTAAGATACTTTAGGGGCAATGTGGGTTTTTCCCTTGAATTTGTATATCCCTCATAAGTCCATGTCACTTCTTAGTCTTTTTACAAATTCAGTGGACTTCTGGGGGTTTTGTAAATTCAGATGGTATTTATTTGTAATTTTCCCTTTTTAATATTACTTTTTTTTTAATTGGAATATTGATGTGATTTTCCTTAAATTATATCGAACTTCCATTTATAAGACAAACTTCAGGCAGTGATATTACCAAGGTTATTAAAACTGGACCGGTCACTGAACCGGTTGAGGTATTGGGTCAAGGGTCAATAAATTAGACCGGAGTTAAACCTGAGCTAAACCGGGCTCAAACCGGTGAGAAAATAAGGATTTTGATTATTAATATGAAATTTATATAAAAAATATTTTCTTTTAATTACTATTATTAAATAACCATTGAATAAAACAGGGTGATTGATCAGTGAAGCATCTTTTCGCTTCTCCCAGAAGGCCAGCTGTCACCAGATTTTAGTGAAAAATCATAAAAAGCGGTGAAAAAATGAATCAGAGCGTCACACCTACAGATAGGGGTGAGTAATGGGCGGGCGGGGCTGCCCCGGGGGGTAACCCGCGGCCCGCCCGTTTAAATTCAATGGGAACGGGGCATTACGGGGACGGGGACGGGTTAAACGGGTACGCCTAAAACGGGTACAGGGAACCCGTTTGAACCAGAACAGGGTGTAAAACATAATCAATGTATTGATGCAGTATAGATATAGAAAACTCAAGCAAACTCATCGATTGGGTCTGAGAGTAAACTAAAGCAAACTTACAAATACAAAAAAACTCAAGCAAGCGAGTCGTCGAGTCATCATGCGAGGTTGAGACGATGGCAGCTGCGCTTCTGGACAGCGGGCGGCTATGGAATCTTGCTCTGACCCATTTTTGAAATTCCTCTTCCTTTATACAAATTCCTTGTCTTGTCTCTTGCACGCACAATCGGCTATGGAAAAAGCTGGGGGTCGAGAATGAAACCTTTAATTTTGGAGGCAATGTGTGGAAATTTTAAAGTCCTATAATGGCGGCTACCATTTCTGAAGCAGCTTCAACTGACCCACGGAACACCAAGGCTTCGTCTACCCATCGAGGCCTCCTTTATTACCTTCAGAGAAAGACAATGGAACTACTCCTAGAAGACTGAACGGTAGGCTGAAGTTTTGTTTGGGAAGTTCCATCGTCTGCAGGGGGAAGTTTTGCTTAGGAGTGGATTTCTAGTTATGGGACCCACAAAACTCCCCCACCATTTGCATTCTCAGTGAGGCTATTTCTTCTTCTTCTCCGTATTCTCTTTAAACCTTTTGTAATGACGAGGACACACCTGGACGCGTGGGGCTGTGAGCTCTGTTTTCACTTCTCTCTGTCTCTCTTTCTCGCATTTAACCGTGGCCGTAAACGTTGTCCAATCAGAGCTTGAATCCTTCATCGGATCGACTTCTACCTCGTTTTCTCGCTCCTTAGTCTGTGATCGCCGTTCTTCTCTTTTGGTATTATCTCCTCACCAGATTTGTTTTCTCCGGCTCTTGTTTTCACTGGATCTGTTATCGCCGGATATTTTATTTCTCTTCAGCTTTGTTTCTCTCCGTCTCACTCTCTTTTTGTCTGTGCAAACGTCTTCACAATTGACTCTTTTTTTTAGACTCTGACCCGGCTTCCTACAACAGACCGGACCGGTGTCACGGCCGGTTCGCTGGTTTTCGGTCTTAACCGGCCGGTCCTGTCTGGTTTTGATAACCATGGATATTACATATGCCTAGTGGAGTTCCATTTATAAGACCTTTTTAATATTACTCTTTTTTTCTTTTAAAATTTGACTCATTAGTTTTCCCCCCTTTTTTGTGTCTAGGTACATACATCTTCTTATTAAAAGGGAGGGTTATGTAGAAATTTTGTTTCGGAAGTACGCTGAGGAACAATTTGGCTCTGAAAGTTTATTTTAAAGCAATGTTGCACTGAAAGTTTAAAAACGTGGCAATATTACCCCTTCGTTAACAGCCATAACAGTCAAACGTTAGTTGACCGCATTAGGTTGATGTGGATTGTCTACGTGGTATCTTTGTCACTTTTGTAGATATCAATTTTGCCCTAGAAGTACACGTTAAGGAGCAATTTTGGCCTGAAAGTTTTTTTTTTCTCAATATTGCCCCAAAAGTCTAAAAAGTATAATATGATTAAATAACTTATTTAGCTTTCTTAATCTCTCACAAAAACGTTAATCTAGTCTTATAATTAGGACTGGATGTAGTATAATTGTGATAACCCAAGAAAAATAAAATAATATTAATAATAATTAATGATGACTTTTGATATTATCTGTGATTGCTCCTAAGCGTGTATTTCTAGAGAAAAATTGCTACTTAATCCAAAAAAAAAAGTGAGAAAGATGTTACGTAGACAATTCATGTCAGCATAATGGGATCAACCAACGTTTGACTGTTAGAGCTATTAACGGAAGAGCAATATTGCTACGTTTTTAGATTTTTGATGCAACATTGCTCTAAAAAAAATTTTCAGAGTAAAATTGTTCTTGGGCGTATACTTTTGGAGCAAAATTTATGTTTATTTATTTTTTGCTGGATACAGATATTCTTCTATCAGAGGCACTGTCAATCACTTATCTCCCTCAACGGGATTCAAACCTTAATTCGTGAGAAATTAACCTTTTCCATTAGACTCGACCCAATTAGTTGAGGGAATCATGTTCATTATCTAGAATCCAAGCGGCAATCCACGGACGTTAGCTAGAAATTAATCCTCTCAAAATATTGAAATCGCAAATTGAGTTTTGCTGAGCATTCTAACATCACGATGGGCTATAACATGTCACCGAAAAATGGGCCATAATGTGTCAGCGGAAGGTTTGTTTTCTTGATTTTTCTTGGGCTTCTTAGCCCCGTCAATCCGTCATGCATACTAAGTTAACGATTTCACTTTTAAAATTATTTTTTTTTTACTAGCACTACTAGTAGTGCAGTGGTATTGAAAATAGTTTCTCCACCCCTTGTACTGGGTTCGATCCCCCCATCCCCTATCGCCTATCGCCTATGTATTAAAAAAAAATTAATTTTTTTGGCCAAACAGTCTTTTAAATTGTTTTTTTGATATGATAGAAGTATAAAACAAGGGGTTAAAAGTTCGATTTTCAATCATTACACATGGAGCCAATCTACGGTTAAAAAGTTTTTTTTGTTGTGGAGGGAGATACTTTTGGTCCCATCAAGGAAAAAGTTTTTTTTCCCCTCTTTCATGAAATGCTAATTTGTACCTGGCCAGAAAAATGTAAAAAACAAGGTCAATTTGTACGGACATATTTTTAAAACGACAAGCATGAAAAATTATGAAATAAGAATAAGGAGAAAAGACAATAAAATATACTTGAACTTCAAAATCTCATATCAATCTTTTTAAAGAATATAGATTAACTATTATAAAAATATAGTAATTGACAACTAATTTTAATAAAAAATCACTAATTTAAGATTTTAAGGTATAAATGATATTTATTTTATTTTTTTCTTAAAATAATACTGTACTATAATTCAGATTGTAAATTTAACCTAAAAAAGCCCTCAAACTGATTCACGCGGATAGAGGAGCAGCTGGAATGGATTTTTCTTGGCAGCTTTACATTTTAATGATTCGAGCATCACATGCCACTTTTATATTCATTACAAGTCCTCAGTTAAAAAATATTTTTGTCCTAAATAGTTAACTTAGAGGTTATGAGTAACTATTTCTTAAGTTTATGCTTATTTTGGTAGTATTTAAATAATACTCTTTCGCAGGAAAAAAAAAGTAAAGATATATGATAAGAGTTTTTATAAATTCTAATAAGAGGGGTAAAATTTTATAAATTTTTAAGAGAATTTCACAATTTTATTGAATAATTTCATAAGTTGCAAATTTTGTTTCATAAGATATAATAAGGATTTCATAAATTCTCAAAAGAATTTTACAGCTTTCTTAAATAATTTCACAAGTTACAAATCAAAACTTATCAGATTTAATAAGGGTCTAACAAGTTCTAATAAATATTTTAGTAGTTTAGATAATGTTTTTATAATTAATTCTGTCAAAAAAATCAAACTTCAAGGATAATTATATCATTTCATTTTAATTTTGAAAAAGACTAATCAAGCCTTAACACTTTTTTTTGGGTGCAATTTGGAAGAGATTTTCCCTTAAATTAAATTAAATATTGCGAAAAATATGAGGTGGAGAAACAAAGAAAGCGTCTTTACTCTTAAGCAACAAGCCAGGCTTGCCTCGTATTCTCAACCTTAACGGCCCTGGTCCTCCTAGTCCTCCTCATGCGATATTTCTAGAAGATAGCGATTCTATTTTAATAATAATAATAATAATAATAATCATATTTCCCAATAGGTTTTATGGCCGCATATCTCAATTGTCAAAATAGTTATGCTTTTTTTTTTTTTTTTTGCTGAAGCAAAATAGTTATGCTTTACACTTATGCTTTTTGTTTGGTTATTTCTCACAAATATCTAGCCGCCTGAAAGTTAAATACGAAAATTTAAGGAAAAGCATTCATTGGAAATTTTATTGATCAGAAAATTTAAATAAAAAACTAGTAATATGTGTGTACAGATTTTACTGTTTGCAAATTTATTGGGTTACCTAAATTTGGAAAAGCATTCTTTTTTTTTTTTTACCTAAATTTGAAAAATACATAGCTACATTTTCTGGATCTGAACAATACCTGCATAATTCAATTATTAACCACAATAATAAAATTCGAGCAAAAAAAAAACCACAATAATAAAAAAATAATAATAATAATCTTGACCGGAAATAAAACAAGAGGTGGAATTGTCTCCAACGAGATCTTTGTAACAGTCACGTGTGAGTTACGAGGAGTTGACACGCGTACAGAAGGAAAACGACGTACAATAAGTTGCAAAAAAGAAAGATTTTTTTTTTTTTTGGGTACACAAAAAAATGAAAGTTGAACGAGGAGGTCAGTGATCTCAGGGCTCACCTCATAGCCGCGTTCCCAACTTGCTTGGAGAAACCCTCGCATTTTTTGACGGCGGCCTCGTCCGCCACACAATCCCTCCACCTCTCTCTCCTTTCTTACTACTATCTCCGTCGGCTCCTGTATATTGGCAGAAACCTTCTGATCACCCATTGAGGTAACTCTCTCAAGTCTCTGTTCATGTTTGCAGGTCATTTTTTTTAGGCTGCATTGCTTTTGTGGATTACTCGAGAGTTTATTAGTTATTTGGTTGTTAAAGACCATTCATATCATACGGGACTCTGTAGGCTGTAGCAATGCTATGATATTTCTGTAATTTAGGTGGTCTAGACGGTAAATACAGAATATTTATATTTGATTGTTGGGTCGTGTTTCTTATATTTTTTTCAAGTCTTCAGGTTTAGTTTTTGTGTTCAAGTTGGTATTTTTTTTCATTCTGTTTTTATTCTTGGTCTCTTGTTTCTAATGATAAAATTTTGGGACCAGGCATAATAATCTGTGACAGATATGGTGTATAGGCTTTCTGCTCTGTCGTTACTCGTTGTTCTGGATGAAATATGGGACTGACACAAATTTCCTAGAGCTGCTTACTCTTTTATTGTATTTGGGGTATGGTTTGATGGAGTTAAATAAGTATGGTGAAATGGAGAGGTCAAACATGGGCACTGAATCAATTCCTTACATTTGCTTCCACCGAACATATCCTCAGGCCTGCCACATTCTAACAGTTTGTACTAGGTTGGTCAGGTCTCAGGTGGTGCTGGTGACTAAATTGTGTACTTTATCATTATATCCAAATACAACTGTCTAGTGGAAGTCATTATAGCATAAAATTCAGATTCAAATTTTTACGTGGTAGGCAAGTGGCACTTGAAGTGGTTGGTATGTTTGCTTGCTGCCATTTGTGGTAATTTTGCCTCTTTCTTGTTATGTTGGCTTGCTGCATCCATTTTCATTTTGTTTCTTAATTAAGAGTCTTTCAACTTTATTTGCAGAGGATGATTCGGGCAAAGCAGATCAGTACACTTTCAAGTGGCGCCAGGAGTTTTTTCATAGGTGGTTCACGTTATAGTACTCCTGATGGAAGTACTAGCACTTGCTCAGAGGATGAAACCTTTGCCCCAAGAAGAAAGCAGACAAAAAATGAAGCTTTACTTGCACAGAAGCCACCCACCTTGGCAACCAAGACAGCATCTGGAGTAGCAAGAACCTTGGTCTCAGGAGACTCAGTTAATGGAGTAGGTTCTCATAGTGTTCAGGGTGTTTATCAATCAGGTTGCACACCGAAAACCGTGTCTACTCCAAGTCCATCACAAAAATCAGATTCTGTAGCATATGCTTGTGTTGCTGATGATGTTCAGATACATGCTGCACACACATCTACTTTTAACGCTGAACCGGTTTTCAGGGCAGGCATTGCAGCTGTCAACTTTCTTTCTGATGTGGCTAATTATAAGCTTCCTTTATTGGATGGGAGTCATGGGACAGGAATATTAAACTACTCTAAAAACTGTGTGATTGATACCACCAGGAGCCTACCTGACATCAAATCATCAAATGGGAAACATATTAAAAAAGAGGCTTTTTCTAGTGTTCATCCGAAGCCTTCTGTTTCTTCTGATGTTGGCTCAAACTGTACAAGCAATTATCAAGGTGCAAGGGGACATAGTGATAAATCAAATTTGTCTAAAGGCATAAAGCATTTTCCTTCTACAGGAACACGCAAGTCAGCGGCGGCTTCAAAACCTGCTGTATATGGCCATGACCAGGGAGATGTACCACAGAGAACAAGAACTCTCCCGAACCAACTTGTGAAAAATTCTGTTTCCAACACGCAAACTTCAGATCCGCAGTTTGCAGGATCAATTAGTAAAGGTTTCAACAAGCAACATGAGAATTTGAGAACACCAACAGTAATTGCTCAAACAAATCGGCATTTTGCAAACAAAGGACGTGTTGTGGAAGCAGTTTCAGATATACTGCAGAAGCTAAAGTGGAGTCCTGCTACAGAGAAGGCTCTTTATAACCTAAATTGTTCATTGGATGCATATCAAGCTAACCAAATCCTGAAGCCACTTCACGATTACTCTGTTGCTCTTGGCTTTTTTAATTGGTTAAAGCGACAACCAGGGTTCAAGCATGATGATCATACTTATACTACTATGGTTGGCATCCTAGGCCGTGCTAGACAGTTTGGCTCAATAAACAAATTACTGGAACAGATGGTCAGTGACGGATGCAAGCCCAATGTAGTCACTTATAATCGAATGATACACAACTATGGTCGTGCAAACTGCCTGAAGGAAGCACTCAATGTGTTCCATCAAATGCAGGAGGAGAAATGTGAACCTGACCGTGTCACTTACTGCACGCTCATTGATATTCATGCAAAAGCAGGATATCTTGAAGTTGCCATGACCATGTATGAAAGGATGCAACAAGCTGGTCTCTCGCCGGACACCTTTACTTATAGTGTCATGATTAATTGCCTTGGAAAATCTGGCAATTTAACAGCTGCCCATAGGCTATTTTGTGAGATGGTTGGTCAGGGTTGTATTCCTAATCTGGTAACCTACAATATAATGATTGCTTTGCAAGCTAAAGCTAGGAACTATCAGATAGCATTACAATTATTTAGTGACATGAAAAATGCAGGATATGAACCTGATAAAGTGACTTACAGCATAGTCATGGAGGCACTTGGCCACTGTGGGTATCTCGAGCAAGCTGAAGTGATCTTCGCTGAGATGAAGTGGAAAAATCTGGTGCCAGATGAACCTGTTTATGGTCTTTTAGTAGACTTGTGGGGAAAGGCTGGTAATGTTGAGAAGGCTTGGGCATGGTATCAAGAGATGGTAAATGCAGGTTTGCAGCCAAATGTACCAACTTGTAATTCCCTTCTTAGTGCATTCCTAAGGGTGCATCGGTTACCAGATGCATATAATCTTTTGCAAAGCATGGTTGCTCACGGTCTACGGCCCTCATCGCAGACTTACACCTTACTCCTTGGTTGCTGTACAGAAGCACGTTCATCATATGATATGGGGTTTTGTTGTGAGCTTTTGTCAGTTACTGGCCATCCTGCGCATGCATTTTTACTGTCTATGCCAGCAGCAGGACCTGACGGTCAAAATGTGCGGGATCATGCGAGCAAATTCTTGGATCTGATGCATGCCGAGGATAGAGAGAGCAAAAGGGGACTTGTGGATGCAGTGGTGAATTTTCTTTACAAGTCTGGGCTTAAAGAGGAGGCCGGT
This sequence comes from Acacia crassicarpa, assembly GCA_034222035.1. NCBI lineage: Eukaryota > Viridiplantae > Streptophyta > Magnoliopsida > Fabales > Fabaceae > Acacia > Acacia crassicarpa. The sequence goes on from JAWXYG010000008.1 coordinate 1,294,096, forward strand.
TCCATTTGGGAGGTGGCCGCAGAGAAGAATGTGTACCCAGATGCTGTGAAGGAGAAAAGTTCATGTTACTGGCTTATAAATCTCCATGTCATGTCTGATGGAACTGCTGTGACAGCATTGTCTAGGATACTTGCTTCGTTTCGGCGACAGATGCTGACCTACGGGACTAGTCCTAGCCGGATTGACATTATCACCGGATGGGGTCGCAGGAGCCGAGTTACTGGTTCTTCTCTGGTGAGACAGGCAGTGCAAGAACTATTGCATCTGTTTGGCTTTCCATTCTTTATTGAAAAAGGCAATTCAGGGTGTTTTGTGGGTTGTGGGGATCCTCTGAGTAAATGGTTGGTCCATTCTTCTGTGGAAAGGATGCATTTGCTGTAGCATTAGTTGTACAAGAGAAATTGAGCCTTTTGTCTTAAGCTTATAAATTTTATTGAGCTGAGTGAGCATGGAGCTAGTCTGCATTTGCGTATATATGAAAATGCCAAGAACTAAATTGAGGTAATTTACTCAAATAGGTTGTTTTGTAAGCTTATGAGTTTTGGATATTAAAAAATTAATCCGTCATATTGGCCCCCTAAAGAAATGGTTCGTTTTGTGTTTTGACTTCAGAAATATTCTAATCTAATAATTCTCACAATGGGCAAATTCTCATTTGTGTACTATATATACATCAAAAGCATGCGCTGTAAATGTGCGTGTATTAAATGCAAGGATTTTTTTATAAACATAAATGCAAGGAATTTAAATTTAATTAAAAATTAATTTTTAATCATGCAAAGGCACGGTCTGCCTATCTAAAGGTTTTTTTTTTTTTTTTTTTACATAGACGATAGGGGAGGATCAAACCCTATACAAAAGGGTGGGGAAACTACTCCCAATACCACTGCACTATTAGTAGTGCTGGTAACTAAAGTTGCATTTTATATAATTTTTGATATTGCACCCGGTTCACCAGAGCTTTACTTTGCCTAGTCCGGATCTGTTGTACTACATAGTTTAGTCTTTGGTGTAATTTTGGGCTTGGGCCTGGTCCTTTACCCAAGGTAAAAAGAGGAGCTCCATATAGAGAAAATGCGATGATTATGCTTGTTTTGCTTCAGAATAAAAAACAGTCAATTATATCCAAAAAAAAAAAAAAGTCAAATATTTATTTGAAAATAAAATAATAATAGCGGGGAGAATATTTGTTGTTTGCAGACACGTACATCATGCATGGCACATAAATTAAAGTAGTTAAATCCTAAAATAATAAGGCAGGTGTTTTCTGTTCTTTTAGCTTATGGTGATATATAAACGGCGTGTTTGGGATGGTTGCAAAATAAGAAAAAAAGTCCAGTGGCAGTGAAAAGTGAAAAATGCTTAGAAACAATGAGAACATTAATTTTATGTGTTTAATATGGTTTCAAGATATAATGAACTTTTAGGTATGAAGTGACTTTTTGACTGAAAATAATTGTTGGAGCTTGTGTGCCATCGCAGTGGCTTTTTATCTGTGGCCCCCCACATGCTTTTCAGTGTCCTCTTTCATCTTTCATCAAAAAATTACAAACGGCGCTCTCAAATTTTGCAAAAGCTAAGCTGTCAAATTCTGGAGCTAGGGCCTCCACTGTTGTACCGCCAAATTGCTGGAAATTTGTATGGAAAATCAAGACGATACCGCGTGTGCAGCAGTTCATTTGGAGGCTCCTGCAAAATGCCATAGCAACTAATGATGCCCTCTTCCGGAGACGGAGATCCTTGAACCGATTATGTCCCATTTGTGAAGATACAGAGGAAACTCTGGAACACCTCTTCTTTCATTGTTCATGGACCCGGTGCATTTGGTTTGGCTGTCATTTAGGAGGCAGGTTTGATTGCACATCAGTAACAAACTTCAATGTCTGGTGGCTTAGTATTTTCGGTATGTCTTCTTTGAGCTCCTTTGATATTTCCCTAATTAGCTGGATATTGTGGTTTATTTGGAAACAAAGGAATGGAAAGGTATTTAATTTTGTTGAGCCAAACCCCCTAGAGGTGCTGGAAATGGCTAAATCTAGTGCTGCTGAATTTCTTGACATTGCTGATACTAGGAAAGGAAATCCAGATTTACTTGTCATACCTCCTCGTACTGTGGACTGGTGGGTTCCGCCAGTGGGAGATGCTGTGAAAATAAATTGTGATGGGGCATTCCATTTGGGCAAATCGGAGGCTGCTATCGGTATAATTTGTAGGGATCACCTTGGTTTCTTTATTTGGGGTTTTGTTGACAAATTGAAATCGATTTCTGCTTTTATGACCGAAGCACTTGTTAGTATGTAGGTGTCCTAGAGACAATCAGTTGAACACCTTGTACTGTTTGATATTTCATGATTAATATATTTGAGCATAATTTATCTTTATCATATTTATGTCTCGACTATATTTTATAGTTAATATGAGATTAAAGATAAAGGCCCAAGGAATAGAATATGTGTTTATTCGGTGATCTATGATAGGGATCATGATCATGAGGAATCGAGTACACTACATGTCTATTGCCTGAAACTTGTTCCTAGTCTTGAATCGCCAAGAAAGGGCATTGGTGTTTTCAATAAGACTAGTACGACATCATCTACTTGTATAGTGATGCAAGGTAGGGACCTCATGGAATGCAGGCATGTTGATGCCTTAGCTGATGTCGTGGGTGGATCTGTTAGAGAACAGATAGCATTGAACTGACCCGCTGAGAGACTCCACAAGGATTCATTGTAGAGAGTATCATTGGATTTGTAATGTCTCTTATCATTTGGTAGTGCGGATCATCTTAGACTTGAGGATGTCATCGACCACTATGTCCTAGGGTTATACTTTGACTGTACAACTCTATCCGCCTGAAAAATGGGGAGAACAGTGTACTCTTGGGTATTACCTGAATACATGAGTATAGATGGTCATGCCGAAAGGACTTACAATCCTCTACAAGGGATTAGTTGTTCACAAGACCGGTAAGAGCTTGGATACTTCTAGTTGACTCGGGAATCTATGCATAGTAAGTGATCATGAAGAGTCATGATCTGTCTTAGAGTCAATAGAAGAATATTCCTGGTTCTGTGAAATAGCTACATTTAGTTAATCAAGAGAGATGATACTCTATCCTTGCTCTCGACTAAATATGAACAACATTGTAAGAGATGATATATGCACAGTATCCAAATTAGAAAAGGTAGATCACTTGATCAACTTGATTAGTTCTGGGACTGTAGAGCATTGCTAGTGTCTTATGTAGTCATTAGATAAATTGACCTTTTAAAGGAGTTTAATTGGTTCAAGTTTATCTATGTCAGTAACTAATTGGGCCTAATGGGTCACACACTAAAGACTATTCTTGATTGCTTAATTTAGTTAGTTTGGACCAATAAATGTTATTGGGCTTTGTCAAGACTATTGATGTAATTGGGTTAGTACTTCAAGCCCAATTATTAAGAGGTTAAGAGATTGAGGTAATTTATGAATTTACCAAGGCTGTATCCAATCAGGATTGGATAAAGAGAGTAATTAATTAGTAATTATTTATTCACGTGAATAGTGTCAAATGAATAGTACAAAGTGAAAAGTACTATTCATCTTTTACTATTCATGAATAATCAATTATTATAATTAATTATAAGAAGCACTTCTTGAAATAATTAATTGTTCAAGAATCACTTCTTGGAATAATTGATTCTTCAAGAAGCACTTTGGATTTGAAGTAGAAATGAACGTGTGGCTCACATTAAAAGAAGAACATGTGGCTCACACTGAAAGAAGAACATGTGGCCATGGTTCACTCTTTGTTTCTATAAATAGCACTCATTTCCTTCATTTCAATTCACACCATTTCATAAGCTTCTCTCTTAAGCTTCTCTCTCTCTCTTTTCCTCTTAAGGAAGTTCTTTCTCTTTCTCTCTCTTTCTTCCTCTTAAGGAAGTTCTCTTAGTCTTGAGTAAGAAATCCAAACTCTTGAAGTTCTCCACCTTGTTACTGCCTAGCAAGCATTCAAGGAGTCGGGGATTCAAGGAGAAGGTGTTCTCATTTGCAATCAGGAGATAGTCGTGTGGATCAACGTTAGAGGACATCATACTCTTTGACGTCTTCAAGTGATCACAGGTATTCCTGAAACCCTGTATGTGTTTTAACGAGTAGATCCTAAATATGTACTGTAAGAGTTACGGTACATGGTACATGACTCATGAGGTTAGTATTTCCACATGGTATGGTAAATATTATTTACCAAAGAGATTCTTCTGAGTATGCTCTGTGGCTGCAGCTTAGTCTGATCTGTCACATCAGAAAAGAATTATTCTTGAGCAGTAAATATTATTTACCAGTACAGTAAATACTATTTACCGAACAGTTAAAATAATTTACCGGCATAGTAAAAATTATTTATCGTTGTAAAATATTTTTACAGGCGTGGTGAAAATTATTTACTGTTCACGCTAAATATTATTTACTGGTGTAGTAAAAATTATTTACTGGCACGGTAAAAATTATTTACCATCACAGTAAATATTATTTACTGGCACAGTAAAAATAATTTACTGGCACGGTAAAAATATTTTTACTGTTACTATTCACATGAATAGTAAATATCCAACGTGGGTTCCGCAAATACTGAAAAATTTTGTTTTTCAACCTCGTAAACATGTTGCTTGAACGTCAAGCTAGCACAATCTTAACCCTCAAGTGGTATCAAAGCAAGGCTCGTTACTGCAGACACGTGGGGTTATTCTTATTGAATTTTCAAAAGGAGTTTTGAAGTCTACAATTTTATGAACAAGATTTTGAATCTTGATTATGAAATGTGGTTAATCATCAAAGTGTTGATGCTTTTTGTGTAGATGATTCAATGGTTATTTAGGATTTGCAAATTGTTTAAGTTTATTTGTTTCTAACATTTCACAGGAACAAGAATTATTTTTACCGTGCCAGTAAATTATTTTTACTGTGCCAGTAAATAATATTTACTGTGATGGTAAATAATTTTTACCGTGCCAGTAAATAATTTTTACTACACCAGTAAATAATATTTAGCGTGAACAGTAAATAATTTTCACCACGCCTGTAAAAATATTTTACAACGATAAATAATTTTTACTATGCCGGTAAATTATTTTAACTGTTCGGTAAATAGTATTTACTGTACTGGTAAATAATATTTACTGCTCAAGAATAATTCTTTTCTGATGTGACAGATCAGACTAAGCTGCAGCCACAGAGCATACTCAGAAGAATCTCTTTGGTAAATAATATTTACCATACCATGTGGAAATACTAACCTCATGAGTCATGTACCATGTACCGTAACTCTTACAGTACATATTTAGGATCTACTCGTTAAAACACATACAGGGTTTCAGGAATACCTGTGATCACTTGAAGACGTCAAAGAGTATGATGTCCTCTAACGTTGATCCACACGACTATCTCCTGATTGCAAATGAGAACACCTTCTCCTTGAATCCCCGACTCCTTGAATGCTTGCTAGGCAGTAACAAGGTGGAGAACTTCAAGAGTTTGGATTTCTTACTCAAGACTAAGAGAACTTCCTTAAGAGGAAGAAAGAGAGAGAAAGAGAAAGAACTTCCTTAAGAGGAAGAGAGAGAGAGAGAAGCTTAAGAGAGAAGCTTATGAAATGGTGTGAATTGAAATGAAGGAAATGAGTGCTATTTATAGAAACAAAGAGTGAACCATGGCCACATGTTCTTCTTTCAGTGTGAGCCACATGTTCTTCTTTTAATGTGAGCACTAGCGCTTAAAAGAGCTTTGCTGATTGCTATGGATTTGGGGCTTGATAAAGCTATTTTTGAATCTACCTCATATTTATTAACTGCGTTAATTCCAAGTCATCTGCTTCATATGACTGGCATTGTAGAGGTATTATTCATGACATTATTAGCCTCCTCTCTTTCAAAGTTGGGTTCTCGCTTTCCTTTACTCCTCGTGGGGGTAATCGTGTTGCTGATCATCTTGTAGCAAGTGCTTATAAGGGGGTGTGCCCTGTGGGGTGGGTTCTACAACCAACACCGTCTTTGTTTCCTCTTCTAACTTTGGATGCTAGGCAGGCTTCTACAGTCAGGATCGATGGCTTTGTACCCAGCTCTGTGAGGGGTGATGTGTCCTGAAAAGACCTTCCTTACAAAACATTAATTAACCTTAATTAACAAATAAATAAAGAAAACCCTCCACTTACTATAGTAAGTGCAACTGAGTTCAAGACACAACATTCGCCCACAAACGCATCACAATAAAATCCGAAACTCTGGGCACAACTATTCGGCGGAAAAATGTAAGCTCACAACTTTAATAATACCAAACTCCCATCATAGAAGTGTGTACCAGAATACCCACACGCAAACCTTAATTTACAATCCACCACTTCATTATAACAAACACTAAAATAACATACCATATAAAATTAAACTTTTAGTTCAGTAGCAAACTCTCAGATATTCCAAAACAGCTAAAACAGTATTTTTAAAACATGTGGGCCCTATAATGGCAATATAGAGATCATTACAACACCATTACCCAAAAGAGGCTTACAAGGTTCTCTACAATTATGCCTCTGGTTGCTTCCCTTTGCTACTAATGGTATTAGAAACCTCGCCTGAAAAATATTAATATTAACGGGGTGAGACATTAAGTCCCAGTAACCAAAATTAATTTATAAAATATGCAGGAAAGGATTGCAAGTCAGAGAAACGGGATTGTTAACAAAATAATAATAAAAACTTCAATAATCAATTAACCATCCTCACATTTACCATCCTGCTCCTCCTTATTTCCTCGTGGACATGGATCAGCCCATCAGTGTTAGTAACCTGGCCAAGGTTAACTATCACCTCAAGGAAACTGTTCCCTCCCGTGTCACCACCAATATACCGTAACAGGGAGGTGTCCGCCCAAAACACTCAACTCAAATCCGGGCCAGGAATAAGAGTGAACCAATGGGCACAAATTCTCCCTCAGTCTCTTCCACACTTCCCAACAAATTTCAAAATTAATAACAATATGAAATCATAATTATCAAAACATAGTACGATATACTACCCCATACAAAACATCTTACAACAATTATCACAACAATCACCATTACAATAATTCCAATAACAAAATTCACTCACATATATTCATACAGATTAGAAAATACACTGCTTCTCTAAATTAGCAACATACTCACAAAAACACACAATTTCAAAACACAAGTTACTAGTATTTATGAAAATAAGATTTAGTAAACACCTTACATTCCAAAACATGCATATAAAATAAATTAACCCCGGTTACCTCAACTCCAGGCCAAACCTTATCTTGAGAAATAAAACTCGATTAATCACCGGTCACAGGTAAACTCTACATTATCACAAATATAACTTATATAACTCAAAATACACAAATAATAATAATAATAATAAATTTTTGTTATAAAACTGAAAATAACCATTTTATCCTTTAAATTTCCAAAACCAAACCGATCAAAACTTCAATAATATCTCCATTAACCCAAAATAAATTATTTATACATCTTTTAATTGGTAGAAATATAAAGTAAGATGTAAATCCTAAATCTCTTAAATAGAAAAATTAATTTAAATTCTTGCAACAACATTTCAATAAAACTAAACCGGTCAAAACTAGTTATTAAATACTATATACATATATACAGTCTTCTATTGTTAAAACTCAAAACTTTTCCAAAATCATAACCTCAAAATTTTCACTAATCAACATGATATTACTTTCATTGAGAAGAGAAAAATATTTAGAACAACTTTCATGAAGAAAGTTCATTGAAAAGAAGTTAATTTAACTACTAAAATTATCTTATAAGATAAATAACATACCTCAAATAACCAAAATATTATCTCCACCTTCTTCTCTTTCTCTCTCTCACGCACTCTCTCTCTCTGTCTCTCCTCAATCCGGCGCGCGCACACACACTCTAATCATACATATATATAAATAAACCAAAGTTGATTTTATTAATATTATATTATATTTTTATTATTATTTTATTCACCCCACGCGTTTCACGTCTTCCTCTTTTTTTTTTTTTTTTCTTCGCCTGCCTCAACTCTTATTATTATTATTATTATTATTTTTTCTAAATGGGCAAACTGCGACAAAGGCCCAAACTTTATTTAATATTACAATAATTACCTATAATTATTTTATAATTACATTTAAATCTTAGAAATAAAAATTAGGATGTTACAACTCTCCCCACCTAAATGGAATTTTGTCCCCAAAATTCTCAACAGGTTATAATGTAAACAATCCTCAACATAAGATTTCAACACAATCATCTTAGGGAGACAACAATATTACCAACTATCACACTACATCAACGCATCAAAAATTTCCAATATAATTACATTATTATACCTCACAAGTTTGATCACAAACAGCACAATCGTAGATACCAATACTACATAACACACAAACATAACTAAGCAAACAGACTAAGAAAGTCACGCCGCATTCGCTCTTCTGTTTCCCATGTAACATCACCAGGAGACATGCCCTTCCAGAAAATTTTTAAGAGACGAATTGTTTTATTTCGCAATTGCTTGTCTTTTACATCAAGAATTCTTTCTGGCTCGGGTATGTAAGTCAAATTCTCTCTCAATTCAATGTCATCGGGTTCAATTACATGGGAAGGATCTGGGTGATATTTCTTAAGTTGGGACACATGGAATACATTATGCACGCTTGACAGGTGTGGTGGCAAGGCAATCCGATAAGCGACGGGTCCCACGCGCTCCAAAATCTCATATGGCCCAATGAATCGAGGAGTCAACTTCTTAGCTTTAATAGATCTACCAATGCCAGTTACTGGTGAAACTTTAAGAAACACATGGTCCCCTACTTCAAATTCCAATGGTCGACGCCTTCTATCTGCATAGCTCTTTTGCCTGCTCTGGGCAGTCAACAACTTCTGGCGTATCATTTCAATTTTCTTTGTTGTTTTGTTCACCAAGTCCGGCCCAATTACCGTTCTCTCACTTAACTCAGTCCAACAAAGAGGCGATCTACACTTCCTGCCATAAAGTGCCTCAAAAGGAGCCATTTGAATGCTCGAGTGATAACTATTATTGTAAGCAAATTCAGCCAATGGCAAGTGACGATCCCAACTACCGGGTAACTCAAGGGCGCAAGCCCTCAACATATCTTCGAGCATTTGAATTGTCCTCTCTGTCTGTCCATCAGTTTGCGGATGATAAGCGGTACTGTAATTCAACCTTGTTCCTATAGCCTCCTGTAACGCTTTCCAAAAGTTCGATGTGAACCTTGGATCACGGTCTGACACAATATTTATAGGTATACCATGTAACCTGATAATCTCATTCACATACAATTGAGCTAGCCTTTCTAAGCTATATTCAATATGGATAGGGAGGAAATGAGCTGACTTTGTCAATCTATCCACAATAACCCATATGGCATTATGGCGTGCTGCAGTATTCGGTAATCCGACAATAAAGTCCATGGCAATGCTGTCCCACTTCCACCGGGGAACCTCTAAAGGTTGAAGTAACCCTGGAGGTTTCTGATGCTCAATCTTTACTTTCTGACAAGTCAGACATTTCATTACGAAATTTGTCACATCGCGCTTCATCTTAGGCCACCAATACCCTTGTTTCAAATTTCGATACATCTTAGTAATTCCCGGATGAATGGTATATTTGCTCTGATGAGCCTCTTCAAGAATTGTCTTTTTGATTTCCTCATTATCTGGTACACAAATCCTTTTCTTGTATCTCAGTATGCCTGTATCACTAATATCATAGTCAGTTACTTCACCATTCTCCAACCTTTCTCTAACCCTTTGCAACCGATCATCTTCCATCTGGGCCATTCTCAAGTCATTATAAAAATCAAAATTTCCTTGCACCGTACTCATAATTACCTCAGATCTTGGTTCGAGATATACTTCTGATAACCTTTCTAGAAGGTTATACTCAGTCACACACATGTGAAACATGTGTATTGACTTCCTGCTTAAGGCATCTGCAACTACATTTGCTTTCCCCGAATGATACTTCAACTCAAAATCATAATCCTTTAAGAACTCCATCCATCTTCTCTGTCGGTTGTTCAACTCCTTCTGATCCATAAGATACTTTAAGCTCTTATGGTCACTAAAAATCTCGAATTGAGTTCCGTACAGATAATGCCTCCAAATTTTCAAAGCGAATACGACCGCTGCAAGCTCCAAATCATGCGTTGGATAATTCTCTTCATGAGGCCTTAATTGTCGAGAGGCATAAGCCACGACTTTACCATCTTGCATGAGCACACATCCCAATCCTTTCAATGATGCATCCGTATATATCGTATACGGTTTATGTGGGTCAGGTATGATGAGGACAGGTGCAGTGGTTAACCGATTCTTCAGCTCCTGAAAAGCTGCCTCACACTTTTCATCCCAAATAAACGGTTGTTCTTTCTTTGTCAATCTAGTAAGTGGTGCGGCAATTCGAGAGAATCCCTCAATAAAGCGACGATAGTAACCTGCCAACCCAACAAAACTACGCACCTCAGTCACAGACTTCGGTCGTTCCCACTTCAACACAGCGTCAACCTTGCTTGGATCTACGGCTACTCCATTAACCGAGATCACATGACCTAAGAACTTCACCTCTTTCAGCCAAAATTCACATTTACTCAGCTTCGCGTACAGCCGATTCTCTCTTAGGATCTGCAATACTGTTCGAAGGTGTTCCCGATGTTCCTCCGTACTCTTCGAATAGATAAGGATATCATCAATGAATACCACTACAAATTGATCCAAATAAGGTCTAAAAATTCGATTCATATAATCCATAAACACTGCTGGCGCATTAGTCAAACCAAAGGGCATAACAAGAAACTCATAATGACCATATCTGGTACGGAAAGCGGTCTTTGGAATGTCATCTGCCTTCACCCTCAACTGATGATATCCCGATCTCAAATCAATTTTTGAAAATACTGATGAACCAACCAGCTGATCCAGCAAATCATCTATCCTCGGCAACGGGTACTTATTCTTGATAGTGACTTTATTTAACTGCCGATAATCAATACAAAGCCTCAAGCTACCATCTTTCTTCTTCACGAACAGAACTGGTGATCCCCATGGAGATACACTTGGCCGAATAAAACCTTTCTCCAACAGATCTTCAATCTGCTTCTTCAATTCTGCTAACTCTAAAGGTGACATTCGGTAAGGAGCCTTAGAGATTGGTTCTGTTCCTGGAACTAATTCGATGGCGAACTCAACTTCTCGTTCTGGAGGTAGCCCGGTCAACTCTTCAGGGAACACATCGGGAAAATTCCTAACCACTTCGATCTGCTCTATGTTTCCTTTTGATTCCTTCTGAATAGAGAAGAACACCGCAAAAACTTCACAGCCTTCCTGTAGACTTCTCTGAACTTGGGTTGCTGACAACATTATCGATTCTTGGAGAGTTTTCTTATTTACTGTGCAGTCATTAAATTGCACAGCTTTCTCCTTGCATCGCAAGGATACGTTATTGGTTGTCAACCAATCCATTCCCACAATCACATCTATACCCCGCATGGGTAGACAAATCAAATCAATGGTCGTTTCACGACCATCACATACAAACCTCAATTTCCTACATACCATGGCAGTTTTTACACGTATACCAGTGGGGGTAGATACAATCAAGTCATATAACAAATCACTCATAACAAGATTTAATCTTTTTGCACAATCATGTGAGATGAAAGAATGCGTAGCACCAGAATCATATATAACACACAAAGAATGACCCTGAAGGAGAGCATTACCTCGGATCAAATTAGGGGTATCTTTCGTTTCCTCTGATGTTAAAGCAAACACTCGTCCAGGAGCAGACGGCCTAAATGGTTGATCCTCCTTTCTTCTTTTCTGGCAATATCTTGCAATATGTCCCTTCTCTCCACAGTTGAAGCAAGTCCAACATTCCCCTATATGCACTTTCCCACATTGAGAACAAGGAGGGCGTTGCATTACTCTGGGAGTCGACGCCACTGATTCGTACTGAGAACTCTGACTCGCTTTAGTGTTGCTTTTACGGCTCTGAGCTATGGGAAAACGTTTCTTCTGCTGGAAGCTCCCTTGATTAAAAGTCCTCTTACTTCCGGATCCAGTAAAACTTGAAGGGTAATTCTTTCTACTGTTTCCTCCAGATATTCCCATGTTACCACTAAACCGGCCTTGCGAATCCCTTCTCACAGATCTCTCAGCGTCTCTACATCTTCTACAAACCTCTCGGATCTTTGCTATCAGCTTCTCAAGAGTAGTGATGTCATAAACTCCCATTCTTGCTCTAACTTCATCATTACATCTCTCAAACATTTGTCGCGCTAACCAATTATTCTGCTCCTCATCTGTTCTGTTCAACTGCGATACATATTTGGCTAGCCCCATAAATTGAGATATGAATGTTTCCACATCCATCTCCCCCTGTCGCAAAAATAGAAACTCAGCCTCTTTTTGATGTCTCATTTCAATAGGAAAGTAATAATCAAAGAACATTCTTTTGAATTCATCCCAATCCAGTTGATGACCATCAACAGGCTTCACCGTGTTCCACCAATCTAAAGCAGCGCCTGTTAACAGTGTTTTTGCAGCTATCACCTTCTGATATTTATCGCAGTTGATTGACTCAAATAACATTTCTAGCCGATCAATCCAATTTTCAGCCTTTATTGCTGAACCTCCTCCGAAAGTCTCAGGATGGAAACGATCTAAATGTTTCCATACTGTAAGCATGTCAATAGCACCCCTTCGTGTTGCTGATTCCTCCGACTCAGAATTTGATAAATTCATATTCGATCCCCCAGAATGAGTACTATCTCCTTCCTCTGTTTTTGCATGAGCCTTCCGAGTACTCTTGCTTTCCTTGCTGGGCCCACTATTAGCTTTATCCTCCTCAAGCCTTTTCAACCGTTCCTCTGTCGCACGGGTCCACTTATAGAGTTGCCGCAACATCTCAGCCTCGGTTATGTGATCCTGAGGCCCATTTGATCCCTGTTGATCGTTGTTAACAGCGTCTGCACGAGCGTTATCCGCGACTTCCTCATGCCTAATATTTTCCATCTCTCCCCACCTAAGGGTGAAAGCCACCAAAGATGGAAAAAAAAATAAGGAGAAGAACAAAACACAACATAAAAGGGAAGCAGGTGTGTAAAGATTATATATTGCCATTTTCTATATGCAATGCACCACAAGTTCAGGATCTAAAAATCTGATACCAAATTGAAAAGACCTTCCTTACAAAACATTAATTAACCTTAATTAACAAATAAATAAAGAAAACCCTCCACTTACTATAGTAAGTGCAACTGAGTTCAAGACACAACATTCGCCCACAAACGCATCACAATAAAATCCGAAACTCTGGGCACAACTATTCGGCGGAAAAATGTAAGCTCACAACTTTAATAATACCAAACTCCCATCATAGAAGTGTGTACCAGAATACCCACACGCAAACCTTAATTTACAATCCACCACTTTAATTGAAAAGACCTTCCTTACAAAACATTAATTAACCTTAATTAACAAATAAATAAAGAAAACCCTCCACTTACTATAGTAAGTGCAACTGAGTTCAAGACACAACATTCGCCCACAAACGCATCACAATAAAATCCGAAACTCTGGGCACAACTATTCGGCGGAAAAATGTAAGCTCACAACTTTAATAATACCAAACTCCCATCATAGAAGTGTGTACCAGAATACCCACACGCAAACCTTAATTTACAATCCACCACTTCATTATAACAAACACTAAAATAACATACCATATAAAATTAAACTTTTAGTTCAGTAGCAAACTCTCAGATATTCCAAAACAGCTAAAACAGTATTTTTAAAACATGTGGGCCCTATAATGGCAATATAGAGATCATTACAACACCATTACCCAAAAGAGGCTTACAAGGTTCTCTACAATTATGCCTCTGGTTGCTTCCCTTTGCTACTAATGGTATTAGAAACCTCGCCTGAAAAATATTAATATTAACGGGGTGAGACATTAAGTCCCAGTAACCAAAATTAATTTATAAAATATGCAGGAAAGGATTGCAAGTCAGAGAAACGGGATTGTTAACAAAATAATAATAAAAACTTCAATAATCAATTAACCATCCTCACATTTACCATCCTGCTCCTCCTTATTTCCTCGTGGACATGGATCAGCCCATCAGTGTTAGTAACCTGGCCAAGGTTAACTATCACCTCAAGGAAACTGTTCCCTCCCGTGTCACCACCAATATACCGTAACAGGGAGGTGTCCGCCCAAAACACTCAACTCAAATCCGGGCCAGGAATAAGAGTGAACCAATGGGCACAAATTCTCCCTCAGTCTCTTCCACACTTCCCAACAAATTTCAAAATTAATAACAATATGAAATCATAATTATCAAAACATAGTACGATATACTACCCCATACAAAACATCTTACAACAATTATCACAACAATCACCATTACAATAATTCCAATAACAAAATTCACTCACATATATTCATACAGATTAGAAAATACACTGCTTCTCTAAATTAGCAACATACTCACAAAAACACACAATTTCAAAACACAAGTTACTAGTATTTATGAAAATAAGATTTAGTAAACACCTTACATTCCAAAACATGCATATAAAATAAATTAACCCCGGTTACCTCAACTCCAGGCCAAACCTTATCTTGAGAAATAAAACTCGATTAATCACCGGTCACAGGTAAACTCTACATTATCACAAATATAACTTATATAACTCAAAATACACAAATAATAATAATAATAATAAATTTTTGTTATAAAACTGAAAATAACCATTTTATCCTTTAAATTTCCAAAACCAAACCGATCAAAACTTCAATAATATCTCCATTAACCCAAAATAAATTATTTATACATCTTTTAATTGGTAGAAATATAAAGTAAGATGTAAATCCTAAATCTCTTAAATAGAAAAATTAATTTAAATTCTTGCAACAACATTTCAATAAAACTAAACCGGTCAAAACTAGTTATTAAATACTATATACATATATACAGTCTTCTATTGTTAAAACTCAAAACTTTTCCAAAATCATAACCTCAAAATTTTCACTAATCAACATGATATTACTTTCATTGAGAAGAGAAAAATATTTAGAACAACTTTCATGAAGAAAGTTCATTGAAAAGAAGTTAATTTAACTACTAAAATTATCTTATAAGATAAATAACATACCTCAAATAACCAAAATATTATCTCCACCTTCTTCTCTTTCTCTCTCTCACGCACTCTCTCTCTCTGTCTCTCCTCAATCCGGCGCGCGCACACACACTCTAATCATACATATATATAAATAAACCAAAGTTGATTTTATTAATATTATATTATATTTTTATTATTATTTTATTCACCCCACGCGTTTCACGTCTTCCTCTTTTTTTTTTTTTTTTCTTCGCCTGCCTCAACTCTTATTATTATTATTATTATTATTATTTTTTCTAAATGGGCAAACTGCGACAAAGGCCCAAACTTTATTTAATATTACAATAATTACCTATAATTATTTTATAATTACATTTAAATCTTAGAAATAAAAATTAGGATGTTACATGTCCTTTTAATTTATTATCAGTTTGTATTTTGGATGGCTTCGGCCTCTGTCTGTATGATGTTTCGCTGCTTTGTTTTCACCTTACACTAGCTACTTGTATCTGCCTTATTGTTATGTTGAAGTGGTAATATATTCCTTCTTCGAGCAAAAAATAAAAATTCTGGAGCTAGGGAGTGTTCTTTTTTAATGTCCTATTTTTTTCTCTCCTCAGAACACAGCTAGCTTTAATCCTTAGATTTTTTTAAGGGTAATTTTACTGTTTTTTATACCAAATTTACATTTAAATTTAATTTTTTTATCCCACATTATGGCATAATATACAACACACACATAATGGAAGTGTGATTTATTATACCTTGTCTTTTAGTAATAATTATATTTTGCTGATTGAATATACTTGTCATGGCAAATGCATTTATAATAGGTTGGAGTAAGGAGGAATTTTTATAATTAGATTCTTAACCACGTGATATGCTATCACTCGGTGCACGGTAAATGATACTTGTCAAGCCCTTCTTCTATGTTTTCTTTTGGCTGAGATTGCATTAGAGTTTTGAGACATGTGATATCTCCTTAGTTGTGTTCTTTTAAGAAGGGAAGCCATAGTCTAGACTTAAGTTCTACACTTTGGCCGATGTATCTTAATAACTGATGAGTTTAGGACAATCCAATCAAATGGATGTGTATTCTGTTGGACTATGTGTTAGCCTTTGACTCCAGTGAGTGATATAAAAATGTAACGGTGATATGAGGATGTTGGCATATTAAATATTGTATAATTGTATATCAGGTTGTTTAATGATGATTAATTGGAAATCGTTTTATATGAGGATTGTGATATATGTAAATACATATAAGGCTAAGCAGCAAATTTGCCCCGGAAGTATATGCCCATAAGCAATTTTGTCCTAGAAGTTTTTTTTGGCTCAATGTAGCCCTGGAAGTTTAAAAACGTAGCGATCTTGCCCTTTTCTGTTAAAAAACTAACATTGACCGTAAAAAAAGTGACATTGACTGTTAACTTTTTAACGGAAAAGAGTAAAATTGCCACATTTTTATTCTTCAGGGACTACATTAAGCAAAAAAAAAAAAAACTTTTAGGGTAAAATTGCTCTTAGGCATATACTTCTTGGACAAATTTGCTACTTGAATTTTGAGCATAGGAAGCCTGAGCCGGGGAGTGTTATCGAATTGGCTCGCAAAAGGAATTTAGAGTTTTGGACTATCAGAGCTAAAGGGGCGGGGGACCCCCCCGGGTCGAGGGGCTGTGATAGTCCTGGCACGGGATGGTCCCCCCCAACAGGTGATAGTCTGAAAATCAACTGCGATGGGGCCTACTTTTCATCTGATAACAGTGCTGCGATTGGTGTTATCTGTCGAGACTATGCTGGCTGTATTAGGTGGGGATTTGTGGATAAGGTCAAGTCTTTATCTGCTTTCATGACTGAAGCCCTTGCTCTCAAAAGGGCCCTGCTTTTGGCCTTGGACCTTGGTCATGACAAGGTGGTGTTTGAGTCAGATTGTCTTCCTTTGCTTTCTGTTGTTGAAGCGAGGTCACCGGATAAGTATGATTGGAGATGCAGAGGAATTATTTTGGATATCATTCGTCTTCTGTCTTCTAGAGTTGGGTTTTCTTTGTCTTTCTCTCCGAGAGGAGCGAACCGTGCTGCGGATCTTCTTGCAGCTGATGCCTGTAAAGGGGTGTACCCTATGGGGTGGGTCTCACAACCAACACCTGCTTTGTGTAATCTTCTAGCTCTGGAGGCGCGCAGGATAAATGATGGTGCTGATAATCCCTCGATGCTTCATCTTGCTGTGGAGGGTGGCTGATGTTTTCTGTTGTTATTTTAGGTTTTCTGTGTGTCTTTCATTCTTCTAATCTTGTACTTTGATACGTTGTGTGTTTGGTTTTATTTCTGGTGTATTGCAGCTTTCGTTGTAATGTTTTCTGGTTTTTTGTTCACCTGTTGTAATCTCTCGTTGTGAGTTTAATTAATGATATCTTCTTCGACCAAAAAAAAAAAGGACAAATTTGCTACTTAAATCATATATATATGTAATTAGTTTTTTATTTTTATTATATGTGGTTTGCTTGTGTACAGTAGAAGTTTTCAGTAATTACCGAGACTTGAAATCTTATCGTTATATATTAACATTTTTTAGGTGATTGTTCTAATAAGAAGTAAGGGAAGACAACTATAGAGTGAACCTTAAAGGCTTTCTTGTAATTCTGGAGCACATGTTATATTGTTTTTATTTGCTATGCCCTTGGGATTTCCACATTTTATTTTTACTTATTAAAATGTTTTGAAGATTCAATTTGACATTACGGTGTGCGTTTTTATTTGAACTGAATATGTATTTCGATGATTTGGATATTGAGCATTGATGACTTTTGAAATATCTTGTTTAAGTATTTGATGGTTTGGTTTGAGGTATTACACCTTTTACTTAAACTTCATGTAATGGATATACAAGGTCCTGGAAAAAGTGTTAGCTTTCAGAATCAAAAGCTTTCTTCCCAAGGTCATCGCGCCAAATCAATGCAGTTTTAATATGAAAGGAGGCTGAAGAAGCCTTATATTTAAAGAAAGGAGGTAGAGTCGGTAAAATGGGCCGAGCCCATCGGATCGGCCCATTTAAGCCCTGGCCCGTCAAGAACCGGGCTTGAAAAATAGACGAAATATTTGAAATTGGCCCTGGAGGGCCGGCTCTGAAGGACCAGCCCTGACCCTGGTGCTCTCGGGTCGGGCTTTAAAAAACATGTGTTTTTCTTACTACGGGCCTTGGAGGGCCGGCCCTAGCCCTTCACAGGCCAGCCCTGATTCTCAATTCTAAAAGGAGGAGGGGAAGGAATTCTCATACAATCATGAAGCACTAAAATCCAATTTTAAATAGATGCAGAGTATTTCATTGGATTGGATGGCTCCACCCCATCACCACGCCCCCACAAAAAAAAAAAAAAAAGGAGGGCCTTCTTTACATGCTAAGGTAATTGTGGCTTCTACCTATCATTTTAAGGGGATTTAATTAATTAATAAATAAATATGCGCCTCAACTTCCCTAAAGTTTTTATACTGATAATAATTTAAAGACTGATCATCCCTCTTTCATGAAGAAATTTTGATTTTGGCCAAATTTGTCAATAATTGTAGGCTATTGGATAATCTATGAATGTCTTTCATTTGCAATTCAGAAGACAAATAAATTCCGCAAGCTAACTATCAAGTACAAAGTTCTTAATTAAAATAATAGTATATTAAGATATTAAGGAAACTAATTAAGTTATTTTAAAATACTTATATTTATTTTTGCTTTTTTTAAAAAATTAATTAGTGTGACTTATAAATTGATATATAATATAATAATATATAATTTATACCGTGATTAAGTAATATATTAAACTTTGTTAATATGTTAAAAAAAAATAACTAAGTTTTATATCTAGGAAAGGGGGAGTATATTGAAATGGGTTGGTCTCCATTCATGAACCTATTTGCTGTTATAAAGCTGCAAAATTATAAATATTTGAACTCTCCTTTTTTTGTTCTAAAATTAAAAAGAAAGAAATGAAACAACAAGGTACTGTAGTAAACTGCATAAGTATTTTATCTATTGTTGATATTCTATTCTATGAAATGAAACAATAAAAAATGTTCCAAAAAAAAAGAAAAAAAGAAAGAAACAATAAAACCCCCCGAGCCACGTGGAAGAAACAAAGACCTGTGTGGAAGTGTGGTGTGTTGACCAACGACCTGTTATTACATTAAACTTGGCTAAAATAGGAAAAGAGAGAGAAATATGACAAAACCACGTTGCACAAAAGGAAGCCACATTACAAAGCAGCCATAAGATCAAGGACTTAACTATACCGCATTAAAGGAACCAATCCCCAAAAATTTCGCTCGCTCTCTTCTTTCTGGTCTTTTACTCAGTCTCTTCCCATACCCCCAACAAATCCGCTTATTAACATAAAAATGCTTCCTTTCTCACTCCCATTTATCCATTTCCTTCATCTTCTTCATCATCAATCTGAGAGGGATTTGATTTCATTCAGAATTATTTGAATGTAGTGGAAAATATGACCATTAAGGGTGGCACACCCCAGGCTTGTGCAGCTTGCAAATACCAGAGAAGAAAATGTACTTCTGAGTGCCTTCTTGCTCCATATTTCCCAGCAGAACAACCCAAGGTGTTTCAGAACGTGCACAAGCTATTTGGAGTGAGCAATATTAAAAAGATGTTGAAGAAACTTGATCTTAACCAGAAGAAAATAGCCATGGATTCAATTATTTGCCAAGCAAATATTAGGGAAAAGTACCCTGTACATGGCTGCTGTGAGGAAATTTCCAGGCTCCATTACCAGATTTGGCGTATGGAAGAGGAACGTCAAGCTGTTCATCAGCAACTTGAGATTTTCAAGCAATATTACCAGCATCATCATCATCAACTTCCTGAACAATTAGAGTTGGGTATAACACCTTGTTCCAATAATAATGGCCTCCAACTGTTTGATCCAATGCCTCAACCACAAGATTACAACAATTTAGTGGCTGCAACATCTTTGCCTATGTCTCAGCATCATCATCAGCAACATGAGGCTTATGATAATTCCCTTTACATTGATTCTAAGGATGGTGTCCCAACTCTTATGTGGGCTGAACATCCATATGATGGTGATAATAGCTGTTCCATGTCAAAGCAGCCTCAAATGGATGCCTCACAGCAGCCACTAGTCATTGAACAAGAAGTTACTGAAGATTATGATGAGATTCATCCGTTTTTTGATGCTATTCATGATAGACAATCGTACTTTTATTCTAAGGAGGCTTATGAGTCAAGGTACGCATATAGATGGACAGAAAGAAAATTTTCTTTTTTGGATTAGCGACTGGTTACAAAAAGTCTGAAACAGATTAATGATCACGCTTGATTCTTTGTAAATCTGTGTGCAGTTCTGAAGAATCGTTGAAAGATACGCCGAAGTGCACGGAACATGTTGCTGAGAATGAATTGAAGAATGCTGCTGCATGCTTTAGTCTTACCAGTGTCAACTGATTACCTACGGGGTTGGTCTATGCCTAGTCTCTTATAATGTGATGATGTTGTGACGAACCAAGGTTTGAATTCCTGTAGGGAGAGGTGCCCACATTTAGTGTTTGACAATGTTTTGAATAAGATTGACTCCAATTCGAGGATGCCTATGCTTACGCAAAAAAAAAAAAAAAAGTCAACTGATCAGTGAGGCAACTGTCCCCAATCCAATTCTTTTTTTCCCAGGATAAATAGAAATATGAATTTTGACATCTTGTTCTTTATTGAGTTTTATATCTTTTACTTTTCAGTAGTTAAAGTAAGAAAGTATATCCATTGTCCATCACAATGCAAGGGCAAGTTCTATGCATAAATATAACAACAATATGATGCTTGGTTACAGCTTTCTCCCATGATTTTCATTAAAACTTTAGGTAGCATTATGGAAAAAAAAGGAACAGAGGGGAATGATTGCCTTTTGTAGCTCGATTTTCATAATTTTTTTCTTATATTCGGAAAAATTATTGTCCATTAGAAGATGATCCTTCGGCTAACAAGTTTTTTATGAGAATGCGTTGTCGTATATTGTAAAATTGTCTGAGTGATCTCATGATTTTCTGGATACATTTATGGTTTTTCATGGTGAGAAAAAAGTAACAAAAAGTCCTAATAGCCTCCGGATGCTAAGCTTTCATGAAAATGTGCAACTATTTTTTGAAAAAGCATGGGCATAAAGGAATCTTAGCCTCTGCGGGCACCATTTTCATGATCAATGTGCATCATATATATATATATATATATATATATATATTTGTTATAAGTGGAGGCATAGCCTGTAGATTAAATTAAAAGGTTTGGGGAAGAAGTTCCTATACAATCATGAAGAACTAAAGTCTTTAAATACGGAAGACACACGTCAAAAAAGAAAGACTCTGAAAAACCTTCCTTGGCTAGTTTATCAGCCACTTGATTTTGATCCCTAGAAATATGATTTATCTTCAAATTCCATGTGAACTGCTTGAAGGCTCTGATTTGGAAGAAAACCAGGCTTTGATTTCCACCGCAACCATTATCATTTAATAGCTCGACAAGAGTTTTGGAGTCTGACTATGCAATCACCGTCCAGAAGCCCATGTCCCAGGCTAACTGTAGGCCCTTTAGAAGAGCCTACTCCTCTGCTTCATGTGCGTTACATATTCCTGATGGAGTTGCAAAACCAGCAATCCACTACCTGTGTGAATCTCTTAGAACTCCCCCGCTACTTGCCATGTTTCGAGAAGGAGCCATTGCCCTATCCGCATTGACTTTGACCCACTCGATAGGGGGGAGTCTGCCACAACCGTTTCCTAGTTAAGGTATAGGCTTCATCAGATGAGAGGTTCACCTTATACACAAAAAGCTGCAATAGTTTAAGGATCACCATGTGAGGCATATTTGGTCTAACGAAATTTCGTTAAAACATTGATTGGTTTCTCCAGTTCCATAACTACCAAATCCCAACACCGAAAACCAAGTCCCAGCTATCCTCTGTACTCTTTCCAAGGTCTTCTCTAAGGTTCATCTGAAACCACTGTCTTAGCGAAGCACTGAAAAAGGAGCGATAATATTTCTGATGTAAAAGAGCTAACCACATGTTTTTAGCATAGTCACAATCCCGCAACATATGGATTGGACCATCGGCTTCTCCACTCATTCGAACGAAGTCTATTTTGGAAGGCTAACCATATGAACACCTAAATCCTTTCGCACCCTTCCACTTCCAAATTAGCCTAAACCCTTGCTGAAAGGCCCGATCATCTGAAGACATAATATGGAAATAGGCAGATTTAACAGTAAACTGACCATTCACCAATCCACTCCATAGCATCACATCTTCCCCAGCTTCTGGCAAAGGAGGCAGGACAACTAGCAACCTCTGAATTACTTCCCTGGGTACTAAGGTTTCAAGCCGAGGGAAGTTCCATACACCACTAGAGCTCCAGTCTGAAACCTGACTCTTACACTCATCCTCCGTCAGTTGTTTTAAAATGCAAATCTTTAATCCTCTTCCCTTGAATTAACCACGGGTCATGAAAGAAGCTAACAGATTCACCATTCCGCATTCTCTAGCAGGTCTGTTCTTCAATATTATGTTTATGTTTACATATAAAACGTCATAAGGCAGAGTCACCTGGCCTAAATTCAAGTAAACAGTTATCACTTCTCAACATGTATTTACTGAAAAGAACCTCAGTCCACAGACTAGCCGAACCTGCAATCACTTGCTGTAACGAAAGAAAACAGAAAACAGAACAATTCATTCACAAAACGCAAATGGTCCAGTACATCATATATATATATGCATAGGTGCTCACGTTGGCCATACCCATTCTCTCTCCTCTAACTAACTAATAAGTAATATTCCCTATATTTATTTATTATAATATCACGTATATCATTACTCCTCCCCTAAAAATAATCCTTGTCCACAAGGATTTCATCAGCAGTAGGAACGAATTGAAGAAACTGAGGTGAAATGACAGCAAGGTCGCTCGTATAGCATCGTCAGGTGGAAGGTGAGTTTGGATTCTTGATTCGAGCAAGAAGTTTGAGGGTGGAAGGATTGGAAGAGCCCTCCATGGCGTACACACCGCCGTCGGTCACCCTTGCAGTGGTGCCCAGCGCATCCTCAAAGGAATCGTCGTCATCATCCACGAAGAGCGTATAAACCTGAGAATCTTGACACTGGTGACCAGAGGAGTATTTTGCAGGTCACCAGTAGCACAGACCCTGCCGACGCCGGTCGTCCATCTCACGCTTGGTTAAGTGCCGGGTAGGTCGCGAATTGGAACCAAATGAGAGAGGGGAAAGTGAATTCACAGTGGAACCCAGGGAGGATGTAGTCGGGGGGGACTTAGTGGGCTGAGTATGAGGCTTGTGAGGATCCGAAAAGGTAGAAGTGAACGGGCCAGAGTGAGAGCCCAGCACTGTAGAGGATTTGGAGCCTGAATCCGACGCATGAGTGGAGGAACCCAGTGACGATGGTTGATGATCACGCACAGGAGTGTGTTCATGGAGCGTGCGAATTGTCGCTTCCTGCAACCTGGCAGAGCTCGTCGCACTAGCCAACGACGGTGGAGAAAAATTTAGGACAAACTGGCGGACATCTGAATGGAGGTCACCGATGAACAATTTAATGGTGATGGGTTCCGAAATATCTACTTTAGAGAGCAGCTCGTCAAACTGCCGTTCATAATCGGCCACCAACACGTCGCCCTGGTGGAGCTTTTTCAGAGCAATGAGAGGATGCTTGTCACGCACATCGGTGAATTTGGCCTCCATGTGTGGAAAGTAGTCGTTCTAGGGAACCGCAGTGAGCGGGCGGTGACACATGAAAGTTTGATGCCATCGGAGGGCATGACCTTCGAGGTGAATACTCAAGAGACGGATCCTGTGTTCTGGTGGAGTACCGTCCACTTCGAAGAACTGCCGGCAGCGATAAGACCATCCCCTGAAGTCAGTACCATCGAACTTGGGAAAGTCCACTCGACTCTGTTTGGTCGGAATGAGGTAAGAAGAGGGAGTTGCTGGTGGAGGTGGTGCACTTGAAGCTAACAGCGACTGCTGGAGATTCGGAAAAGTGCCGAAGGCTGGAATGCGAAGGAAAATGACAGAGCTCGACCCATCCTCGTGCGTCACAGAGGGTCTGGCGGCGTGTTTGCCAGTCGGCGGTGGGGTAGGCGATGGCGGGGGAGGAAGGGTGAAGCAAGAATCGAGCTTTTGCATAAGCTCCTCAGTCGAATGGCCGTGTGCTTAAGGTCGGTTATCTCCTTAGTGCACTGTTCGAAACGAGCGTTCACGGTAGAGTGAAGAGCCTTGAGGCCGGTTTCCAAGTCACCCAGACGGTCTTGGGATCGCGTCTCCGGCGGCGGAGGCGTCATGGCCAGAGAGAAAAGCTCTGATACCTTTGATTCGAAAGAAAACATAAAACAGAACAATTCATTCACAAAACGCAAATGGTCCAGTACATCAATATATATATATATATATATATATATATATATATATATATATATATATATATATATATATATATGCATACGCTCAGGTGCTCACGTTGGCCATACCCATTCTCTCTCCTCTAACTAACTAATAAGTAATATTCCCTATATTTATTTATTATAATATCATGTATATCACTTGCCAAACTAATTTGCAACCAAAGGCTTGGTTCATGACTAATAGGTTTTTTTAATCCGAGGCCTCCATTCTTCCTGGGTTGGACAAGGTTACTCCAACTAACTTATGAAAACAATGAGCACCGGATTTTCCCCAAATGAAATTACATTGCAATCTCTATATTTCCTTACAAATAGAAAGAGGTAATTGTGCAGCTTGTATCGGGTAGAGGCGAATGGAGCTAATCACTGACTTGGCTAGAGTGATCCTTCAAGCCATGGATAAGGAATTTGTTTTCCATGTTGCTAGCTTGGATCGAACTTTATCAATAATGTAATGAAAGGACTCTGTTGGCTTCCTTTTCCTATATAATGGAAAGCCTAGATATTTAGCAATGTCAATAGTGATCTTCATCTTTGTAACATCTTGAATTCTCCTTTTAATTGTTTCTGGAACTTTAGGAGAAAAGAAAATGGAAGATTTTTCATAACTGATTTTCTCTCCCGAAGCCTCACAAAAACTATTAAGGACCTTAATAATACAACTAGCTTGTTCATGTGAAGCTTCCCCAAAGAGTAAGAGATCATTTGCAAACATCAGATGAGATAATTGAGGACCTGTCTTGGAAATACGAATTGGTTTCCAGCTGCCTTCCTCAACTTCATAAAGGATAAGATGAGATAACCTGTCAATGCAGAGCACAAATAAATAGGGAGAAATTGGATAGCCTTGCCGATACCCTGTTTTGGATTAAAAAACTCGTTTTTCTCTCCATTCCATAGGACATTCTAAGCCACAGACGTTACACAGTTCATAATCAGATTGATTAAATCTAACTCGAGACCAACGTTCACCAGAACTTGTTTTAGAAACTTCCAACTAAGTCTATCATAAGCCTTCTCTAGATCGATTTTTATCGCCATAAGTCTTCTTCTGCCTTTTGACTTGCGCATGGTATGGAGCACTTCTTGTCCAATTACAATATTATTGTGTATATTTCTTCCTTTAATGAAACCATTTTGAAAAGGAGAAACCAGATCATTCATCACTTTTTTTAATCTACCAACTTGGTCATGCACAGTACATAGTGAAATTGGGCGAAAATGACTGAGTAGTTTAGGCCTATCTTGTTTAGGAATTAAGGCAATCAGAGATTTATTAGCTCCTTCCCAGGATATAGAACCAATGAAAGCATTCTTCAAAAATTGACAAACAACAGAGCCCACCATAGACCAGTTAGATTGATAGAATAAAGGGGGATAGCCATTAATACCTGGTGATTTGTAAGGATCCATAGAGAAAATTGCATCCTTAATTTCTTCGTCCATAGGAGGTTTACCCAGACTTCTCGTAGTCACAAAGTCTAATCTCAGGAAATTAGAGCGAGTTTCTAAGGTTGCCAGGGAAGTGTTCTCATCTTGAAACAAGGATGTGAAGAAAGATAAGACTATGTTCTTCACTACCTCTTCTTGATCAATCCACTTATCAGTATCATCTTTTAGAGCTAAGACTCTGTTCCGTCTCCTTCTCATATTCGTCTTCAAGTGATAATATTGAGTATTGTGATCGCCTTTGGAAATCCATATTGTCTTGAATTTTTGGAACCATTTAATCTCGTTAGCTTTGAGCATCTCATCCAATTCCTTTTGTAGATGAAGTCCTAAGTTACAGAGGTAACTAGAATGAGAGTAGGAATTAGATTTTTGGATGCCATTATGTGCATCATATTTTGAAAATCACTTACTTTCACAATGAAACTTTTATGAAATTTGAAACCTTCACACTAAACATAACATTTACAGACTTGTTTCAAATGAGAATTAGAATCTTTAAAAATTTTCAGTCATGATTTATAATGTTCAAGGTAAATTGTGAGGAAAGTTTTGTTGTGACTTACGTAAACAAACTTATGATAAAACAAATCCAAACAAGCGCTACATGATATGCAGTTGTCTCATCTTTCTTCATTGGTGTCCTTTAACTAGAAGATTGTTCCCATTCCATTTCACTTTGATATGAATCAGAATAATTGTTTAAGGACATAGCTGAGGAGTTTAACTTCTCATTTCCCCCTTGAATGTTACTGTAAAAGCTGGCAAGTCCAATTCTATTGTCTAAGCCTAAGGTTTCTCACAATGTCTTACCACTCCAGCAATCATAGATATGGATACATATAAGAACATTTTCATCTTTGTTACAGGTAATCAAGTAGGGTATTATTATCATTATTTTTACAATCTTGCTCCTATTAAAAGTCTAATACAATTTTTTCTATGGTTCTTTATGATGCGCTTCATTATTTTAAATGTAGATCAATTAGTTGGAATATTTTGAAAGTTAAGAGACAATTTGTTTTTGAAAACTAATGTCCTCGTTAATTAAGAAATTCTATATCTGAAGGGTTGAATAGGGAGTTACAATGCTAAAAAAGTTACAAAAGTCATGTTTCTTTATTTCTTTTAAAACCTAAGAAAGGTTATAACCAAATGTGTAGTAATAATCACTTGGTGAAAGGTTGCATTATTTTAAAGAAAATTATCTTAAATAACTACTTTATTGTTGAAAATATGTTGGTTCATGAAACAATATATGTATGCTTTTAGAGGCATCACATAGTATGAAACCTTGTATACTATGTCGCCTTTTTACTTTTTTTAAAAATAAATCATCACATTGATGGATAGGAAATTTTTATTAGGAAAAAGACATATAAATACCATTTTAACTTCCAAAACCTAAAAAAGTCCATTAACACTTATAAAGGATAGAAAGGAGATGGAGTGAAAATCTGGGTTTTTCATGTTTAGGAGAAAAGATAAAAAAGCCTCAATACTCAATCCTTTTACACATATTGTAAGTATGACTGATTTTGTTAAAACCATTACTTTTTTAATCAATCTCATTACTCAATTTGTTACAATCCAAAACTCTTTATCAATCCCTTTACACATTTTGTTAGTACTTATTGATTTTATCAAAACCATTATAAAATGATGGAAGCACTATTGTTAGCAAAAGTAGCATAAGCTTTCGAAGCCTTCCTTGATAGACCCACACGAGAATTATCACCAGAAA
The DNA here is from genome assembly GCA_034222035.1 of Acacia crassicarpa. Classification (NCBI taxonomy): domain Eukaryota; kingdom Viridiplantae; phylum Streptophyta; class Magnoliopsida; order Fabales; family Fabaceae; genus Acacia; species Acacia crassicarpa. The sequence goes on from JAWXYG010000008.1 coordinate 1,321,983, forward strand.
AATATATGTAACCATCAATCCAGCTCATTATAAATGCTAATATGTGCTCGTGAGGTGTCAAGTGAAATATTTTATATGCCAAAGTATTAGAAATTCACAAATTTCCAAATCAAAATTCTAAATCAAATTTCATATTATAAATCACATACATAATATGTCAAACAAAAGATTGATGTCCCGACCAACCTTATTACCCATACCACTCTTATAACCGCTGACTAGAGCCATAGCTAACAAATGATTCATCAATGTGACTAGATTACACATAGAATCCCTAGCTTGTCATGATTGGACTATGACTCCCCTCCTTTTAATGAAATCATAGAGGTGACACTGTCCCTTGAGTTGACTCTTAATTCTGCTAAAGGAAAAGGGTGATACCAAGGGCCCTGAGAATATCAAAGTCATCCACTGTGTAGCGAGTGGCAGCATACCACATGGTATTTATACACAATAACTTCCATCCTATAGCTCCACATCCATCACCGCTCCACGTCCATCAATATCCATTAACGACAAACAATCATAATATGGGCATGTAAATCCGAGTTCCAAATGAGATCTATAAAATAATACATCGTCTCAATAATTAGTAAAATAAAAATACTATTTCAACTCAAGAAATCATATCAAAAGTGCATTATCCAAAAACATATAAATCATAGCTTTCTGCCTCAATAACCATTTCAAAATACTCATTGGTATATTAAGTTAATATTCACATATATTTTCATTCTCATAATTATCTCACAAAAATACTCACAACAACATACTAACACACATAACAAGCAAAAAGTTGTTACCTTTCGCCAAAACTAATTATTATCACACTGCTCCTAATCCAAGAGCCCAAACACACGCCAAGATCAATATACCACAATCAATTTACTAACCATTAATAGTCTTCAAAAATCCATATAATCAAAATTATAATTTTTAATTTCATATATACAAATTTTAATAACAACATATTATTATAATAAGAACTGAAAATAACAGTTTAGGGTTTAAATTTAAAAAATGACCATTTAGTCCTTCCAATTTTAGAAATCATAAATGTCCTACAAATTTCAAAAATGATATTTTAGACTTACAAATTTCAGAAATCAAAGTTTAGACCTTCAAATTTCAAAACTAAACTGATTAAAATTTCAATAATATTTCTATTAACCTAAAGAAAATTTAACCGGTAAAAACATGCAATAGAACGTAAATCCTAAAATTTTTAAATAGAAAATTAGTTTTAAATTCCTATAACAACTAACTAACAAATCTAAACCAATTATTGTCCTCTACATATATAGTTATTTATTATCAAAATTCAAAACTCTTTGAAAATCCAAACCATATAATTTTCACAAATTAGTACAATATTACCGTCATTTTGAAAAAGAAAAATACATGGAATAACTTTTATGAAGGAAGTTTGTTGAAAAGAAACTAGTTTAATCACCTAAATTATCTTCTAAAATAAATAACTTACCTTGAAAACTTAAATAGCTTTTTGTTTTTCCTTCTTCTCTTCCTCTCCTTCACTTACTCTCACTCCGCTCTCAATGTGCTGCACACACATTCACACACACACAAATAGAAAGAGAGGCAGTTTCGGGGGCAAATTGTGACCCCCCACACGTCATCTGGTAGTTACGACTTATGACTGCAACTCGAAGCAAACTTTTTTTATGGAAATTACCACGAAAGACTGAACATTTTTTTTTCCATCTTCTCTTCTCTCTTTTCTTTTAATAATAAAATATTATTATTATTATTATTATTATTATTATTATTTTCAACTAATTTCTTTCTAATAAAGTATATCTTAAATAAAAACTTTTGTCTTCATAATTATGTGACAAATTCATGTATCATGATTAATTCTTTTTTACTTGTAATTAAATCCTACTATAAAAATTAAAATGTTACATTATTTAGTAGTTCTTTTTTTTTTTTTGAAAAAAAAACTCAGATATCTCTTGCAATATCTTCACTCCTTATATAAGACTCAATTGAGTTACTTGAAGAGATTAAACAAGTTAAATAAATTACTTAATTATATAATTTTTTCTTAAAAAAATATTAGTTTCAGAAGTTGATTAATTTGGGGGACTAAAGAAGCTAAATAAATTATTTTAATGTACTTACATTTATTATTTTTCAAACTAATTTGATCAACTTATAAAATGTTATATAATTAAGTAATTTATTGAAATTTTTTAATCTCTCCAAATAACTCAGTTGAGTCTTATATCAAGGACTCTAGACATTGCATTAGGGGATATGCTTTTTGTTTGTTTTTTTGTTTTTAAATAAAAGCTTACTAAAAAAATAGGCTAAAGTATATTTTTAGTCCTTTAAGTTTATATGAGGTATACTTTTGATCCCTTAGCTTCATAAAGTATACTTTTAGTCCTAAAATTATAACACCGTTAATTTTGTTAATGGAAAATGAAAACTTAAGTGATAACAGTGTAAATTTAAATGATGATTTTGTAATTAAATGCTATTAGGCTTAAATTTAGAATATGGGTAAATTGAAGAATATATAAAATTTTTGTAATTAAATGTTATTAGCTATCACTTGAGTTCACTGTATCAGCGTTTTTTGTTAGCAACATTAAGGTGTTAGAATTTTAGGAGTACTTTATGAAGTTAAGGGACCAAAAATATACCTTATGTAAAACTTAAAGGACTAAAAGTATACTTTAGCAAAAAATTATGACGACTGACGTGGGAAAAAAAGTGAGTTGGATGCCACATAGGTATGTCACCTTTACATATTTAGTCAACAAACTTGACCGTCAGGGCTAGTTAATATAAGGGCAAAATTGCCCCATTTTTGAAACTTGTAGGGTGCATTTGCCCCATCAAAAACTTTCAGGTTCCCAATGTCCACACTTAAATTTATGGGGAACTTAAGCCATTCAACCCTACTTTAAATTTATTTATATGTATTTTTATATTTAATATTATAGTATTATTATAAAATTTAAAATCCCTACTAATGTTAACCCTAAGGACCCGTTTGCTACCGGAGGATTTGAGAAGGAAAAGGAAAGGAATGGAAGATTTTGAGGGATGAGGGAAGATGAGTTGTATGATAAGAAGAAAATAAAGGGGTGATAGTTAATAAAGAATCAGAAAATACATATTTTATCATAAAAAAATAATTAATTCAAAATGAAAAGGGAAATTTATTTTTTCATAATGCAAATTTGATATGAATTTGCTTACGTTAAATTTGAATTTATGGATCAAGTTCAAATTTTATGACGAAGCATTTATTTCGCAAACAAAAAAAGTTTGAATTTGTCTAAAATATTCTCTCGCCAAGTTCAAATTTAACGCATAAGTTCAAATTTATCCATAAATTTGAATTTAATTCAATTTTCTTGCCTCATAGAAAATAAATATATTATGAAAAGTAAATATGTTTAAAAGCATCACTGTTCATGAGGGAATTTGGATTCCTACTAATTTTGGTGAGATATTATATTTTCACTTTTAAGGAAAGATTGATGAGCTTGAGAACTAGAATTTTTATAAAGGTTGGATGCAAAAGCATACTAAATAAGGAAACTTGCTCATCTTTCCTTTCATTCTCATCTGTTTCGAGTGCCAAACGGAACCTAAGGGGTATCCTCTTCCAAATCATTCTGATCCACAGCGGCACTTCACTCTGATGGCAATTGGGTTCTCATTCTGTGTTTGTTACATACTTGTCATTCTAATTAGAGGAATGAGGGATTTTTTTAATATTTTATTTATTTATATTAAATTATATAATAATTTTTTTTATATCTAATATCTCAAGTTAATTAATTTTTAGTCTTATATTTAAAAATATTTTTCTTATAGCAATAATATTTTGAAAATTAATTTATTTAAGATACTAAATATAAGAAGGGTAAAGAATTTCTCCTGTCACTGGAGATAGAGTTATTCCAGTAACCCTAAAACTATGTCGTTTTGAATTAATGAATGGTGTATTTGTAATTTCAGGTGAATTAATGAAGGGTGTATTTGTAATTTCAGGTGAATTAATGAAGAGTGCAAATACAGAAACACCCTTTATTAATTCACCTGAAATTACAAACACACCCTTCATTAATTCAAAACGATGTAGTTTTAGGATCACTGGAGATAACTCTATCTCCAGTGACAGGAGAAATATTTTTCCCATATAAAAATATTTTAGAGTGTAACATATAATTTAATCTTTAAAAAAAATAAATATAAAAAAGGCACAACCCCCAAAAAGATAGGCATGTAACAAGACATGCACGGAGTGACAACCCATGGAGATGTTGATAACCAGCGTAGGACTTCCACGGAACTTCATGATTGGGACGCCTAAGGTGTCCTCGCCAACTAAACGCCAGAAATTCTACTTTATTCCCCAATTTTTCCATAAAAATCCCTAATCCAACAACGTCAGCGACGAAATTCCATGATTTTCCGCCGCCCCTCGACCCATCAAAATCTCCAGAAACCTTCGTTCAAGCAATCCGACAATGGAGTGGCTCACCAATCGATGGATGGCCGCCGCCGCCGGCATATGGATCCAGTGGAGCTGCGGTGCATCGTATACCTTCAGCATCTACTCTCCTGTTCTGAAATCTACTCAGGGCTATGACCAATCCACGCTCGACACCGTCTCTGTCTTCAAAGATATTGGCGCCAACTTTGGCATCCTCGCCGGCCTGCTCTACTCCGCCGTCACACCGTACGGTCCTTCTTCAGCTTCTTCCAATTCGAAATCGAAATGGAGATCGTTTGGTGGTCCGTGGGTGGTTCATGCGGCCGGCGCCGTTCAGTGCTTTGTTGGTTTCATCTTCATCTGGGCGGCGGTTTCCGGTTTGATCGGCCGACCACCGGTGGCTGTTATGTGCTTCTTCGCTTGGCTGGGCTCTAATGGCCAGACTTTCTTGAACACAGCGAATGTGGTCACCGGCTTGCGCAATTTCCCCGAGTATAGCGGCACCATCGTGGGCATCATGAAGGTTTTTTTTTTTTTTTTTGCCTTTCCCTTCTTCTTTTTGTTTTGAGATTATTAATTTGAGTTTTCTGGGGTCATTGTGTTCTGGTCAACGTTGAATTGTTGTGGTCTATGGCTATTGTCAAGTGGAACGCAGTTTTGATGATATAGCTTGAATTGCAAAATTTAATCCCCATCCGACGAAATCGTTACCTGCTTCTTCTATTTCAAATGATTCTCTGCTTTAGTATGTTCTGTTTTGTTTTATTATCTAGCAAATTCATCTACATCTACTACCCAAATTCTAAGCTCAACTAGCATATCATTTATCTTCCAATTAGGATGAGAGAAAACTAACATGTCAATCATATTTCTTGATTTACTGCTTATTGTGTGAATATTACCTTTTTCTTTCCTCACTTACGTAATCACTTTCGATGAAGGCTTAGTTTGATGATTCAATGTATGCTTAAGTTTCTGAATGGTTCTGCTTCTTTTGTTGACATGCATTACAGAAACTTCACACGAAGCCCTGAATTTTTGCTAAATGCTATTTGCTTAGTGTAATCCTGAGAAAATATTATGCCGTTTTTTCCTTAACCAGGGATTTCTTGGACTTAGTGGAGCTATCCTGATCCAACTGTATCACACATTTTGTGACGGCGACCCAACCACCTACCTCCTGATGCTTGCTTGCCTACCTGCATTCATCTGCCTATCGTTAATGTTTTTAGTGAGAATTTATGAAGTGCATGATGGTGATTACAAAAGGCAATTGAATGGTTTCTCTGCCGTCACCGTGATTATTGTTGCTTATCTTATGTTTATTATAGTTTTACAAAACATCCTCATATTTCCATCTTGGGCACGCATTTTCACATTTGTAATCCTTATGGTTCTCCTAGCATCACCCTTTGGAATTGCTACCATAGCCCAATGGGAGGACTCGCGGAGGTTTGTTCAAAGCTGCTCACTTGAGACATCTCCTCCTTTAACAGACAACCCTAAGTTAATTACATCCTCCAGTCAATTGCCAGAAGGAGATAATATAGAATATCAGGAGCTGCCTAGTGATGAGAGGCAGTTACAGTCAACTTCTGATGATATGCTGCTACCTGGTGTAGAAGAAAAGAACCTCTTGCTCGCAATGTGCACTGTTGAATTTTGGATGTTGTTTATAACAATGACATCTGGCTTGGGCTCTGGGCTGGCAACGATTAATAACATGAGCCAAATAGGGCAATCTCTTGGTTACAGTGTTGTAGAGATCAACAATTTGGTGTCATTATGGAGTATGTGGAATTTTCTTGGCCGTTTTGGAGGAGGATATGTTTCTGATTATATCATGCACAGAAAAAGGTGGCCAAGGCCCTTGTTAATAGTAGCAACTTTGGGATTTATGGTTCTTGGCCATTTAATCATAGCTTCTGGATTCCGAGGAAACTTGTATTTTGGTCCGGTTCTTGTGGGCATCTCTTATGGTGCAAATTGGTCATTGATGCCCACAATCACGTCTGAGATATTTGGTGTAAAGCACATGGGTACCATTTTTAATACCATTGCTGCAGCAAGTCCTCTTGGATCTTATATACTCTCAGTGAGGGTTGTTGGATATATTTATGACAAGTTTGTCGATAAGGAAGATAAGCCATGCTTAGGCACCCACTGTTTCATGACATCTTTTCTAATCCTGGCAGGGGTGACTTTTATTACCTTCTTGGTTAGTCTGGCTCTGTACTACCGGACTAGAAGATTCTATGAGCTAGTTGTTCTCAAAAGATTTAAACATTCTTCAAAATAACTTATAATATATTTTCCAGCATTTTTTAGCAGCAGGAAAAGGCTGAGGAAACCACTCTCGTTTCTTTGCTCAATGCAGATATGTACTGTAATTATCTAAAGGTTTGTCTTTTAGGCTGAAATGAGATGTGTATTGTGTATGTATTGCATTTCTGATGTCATCAAAGTAAAATAAGAGAATTCGTTTGTTTATAGGTTTTGGATATTCATGGACCACTCTCTTGTCTTCTAGTAATGAGCATGGATTTTGAGTTGGCTTTTTCTTATTCTGCATTTCTTTCTTTTCTTCCTTTCCGTTCCCATTCATGGCGAGCATAGTTTGTACTGTAAAAATTCTCATTCTTAGCTAATCAGTTAGTAGTTAGTACTGTGCTTAAGATGGCTATTTTACAACCAGGGGCTTGTAAGATGAAAAGGCCCGATATCTTAGAAATATAAAAGGAATACGAAGAACAAGTTGATATTGAACATTTTTCTTTCTGGTAATCTAAATTTTGCAGTTTTGATCCATAGCTCCATGGAACTAATGGAAGCATAGATTGTTCATATCTTTGTATGCAGGTGTTATCTCGCCTACAGAAATTGGTGAAGCAGGTTAAAGGTTATTTAACTTGTGGCTAACCTTGTTTTTTCTGGAATTTTACATTTCCTGTTTCTGAGGATGAGAACCACTGGACTGCTATTGGCTTATACTCCCTCCTTTCCTAATTATGACTTGACTTTTTTGGAGATATTAAGAAAACTAATTAAATTATTTCAAAATATTTATATTTGTTATTTTTTTAAAACTATTTTGTCTAACTTATAAACTAATATATAATTTAAGGATATACAACATATTATATGATTAAATTATTTATTTAGCTTTTTTAATCTATCATAAAAAATGTCATCTCTATCTTATATTTAACGTGTCGATGGGAGTACTAGTTAAAAACTTATAATTGTATAAAACATCATTTTGTGCACTCCGGAAGTCATTTTTTGAATTAATAAATAAACCAAATCATCTTGCTTCCTAAACTTGCATCCTATAGGTTCGTCCATGGTCCCTCATTGGTGGATATTTCGTTCAAGCATGGTGATGGTGTGGCTCAGAGCCAAAGATGATTCAATCGGACTAGAGAGATCTGTTAATGGAGAATCCTATACACGAGAAGAATATAAATTCAAATTCAGAAATTTCTTATAATTTGTTAATATATTAGGGAAAAGTATTTCTCCAGGAGAGTAACTTCAAAACTACATTGTTTTGAATTAATAAAGGATTTGTTAGTAATTTTAGATGAATTAATGAAAGGTGTTCCGGTAAAATGTATATGATTTAAAAAATAAACAAAATTACAGAAACACTCTTCATTAAAATAAAACAACGTAGTTTTTTTATTACTGAAGATAGAGTTATCTACTAGAGAAATTATTTACCCAATATTATATTTTAATAGAAGTATAAACCCAGATATTAATAATTAAATGATGGGTAAAGGATTTCTCCTGTCACTGGAGATAGAGTTATCTCAAGTAACCCTAAAACTACGTCGTTTTGAATTAATGAAAGGTGTATTTGTAATTTCAGTTGAATTAATGAAGGGTGTATTTGTAATTTCAGGTGAATTAATGAAGAGTGCAAATACAGAAACACCATTCATTAATTCAACTGAAATTATAAACACACCCTTCATTAATTCAAAACGACGCAGTTTTAGGATCACTGGAGATAACTCTATCTCCAGTGACATGAGAAATATTTTTTCCTTAAATGATATGACAAAGAAAGTTAAAAAAAAAAAATATATAAACACGCAGATGACGAACAATTTAAATTTCAGGGTGTAAAGGTAGTTATTAACTTATACTAGAAGTGATAATACTGTCAAAATTTACCCTCTTTTATTATGTTTGTAGTTATTTTTGTAAAAAAGTTTATGGTTATTTTGTATTTTTAGGATAAATTGATGGTTTTTTTTTTTTGGGGGGGGGGGGGGGGGGGTTGCATCTTAACCATTATTTTATATTGTGCGCTAGACTAATGTGATCCTAGTCTAAAAATTTTAAACATAAAATATCATAAATATATCTTCAAAAAATTGAAATCACATATCAGTACTGTAGGAATCAAATTGATTTTGAATTTTGATTTTTGAAGGTATTTGTTTTAGAATTCTCTCAACTTTAAATATATTATTTTTATTTGGCTTCTTGATATTTTAAACGAATAATAATTTTTATCTTTATGATAGAATTAGAGAAAAATAAGAAGACTAGAGAGTAGTAGAAAAAGAGAAGAAATAAGAGGATGATAGAATGAGAGAAAAGAGAATGACGAATCTCATTCACTTTATTTCATTGGTATGAAAATAACTTGTACCTAACCTCTATTTATAGATTTCCAAACATTAAAGACTAATTTAAAGAGTTATAAGCACATAAAGAGAATTAAGTATAAAATGATACAATGAGGGGTTATAGAGAATATGCACTAAAAACCCTTCAATTTAGAAGCTATAATGTCTAATGTTAATTACCATGACATGGAATCCTATGCATGAAATTATGAACACCCACACATCAAATTGTTTATAATTACAACCTTAATGAATTAAGATTAATATTAAGTGATACTCCCATGTCCTATATCTACCTAATTTAATTATGTTAAGGAATTTAATTAAGTTATTTATTATAATAAACATTTTCTAAAATAATATAGTTATCTTCTTTAATTCTATAATTACCTTTTTTCTTTTATTAATATTGATAGAACATTAACAGAGGTAAATTAGAAAAAAAATATTGACGAATATAAAGATTGTATTTTATATTTAAATCTAAGATTACTATTTCAAATATGCCCTATAAGTACGGGAAGTATTAATACAAAAATATCGGCATCTATCCAATATCCAATATTAATATTAATTTATGGATCAATCAATATCAAAGAATGATATTTTTTTTTTTTGGATATAATCAAAGAATGATAATTATAAAATGTATTGTGGATCACAAGTCTTAACAACCGTTGCCCACAAAAAAGATATGCACAGGCCCAAATAAGATTGTTAGAGGCTAGACCGAAGCCCATCATCGAAAACGTCGATAGCCGATAGTAGTCCTAGTGACAAAGGGGATTTGGGAAGAGTCGGGAAACCAATTCGATGGTCGGAGAGTTCACAGTATACATACAAATCCCCAAATTGGATTCCGTCCTCTAGGTGATGGTTCTCGTCTAGCTCTGCGACGCTGTCTCTGTGTTGCTTAGCGATTTTGAAATCGGAGTAGAAGAAGAATTCGCGCGAAAAAGAACTGGGAGGGGTTTGGTGAATTGAAATAAGAAGCTACGAGGCGAACACGAAAAAGAATTGGAACATTCTGAGAGGTTTATTCATCTCTCTTCACAATGAAGACGACAAAGGGAGGCAAGGTCATGAACCCCACTGATGCCTACCGCAAGGAGCTTCGTAAGAAAGAATTGAAAAGGGTATTAACTTTTATGAGCTACCCCTTTTCTCCTGCGTTTTCTTACTTGTGCTCATCTTCTGTTTTAGAAAGATTTAACGAATGACTAATATTTTTGTGTTCCTCCCTTGTTTGATTGGCTCTTTCTATCGACCAGAACAAGAAGGAAAGAAAGAAGGTGAGGGAAGTGGGGATTTTGAAGAAGGATCCTGAACAACTTAAAAAGCAGATTGATAACTTGGAAATGATGAGTAAGTTATGCTTTTTAATGGTTTTTGCATCTTGTGGCTTTGAAATTGAGTTTTCCCCGTGCAAGTGGTACTTACCTTGGCTTTTAAAGGTGCAAGCAACACGTTTATGTGGCATTGAAGAAGGATTATATGATCTTTTGTCCCTTTTTTTTTAATACACTTTTGTCCCCCTTTTTAGTTTATCTAGTTTTTGGATTTAATGACTCTCTGGAATATGAGATATTGTGTGATCTGATCTGGTCGAGTACTCATTGCTGAAGTGAGTATCAAGTGTCAAGAACGGTTAGAGTTTTTCTCAAGATTTCTTAAAAATGCTGTCACAGAGAATTAGTTAGTTACATCAGCAAAGTAACAAATGCTTCTCTGGTCCCCCCCAAAAAAAAGTAACAAATGCTTCAACATAATGCTTTTAGAGTTCTAAAAGATCAGGATATGTACATGGTGAATGGAAACCAGATGATGAAGTGCTCCCCATGCACTGTCTTTACTGGCTAGTGGCAAGTGGCAACTCCTTTTGAATTCTTCCAAAGGTCAATTCTTCCATGAAATGAATGTAAATTTTCCTTTGACTTTGCAAATTCCATGGAGCATGGACATCTGGCTATTTTACTCTATATGTACATGTTCTGTTGTAAGATTCAAAGGAGCTTTAATTGTTTAAAATTTAAATACACAAAAGTACACGGTTTTTTCTGTCAAATTTGTTCTAAGTCATATATAGCTCAGGGGGCGCAATACATTAGTATTTAGTACTTTATTTGGTGTTGTGTTATGTTCAGAAAGGAAGCAGAGCACTCATAGGCAGACACACAACTTAGCTTTTTGGGTGGCTCCATTCTTTTTGTTCTGTTTTCATCCCTTCCTCGTGTTTCCTTGTTTCATTACCTCTTCTTCTTCTTTCTTTTTTTTTTTCTGGTCAGGCAGATCAGTTATTGAGGGAGTTTTTTCTTTTAAAAAACTAGCTTTTCACTATATATATTTACTAGCATTCATTAAGAATCATGTTGAACCTTTTGCCTGTTTTAAGTTACTGTGCATTGTTGGTTATGGCAGAGGCTGATGGTGCTTTGGACAAGGCAAGAAAGCATAAGAAGAGACAGCTTCAGGACACACTTAACCTTGTGTTAAAGAAAAGGAAGGTAACAAGATGTTATCCTATCTTTTTTATTGTTGCCTATTTGGCTGCCTTCATTATTTCTCATGCATTGCTTGTCAATGGCATACCTTCAGATGCCTCCTCCATTATTTTAACAACAGTTGGCCAATGGGTTTCTTTCTTTTTAAATATCCGTCTGCATCTGTAGAGGACTCTTAGTTCACTAGCACGTTACATGTCTTCAGATTCAAATGGCTTTGACTCCCCTCCTGAATTATCTACTGTTTGCACTATAATGACTTTAACTGATCCCTGCCCTTTTTTATCTTCCTCTTCTTTGTTGTTTCCCTCCTCTACTTCCTTTTCCTGCTCTTATTTTCACTGTGAATTCTGCTTCTTGGGCTTGACCATTGAAGCCGAAGATGGTGCAGGAGCCCTTGTCAATGAAGTGGTTGATAGGGCTTTTTTATAAGAAGATTGATGACAGGAATTGTCTTATGAATATTTCTGTTTTTGCCATTGATGGGAATAAATGTTCCTTTTGGGGATGAGATCAGAATGCCTAGTAATTATCCTGTAGTTTTTGTTGCCTTAACACGTTACATTTTCCCCCAAAAAGCAATGAGGCAGAACATACTTTCAAAGAGTATTATTTTAAAATACTTTTTTTTTAATTTCAAGAATATTTTTTCAAGAATAGAAAAAGAAAAGGCCCTAGGTTTTTGAGGTCAATATGCAAGCCGTTCTATTGTTGAATTTTTGGTTTTCCTGAAGACCTAGGATGATAGTTTGTTTAACCAACCTCAATTCCATATTTGACGAAGAGGAGGAAAGTGTTTGCTGCTTTCTTGTTAATGAAAACCAGTTGTATGTTTAACAAGTACATTGGTTGATGTCCATTCATGTCATAGGCAAGTATCATTAAATGTAGCTGAAGGGCTCTTTCTGGAATGTTGCAATCTGTAAATCGTAATGTTAGTTTATTCTTTATCTGACAATCATAGAAACTTGAGTCTGGATGTGCCTATTTATTTAAGGGTGAAAGATTTCTCCAGTCACTGGAGATAGAGTTATCTCCAGTTACCCTAAAACTACACTGTTTTGAATTAATGAAGGGTGTGTTTGTAATTTTAAGTGAATTAATGAAGGGTGCAAAATTATGGAAACATCTTTCATTAATTCAACTAAAATTATAAACACACCCTTCATTAATTCATGTTTTGGCATAATTGTTTTACTGTTAAATTCAAAATTTTGATTTTAGTCCTGAAACAAATCCACTCATTGAATGTAGTCTATTTCTGATGTGGGAAAAGGCAAAACATGAATTATATGGAGGATGCATGAATTAATATTGCAAATAAAAACAATCAGAATCTGACTAGACATTCTCTCCTCTCCTGGATAGAGAAGATATTAGCCTCTAGATACTCATTCCCTTCAATTTTTAAAGCTGCTTGCATTTTCCCCATGAATTATTATTATTATTATTATTATCATTATTGATTCTAGATCTTTTTTTTTTTTGGACAGGAATATGAAGATAAAATGCGGGAGAAGGGTGAGACCCCTGTTATGTTCAGGTGAAAGCGTCTTCTCATATTTTGAAAGATGAATTCAATTCCAAATTCCAAATAATATTTGGTTAGCTTATAAATCGTAACATTTCTTTTGGTCAGTCATTTGGGTCTTCCCCGAAGACGAACAACTGCTGAAGAAGAAGAGAGGGTCAAGCATCCAAAGCCTGAGGTAAGATATAGTTATTTGCATGTGTTTTTCTTTTCCAGCTTCCAAAAAATAGATAGCTGCAGTTTTAGAGCTGCTGTAAACATTCTCGACTTACATTGTACTGATTTTCTTGGATCAAAACTCTACTGATTTTTGCAACAGGACTCTGTTTACTATCATCCAACACTGAACCCCACTGGGGCTCCACCACCAGGGAAACCTCCCATGTTTAAATCATCTGTTGGTATGTTGACCTTCTCTCATACTTACCTATGGCATGGATTGATGTTTTGCATTTGCAGGCTCTCTTTATTTGATTAACCTGTGTTGAACTGCAGGACCACGAATTCCCTTGTCTGGTGCTTCATCAAGTAATGCTGCATCATCCTCAAAGTCAGAATCAGAGGATGATGTGTTAGCTGTTCCTCCTCCTCCCCCACCTCCACCTCCACCTCCATTGCCTGATACTAGCAATGTTAGTTCAGCTGAAAGCTCAATTTTACCTGATTCTCTGCCTCTACCTCCACCACCTCCCATGCCACCTAAGCCTGCTACAGCCAATGTGCCTACCTCATTACCACCACCTCCTTTGCCACCCCCACCTCCTGGACCTCCACCTAAAGAGCTAGTTGCAAACCGCTCTATGCCCCCTCCACCTCCGCCTCTCCGACAGTCTCAGCCACCAGTACCTGGAACCAGTGGAAGTGAAGAGAGAAATCAATCTTCCTTGTTAGATGATTCATCTTTGGAGGAACGTGGTCAGGTAAGATTAACAGCTTGTGCTTCATCAAGTAAAGGCATGAAACTGAATTATTGACAGAAGTGTTGATTGGTAAGGAGTTATATGTTTGTTGAATGAAAAGTTAATCGACATCCTGATTTGGCTGCGGAGCAGAAATTGTTGGACCTTACTGATCTGTTATATTTGTGTTAACTGAAAAGTTAATTGACAGCCTAATTTGGCTTCCGAGCAGAAATTATTAGACCTTTCTGGTCTAGATGCTGAATTTTAAAACTAGGAATTAATTGATATTATTGCACCAAGCTGCAGCTTCCTGTCTGATAATTTATTCTCTAAAATGTAGGTATCTCTTCCTCCACCGCCTCCACCGCCAATTGGAATGCCACCAAAATCTGGTGCTAGTCAGTCAGATGGTGCCTCTTCTAATGCTGATAATAAAAACTCCTTGGCAAGCCAGGAGGTCCCCAAAATGGTTCCTGGGCCACCACCTCCAAGGCAACAGCCTTTAGTTCCAGGACCCACATTAATTCCAACCTTACAGCCCGATGTACTACCCCCCGGAACATCTCGATTTGCACCACCCCTACCAGATATGAGACCTCCTCTACCTGCCCCAGGACTCCCAGGTCAAGCACCACCTCCTGGAATGATGGTCCCAATGATTCCAAGGCCACCTTATGGACCTCCCCCGGGACCACCTCCAATGATGAGACCTCCACTTCCACCTGGTCCTCCTCCCAGCTTCCAGGAAGAGGATCATGCGGCTATTAGGCCACCCCCACTACAGAAACCATCATATGTTAAATCTGCTGCTTCAACCGTTGTTAAAAAACCACTAGCTCAGCACACTCCAGAACTTACGGCTATGGTAAGATTAATTTCTCTCTATTTGGTCCTTTATGTTGTTATTTTGACTCTATTTTCGTTCTCGCCAGCTTTATGAAATCCAACTAATGGTATGATCACATCAGGATAGTCTTGTAGTTTGTGCTTGAACAAGAATTTAAAAATTGCTTGCCTAGAATCACTTTCTAATTTCCAACTGGCTTATTCAGCTGAAAGTTTTGACCAAAATTTTACTCAGGGATTAATTTGTTTTATAGAATAAAAAGGATGGATAAACTTAATGATGGCTCATAAACTATGCGATTCGAATTTCATAAACCTGGATGATAAAAAATTTAACAAACCGTTTGTTTGGCATCCATTGCAACCACAGAAGAATGAATGGTAGTATCATATGCCTAAGAATTCCTGATCTTTTCAATTGAAAAGCTGTGTGATTCACACAAGTTGTTCTTGATTTCCTACTTGTCTTGAGTTTGGTATGAGCAGAAGACTTGCTCATCATTTTTTCCTGCCATGTTTTTTGTTCAGGTTCCTGCATCTGTTCGAGTGAGAAGAGAAAATGCAGCGCCAAAGCCAAAACCAAAGCAACCGCTTTCAAATCCTGCAACAGTTTCTGGAACATCAGCACCAACTGTTGTGAGGTCGGAGGCAGTAAGCTTGTCATCAGCACCAAAAGGACAGAGCATTGATGACTCATATATGGCTTTCTTGGAGGACATGAAAGCCCTTGGAGCACTCGACAGCTGAGATATCTGCAAAGATGGGGAGGGGTGTTCGAAGTTGAGGATGTAGAAAGAAATCACACTCAAGTCTGAAGAAAGTAAACGTAATTTAGCTTTCAAGTGGACCTGATGCGGAGGGTAGACTTGTTTGTTGATTTCGTTATCATGCTCAAGCCAGGAGAAAGTAAACAAAAAATGCTTTTGAATGGAACATGATTCTTAGAGTTGACCTGTTCATTGACTTACTCCCTTTCTCTGTCTTGGATAGTTTAATTATTGTAATGTATTCTTGCTTCATATTGTTTTTATTAGGCTTAGATTTAAACTGACTTGGTGGTCAATATGATGCATGGGGCAATGTTCTTGAGGGCAGAGAAGTAGGCAAAATGCAAGATTATAAGAGTATTTCATTGAAGTTCTAAAAAAGTGTCACTACTTTATGATTACCTTTTAATTCTTATATTGATCTTCCGCATTCTACTGTTTCTGTTCTCTGGTATTCACGATAGGCTGCCATGTTGCTTTTGAGCAGGTTGAACAATTGAAGCTCTCCAAACTCTTAAAAAAATGATTGTGTGGATAAGTTATTCAAGTAAACTCTTCTTGTAGTGTGAGTAATGCTAACTACTCTGTACGTGATCATCAATTCAAAGGGTGGTTATCATAATTTTGGTTTTAAATGTTTCTAAATGATTTGAGGATCTGATCATTCATCATTGTATAGATAAATGAGATTTTGACCAGACAAGTTCACTTTTTTATGCGAGTTTGACTTTTCAACCGTTCGATCACAATTTATGTCCGTGTGATCATAAAATACCATTCATTTGAAGTCAGAAGCTATAACATAATCCTGAAATAATCCATCCATGTGAGATGTTGATTTTTTTGAAAAGTCAATGCATCTTACCTTTTGTCAGTCGCACCTTTTGAATTCAACAAAATTATCAAGTGTTTTGAGAGGATGAGGTTGGGGGAGTTGGAAGGGAGGTTTCATTTAAAGGCAGGGACCGAACAAATAATATTAGAATAGGGAAAGTGGGAAAGGAGGGGCTTTTGAATTATGTTGGTTAGATAATCGTCCTCCTTTTTTTTTTGGTACCAAATGAATGAATGGTCCTCCATCAAACAATGAAATCAACATTTGAGTAAGTGCATAGTGTAAATAAAAAACATTATTGTTGATCAATGTTAAAGTAAATATTTCAGTTATATAATAATTTTTATTCTTGATAATAATCATTGAAAGAAAGAACCATAAATAAATAATCATTGATAATAATCAATTTTTTTAGATATATTCAAGGAAAAATCTCACTCAAATCTCAAAGACAAAATATATATATACACATACATACATACATATATATATATATATATAATCCTTAGGGATCTTAGTAATATAGATTCTAAATATGAATTTACCTTATTAACGAGTGTGTGTGATCTACTATGTTGACTAGTCATAGAGTGACTATTAACAAGTTCATCTATATTAATTAAAATAACTTCAATTGACAAGTGTGTGTGACTATATCGCTAAAGCCTCACAAGACTTTTTTGATTGAAGAATCTACACCGTTTTTTTTTTAAAAAAATATTTTTGCTGGCCCTCGAGACTTACTACTAATCTCATCAAGCACAGACGGAATCTCCATCCAAATGGGATATGTAATCGATGTAAAAGTCACATAGAGGTCATCTTGCATATTCTTAAGGACTGCAGTGATATCAGACGATTATAGGAGTCGTTGGTCAAACCCTCATATCAGAACAGTTTCAAACTGCCAATACTCGGGGATTCGATTCAGCTAAACATGAAGCGAGACCTTGGTCATGAGAAGGGCTAATGGAAAGGACTATTCGTTATAATTTGGGCTGATATGACAGGACCAGAATGGACTATACACAAAAACTGCTTATCAGAGAATTGGAGGAACTAG
Organism: Acacia crassicarpa; assembly: GCA_034222035.1. Taxonomy (NCBI): domain Eukaryota; kingdom Viridiplantae; phylum Streptophyta; class Magnoliopsida; order Fabales; family Fabaceae; genus Acacia; species Acacia crassicarpa. The sequence continues at coordinate 1,339,548 of JAWXYG010000008.1, forward strand.
CTTGTTGGCTCACATAGTTCCATTAGGGCAGTGTGATACCAACAAAAACGAGGGTCTTTTAATTATAGAGGCAGATTGTGTTTTTTCTCGTACTATCGGTAGAGCGGCTTGTGGGGGTTTCCTACAAAATTCACAAGTAGGTATGGTAGAAGGGTTGCTTCAAAATTTAGATTCAGGAGACTTAGTAACTGGTGAAATTTGGGTTGTTTTATGGGTCTTAAAAGAGCTTGGGAGGGTGGTTTTAAGGATATTAGGCTGTGAAATGATTCGATGTAGGGTCTCCACTTGATACAAAAATGACATATCAGACTTGCATGAAAATTGGAGTGTTATCATGGAGATTAAACAAATGCTCCAACATAACTGGAGAGTGGTTTTTCAATATATTGACAGAAACGAGAATGGAGTGGCAGATTCCATGGTAAAATGAGCTTTAAACAATAACGCAAGACTGCAAATTTTAGGTCCTGAAAGAAATTGTACCTGACTTGGTCCTTATAGTCTTTGTTTCTTGTTGTCAATTACAGTTTTTTTTTTAAAATAAAAATAAAAATAAATCAGCTTATCAATTATGATTGTTTTTTTGGGCCAAAAAAATATGATTGTTTGCATTTATTAGTATGCAAAAATGTTCATTTGTTCTCCAACCATACAATATTTTTGGCATCTTTAAAATAGAATTCAGGATCTGAAGTATTTTTTTTGTAATGGTGTGATTTTTAAAAAATATTTTAGGTACTAATCAGTATTAAAATGATACTTCAGGATACTGACTGGTACTGAAAAATACTTTATGATCTTAAAAAATTATTTTAGGATCTTAAAAAAATATTACTTAAGAATATTGACTGCTAGTGAAAAAATATACTGACTGGTACTAAAAAAAAAAACTTCATAATCTTGAAAAATTATTTTAGGATTTTGAAAAAATATTTTAAGGTGGTACTGATTAATACTAAAAGGATACTTCAAGCTGAATAATATAAAAAGGCTAAAGTACACGTTTGGTCCTTTGTGTTTGCTTCTAGTATCATTTTAGTTTTTTAAGTTTATAAAGTACACGATTAGTCTGACTTAACGGAAAATACTTACTCAATGCGATAACTATGCAACTAAATACTGATCAAATATGCTTATATGTTTGGGGGAAAAAATGCTTATATGTTAATATTTTAATAAATTAATATTTTAAATCCTATTAATTGAATGGTATTTAATCTTCTTCGACAAAAAAAAAAATAATAATAATAATAATCTTCACAAACTATGAAAACCTCTCAAACAGTCTATGAAGATTAAATATTTTCAATTAATAGGATTTACAATATTAATTTATTTAAATACTAACATATAAAATTGCTTGGTGAGCATTTAATTACACAGTCTATCATTTAAAATTGTTGAGTCGGTATTTTCCGTTAAGTCAGACTAACGGTGTTAACATTAAAGGACCAAACGTGCATTTTACAAACTCAAGGGACTAAAACGATACCGGAGGCAAACATAAAGGACCAAATGTAGACTTTAGCCTATAAAAAAAATACTTCATAATCTCAAAAAAAAAAATTTATGTGATTGAAATACTCTTTTTTTTATTAAAAAAAAAATCACCAGTTTCAGTATCTTGCGCAAAAACACCCTGCAATTTTAGAGAAATGCACGGCAGCGGATATGCTTAAATGCCCGCTGTTAGTCTCAACTCTCAAGCCACCTCGAATTAAAGCTCCCTCCGGAACTTAAACTTTCCAGAACCTTCAAGCGTTAGACGCCGACAAGAAGGTTGAGAAGTGTCCTGAAGCCGTCTGGGGTTTTAGGTAATCCCATCTTTCTTGACGCCGATCTTCTTTCTCTGCTTTATTCCCGAATCATTTATTCCTGCATCACCTCAAATCCCCTCCTCTTTGATCATTTCACAATTGTTTTTTGTTGGTGCAAATTCAAGTTTTGGGATTGTTTTCGTTTATTGAGTTGATTTTTTGTTAGTTTATAGGATTGTTCACTCATATTTCTGGTTTAATAATTTGTGTTTATGCATAATCCATGTTTGCTTCGTCTCTCTCTTCTTTTCTGCGATCGTAGTAGGCATAATGGTATAGTATTGATACTTCAGTCATTCTATCACTTTCTCTCTTCCTGGATGCATATCTCCCCCATCCCTGGCGTGGAATTACACATCAAAATACTCTCTCGACCTTTTGCACTGTAGCCTCCTTCCATGGTGAGGGCAAATGAAAGATTTTCACCTCATCTATTTAGGAATACTCGGTTATTTTTAGACTTGAAAACACTAACAACTTCAATTTTACATTAGATTAAATGACACCAGGTTACTGTCCAAGGGACTCATATAGTTTTCTGGTCATTGATGTGGTTGCTGGTTATAACTACTACAAATATGATGTCACTTTTGCTAATTTTACTAAATCGCTCGATAAAAGAGAATACGAATCCCTGCCTTTTTTCTATCGAAGAACAACTCTTGAAATAGCATTTTCATGCTTGACTCTTGTAGGACATTTTTTGCTAGACATGACTCGACACTTGAAATTATGCTTTGACTTTTTTTTTTTAAAATTCATGATGCCAGTTCCAGTGTCCAGTCTTGTGTCCGTGCTTCCTAGCTTGTCTTAGACAGATACATTACGTAAATCTTGTTTCAATACAAACTTCTTTAGATTTTATTTACTTTCCTGTTATTCCATGCTTATCTGATTTGTGTAGTTCTATTTTCCCGCTGTTTGATTTGTATCTCACTAGGGTTCAAGTCACTGGGTGGTATGGAACTGCAAAATGCTTCCCCTGCCTTGGTTTTACAAGGGTCACAGCAAAACCAAGTCTCGGCAACTACCGCAACTGGTGCAGAGTCAAAACCAAAGAAGAAACTATGTTGTGCTTGCCCAGACACTAAAAGGCTGCGAGATGAATGCATAGTAGAGCATGGTGAATCATCTTGTGCAAAATGGATTGAGAATCACCGTTTGTGCCTGCGTGCTGCAGGGTTCAATGTTTGAAACTGATAAGCAAGACAGGAAGAAGTAAAAGAAGATATTGCATAGAATAATCGAGTTAGTTTTATTTATGAAATTGATACAGGTTTTTGAGCACATTAGATTTTACTAACGATACATACATGATATTTGAATTTTTGAATAAAGAGGAAACTGAATGCTTGTTGCAAGGCATATTTAACTTGTAATTTTAATTGGGAGGTTTCTCCCTCTTCTCAATATTGTTAAAGCTGAAAGGTCTCAATGCCGAGTACATTTTTTTCTCCACTCAACTCTGTTGTTAAGCATACAAGTGCCCCAGGTTGACTCTGTTACTGAGGAGAAAGCATAATTCATATTCTGAAGTTTCAGGTGTTAGAACTAATAGATGATTAGCGTTGCATAATTGTATGATTAGTGTTTTGTGTGCCTTAGTATGCGTTTGTTATCTGTAGATGCATCTGGAAGATTTTGTACAGCTGTGTAATATTCTTCTCTCTCTACGTGTATAGCTCACATTGGTCTGTATTATTTTGCCGTACAGAATCTGTTATGGATTTTGCAATATATAAAGATCACAAGGCCTGAGACATTTTTACGCTCAGCCTTTTCACATTTCCGTTGTGACTCTGAAATCTCTCTTGGTATCAGAGCGCCAGGTTATTTTCTTTTCTCATCATGTCATCGTCGTCTTCCTCCGTGTCTTCACCCACACAAACCACCATTGGAGCTGCGTCATCTGAAAATTCCTTTGTTTCGAAGACCTACTCTCTTTTTTAGTCATCTAGTCAGATTGCGTCCATCAAGTTGGATAGGACGAATTTCCTCGTTTGGGAATCTGTGGTTCTTCCTCTCATTGAAGGGAACAAGCTTCAGTCACACATCGACGGTACTTCTGCTCCGTCTCAAACTCACTCTGTTCCGGGTCTCATCGCTGCTCTTCCCAACCCAGCGTATTCCGAGTGGTTTGTTGTCGACCGTATGCTCGTCGGTTGGCTCAGAAACACCATGACCCAAGAGGTCGGTGCTCAGCTTCTTCACTGCCGGACTGCCCATGAACTCTGGACTAATGCTCGGGCCCTCACTTGTGCTTTCTCTCGTTCTCGCGCCATGATTTATCAATCAGACCTCCACCATACTCGGAAAAATGCCATGCGCATGGAGGATTATCTCGCCAAAATGAAGACTATCTCTGATCAACTCTCCCTTGCCGGAGCTCCCATCACCACCGACGAGCTCATTATGCACACTCTCAACGGTCTTGATGCTGACTACAATGCTATTGTGGTCAACCTTATTAACCAAACTGGACTGACATGGGTGGAGGCTCAGGCTGCTCTCCTAGCGTTTGATAGTCGTCTGGAACAATTAAATCAGTTTTCCTCCCTCTCCATCCAGCCATCTGTCAATGCCGTGACTCGTGGCTCTTACTTATCTGCTGGTCGTGGATCTTACCGCGGACGTGGAGGTCGTAGTAACCAAGGACGTCGTGGCTCAAGAGGACAATCAGACTATCGCGGTGGTTTGTCATCGGGCGGAAGGCCCTATTTCACCTTCTGTGACCGATATGGTCACTATATTGACACCTGCTATCAGCGTCAAGACTCAACTGTGTCTCGTGATTCCTCTCATTTCTCACCTCAGGTCCATTATGCCGTTCCTCAGGCCGTTGTTGATCCCGAGTGGTATCTCAATAGTGGCGCTAGTCACCATGTGACTCCTGATCCCTCTCATCTTATGTCCAACACTCACACAGCAGGTAACACGTTCTTATATACTTGCACTGGCACTCCAACACAAATACAGAGCGTTGGCTCTGGTTTTCTTCCTTGTTCGGCCTCTAAACTGCACCTTAACGAAGTATTAGTGGTGCCATCCGCCACCAAAAACCTTCTTAGTGTTCATAAACTTGTTGAAGATAATCCCGTAATTATTACCTTTTCTAATGATGGCTGTCTTGTGAAGGAAAAAGCAACAGGCAAGCTCCTCATGAAGGGACCAGCAAAACAGGGGTTCTATCCCATGAGTAGGGAACTCTCTTCAGTACAAGTGAATATGGCCGCTACAACCAAGAAGGATCATGCTTTGCTTCTCCACTGGCATTGCAAACTAGGACATCCAAATAATAAGATTTTAAGACAAGTTTTACGTCTTTGTAATGTCAATATTAGCTTCAATGAAAACTTTGTATGTGCAGCGTGTCAATATGGAAAATCCAAGAAATTACCATTTTCTAGATTAGTATCTCGTGCATCTTCTCCTCTTGCTCTTGTTCATACTGATGTCTGGGGTCCTTCCCCTATTCAATCTACTCATGGTCATCGCTATTACATTCATTTTATTGATGATTATAGCAGGTATACTTGGTTCTACAATCAAGGCTCTTCAATGCGATAATGGTGCCGAATATAAACCACTTATTTCAGCTGTACATTCTGCTGGAATCGACATACGGTTAACCTGTCCGTACACGTCTGAATAGAACGGTTGAGTTGAACGTAAACATCAACACATTGTTGAACTTGGTCTCACCCTTTTGGCCCAAGCTAAACTACCAATGGCATACTGGATTGAGGCGTTTCAGATGGCAGTCTACCTAATTAATCGTCTCCCATCCTCTACGATTAATAATATTTCTCCTCTGTTCTGTCTCTTTAATACAGAGCCCAATTATCATGATCTACAACTGTTTGGGTGTGCCTGCTACCCACACTTGAGACCCTACAACGATCACAAGTTGCAATTCCGCAGCCAACAATGTCTCTTCCTTGGTCCAGCATCTCAACAGAAAGGTTATAAATGCCTTAGCTCGACTGGGCGAATTTATGTCTCCCGCCATGTTGTGTTTGATGCTTCTGTGTTCCTTGGTGGCCCTGGGTTCTTTACACGCACCTCAGCAGCTCAAGCCTCTGAGCTGACCTCAATTCCCTGTTTAATTATTCCATCGGGCTCATCCTCATCTGATTCCCCTTCCTCAAATCCTTTGGTCCCTCTTTTGCCCAATACTAGTCTACCCATCTCCCTTGAAAGGCCAACTCCTGCCACCACTGGGTCCTCATCTTCCATGCTCCAGCCCACCTCATCTGCCTCTTCTGATCCGGCCCAACCCGAAGCCCAGACCTCACCACTACCACCCGATCCCACTTCCCTTCCTCTTAACACACACCCGATGACCACTAGGGCAAAGGTCGGCATCCACAAGCCACGGTACCCTTTCGTCGGCCTCCTCTAGTCTGAGACGCCATCACCGCTGTCCCAAGCCACCCCTCCCTCATCGATCACTGAGGCTCCGTCCTCTCCCCATTGGTGGCTTGCCATGACCGAGGAATATAATGCTCTACTTCGCAATCAGACATGGCGCTTGGTTCCCTCTCATCGAACTTAGAAACTCGTCGACTGCCGGTGGATTTTTAAAACCAAGTATCGTGCCGATGGCTCCATTCTCAAGCACAAGGCGCATCTTGTGGCCAAGGGCTTTCAACAGTCTGCAGGTGTTGATTATTTTGAAACATTCAGCCCCGTCATCAAACCCACAACTGTAAGATTAATCTTAACATTTGCTGTTACCTTTAATTGGGAAATCCGTCAACTTGATGTGAATAACGCATTTCTCAAAGGTCATCTTCATGAATCTGTTTACATGCGTCAGCCTCGTGGTTTTTGTGATCCACAGAAGCCAAATTATGTTTGTAAACTGGTCAAAGCTCTTTATGGCCTCAAACAGGCACCCCGTGCTTGGTTTGATCACTTACGGCTCACACTAACTAAATGGGGTTTTCAGAATTCCAAGTCCAATATATCTTTGTCGTGCGGCGTCGCTCTCTGATTGTATTTGTTTTAATATATGTGGATGATATCCTCGTCACTGGAAACAATTCTGTTTTTATTCATGACTTTATCTCCAACCTGAACAATGTTTTCGCCCTGAAGGACATGGGTCCCTTATATTATTTTCTTGGCCTTGAAGTTTGTCGTGATGACTCTGGCATTTATCTTAATCAGGGGAAGTACATTCTAGATATCTTACAACGGTTTAATATGACTGACTGTGCCCCTGTTCCCACTCCCATGGTCACTGGACGACAATTCACTATTTCTAATGGGCAACTCATGACTGATCCTTCTTTATATCGACAAGTCATAGGCTCCCTACAATATGTTACCACAACAAGGCCTGACATTGCCTATTCAGTCAATAAACTAAGTCAGTTCCTTTCCTGCCCTACTGATGTTCACTTTCAGGCTGCCAAACGCATTCTTCGCTATCTCAAAGGGACTTTTCAGTATTCGCTACATCTAAAGCCCTTTAGCTCTCTTCAACTAATGGCCTTTACTGATGCCGACTGGGCCACTGATCTGGATGATCGAAGATCTATGGCTGGCTTCTGTGTTTATTTGGGTGGCTCTCTTGTTTCATGGGCATCTAGGAAACAGAAGGTTGTATCTCGTGCCAGTTCTAAGTCTGAGTATCGTGCTCTCGCTGATGGCGCTGCAGAATTAAAATGGCTCTCTAATCTACTTACTGAACTCGGACTGTTTCTGAAACGCCCTTCAATCATTTATTGCGACAACCTCAGTGCTCAAGCACTCGCATCTAATCCTGTTCATCATGCTCGCAGCAAGCAAATTAACATTGATGTTCATTTTATACGCGATCAGGTCCTGGCTGGTGATATCATTGTAGCATATGTGCCTTCTCATCACCAAATTGCTGACTGCCTCACCAAGGCTCTTACTCACAATCACTTCTCTTATTTACGTGGCAAACTCGGCTTGTGTCCCACACCCTCTCGTTTGAGGGGGCATGTTAGAACTAATAGATGATTAGCGATTTAGCGTTGCATAATTGTATGATTAGTGTTTTGTGTGCCTTAGTATGCGTTTGTTATCTGAAGATGCATCTGGAAGATTTTGTACAGCTGTGTAATATTCTTCTCTCTCTACGTGTATAGCTCACATTGGTCTGTATTATTTTCCCGTACAGAATCTGTTATGGATTTTGCAATATATAAAGATCACAAGGCCTGAGACATTTTTACGCTCAGCCTTTTCACATTTCCGTTGTGACTCTGAAATCTCTCTTCAGGTGCAAAGGTTGTTGATAGTTTTAAATTTCTAATTCTATTGGTTCTCTTGTTCTTTCTTTTTTTTTTTGTTGGTCAAAGGTTCTCTTGTTCTTCACTTGATACTTTTGTTCTTGCATATTTACGTTGCATGACAAAAGGGGTGAATGCTTAATTCTCATGCCTTTGTTCCGAGTCTTGAAGTAATTCTCTGCAAGAACAAGTAAGTGTATGGATCAACATAGAATGTGCATGAACATGTTTCTATTAAGGTTTCTTGAGCCTTGAATTAGCCAATTCTGGACTCCTTGTGTTCATGTATCAGAACATCTCATTCTGATTCTGCATGTCCACTCATCACAGGGATTCCATGAAGCTAACAGCTATAGCTTTCTGATTGAAATCTTAACTAGCGTGTGATGTCTAAATCAACGTTCTAGTGTTTTCCTTTTCGATTCATAACACCGTTTGAGTTTCAGAAAACTCTCGAATCGGTCGCACTTTCACATTATTATTGTTGGGTTTGGTGGCAATTTTTATTTTGTTGCTTTTAAGTCTTGACGATACAATGGATGGTCTTTTCCTGCTCCAGTTTTCTCTTGGTTGGTTATATGGAAGGGTTTGAATTTTTCCTCACTTTTCATCTAATTCCATATCAGGAGGCTGGCTTCAAATCTATATATATGATGTGATTACTTCAATAGCATGCATTATTCATGAGCCAATGGATTATATAATTCTTTTTTTGCAGAATTTGAATGGTGTATGAAACTCACAATTTTATATATATATATATTTATTTCAAAGGTCTATATTCTAATTTTAAATCCTCTAAATTCACTAGAGTTAATCATTAGTATAAAAGATGAGACACAAAGTTTCATGTATAGACAAACTTTAATCCATATTCTATTCAAACATACGAATGCATGTTTCTGGAAGACATAAATTTTAATATTCTAGGATTTTTATTTTTTTTATTTTTTCATTGAAAGTCAGTTTCACTAAAATAAAATAAGATAATATTATCCAGTCCATGAGAGCCAGTGAAATAACTCAACATGAACCAGAAACAGTGGCAATACATGGCCCTGCAATCACATGAAGTTGGAGGTTGATACTTAAATGGGTTAAGGTGCAATTTTACCAATGAACTATTGGTCCAGGAGCGTCCAACACAATTAACTCTCAAGTGGACCAAAAATACCAAAAATAGTTTTATTCAGGAGCGTCCAGCACAACGCCGTTAAACAAAAGTTAATGTCCGTTATTTAAGGTGCAAATTGGCCAACGAACTTTTACCCCAGGAGCGCCCTGCACAAAATTCTAAATTTTACTAAATTAAATAATTTTTTCTCAATTGTCATTATTAAAAACTACTTGTATAGATATATATAGACAAAAATTACTCATTCTTTAATTTTGTTAAAATTATAATTTGCTAAAATAAACAAAATTTATAATTTAAAAATTTAATTATATGATTTAAATAAAACTCAAGGTGTTTTATAGTTTATTATATATATTAAACATTATAATTTAAATCATTTAATGACAATTTAAATAAAATTATATAAGGAGGACAAATATGGGTTTGTATTGAGACTGGAGAGTTTCGTCTCATCTCACAAGGCATGCGTCTTAGTTGCATTCGGGGCAGTAAAGAGTGAACCAATAAAATGGAAGATAATGATGATGATAATAATAATAATAATAATAATAATAATTTTAATTTTAATTAATAAAGAAAAAGAAAAAAAGGGTTAAACAATCAATAGTGGCGATAGATTCATGAAGAAACTCAAATATAAAATATATAGAAATGGTGTCTTGCAAGATATATATAAATACACACACATAGTCACGCAGACTCAATGAAGGAGGGAGATGGGTTTATATAAAAAAGTATATGTATATGTATACACTCACACACAGTCCGAAGTGAAGAAACCAGGGGGTGAGGCATGAATGGTGATCTTATCTTATGTCAAAATTGAAGAATGAGTAATTTTTGTCCATATATATCTATACAAGTAATTTTCAATAATGACAATTGAGAAAAAATTATTTAATTTAGTAAAATTTAGAATTTTGTGCTGGACGCTCCTGGAGTAAAAGTTCATTGGCCAATCTGCACCTTAGATAACGGACATTAACTTTTGTCTAACGGCGTTGTGCTGGACGCTCCTGAGTAAAACTATTTTTGGTATTTTTGGTCCACTCGAGAGTTAATTGTGTTGGACGCTCCTAGACCAATAGTTCGTTGGTAAAATTGCACCTTAACCCTACTTAAATTAAAAATTTGATGATAAAAAATATAAAATATTGCTGATAGTTTTCTTTTAAAAAATAAAATAAAAATCACAGTCGGTCTGATCAGCTCAGAACAGTTAACATCGAGACATAGCCTCGCGTGACCAGCGGATAGTTTTCTTTTAATAACCATTTCGTTGACGAAAGCCTTACGCGCAATCTGACAGAATCGAATAATTTCAATGAGTACCGCTCAAATATTCAAGATCAAATAAAATAAAAAGATTCCTGTAAGATTTCCTCCCCAATTATTATGTCTGTATAAAATAGATATTTTAGAATAAGCTACTGTTACTGTTTACACATTGTGAAACCTCTTCCTTAAAAGTACGCAGTACAATGCAAATGAGACTCAAACTTTGTTATAGATTTCACACTATAATATGAAAACAAATTTTATCCGTTTGTTGGCGTTCAACACCTTTCTCTGCTACGGCGCTGGAGAATAATAAAAAATTGATCGTGAAAACGTGGGTTCACTACCAAGTTGGCGTTCTGACGAGACATTTTCTATTCTTAGTTGTCTGGAAACAATGTCCATCAGCAAACACGAGCATGTGATATCATGGCCAAAATAATTATCCATAAAAATAATATATATTAGCTCTATGTATCTTAATCTGTGTTCCAAGTCTTATCCATAATAACGAGCATCTTATCTTTGTTTGTTTCCCCTGTTTTACGTTCAAATGCCTCTGTCATTCCTCCACCCTCTTACCTCACAAAAGTCTAACTTTTAGTCTGGTGGTAATGCCAAGTTGATTCCTTTGCCAGCTGAGTACGAATTTAATATTTGATTGTCCAAAACCCAGATGCTTCTCAATTTTCAACACCGTCTCTCAACTCATAAGGAAACCGATAGTGGCTCTGAACGCTGCAAAACAAACCAAGATCTACCCCACTTGGGGGTTTTTTCTCAACCACCCTTCAATTTCTTAATTACTCACTTTCACAGGGAAAGTCAACTCCAGAGGCAACCCACTTGTTGTCTATATTCATTATTCAATTCATCTCAAACTGTGACGTTCAAAGCTCCTTTAAAGGAGCTTTGAGGGATATTGGAGCTCATACCAACAACTTGTATCATGCTGGTTGGATGGTGAGGCTGCTTTTATTAATAATTAAAAGAAACTGTGGAAGCTGAATAGCTGACTTATGATGGGTTTGATACCAAGGTTGAAAGTGATTTAGTATTAACAAATTGAGGTGGAGGAGAGCATGTTGACGGGACTATGGAAGAAGATGCTGTTTTGTTAAGAGTAGGCTGGCAAATGAGACAAAGTAAAACACCCATATAGACCTTTTGGTTTTGCCTTTGCTGTTTTCTTTCTGTTCATCAGTCAAATCCCACTATGGTAGCTTTTTGACCGTGTTCTGGGATTATATTTGAGGAATAGATGATCTTGAAGTTGTTCTGGTAGTGGTAAACTTGCCTACTTGGTTTGAAGCTATGAAGGCTGTTCTGAATTTCACCTTCTTGATCTTTTGCCTGCTTCTGCTTTTGGATTGTTCCGTTTCGCTTCCTCAATGCACTGATTCCAGTGAGTCTTGCTCTTCTTTTCCCGCTTTTTGTTGATTTCAGAGCCTTAAATGATGGCTTGTTCTGTTCTTCTATAATTGTTTTGTTAATTTTTCTGATTCATCTGTTGTAGGAGCACCCTTTACCCTCAATACGACGCTGAGCTTTTGCCCCTATAATGGAAGCACGTGCTGTAATTCCACAGAAGATGCACAACTAGCAAAGCAATTCCAAGTGATGAATATATCTGACTCTCGCTGTGCTTCTGCTTTGAAGTCAATACTTTGCGCTGTAAGATCTTGTTCTTCCCCTAAGAGGGAGGAAAAAATTGCTTCCAGTCTATTGATGGAATGAAACATAAACAAATATTAAGAACAGGTCAGAGGTTGAGTGATCTATACGAGTGACCAAGTTTAAGTTCGACTTTAAGTAATTATGTCTGGTCGGATAATATTGATATGTGAATCTCAAGATCTTTCTCATTCACGAGACAGTAGACAAGCTCAATAACTTCCATTAGAATCAACCTGTCATATGTGGAAACCCATGGTTCTTGGTTTTTTAACTAGGTGTACCAAATAGTATATTTAGGGTAGAGGAACTTCCTTATCATATCAACCACATAACGTTGTCAACCTATCTTGAACTATGATTAATTGAATGAGTTGTCCAGTTGATTCCTTACCATGCCAGTTACTTCTCTTCTTCCCTGCATTCATATATCTGCTCTGTTTTTCTGTAGAGATGTGACACCCTGCATTCATATATCTGCTCTGTTTTTCTGTAGAGATGTGACCCATTTTCGGCTGAGCTATTTACGGTTCAATCCTCTCCTCGATCGGTTCCTGTCCTTTGCAATTCTACCATTTCAACAAATACTACTCAGTCAAAGGCGGCAGTAGAAGACTTCTGCTCCCTAGTTTGGGATACATGCCAGAATGTGTCAATAGCAAATTCTCCATTTTCTCCTACATTACAAGGTCAAACAGGAGGAGCTACAGTAAGCACGAAACCTATCAAGCTCACTGAACTTTGGCAGTCCAAAACTGATTTCTGCAAAGCATTTGGTGGAGCTTCAAGTGATGAATCAGTATGTTTTGGTGGTGAACCTGTTAAACTAAATAATACTAGGACTCCCAATGGCCCTCCAGCTGGCTTGTGTCTGGAGAAAATCGGGAATGGATCTTATCTCAACATGGTTGCTCATCCTGATGGTTCTAATCGGGCTTTCTTCTCTAACCAAATGGGTAAGGTATGGTTGGCAACACTTCCTGCTGAAGGATCAGGAGGGAAAATGGAGCTTGATGAATCTAGCCCCTTTGTAGATCTAACAGATCGAGTCTATTTTGATTCGGCATTTGGAATGATGGGCATGGCATTTCATCCAGACTTTGCGAAAAATGGTCGATTTTTTGCATCATATAATTGTGATAAGTCCAAGTCACCACAATGTGCAGGAAGATGTGCATGTAACTCAGATGTGAATTGTGATCCATCAAAGCTTGGTACTGACAATGGTGCCCAACCATGCCAGTATCAATCTGTTATAGCAGAATATACTGTTAATGGTACCGCAAGCCAGCCTTCCATGGTATTTCTCTCTGCACCATAGTTTGTATATATATATTTTAATTCAATCTAGAGAGTAGAAATGGTTTTTTTTTTTTTCCAGGCAGAAAGTGCTAAACCCATAGAGGTGAGAAGGATATTCACCATGGGTCTCCCATTTACGTCTGATCATGGAGGTCAGATACTCTTTGGACCTGATGATGGGTATTTATACTTCATGATGGGATATGGAGGCGGCGGTGCCGATCCATATAATTTTGCCCAGAACAAGAAATCATTGCTTGGAAAGATCATGAGACTTGATATTGACAACATTCCAAGTGAGTATAACTCATAATTAGCTGTGTATTTTAAAAAATACCTTGTTCACAGTATAGGGCTACTACTACATCCCAAATTTCAATTAGCTTCTGCCCTATCACTTTAATGAAAGATGACAGGAGCCTTGAAAACCATATTTACATTCCTTATAATGACCCTTTTAAGATCTTGAAGACTGATTTTGAAAATTTTCCTTCGTTGTATTGATTTATGTTGTTCTCTTTCTAATTGCATGGCAAGTACAATTACCGATACCAGTTAACAAGCTAATTTTAGATAAATGTCATTCTATCTCACATTTGGGTATGACATCTGTCTTGGATCTTTCAGGTGCAGAAGAAATTACCAAACTTGATCTTTGGGGTAACTACTCTATTCCTAAGGATAATCCATTTACTGAAGATGCCGATCTCCAGCCTGAAATATGGGCATTGGGATTAAGAAATCCTTGGCGCTGTAGTTTTGATTCAGAAAGGCCTTCCTACTTTGTGTGTGCAGATGTTGGCCAGGTTTGTGAAAGCTTATGAATAATCTGATAAAGTTAAGAATTACAACACCGTTATAAACAACTAAATAGGGAATCTCGGTCTTCTGCAGTTACATGATTGCCATTTCCTCACTAGAGAAACTTCAAAAAATTTTAGATGTGTGCAGATTCAAGTAACCAGTTCCACTTTTGACTCGTAAGTACTAGAATTGAGGTTATTGATTATCTGATTTGCAGGATCTTTACGAGGAGGTGGATCTCATTACAAAAGGTGGGAACTATGGGTGGCGTGTTTATGAGGGCCCCTACTTATTCACCCCTAAAGATTCACCTGGAGGCAACACTTCTGTGAACTCCATAAATCCAATATCCCCAATAGCAGGTTACAACCATTCCGAAGTAAACAAGAATGAAGGATCAGCCTCCATCACTGGGGGCTATTTCTATAGGTCTATGACTGATCCTTGCATGTATGGAAGGTAAACAAGCATTCTCTATATGGCTTTCAAGGAAGAAAGAAGTTTTCTGCTCAATATTATGTCTTGTCTTATATATAGGAGCTAAACAATAAGTTCACTTTAGTTCTAAATATAAGATTCCAATCCACTTTGCCTTCCAAATTTATACCTTTTTCTTCAAAGTATCCCTATAAATTGCACATAGCTAGGAGATTCCCATAAGGGGCAGTTATAAATTGCACATAATTAAACAGAGTAGTTTAGGAAAAATAACACATTTGTTACAAATAACTAATTTCTTTAATATTCGTAAATTAGTAATCCAGCTCTTATATTAATTTAACTAATTCTTTAATATTCGCAAATTAGTAATTCAGCTCTTATACTAAGGACAAGAGGGAGTGTTACCAACTTTTGCTCATTAATCATTGGGTGGGTGTTAGGTACTTGTATGGAGATCTGTATGCTGTTGCTATGTGGGCAATCATTGAGGGTCCAGAAAATAGTGGAAACTTCACAACCAACAAAATTCCTTTCAGTTGTGCACGTGATTCTCCCATCCAATGTGACTCTATACCTGGAAGCTCCCAGGCATCTCTAGGTTACATCTTCTCATATGGGCAAGACAACAATAAGGATGTGTACGTGCTTGCAAGCTCTGGTGTTTACCGCATTGTTCGTCCAAGCCGATGCGGTTACACTTGCTCAAAAGAAACTGCTACACCAGCAGGTTCTAGCCCAGCTCCCTCTCCATCACATGCTAGCCCTGGGAATATCCTTTCTGACAATGTGTTTCTGCAGCTTTCATATTTCCTGTTGTATCTTATATGTTATCATCTTCTGAACATTATGTAAAGACCTTAGGATGATCTGAATTGAGGAGGGTCAACGTAATGCTACAATACCTTTTGTCCTTTCTAAGATTTTCTCTTGTATGAAGTTGCTCTAACCTTTTAAGTTATTGAGCAAAATCTTTTGATAAACAACCTGTCTAAAGATTTGTTTGTTGATAGAGAATAATGATGTAATCTATATGATCATATGATCGATTCCGCCTAATGAAATAAGGCTATACGAGAAGGCTTTTTATTGTTATTGTAAGTTTTTCTCACGTTTTATTTCATTCGACTGTAAAAGTTTTCTTAAATATAGACTGTTGAGGTTCTCATTCTACCATCAGTGTCTTTTCTACCCTCCTTAGTCCTTACTATGTTCTTATGTGTTGATTTTGCTGCATGGCTGAGTTGAAATGAGCCCCATGCCAATTTCACTATGTTGTGGATTTGAATTCATTCTATAATATGTCTGTTTGTTTTAGCTTTTGAGAAATGTTCTTACCATTTATGAGGTAAGAATGCAAGAAGAGTTTTGTCTTTGGTGCATGTTTGTTTTAGCTTTTTTTGGAGTGTCTTTATGATTAACTATGTGAGATAAGTTCTGTATGTACTTACGGAAAATTGCTTTTGAAACCACGATTTGGTTGTTTGCTAAATAGGTAATCAATTTGTAGGAAGAGGACCTTCTAAACACATGATTTTATTGTTTCGACGCTAAAATTCAATTTCACAATTGGATTTAGAATATTACTACCTTCAAGTTGATTTTTTTAGAAAAATTGAGAAAACATTTTTCTTTAAATTAATTTAACTGACTTATTAATTGATATACTTTCTCCCATCTTTTTTATAAGCAACTTTCTCTTTCTAAAAGTTGATCATTTTTATAAACAACTTTCTCTTTCTATCTCAAAATTTAAACTACTTTTTTTTCCTTTTCTACCCTTATTAAATACACATCTTTATATTAGTTACCTCACTCAATATTAATTCTCTTTTATTTACTCATTTATTACATATTACTCATTCTCTTTATGCTCTTTTTATAAATAAAGATATTTAGAAAAAACAATATTTTTAACCCATTTTTATCATCAGTTCTGCATAAATGAGACAAAAGTTGTCTATAAAAAGAAGAGAGGAGGGAGCATAATTCAACAGCATACAACATATCATTAGCGTCCTTAGTCCTTACCATCTTAGGAGGGAAAAAAGTCAATTGATACTATATTTAGGAAAGGAGGGGGCACCTAGAAACAGATTGGGCAAACAATTGGCGCCACTGACAAATCAAAATCAACCTGTCTCGCAACACTGGAACTCCAGAGATTATATTTGAACAGATGAAGGGACAAAAGAGGGTGTTAATGGAAAGATTCAGCCAATAACTGAAACAATAGAAGATCTATCATTGAACACTATGCATCATATCATTCATCGAATGTATTTCAAATGGATTTGGCAGCGAAAACGATAAACCTTCATATCAATATGATCAATCCGAATTCATACAAGGAAGTACCGAAGGATTTGAAACATAAGACGTATTCCTTTTGGAACATTAAAGAGCAAAATAAACGCTAACCCTAAAAAAATTCAAAATCAAGCTAGATGACAAGTGAAATTTGGGGGGAATCAGTTGATATCAGAATCATCGAAATCGTCCTCGAAGGAGTTGAAAAAGTCGGCGTCGGCGAGCTTGTTATCGACGCAGATAAGTCCTTCGCCGAACATATCGAAAGGGTCAATGTCGTCGACATCCATTGCCATGACCGATCCTGCCTCCTCAATCTCTGCAAGTGCAAACAAGTCCATTGATCTCGGTCGATTCACTCGCTTCCTTCTCCCTTCTACACTGCCGATGCCACTCCCGGATTTTGGATTTTGGGGCACCTTTTAATTGCAGCACGGAGGCAATGATGATGACACAAATAATCAAGACTTCTGTTTTTTTTTTTTTTTTGATAAGATGACCTTTAGCGGAGCCCGTTTGATAGGCACCGTTAAACCCATTTGACCATATAGGTGAGATCTCGTCATTTCAGATTTTTTTTTTTTTTGAAAAAAATCATTTTAATAAGTAGAAGACCTAAAATAAAAATAATCTCTTAACTAATATATTTTCTAAAAAAATGATATTTTTAGCTACATTTTGTTTTTGGGCAAGGGTTTGCAATAATGGCCCGAGCTGCCCAAAAATTAACTTCTCAGTAATATCCAAAAATTTAGAAAATATGAAAACATCTAGAGATTCTTTTTTTTAAAAAAAAAAAAAAACCTAACCCTACCCCAATTTCTTTAGTCATAAATCTATTTTTAGCATATCTATTAAGCATCTTCAAATAGGTGACGGCCAACAAAGAACTTAGTAGTTTGATGCACTTCTGTAAAATCTAAATCACCTGAATGATTCATGAGACCATATTTATAAGTTTTTGATTATTATATTAAAAGATTACATTTTTTTTAGCTTGTTACTAACAATGTACTAGATTGCTTCCATCATAGTAACGTATTGCCTTACATTCCTATGAGTTTTGTTAAATTAGTAATTTGTAAACCTATCAACTTTCATTGAATTGTAAAAAGGAAAGAAAAAAGAGAAACAAGCGGGATAGGCTTTGATGGGTTATAGGTGGGTGAGCATAGACCAAAAAGGCCCACGTCATAACGGGTTTTGCCAACATGAACCTCCCACTCAACCTATATTACTACCTCCGGTTCTAATTATAAGAATTAGTTGACTTTCTTTGGACAAATTAAGAAAACTAAATAAGTTAGTTAATCATTTCATATGTTATGTTTCCTTAGATTATATATTAGTTTATTAATTAAATTAATTAGTTTGAAGAAAAAAATAAAAATACTCTAAAGTAATTTAATTAGTTTACTTAATCTTTTAAAAAAGTCAACTAGCTCTTATAATTAGGTCTGGAGGAAGTATCTTATATTATTGCATCTATTTGGGTTTGTTTGAGGTAACATTCAAGAAATATATTTATGTAAATTGAGACAAAAATTTTTTAACACACTTATCTCGTAGACTATAAATCATGTTTGAAAAAAAATACCTTTTACCAATATCAGGGACATAGATGAATAATGTTAGGGGTATGATTTACTCATATTATGATATTGAAGTCAGATATCCATCCGATATACAAGATTATCATGTGTTAATCTCTTATCTAAGGAAGCTTTTTTTTTTTTTTTTTTATACAAGGCGATAAGGGAGGAGGGATCGAACCTAGGACTCGGAGGGTAGAGCTGGGAATCAGGGCCTGAGATAAGGAAAACATTTGTTTTTCAAAGTTCGACCAGATAGTATCAGGGTCAGGGCCAGCCCTACAGGGCCTGAAAATTATTATTCCAAATTTTAATTATTATTTTTTTAGGTTTTTTCCAAAGAAATATAATTAGTAAATTGCAACCATTAAAGTTCTAATCTATCAAATAAATATTATCAACATTAATATCTAAACAATATAAATCATCCAACAAATAAACACATTCATTAATTCGTAATAAAAAACAAATCATTGTCCACAATTGACTCACATAAAACTTAAGAAGTATTAAACTAAACAACATTAGATATCTCACATAAAATATAAAAGCATACCACTATCATTGTCAATTGTCACCTTCTTCATCACTCTCATCAATTTCATAGATATTTGATTGTGCTTCACTTTGAGCAGAAGGTTATGCTTCAGGAGTAAAAATGTCATGAATTTCTTCTCCCGCATCATGAACACATCCATTATCATTATCTGCAACAAATAATATACTAAATCATAAAATCAGAGTATAGTTATTATGTATTTATATATATGCCTCCTAGCCTTTTCCTCTTGGCACTCTTTGACTATTTTTTTTTTAAAAAATGAAAATGCTACAGTAATAGGGCCTGCAGGGCCGGCCCGATAGAGCCCGAGGCCCTACAGGGCCGGCCCTGCAGGGCCAAATTCATATTTCAGGCATATTTTTTAAGCCCGAGCCCTACAAGGCCAAGGCTTAAAAGGGCCGGTCCGACGAGCCTGGCCCGATTTCCCAACTCTACCGGAGGGGAGGGGAGAATTAATCTCAATACCACTGCACTACTAATAGTACTAGTGCTAAGAAAGCTTATTACCATAACCAAGATATGACTATTGTGCACTGGCCCCACCGCAGTGCTATACTTGTTTGAAAATGGCAAAGATAGGGTAAATTAACTGCACTCTACTTCTGTTTGTTACCTAGTTTTCAAGCTTTGACCTTGCCTTTCTCATTAAAAAATATTCCCTCTAGTTCTAAATAGAAGATAAAATTAATTTTTTGAAGAGATTAAGGAAACTAATTAAATTAATTTAATGTATTTATATTTTATTTTTCCCCTCTAAATTAATTAGTTTGATTAATAAATTGATATATAATCTAAGGATATATAATGTATTATATGATTAAGTAACTTATCTAGTATCCTTAATTTTTTTTTTTAAAAAAATCAAATCTCTTTTATATTTAAGAACAGATGGAGTAACTTATAGTGAAAGAGTCCTAATAGTAAAATCGGTTATTTTTTAAGCAAAAGAGAAAAAAATCATCTTTCATCGTCGGTCTGGGTTTGAGGTCAACATTCCAATCACAAAGTAACCATCTGGATCCCTCGTCGACTTCAGAAAATTCACCTATTACAGACAAAACGGGATAAACCAATGACAAATCTGTTTTGATAAATTAAGGTTAGCGTTAAATAAGAAAGAAGCATCCCAATTTGAATTCTAGATAAATATAAAATCTTTTGTAAACCTAAACCATATTTTTATACCAGGACCCAAGGTCTGATACAGATACAGATACAGTTTTAGGTCTTCATGTAGGTTAAAAAACACAAGACTTTGAAAAATGTTACATATAATTATTATCGTAGGAAAAAAATTATGGTTAGTGAAAATAAAGGAATATTCTCATTTTTTAGATTGAAAAAAAAAAAAAATCGACCTCGGGATACTTCTAGTTATAATTCAGTGGATCAGTATATGATTGTGTCTTGCCTTACCAAACTTTACTCTGTAAACCAGAAGGAATAATTTGAGCCAAAAAACCAGAAGGAATACACACAAACTGTTCCAACCAAAGAGGCAAAGTGAAATCAAATCAAAATCGCAGCAACTGAATCTACACTCTTCATCTATCTCTCCTCTCCAACCTTTTACCATGTTTCTGTTCCTATTTGCAGTTTCATAGAGCACTACATAGGTTCATGTCTCTATTGGGACTCTGAGGGCTTTATTTTACACTTTCTATAACGTTGTGTTTGTTTCTCTCCCCAGTGAGAAAAAGGGCTTCGCTCTGTTTTTTTATTTTTATTTTTATTTATATTTCTAACAAAATCCCTTTACTTTGATTTCTCTCTCCCATGCTTCCTAGCTACCTCATGATCCTCACTACATGAAATCCCGCCATGACCATCCCTAAACCCTTTTGAGTTTTTGATCCATATGACCATGTCACAACGATCTCCTTCTCCTCCTCTTGTTTCTAACGAACCCTCTAATCGATCCTCGCCTGAACCCAATTCTCAAGGCCATATATCTGATTCTCCCAACGACGTCGTTCCCGCTTCTAAGGAGGAAACGACTGCCGCTCCCGCCACTACCAGGAGCAACCGACCATCGCGCGCCTGCACCATTCGAGCTGCTTCTCGTCTCTATTCACCAACGCAGCCGGCAACTGGCCGGCGACTCAAAGGTTTGAAGAAGGAGCAGCGGCTGCCGGAGGACTGGCCGGAGAAACAGCAGCAATGTAGCAGTATTTTGACACCGCTTGTGGAATCACCATCACCTTCGCAGTTGCCTCGGCGGAACCTGAGGGCTATGTGGGAGTTAGCTTCTATACTCCATTTCTTTCATGTGAGCGGGAAAGCTGTGACCTTTGCTATTGATTTACATTGATGGATGGTATGATTATGTATGCAGTGTTTTGGAGCTTACGTATTTGAACTTCCTTGCTGTGGCAGGTATTTAGGCCTCTTTTGAACATCTCAGCAGAATTCTCGGCCGAAGAGTTTGAGACAGCTCTCCTTACCCCCAATGACACATTGAGTGATATACATATTCCCTTACTAAAGGTTGGTGCTTTGTTTCTAGAGACCGCAGGTCAAGTCTTCTGGTTTCTTTCATATGTATTGCAGCTTTCCTTTATTAATGTAGGTTCTAAGCTGTAAGGATCATGCTAGTTTACTATTCTCTGTTCTTTTTTTTTTTTTAGGCTGACTAATTTTGTAGTATTTCATAACGCTGCACCTTTAACTTCAAATTATAGTTTGATGCTAGTTTAGTTGACCGCTAAACTATGAGATGGAATTTGCAGTTATAAAGTTGTAATCATAAGCTTATAGGAAGACGTGGTACCTGAGAATATAGAATAACTCAGTCAGACATTTGCTTTTATCTAGCTTAAATGGTAACGTGAACATGAATACTTGTCATTTGTTCTGGGAATATATACGTGAAACCTTGGGTAAATTTTTATGTCAGTGGGTTATGCCCTTGTGAGAAAAACTTGAAGGACACCCAACTTGGATGAAGCATCTTAATATTCTGATCGCAATTTAGCTTTTTTAGGTAATAAATCTTTCTTCGGATACAATAATGTGTACTTCAATGCTGTAGAGTTTATAGGAAGGGCAAGTCATCTTTATTAATAAATTTACTAAAAGGAAAGGTCAACATGAAAAAGTACCAAACTTTTTTGGACAAGGTTATGCTCTCTTACCTGACTCATACTGCAAAAGTGCAAATTTTCTTGCTTGAAGAGTTGAAGTCTTGAACAACCGCTCCCTAGTAGAATTGAAACTGTGGGCAAAATACCATGCATTGAAAAGTTTGTGGATTTAGCTCCTTGGTAAAAATCTCTGAAACAAGTCAGGGATTACACCAGAGGTATGGTAGTGTATAGTCCATGTTTTATTGGGTTATGTTCAGAGTTGTGCTATCCTGTTATTATGAAGATTGGACCTGGATTCTCTCCTTTTCCTTCCCTCTCAGAATCCCTCAGAATCTTATCTGGACCGTCCAAATCTTGATCCAACGGTCCAGATTAAAAAATTTTGTTTTTACTTTTGTCTTTTTCGAAAAATACAAAACTTCAAATTTTTTTTTTAAATCTGGACCGTTGGATCAAGATTTGGACGGTCCAGATGGGATTCTGAGGGATTCTGAGAGGAAGGGAAAATGAGGAAATCTCCTTCCATGAAGATTACTGAATAGCTAGAAGAGGAAGGGAGGAGACTAGAGAGCTAGGAAGAGGAGAAGAAAATAGAGATGAAAAAATAGGAGAGATTAGAGAGAGACAGAGATGATAGAATTTGGGAGATATGAATCCAGTCATAATCATCAAACCTAACTTTGCAATCAACTAACCATCCCCTCGTATAGACTGCCATAACCCCGTGCTGCTTACTGCCACACCTCCTAATTAACTTCCCTCACATCTATCAACTATATCATAGCATAAGCTAAGCAGCAATGATGCTTGAACTGCTATACAGTTAGTTGTTGGGATGAGTATTGTAACAACTTTAATCTTGAAGATGTCACTAGTAAGTGGATATATATATATATATATATGCGCTAAGGGTAGAGTATGTTAACTCTGTTAAATGCTATTGATGTTACTTCTTACAGTGTAAAATTTTGCAGTGTGTTAGGAGTTGTCTTCTGTTATGTGTTTTTAGTGCATAGTGTCAATGACCCTCTGTCTCAATGTTTATGAATTCGTGGCACTAGAAAATTTACACATTCCTCATCACGATTGCACATGTTTGCAAACCTGCAGCTTGTCTGTTTATAACATCTATAATCTATTAAATGTTTTGATAGGCAATCCCTCCCATTACACGAATGGCACTCACACGTGATACCTGGATAACCATATTATGCAGAAAATTGAGAAACTGGTGGCTATGGGTAATGAGATCGTTTTCAGCTAGTTGATAGTAGAGAATAATGTGAATTCTGTAGTTACAAGGGTTGGGATTTAAATGCAGGTTGCGAACGGGGAACTTCCTATTGTTGCTTCACATGGGTAAGTATGGCTCCTTGTCAACTAATTTATGATGTTAATCTATATGCTATCCGAAGTCTCAGATTGTGCTAGCATGACAGACTGGAAATTGAGGCATACAAATCACTTGATCCTGGGACTCGTGTGATAATCTTAAAGGCATTATGTGACATTCGTGTTGAGGTACTATTATTGTTAATTTGTCTTGGGTCTATATCTTATATCCTTTTATCTTGAGCTTGAATCTTGTCTACATATTATGTTGGGCGCAGAATCAAGTTGGATTTTGTTCTATGCATGACATTGTCCCCTTTTATCTCAATTGAAGCTTATTTTGTCTTGCCCCCTATTTTTTGTTTTCTTTTTTTTCCACATTGAGAAATATTTACTTTTGGGAGGATCAATAATCTTTGTTTAATCTGACTCCTCTATCTTTTTGCTCTTTTTTTTTTTTTTTTTTTTGGGGGGGGGGGGGGGGGGGAGATCCATTACATATGATTATGAATAACAATTTTAAGGTTCCGGTGAACTATTATGTTCTACATGGGACTGTAGCTTGATATTGTCCTCCTTTATAAATCTGTTCTACTAATCAACCAATATCTCAAATGATCAAACTTGGCTGAAATTTTGCAGCAAGAAGATATTCGAAGTTATATTGACAGCTCACTCAAACATGGTGTTCTACTTTCATCATTTCGTAAAGAGCGTATCGGGGGTGATTCACATGGAATTTTCTATTGGTAATATACTGGTACTTTTCAAAATATAAAATTTTATTTCAACTATTGAAATTTTGAAAATACTATGTTTAAAAGCTTCTTTACATTTATTTTCGTTTATTTTATTCATTTGGCATTTGGCTTGTGCAGGTATGAAGATGACCCCATAATTGGCCATAGGTTGTACCGGGAAGTTAGGAAAACTGAAGTCATTCAAATGAGGAAAGGGAAACCAAAAGGTTCCCGGGTCAATTCTAGTACAACATATCGGTGGGAAACGGTTGCTACTAATTTTGATGAATTTGTAGATGTCACCGTAAGTTATTGAAGCCTTTCTATGTTCATGTTTTTGAGTTACCCAATAACGGTGGGCATGTTTTCAATTAATTGTTGCGTGGCATTACATGATATTGTGTCATGTTTTCAAGATATCATGTTTCTGTGTTCATGATACCTTGCCAGACCAGCTTCATCCTGAAATCAAATCAAGGCGATAATTATTGGTTTTGCGGGCAAACTTTTAAATGTCTGCATCGATATAAATGCATTGTAAACCATTTTGTGTGGTTTTGCGTTAGTAGCTTTTGAGTCCCACTGTAATCTTCAATAATGTGAACTAAAAGGGTTATTACTCTCTGAGGTTATTACTTTTGTTTCACAGAGGCATCTTTCGGATATTAATTTTTGATATTATTACTTTTGATTCATAAACTGATATGATAGGCTTTTACATTGTTCCTTTATTTCTTCAGAGCATTTTGAACTTGAATGGTGCATTTATCTTTTGTTGATAGCTTATGAGTAACATGGCTACTCATTTATCTTTTTTTTTTTTTTTTGGTTTGTGTTTATATGTTGTTATTGTATCACTTTGATTTACTCAAGTCAAGTGAGCACCTCTGTAGTACCTCTCACCAAATGCATTTTATAGGTCTAGCACCTTGCCTTTCGACTCTGACTATGTTGGTTAAACTTAGCTTTCACCATTATTTAATGGGGTTATATTTGACAAACGTTATTGTTATATTTTCACGGGGAGGCTCTCAGCATGATTATGTTTGTGTATGTCCATAGGCAGATGGGTGTGTGTGTGATAGAACTTAAAGAATACCTTGTTGATAGAACTTAAAGAAAGTAAGAGAGAAGTAGAAAAAAGGAAATTTAGAGCTAGAATCTGTAACTCTAGCCAAACACTTCTAGAGACAGAACCTTTACTCTAGCCAAGACACAGTAATTTCCATATAATATTCTTCACCTTCCTTATAAAACAGAATACATGTATATATAAAGTCTGGACATAATAACTGCCTATGAAAACAGATAACACACAGTAACTACCTAAATTGATAATAAACTGATAAACTACTCTTTCTTATCCTAACTGACTGATAAACTACCCTTTCTTGTCTATATCTTTATCTTCTTTCTTCTAGAATAAACCAAAAGAGGAAGAGGACAGTTAGAATTCCCAATATCCCTATCAATACCCTCCCCTAGGAAAAAGCCTTATCCTCAAGGCCGAAAGAAGGAAATTTCGGCCATTGTTGCGTTGGAGTTCTATTCCTTTGCGTAGCATGCTGGTGGCTTCTTAGTATCATCAACAATCTCCATCAATTTCAAAGTCGTTGGCTGGCATAAACCGTTCGCCACATTTGAAACAGAATCCCTTCTCTCTTCGGTAGTGTCTCTTAGCATCGTTATTGGCCAACACTTGCGGGTTGATTGTAGGCAGCATTAATTGGCTCGGATATGTCGATTGCGAGTAATTGGCAACCATCGACAATATCGGATGATTAGGAGATGAGCCTGTGTGAGTTGCGTCGGTCAAAAAGTCTCCATGCTGACATGGCAGAAAATTTTTTTAATCTCGTCAATTATTTAAATAATCTAAGCCTTATGAATATTGTTCTGTTGCATGTGAGAATTGAGATCGTGGAATAAAACGTGGAATCGGTTGAGATTGTATTTTGGCTTCAAATTCAAGGGCCATACTCACGACCTTATACACGGTCCGAGGTTTTTGAATTTTGACATCTGCTTGTAATTCCTCCTTGAAGCCATTGATGAAAACGCCCAAAAGACAATGCTCGGGCCAACCTCAGACTTGGGATTGTGGACGCACAAATTCTTGGTTGTACTCACCCACAGTACCAGTCTGCTTAATTCCACAAAGATGAACGTTTGGGTTCTGAAACTCTACAGGACCAAATTGTTCATGGAAAACTTGCACCAATCCTTCCCAATATCTTATAGTCCTCTCCGAAGAAACCCAAGTAAAAGTGTCTAAGGCGTCACCCTCTAAATTTATTACTGCGACATCAACTTTCAAATCCTCAGATGTCTGGTAATATCGAAAATATTTTTCTGCTTTTAAAACCCAACCTCGAGGATTGCCGCCTTTGTACTTTGGGAATTCAATTTTCGAATAAGTACATCTTGATTGATTTTTGTGCCACCAAGAATTATCTCCTCCATCATGCTCGTTGTATGTGTTCCTGTTGACATGACTTGACTCTCCTTGAGCGAATATTGGTGCCTTTTATCTCTTCAGAGTATTGAGTTCTGCATTCATTTGACTCCATTGCGCCATAATGGCTGTCAATTGAGGATTGTTGGCTTTAGGATGCATATGAGGACGGGGCTGAAGTGAGATTACTGTTGGGTCATTATGAGGATTGGAATCTGGCGGTATTTCTAGGTTATGGGATGAAGGTAATGGAGAATTATTCTCATGTGAGGAATTTCGAGTATTAACCATGGTATCCAACAAGCCCTAAGACTCACCGCTCTAATACCAAATGATAGAACTTAAAGAATACTTTGTTGATAGAACTTAAAGAAAGCAAGAGAGAAGTAGAAACAGGGAAATCTAGAGCCAAAATCTGTAACTCTAGCCAAACGCTTTAGACACAGAATCTATACTCTAGCCAAGACACAGTAATTTCCATATAATATTCTTCACCTTCCTTATAAAACAGAATACATGTATATATAAAGTCTGGACATAAAAACTGATAACACACAGTAACCACCTAAATTGATAATAAACTGATAAACTACTCTTTCTTATCCTAACTGACTAATAAACTACCCTTTCTTATTTATATCTTTATCTTCTTTCTTCTGGAATAAACCAAAAGAGGAAGAGGACAGTTTGAATTCCCAATATCCCTATCAGTGTGTGTGTGTGTGTAAAGCTCTTTTTTCCCCCAGATTGTGGATTCTAGCCTTTTTCTACTTGCATTGAGCTGCATATTGTTTGAATTTGCTCATCTTTGCAAAGGATAAGCTTTTCTCAAGCAAAAACAAAACGGAGGTGTCATTAGGGAAGAAGTTGAAGATGGACATGCTTCCTGAGATCGAGAAAGTTCACAAGGTACTCATTTGCATATCTTTTGGATGCGTTTCCTGATCTTTTCTTTACCTCCTTTGGCTTTTTCAATGTCTGTATAGCTGTGTCTAGTTGCTTATTTAATACTACTAAACTAGTTTGTATCACTCTGTGCACAGAAAAAAGAGCGGTTGCTGAAGAAGCAACAAAGAGAAGCTCTTCTTCTTGACACTTTCTTGGTTGTTGACGGGATTGGTCCTGGGCGTTCGCTTCGTGGTAGGAAACCTGTTACCTACACATTTGGTAAGAGCAAGAAAGCCTTAACCCATTGTTAGTGGTGGCTGCATTTAAATTGTATTGGTATATGATACTTGGTTACTGATGCTTGTAATAGAGAAAAGTGTTATAATTTCAGCTGTTGCCTTTCATAATCTTTTTTTCTCTCCACATTTAATCTCATCATGTTATCTTGTGTCTTATTTAACAACACGTCATTTTAGTGATTGTGTTATTTTGGGTGTGTGGCCTTAGATACTGTTTATTGCATGGGGCATAAGATTTGGGTTTGATAATTCTTAGCTGCATCAATCTTCTTAATTTAAATGTTTATATCTCTTTATGGACCGGAGGGCTGTTAATATAGGGATACTATTCTTTTGGGACTTAACAAATGGTAGGTTCCTGTTTTTGGATCATGAGTCATTTGATCTGATGAATGCGTCATGTTGATTCTTTGTGGGACTTAACAGGTGGTGGGATACCTTTTCAGCATGATGGCAGCTTCATGCATTGGCATTCTGTTTTTCTGTCATTGTTATCAAATTCCAATTTGAACTACCTGATTGCTGTGTTTTTATGTGATATATGGGGAATTAGGGGGGTAGTTAGGGAAATAGTAGGGAGAGGGAGAGGATAGTTGGGGTATCCTTATAAATAGGGGCAGCACAGATGTATTGAGGGGTCTTGTGAAGTCATATACAGTTTCCTTTACTTCTCCTATTCAAGTAAAGGAAACTATATTCCCGAACTACCTTCTCCCTACTATTTCCCTAATTCCCCATATATCAGGATGCGTTTGATTATTTTGCTACAAAATATCTTATTGGGGTGAAGGTATCCTAACGGAAATTTTGACTTAAATGTCATTGCAGATGATTATGATCGGTCCATCAACGAGGCAATTAAGATGACAGCGTATGGAATTCATCTTAACCATTTCCACCCTGCCCTCCTCTTGCCGTTCTTCACATATTCTGTTTACTCATTTGTACTCAGTGTTCATGACTATATCTGCTTCCTCCTTTGTCAGACAAAAACAACCATCCCCAGAGCCTATAACCAAGAGAGAAGTAGGAGAAAAACCTGAAGTTTTGACTAACGGTAGATTGAGTGGGCCTTCACATGCCTCTCAACGTCTGAGCTTTAGTGTACCATCTCCAAATTCACCTGACTTTGATGATACTGAGGAAGAGCTTATATCTGAACCACTGGATCGAAGGTTTGTGTCTTCTGTAAATTTTTTCTGGTCTGTTGTATCTGATCTTCACTGATTGACTTGTTTTCACAGCAGCAATCGACGAAGACAAAGACCTATGCGGTATTCAGAGAAAGAGTTTGTTCAAGCAGTTTCAGATAATGAGGCAGAATTTGATAGTGATGATGATATTGTTGGAGAAGCTGTGTATGATGATGAATATCTCAGGCAACGTAAGCAAAGAAAGGTTTCTAGTAGCTCCGAAGGAGATGAAGAATATCAATGGGATGAAGAAAATGTTGAAGAAGATGATCAGGAAGATTCATTAAGTATCAGTGAGGAAAGTGACCAACCGCGTAAATTCAAGCCATTGGCAGGCCGTACGAGGAGGGAAACTAAGCTCCAATCTGTTGGTGAGATCCAATCAGGTCTACGACGCAGTAAAAGGGTTACCAGAAACCCAATAAATTACAGACAATATGTGATGTCGGATTCAGAAACAGAATCTACAAAGCCGAAGAAGTCTAATGCTGCAGATGATCATTCAGATCCCAGTGAGAATGAGAATGGGGAGTATATGATGGAAACTGAAACAGAAGATTCGGATGTTGGCAAAGATGATGAAGAGCAAGAGGACGAACAGGAGATGAACCTGGATAAGCCAATTGATTTTCCTGTGCAGGAGAGAGAAAACCAGCCGCCCGAAAAACTAAACAGTCCCAGACAGGAGGAAGTTGAGGGCATGAACAAAAGACGCTTCCTTGATTTGAATGAGCTTGCCCCTAGCTCAGGTTTTGAAGATGGTCCCAACTCAATAATGAATGACGAAAACGATGATTACTGAAGCTTACCCCTTCTTTTTGAAAGCTGATATCGTAGTCTTCTGATTGAGGAAATATGTATAATAATATAATCTTAAATTTTGTTATAATCCCCAAGGTTACCATCAGATCACTTCCTAAGGCATAATCTAAGCAGCTACCATAATGCGTGATCTTCCACCTGAAGCAGCATGATGGTGAGTTGTGTAGAATAGTTGGTCATTTTAGTATGCCTACACTCAAAAGGTCAATGAGAATGAAAATTTGCTGGGTGTTATGCAGCCCCATCCAGGCAATGTACAATAACTAGTACTGTAACTTCACAAGGATATGGCTTCTTTGATCATCAAGCCATTTAGTTCTATTTTTCTTGAACCATGTGGTAATCATCAGCTTGTGTTCTTCATCAACATATGGGTTTGATTGGCCTTGTCGATAATCTGATCAAGCCAAAATCTAAAGGCTCATTCATTTTGACTATCCAATTGGTTTTGTTGCCCCAAACCCAATCATTAATCAATATTGTTCGCTGCAGCTATGTTTGGTGAATTGAGACACTTTCTACACATGTTCCGGTTATAATCAATTTCAGGGGATATTGAGAGAGAGAGAGAGAGATATATATATATATATATATATGCAAATTTTATCCAAGTGAGTTTAGTCTCTTTCCTTTTGTTTCAATCTTAATATATAATATGAAATTTACAAAAAAGCCTTGTTTTTTATGACATAAATATTGTAACCATTCTCAAACTTCATGCAAAGGACAAGTCATACTTGATTTCATATTAAGTTGATGTGGGTGATTATAATTGTCCCATATAGTGCAGGTTATCTTATTATATTTGTCAAATTGACTCAAGTATATTTCCATTTAACAGAATTTTAACTTGTACAAAAGAAAGAAAAAAAAAAGAAAAGAAAAGAAACAGATTAGTTTGACTCTGCTCCACGTGGTGGACAAAACTAGAAGCTATGATGCAAAGATAGAATCAAAGCTAAATAAATAAAAGCATTTTCACTGAATATATCTTCTACTCCAGTATTAAAGCCACAGAAAGTAGAATCTTACAAAAAGAAAGGGGCGATGACCCCGGTAAATCAAAATTCAACAACTTTCTACAATGTGAGTTTTCTGTAGAAAGTGGAACTGACGTGGATAAGAATGAGCATATCTGGACATCCAATCACCTCTAACACTTTTGAACTGCACAAGTTTTGCTGTGTTGCAATGTCCCCATTGGCTCATGTCTTGTACGTGTATCTACGACAATATATATACTTCTTACACAAAATGAGTAAAGTTCTTATTTACTGATCATCTCATATTGCAGCACTGAGGCATTGTTTGCATTTGCAGTTTATCCCACAAACACTCTAATTGCTTTGGTGATTGGTAATGTGCTGTGTAATAGCCTTCTATGCAGCCAAACTGGCAGAATTTTAGGCTATGGACATAAACTACTACTTTTGAGCTGTTAAATTGCTTTACCCACATTCCCATACTCACATCCTCCATCTTAAACAACTGCAGTAAGAATTATTCACAAAATGCATTTAGCATAAAGGAAGAAACTTCAAAAACAACCCACAAGCTTGACATAGAGGGTGTAAAGCATTTGGATTATTGAACCATAAAAGCAGCACAGACAGAAACATGGAATAAGGATAAGTTTACTGACCCTTAATTTATGGTTCTCAAATTCTGATACGATGTAGTGAGCGATGTCAGAAGACAGAATATAACCTGGTCCATTAGCATACGGCGGGTATCGCTCTTCTGGCCACTCCTACAAATAGCGTTGGCAAGAAAATTCTCGATATTCAGATATACCAAACGTGTAATATGCTGTATGTTAGTGTTGCAAAGAAATGCAGGACTTCATCATTTGGAAGCATGGTCCAGCCATTATGCCAAGACAACTGACACAGATCAAGAAGGGAAATAAGGAGTTCAATATATATAAAAAAGCAACTTATTAATACATCCTAACAGATCAGCACCTTGAATTTTTTCCCCCAAATGGTTCCCACTCCTCAACTCCTCCAATAAGAACAACGCAAAAAGGTTATTTGTACCTTGTATGTCACAGCCCATTTACCATGGCGCAAAGGTTTGTGGAAGTGATTTATGTTACCAATGTAAAAGCTCTTATCTGCTGGAACCTTCCTCGCTTCATTTATAACAGCATCCACTCTAATAAAAGTGTCATCATCACACTTCATGATATACTTGGCAGAAACTTTGCGAAGCTGTGAATAATAAAACAAATACAATACTCACTGAAAATTCTTACTCTAACTAAACATTTTCACATCAATCAACAACTCACCCCATATTCACATATAGACACCGTTTTCAATACAACAAGGTCATAATTATCCAGGTATGGCACCACAACAATATCTCCAAAAAATTCTGCTTCCTTCTTTAACTCTACATTTACTTCTTTCCTTGAATGCTGTAAGAATTTCAATTTAAACGTCAAGGCCCCAAACTGAACGCCAGATATGGAATTATAACCTAGAAAATATGTTAGTCATTGTTACCACTGCTACAAAGAATCGAGTCACCGCTCTTGAAGATTGGATGAGATTGTGCTGCATCCATGACTTCCTTACAGCCATCCTCTCAGCAAAATGGTTTCCAGCAGAAAGGACTCCGATGAACAGTTCTACATCAAAGCCGGGAAGTGGTGGGGCGCGCCATCTTCTTGAGAAGTCCAGATGATTCTGTGGACCAAAACTAGGATGAACTAAAGGCAGAGAGGTAGCAAATAGAGCATCGACTTCAATGTCCCCATCTAAAGAAAGACCAGTGGCATCCTCAAGAGTAAAACCCTGCTAAAATCCATGAGCAATCTTAAGAATCAAGTAAACTCCATCTAGAGGTT
Organism: Acacia crassicarpa; assembly: GCA_034222035.1. NCBI lineage: Eukaryota > Viridiplantae > Streptophyta > Magnoliopsida > Fabales > Fabaceae > Acacia > Acacia crassicarpa. The sequence continues at coordinate 1,372,398 of JAWXYG010000008.1, forward strand.
TAGTTTGAGGATATTTACTCACAGTGCGATAAGGGAAAGAGGTCACATGTCTCCCATCAACATTAACATGAAAGCCCTCCATCCCAGCACTAAGAGTAAGAACAAATAGCTTTCCCTCAACAAATGGGTAGGGCCAGTTAACCGTTACTTTTCTCGTTCGACCTCTAAGTCTGTTCGACCACCATTTTGTCTTAGACTCCACTGCATGGCTGTCATCACTCTGAATCCACTTCTCACACTTCACCAGTCCATCAACTGTAGCAAACATAAGGAATTACTCAATATGATTCAATTACAAAGGAAAACAACTAAACAACACGGGTAAATCCAATAATTAGGAACTTCAACACAGTTTCTTTGAGACCGTTACCAATACCAAGAAGAGATAAGAAACATGCTTGCTAAAGGTTAGAGAATAAAATCCTTTAAGGTCTTAGTTAATGAGAAGAGGGGGCAATTTATGACCCAGTACCGAGAAAGGAATTAGGAAGTTTCAATGTACCTATGTGATTATACTCACCTCCTAACCCTTTTTCTGACATTTCCCCACTGATATGAGCATGTCATGCATTATTCCTGGAAACAACTAGTTTTAAGCTACAAAGCAAAGACATTGACAAGCTTTTCCAATAATAATATCCTCTTTTCCCTAAAAGAAAGCAGAATGTTTATCATTTTTTACTTATTACAAACTACAGCTCCTTGCTCTTAAATTTAATTTTCTTTTTTCCTATATATCATTTGCAATGGGTACGAATGCCAAATAGCTGAGAACCAAATTATAATTATAATTATAATTGTTACATTTCATTTCACAAGAACATTTTTTATCATAAATTACCTACCGGTCTCTCCATCAGTCCTTGATTTCCTACCATCACAGCGCTGTGCGGAACCCCACTGCATTCTGTAACGAGTGTTTTGTTCAACTACAGGCTTCCTACTCCAATCCCCTTTCAATCTGGGATTATAATGCAAAATCCTTGGAGGATCCTCACCATCCACAATCTTCAACCCTTGCAACTCCATGACAAACTGTGATGCTACTACCTGATGATCTGCACCTAGCTTGCCAACCTGCGGCTTTCCTACCACTGTTATGTGGGACCCCAATGTCATTCCACAAGGAAGAACCATGACTAGCCCTCGATTCAGAAACTCTGACCCAGATAGAGAAATGGATGGTGGGCATGACTCTGGTTTGTGTTCGGACTTTTCAGGGACGGTCCTCAAGTTCAATGTTTCTAACTCTTCCCAAATCTTTTTCCCCAGAATCCAAGCATTCTTCGCTGATATGTAAAGATCGGACGACCCATCCCTACCCCACAAATGAAACGTATCATTATTGAAGATCAAGCCAGATATAATCTTGTGCTCATTCAGTTGTCTGTGACTGCGTTGAGCAGCATTTTGAGAAACTTCTTCAAGAGAACGAATTGGGGCTTTTATTTTTTCAAAGTCCTCCTCGCTCTCCAGCCTAGGATGACTAGTCAAGAAATCATTGGATACAGCATTAAACCTGGATTTGAACAAAAAGGGGATTTCCAGCGCAACCAAAATTATATACAGCAATCCAAATATAACCAGAATCTGAATTGGTCTTTGCCTGATCAATGACTCAAACGTTTCTAATTTCTCTATCCTACCTCTCTTCATCTTTGTTTTAGCGTCAAATCCTGGCCAAGGATTCCAAATGTTATTGAACTTAAGTGGAATTTCACAAAAGCTTAGGGTAAAGACTAACTACGAGAACCAAGATAGAAGGATGCTAAGTTCGGCCAGTGATACAGGTGGGTAACGGTGGTGCATTTTCCGAGAAAATGGTAGAAATTTCCCTTTCGGAATAGAGAATAAATGTCAATAAACTTCGAGATCAGAACGTCGATGGATTGAAATTTTGAAAAAGGAATTGAATTCGTCGTAATCGAAGGAGTACCCATCAATGCATCAACTTACTACAGATTCTTGACGTCAATGATGAGAGGATTGAAACGTTGTTTACGTGATTTGTGATTTTTACGTTTACGTGAATACATGAGAGAATCATAGTTGCTATTTCCTCGGCTAAGCTAATTCTGAGGTCTCTGCACTTCGAGGAGAAACCGTTAAACCGTTTAGTTCATAATGAACAAAGTTCGCATGACATCATTTTACGCGCCACCAATCCATCAAAACAGAATGTTTTTAATTTGACCCATTATTAAAATTAAAAATCAAACAATCCTCTTATGCAATGTTTTACTATCTCCGATCCTAATTATAAGACCTAGTTGATTATGTTTGGAGAGATTAAGGAAGCTAAATAAGTTACTTAATCATTTCATATGTTAAATATTCTTAGATTATATATTAGTTTATTAGTCAAAATAATAAGTTTGAAGAAAAAAATAAAAATAAAAATATTTAAAGTAATTTAATTAGATTTATTAATCTCTAAAAAAAAAGTTAAATAGCTCTTATAATTAGGACGGGAAGAAGTAAAAGCCAAATCCGACATCAAGCCGGAAAGGACAATGACTTATGTTTTAAACGGTTGAAACAGTGGAGATATTTGGTTGAACCGTTGACTAAATAGTTAAATAAAAGAAATATTATATACATGTATAAACTATAAAGTAATACTATATGCATAAGACTCCTATGATTTACTTGCATCTATTCTTCCAAAGTAGCCGATAGATAAGACTGAATATTTTGAATCAAGGCCATCTCCCGAAACTTTCATATCCCATACTCTGGAACATGTTCTCCTTTAGCCAACCTGCAAATTAGGTTGGAAAAAAAAAAACAACAACAACTAAAACAAGAGTTAGGGTGAACAAAATATGGAACATTTCTCAAAAGCTCACAATCACATTCAACCCAAAAGTATTTTTCAAGTAGCCCTTAGTATTATTTTTCCAATAGAAAAATCAAAAGCAATAAAATATTTTATGAGTACCAACTATTATCTTAAAGTAAATTTTAGTGTACTCAGCACTCAAAAATATGTATTTAGTATCACCCTAATATCCTTTTTTTTTTTTTTGGCATTACAAAGGCAAGCCGAAGCTTGAAATAAGGAAGAAGGAATTAGACCATAACGATCTAATCCCAAATACATCACATATGACGCAAACCTAAGACCCGCAGGTCATCTGGTCTCTCAAAACCATATCGTAGCACCTCGCAGGGGCAGTGGGTACAAGAGTGACATCCGCGTCTACCGGAACATTATGTCCTTCTTTAGCCAAATAATCAGCGCATGCGATGTTGTCCCTTGATGTATGAAACAACTTCACATCCCAATCTCGGAATAGGAGATCTCTGACGCTACCAATGATGTCCCTCAGGGGATGGTCAGCACAGGCATCGTCCCTCATTAGAATATTAACCGCGTCCAAGGAATCAGAGTAGAGTTGAATCTGCTGGAACCCCAACCTGGCAGCCATTAAAAGACCAATTTCAATAGCATAGAGCTCCGCCTCGATAACAGTCCGTAGCCCAAGGGCCTTACAAAATCCCATCAACCAATTTCCTCGAAAGTCTCTGATTACTCCACCGCATGCTGCTTGGGAATATTGGCGAACTGATCCATCGACGTCAATGCGGACGACATTCTCTGCAGGAGGTATCACCCTAATATCTAACACTCATCACTTTGTACTATTTTATTACTAGCCCCCAATAGCTTTTAAAGTATCTAGTGCACTAAAAATTACTCCTTTGGTGATAAATGTAGGACATAATTTATAGTGTAAATTATACTTTTAGCAACAATATTAAGGGTCTTCGTTGAAAACAAAATCTATTACTGTAGCTGGTGACGATTGTTGTCTACCTTTCAGCGGTAATAATTTTGGTTGCTGGCAAATGGTGTATCTTTCAGCAACAACTGTTCTTAAATGTCAAATTATAGGAGTTAAGGGTGTAATTTTTGAACTTTTAAAGGGGAGGGGTCATGTTGTAAGAGGGCTAAAGTTCAGGGGAATTATATGTATTTTGGCCAAACCTTTTTTTTATAACATTTTCTTTTAGAACCTGGTAGTGATTTTCTGTATAATGAAAAATGCAGCTCATATGTCATTAATAGAGTCATTAGGGTGGAATAGAAGGGACGAATGAAGCTATACAGGGTGTATAAGGGTGTGTATGGTAACAATGCCAAAATGACTTTTTTCCTAATTTCTGTGCCCCGGAACAAAAATGGATGAAAATTGTGTTTGGTAAATCCAGTTTTTTTTTTTTGCTCCCGAGATGAACCGGTTTATTTTTTGTGCTGGGGAATAAAAAAAAGAAGCTAAAAATTTTAGCTTCTCTATTCCAGGGCAAAAAATCAGAATTTATTTTTCCCTTAACCGAAGCAAAAATTTACCCTCGTTCACCACCACCATCGCTCCACCACCACTGCCATTGCCACCCCCACACCACCGTCGCCACCACCGCCACCGCCCCGTTACCGTCGCCACCACCACAGCCGCCACCCCACCACCACCACCACTACCACCGCCACTGCCCCACCACCACCACCGTCACCACCGCCCCGCCACCACCCCACTGTCGTCGCCACCACCACCGCCCCGCCACCACCCCACCGTCGCCACCACCACGCCACCGCCACCACCCCATTGCCACTGCATTACCACCACCGCACTACCACCACCGCCACTGGCCCACCACCACCACCACCGCCGCCACATAAATAATTTTTTGAATATAAAAATTACATAAATAATTTTTTAGGAAATTTAAATTTAAGTTTATTTGTAAAGTATAATAATTATTAAAGAAAAGAACAAAATGGTAAAAATAACTCATTAATCCTTCATCTTCCTCCCTTACAATTTTTTTAACTCCCAAACAAGAAGAGGAAAAATGTGTTACTAAACATAATTCTGATTCTCGGAGTAAAAATAAAATAGGTTAACAAACGTAATTCTGATTCTCAGAACTCTTCCAAAGCACAGAATCAGAAAAAACTGTTTTATCTCAGAAACAGTGCTGGGCAACAGAATGGTTGTCATGCACACTCTAATTCTTCATGCATACAATTATTAATGTTTCTCTTGATATAGTTGACAACATAATATTATTATTAATTTTTTATTTTATATATAATAAGCATATTAAAAATTATTTTTTGTTGACAAAAATATTAAAATTTATTTTTACACAGATTATGCAAAAACAAATTTACAAGTTCTTAAAAATACAAGTCACAAAAAATTTAAATTTTTTCGTAGGTAGCTATTAAAAAAATGTTAAAGTATACTTTTAATCTTTTAAATTTTACATAAAGTATACTTTTGGTCCCTTAACTTTATAAAGTATACTTTTGGTCCTAAAATTCTAATACCTTTAATGTTACTAACAGAAAACGGTAACGCAGTGAGATTATTAATAACATTTAATTATACAAATTTTATATATTCTTCAACTTACCCATATTTTAAATTTAAGCTTAATAGCATTTAATTACACAGTAATCATTTAAGTTTATACCGTTATCTCTTGAATTTGCATTTTTTATTAGTAAAAAATTAAATACCCTTTCTGGTCCCTGACAAAAAATACGATCCTCATTTTAGTCCCTTACAAAAAAAAAAAAGTTTCATAAACAGGACGAATAAGGGTCGATTGGTTGACATTTTGATTCCTCACAAATTTCCAAAAGTCCCTTTTTAGTCCCTAAAAGGGACGAATAAAGATCGATTTTTTTGTAAGGGACCAAAATGGGATCCGTGTTTTTTGTCAAAGATCAAAAAGGGTATTTACTCGCAGTAAAATTAACGGTGTTAGAATTATAGGACTAAAAGTAGGGATAGGATATTGTCACTACCAATTTTATGTCACTACCACTTTCTCACCGTTAGATCAGAATCTCAATAGGAGAGAGAAATGATAAAGCTAGAGAAAATTCTGATCTAACGGTGAAAAAGTGGTAGTGACTTGATAGTGATATAAAATTGGTAATGACGATATCTTACCCCCTAAAAGTATACTTTATAAAGTTAAGGAAACAAAAGTATACCTCATATAAACTTAAAGGAATAAAAATATACTTTAGTTAGAGGGAAAAAAGATTATCTTTTAATTACTCCATAGAATTCTCGGGAACATGATAGATTTTACCTGAAAACGGGAAAAAAAAATGAAAAATCGTAAAACGTAAAATCATAACACAGTAAAATCGTAAAAAAAAAAATCGTAAAAACTTAAAAATGTTTGGAATATTAGTAAAATCGTTTTAATAAAAAAAAATTATAAAAACTTAAAATCACATTAATAAATCAAACCTTTAACTAAATCGAGTTTTTAAGCTCCGAAAATCTCACTCCCTCGGAGGCTACATTCAATTGAGTGGTTCCACGGAAATTCTTTACTCATTTAAAATGGTAAAAGATAATTATAGCATTCGGTTGTTCTCTGCAACGTACATATGATCCAGTTCGCTTTACTGAAAATCGGAGAAGATGGTGGCAATTTCGCTCTACAGAGGCAATCTGCATAGAGTCCCGGACGTGCCTCGCCGATGGCTCTTGCCTGGCCCTAAGATTTCTCTCAAAGATTTCAAGTTCCTTCTACTGCGTCGTTCCAAGGCCCTCTCTCGCCTTCGTACTGCCACATCCTCCTCCTCCAATCCGAACCCTAACCCTAACTCTTTCCCTATAGCTCAAACTGAGGCTCCTGCTGTTAATGGGTCTATTATATGTGTTCAATCTGAAGCTATAAACGTTGAGAATGGAGAGGGGCCTTCACGGAAGGACGAAGATCACAAAGAACCTGAACTTCTTGGTCCTTCTTTGAAGAAGCCGAAGGTTGGGACTGATTCTTTTGTAGATTCCAAGACTAAATTACCAGAGAAAGATTCGGAACCTGTCGATGGTGGTGCGGCTTCAATGCAAAATCAGATCGTGCCGGTAAGCTTCACATGTGTAGCTTATAAAAGGCGTATTATATCTTCATGAGTGCGGTTCTGGAAATATATGCCATGCTTTTACCGTTGAAACAAGGTTCATCTGTTCACCATTCCTATGTGCTTCGTGGCAGATCAGAGACAAAGGGGATTTTTCAAGTGAGAAAGAGAAAAGGAGGCGAGAAGTTGAGGATAAGTTACAAATTTTGAATGCCAAGAAACATAATTTAGTGTTAGTGTTGAAACAGGTGAGCTCTGTTTTTGCTATCTGACACAAGAGTCGAATGTGAATGCACGAAAGAAACCATATTGTTGTATAGATTTTGAATAATGTACGGTTTATTTATAAATGAATTACATATCAGACTTAGCGTGCAAAACTTAATTAACTAATATCTCTTAGGTACATGGCAATCTCAACTATTTTTAGTTGACGCTACATTTTTGTGTTTGGTGGGCACTAGAATTTTCAGACTTTTAGGATGTGGTTTTCAGTTCTTGCGAATTACAAATTAAATACCGGATGTGATGGTGGACAGATATTGAATGCAGAGGAAGAGTTGAAAAGACAAAGCAGCATGCAAGCTAAGTCACCGTCTGTGCCACTTCAAGCAGATGGTACCAATGATACTGGATCAATGGGGAAACACGGGGCTCCAAGGAACAGTTCAGAAGCAAATCTAGGTGATGATGTGGAAGGGGTTGTAGCTGATGATCTTTCAAATCATAATATTCATTCTCGCCACATACTTCGCACAAGTAGCATGTCACCTTCAGAGTCACCTCTTAGGAGAACTCCTACGGTTCAACAAAATGCGGTAACTTATCTTTCTTAGTACAGACATTCAAGCTGCAACTGCCTTCCAACTAATCTCTGTTTGAGCATCTTTTGATTTATACATGTGCGTGCTATCCTAGACTTGTTATTGAGGTTTCTATAATGAATTTAGAAAATGTGAGTTACATGGTGCACTTGGGAGGGCCTGAAAAGATAAATCTTGTGTCTATACATCTGGTGTATTGTTTTTTTCTTTTCTTTTTTGGCAATTTTTGGTTGTCTGCAGCTTCACTATACATACCAAACTAAAATTGTTATCCATGTTCGTGTGCGTATGCATATATCTTACTATACTTTATCCTATGAAGCACCGACACTCCTATTTTTTAAAAATATGCGTGTCGGACACTCCGACATCGTTCGACACTCCGACACTCCTATTTTTTAAAAATATGCATGGCTTTGAATATTATGAAATTGATGATGACTTTTCCTTTTATATTTTTTTTTAAAAAGGAGGCACGACTTTTATGATGAAGCCGAATCTAAGATGAGTCAAAGCTAGAGGCTAGGATTTTACAGAATATTAAATTTGAATGTAAATTATAATATATATATATATATATATATATATATATATATATATATATATATTTACTATCATAACGTGTCCTAACGTGTCGAAATTTAGATTTTTTTAGGATTAACGTGTCGAAGTGTCGAGTCGTATCTCGTATCTCGTACCCATGTCGGTGCAACATAGCTTTATGGCGGGTTTTACTGAAAAAATAAATAACGGCAAAGCTGTAATGGGGTGGCTAATTTGAACCCATAAATACACACTTTCCTTTTGTCTGGTCGTACATGTAATGTTTAATTGTTATATTGTCTGTGAAGGTTTCACATCCACCTCGAGCAAGCTTGGGTACGACGGCTAGTCCATCCCGCTTTGCACTGTCAGGACATCAAACGAATGCCGTGAACCCACCTTCAGTATCTTTATCAGGAACAAGTTATATTGCATCGTCCCCTTCCCCAGCGGCATCTGGTGGCACTTCCGTTTTCAGAGATGCTCGGCAGCCAAGCCCCTGGAACTAGGAATTTGGCTTGAAACTTGGAGACCTTAGTTTCTGTATCCTCATGGCGTGATACCATTTCTGGAATCAACAGGTAACATAGTGACTAAGTCCAGCCATACCTATGTCTCTTATAGGTGAGAATTCTCTGCATTGTTCTCATGGGGAGAGTAAAGAATACAACATCAATTCTCAATACCTGTTGAAAGTCTCTGTATCATGCTGTCCTCTTGATTTGGAATCTTAGTTATGTATTAAGCTATGAACTCAGGTCAAATTAGATGTTGACATGTTGTCGACCTATATTGTATATCGTACATTATTATGGAAATAGGAAGATATATCGATGCGTCAGCCTTTCAGTTTCAATTGTGAATGCAGTTTTTTTAATTTTTGGCGAAAGTTTTCAGCGTGGAGGTTGTTACCAGAATTTCAAAGTGCATAATGATTGTTTATAAATAAGTTAAAAATACAAGAGATGCATGCGCATAATAGTTGTTTCACATCTCCCCCACTTCCAAGCAATTTTAGGATAAACAATTTCCCGTCCCACAATGTGGTTTTTGCCTAATTATGATTCTGATTCAAGTTAAAGTGAGACGAGACAAGACGAGCAGAACATTTTTATTTGAATACCCTGGCCTTTATGGCTGCAACACATAACAGGTTAAACAGCTTTAAAAACTCGGAAAGCAGCGTTTCTTATCATTGAGGGGCGCTTCAATAAACAAGGTACTATATTATTGGTTTTAATTGACACAACACATACAGAAAGCATGTCTAAATGGCTAAATCAAGATGAATGACCAAAAACAAAAATGAGATGCTCACCCTGCATCACTCCATAAAACAAACACCTTGCTTCTTCATAGACAGCTCCAGATTCAGATCCTTTAGCGCCTAAACTGGAAGGGACCATGAAAACTTCGATCTATTGAAGAATGAAGATCCCAGATGAAACTGTTGAGGTTCAACTTCGGAGTCCAGTGTCAGATTCATTCCGGAAATGTTAGAATAAATAAATAGACGAAGATAGACCAGAAACCCCAAAAAACAAAAAAAACAAAAGGAAGAGGGGAAAAATGAAATGAATAAACTTACTCAGGAAAGTCTATTCAAGGCCGCAGCACTAATGGGAATCACACCAGCCGGTGACACAAGAGCGTCAACCGGAACATCAGATGAAGTCATTGGTATGACTCCTTCATCCAATATTTGCTCAGAGTATGATAGTGCAACTGCAAATCCAAAGCCAGGATGAGTGATCCTGTTAAATTGTGTGGGCTGACTCCAAAACATTCATCTAGCTAATCCTAGAAAGGAAAAATGCATACCAAATAGGGGTGGCTCCCAGTTTCGTGCCTTTGCAAGATCTTGATAGTTCTTCAGGAAGTTATCATAGTATCTGCATGGTAAAACAATATGTGACCAACCGTTGGACAAAGATTAGTGCTTCTGACTATACAAAAGAAGTGAAATGTCCCAGATTAAGCTAGAAAGTTTGTGAGATCGATACTCCTCTTGCAGCCATATAAGTTGGCTCACCGAGTAGAGTTTCAACAATAGTCAGAATTGAAAGAAAGACCACAGAAATTTCATCCTTCTCAAACGTTTCATCCAACTGAGCCATTCATAAGAAACAGATTGAAGTGCTTAGACAGGATAAAAAGTTAAAACAAGTACCCTCCACCACGGCCTAAACGTTTTCCAGATTTATCAAATGCAAGTCCTGCGAAAAGAATCAATTTTCAGGTTCAGATGATAGTAATTATTATTAAATAAAAAGACAAAAAGTTACCAGGTAAAAGGAACAGATCAACTGGTTCATTAGCCCGCATAACTGCATCAAAGAGATCTCTCAGAAGATTGCACATAGCCAATCATGAATAGAGGATAACTAGCGAATATATTTTATGGAAGTTACCGCTACAAAAATTAGTAAAATGGTACTAACTGCACAAAAACAGAAAAGGCAGATAGTAAAGGAAGCACACAAATTGTATCCGGTCCCAGAAAAGCAGCTTTGTCAAAACTACGCAATCATTAGGCTTATCATATTTTCCCTTTTTTTCCTCTTTTTTATAAAAAAATATTAGGACAGAATTAACATGTTTTAGGCTTAAAGAGTCCTGCTTAAGGTAAACATGATATTCATCCTGGTTCAAGATAACCTAATTGTGCCATGAAAGGGCTGTAAAATAATGGGATGATAACAGATGACTGCCAAGCACAACTACGAAACTCGGACAGAAAATTTATTCAGCAATAAAAATAACATCACAAATATTAGCCATTTGCTTGCAGTTTCAAATCCAAATTTAAGAATTAAGGAAATTATGTCCATGTTTTAGCTACTAAAGTTACCATTTTTTTTATTGGCAGACTGTAAGAAAGAGAATTTAGAATGCAAACGGGAAAAAGATATTTCATATAGAAAATTCCATGGATATTTAGAAAGGCTACTGAACTTGAGCCTATTGGTGAATTGGGCGGGAGAGATGCTAACACTTCAAAGCAATTATTTAATTTGGAGATGGAAGCAAGTACCATCTTCACGCTCATTTCCCTCAGCATCTATGGGCCCTGGTTCCAAAATGTCCATAGAGTTTGCAACGAGGTCATCAATACGTGAGATATTAAGCATTCGCATGTGACTATTCTTATCCTCCACCCGAGGCACATAGAGTTTCTTGTCACCTGCATGATAACCGCCTTTAGTAGCAATAAAATGTTGATGCTAAACTAGAATAAGAAGACTACCCAGAAGAGGGGGCCCGCAGGGGGAGGGGATGCAGCAAAGTTGTTCACCCCCTAAAGCAAACCCAGACCATCTAGAATATTAAAACCAGGCAGGATGGCTCTAATAAAACGAATATTGTCCAAAAAAATGAAGAAATTCCTTTAAATTTGACAATACAATGGAAGAGCTGGATTCTAAGCAAATGGAGAAATTCATATGTATCACACCCAAGACATGCATGCAAATTCCAACCCAACATAGAAGTTGCCAAAATGGGACCCTAGAACAAATTTCTCTCCCTCCTTAGCTATAGCATTTTAAGTTAATTACAAACATGCTTTAAATGTCAAAACTTTTAAGCAGGTCTCTGCATAATCACCACCATCCCCAAATAGACTATTGTATGTTCAAAATTCTAACTTAGTATCAGATAAATCCCAACAAACTGCTGCCACCAAAAGTCGGAAACATATGGCAGGAGGCAGGAGGCAGGAGGCAGGAGAGAGTAATTCATAACGGAGCAACAGATGGCACAAAAGAGGGAACTACTTATCCAAAAGAGAGCATGAGGTTAAATATTGTAAAAAGAACTGAAGATGATTAGATAAGGCAGATAACCACCGGCTTGAAACAAGTTAAAAAAGTGCTACCTCTGGGCCTATTTACAAGAAACTAGTTATAGGAAAAGTCATAGTTAAATTTTAACCACAACTTGTTTCTTGTAAATAGGCTAGGAGCTAGTAGTTTAACAGGGGTATGTAAAGGAAAATCTGAGAAAGGAGTGAAGGAAGGAGATTTTCTCAAAATGTGGCACATGTTGTTTTTCTTTTGCCATTTTGATCTTACTATTTGTTTTTGGGCTTTGTGTTGCTGTGACTGTGTGTTTCCTCTGTTGTATTTGAGTGAACACTTTGTTGGCTTTAGAGTGTGACATAGTGTGGGAGTTGAGTATCCTAATCTCACCTCTTGTCCAAGGAGTATTGAGACAATTTGATACTCACACTGCTCCTTAATATAAAACATATTTACCTAATTTAATTATATTAAAGAAGTTTGTTAAGTTAATTAATATGAAATATATTTTCTAAAACACCATTATCATCTTTCTTAATTCCCTCATTCTCTTTCCTCCTTTATTATTGTTGAGGGAGCATCAATAGGGATAAATTAAAAAAGATTGACAAATGTGAAAACTTTATCTTATATTTAGAATCAAGATCAACTCCTCAAATATGTCTTAACTGGAGGGAGCATTTCAGCACTAGCACATTTTTTGTTTCATTATTGTAAAGATTTTCACGGTCCTATCAGTACCAAATCATGTCAACAACTAAAGTTTGGAAATAGAAGTCATGACATACCCTTGCCCGGATCTTGCAAAATGTGTGCCAACAGCTTGGATGTATCCACTTCTCGTAAAGCACTGCAGCTTATATATGCGCATAACCTATGACTTGATTTGAACCACGACGCCCCCATAATTTTATTTTGAATTTCACTATCTAGAGAAACAAACAGAAACATAAAATTAATGCAAACTTCTTCTTCTTTTTTTTTTAATAATAAAGGTGCAAAAGACATTTCTTCAATCAAGTGTTTTAAGATGTTAACAAGATAACAGCATGTAAAAAACTCATTTCCCCCCTAGTGCATACCCAGGCTAATATTTGAGCTGCAGCACGAAAAGAAAAGCTGCAACAAGAATAAGAAAAAGTTTTTTTCAGGGTATCTCAAAATAACTGCAATAATCTTCAGCACTTTGACACTGACCCAACTTCTTGGATAGCCTCATCTTGTTTGTTTCTAACGAACAAATAATGCTCGCCCGTAGGAACTTCACTGCTGAAAATTAATTCTAGCAAGCCAATAACTCAGTGAATTTATTTATTTATTTATAAATATATCTGTCTGGTCTTCGATCCGAAAAGAGATTCAGAAATAGATCAACGAACTCTCGCTAAGTCATCTCAGAATTAATAATAGAGCGACTACCTTGTTGGGATCTGAGCGAAGGATCCATGGCCTTGAGGGTCTTTCGGACCTGCGTTCTGAGCAGCCGCTTTTGCTTGAATATGGCGTCAAGTTCATCAGAGTGGCCGCTGTTGGTCGCCATAGTCAACGTCGCCGCCATACCACGTAACTGTAAAGAAGACGAACGATTAGTACATATTTGATAGCGCGCGCGTAGAGCCTTCGTCACCCTTGCGGTCGCCTGAGCAGCGATCATCTGTTTCGCGGGGTCCCCTCTATTTTTTTCTTTTAAAAAATATTTTTTTATTTAAAAATACTGATGCTAGCGTTTTACTCTAGCAACTTGTTATTAAAACGCTGTATAAATCATAACATGAAGGAGAATGAAAAATTGTAAAACCTAAAAAGGTTGTAACAATATCCTATCTCAAACCTAAAATCGAAAAAATTTAAAAGCGTTTAGAAAATTAGTAAAATCGTTTTAATGAAAAAAAAAATCATAAAAACGTAAAATTGCAGTGATAAACCGAGTTTTTAACTACCATGATTATACCACAAAGGCCATGGCGAAATTATTGTTATTGGGGGTTTGTTTTAGTTTTTTTAGTACTTTTATGGGGTTAGAGATAAATATATTATAAATAAACATGTGAGAGAGGTTTTCTTTGAACTTGTGAAAATGAGTTTTTAAGATTATGGTTTAACAGCTTCTCAAACAATCACTTAAGAAAATCTTGCACCTCTCTTTTCTCCTCCTTCTCTCCTCCTCTCTGCGTTTCATCTTCTTCATCGCATGCTCCCTCACCGGCGGCTTGTGCCTTATACACAAGCTACTGGCGACCACCGCCTTTGTGCCACAGACAAGTCCGAGTAGTCTTTGCGAGTCCATATCTTTGATCTGCAGTCCAGGTGCTTTGGAGTCCAAATCCTTGATCTATTGTCCTCTCCCTCAGAGTTCTGTCAGACATGGCCTTCTCTCGTCCTTGTAGCGAGCCCTTTCCTCTCCTCTTCAGATCTGATCTGTGGAAGTGAGATTTATCTGCTTTTTTCTTACTTTTCTGTGTTACTAGGTTGTCTGGTGGTGTTTTTGTCTTATAAAATAAGCAGATCTTAAGATCTGCGTGCAAATCTTCTTGGGTGAACGGCTGTATGAACGTTATAAGATCTGATTCTCCCTTGGTAGTTTGGATCTGCGTTCCTAGGACAGATCTAAAGAGGCGTTGCTCGTTGTGTAGCCAAGGTCACCAAATCTGATTCAACAGAGGAGCAGAATATTTCTTCTGGACATCATGGGTCTTCTTACGTCTGAGGTTAGGTTTTTTGTGTTCTTAACCCCAATATGGGGTACCTGTACAGCTGCTCTCGTTGCAGCTAATCCTTATAAGGAGGTGTGCCCGTTTGGGTGGGTTTTACAACCATCACCTTCTTCGTTGTCACTTCTAACCCTAGATATTGAGGAGGCTGCTTTGTCTATGATTCTACTTCTACTTCTAAATATTTTATGTACGGTGATTTGGCTGTTTTTGTTTTTATTTTTGTCTTGGATGTATTTTGTTATACTGGATCGCTTTACTTGTATCCAGATATTGTACCTGTTTTTAGTATTAATATAAATAGCTTTCCGATAAAAAAAAAAACAATCACTTAAGAAATATTAGTCATTTTATAGGTAACTATAATATCTGCTAAATTTGGAAGCAGATCCTCTCCTTAGCTTTTTTTTTTTTTTTATCATCCACCGTAAAACTACCTAAACCGTTGATTGAGAAGATAAGAGAAAAATCAAAATAGTATTGTGATCTTTCCGATTGATTGAACAGACATGATTTACAGATTATGAAGGATGATGAAATAAATCGAACTCGCTGAATTTTTAAACTCTTCTTAACATCGTTTATCACAATTTATCTCTTGATTAAGGAAGATTCAAACAGTGGTGGAGCCACCTTATGGCCAGTTGGGGCCTTGGCCCCAGCTAGCCTTCTCTTATCTTATGTATTTATATATATGTATTATATGATATTTTATTTTAAATACTAATTTGGCCCCAGCTAATTTCTTATCTTTTCTATAATTATACTCTTTTTTTGGATGTGAGAAGAAAGTAAAATTTTTATTTGAGATATCTATTGAAAATATTAGTATTATCTTATATCTGGTGTTATTCATCTTCATTTTAAGGACTAAATAGGTACTCAAAATCACTTCTTTTCACTTCACTCCTTTTATGAAAGTTATTCTACGTATTTTTATCTTTCTAATAAGGGTAATATTGTGTGATTAGTAAAAAGTTTGGGATTATGATTTCGGGAAAATCTTGAGTTTTAACAATAGATACTATATATATTTAGATGATGATTAATGGCTAATTTTAATCAATTTGGATTTATTATTTGGTTGTCTTATGATTTTATAATGAATTTCTCTTTAAAAATAGATTAAAATAGGTTCTTTGCTTAGCTGAAATTGAATCAAATTTGCATTTTTAAAAAAATATTTTTTGGGTTCATATTAAATTTCTTTTATTTTCTCCAATTATTTTGTTTTGAGGTAAGTGGGATGCCGATTTAAGTGTGAGTTTTGTGAATATGGTATAAGAATTAATGTTTATTAACACAAGATACTAAGTAATATTGACATCAATATATATTCTGAGTCACTAAATTTTTTGTAGGTTGAAAAAAATAAGTAAGGATAAACAGAAAAGCATAGATGTTTTCTTTAAAAAGAAAATAACTTCAAAAAGTGATATTTCTAAGTAAATAATTTCTGAAAGTGATACACCCTCTATTGAGTTTCGTTCTAAACGTCATAGAGTTTTTATTTACTAAGTTATCTTTTGATTTTTAATTTATTATTATTATTTATTTATATTTTTAATATTATGCGATTTTATTTAATAAATAGTTCAATATGTTTATTTTTTTGGTCCGGGTTAAAATAATTTCCACCAGTCGATCCAAATCTAATTTCTTTCTCATTACCCTTTCTATTACTTTTTTACCTTTTAACTTTTTTCAAAAAAAGAAAAGAGAACAGCAATCTCTGTTTTTTTATTCGTCCATAACTTTAGCCCGACATTGGCATGCAAACAAAGCTTCTGGTTTTTTTTAAAAAAATAATCCCACTGATTTTTTTTCGGTCTGACCAAAAATACTTATTACCGTGTTTTCATTTATAATTTCAGAAATGACTAATTAGATGAAGAATTTATTGTCTCGACATTAGATTAGATTCTTTTTTGAGGAAACAACATTAGATTAGATATTATTCTTTTATTTTTGTAAGAAATTAAATAACTTTCTAGATGGTACTGAAAATGCTTTTAATTTTATTGTAAATAAGTAATATTGCGCATTGACATAGGCTTAAGGCTTTCTCTGTCTTCCATCCTCTGCTTCTATATTACATTTTGTTGGACACATTAGAGCTCTGTGCATCCACCTTTCTAATTTTAAATTTTTAAGCTTATAAGAAACTAACGTAGAACCTGTTTAGATCCCCTTATTTTTAGCTTAAAAGTAAAACTAAAAAAAATGATAAAAATTGTTTGGTGATTATATAAATTTTTTAGTTTAAAAATTACTTAAAAGCTAAAATTAAAAATAAGCTATTTGACAAAATTTTTGTCATAAACACTTTTTTTAATAAAAATTATCATAAAAGTTATATTATAAAAAAGTGGTGGCGGCGGTGGCAGTGGCAGTTGCAGTAGTGTTCGATCGAAAGATTATGGGTTTTCTCTCTTTTTTTTTTTAATTAAAAAAAAAGAGCTTATAGAAAAAAGAGCTTAAAAATAAGCTCCTCATAGTAGCTTATTTTTAAGCTCTTTTTTCTTCATTATAATAAGCTCTTACAATTATAAGAGCTTTTGTAAAATTTTGTTTGGCCTAGCTTATACTTATAAGTAGAAGATAAACTAAAAATAAGTTAGGCCAAACAGACGCTTAATAACACAATGGAATTAACAGGACTTCCAAGCAGATAAGTAAAAACTTTCCTTATTTTGAACTGTAAGGGCCCGTTTGGTTTAGCGAACATTTAAGGAGAGAAAGGAATTTAAAGAAGAGAAAGGAATTGAAGGGAAGATTGAGAGGGAACTTTAAAAAGTTGAGCTGTTTGGTTGACATGGGAATATAAGTAAGTTGAGGGAAGATAAAATGTTTGGTAAGAAGAATTGGGTGTTGATTATGTGGGAAAAAGAGGTAAAATACCTATAATATCCCTAACATAAAAAAAAATGAGAAAAAGAGTTGACTGACTTTTTTTTTTAAAAAAAAAATATTGGGTAGAAACAAACCACCCACATTGCGACTGTAATGGTTGAGAAGGAAAATCAAAAGAGTTGCCGATTGGATCTGTGAGGGCAACGATCAGAACAACGGCCGGAGGTGAGAAGGATTTACAGGAGAAGGATAGAAAGGGAAAGGAACCTAGATTGCATCAAGAAAACATTTATGAATGTTCATAATCAAGCGCAAGAATCCAAGAATACCAATTGAAAACATTACTGTGTTTCATAAAATGAAATTTTTAAGACACACATATGCTAAACAACTGCAGCTGACTGATACATGAACATTAACTTCATTCTCAAACTCACTATTCACATTACTTTGTTTAGCTTTGTTTTACATTTTACATGGACAAGGTTCAATAATTTGGTCATATCTCTCAAACCATAAATCCAATTGTGGTGAAACTTTTTTCATATGAAACTAGACTCCTAATGCGTCACATAAACACCAAAAGCAAGTTCAAAGGAGTTCAGACGAAAGAGATATGGATTTCGGAAGTTGACCCTAGAATTTTCGCGTCATATCAGAGATAAGTTCAATAACATGGTGACTTGGTTCGAACAAAGTTGAAAAGTTCGAACGTAACATTCACCTAAAAGAGTCTGAGTTCAAACACATAAACTGACAGTAGCTAAAACTGTGCTGCAATTAATTTCAGCATATTGGAGGAGAAGATTGAGGAATAAAAATAAGTAGTAGAAATTGAAAGTAGTGAAACTAAGAAAGATGGATTACTGCTTTTGCAACTTTCGTTGATACTTAAATCTTCTTTCATGGTCTCACTGTTCACATCAATCATTCTCTGCTAACTCTTTCTCTGTGATTTCTTCATTCTTCAGACCACCGTGAGAGAGTTTATTTGAACCAGAACACTAGCAACCTTCTTGCATCTCCGATGAGCCACCATTGCTGTCCTCCTCACTGTCATCGTTGGAAACGAGAAGGCCAAAGAGCTCGAGTCATAACTACATCTTTGGAGATAGAGCGATTTGGGGACGAAGAACCGAGCTCGAAGAAGCTACGAGAGACCACCTTTTTAGAGGGTCTTTTCTGTCCCATTAATTCACTCTCCCGGGAAGATTTTGAAATCCTGCCAGTTTTGGAGGGATTTCAATTCCCCACGTTTATGGGAAAGATGAAGCTAAGTAGGAACTTAGTTTGATGGGAAACTGGGCACCAAATGTGTTTTACTCATGGGAACTTTATTATGTTCCCAGGAACTCCTGTGAGTTCCGTGTACGGTGTACCCAACGGACCTAAGGGACCTATTTAATTCCTTTAAAAGTATGTGCCAAAAGAAACAGAGCATGGCAGACGATGAATGATTTAAAGCAATTTTAACTATGATGTATGTAATATACTGCAGGATTAATTTAAGTTAAATGGGGAAAATATATTTTTCATGTTAATTAAAATACAGATATGCAAGATTCAGACGGAAAATCTGCTAGTTTTGTGAAAAGCCATGAAGGCTATGGACTATGAGCTTGATGAAGCTTCTTCAGGGTAAGTTGTTGGCAACCTCCATTTTTAAGATTGCTCAATAAACAGACAAGGTTAATTGGAAACATGAAACTGTCAAGATAAAAACCATATTAACAATCAAACCTAGTCAAGTCTCTCCAATTGATCCTAGTGAAGATATAACTAGAAGCCTAGTGATGTAGATGTTCAGATAAAAAACGTATCGTCTTTTACAGGACATGCTCTGTAACTTTCAAGTGCAACACCTCTAGTTTCAGAAATATTACAAGATAAAAACTGAGAGAAGGAGGAATTTGCTATTAACATCATATTTAGCCAAGCTTCCAATAACTGACCTTCCCCTTGGCAAGCAGTGTCAGTTGGGAAACTACCAAACCATGGTTTCAGAAACACTTTCCTACAACCAGAGACAAAACTTCTTTAACATACTTATCTCGAATACCGTAAAGCACCTCTAAAAAGCAAAAACAAACAGCACTTAGTGTCTCAATAACACTCTGGTCTCATACTCTTTTACTCTCCATCACCAGTGACGCTCTGAGCTGCCTCTTTAAAAATTTTCTGCATATAGCAACATTCTTCATCTACACTCTGAGAGTCCGTTACCTTAAGAACAAGGTAGGATCAAAAGATGGTGATCAAGCAAGGTCCACCACCGCAGAATATGCCTTAGGGGATGTCTTAGGAGAATTCGCTACAAGGTGCCGGAGTTTCTCTAGATTCTCTGATATGGCTGTCAAAATTTCGGATTCTTCACTATGTTCTTCAAGCTGCTTGCCAACAAGCTCTAAGAACCCACTGTCTGCTTCAAGTGCCTTCATAATATCAGTAAGGGATGTCAAGGAGGCTTCACTTGCTTTTTCTGCAACATTTAAAAAATAAATAAAAGATTGTCACTTTGTGGTGCTATTATAATAATAATTAGAAGGGGATATCATTGTGATATACCAAAGAATGAATATAATTGTCAAAAAGTTACAATAACAAGTGAGCCACATGGACCTAACATCATTTCTTACATTAGAACATGTTATTTGTATGTTGCTCATTTATTGTGAGACTTTTTTGTAATTACATTTCTTTCTTGGGAGCTAACCATGATTTTTCCTTACACCAATTTGTATATGCATGATATGTTTTATGTTACCTGCCGCATTTTCTACAACTCTTGTACTGTCAGAAGTACATTGTTGGAATTGAAAGCCATTGTCTACTGTGTCATTCCTAGTATCCGTTTTCTTTATCCGGTTTAGGAGATGTGATTTGTCCCCTTTTATGTCTCCAAGTGTCTCGCTTGGCCTTGCGCCGACACTATCCACCTGAGCTGACACTGCTTGATGAAATTTGTGGCTTTTTTCTCCATTATCCTCACCTTCACTGAGGATGGGAGAAGAGCCTATGCTTGCATGGGACAAGTAGGGCTGAAATCTAAACTCCTGGGAATCTTCATTAAGGTCTATCATTAAATCCTTAAAATCATCTTCTGATAAGCACCCATGTTTCTCTCTGTAAATGGCCAATTCAGTCTCTAAAGCTTTGATTTCATCCTCTCTTCTCATGAGCATCTCACTAGCTGCTTCTAGGGCTTCTTCATCGTACTCTGACTGTTCCTCCGTCATTCTCTTGTACTGTGAAGCTTCCATCTGCACGGCTGCCTTCTCCGCCTGCAATCGCGTGATCATGGCCATTGCATTGTTAGCAGCAACAGCTGAAGCACTTCTTTCTTCATCTAGCTCCATGTACAAAGCCATGAGTGACTTGCGATCCAAGCGAACACGTCGTTTGAAATGGTTCAAGAGGGCATCTTCTGCTTCTAAAGGACCATTCCCCTCAGTGGATTCACCAGATTGTGATTTCCTATTGAGTTTGAATGACCATGAACCGAGGATATTATTGCCAAAGAACTTATTGCCCTTCATAAAGGTAGGGGTTTTATTCGGTTCCTCCTCACCTTCTGTCCCAGAAGCAGCTCTTAAATCTTCCTTTGCTGCACACAAAAATCAAAATACTATTTGTGACATCCTAATTATATATTGAAAATTGTGAAAAGAAATAATCATTTTTACTCATTCAGAGCTTAACAGCGCTTTAACAAAATAAAAGCTGTGGAAAGTATTATCACATCCGATTCATGGCCGGTCTTTAATGTAAGTCACAGTTGCCTTTTTAGAGAAATTAAAGAAGCTAAATAAATTACTTTTAAGTATTTATATTTATCTTTTTTATACCAAATTAATTTATCTGAGTTATAAACTATATATAATCAAATGATACACGTTATATGATTAACTAACTAATTTAGTTTTCTTTAACATCTCAACCAAAAAAACCGAGAGTCAACTGGACTTTATACTTACATTTCATATCTTGATTGTGATTCCCATGGAAGCCATCCATATCTTCAGGGGCCTCTGAATCACTAATCTTGGTGTCAGCCAATCGGGATTTCGGGGTTTGTGGTAATTCCAAACCACGAGATTCCTCATAATTCCGCGATGTTGTATGACGAAGAGCTCGAGGTGAAGGAGAAGGAGCGTGTGTGTGAACATTTTTCCCTTTAGGATAAGAAGATTTTGCCTTTAATGGCTTCCCACAACAAGAACACTTTTGTGTACTAATGCTTTTCTCTAGAGGCATCCCATCATCTCTCAAGCTCAATTGAATGTGTTGATCATCCTCAACAAAGCATTCCAGATCCTTGTGAAGAATCCCCACAAGAGATTTGTACGTATCGCAATCCGCTTCTTTCTCTGTGGCGAAAGAAAGGAGGCAACTTTCGCACATTTTCCTAATATCAGAGAGTTTTCTGTGGTTGTGGCAAAAAGCCAAACATGAGACATCTTTCTTGTGGGACTCACAAACGGAATCGTTGTAATAGAAATCTGGGTTTCTGTGAACCAAAGCGTGGTCGAGTCTTGTGCAAAGCAGGCATGGAATTCTCAATTCGAAGAACCTGGCGAACTCATTGGCGGCAAATGAAATAAGCCCATCGATAAAAAGTATGATTATCAAAACCCATTCCAGCACAGAGAAGATCATGAAGTGTGAAATCTTTCCAAATTCTTCCTCAACATAACGACTAAACGATCGAGTCGCCATGTTTCCCCTAAGACAACTTTTTTGTTCTGTTTATGTGCCTTTGAAGACCCAATGAAGCGACGAAACAGAAAAATGAAGACTTTTCTGATCTAATGTTAAGATGAAGAAGACCTTGCTGGAACAAAATGGAAATGGAAGGAAAGAAGGAGATCACGTCCTTTCTCTCTCTCTCTCTGCTGTTTCGTTCTCTCCCTCTCCTTGTAAGAGAAGAGAAGAAACATATGTTACAAAAGAAAAGGAAGGTCCTTAGAGTTTGAGCGTTCGAACTTTGTTTCGCCATAAATAGAAGGAAACATTTCTCTGCAAAGAAAACGATGGTGTCAAGGCGCGCTTTTACCTGAAATAACGCTCTATCGCGCGCTTTATCTGTTTCATTTTCAATGCGTCAAAGACAAATGCATCTTATACGGCGTCGTTTCCCGGGAAATAAATGTTGACAGAGAAATTAAGTTTTTAATAATAAAAAAAATTATGGAAGTTGTGTATATATTATAATGAAATAAATTACGCACACATATTATAGAAAATTATAAAATCATCAATCCATCAATTACTAATAATTTTTATTCCTGATAGCAATAATACTAATAACACTTCAACTAATAATTAATAATATGAGTATCATATTTCTTCACTAATAATATCAATTTTAAAATGCTTTGTCGGCTAAGATTTAGGGATTTGTACTGGGTCTAAGATTGTTATAGGGTTTGGGCTTCAATAATATCATTGTAGAAGGGGACTCATCGATGGCTTTACACATGGATAGTTCAGGATGCTTGGATTCAAGGAAGGGCTAAAGACAGAACTATGAATGCATGGTTACGAGACAATAACAATGAGCTACAAATTTTTTTTTCTCACATTCAATTGGTTAGCCAAGTATGGCTTTAGTTGTAGTGAGGATTTTAGATTCTCCTCCAATAAGGGTGGTAGATTTTCTGTAAGAGATACTGTGGGAGTTGTTTACCCACGACTAAATCCTAGTTAATATTTTTTAGCAAAGTAATGGGCAATTAGGCCCCAATTTTTACAAAAAAAAAATATCAATTTTAAAATTATAAATTTTCATAAACGTATGATTCCTTTATATAAACACTCCATTAAACATGATTAACTTTCACTAAAAAAAATAAAACAAATCAATAACCAATTAACTGTTAGTTGATAATATAAACATCAGATTTTTCCTCAATAAATATAATTTTTAAAATTTCATTTACTAACGCTTAATAAATATAAAAGATGTACTCCTCCGTCTAATATGTTATTCTCCCGCTGGGAAAAAATATATATATATGACAGTTCTCCATCGTTTTATCTAGCCAAAAAGATAAAACAATATACCATTTAAACTTCAAAATTTTAAATAAGTGATTTATTACTAAAATGTATTATTAACAGCTATACTATTATAGTTAATATCTATACTAATGTAGACCTCAAAACTTATTTAGAATTTTGAAATTCAAGAAATATTTTCTTGTCTTTTTCCTTTTTATCAAGTTCTACACCTTTCTTTGTTAATTTAAACAAATTATGAATGAGAATATTTTATAATGATCCATCCATCTTACAAATTACAATCTACTATATTTCTTTCTTATTTATTCTGCAATTTTATCGTAACAATTTTTTTTGAAAGTAGCTCATGCATGCGTGGAGATTCTTTCCTACTTGTTCTCATTAATCTGTTGAGCCCTTTGGTAATTTAAATTTGTCTATTATTAGTTGATCACCAAATAAATTTGTCTTGACATACTTTATTGAGTTATTGACTACTTAATTATAAAAGAAAGTATCACTTTTAGAAATTGGCCATAAAAAAATATTTTGAAAAGAAAAAGGCAATACTCTGATGGTTCTCATTGAAATAAAAGAACCTAATTTACCGTATCAGTTAGATTATATTTCTTCCGAACTTAAATATAAAACAAAGTTGACTTTTTTTTTTAGAGATTAAAGAAGTTAATTAAATTACTTTATAATATTTATATTTATATTTTTCTCCAAATTAATTAGTTTAATTGATAAACTAATATATATAATCTAAAGATTCACACTATACAATATGATTAATTAACTTATTTAGCTTTTTTAATAGGAAAATGACAGCCATGTCCTAAGGAATATACAAAATATCAAAAAAGTTCAAACCCAAAATCACATATAAAAAAAGTCTAGGACATTTTTGATATTATCTGTATTAAAACAAAATCCAGATATTTAAATTTTATCGTGAATATAGCACTTCTTGTTGTGAATATAACTTTTTTTGTTGTGAATGGTCAGGTTTTAATTTTCGTTGTGAATATAGCACTTTCGGTTGTGAATCTAGCTTTTTCTGTTGTGAATAACCTCTAAACGCTTAGGGACCTGAGTTTAAAACAAAATCCAAATATTTAAATTTTATTATGAATATAACACTTCTTATTGTGAATATAACTTTTTCTGTTGTGAATGACCATGTTTTTAAATTTTGTTGTGAATATAGCACTTCCTATTGTCAATACAAATAATATCAAAAAAGCCCCTAGAAACTTTTTTGATATGTGATTTTGAGTTAGGAATTTTTTGATATTTTATGTTACTTGAGACTTGGTATCATTTTTCCTTTTTTAATCTCTCCAATAAAAGTCAACTCTATCTTATATTTAAAACCGGAGGGAGTAGTTAACATGAACACGATATCCTCCACAATTCTACTGTCAAAGTAAAATACTACCTCCGGTCTTAATTATATGAATATTTTTATAGTGCAAATTGCACTATAAAAGTGTTTATATAATTAGGGTCGAAAGTATATGACAACAAATAGTCAAACCACATTTAGAAATTCCTAGAACAAGTCTCTATTCTCCTTTTGCTACAAATTCATGTTTCTCTGTAGAACACAAATAGCTAAAAGCAGAGGATAGGATGGATAATAAAATAAGTTTATACGTTATACACTTCCCTAAAATAACATTTCTGTAACTCTGTTAAGTCGAAATGATGCATATCTCCACAATTGAGGAGGAACAAATGTCTTCCAAAGGAAAACTTTGAGCTTAGCCGGTGGCCACAGCATTCGTAACCATGTAAGGTGATATGCATCCCTGGACCTGAAAACATGTCATATTTTGAAAGACAAAATTAGGCATTAATTAATGTTTTGCGCAGTACAGTAAAAACAAAAATGGTGATAAGGGAAACTTTTGGTGCGGTCTAATCCCAAAGGCACTATATTCAAGACATGCTCTTTTTTAGATGTTTGCTATCAAATTTTCTAATAAAAACGTCACCCCTGGATGTCTTTTACAACTTAACATCACAAGATAAACTCTGAAAAATTATTTCACGTTTTATGATTTACCCCAAAAAAAACTGATAGTGTGCATTAAAAGCTTAAGACAAGTTTTCTCCATATGTTTTCGTCAGTGGCAGGATGACTTCCGTTCTTGCCACTAATGAGAAGTTGAGAACCATGCAAAAGAATTAAAATCAACATTATGTTTTAAAGTGGGGCCTCTCTAGAATTCTAGAGAGGCAGGTAGCACTCAATTAGTCACAACCCTATGAAAGGGAGTAAAGGAGTTTTTAATAAACAGATTTTCAAAGCCGCAAGAAAACCAAAAGAAAGAAAGAAATATGATTGCACTTTGAGAAGCTAACTTGTGCTCATGGTTTAACAGATAATGTCGTCAAGGAAGTAGAAGAATATGAGAAGATCTCTTACCTGCAATAAAGTAGTAGGAATCTGAATATGACCCTGTAGTAGGAGGTTGACTTTTTCAAGAGAACTCTGTGGCACTGGTGTAATCACATAGAGCACTCCTTTAAATGTGTCAATGCCTCTCACAATTCCTGAATTATAAAAAATGTAGGAACATTTATGTTATGATTTAATAGTTGATACTTTTATTAAGCATATATCCAGATATATAGAAAAACACAAAACGAGAAGGTTGTGGGGCCTGTGCTAATCATTAAAGAAACAACTCCAGATAAACTCTTTTTTTTTTAACTCATTTATGATTTTACATTTGAGGCTGTAAGGTAGCTTGCATATGTGAGAGAACCCTTAAGATGTACGAAACTTAAGTTTCCCTTACAAGAGATGCTGATAAACATATTGCAACCAACAGAAGAATGAGATTTGATGGAGTAATCCCATATCCATATTCCTTTGATAAATTTATTTTTCAATGGCAAATTGCCATCAAAAGATTGTGAGTCCATATGAAGTGCACAGTAAAATTAATCTCAGGATCAGCATCAAAATAATCTTGTCCCTTGTTCATTAAATCTCAAATTATAAAAATTGTTTTAAAATTACAAAAAAAAAAAAAAAGTGGCTGAAACCAACAATGCTTTCAGCCACTTCGCAATTCTACTGCTGTCAAAATTGCTTTAATAAATCCTATATTGTAAGTTAGCATTTAGAAGTACCATAGTTATAAAAAATTAAAATAGCTATCTAACCGTAGAGCTAGGCAGAGTGAGACAAGTCTATGAAGTTACCTACCAAGACCAACACACCAAGGAAATTTTCCAGAATCCTCAGAATCAACTGCTAAGCCAACAATGCTAGCATTCAAACTGTAGAATGACTCAGAGCTTGGAACCTAGAAAAACTTAGTTAGGTCATGAATATGTAACTACTGCCCCATGCCTTAATAGTTAATACATTCATACAAGCAATGCTACGGAAAATCTAAATGAGAAAGAATTAACAAGTAAATTCAAAATGGTTTTGGAGTGTAACAGGTCAAATGCATAGAATAGAATCAGCAGAAGCTGCAATAACAAAATTTGACAGACTAATAACAAATTTGAACCTACCACATGTTGAAGATGTTGAATCTTAACACTAGCAATGGGAACTTCAAAAGGATGGTGAGACGCCAAGGCACGAGCAAGCTCCTTGATTGTAGAAATATTCCAATCGCTAGGAAAGCACTGTCTGAAATAACTCAATATTCTCATATCTCGCAAGAGATGTGCATCCTTCCCAATAAGAACCCTGGCAAAAAAAAAAAAACATATTTCATGATGACAGAAATGCAGATGAACTCACCCATTATGTACACTGAATGCAATTTGCTTTTTTCAAACAGAAAGGATGGTTAAAAACAAAACAATTTAGCAGCTGCATAAGGCAACATTCAGATAAGATTTGGACTTACGATCTATTCAATGAATCCCGACGAGCTGAATTTATCTCGATTAAGTTGACTCCCTCATCATGTTCCCCATCTAACCAGAATGCTCCAGCAGGTAGATTCTTACTTTCAGCATGTATGTTTATTTTAACAACATGTGTTGGAGCAATATGCTTCAACACACCCACTAGTAAGTCATAACCAGTACCTAGAATGCAAGGATAATTCAGACAATGCAAGCATCATCATAAAGAATATTATTCCGGGAAACACCAAGATCTCCAGTAAAAATGTAAACGCAAGATTCAAAAGAAACTTAAAACTGTAAGAGGAATGAGCTTACCTTTCACCCAGCCTGGAGTATTCACGATAAGAGGCAGCTTCTTCTTTGGAGGAATTTCTCCCTTATCAAACATGCGATATTCCTTTTGATAATAATCAAAGATGGCTAATACATAATTCAAGTATGTCAATGGTGCACTTCTAGAAGAAACATCACCAAAGAAAAGGCACCTGAGAAAGAATAAACTAGAGATAGTTAATCAACTAAGCCCATCACAGAGAAATAAATCTTTGCTTGAATTGTTGAAACTTAAACGATCATACATATACATCTAACAAACAGATAGTATAAGATCAACTACTTCGTTTTCTTTAAAACACAGTACAATTATGTAACAGAACTAAAAGAACAAGTGAAGAAGAGAGAACACCTAAAACCTGAGAGCATCTGTAAGACATAAATGTGCTCATCTTTGGGAGGTAATGTATGAAGCAAGATCATATGAACAGGTAGCAATAATACAGAACGTTTTTGCTGGTTCTTTGAATATGATGAATATCATTCTAATGATCAGATAGTTAAATTTAACGAGGAAAGCATGCAATACTCCTATCAAATTAGTAAGGCAATGCAATTTAATTTTATGTGGTCCAACTTGTGTTAAGAGCCATAAGAAGTGCAGCAGCTTTATCAAAGACTTCAAAGCAACATGAGGAAAAGAAAATGAATGTTAGTGCCTGATTGTATCCAAAATTATTAGGTCACAAAGCACTTCGTACCTCTCTGGTGTTTTTAGGCATGGGGTCGTAATATCTACAAAAACAATTAAATAATCAGAGTCAATTTACAATTAGAAGTGCCTCTGATTGATTAATGAAATATCAAACACCTGGAGATAACTAGAGAGATTGATAAAATAGGTCGCAAAACAGATAAGAAAGTAGATATCAATTCAATACCTGGAGTCACTTCATCAATTATGGTTAGTGAAAGAAAACCAGGAGGAGTAAACTCAGACTGCCCAACATCTGTATCTAGATAGGCTACTTTCCTGTATCTGCATACAGGAGTGGGAAAAAACTACATGAATTAAAAGAGGAAGCTGTTTGCCACTCTCGTTCCACCATTTTGCAAGAGTGAGAGCAAAAAAAGAAAATTAACTCAACAGAAAGAATAAGCAGACCCTGGTAATTGGTACAAATAGTCGCCCCATGTGGTGAAAGCAATCGAAATGCAGATCAACTAGAACATGTAGCATATCAACTTCAAACTCAAGCACAATGAAGAACCCAGTACAAAGAATAACCACAAAGCAATATTTTCATTTAACTAGAATGAGGGGGGAAGAAACAAAGCAATCGCGTTTAAAAAATAACGTGGGGAAAACAGGATATCCGTATGATAATTATTTTCTAAATTCAACTATCACATCAATGCATTCACAAGTAGATGAAAAATCAACTACGCATACCTCTGCAGTAGCACATTGAGAAGATAGCGGGAGAAGGTAGTCTTGCCGCAATTCTTAGGACCACATATAAAAGCAACAGGAGGCGGCGAACTGGCTGAATCGTATGCAATGGAATCAACAGCTTCAGACCATTCCTCAGGAATTAATATGTCAGTTGATGGGTTCTCGTTCTCGGGATGGAAAGCCATGTCCTCTCTCTCTTTCTGTCTCTCTACGAATCAAATTATCTGTGCTTGGAGTGTTTTTGCAGTTCAGGCAATGAAAACCGTATGAGCTTCAAATACTTCTTGTTCGTGAAACTATGGAATCAAAGAAAGGCATGAGGATTTTGTGACCAACTTTTTTGAGATGCATGACCATACTGTAACGGAAACTCTCCCGCCAAGACACATGCAAGTATGCAACCCTCTCTCCCAGTCTCCTAAGACCCTGACCGTCAATATGATCCAATGGCTTGAAAGGACGCACCAATACCACTTAGACTCTCACTTGTCTCTCAAAAACTTTCCTTGCACACACTCTCTCTCCGCCGGGCGAGGTGAGGGTGGGGGCTATTGTTGCGACGCCGACACCTTCGCAGCCGTTGACGGTGACGACGGTGGTATAATTCAGGAAAGGGGAGGGAAGAGCTCGTTCAAGGCAGATAAGGTTCTGAACCTGTTGAGGGTGTGGCCTCCTTAATGAAATCTACAGCAAGGCTTGGAGGAGCTTGGGCCCGGCTTTCCTCAGCTGCCAAGACACTGAAGCATGTTTTTTTTTTCCCCTTTTTTTTAAAAATAAAAATAAAAATTGGTAAGGGAGGGTACTAAGAAAAAAAATTACAATTCTGTTAATATTTCACGATCATAAAAAATTATTCTAAAATCTTAAAAAAGTATTCCAAAATATATTTTAAACACCAGTCACTAGATAAAATAATTTTGAAGGATACTAATATATTTTAAGTTGTATGATCTTAAAAAAATATTTTATGGTCTTGAAAAAATATCTTACGTTTATTTTAAATACCATTCAGTACCCTAAAATAATTTTTCAAAATTATGAAATATTATTCAGTATTTAAAAGTATCCTGAAATGATGCAGAAAACTCCCCTGGGAGAGGTCCCCGCATATGCGCCCGACAGAACCTCGATCCGGACTAGGCAGGGCGAAGCTCTGGTGAACCGGGTATAATAGCAAAAAAAAAAAAGTATCCTGAAATATTTTTTTCAAGATTATAAAATACTTTTTAGTAACATTTAGTATACTAAAGTATATTTTTAGTACCTTGAAATATTTTTAAATATCCTAAAATAATTTTTCAAAATCATAAAATATTTTTTCAATGACGTTCAATATCTTAAAGTATTTTTTTAGTATCCATAAATACCTGAAAAATATAAATATATATTTTAAAAAAAGGACCTACTTTACCGTTTTGAGCCAAACGGCACAATTTTAAAAATATGAGGGCAGCGAAGGCTTGGAGCAACGGAGGAAAGCTAGGTCCGACTTTGAATCTGATTAGACCTTTGGGCATTTGTTTGGGAAACTCAAACCATGGTTTCAAAAGCACTTTTACGTAAATCAGAATAAAACTCATTTCACATTCTTACCTTATAAATAGTAAGAACACTTCTAAAAAGTCAAAATAAACACACATAAGCATGTGCAAGCATGTGAGAGGAACTCATAAAAGATAAAAGAGAATAACAAAAAATGATTCTCTCATTTGCCAAATAGACAGCCAGTTAAATTAAACTTGCTATGCAATTGGTTCATAAATAACATTTTGAACAGGAGACTGATTTATCTGGGATGATCCGGCAATGAAGGGGGAATGGCAATTTTGAACCTTATTGAGCCATTGACTTCAATTATGCATGTTCAATTTAGTAATTTTGATTTTATTTATTTTTAATAATTTGATATTTTATTAATATTTTTGTAAAACGTTAAATTTGAACCTACCTCTCATATTTCAATATAAAGGCTAAGATGAGTAATTGAGGGAAATAGAACAGGAAGAGATCGATAAAAGGATGGTGGTCAATCCTTTGAAAATGATGTTAAACGACCATTAGGAGACAACTCCGTTCTCAACAGGACGTTAGCTTAAATAGATACCTTGTAATTTGAGTCACATGCCAATTGTGTTGAATACTTCTTAGGAGAGCTTGTCACCCTTGGATCACAATTGGAGTTTTATAGACTTGGTTTAAATTAAACAAAGTCTAACATAATTATAGATTAAGGGTATAAGATATTCTTAATGTTATGCTCCCTCCAATCATTAAGATGAGACATGTTTATATAATTTAGTTAGATGAGATTAAAAATAATAAGGGTTGAGATTAAAAGATCACATTGAAACACATGAGAAATACTCTAAATATTATTTATTCTTATATTAAAAGAGAATATAAGAAGACCTTTATATGAGTAAGAATAAACTAACCCTAACCTAAAATCTATTATAATCCAATTAAATCAAATCATAATATCTTAAAGATATACTTCTAAAATATAATACTAGTATTCGTATGTGATCTTAATAAATAATACTAAACAATATTCTTGATAATAGTAATAATTAATTAATTAATTAATATTTATAAACTTAATATCCTCAACAATAAAGAAGCATGTGGTTAGCTTTTGAAGCCATTTGTTTACTCGACACAGAATGAAACATGACCAATATACATATTTACTAGGGTAAAATGGAACACTGAGTAATTATATGAATTCTACTGTCACAAAGCCTCTCAACTTAATACATAGATCAAGCATATTTAGAAAAGTTAATCCCAGATGAGCTGCATTGCTTGAAACTAACCGATTCAGATAATCATATAAAAAATATACAAATGAAAAAAAAAATCCAGGGTTCTAACACTCGGACAATGGTAATACTTAGGACCCATGACCAAGACTGGGGACGGGGGAAGGGCAAGTTGGGATGTATCCAAAGATGAAATTGACCGTTGGCAGGAAAAAAAGAGAGAGAGACAAGGTTGACCAAAGTCATCACTCCTTTTGGGCGTAATAATGTGGGGTAAAGTGTAAAAATGTACATGTGCTTTATCTTGAAGAGTATCTAATACCAAGTATTTTTTTTAAGTACAAAAATACATATAAACTTGTAAAATTAGAGCAAAAATGCTCATGTCGTTAAAAGATGCTAACTTTTATTAGTGGAACTCACATTGTTTTTTTAAAAAATGTCAACAATTTTTAAATTCCTCTTCTACCCCTCACTTTACCCTTCTCTCATTCCTCTTTCCTCCTTCATCTTCTCCATTCTATGCCTACAAGTGGCGTCGAAATCTGCCTTCTAAAATCAATCCTTCTATCCTCCACCTTCTATGTCTCCCCCTAGCCTCCTCATCAATTTGAACTCTTGCTGTGGTGGTGGTTGGGGTGGTTTGAATTTGACCGATTTGAACCACCACAAGGGCTTTCATCATTCCAAGCCTCAAATCTATAGGACGTTGGAAGAGACGAGAATCACCGCGTTTGCTAGTGGAGAAAGGTCAATTGATCGAGAAGGCAAGACTGAGCACGGAGGAGGAGAGAGTATAATTCCCAGTAGAAGGAGAAATTCAACAGACTGAACAATGTCGATTTTCGATGATCTAAGGGTGTTTGCAACTATACCTTTCCATCACTCCTAACCTCGTCAAAGTTCACCGTCATCCCTGAAGGTCTGAACGTCTTCTCATATTTATCTTTCCTTTTTTGTTCGTTTCGTGCTCATGGGGGTGAAAGGTCAAGATAGTGTATGTGTTTGGGATTGAGCCTTTGGGCTTGTGGTTTTAAATGACAGTATTTTTTATGTGCAATTTATTAGGTAGAATTTCTTGAAGATTATGGTTATTTCCATGGTAGTTAAAAACTCGTTTTATCATTACGATTTTACGTTTTTACGATTTTTTTTCATTAAAACGATTTTACTAATTTTCCAAACGCTTTTAAGTTTTTACGATTTTACTACGTTACGATTTTACGTTTTACGATTTTTCGTTCTCCTTCCGTTTTCAGGTAAAATCTACGTTTTCACTACCATGGTTATTTCTATCCTCTATTTATTACCTGCGAAGTGTTGTGGTAATAAATTCGCGTGATAGTTCTATAAGCTTTCGCATTCAAATCTCATCTCTGGTTTTATTTTAATCTAATTTCCTGAGTTTTTCATGTGTCTTCATCAAAATATCATCTTCTAGGTATAAGTAGAAGGTAAACCAACAAGGGTGGTAAAAGATTTGCAGAGGAGATAGGAATCCAGAGGAGAGAAATCTAATGTAGCGTGTTTGGTTATCTGGGAGTGGGAATTATGAGTATACATGTCTGAATTGGAAAAGGAATCCTTGTCCTCAAAGAATTAGAGTCTTTTCCATCGACCTCCGTCGGCCTCATCATCCTCCAATTTTGACAGTCTCCTCCACCTCTTCTTCCATCTCTCTATCTTCGCCTATTGATGGTAGGTGGGAGGAGGCCCTGTTAAAGTAGTTTAACTTTGAACACGTTACTCTTTATAACAAATGGTGTGAAATGATTGTAGCTGGGGAAGCATTGTCAAATGTTACTCTTTTTAACATGTTACTTTTTATAAGAACGGTCAAATGTTTAGCTTTGAGAATTTGTCACTGTTCTTTGATGGAAGAGTTGCGGAGGATGAAGGTTGAGAGAAAGAGGCTGTTTTTTAGGGCCATTTTAGCATTTTCATAATATACTTAACGTATGTTAAGACAATTTAACTGTTATAGTATTTTTGGTCTGTTTTTACAAATTCATATATATTTTCGTACCTAAAAAAATTACTTGGTGTTGGCGCTAATTGGGCTAAAATTCATGTGCGCATTTTTACATCTTAACCTTAACAATGTGCCACCCTTTTTGGGTTGAAATTCTTATTAACCTTTTTTAATGCATACACTGATCATTCTTCATGTATTGTACTCATACTAATACGCTGTTTAAGATTGTTACTTTCGAGTTTTGATGCTACTTTTTTTGAAAATATCATATTTTTTACTACCTTCGGTCATAATTATAGGAATACTTTTGTAGTAGAAATTGCACTACAAAAGTGTTTCTATAATTAAAATCGGAGGGAGTAGTATTTTAAATTAACACCGCATTTATTATTGCCACACACCGAAATGGAAGATGATACTGTCTTTTTTTTTAAAAAAAAAATTATTATTATCACCATCTCATAATCTCATCTTCAACCTTACATCATAAAATACATGGTTTAAATTTAATATTTTATAACATTATTATTATTATTATATTTTATAAATTAAAATGTATTTATTTAGGAGTTTAAATTTACTTATTTAAGTTTATAGAAATAATTTGATAAAAGATTGAATTTAAATCATTTATTGTTTTAATTTAAAGACAGGTATGAAATTATGAGGGGGAAAAAAAAAAGAGGACAATAAGAAAAAGCCAATCAAAACCACTAAACTAAGAACCAAGACTCTCTCCCATCCTAATTATAATATTTAATTGACTTTTTTTGGAGATATTAAATAAGCTAATTAAATTACTTTAGAGTATTATTATTTTTAATTTTTTTCTTTAAACTAATTAGTTTGACTAATAAACTATGGGGTTTACTTTTCTCATGTTGCATGAGAGAAACAAAATTCTTACACACATATAAAATGGTGGGACCCACATATATATATTGTGCTAATTATATATATATACGGGTCCCACCATTTTATGTGTGTGTGGCATGAGAAAACATTTCTCCTGCAACATGAGAAATGTTTTTCTCATAAAACTAATATATAATCTAAAGATATACAACATATAAAATGATTAAGTAACTTCTTTAATTTTTTTTTTTAAAAAAATCAACTAGGTTTTCGGAAGTAGTATAATACAAAGTTTTGAATAATCCTTGAACTTTTTTATCAAGCCGCTGCAATCTGTACACACATGTAAAATCAATATCAATACTCCTATATCATATCAAATTGAATGAACACATATTCTGCATTATTTTCAGACTTTTCATTCCTATTCACCATTTGTTCATCCCACACACATGCTCACACGAACACATCATTAGTTGTTTTCAAAGACCCACGCGAACAAGTGAGAAAATGTCGATAAGCAATAATAACTCGAAGTC
Source organism: Acacia crassicarpa (assembly GCA_034222035.1). Lineage (NCBI taxonomy): Eukaryota > Viridiplantae > Streptophyta > Magnoliopsida > Fabales > Fabaceae > Acacia > Acacia crassicarpa. The sequence continues at coordinate 1,407,772 of JAWXYG010000008.1, forward strand.
CTTCACTTGAAGAAAATTTTTTTTAGTCAATTTTAATGAAATAAAATATGAGAAAATTACTATGAAATCCAAAGAAAAAATGTGGTTAGGATGAAAATAGATTAGACCTCTAATTGGACTTACACTTCTAGCCTAAATAAAGCTTAGCCTATTTAGTAAATATATCAAGTTCAGATCGATGCTATTTTTCGGCATACTTTGATAAACATGTCAGACATATTTTCATAAAGTCTATCCTACAATCTCATCTATTTAAGTTTTTAAATTTATACTATTATATAATTCCCTATAATATTCGAAAGGGAAACTGTTGATGTCATAAAAAATCCAAATAATTATATAAAATATTTACAGGATTATCAAATTAACCTTAATTAATAGTTTGACATTCTATGGTCATTTACCTACACTCAATCCTTGCACTCATTAATCATTCCCCTCTATCTTTATTATCTTCCGTAACTCGATATAGGAATACTAACTCACCCCTTCTTTTATACTACCTCTGGTCCTAATTATAAGGCATAGTTGATTTTGTTTGGAGAGATTAAGGAAGCTAAATAAGCTACTTAATCATTTTATATGTTGTATATCTTTAGATTATATATTAGTATATGAGTCAAACTAATTACTTTGAAGAAAAAAATAAAAATAAAAATACTTTAAGTTAATTTAATTAGCTTCCTTAATTTCTTCAAAAAAGTCAACTATGTCTTATAATTAGGACCGGAGGGAGTAATTTAATTTATGTTGTTGGCTAGAACATAATAATTATTGTAAGTTAATTTTAGTGCCGGGTGAAATATTATAATCTTAATAGGAGAAGTTTGTCTAATTTTATATGGGAAAAAAAGAGGTAACATTTAGTTTTATATGTCTTTTGTTACGCTTGGTCAATTTTAGAAAACATATTTAATTAGTCAACAGATAATTGTTTTTTTTTTATTCTTACTTCTTTAGGCACCTATTATCACTAGACATTCTTTTTTTTTTTTTAATAAACCCTTATACTATGGTGAAAATTCATGTGCTTTTACAAAATGTTTGATCTTAAATAAATTTAAAGAGTCATATATAAATTTGGGGAATACATTTCTAAACCTATTTAAAGGCCTTCATTCAGGCTTAAAAAGCTTATATACATACCGAGGTAAAGACTTAGATTTTGAATTTCTGTTACAAGCCCATATGGATTTAAGTAAAACTTAATCCAGCCTAGCCTATTTTTCACCCTTAAAAAACAATGACCAAATAGTCTTAATAACATGTCACATAGGAGCAGTAATTTTCTAACAAAACAAGATATTTTGAATTTACTAGCACTACTAGTAGTGCAGTGGTATTGAGATTAATTTTCCCCCTCTCGGTCCTGGGTTCGATCCCCCTCTCCCCTATTGCCCTGTATTTAGGGGTGAGCAAGTAACCCATGCCCCGCCTGACCGCCCGCGACCCGTGAGATTTTTCCCGTTTAAAACCCGCCCAAATTAGACCTGTACCCGTTTAACGGGCTACCCATACCCGTTTATTGTATACGGGCGGGTCACGGGTTGAGGCACAGGTACCCCGTGCCCGCCCGTGCCCCATTTACATATGTTTTTTTTTTTTTAAAAAAAACTTACTCAGCTTAGGTCAGACAAACACGGGTCACGGGATGGAACAAATTTTTTAACCCTCGTCTCGTTCACTCGTTCTTGTTCCTGTACATCGCACACAGCCGCAAATTGTCGTCTCACAGATCACTGTTCCTGTTCCAAGCCCAGAAGTTATTTCTTAGTACCTTACAAGAATTGGGATAGAACTGGAATAACCGTTAGAATGAAAAAAGACGCTGAATCTTTTCTTCCATTTCGGTAAGCTATGAGTATATATATAAATATGAACCGATTTTTGAGCTTCTTGATTTTGATTCTGGGAGAAAGAACGATTCTTCCTCTTCCTCTTCTTATTCAATGTTGTGATATACTCGAGGATCTCCACATGACAGTGTGACCTTGCGCCACAAATCTCCCAATCTTGGTGTACGTTTCTCTCTTCTCTCCCAGACGCCTGTAATGGCCTATCTGCTATAAAGCTACATTCTTCTACTCCGTTCTGTCGGTTTCGGTGAGGTGAATTCGACCAGAAGAAAATCTAACAATCTCAGGTTAGTTCAGGTAAAACGAAAATGTTGAGCGCCGATCTTCCTGAAGAAATTATGCAGGCAATATTGACGAGGCTTCCTGTGAAATCCCTAATTCGATTCAAATTCGTAGCGAAATCAGATTTGAGGCCTAAAACTCTTATTGCAAAACCATTATTCTGGACCCAAATTTTTTTTTATAATAAATGGCCCAGATTCATAAACGGGTTCCTCTGGACCCGTTTATGAAAACCCGTTTAACCCGTACCTGTTTTCACGAGTTGAATGGGGTTTTCTTACGGGTATGGGTTCCCCGTACCCGTGGGCGAAAAAACGGGCGGGACACGGGTTGACCCCGGGATAGCCCTATCCACTCGTTGCTCACCCCTACCTGTATTAAAACAAAAATAAAGATATTTTGAATTTTTTCCTTAAAAAACGCAAAGAAAAGTAAAATGGACGGGCGCACTGGTCCAACGAGGATTAACACACCGATGACCTGGGTAGTGGGGCCCAGGGGCACAATTATCGTGATCGTATGCCACGTGTCCCAGATCCAACGTTTCTTATGCTTCAAAGCCATCTACCGCGAACTGGGAGGTAAGCGTCAAATGATCCGACGGTCACTGTTTCCCTTTCCTCATCAGAGCCATCAACCACTCAACCCTCGGCTAGCCGGGCGCCAAAACCCCCTTTCGTCCTTCAACCGATAAACCTGGGACTCTCAAACCCCCAGAGGCCCACACTTGAATTTTAAAACACTTCTGATCAGCTAAATCCAACCAACAGAGAGATAAATCAGAGTATAGTGAATCTCAGAGAAGCGAGGATTTCCAATTTTGAGCTTCACTTACATCTTCTATTCATTCATCGTCTTGGTTTGATGCGATTCGAGCATGGAGCTTCAGAATACTGTGAAAGAAGCCCTAAATGCACTGTACCATCACCCCGATGATACAGTGCGCATGCAAGCCGATCGGTTTCTCCAAGATTTTCAGAGAACTCTCGATGCGTGGCAGGTAGTTTCTGTCTTTAATCTCATTTGTTTTGTTTGGATTCGATTAGTTTGGTTTCCAATTTTGCTTTTATTGATTTTTGGTCTCGGCAAGCGGATTGTTTTGATTATTCGGTGCTGATAATCGCCGGATGATTGTTTTGATGACTGCCATTGGCGTCTGATGGTGTTGTAATTGTGAACTTCACTGCAAGTCATTCGAGTAGTGCTTGGCGACTGTTTCAGGTTTTGTCTTTATTGGATTCTATGGAGAGTAATTGAAAGTTGGAACTCTCTTTTGAGCTATGAGCTCAATAATTCAGTGCAGAAAGGAACCACTTGTTTCTGGTGAAAAAACGATTTTAAGCAGATTGCTCGTGTATGGGACATATATTCACCGCTTTGTTTTTCTGTTTTGTAGGTCGCTGATAATCTACTTCACGATGCTACCAGCAATTTAGAAACTTTGATTTTTTGTTCTCAGACTCTCAGAAGCAAGGTGATTTCACAATTTGTGGGGCTCAATAGTTTTAAATCCTGATTTTCGGCTGTCAACTATATGTTCGCAAGGTTTTTAAATTTCTTATTTTTTGGCTTTTGAGTGTATCTTATTTTTGGGCGTTTACCCAGGTACAACGAGACTTTGAAGAGCTTCCCTCCGAAGCTTTCCGGCCACTACGTGACTCCTTAAATGTGAGTGAGTATCTCTCTACATCTTTTTTCCTGATTTGCTCAGTAGCATTTGTATGTATTTAGGATGTGATCTTACCCAATATCGGGGAGAATGCAATAATAATGTGTGCCAGCTTATGTGTTTTATATAGGAATATAACTTAACACCTTGATTAAAAAGGTTCTTAGCCAAATGATTCCACAAATTAGATATAACAAAACCACTTATTTGGTTGTTTCAAATACAGACATTGCTGAAAAAGTTTCATAAAGGCCCTCCCAAAGTCAGAACACAGGTACCATGCAGGGGTTTATTGCACTGTTATGTATGTTGTTAATATAGGAAAGCATAAGATACTTGTTTAATTGTTCTAAAATGTGTTCATGTATAGATTAGCATTGCAGTGGCTGCTTTGGCTGTGCATGTTCCTGCAGAAGATTGGGGGGATGGTGGTATAGTGAAATGGCTTAGGGATGAGATGAATTCCCATCCAGAGTTTATTCCGGGATTCTTGGAGTTACTTACAGTTTTGCCAGAGGTATGAAAGCTGATATGAGGAAATCTATGTGTGATCCTTTCCATCTTGTTAGAGAGACAAACAAATGTCAATATATTGGATTATTAAGCTGCAAGGGACCGAATTGTCATGATTGCATGTCACTATGTTACCTTGGAGTCACTAGCAGTTTTGTCGGGGGCATAAAAGCTAATGCTAGGAAATCTATTTATAATTTTTTTGCCTTTTTATTGAGACAACTACCTAATTTTTAGATGACTAAGCTTTAAAAGACTGAATTGTCGTGACTGTATACGACTATATTATCTTGGAGTCACTAACAGTTTTTCCAGAGGTTCAAAAGTCAATGCAAGGAAATTTATTTCGGATATCTTTATCATGCAAGTGGGACAGCTGTCAATTTTAGATGATTTAACTCGAGTACTGAATTGTCGTATCTGCTCGTACTCCATCATCTTTATTCCTTACTACGGTATTCTGTCATCTTTGTTCCTTACTACCGTACTCCATCATCTTTATTCCTTGCTACCTTACACTCTTTTTCAACATTCCCTGGAAGATGCCAAGAAGCCAATCTACTTTGTAATGTCGGATAGTGAAAAAATGTGGTTCTTAATGCATATGAGTTATTGATAATTCTATTAATGAATCTAAACAGATATTTCAATTAAAGTAAGTTTATTAATTATAGCTTTTGGTTGCATATATGTCTTTTACATATTTTCTCTTCTATTTTTAGGAGGTATTTAACTATAAGATAGCAGCTCGCCCAGAAAGGCGCCGCCAATTTGAAAAGGAGCTTACATCTCAAATGGAGGTTGCTCTTAGTATTTTGACCGTTTGTTTAAATATTTCTGAACTTAAAGAGCAGGTGGGTAGTGAATATTATTTATTCATTTACTTTCCCTTGTGCAGTTGTGCGGTTGTTATGAGATATGTTGGGCTTGAAGTTTTTATTAAGTGGTCTTATTATCATGTTAACATGTCAGGTTCTTGAAGCATTTGCCTCTTGGCTTCGGCTAAAGCATGGGTATGGCTTTCTTTTGTAAAGGCTTGTACTTGAATGTAGAATATATGTTCATGACTAAAATTTGAATCTTACAGATATCACTTGTTTAGCTATAATCTTAGTGCTGTTTTTTGTTCTTAATTTCTTCTAAGTTCTAACCGAAGGACAACAGCTGGGCCTAATATATGATGTTGGTGTCGCATTAATGACAATGTTATATTTTTCACTCTTATGGTTATTGTGCAATAATCTTTTAAGCCTGAGAGGCTCTTAAATTGTGATGTGGATGAGAGCAAGCTTCTATTAGTGTTACATGAATGACCTCTGGCAAGGACTTAAGCTTTATAGGAAGATTTTTTTGGGTACAACCACACGAGTATTTTATCTTTGCCAGAAACCGTTCTATAATGCAAAAAATGACAAAAATTTGGCACCTTTTTCTTGTGGCCATTTAATGTTGGTTTATATAGGAGTTTGTTTGAAAACAAGCATATAGTTTATCGAGTCCCAGGATAGGCTCCATTGTCATGTTTTCGCAAATAGACCCAGGAAGTTTAGGATTTTGTTGCATTTTTCGTTTACTCCATGAAAATTTGGTGGAATTTGTTTGTTTTTTCTAAACTTGTTCCTGAGCTTCCTGTTCTTTCATCCTCTTTATTTCTTGATAGAAAATATAGCGAAAAGATATTTTCTTGTTCCCCTTTAATATACTTGTTTTTCATTTTCAGGATTCCTGGATCTGTTCTTTGTTCTCATCCATTAGTTCTCACCGCATTGTCAAGTTTGAATTCTGAGTTACTCTCAGAGGCATCTGTTAATGGTATTTCAGCTTGGAGCAGCTAAACGTTGATAGTTCTATTTCCCCCCCTCCCCCCCTTCCCCCCTTTTGCTGTATGGTAAAGAATCTAAAGGATCAAATTGTAGGATCAAGGGAGGGTTATAACATTCTTGAAGTATTTAAAAAAATTAGTCGTCATTATATGTGTTGAGTGCTGTGTAATTTGTTCATACAAAACCATAATTATCATGCTAAGGGGGCACAAAAAAATCAATAGTCTGTATAATGCATTGATCAATTATATTAACGTTATAATATTTACAAAAGAATTAATCTTTCAAGTAATTAAAGAATTCACCATTGTCATAAGTAACATCATCTGAGCTTAGCATGCAAACACAGATAAAGAGAAGTTCAGCCCATGACGCTTATGCTGTATTTTTTTGGCCTACTATTTAATTTTGGACATTGTTTTTAATATTAACAATTATAGACAGGTGGAGCCTAGAATCTTTGTCTGCTGGATTCTGACTCACCCTGCCATGATTTTACCTAAAAAAGGATTCTACATAAAATTATGCCTAAAATTTGGGTCATAGGACTGTGAATCCTTTACATTTCAGTCTTTCCATATGAAGGACTGTATAGTAACCATGCTGAGTTAGTATTCTGGTGTCTATGGTGAAATATCGTTAATCAGTGATGATCCTGCACAATTTGGGTTCAAGGATAGTTGTGTTCAAAATTCTTGTATATAATCAACCTTGAGACAAAAATTCTTACACTGAAGGTGTCATAGATATATTGCCTTGACAACCAAAGTGCCTTCCTTTCCTCTGGCTCTAGCTTCTTTGCATTGTATGTTCAATGAATAATTTTTGTTGATGTCTGATTAATAATGTTATTTATTTATTTGCATTTAACAATCAATAACTTTGATCTTTTTCCATTGACTACTGATGGTCTTTTTTGTAATGACTAATAACCCTCCCTTCAAGAGGGGATAGTTTGTGCCAAGTCAGGATAATCCATGGTGGATTTGTTTTAGGGATATTTATTTTTGTGTTGGGAGGCTGAATTTTTAGAATAGAGGTGCGTTATAATTATTTGTAGAGTAATATTTACTTTTCTTTCTTTTTGCAGTTATTTCTGAATTAATACACTACACGGCAGCTGGAAATTTTGGCGGTGTTTCTGCACACTTGCCTTTAATTCAAGTGATTGTACCTCAAGTGATGAGTCTTAAGACACAACTCGGTGATTCTTCAAAGGTATATATTTATAAATTTCTCATTCTACTTATTCTGACACAAGGTTGATTCTCTTCTTGATTGGAGCAAAAATTTGATAATGGCAATTTTACTTCATAACAGTGCTGTTTTGGTTCACTACTTTGTATTTTACCTGATGATTATAGTCAACAACGGATGCGAATATATTTTGGCAATTTTGGTTTATAACATTGCTAATTTTGTTCATTCAATGAGAAAGCTCGAGTCATTCATTGAGTTTGTGTATACTGTTAATTGTAAAGTTTTTTTTTTTTTTTCAACCATGTGATATGGATACCAATCTTGGGATTAGTTTCTGCATGCTTGTCTTATTAATTATTAATTAATGCATGTGTCATGCCCTCAAGCATTCAGATTTTGAATTGTATTTGATGTTAGTTTTTTCTTTCCCATTTCATATGGTCATAAAAGTACCTCATGCATGTTTTATATGTTATCAACATCTTAATTTGGACTTCACAAAAAACCTTTGTTCGAGAACAAGTGCTTGATATGGTTCATTAATAAGGACTCCACTAATTTTATGATCTGATTTATCTGCTTTCAGGATGAGGAAGATGTGAAGGCAATAGCTAGGTTATTTGCTGACATGGGTGATTCGTATGTGGAACTGATTGCAACTGGTATGTGTCTCAATATATACTCTGCATAGGTTTTCCTCCTTATATCTGCTTATCTTCCACGTTGTAAACCACTTTGAAGCTCTGTCAAGTTGCTTTATTGCTCTAAAAGCCTGACGAACTACCTATGCAGGCTTAGATGAGTCAATGTTGATTGTGCATGCGCTATTGGAAGTTGCTTCACATCCGGAATATGATATTGCTTCAATGACTTTTAACTTTTGGCACAGTCTTCAGTTGAACTTGACCAAAAGGTGATTTCCCCTACAACAGGTGTACTTAGTCTGTAGGATTTTTCTGGAACCATATTTTAAATACGATTGTTACATAATCTGACAGGGAATCCTATATATCATATGGCAATGACGCATCAATTGAAGCTGAGAGAAATAGGAGGCTGCAGGTTTTCCGTCCCGCGTATGAGTCTCTTGTCTCATTGGTGAGTCATTCAGGTTTGAAATTTGGATCTAAATAAGTAAATATGTTGTACACCGATTTAACTACTATGCATGGGTTCAACTCCTCGAGCATAGTTGGCCGGAAAAAAGTGTCCTTGAGCATGGTGGCCTTGTAATTCAATTTTAAAAATTGTCTAGAACTTGTGACAATGGGCTCTGGCTGTAGATTTGTTCTCTACTTTGTTTAAGGTTGAGAGACATGTTGCCAACTTCTCTTGGCCATTCCCGTTTCCACATGACCGCATTAAGTTGCTGTTTGTTTCAGTTCTAACAAGTTGGGTTGAGTTTTGTTTTACAGGTTAGCTTCCGAGTTCAGTATCCTGAAGATTATCAGGACCTTTCATATGAGGACCTTAAAGAATTTAAGCAGACCAGATATGGTAATGGGTTAGGGTTGTAATACTTTTGTTTAATTTCCTACTCAATGTCTCATGTATCGTTTTTCCTTGAACTGGGTTCTGTTAAGGTTCAAATATGGTATTCATGTCAAAATATTCTAAACAACTGCATTCTAGGGAAGTTGTGGATTCCTTGCTCTTGGAATTTAAGTCACAAATAGAGATAAGGATTCTGACTTTGCTCTGCTGTACTGAGGTTGGATGCTGAAGGCACAAGGCACTTATTGTTTTGTGCTAAATATCAGTAGACGGAGCATTTTTATTTGCCCTTTGGATGACTCATGTAATATTATGGTTTCTGTAATTACTTCTCTTCATGGCAATGAACTGCAAATTTATAATTATATTAGAATGGTGTAAAGAAGTAAGTTTCATTTTAAGTTCTTGGATTGCTTCTAGGGAAGCCAGGGTTGGCAATGAAGTTTAAAAGAGTAAAATGTGAAATTTATTTTAGCATGGGAGATAAGCAAGGTATTCTTAGTATCACGCAGTAAAGTAAAAGATGGAGTGACACGGGAGTGTTGCTTTGGCAGCCTGTTATCAAGGAGACCATAAACTTAGGGCTTGTTTGATGTACATAGATAGGAAGGGAAGGAGAAATGAAATGAGAAAGTAATTTTGCAGGAGCAAAATAACCCTTCTACTTCGTAAAAGATAACAGGAATGAATATACACTATTGAGGAATTATAACTAGAACATCATAGACATTGCAAAAGAATATTGCCTTTACCTCTACCTTTCCTTACTAAACATGGAGCCGCGCTTGTAGGTTTTTGCTCTGTTTTTTTAACACTTATTTATTTAGTTTAATTAAATTCAGGATATGAAGCTTAGCCTCTGGAAAACTAGCAATTTACTAATGGCAGTTAGATTAAGCGAAAGAGACTCCATATCTCATAAATAAGGCTTCGAGTTAGAATATTGTGAGTGAATAATATTACAATGGGTGAGCTTTCTCTCATTTAGGACCCAACACTACTTGAATTTGAATTAGTTTTTAATACTGGATGGCAGATGGTTCTCACAAGAAAAAAAGGAAAGAAAACAAGCAATTTTACCTTATGATTTGTTTTTTGAAATATATATATATATTTTTCAAAAGTAATTTTGGCGCATACTCAATTTCTTTTACTGGGCATTTAGCCATTCATCATTTGAGTTTGCGGCCTTTGAGGCTATTTTATGTAGTGATTAATCTCATTCGGGGGCTGTGCTATTTTAGGGGCGGGGTTTTTCTCTCCTCCCTCCCTGAATTTCACCATATTCTCCAACTTATGTCATTTGCTTGTGGCTAAAATTTGGTTTAAGGATTGCTGCATACATACTTTTTACCTCAGCCAAGAATGGATGATATTTCTACCTGGCAGACTGAAATTTTTTGTTATCAGCTGTTGCGGATGTCTTAACAGATGCAGCGTCAGTTCTTGGTGGTGATGCAACGCTTAAAATTCTATATATGAAACTTCTTGAGGTGTGTATCAAATCCCTGGTTTGAATATGGTATGCTTTCTTTGATTATGTCTTCCAAATCAAAGAATGAGAATTGATCTCTTTAATCTAACTTTTATTCAAAATCAGTGTTTTACTTATACTTGTGGCCTCAAAATAATATAGGGTTTTGTCGTCTTGTCTGTTTACCCAAATTTTATCCTGTGGCTACTGTTTGTACTCTTCTCCTTTCCTCATCTTGGCTTCCTGACTTTTTTTCAGAAAATAAAAATAGAAAAATAGGAAATCATATGAGTTCTTTATGATAATGTAAAAACTAAAAACCCTTGGGTCATGGAAGTGAAAAATTCAACTCTATTAGGGTGTTTTGGGAAAAAAGTAGGTAACATTGTAATAAGAGGTGATGGTCCCGTATTCATTATTCTTTCTCTGTATGCCCCTTTTTAAGTTTTTTCCCTTAGATGAGAGCTTTGAATATAATTTACGGGCTGAAAACTTCAAACTTGTTTATACTTTCTATATCTTTTATGTACTCTTCTGTCTTAGTGATGTGAATATAATTTCTGACACCCCTTATTTTAAGGCTGTATCTGGCCATGGCAATGATGAACACAAAGAATGGCGTCCAGCAGAGGCTACTTTATTTTGTATTCGTGCAATATCAAACTATGTGTCAGTTGTTGAATCAGAAGTAACGCCTCAGGTATGATTAGGTTTAACTTCGTTTTATAATTATACATAATTTGCAACATGTTCCAAATGCTGTTCATGATCCACCCTCATTTTTTCAACTTCGATTCCTGACAAGAGAACAATATATTGGATGCAATGCAAATATTATAACGCAGCCTTTCACATCTTGCATGTGGCAACATGTGTTTCATTATTTGATTTGTGAGCATATAGATGTTTTTTTTAAACTAGTCCCTGTAGAATTCAGAATGCATACTTAATTTTTTGGTTTTCTCTTGATATAGATCATGGCTTTGCTTCCAAAACTTCCTCATCAACCCCAGCTACTTCAGACAGGTAATATGCCACTTTAGCCTTTATCTCTTCTTACCTATCCCGAGTTATTTTCTTCTATCTCCCAAAACGGCCTATTTAATGGTTGGGTTTTTCTCCTCCTGTTGGGAACTGGGGGAAACTGGAAAGTTACCTTGGAATGGTAATGCTGATTGTCTGCCTTTAAGGAAACAGTCCACGTGCCTGGAGACCTCAGTTCCCTTTTCACCTCTTTGCTTATGGGGTAGTCTGTAATTGTTTGCCTTACTGAGGCTGTGGATTCTGTTATAAATATGAACTCTGCTGACCCTAATACATGTTTGCTTGTGGGCATATTTTCAGTGTGCTTAACTACTGGTGCTTATTCAAAATGGCTTGATTCTGCATCCTGTGGGTCATCTTTACTGCCTTCAGTTTTAGATATCCTAATGAATGGCATGGGTACATCTGAGGATTGTGCAGCCGCCGCTGCTTTGGCATTTAGACACATCTGTGATGGTATAACTAACTCTTGTTTGAGTATATTTGTGTGCTTTTTGTTTGCTTCTTGAAACATTGATGAAAATCCTGAGTTTCAGCTTTAGGTTCTAATATGTGGATGAATAGGACTACTCTTGTGACAACAATTCATCTTTCAGAAGCTTGTGTTTTAGATCATGAAGCTTGGCACTCTAATTTTATGGACTGCATTTGATAGGGGCTTTGTTTGTACTCTGGCGAATAATATTTTCCCTTGTTAAGGGATGAAAGTTGTTTGAGCTCATATGTTTTTCTATAAAAACATGACTTGTAAAAGATGGTGGATAAAAAAACGTTTTCTAGTGAATGTTTCAACCAAACAATAGTCTCTAGGATATTTCTTAGATTTTAGAATATTTATATAAATTAAGAGAATTTTAAATGAAAAATATATTATTTTAATAAAACTCTATTCTTTTCAAAGAAAAGTACTATGGAGACAACTTAGAATTTAGAAGGTTATAATATTACATAGTAGGATGTGCCCTTGGAAGGATAAGACGGACTATAATCTTTCTGACTGTATTTTTCAAAAGAATTAAAGGACAGGTTTTGTAACCTTTAAAAAACGATATCTTACTGATAATAGAAGTAATATAAACTTGATGTATCTGCAATGACTCTGGCAAAAAGATTGGTTTTTGTGAAAGACGTTCAGTGCCTTGTTGTCCTCTTAAAATTTGGTTAGCCAAGAAAACATTAATTGCGCTTATTTCAGACTGCCGAAAGAAGCTATGTGGATGCTTAGATGGTCTGTTCCACATCTACAATAAGACGGTTAATGGAGAAGATAGTTTCAAAGTACCCGCTGAGGACTCACTACATTTGGTTGAAGCCTTGAGGTAAATTGGTTGAAGCCTTTGGCAATATAATGCTGCCTCTCAATATAATGCTGCCTTTTTGCGTTCTTTCCAGTGAATGAGTTACCAACTTAATATATGTTCGTGCAGTATGGTTATTACTGAACTTCCTCCAGATGATGCTAAGAGAGCTCTTGAGGCACTGTGCCTACCAGTCATATATCCTTTACAGGTTAGTATCTGTCCTCTGGAATTCTTTAATTCTTAATTTCTCATTCAATAATCCTGTCTTCTGCATTGTGCTCTATCAGGAAGCTATTAATCAAGGACCAGAGATTTTGAGTAAAAGACCTTCTCGCCAGTTAACCATTCACATTGATCGGTTTGCTTATATATTTAGGTAGCAAATTTTAATTCCCTTGTACACCTCCCTGCCCGTGCCTTTCCCTTTTTTTTTGGGTCACATAATCATGAACATGTTACTCTGTATCTGTCTTTAGATATGTAAATCATCCTCAAGCAGTGGCAGATGCTATCCAAAGGCTGTGGCCAATTTTTAAAGCTATTTTTGATCTGTGAGTATTTTTGGATTGGTTCTCATGAAGATAACTCTCTCTCTCTTTCACACACACATTGAATGTGCTGTTTTCTCTGACATTTTTGAAATGTTCTGGATGTAGTCGTGCTTGGGACATGCGAACTATGGAGTCTCTCTGCCGAGCTTGTAAATATGCAGTAAGCTAAATCATTCTCTCTTTGATATTTGATTTTGCTCAATATGGTAAAAATTGTAATAATGGCGTGACATAAATTGTTTAGTCAAACAGCTAAATGAGGCATTCATTTTTTCGTTGTCTCAATTCTGCAATAATTGTGCTAATGACTTCAACCCGCTTTGCATATTGTATCGTGCTTTAGTTCATGTGAAACACTTTAAGGTTGCAACTTGCTGTGGTTGAGAGGGTTTGTGTATTTTTCCTAAGAAGATGAGAAACTGAATTTCGTTTGTTCCTTGTAAGCCTTGTCGATGATTCAAATTTATGAAATTCAATGTCAGTTCTCAGGTGGTTTCTTCCTCCTAAAGAATCTGTACAAGATCAACTCTGGTTCTATGCCTTGTCAACGTTGAAAAGATTTGTTTGTTTTATTGAATGCTCTGTAGCAATCTTCTATCGGGAGATATTATTGGGTCTTGAAGTCTGCAATAACCCAACATAAAAAGATTTACAGCTGGTCACAGTGAGTGTACATGTTTTTAGGTGAGAACTTCCGGAAGGTTCATGGGGCTTACAATTGGTGCAATGCTAGAAGAGATTCAGAGTCTATATAAGCAGCACCACCAACCATGCTTTCTTTATCTCTCCAGTGAAGTTATAAAGGTATGCATTATCATAGCTTAGAAATTTGATCCACATTCCTAATCTATATAATATATACACAGTATTGTGGATTGCCCTTGTTCAGTTAGAAGTGAGTAAAAACACCATATGAATGAAACATACGTATTTACCAGTAATCTTTATCTCTGAAATGTTATGAGTGAGTATAAGTGTATCGAAACATTCGTATTGGCTATATTTGGCATTTCATGATTCTGTGTATTGATCTTTACCAGGGTTGCTTTTATGGCCTTTTATTGGTTACTGCTAATTGCCTTTTTAATGGTGTCAATAATTATTGTAATAATTAGTTGATAGCCTATTTTTTGAATTATCCTAATTCCAATTGGTTATATTAGATGATTATTCTTCGTATACAACTATACATGTATGATCCATGAACTAGTTTGTATTAATTTCGGTTATTGATTCTCTTTTCTTTTTAGGGAGTTAGTTCTTATCCATCTTGCGTTACTGCTGAAGAATTTGATTAGTGCCATGACCCTTTCCATTTCAGATATTTGGTTCTGATCCATCTTGTGCCGACTATCTTAAGAATTTAATTGAGGCACTCTTCCATCACACAACTCGCCTTCTCACAAATATTCAGGTGCGATTCAAGTGAATCCTTTCTCATGTAGTGATATAATGTGATTGATTCTTAATTCTTGCTGCAGGAATTCACAGCCCGGCCAGATATAGCAGATGATTGCTTTCTTTTGGCCTCAAGGTGTATGCGATATTGTCCCCAACTCTTTATTCCCTCCTCCGTTTTTCCTTCATTAGTAGATTGCTCTATGATTGGGATCACGGTACAGCACAGGTATACCCCCCCAACACACACACACACACACAAAACATTCTAACTTGCCTATTCCCATGCATCCTCCATTCTTCCAAGGGGCTTGTGTGTGGCTTAAGTCTTTGTGTATTACTGAAATAGGAACCTATCATATAGACTTGTAATCATTCTCATCCATCACTTTTCTCCGCTGCATAAGCATTTGCATTTTCTAATTGAAATCATAATCATCAAATACATTGTATATTTAACGTCTAAGAAAAATCATGAGAAAGAAAATGTGGTTAACTGAAATTGTTTTCTTGAGGACTGCTAGTTTTCTACTGTCTGGTGTTCAGAATGGCAGGCATTTTCTTCCATTTGGTTTAGAAGTTGAAGTTTTCCTCCCAAAATATTTCATTGTTACCTTTTCAGACCCTAAAGAGATAACATCCCATATAGTGGTAACAGCGCTTCCTTTTTTTCAAAAAAAATAAAAAAGAATTCCCCAAGTCACAGACCATACAAAATGGAATTTCAATCAACATCTGGTAGGAATTAGACTATGGGAATCTGAAGGGAGGATAATTTCTAGGAAGCATAGCTACTAGCCCCCGAGTGAAACAAATGACTGCCACCTTATGCAATTGCAAAAGTCATTTTCTCACTCCTTATGAGAAATTTCCGGGGTAGAGATGACTCCTAAACATCAATATACAGGAAAATGTTATCCTTAAAGATAATTATATCAAGTTTTCTCATTATATATTCATTTTTTCTTGGACACTGCATATGGCCACCACAAGAGCCTAGGATGAAGGAGGTGATTGCCAATGGAGCAAAGAGCCCAGAAATGTCTTCTTTACTTGTTTGCTTATGTGTTTCTTATTCTTTTATCTACATATATTGTGCTACAGGCTACAGCATTTTATAGCTTTTGATATAAATATCGTTCTAATTCTAGACAACTTATGCCATATGAGCATTCTATGGATATGCAGATGTTGCGTGGACATTACCTATTGCTGTTTTTCTTTTATGCAGGGAGGCTTCCAATTCCATATTGCATTTTTTGGCCGACATTTTTGATCTTGCAAACTCTGCAGTTGGGCAGCCATTTGTCCCCATCAGAGACAGCATAATTATTCCCCGAGGCGCCACCATAACCAGAATCTTGATTGCCTCATTAACAGGAGCACTTCCAAAATCTCGAGTAGAAGTGGTATCTAACTAATTCCTCGTTGATTCTCTTGAAATATATATGCCATTACTTGTGGATACTTCCTAACCCCAATCGTCCATCAGGTGACTTACCCCTTACTGGCCTTAACTCGAGCCTATGGGATGCAAGCACTGGAGTGGGAGAAAGAATGTGTTTCATTGATTCCATCAACAGCGGTCACTGCTGTGGAGCGGGCAAGATTTCTAAAAGCATTATCCGATGCTGCATCGGGTGGTGATACAAGCGGACTGAATGTTTTCATTGAAGAATTTTCAGATGTTTGTCGGCGAAACAGAGCAGTTCAGGAAATAGTGCAGGATGCCTTGAGACCGCTGGAGTTGAATTTGGTGCGTGTATCATCATCATAGAGGCATGGGATTTGGGGGGCCATTTTGCTTAGGCCTTCCACTTGTGGTTTAGGTTGGGTGGGTTTGTGTATTTTCTATTGTTATATTCATAATTTGATCCATGATCTTATCCTTCTCCAATTTTTTAGGAGAGTTCTTCAAGCCCCCTTCCCGAGATGTGTAGGTTGGAAGTAATTATGTGGGCTGTTGTATCTTTTACTTTTCGAGATGTGGGATTGGTGAGAGTGGTCATTATTTGTCTTTGCTTTGTCATTTTTGGGGGCTGAGTTTACATGGTATAGAAGTGTAATTTAATTCTAACAAGAAAGCAAAAGAAAAAAAAAAAAAAGAGGAAAATGATAAGGTTAAGGAATCGTTTTTCTTTCTAATTTTTTCCAATCGAAAATATTCCTTTTGTTTTGAATATTTTGAGCATCGCTTGTTCATGTGCCTCGGCTTCTATTGCAAACCAAACGAAGGCCCACAAATTAATTGTTTTTACCCCCATTCATTTCCTCAGTTTTTTCTTTTCGAGCTTTGAGATTTTTAGATTAAATTTGATTGATTAAATTTAATTATAGTTCAAATTATACATAATTGAAGTTTTATTTCTTTTATTGAAGCGTGATTTGTGCATTTGCACAAAACTCAATGTCTATCACATTGTTAACCGATAACATAACTTGGAATGACTTTTAATGAAATGTTTTTTGGAGGATAAATGAATAGAAGTTGGAGGATAAATGAATCAATTTAACTATCTCAGCAATCAACTCTTTGTTTTTTGGTCATGATTCTCTCATTATTTTCACTTTATCCACCGTAACCTCTAAATCATATCCATCTAACTAATTTGAAAGGTCACAATATTATTTTAACTTTTTTGTCTTCTTCTCAATTATTATCAACGACCTAAATGGACTTATAAGAGATAATGAAAAAAATAGATCATGAGAGGATTTGCTTCTGTTGTGTTATATGTTACTAATGTTCAAAGGGAAATATTTTATTCAACAATAAAAGGAAAATAAAAATCCTCATAAAAAAACCCTATGCTATTTAATATATGACATATTTGGGAAGTTGATATTGGTCCTATATAATAGGACTTATTTTTCATATTTATCAATATTTTCTATGGTGTTTTAAAACACACATGTTATATTAACTAATTTAAATCATTTCTTTAATCTAATCAAATTAGGTAAGTAAATTTTATATTAAGGATCAGATTAAAATATGATAGAAACAGTAGAGTACACGTGATATGAATATGCTATGCAGGTTGCTTGACTCTGAAGTTTGCCTCCTCCATAGCTTTACAGAAGCAGTGAGAGAGACGGGAATCATACAACACATGGAAAAACTTCATCCAGAAGTAGAGACAAAGGTATTAATATATGATCCTCTCTCATCTCATTAATCACCAAAGTAAAGAGAAGCACTGAGAAAGAAAGAGATACCTAGTAAGACAAGCAGGGTGAAAACACTAATGAAATATAATTAAGCATTGTAACAATCATTAACAAAGGAGAATCTAGTCCCTTGTTTCCTTCTTCCACATTCTTTGGCTTAGTGGGATTGTTAGAAATTTTAGAACTTCTAAATTAAAAAAGTCTTGAATGAGTGGTAGGGATAGTATTCCAACTCCTTAGGTACAAAACTTAGGTTCATTTGTCTATCCAATTCTCCAATCAAATATTGTCATTATGTTGAAATTTTTAATAATAGAAAGTCACTTTGATAAAATTCAAGATTATGTTAAACAATTATTACCAATAAAAATCATACGTAATAATAAGATTTGATTAGGGACCTAATGAATATCAACAAATTGACAAAAATTTATCTGTAGGAATTATATTTAAAAAGAAATTATCATTTTCTCCAAATAAATCGAAGGAGATTAATCTCTACTATCAGCAAAGTTCTTATGCCTAAAAAATTTGATAAACTTAATCTACAAAAGATATAAGAATGAACATGATTGCAATTAGGAATATAAATATATTAAAATGGAATCCTCCAAAATGCATGTATACTTAACTACTAGTTAATCAATAAAGGATTTAATGCATTATTTATAGAACAAACGAAGTGAAGACTGAAGAGTATATATATACATATATATATATATACTGGTTGATATGGATAGATACCACATGTTTTCACACATGTTACAAAGAGACGAGTAAGGCAGAAAGATTCTCTAATCTCTATATCATGTAAGTGGTGTGGGCCAGTGTTAACTTTCCAAGAGAACAGAGAACCTTCGTTTTAACTGAACGAGAAAGGAATCTAAAGGAACCTCTATCTATCTCTAAATTTTAAGTCTCGTTACACACGAAACCACAAAAAATAAAAAACAAAGAAAAGACGTTAATTTATGCTTATAAATACAATCTTTTCTTCATCTATTTGCAACATGTAATATCTGTGTCGGCCATGGATAGCAGAGGCAAGTCCAATAAGAGTAGAACAGCTGATAGGTCTCTGTGTGAGAAATCAATGAAAGTTGTGTCAAATATCATCAGAATTTCGTCTTTCTCTTTGGCACAGATGACTCTTGGGGCAACAGTGAAGGCTATGAAGGAAGAAGAAGACATGGTGGCTGATGATGAGGTTGAGCCGTCGGTGGTGCTTCCCCAGTTCGGAGGAACCAGTAGAAGGCTGCAAGAACCGCAAAACCGGCCAAACCGAACCTACGTGATCAAACCAGAAGGAGCAGGAGGGAGAAACGAAGTAGCAGAAGATGAAATATCGCATCATCATCATCGTGTGGTTCATCATCAGCATGAGATTGAGAAGAAAGAAGTGTGTGTTGATGGCTTGGCTTCTGATTACATAAAGAAGATTCGTAATCAGATTGGATGTGGTTTGTAGGACGTTAATATATAATCACGCTCTTATATATATAGTTTTTTTTCTGTATGTGTGTCTTTGATATATATGTATGTTGTGTGTGTGTGTGTATCACCATCAGCTCCATGATGAGGTAGGTGTTTTGATTTGAAATAAATCAGATGTAATATGATCTTGCTGTTTCTCAAGCTAAGGCAAAGTACCTTTCTCTTCTGATTTCTTCCTTCTTCTTCTTTTTTTCTCATGTTGCTTTATTTTATTCCTTGCCGGATGGACAAGTATTTAGATAATGCTTTTAATTTCCATAAGTAAGGAATTTTCCTTCTTTTTTTTTTTTTTTGGTTAAATGCCCCTTTTTTCTAATATATTTTTCCTTTCTGGTTTTCCAAATTCCAACAGATCAAGAAGGAAATTCATCATTACAAAAAAAAAAAAAAAATCCAGCAAAACCATAGAGAGGAATATTTCTTCCGGTCCTAAATATAAAATAGAGTTTAACTTTTTTTTGAAAAAATTAATGACGTTAAATATGGTATTTGATCAAATCATATATTGTGTATCCTTATATTAAATATCAATTATTAATCAAACTAATTTAGTTTGGAGAAAAAAATAAAAATATTCTAAAATAATTTAATTAGTTTTATTAATATTTAAAAAAATCAACTCTATCTTATATGGGTAAAAGATTTTTCCAATCACTGGAGATAGAGTTATCTCCAGTGACCTTAAAACTACATCGTTTTAAATTAATGAAGGGTGCGTTTGTAATTTTAAGTGAATTAATGAAGGTGTAAAATTACGGAAACACCTTTCATTAATCCACCTAAAATTATAAACACATCCTTCATTAATTCAAAACGATGTAGTTTTAAAGTCACTGAAGATAACTCTATCTCCAGTGACAGGAGAAATATTTTTCTCATCTTATATTTAAGACATGAAAGAGCAAGATGGAGTAGGAAGGATTAGTCACACTATTTTTTTTTTGGGTCAACCATTAGTCCGACTATTTGATGGTTAACCAATAACTTGTCATATTTTTTTAGGTGAAGGAGTGATTTTGCTAAATAACTTTTAATGAGACAAAAAATGCCAAAAAAACAATTGAATTTGTAAAAAAACTACAACTCCGTCAGATTCCTTCTAACTTCCGTCTGAATGAACGCCACGTGGGATTTTGAAGTCTAGCTCAGTCCCTTATTTTTTTGGTCAATGCCCAGGTGGCTTTTTTGTTTTGTTTTGTTTTTTTTATGAATCTCTATTTTTTATCAGACGTCGTCGACAAAACGAGCAAGGTGAAGGCGAGAACAAAGAACATTCATCGTCTAGGGCAAAAAAGAACCACACCAACTGAGACAGAGAAGGCAACCTTGACACAAAACATTCAGTTAGTCCCGAGAGCGTGCGTCAGAGAAGGCGATTTTATGAGCTACAAGCAATACCACAAAGGAGAAGATTTTATTCAAGCAGAGGGCGGACTAAAGTAGTGAATAAAAATGTTAAAATAGTGCCCGTTTTAAGGATCCATCCAATTCGGGATTGCCTCAAAAACCCGAGTATCGGGAAATAAACCCTAACCGGAACTAGGGTAGAAGATCAATGAAAAATTTTATGAGCAAGTGAACCAACAAAGGGGAAAAAAAAACTAGTATACTCCACCTAGCCACAAACATCACCGCACAAATCATCGGTCTTCTTAGAACAATAATGCCCTCCGGCTTCTCTCATCGTCAACCACATTCTTAAGTTTACTCTATTGACTGCCGAATCCAACACCACCACCACCGGAAACCAATCAAGAAAAGCAGATCGATCTCCAAACAAAAATCACTGGAATGTCGGATCGCTACCCTAAAAACCAGCAGCAGCAAATAGCCGCAGTACAAAGAAGCTCAGATTCAAGAGGAAGAACTAAAGGCGTCGAATGGAAGTGAAGATTTGGTGGTGTATGTAAAGAAGTGTTTTGAAAGCGAAGCAAAAAAAATCTTAACGGAGAAGGAAAGTGTTGGGGGATTGAGAATAGGGAAGAGGAGAGGGAGGATCAAGAAGAAGGAATCCGAGGAAGAAGAATAATAATAATGACGAAGAAGAAAATGTTAAAGAAGGAGGCTCTCTGGGAATGGGGTGGCAACTGGCAATTTGTGGAACTCGAAGCCCACAGAGACACACTCACAACCAAAGAAAAACAAAACAAAACAAAAAAGCTACCTTGACAATGAATGCCACGTGTAAATGGAGTTAGAAGGAATCTGACGGAATTGTAGTTTTTTTACAAATTCAATTGTTTTTTTGCATTTTTGGTCTCATTAAAAGTTATTTGGTAAAATCGCTCCTAGCCTAATAGTTGGTTAGCAAAATCGCTCCTTCACCCTATTTTTTTAATGGGTTTAATGTTTTTGTTTTTACTACAAAAATATTTTTCTGCCACACTCACATAAAAGTGAATGAGTCCCATTGTAAAGAGAAAAGAGAGAAAATATTAGTAGGGCCCACTCATTTTTATGTGAGTGTAGTAGAAAAATATTTCTGTAGCAAAAACAGAAACATTAAACCCTTTTTTAATATATTAAAATGTTCTAAGAGTATCCATACCTTACTCTTTTATATATTATTATTTTCATTTTTAGTCAACGATGAAATGTTGAGTGTTTCATGGACAACAGGTCTAAATTAAAAGAAGACAATTTTTTTTATTTAAATATATAATACTAGTATTTGATATTATCGACTAATTTTTATTTAAATATTATCAGATTTAAAAAAGATAATCATATATATATTGATACTGAAGAGATAATGATTACACAAATGAAGAAAACTACAATGGGGAATTTAATCCAACAGATCGAATGAAAACACATCCTGTAAAAACAAAGGACATACATCAAAGCTCCTAGTAGAAGAGAGCCCTTCCTTGGCCAGATCATCAGCTAATTTATTCCTATCTCTAGAAATATGCTGAAGTTTAATCTCCCATTGGCGCTGCAAAAAATCTCTGATATGCCAATTCAGCAGGTTGCCCCGATCTTCAATGTCACGCTCCAATAGCAAGTCCATGACCTCTTTGGCATCAGACTCCCGAATATATTAGTGTGAATATATTATATTTAATTAGTATTACAAAGAATTACGGATTATAGGGATTACTATTAATTAGGTAATCAATCATTATAATGAGCCATTAACTCTCTAGTCTCCTCTCATGTGTATAAATACCCTTATTGTGCATATGAATAAACACACTATTCTAAGAGTATATTACTTTATTTGCATCAGAGCTATCAGGTTCTGTTTTTTGAGTTTTTCTCCCACTGCCCAGCTCTATTTTTTTGGCGACACAATGAGTGAGAGAGTGAGTTAGGGTTCTGTCCTCGTCCATATTGCACTACACGCACCGTCTCTCTGTGCTCAGGGGGTCCCGATCGACGGAACCCAGTCGGTCGTTCACCATTTCACCTGCGTGTGGACCGTCACGCGCCTCCCGGAGCTCCGCCGTATTATTCACTCACCGGCACGTAGCTCGTTTTTCCGACGAGTTTTCTGTCCCCGTTTGCTTTTTCAGGATTGAAGTGATTCCGGTTGAATGATGAGTATATATTTTATGATTAAATAGGTGTATATTTTATGAGATTTAATTAGAATTATTGATATTATATATCTATTTAATTATCTTTTATGAACGTTTCCATAATTGAGTGAAACTTGGGATCAAAGAATAAATCAACATAAAATCTACTCATATCCTATTTTTATTGTGCAGGAAATATTAGCTGATTTGGAATGAAGGAAAAAAGGCAATAAAAGGATATGCAATCAGTCAAATTCAGTGGTCTCATGCAAGAAAAATAGAAACAAAATCAATTGTGTGATCTGATGGAGTAAATTACAAGATATGAGATATCTTTGTAATAAGTAAAAGAGAATCAATGGCCCAAGATCTAAATTATTATAAATAAGGAAGCAGAGACAAGCAAAAGGAGGACGGAGCAGAAAGATCGAGAGACACAGAACGAGAAGGAACAAAGAAGCAGAAGAGTAGAGGCTGCGCGTTTCAATTCTCTTCATCATCTCCACGGAAGGACGGAAGGACTGTGGAGGCGACGAAGAAATTTTCTTTCCTCTTCTCCTTCTTCTTTGAATCTGAATTGTTATCTTTTCATTTTTTTTTTTGTTATGGATTTTATTAAAGCCATGTGTGGCTAGTTGTTTTTGCAACCTAGAGAACCTATGAACTTGTTTGGGTTTTAGAGATTATTCCCACTTGTTATTTTTACTTAATTTTATTTCAGTTTATTTAATCCTGTGTTCATTGTTATTGCTTATTGACTGATCACCATTAAGCATGTTTTGGGGATTTAGGGTTGGACTTGAAAGAGGGAATCCTAAATTGACCTTGGGATTAAATAATGTGGAATTAGATTTAAATTTAATTAACGTGAAGTTAGGTTTTAATCTAATTTGCGTCTAGGATAGACATATACCTAGAAGCTCTGCATAGTCAAATTAGAGTGAGCCCGATTTGAATTGCATCTTAATTAATTGTGTGAGACATTGCATAATTATTTGAGGTAGGTGTATAAGTGGACCGACAGGCACTTATAAACATTAATACTCTAGATTAGCTGATTAAATTTAGTCAAAGTTAATTTAGTGGGGATAAAATCTAGGAAACAAATAAGGGATTAGTGACTCTAGGTTGCTCATTTGATTATTGTGGTATTTTTCTTATTTTTATTTTAGTTTTAATTTCTTTTTCTTAATTAAATTCAATTTGGTCTTCTCAACTTAAATGAAATTGTGAAATCAATGCTTAACTGAAGTTTGTGATACCAAGTCTTCATGGAAACGATACTTTTCTCATCACTTTATTACTTGATACGGCCCGTACACTTGCGGAGTTTTTTAGGCTATAAAGTTTTTCCCTATCATTGAACCCAGGTGGTTTCATGCTCCTCTCTTGTGTTTCACGACAGATTTGTTCGTTTTTTGGTTGTCGTTTCCTCTATTTGGGGGTTGCTGTGGTGCCACTGTTGCTTTGGTCCTTGTGTGACTCTTTGTTGTTGTTCTTTGGCATTTTTTCTCTACCGGTCTGTCAGTAGCGTCCGTACTAGCCTCTGCTTTTGGGTGGTTCTTCACTATTGTTTTGCCTTTTAGTCGGGCAATTTAGTTCTCTTGTTGCTATTTGGTACCCAAGGCTGAGATTATTTGATCTGTGTATTTTTTGCTTTTTATGGCTGATTCTAAACCGAGTGTTACAACTTAGATAGTTCCTGTTTCCAACAAAATTACTGATCACAAATTGAATTGGACTAATTATTCGGACTAGAGCAAGACCATTCCCATGCACTTACTCAGTATTGAGAAAGAGGGCCATTTGACTGAGGTGCCTCCTAAGGATGATCCTAAGATGGCATGGGCTCGAGCAAATGCCAGGCTCTTCTTACAGATTCAAAATTCCATCGAGGGTGACATTCTTCCTTCGGTTAGTCGTTACAATACTGTTAAAGAACTTATTGATTATCTGGAGTTCTTGTATTCTGGGAAAGTGAACATTACTCACATTCATGAAGTTTGTAAAGGGTTCTATCGGGCTGAGCAGCAGGGTCGTCTCCTGAAGAATTTCTTCATGCAGTTCAAGCAGATGTATGAGGAAATGCGACGGTTAATGCCACCAACAACTGACCTCTAGGCACAGGTCGATAATATAGAGAAACAGGCGATTATTAGTTTTCTTACCACTCTCAACCCAGCTTATGAGACTGTTCAATCTCAGATATTATCTAGCTCCAAGCTTCCTTCACTTCAGGATGTGTATTCATGTGTGTTGCGTGCCGACAGATTAGCTTAACCAGCTTCCAACCCTAATGTTAGTGCTCTAGCTAGTCGAGGTCCAATTGACGCTCGGAACCTGATTTCCTCGCGCCAAGGACATGGTACACTGAATCCTGTTTCTGCTGCTCCGGCTCCTAGGAACCCCGGCCTCTAGAGGCCCGGTAACACTCCTCCCAATTCTGGTGCTAGTGGGATTGTCAACTATTATTGTAAGGAACCCTATCATACGAAACGCTACTATCGTAAGTTGCAATAGAGGCAGCGCGGGTCTGCTTATATGGCTCAATCCTCTGATATCTCTGATCCTGCCCCTCTCTGCACCAACTGCACTTGCTACAAGCAACTCTGATTTGTGCCTTGCTACTTCTTCTTCGAAGTGGATCATCGATTGCGGGGCTACTGACCATATGACAGGTAACCATCATTTGTTCTCTTCTTATGCACCTTATGCCAACCCCTCTTCGATCACAATTGCTAATGGTTTTTACACCCGTGTCCTTGGATCTGGCACTATTACACCTACTTCGTCTGTTTCCTTGTAATCTGTTCTTAATGTTCCTAATCTTGCTTTTAACCTTTTATCTCCTAGTAAGCTTACTTGCCAGTTAAATTATTTCATCTCACTTTTTCTTGACCATTGCTTGATTCAGGATCTTACGGCAAAGCGGATTATTGATAGGGGTATAAATCTGGCGGTCATTACTTTGTTGACGATCGAGTGCCGTGTTCCATTGCTTGCTCTGGTGGTTCCTCTCCTTTTGACATTCATTGTCGGTTAAGTCATGTGTCTTTGTCATCTTTAAAGAGGTTGTATCTTCAGTTTCATCATGTGTCTTCTTTAGAGTGTGAGTCGTGTCAGTTTGCTAAACATCACCGTGTTCATCTGGCACCTCACACCAATAAACGGGCTACGTCCTCTTTTGATTTAGTTCATTCAGATATTTGGGGTCCATGTCATGTTACATCCAAGTTTGATTTTCGGTACTTTGCTACTTTTGTTGATGACTTTTCTCAAACCACCTGGCTTTATTTAATGAAAAATCATTTCGAGTTGTTTTCTCATTTTTGCTATTTTTGTGCTGAAATCAATACTCAGTTTGGTGTATCAGTGAAAACCTTGTGAAGTGACAATGCTAAAGAGTATTATTCTGCCCAATTTCAAACCTATATGCTCCAACATGGCATGACATCAATCCTCATGTGCGGATACACCTGCTCAAAATGGTGTCGCCGAAAGAAAGAACCGGCACTTATTAGAAGTAGCTCAGGCTTTAATGTTTCACATACAAGTTCCTAAACCCTTCTGGGCTGATGCTGTGTCGATTGCATGTTTTCTTATTAATTGTATGCTCTCTCCTGTTCTTAGTGGGGCCACTACCTACACGACATTGTTCCCTTCCAACCCTTTGTTTCCTATTGACCCTAAAATCTTTGGTTGTGTTTATTTTGTTCACAATGTTCATCCCACTATTACCAAACTTGACCCTAGGGTATTCTAGGGTTCAAAAGGGTTATCAGTGTTATTCCCCTACTCTTCAGCGTTATCTGGTGTCTACCGACGTCACCTTCCATGAGTCAACCTCGTTCTTTCCTGTCTCTACTCCATCTCCATCCCCTGACACTACCGACAGTCTCCATGATGTATTGGCCTATAAGGTTCAGTTACCACCAGTACAGGCATCTGACCCGGCACTTGTGAACCACCCATTTACCATGTTTATCGGAAACGTCCCAAGGCAAGTAATGGCGTTGATCAGGTTCAAGACCCACCAGTGCCCGCTTTGGCGTCTGATCAAGAGTTAGTTCCTCCTACTCCTATCTCTGACCTGGACACAGTGCCTGATTCCCTTGCTCCTTCTATTGACTTGCCCATTGCCTTTCGCAAAGGTCAACGTTCGTGTACCTATCCTATTTCTTCCTTTGTTTCATATAACCATATTTCTCTCACCATTCCCACTCATCTCCACTAAGCCTTGGCCTATCCTGGTTGGTGTGCTGCTATGAAAGAAAAAATGATGGACCTTGATAAGACTAGTACTTGGACTCTCGTTGATTTGCCTCCTAGAAAGAAAGCTATTGGGTGTAAGTGGGTGCTCACGATCAAAACCAAAGTTGATAGCACTTTAGAACGTTTGAAGGCTCGATTGGTTGCCAAGGGATATGCTCAGACCTACGATATTGACTATTCAGAAACATTTTCCCCTATGGCCAAACTATCCTCTGTTCGTCTCTTTATTTCTATGGCAATGGTTGGGAGCTTCATCAATTGGATGTTAAAAATGCTTTCTTGAATGGTGATCTTTTAGAGGAAGTTTACATGGAGCAACCACTTAGTTTGGTTGCTCAGGGGGAGCGTGGGAAGGTATGCCACCTTCAGAAGTCATTATATGGTTTGAAGCAGAATCCTCGTGCTTGGTTTGACAGGTTTAGCACAGTGGTTAAGAAATTTTGTTTGAATCAAAGTAAGTGTGACCACTCAATGTTTTATCAACAGACAGATGCTGGCATGATTCTCCTAGTGGTATATGTTGATGACATTGTTACTACAAGAAGCAATGCTTCGAGAATATAATCACTTAAGGCCTTTCTTAATTCTCATTTTCAAACGAAGGATTTGGGCTCGTTAAAGTACTTTCTTGGGATAGAGGTTATGAGGAGTAAGAAAGGCATCCTTCTGACACAGAGGAAATATGATCTTGATCTACTAAAGGAAACTGGGAAACTTAGAGCAGCACCGAGTAGCTTTCCCATGATTCTTAATCCCTTCTTAGATATTGATGACAGCATACCGTTTGATGAGCTACCTGAGGATGTGAGGAAGAAAATTGCCAGAGAAGATCAAGCCGTTTGCTTATCCTGAGAGATGCCGTAAATTGATTGGGAAATTGAACTATCTCACAGTGACTCGTCCTGATGTGACTTTTCTAGTTAGTGTGTATAGCCAATTCATGACTGTACCAACCGTTGATCAGTGGGAAGCTTTGGAGCATGTCTTACATTACTTGAAGGGCTCACTTGGCCATGGTATACTTTATACGAATCATGGCCACAACAAGATTGACTGTTTTGTGATGTAGATCATGCGAGGTCGAAAGCTACCAGAAGATCCACCACAGGATATTGTGTGTTTGTGGGTGGAAATTTAGTATCTTGGAGGAGTAAGAAACAAGATGTGGTTTCTCGGTTGAGTGCAAAAGTTGAGTATAGAGCCATGGCTCAATCGGTACAAAAAATTGTTTAGATTCACCAGTTAATGAAGGAGGTTGGTCTTATCATGTCATTGCCTGCAAAACTATGGTTTGATAACAAAGCTGCTTTGCATATAGCCTTCAATTCTGTGTTTCATGAACGCACAAAGCATATTGAAATTTATTGTCACTTTGTTCGTGATAAAATCAAGGAGAACTTCATTTCTACAGGACATGTGAGGTCTAGCAATCAATTGGGTAATCTGTTGACTAAAGCCTTAAATGAAACTCGGGTTGACTATCTTTGTAACAAGTTGGGCATGATTAACATCTATGCTCCAACTTGAGGGGGAGTATTAGGAAATATATTAGTGTGAATATATTATACTTAATGAGTATCACATAGAATTAGGGATTATAGGGTTTACTATTAGGTAAGGAATCAATCATCATAATGAGCTATTAATTCTCTAGTTTCCTTTCTTGTGTATAAATACCCCTATTGTGCATATGAATAAACACACTATTTTGAGAGTATATTACTTTATCTCTCTCTTTGTTTACACTCTGCAACAAAAACATTGCAAATAACCAAGAAGTGAGCAAAACTAGCAACCCACAAACCCTCATGATTCCTTAGAACCCCTCCACAACTTGCCCAATGTGCTGTCGTAGTCCCTATCAACATTGATTTTCATCCAACCTAGCTTTGATGCCCTTTACCTCACAGGATTTGACAGCACCGTAACTGTTGAACAAAATCATCCTAAACCTGAACAAAGTCCTCGTTGAAAGTGGCCTCATTTTCCACATGGTAACTCCCCAAAGCAACTGCCAATTCCTGTCATTCTGACAGCCAAGATCCCTCTTGAAGTTCAAATTTCCCAGTTCCTCAGACTTGCTGAAAAGAACCCAGTAACACAACTAGAATGTAGGAGAGTGATGAGCACAATTAATGCCATGTTTTCCCTATATTTTATGACTGAATTGTATGGTAAATATAAGCTTAACTGCAATCAATCTAAACAAAAAGGCATTGATTCATAATATAGGGAACTGAAGGATAGAAACCATTTATATCCTAAACATGTGCTAAGAAAGGAGCAAGTTACAAGGTTTTGAAGGAAGAACGTGTAGCAAAATTGATACTATGCTATAGCATTCTTACAGCATATCGAAGTGCAATATAAGGTATCACGAAAGCTATAGCAAAGTAAAGGACGCAATGCTATGCGACATATTTTCTGATCTTTTCTCTAGATGATTTCAGGAATACTAGTGAAGGTCAAGAATGACAAGTATATTGCTGACGTAACAGAATAGAAGATGCGGAGGATCGAAACTGAAAGATATGAAGAATCCCGCAGGATCAGCATAATCAATCTACCAAGATTGAAAAGAGATATATGATGGATCTCGACAGATTAGGAAAGGCCCGGCTCGCTAAAAGTTACGCCGCAAGAAAGTCTGATTATATAAGGAAACAGCAAGCCAACCTTAGAGGAGGTCGAGTCATAGAGAGTCCAATCGAAATACACGTTTGGCCAGACTCAAAAGAAGAGAGAGAGAATTCCCAAGGCACGAGAACTCCAGGATAACCCAGCATCCTTCCCTGCAGTAAGACGGAGAGAAGAAGACGTGGAGTGGTGACGTGACAGGGCTTCTTCCACGCCATCGGAACTTTGTCAAGCTTTCTGTTTTTGTTTAATCTTTTGGTCATGGGTCATTCTGTTACTATCTGTTTTGTGTTTCCATCATCAGTTATGAACTGATTTTCATATGGCTGAACAAGGATGATTTCTTAAGTGTTAAATGAACACAGTTGCAAGTTCTCAATTCAATAAATCCGGTTTGCTTATCAGTGATTTAATTACTAGTCGATTAGCGGAAGCTGAGGGTTAGATTTGTGGCCTCGACTTACTGGAAAGGAGTCGAGGTTAGACCTCTAAGAAACAGTGATTGCTAGGCAGGCTGGTGCAAGGCTTGACCTATTATTGTAGGCTTCAGGAATGGGTCTACCGCTCATAACCATTACACCTTATTTTGTAATGCAGATCTAACTAGAAAATTGTCATAGGCATATGAAAGGAGTAAAGTTAGTATCATATGTATTGGATGCGGAAGCTTCAATAGATTATAGTAGTGGGTTAACCGAATAGCGTTGTAGTTAGTAGCTATGTTGTAGCATTGCAGAAGCTGTGCAGTGTAGATGCTATAGCAATGGGTAGAGCAACTGGGGGATTGATATGGTTAAAGATGATTCTGAGTTCAGCCTAATTTCTTAATGATATCTTCTTACGACTATGATACTCTGTTTACTTTGTTTGTTATTTAGCGTAATCACAAAAACCTCTCAAACCAATCAGATTTACTTTCTGTTTCACATAATTTTTATAGCATTTGAGCGTCACTTCCTGGTATCTTAGTCTCTGTGGGACGATACTCTACTTACACTATATTACTTATTCAACTGGTTCACTTGTCATCGACTAACAGAGAGCAAGCCACGTACGTTTTGCATACTCACAATCATGAAGAATATGCACCACGCATTCAGGAGCAGCAAGACAATGTTTGCACAGAGGAGACTCTCGTGACCAGAGGCTTCTACGACTATTAGTGGGCAAACGGTTGTGAAACGCCATCCACATGAATACTTTGATACACTCTGCAACTTTCCACTTCCAAATGCTTTTAAACAAAGGATCATCAACTGCCATAACATCATTCTCAAGCAAATCATATGCACTCTTAATAGAAAAAGTTCCATTATTAGTACCTTTCTAAACCAATATGTCAATCCCAGCATCCACCACAGAGGGCATCACTGACCTTAGCTTCTGAAAGACAACACCAGGGAGAATAGAAGCAAGCTTTGAAAAGTCCCAGTCGCCATCACAAACCCAATCCACTACCTTGCTATTGAGCTCAGCCGATGATAATGGACATAGACATACTTGTTGTAGAGAATTATCATGAAGCAACCATGTATCTCTGAAAAACTTACACTCAACCCATTCTGAACAATCCACATCCCTCCTCGTTCCACGCATCATTGATACTACCTCCAGTTCTAATTATAAGACATAGTTAACTTTTTTTTTAGAGATTAAGGAAACTAAATAAGTTATTTAATCATTTCATATGTTGTGTATCCTTAAATTATATATTAGTTTATTAATTAAATTAATTAGTTTAAAGGAAAAATATTAAAAATATTCTAAAGTAATTTAATTAGTTTCCTTAATATCTTCAAAAAAATCAATTATATCTTATAATTAGGAACGA
Organism: Acacia crassicarpa; assembly: GCA_034222035.1. Classification (NCBI taxonomy): domain Eukaryota; kingdom Viridiplantae; phylum Streptophyta; class Magnoliopsida; order Fabales; family Fabaceae; genus Acacia; species Acacia crassicarpa. The sequence continues at coordinate 1,439,306 of JAWXYG010000008.1, forward strand.
AGGGGGAGTATTACTTTAGAAATATCAAGTCCATTTTACTTGACTCTATCTTTACATACTAACTTTGGGCTTGGCTTTCGGTTGGAAAAGGTGAGGGCATATCGCTTTTGGGTTGGGATTAGGGAACTTATGCCTTTTGGATGCATTCGTGTGGTAACCATTAAATGGGTAACCCGAAGTGCATATGTATATATATAACCTCAGCGACTCTTACATCACTATATGATGCCACCTCACCTTATGTGATCTTTAATTTCTTCTATTCATATATGTATAATCTACAAGTTGTTCAATCTTTTCTCTTCCTTTTTTTTTTTTCCCTTCCCCTAATTTGATCAAGCATACTCACTTTCCTCTTCTATATGCTTATAATACTTCTTTTTAAAAAAATAAAAATAAAAATAAACTTCCGTTAGTTTGCTGTATAAATTTGACTAGGCTGAAAAAAAGTAGAAGATAAAAGTATTTAAATAGACATGTATATTTTCACACCCTCTTTGTAACTCAAGCATCTTTACATAGCTTGCGGATAAATCGGGATATATTCTTTCTTTCTTTCTTTTTTTGGTGAAACTCAGATGGTCTCTCCCAGCAAATAACTGGAGAATAATCCTCCTTTTTTTGATGACAAAAGAGTAATGCTCCTAGAAAGTAGAGACTACCGAGGTGGGTTTTGATTTTGACTTTCTTTTTTTTTTTTTTTGCTCGAATATTTTGACTTTCCCAATAAAGCCTTTTTTCGGGCTTGGTAAATTGGGATATTTAGATCCATTAAAGGTTATAGGTGTGAAGGCCCATCAAATTTGGGCTTTAAGCCCAAAAGTATAAAAAGCCCACCTTCATATTTCCTTCTAGGTGACGTAGCTCCGCAACTTACTGGTTGAGTGTTCAGAGTTTAGGCAGACCAATATGACGAGTGGAGTAGGCCTTGCCGCCTCGGTTATATTCACTTACCCGATCCCCCATTTTTTTTTCTTCTTCAAAATGTATTGCTTTGAAATACAAGTAAGATTATCTAATATTTATGGCATTTAATGGTTTTTCTTTCTAATTTGTTATAAATAGTTATCTTAATTAATTTTTTTATTACTCACAAATTAATTATCTAACTTTTATAATAAAGAAAGGAAGATGCAGGTCATTGAGTTTTGTTACCCAAAAACAATTATTATTATTTTTTTATGTTAGCTCACCTGTCGTGAGTAGGCCAACATTTTTCAACCTTTACCCTATCATCATAAACATGAAAAAGAAATGAAAATGAGAAGATAAATGAATGAAATATTGATGACTTAAATTAAAGTCATTTTCAATGACCATTAAAGTATATTCCTTCGTGTTTTTAATACATGATATATATTTAGGGTTTTTTTTTGTTCAAAATATTTAGGGAGTTGATATTAGTTTAAATATAGGACATAATTTTTATATTTATCAATATTTTCTTAATTTACCCATATCAATGCTTCCTCAACAATAATTAATGAAAAGAGAAAGTAATGAAATTAAGGAAGATAACTAGAGTGTTTTAAAAAATACATGTCATATTAACTAATTTAACTATTCTCCTTAATTTAAATAAAATAGGAAAATATATTTTATATTAAGAAGCGAAGCATAATATTTTAAAGATGTACTCCTTGTGATCCTTATTATAAGGCATCAATTAACAATTCTCATAAACCAATCAAAACAGTTAAAGTCAATAAAGGTTTACTATAATTTAATTAACTTCCAATACTGCCCCTACTAATTACACTAAACTCTGATATTATATTATTATTACTCTCATCTATTACCCTTATTAATGATAGGCATATATGGAAAAAAGCAATTAATGTCCCTTGAAAACAAGTAAATGCGTTATTAAAAAGAAAACAAATATACTTGGTAATTGGTGCCTTATAATAAGAACTAGGGAATACATTTGACTATATGTACGGAGACATAGGATCCACTCCTGATTTTTTTTTTTTTTAATAATACTGAATAATAATACTAAAAGCCAAAAAATATATCAGAACCAGTCTATGGGTGATATTTTCATCGCCCGCTGCACTACCCCTAGTGATTTTTATTTTTTCCCCTCAAGCCTCATCGCATCATGGCAAAAATGCCTCGATTTAAAAACAATTGTAAGGTGTAGTATAGGTGGTTATCAGATTTTTTTTTTCCCCAAATAAAAAGAAAAATAAATTCGATTAACTTTCGTTTCCTCCATGCGCAGAAAGCTGTTTTTCCTCCTTTCATTATGAAATTGGAGGACTGAGTTTAAAAGCCTGAGAAGAGCTTAAACGACATAGTTTGGGTTAGAGGTGGGAAAAAACAATTCAATTTCTCTAAAAGCATAATTCCTAAATCAACTGAATACTCCTTGGATCTTGCCTGTGTGGGGTTATCTGTTCATCTAAATTTTCACTGAGAGACCAGAGTTTAAGTTCATGTACGGCTTTCTTATCCTATTATCATAGTATGCCTTTTGTTTTAGCTGTCACAAATATAAAGCTGTTTCACAGTTTCAGAATTTTCCAGAGAAACTTCCAGATTCTTGAGAAAACAATAAACATCTGTTTCCTCTCTCAGAATTCTGAACAAAAGCATAACCTTTCTGCAAATCACCTCTTATTTCGTCCACCACAATGCAGCCTCAAGTTTCACCAGTAACCATCGTCTTCTCGCTCTCGCTTTCCAATAAGACCTTATTTCATCAGTGGTCCACACTGCTTAAAGACGAAACAGCATAGATCTCACTATCACAGTTAATAAGGACAAATCAAATGGTTCCAAATTTCTCAAGCAGCAAACACCCAATGCCCAATAATCAGCAACACCATAATTCCCACCATATACCCCAGAAGAACGACAAGTATTTAATAAGATGGTCTGAACATTGCATGGACCATGATGAAGAAAGAAACTTCTTCCTTCACATTCAACAAATTAAGAGGCATCAAAAGGGTCCCCACCTAGGAAAAGGAAGAGACGGACCGCCAGCCGTTAAAACCATACAATATAATATATATATATATATATACACATATATATATACATATATATATATATATATCAGAAAGCTAAAGGAACCACTTGTATCTATGTGGAGACCACATTCAATTCAAAGTTATGAGAGAAATCAACGGTAAGTAGTAGCAATTATTATCAATTACATTAACTTCAAACATAAACTTCCAAATAAACAAGGACCTAACGTCATATTATAAGCAAACAAAGGAGTAAGAACAGGACAGGACCTTTCTGGGTCTGTACAACCAAACGGAAGGACTGGTTTTTTGTCACCTAGTTACCTTGCCTTATCTAATACATTGTCCTTTCTCATTCCCCCCCGCCAAAAATTGACAGAAGAGTGGAGATTTTAATATATCTGTTAATCATAGTTACTAATGCTATAGAAACAAACCATAAGTTAAAGTTTTGTTTCTCAAGCAACACTTATGATGCCTTCTCCATTGTTGTAACATGGCACTGCCTGTAAATTTGAGTGCCTTGATGTTTTTCTTCTCTGATCGGACGACAAGGAAAGTCCAAGAGACAGCGTTGGTAGATCAACGGAAGAGCTTGAACTCAAGGCAGCATCAAACATAGCAGAAGCTTTTGGATCTGGAACATAATGAATTGGACCATTGCGTTCATAATTTCCATGCCCCAGAGGGAGGTTCTCCACCTGATTCCTGCCCGGGAATGAAATCACTCCAGACCCAACAGCCATTGGATATGATGACATCATTGAAAATCCATTGATGTTGCAGGTTTCAGAGGATTTGGGGTGCACAAGATGTGAATGAGGCATAGTATCTTGAGGCTGGATCTGTTCTTCCACTGGATTTGCCGAAACCTAAAAGAAAATTAAATAAAAAAACTGAATCTTTCACTTCTTAAAATTTTCTATACATAAGATATTTTTTTGCTAACTTTTCAAAATAATCTCTTGGTCAGTCAACTCTTTCAAATGCAGGGAACCAAAACATTCTAGTCTTTTAACCTTCTCTTCTATTGCTAAGAAATTCATTCAGTTGACGGAATATGTATGCTATGTTTATTCAGTTTGACTAGCAATTGGAAAACTAGGAATCACGTAGAAATTCAAGCCCATTTTGCAAGACTAGCACAGTTTCAAAAGTTAAAGTTAAACAAATAATGATATCAAATTAGGCGTGGAAGTTTCTATGTTGCTTCTCATTTCGCTTCCCAGCAACTAACAGATTGCTAAAAAGGTAAGGCAATAATGAACACAGAATCAATCAAATTGTATAATGAAGGAATTACCGAGTCAGTAGTCATGTCAAACAAGCTGGATCTACGACGTCGACGATTGAGGTTGCATTTTCGAAGGAAGTACTTCTGAGCATGGCTCGCAACCTGTGTAGGAGTCCTTGTTTTCACATAGTTCCTTGATATCCCTCTCCAATCGCCCTTCCCTACCTTCTGCAATCCCAGCAAGAACAGCCTGTGTTCATCCTCCGTCCATGGAACCCCTATTCAATCACCCACAAATATCTCTATCATACGATATCAAAAGGAAAAGTTCATTTTCAAGTAATCATCTGTAGATTTCAAGAGTCCAATCGGCTAGAAATTTCAGCGGAGAAATCAATTGTACTTTCACCAATTCCAGAACACCAATAACAAATTTCAAATAATAAACGGTGACAGAGATATCGAGAACTGGTCACACCAATTTCAGAAAACGATAGAATATACAATACCAGATACAGAGCAAGCAGACAGAAATTTCAAATACTTAAACCATTTCAGAGAAATCTATAACTCATAATCCATGTAGGAAATTAATCAGACCTCGTTTGCGCTCGCGCTCGCGGTGCTTGCCGGAATTATGAACAACAGCATCGTCGACGGAGGCATAACCAGCAGCGAGAACATCTTCCTTGTTGTTATTCGAGCCATCCTGAGGATGCTCGTACTGCGAGAGATTGTTCAAACTCACACTCTTCCTCATGGAATCGACGACGACTCTAACGCCAAACAACATGATCTCGCCAGCGGAGGCGGGGGAAGAAGCTTCGCCTCCATCAGTGGAGGTGGCGGAGAGTGATCGAGACATGCTGCGGTCGGAAGTGGCTTGGGCCTTGGGCGAAGCCATGAAGGGGGGAGAGAAAGAGGAATGGGTGTGTATAAGAAAGGAGAAGAAAACGAAAATACTCCAATGAATTGAACGGGCACGCGAGGGTGAGAAAAGGATGGGCCTATATATACACGCGGACAGAAAAATGTGTCGAAATTATTTTTACACGATCCTCAATCTCCGTAAAATATTTTCAACTTATTTTGCTCCACATGGTGCCACCTCCTGCCTGTCCCCGTCTCTGTCTCGAGTGTTTATAATTTATATCCTTGCCTTTCCTTTTCTCAAGGAAGCAAGGTCATTAAACCTAAACCAGTTAAAATACTAGGTCACCATGGTTCAGATTCAAGTTACATCAGAGCTCATCTAAAACTAAAGGTTTCATATTAGATGCTTGTCCTAATGTATTTCTTATGTCAAGCACATTTTATTTTATTTTAAAAAAAAATTTAAAATTTTTTATTTAGATTAAATTATATGTTAGTTTTTGAAAAAAATTTTGCACATAATATCTCAAATTAATTAATTTTCCAGATACTAGTGTTACATAAGACAGATATTTCTGTATGCACAACTGGAAACTAATTAATTTGAGATACTAGATGAGAAAAAGTTTTCAGAAAGCAATATATAATTTAATCAAAAAATATAAAAAATTTTAAAAAATTTGCTTGTCTCTCAAATTAAAGTGACAAGCATATAAGAAGCATATAAGTGGCAAAAAAAAAACATTTACACACACATATATATATATAGAAAAATATTTAACTGAACAGGAGAGAGAGTGTGCTAAATGACATACACATACACAAGTGCCTTTTTTGTAGGGAAAATCTATATGGGGCCTTTTTGGAAAAAAAATCTCAAAAAGGGCCCCAAGATTTTGAAAATCCTAAAAAAGGTCCAAGGGCCTTTTCTAATATAAATTCTTTAAAATTTAACAACTAAATTAGCCAAATTAACAACAAAATCAATCGCATTAACAACAATATTTTAACAACTAAATCAGTCACATTAACAACAATATCAACCCCGGTTAACAATTATATCAGCCCCATTAATAACCCATATAAATTCTGAAAATCTCAGAAAAGGCCCTTAGGCCTTTTTGGGATTTTCAACATCTTGAGCCCTTTTTGAAATTTTTTTCTCAAAAAAAAGCCCTTAAATGCATTTTCCGTTTTTGTAAGGTTTCTAAATTCGGCCTGGACCAATTAGTCTAGCCTCTTAATTATTCGATCCAGTTATTAACCTGAGTGACATTATTATTTTTTTAAAAAAAATTTTTGATTTTTAGAAAAAATTCTTGATAATCTCATATAAATAACCTGTAAATCTTTATTTTTTTTACCAATTTAGTTTTGGAAGCACATAAGGACCCCTTATGTGCTTCTTATATGTTTATCCCTCTAATTTGAGGGACAAGTAAATTTTTTAAAATTTTTTAAATATATTTTGATTAAATTATATGTTGCTTTTTGAAAACTTTTTTTGTATCTAGTATCTCAAATTAATTAGTTTTCAGTTCTGCATACAGAAATATCTGTCTTATGTAACACCATTATCTGGAAAATTAATTAATTTGAGATACTGGGTGCAAAAAAAAATCAGAAACTAACATATAATTTAATCTAAATAAAAAAAATTATAAAATAAAATAAATTGTGCTTGCACCTCTAATTAGAGGGACAAGCACATAAGAAGCACATCAGGACAAGCTCCTAATGTGAACCCATTATATGAATGGGTTGAAACATGCGAGTTTGCGGGCTTTATATAATTTTATATATGGATTAATATTTACAGTAACAATTTCCTGAACAAATAAATGCGTATGCATGGGTCGATATGATAGACAACTTTAGTTTTTGAGAAAGGGCCTATTTAGGATAACGGTGGTAGAAATGACTTTTGTTTCTGATAGGCTTTTTTTGATTGACCTTTTTTTGATAGACTTTTTCGGATGACATTTATGTTTGGATAGTGATGACAGAAGTGGCTTCAGACCTTAAAGCTTGGTTAGGTGGCTTTAAAAAAAAAAAATCAACTTCAAACTTTGAAACCCATTAAATAATGAAATTATCCAAACACTCAATTATCAAGCTTCCACTTATGATGGGCTTCTAATGGATTTTTTTTTTTTTAAACTTCTGAAGCTATATCAAATAGGCAAAAAAAAACAGAATTGAAAAAAAAAAGTACTTATGGTGAAAACCCTTTAGGCCTAAATCTTAATCAAATCAATAAATATGCACGCACTGTTATCTCCAACTATATTCAAAAAAGGAGTTGAAGTAAAATTTAATATGCTTTTATAAACTACTTAAAATTGCAATTTAATTTACTTAATATATATTTAAAATATTTTGAACACTATTCCAGATCTTAATAAAAGAGCTAGTTAGAGATGCATTTTTTTTTTTTTTAATTTGGTGATGGGTTTCCCCTTGAAGGAAGGCGCAAAGGGTTTTCATTCATCTCAACGAGTGTATTTTGAAATTCTAACTTGTGTCTTGCATTTTTAGAGGTGATTTCATTTATCATCTCAAACACCAAAAATTTAGTACTCACTTCGGTCCTAATTATAAGAACACTTTTATAGTATAAATTACACTATAAAAGTGTTCATATAATTAGGATCAGATGTAGTAGCTGATGACGTATTTGGTTTTAAATAAAAAACCACAATCCACTTTATTCCCAACCTATCGTCTATGTATCAAAAAAAAAAAGGTATCTTAAGAAATTCAGCTCATATTTGTTGCAAATGAAATAACTAAGTGAATTAATTTCCTTAATCTATCAAAATTAATTAAGTAGCTTTTATGTTAGGAACAAAAGTTAGTATTTTGATAATAATGATATTTTTAACATATTTAAACCTAAAAATTAAAAGGTGTACTCTTTCCTTTCTTAAATTTCAAGGGGACGGGACTAAATATAGAACATATCAAAATTCCAAGAAATTATAATATTTGGTTAAATCCATAAATCTTAGTTAATCCGAATGATCAAGATTTTTATTTTATGCTTGCTTCATGGTGAGAAAAAGAAGAGAGAGAAGTAAGATTTATGTCATTTTCCATTTAAATTTGTTTTTCAAATAATCATCCAAACAAATTTTATTTTATTTTTTTTAAAAAAAATCACTTCTACCCTCAACCAATCCAAATATAAATCATATTTACAACTTGACATTTATCCTATCTCAAGTTTGCAAAATTTACATTTAAAAAAAAAGTTAATCAAAATGGCAGATTGGTTTTGAGGGTATAGTAATATAAGGGCAAAAGAATCCCGAAACAAAAGGGGATGAAAAGATCATGTTTTTGACCAATTAATAAGGTTGTTTAAATGAAGGGCTTATGCGTAGGGCGCGCAACCCTCAGCCTAGGATCAAGAACCTAGTAACTTCATTTTTAATGCATTAATTAAAAAAAGGTTTCAAAGAATACAAATACAAATATAAATACAAACAAATTAATATCATTAGTCGAGTATCATATACTAATACTATGTTAGAAAATGAGCATCCACTTATGGAGTAATTTAGAAGACATGACAGATCAAAGGCAACGGTACGGTGATTCCGGGTCAGCCGAAGCTACTTTTCTATAAATTTTTATAGCTTCATCCTTTTAATTTTCTTTTATTATCTTTGTTTCTTGATTCCCTCAAAGTTTAATTTATAATTAGATTAGGTAAGATTACGAGTTTAATGTGAAGCAATCATGCAATTATATATATACTAGGGAGTCCTAGGTTTAATTTTCTGTTGATTAATTAAGGAGTCCTAGGTTTAATTTTCTGTTGATTAATTAAGGAGTCCTAGGTTTAATTTTCTTTTGATCAATTAAGGAGTCGTGGCATGTAATGTTGGAATTAAATCGATATAATCAAAAAATATATATACTTTATCGGTTTCATCATTCATGGATTATGCTTTCAAAGCACCGACGCTCGGGAGAGAAATAGAAACGATAAAGGAAAAGAAATTGCAGAGAAGAGGGAATTGCCAGTTGCACGGTTCTTTTGTTTGGTTTGCATATTTATAGAAATAAAGTCGCACAAGAAGGAAATATTTGTGTAACTTTTGATAGATGCATGCATTGGTACGAATCCAATTTTGCCGCTTTTTGACCAAACTGATAAAAAAAAAAAATTACTAGATTAAAGCAGATTAGAAAAATTTTACCAAAATAATGCTGTTTATGGCGTTAGACAGACTCACGGAACTAATAGTGTTAAACAGGTTCACGCCACTGACACATACTGACAAAATTTGTGTCAGTGGCGCAGGATATTCACGCCAGCAATGAGTTATTTCAGTTCCATGCTTTCTTTCTTTTGACTTTAAATTAAATGAAATAGAGTTTTAAATTATTCCACTTTTTTATAATTTATTATTAGTATATATTATTATTATATTTAATATTAATTTAATTTACTTTATATATATATATATATATATATATATATATATATATATATATATATATATATATATATATAGAATCAGACCCAATTGAGTGGGTCTCATTCCACTTTTTTCACGCCACAATGGCGTGAATGTTGTTCACGCCAATACTGGTGTGAATATCTTGCCCGCCACTGACACAAATTTTGTCAGTATGTGTCCGTGGTGTGAACCTGTTTAACGCTATTAGTTCCGTAAGTCTGTCTAACGCCACAAACAGCATTATTTTGATAAAATGTTTCCAATTTACTTTAATGTGGTAAATTTTTTTTATTAGTTTGGTCAAAAATCCCAATTTTGCCAAAATAAATAAAGGTTGGCACAGCAATATATGTATGTATGTATTGAATTAGTTTCTCTTTAATCTCGCAACTTGCCATATTGTAAAGTTTAAGGAAAAAATTTCTTCTAAATATGCCTTGAAAAATATAAATAGTTCAAAAAAAAAAAAGAATAACATAAGATTAGAGATATGAGCAAAACAAATCTCAAACTCAATCCTTATTAATTCAATGTCTAAATGAGCTTGCTCGACGAGCTTAACTCGTTTATAAGAAAATTACCTAGAGGCGGCAATTCATGCTTGCTCGCCTCAACCCGCGGGCTAAACGGGATAGGCTTGTGCAAGGTGGGGCTAGCAAACGATCAACCCGAGCTCGTCAATTATTTTTAAAAAAAACCTTGTCACATTCCTTATTTGTTTTAACTCTCCCACTCCCTTCCTCTTTCACCTACTCATATCACATTTCTTTTTTAATACTTTTTATCAAGCAACCATTCTACTCTCACATTTCTTTATTTTTCACTCACTCACATCACAAAACACATATACATATATCTATTTTCAATTTAATAATAGTATAATAAATAAATAAAGTATAGGAAAAAGTTTTTTGAAAAAAGTGTCACATAAAAAGCAGGGGAAAGAAGACACACATGCCATCAATTGAAAGAGGATAATAGTATTTATGTTTAATTTTTAAAGAAAAGCTAAAAGAAATAAAAAGGGTTATTTAAGTGAGCCAGCTCTCAGGTTGAGTGGGGGCGGCCTATGACATTTAGCCAACCCAAGCCTGTCACTTTTGGCAGGCTAGCAAGCCAAACTTGCGAGTCACAACCCGTTTTATCGGTGCTATAGTCACGAAATGATTACTACTTTTACTTTAAAGTGTTAAGTGCATCTTCACTTAAAAGACTTTTTGGGATTTAATAGTAAGGTTAAAATTACTCATTGAACATAAAATAATCTATGAGCAAAAAAAAAAAACTAACAAAATTAATATTTGAAGAGCAAAATTGAGCCACAAAAAAATTTAGGATGTTATAGATGTACATTTAAAAAAAACAAAAAACTCCATATCAGTACTGAATGAATTAATAACCACAAAAAACTTTAGGATGTACTAGACGCATCTGAAAAAATATTTCAATATTAGTGCTAGACATATCTTACCCCAAAATTTTTTATATATTATTTAAAAATCATGATAGTGATAACAGGGATACGAGCTAATCAACTTTAGTTAGCAACAATTGCAGAACCATTTGTTGGCCAACTGGGGCCTTCGCTCCAGCTAGCTTTCTAAAGTATTTATTATATAATATTTTATTTTGACTAATAATTTGATCTCAACTAATCTCTTATTTTTTTTATAAGGGCGATGTTAGGTTCATTACTCGTTAGATAGTGAGAAGTAAAATTCTTGTTTGGGATACAAAAGGTTAGTATTATCTTATATCTTGTTTTGATTTACAATCGTCGGTTATTATTTATTTATATTTTCAATGTTATGTGACACTATTTAGTAAATAGTTCAATATATTTATTTGTTGGTCCGTGCCAAAAATATTTTCTGATTCCGTTACTGGTTGGCAATTCTTTTATTCTTAAGATGAACCTATTTAAAAATTCCAAAAACAGAAAAACTATTGAAAGTGAAATTTTTGAACGATATTTTAAAAGAGTAATTCTAAGAAATAGAAATAAAAAATAATCTCAACGTACAGATATGGTGCCGAGACTCGGAATCGAAGAGCCAAAAAACAGTTGTGTGCACAAAGATATATATATATATATATAGAGTAGCGCAATATAATCAGCAACGGGCATTAATACAAATATAAAACAGTATTATGATTTCTTAATCACTATTTGCTAAATAATAAATAGTTAAATTCAGTCAAATTAGCTGCGTATGAGATTTAAATTGAAAAAATTAAGGTTGAGGAGACAAGGCTCAGACGAGGCATCCAAATGCCACATGCATGCATGAACACTCTATCTTTATCTATCACGTTATAATGCTTTATTCTTACTATTTTTCTCACCAACTTGTCTATAAATTATTGTCTTTGTGTTTTTTTTACAATATCTACGCACAATAATATTAAATTTATTAAGAAGCCTAATATTTAATTGTTAAATTAACATTGTATTCGGATATGTAGTACCACTACTAATTGTTGCATTAAACAAGTCCGATCCACTAATTTAGTGATCACTTTATTAATTCATCTTTCAAAGGAAAACTTTGTCTGCTCTCTATATTTATATATATTCATAATGATGTTGTGCAAGGATTACAAATTAATCAACTACTGTATGTTGAACAATGGACAATGGACGGTGTCAACTTAGATTGGTGTGATATATTAAAGAGAGATCATTTATTTATGCGTGGAAAAAATAACCTATAAGTTCTTATTTTCACTTGTTGATTAATCGGGTTAAGATGCAATTTTGACTTGAAAGTAACCACTCAAAAGCATTAGGTAACTAAACATTTTTTATTAAACAATTTTGCCTTGCAAGTAGCCAAAACGTTTCAAATTTGCCTAATACTGCTATAAATGTTAATGGCCAATATTAATTCTTTTTAACAATCAACATTAGTTTTTTAATGGTTAGAGTGAATTCACTCTATTTTAAATCCTTTCGTGGAAAATTAAAATTATTCCTAAAAAAGTCAGAATACCCAGCGTTCATGAGTGGTTATTTCCAAGGTAGAATTTCACCTTAACCCCCTTTTAATCACATTCTTATGTTTTTTATTTTTGCTTTTTGCCAGGTGCTTATAAAAACTACAAGGGCATTTAATTAAAAACAAGTGAAATGATAATTAAGGACTTGATAAATAGTAAAAAAAAACTATAGGGAATTTTTTTTTAAAAAAAACAAGGTAAAACTATACTCTATTGCAGATTAACTTTTGCATCACATAATGTGACTTAGTTTTGATGCAATCAGTTATATTGAATATGAATAATATTTACTAAATAATTACTTGATAAAAGACCTATTATTATCAATATCAGTGAATCTAAATGCTCATGCCTTTAGAGAAGTGCAGGGGGTGAATGAAACCAACTTTGTGCTTTCATTTAGCTTTAGTTGTTAATTAAGGTTAATTAACACAAACTTTATTTTTGTGTGTAGTGTGTGTGTGGATAAATGCAATTAATAACATGCAAGCAATATGAATCATGCTGATCCAAAAGGGGTTTTCTTAGAGGCTAAGGAGCTCAATCAGATTTTTGCGGATTTGACCAAAATACACACACACACATGCATGTTACACATGTACGTACATCACGTTCACATGGTCCTGAATTTCAGCTTCTTCGGACTTCTTATCATGGCATATATGGATATAATTAACTCATAATAGAAAAAGAATGTGTATTTTACAATGTAAAAATTGGAGAAAAAAAATTATTGGGAAATATGAGCCTCTATATATCGACGTAATATAATAAATAAATAATGGAGGAACGTGAACAGAAAAGAGAAACTCTTGGAAAGCTTGTACTTGGTGTCATGCGTTTTAAAAAAAAAAAAAAAATTTAAACGCTTTATTAATTTGTGTGTTTTTTTATAAAAGACACTAAAGATATAAAAGCTAAAGCCTGTAAAGTGGGTCAATGACAGCTCAATTCTCTGTTCCCCTCATTTTGTAATTTACAGTTCCTAACTAATTATTATTATTATTATCACTGTCTAATAAATAAATAATACTCCGAACTCCTTACTATAAGGAGGTGATCTTATTATGATTAAGCATTTCATGCGCAACAAGTAAAAATTAAAATTATAAATAATATTTTAGTTGAAGGACACACGTATTGGAATTTCGGTATGTTTCATGAACTTAAAATTATAAATAATATTATTTATTTTAAATTTTATGTCGATGGTTGTTATCAAATGAGCTAATTCGTATAGGGCGTGAATTGAAACGCATGAAGTTATTTGCATTTTTTTTGTGGTTAAGAAAATCAGCACCAAAAAACCACCACTAGTTGAAGGTCATTTCAGTTTAATCACTGGTTCTGTGTTCAAACCCTAAATAAGTAGTTGCATTACTTACAGGATGGTAGCAAGTTCCCCTTTTTGCGGGCCTTCGTTCCCATGAATCGTATTAGTCACTTTGTTAGTAGTATTGTTATCAAACTCACGAGTTGACTCTCTGAGTTTAATGTTTTTACGCTTCTATCTTATAAAAATGAGTCGAGTCAGTAATAAACTCGTGCTAGTTGTAAACTTAGTTAAACTTACGAGTTTATACCCCGAGTTTACTATTTTTACGTTTCTAGCTTATAAAACCGTGTTAACTTACTTTTAAACTCATGTTAGCTTTTTTGACTTGATCATGCTTAGCGGCTTTTGTGTAAAAAATTTATAGAAATTTCTTTATTAAATATGATAAATGATGAATGTTGATGGATTTAATTTCAATTATTTGGATTTAAAATATATTTAAATCAAATTGTTGTCATTTTATATTTTAATTATTTAATTATACACTAGTAATACATATTTAATAATAAAAGTAAATTCACTCGATTCGAATTTATGATACGAGTTTACGTGACTATCATGAGTTTGTTTATACTCATGAATTTGACAATCTTGATTAATAACGTCGGATAACAATAAAGAAATCTACATAAATCAGCATGAAGGATTTGCTGAATAACTGTAAACGGATAAAACCTCCGTCTGTGATCTGGGTTTATGTTGGATAATCTTTTAAGGATGAGTCATTGTTGATATCTCCAACATATGTATATTTAATGAGATCTCAAGTTGTGATATCTTCCTTGATAGGATTGTGATTCTTCCCTTTGATTTTCTACTAATTTATATCGTTTTTGAAACAAGAAAATAATTAAATTATAAATCCATCGTCTCTGTGTGCATGGGGGAAAACACAGAGAGCGCATGTTACACGTGGGAGTTCAATTGAAAGAGAGTGGGCCCGACGACAACCTGGACACCACCCAAGTGTGGTGACGAGAGAACAAGACATTATCCAAATGAATCAGGCCGAAGATTCTCTCTATCTTGGCCCATTTCTGTCTCCAACCCTAAAAACAAGAGTGCCTTTAATTACCAAGTAGTAATTTTTGGTATTTGAGACTCTTCAGTCCATTCCAATTCCATGTGTAAAATACACACACCACTCAAAATCTTACTTTATTGAAAGACAAGTAATTTTTTTGGGAAAATCAGTTTCAGGGCCCCTATTGGTAAAAAATTTCAGAAAAGGCCCAAACAATCTGAAAATTCAAAAAAAGACCCAAGATTCTAAAAATTCCAGAAAAGCCCTTCAGAATTTACAGAGTTGTTAATGGGCTGATATAGTTGTTAGCGGGGTACTGATATAATTGTTAATCGGGTTGATTTAGTTGTTAAAAAAATTTAACAACTAAATCAGCTCAGTTAACAACTATATCAGCACCTTGTTAACAACTATATCAGCCCCATTAACAACTTACTCTTGGGCCTTTTCTAGAATTTTGGGAATCTCAGGGCCTTTTCTGAAATTTTCAGAATTTTAGAGCCTTTTTTTAATTTTCAGATTGTTTGGACCTTTTCTGGAATATTTTGGCCAATAGGACCCTGAAACTGATTCTCCCAATTTTTTTCACTTTTATTATTTATAATTATAGTTTGGAAGAGACAGAAGAGCAAAAGAAAAATCCAAAAAATGATCACGAATGATAAAAGGGGGCCGGATAGGTATGGCAACTTGGGGAGCATGTAGGCATATTGATTGATGCAGGTACAATGATTCAAACTGAGAGTGGGTCCCACAAATAATATTGCAGGATATTTTATCCCCACCTTAACTCCTCCGAACCCAACAAAAACGGGTACAGTTCCTCTCCTTGGCATCCTCTCTCCTCATCCCTCACAATCGCATCTGAGTCGTCCAAATCTTGATCCAACGGTTCAGTTTTAAAAAAAAATCAGAAAAAGACAAAAAAAAATCAAAAAAAGACAATTTTTTTTTAAGACTTGGACCGTTGGATCAAGATTTGGACGGCCCAAATGTGATTGTGAGAGATGGGGAGAGAGGCCGTCAAGGAGAGGATCCTCTCGCAACAAAAACAATGCCACCATGCCTCTCTCTTTTTTCCCACCAATGGGAATCCCACAAAAGAAAAAGAATGCAAAAATCGTGTGTGATATGACTCTAATCCTATTTATAAGTTCCTTTTAACTAAATTACATATATTAAAGAGAGATAGTTAACTCAATGATTATGAAATAAATTTTTAACTTTACTCTCATTTATGGATAGTATCTTTCAACTCTTTATCCTCTTTCAAAATTTTTTTTTGAACACTTTCTCTTTATTTTCATTGACACAATTAAATATGAGAGAAATTGTCATAATCTTATTTATCACCTAAAAGAGGATTTATAAATAGGACCACATTTTTAATTAAAAGGAGCTTATATATAAGATCAATAGTAACTTGTAATCTCATCCTTTTCTTCTTCACTCAACTTCCCAACCACGTACCAGCACTCCTTGTAGTGCGATAGTATTGGGATGTGTATCCCCTCCTTAGGTCCTTAGTTCGAATCCCCCTCCCCTCGCCTTGTAATTAAAAAAAAAAAAACTTCCCAACCACGTACTCTTGCTAATTAAATGAGTTTTTTTTTTTTAAAAAAAAAAGCCTCTAGAACTCCTCTAACCTTTTGTTCGGATCAAAAGTTTAGACGAAGACTTGAACAGTTTCTAGCTCTGATTATTTTGATACGATGATGTCATGACTCGTGTCGCAAGTAAACTCCTAAACTTTGTGCTTGTCTTTGTTATTAATTTAAAAAGAAAAAAGAATTTACCTCATGGTATTTTTTCCTACATAATTTTCTTCCTTATCCAAATTAAGGGTAAGTTTTATCTGTACCTAAATTTACCGTCATTTTCCAGCAAGAACAACCAATGGTGAAGCGATGTGAGCCTGTTTGGCATAACAGCGAAAGAAGTGGCTTTTTTTCTTATGTGGTTTTTTTGTTGGACTTTTTTTTCTGATGTGCTTTTTCTGATGTGATTTGTGTTTGGGATAGTGGTTGCAGAAGTAGTTTTTTCCTTGATGGGCACTTGTTTGGCATACATGGTTTTTAAAAAAATAGTTGAGATGAAAAATGACTAAAAAGGGTATGAATCATATGTGTGTGTGGAGGTATAAAATGTGATAATTTAAAATTAAAAATAAATATAAAGTGTTGCACAACCAACACACATGTCTTCCTCAATCAAGCTACGTTTTATTATTTTAATACTAATACTAATAATATTTGCCTTTACAATTAAAAATCTATCTTGAGCAAAAAAAATTAAAAATCTATCAGCCATGTGCCCATGTCTTATTATTATAATAATTTTTTTTGGTATAGACATCTCATTATTTTATTCTTTCATCTTCCTCCACTCACTTTACCTAGACGTCTCATTACTTTTTCAGAGCCTCCACTTCAACTTCCAAATTTTTAGCCTTTCTTCCTTCCACCTCACACCCAGATTCCAGATTTTCTTCTATCTCCGGCGAAATTGAAGAGGAGGACAAGAGGTAGCTCGTGAAAGAATAGGAGATTAATTGCAGGGGAAGGCTATCGAAATTGAAGAGGAGAGGAAGAGAGAGAAGGCGAGTATATGCAGGGTACAACTATCCAAAAAGAAGAGAAGTGTGATGCCAGAAGATGATGAGGTTAGAAGCAACAAAGTCTTGCTTCAAAAAAATTTTTTTTTTAAAAAAAAACCCAGCTTCAAGTTTGAAGCACATCATATAATTAGGTCATCCAAACACTCATAATTTTGCTTCTCCAGTGACTATGCTTCTAATGTGCTTAATTTAATATCCACAGCTATGCCAGACAGGCAGGCACGTAATATATGGGGATTCAGTATCAGAAATAAAAGCAAATAAAATTGCTGACTGCTGATGGAAACAGAGACAAAAAGGTTAGGGTTGATTATTTGACCTAAAAGTAAGAGCCAAATAGCCAATTAAGAGGCGTATGATTTGAAACATCTATAAATGCTTCATCACTTTAAATTAAGGGTTAAGGTAACTTTTTATTCATCTTTTGTTACACGAAACCCTCGACCCGCGGCTCTCTCTTGCCCCAAACCCCTGTTCCTCTCTTCTGCTTGGGATTTTGCCTCGCCGGCGGCGTCTAAGCCGCCAGCGAGCCTCCTTTTGGTCCACAATCGCGGCCAAAGTGCAGATTGGCCCTCGGAGTGTCATGTGAAGGTGAGATGTAGGGCGGAACAGGGACATAGAGCGGTGGCCGTCCTCCGTCGTTGACACCGGTTCTCCTCTGGTCTCCGTCCTCAGTGCCTTCCCAGATCCGGCGGCCCTCGGTTCTCTGGTCGCATCGGTGGCTCTCCCTCGTCTTCGGCGGTGGGGGTTTTTGTTTCGATGGCTTCTCTGTGGGTGGTCTCTGGCTCGCCGGTCGTTGCTAGCTCGATGGTGGCCTCTAGCTTCACAGTGGTCTCCGGCTTTGCGGTGGCTTCCGGCGTGTGGGTGGCTTTCAGCGGAGGGGGTGGCTCTACTTTCCTTTTCCTGTTGTTCTTATCGCCTTTTAATTCTAGATGTCTTCTATTATTGTGGCTTTGTTCCTTTTGTGTCTGTGTTAGTTGTCTGATGTTGGGGATTTGGATAATTATGGTGGTGTTATTTGTGGTGGACTGGATTTGTGATTTTGGGGGAAGGGTTTTATCGATGGTTGCTGCTAGTTTGTGCTTGACCTATGTGATGACCATTGCTAGGATTGTTCGATGGGGGCAAATCCATGTCGCTTATGTTAGCCAGAATCTGTTTGGTGGGTGGCTAATGTCACTAGGTTTACTTCAATGGATGAGCAAGAGTATTCTTCAGGACCTCACTTGTCTCTTTTTATCTAAGGTTGGGTGTTTTCTGTCCTGTACGCTAAGTAAGGGTGTTTATGTAGCTGACCTATGTGCAGCTGTTTCTTATAAGGAGGTGTGCCCAATCGGGTGGATTTTGCAACCAACACCTTCTTTCATGTCCTTTCTAACCTTGGATGGCCAGGAAGCAGATGAAGTCCTTGAAGTTACTTTTATTACTATTTGTTTTATGGTGACTAGCTCTCCTTACTGTTGGTTTGATGTTGTCTATTTGTTAGTCTTCGTATTTTGTTTTGTTTTTCGCTTAGGTTGTTATCATCAGTGTATGTGTCTGATGTAACTTTATTATTAGTATTAATATATGTTCCTATTTCGACAAAAAAAAAAAAAGGTAACTTTTTATTCAGAAGCAATATTACTTTCCAAGTTTTTTTTTACGAAAGACTATTGCCAAGTCCCAAGAAATGAAATTAATCATAAAAAAATCTTATATTAAATTTGTCTCACACAAGACTTTTTTGTGATTAATTACTGAATTCCTCTAACAAAAAAGTCTCATTGACAAAATAACTTTATTTGTTGCTAAAATGACCCTATGAAAACCTTGTCATGAAAATGGCTTCTAATGTTGTCAAAATGACTTTGCATGTTGTAAAAAATTCTCTAAGTTTTTCATTTGTTGTGTAGAATTTTAGAAACCTAGACAATTTTTTGCAACATGAAAATTAATTTTAATAACATAAGAAGTCATTTTCACAACAAGATTTTTATAGAGACATTTTAACAATTAATAAAGCCATTTTGACAATATGAAGAACCATATTGACAATAAGATTTTTTTGTGAGAAGAATTCTGTAACTTATTCAAAATTAATCACAATTGTGAGGGGAATTCGGTATGAAACTTTTTTGTGACTAATTCTATACTTTGGGACCTAATAGTTATTTTCCCTTTTTTAGGTCTAATATTACCCCTGAAAATGTTAAACTAGAACAATGTTATCTTTTTTTGTTAAAAAGTTAAAAGTCAACATTACATTTTTAATGGTATAGGGTAACATTACTACATTTTGAAATTTTCAGAGTGACATGAAACTTGAATTTTTTTTTTAAAGCAACACTGCTTCTCAACAAAAACTTTTAAAATAAATTTGTATCTTAGCCCTTAAATTAAAGTCAACACATCCATCACTAATTAACATATATAAAGCCTTTCTCTTACTATATATATATATATATATATTGTAGAATGATCAAATTTCATAGATTAACGAAGCCTTTCCCTTACTACATGCTGCTACCCTATACTCGATCAAGATCGACGATAACACTATTCTTTCGAGCAAAAAAAAAAAAAAACGATAACATTATTCTTAAATTGCCATTATCAGCTATTTGTTCTTGTAGTAATTTTCTACCTTGTTTGATCCTTGCATTGTTGGTACCTTGCATAAACACTGAACATAGCTAACAAAATAAACAAAAGATTGGGAGAACTTGGGTGCAATTGTCAAATCGTATGCGTTGGGCTTTAATAGCTCTACCAGTATTTTCCTGTATCTTACTAGTAATTCAAAATGGGCCATATGGACTGATAAAATTAAATAATGGGCTTAGCAAAATCATTGGGCTTGGGCCATTTAGATTCTGCCTGGGGCAGTAAGAGTTCATCTATTCTCATCTGTCATTTGTCGGCCCTGATGTTGAAGCAAACTACCCCACACTCCCCCCGTACAGTGTACACTTAGCCCATGTTTCATATGATGCCTATGGACCCTTCGTCCTTGGCGCAACTGGCAAAAGGGGTTGGACACTCTCATTAAAGGGAGGGGATTTAATCCTGGAGTTGGTCAAGGCGCTGAGGGAGGCATCCTAACTCCTAGGTGCCTAAGTTAATACCTGAGGATAATAGACGGCTCGTCCAACATCGGTATCACCTAGGAGGAAGGGAGATTTCGCTCTGCTCTAGGATCGTGGGTGAACCCGACTCCTTTCCTAAAATTTTTATATCAAAAAAAAAATATGATACCTATGGCTCTAAATATATAATTGATTTTTTTTTTGTGTATAAAAAAAATAATTGAATTTTTAAATTTATGTTTGGTACTGCTTAAATTAATTTTATTTCATAATTAGTCGTAATTATAAAAAGACTATAATGCCCAAAACATTTACCCCGCCGCCCCGCCCCATGCAAGCCTTTCTTTCTCAAGGTTCCCCACTGTATATGCTGCCTCAAAGTCTTGATCGCCTTTCATTAGATCAAGTTTTGTGTTCATTGTTTGGGAGAGAGCATTAATAAACCTCGCAAATTTTCCCTGTGTTAGTCAACATAGGCAATCAATTTATGGTCACCAAAATTCGAAAAGAAACTTCAGTTTGATTAGCATTGAGAATCCGTAAATTAAAGGGGAGAAGGGAAGATCGTGTGGAGATCATAAACTTGGGGGTTGAATCAACACCAAGTATTAATGTGTAAGGCTAAAAAATTAAACAAGAGAGGAAATGGGTCAATCAGATTAATTTGAGAGGAGATAGAAGGAGGAGAAGAAGACGACGACGACGACGATGGCGGCGTATTGCTGGGGGCTTCGTTAAACTCTTATAACAGCCACGTGAACAAGGAAGGCTCTTTTTCAGTACAACAAAACAGATTCATGCTACTGGCACCTCCTTTTCGAAAAATCCGATCAATCCATCGATCTCATCCTTATTCACCTCAGACAACTGAAACTCCTCTAGAAACTTCCTTTAAGCACGAAACAGCACATTTCTCATTGTTTGGGGCCGGTGGACACGTCAGCGCCTTAGGAATTCTGTTCTCCTTGGAGCTTCGGAGTTCGGCAGGTCTCGTCCTCATCCCTGCCGCTCTGCGCCACCGCGCGCAGCCTCCGCCAGTGTGTTGACGCGATTGGTCAGAGCTTCAGTCAGGGCATAGCGATGGTGGAGATGCTTGCGTTGACGTAGATGCAACGATCTCCTTTTTGTTTGGAATACTCCTTTTTTTTTAATGGGTAAGCCAAGAGCTTGAGGTTTACAAACGTCTAAGATTAGACTACATCTGTGACATTCCACCACACTTAAGATTTAGTGAGTTCACATATTTAATAAGTTGTGATGAAATAATTACAAAATCATGATTTATCTCTTAAGCCGATTGTGCTAAATAATCAGTACATTTTAATGTTTCCTATAAGTATGAATAATTTTTTGATCCTCGTGTGAAATGATAAGGGATCTTATCTGTATTTCCTCTCTCATAGGATGATATTGTCCACAGTCAAGTAATAGCAAATGAATAACATCCAATGAATAAGTATAAAGTATAATCTTCTTAAAACTTAATTGTTTGCATAGTATAAGGTATAAGGCCCTTGTAGATAACAAGAATTTCCGCAACAATTGACATGGTATGCCCTAACTTCTGTTGAAACCCACATATCTAGTTTCCCTGGTGATTTATGATTACTCCTCTACAAGTTGCCTGTCCACTGTTCTTATATGATCCATCCACATCCACGCTTACATAACCTGGATCTGGGGGACACCATCTCGCTTTTGTTTTGTCTAGTATCTGCATAATTAGATGTTGGAAACGGCCATGTGCCACTCCTTCCATTAAGTAAAATATGCATCTTTGTGTAATCGTTCTTAGCTGATCTCTTGTGCCTTCAAATACTTTTGTACACCTATTCTTCCAAAATAGATCGACAACACACAACACCAAATGTTCTGTACCAAGAATACACCCTTTTAGATCGTACTTATTGTATATGTGAAAAAAAATTTATGTATACCCCTTATGAATCCAAACGTGATTCTAAATATGCATGTAGATGGATGAAATTTTAGAGGGATAGTCTGTCTAAAATTTATTATAAATAGAGATGGTTATGTCCAGTGGCGAAGCCAGGATTCTATATTTGTGTGTGCATAATTAATGGGGGATTCGGGGGTTCGCTGCCCCGGAAATTTTTTCTTTTAAGGAAGTTTTAAATACATTAAAAAACAAAAGAATATAGACCAGAAAAGAAAAGAAAACTTCAGTTTAATATAAAAAATAATAATCTAGAGTCAACTAAGCAATATCAAATGCAAGAATGAACTATACTCAAGAAGATACAGGCATATCTCGCTGAAGGAAAATTAGGAAACATTTATGTGTATGTGAGGCTGCTAGTTTGCCAAACCCAGTTTTCGTTCTCAAAAACCAATCTCCTAGAAGTAACACTCTTACCATTTACAAAACCCAATTTTAGGTTAATATTCCATTTTTCAAAAGTCACTTTTGAGTTACTCAAATAAACATTATCAAAACTGAGTTTTACAAAAGTGAGGCTGGACCTTCAAAACTAATAGCCACACATATACTATGATATTTTACTAATTTATTTTTATTAAGTTTTCTTAGGTTGTTTCCTATTTTATTAAAAATCTTAAGCATGCATATTTATGATTTGTGTGAATGTATGTTCATATTCAAGAGACCTGATTCCCCCCTCCATAATTAAGGGTATCTTTTATGGGTGCACTTGCACTCATAGGAAACAATATGGCTCCGCCATTGGTTATGTCTCAAAATTTTATAACCCCAAAAAAACTTATTTAATAATACTCTGGTCTCATTTATAAATTTATTTTAACTAAATCACACGTACCAAGGAAAGATAGTTAGCTCAATGATTATGAGATAAATTTTTAACTTTGTTATGAATGAGTATTTTTCAACTCTTTTTTCTCTTTCTATTTTTATTGGTATAGTTAATATAGTAAAATTACCATAATCTCATTTATTATTTAAAAGACGGCTTATAAATAGAACCGGAATAGTACTGTGCTGAGTGGCTTTCAAGTAATTTCACTCTTTCACTCTCAAGACACTCTCAATCTCAAGAATAGGACCTGAGTAGTAGTGGGGGCGTCCGGTTTCTCTCATTTTCTCCCCCCTCCCCATCTCTCCCAGGCGCATCTCAGCCGTCCATTCTGTGATCCAACGGCCGAGATTAAAAAAAAAACAAAATTTTTGTTTTTTTTTAATCTCGGCCGTTGGATCACGGAATGGACGGCCGAGATCTGACTGTGAGGGATGGGGAGAAAAAGAGACAATGAGAGGATCCGGTTCCAGTAGTGGGGCTAGTGGCTTTCAAGCAATTTCACTTTTATGACGCTCTCAATTTCAAGTTATATTCAGTCTATCATACCAAACATCACAAAATTGATAATACAAGTGCTAAATCCAGTACTCCATCTAGTCCTAATTATAAAACCTAGTTAATTTTTTTAAGATATTAAGAAAGCTAATTAAATTATTTTAGAGTATTTTTATTTTCAAACTAATTAGTTTAATTAGTAAATCAATATATAATATAAGAATATACAACATATGAAATGATTAAATAACTTATTTAGCTTTCTTAATCTCTCCAAAAAAAGTCAACTAGGTCTTATAATTAAGATCGGAGATAGTATCAATCCCTCCAATGCCACGTATCAAGCAAGGCCTCATGGTCTATCTCTATGACCCCCTAGCACGTGTATGATTATTGATCATCATTCTCTAACTAATTGTGAACTACAATTAATTAATTATCATCAAAGAGATTTTTTTTTTTTTTTTTGTGTACAAGTGGCAAGCATAAGCTTGAAGTTTAAAATAACGCAACCTAAGACAAAGAACTAAATTCATCCCCAACAAACATTTTGTCAAGAATGAACTGAGTTCTATGTCTTGGATGCACTTCTGGGACTAACCGTAATTGCATATCTTTTACATGCGCTTCTTCAGCCAAAATATCTGTACATTGAATAATCTCCCTATTTGAGTAAGACAGAACAACATGTCAATCGCCATATAATAGTTGACGTGTGGCCTCAATTTCCGCTTTGAATCCAATACACTATCTCTTAACAAAATATTTAACGCCTCCAAAGAATCCGAGAAAACCTGCACTACTAGAAAAAGCCAAAATAGCGACGGAAAAAATCCGTCGCAATTAGTGACGGAACTAAAATCCGTCGCAAATTGCAACGAAAAAAAAAATCCGTCGCAAAAGGCAAAAGAAAAAAATAAATCCAAGAATATTAGTTTCGGCCAAAAGTCGGGAAAAAATCCGCCAATTTGCGACGGAAAAAAAATAATCCATCGCAAAATTTTGCGACGGAATTTAAAATCAGTTGCAAATTGCGACGGAAAACTAATTCCATTGCAAAATTTTGCGACGGATTTTTTTCCTGTCGCAAAAGTAAAAAAAAAAAAAGAATCAGCGGATATTAGTTTCGGCCAAAAGGCGGGAAAAAATCCGCCAATTTGCGACGGAAAAAATCCGTCACAATTGCGACGGATTTGAAATCCGTTGCAAATCTTGAAATACAGACAAATTTAAATCCATTTAAGTCCGATCCGTAGTCCTCTTCACGCGTCTCTCACCTCCAGCCCTTCGCCTGTTAGTCTCGCAACTCCGGCCGTCCGCTTGCTCATGTCGCGTTGTCCAGCCGACGGCAGAAACACTCAGCCATTTTTCTCGATCTCAGCCACAAACTCTTGTCGCTTGTTCGTCCCTCTAGATCTGGATCTCGGCCTCTCGCACTCAACCCTCGCGCTCGGCCCTTGCTGGAGACTGAATCTGAGGCTCGAGTTCTCACCGCGCTTAATTCTCCCAACGCCCTACAGGTTCGTTTCAAACGATTCTTCTCTTTGTCTCTGTTTCTATTTCTGAAATTCTTCACTGTAATCACTCATACATGTTTTGCATTTATTTCGTAATTTCTTATAAACGGTTCTTGTTTAGTTGTTCCATATAGAATTTAGAAGTCGGAGTCTAGCGGATCTGTCTCAATCGTATTCCCCCTCCTCCTTCCCAAGTTTTCATTTAATTTCTCATCTCCGAAATCTAAGAATAGTGCTCTGTTTGGTGACTGCATAGAAAAATTTATATATATTGATTATGTGTTTTGATATTTGCTGATACAATGATCCAAGTCTGCAATGTGGCTTATATCTCTTGCAGTCTTATCCAAGCAAGTCTGCCTTTTCTGCATCATTATCTTACTGCTTTTGGGTTTTGGTTGGGAACATGGTGAGGACATGAATTCTTCGATCTGAATATGTTGAAAATTGACAAAAAGCTGAAAGAAGACTTGTTCTTATTACCTCCCATATTGGCTTACTGATAATTTCAAACTATGTTACTCTTTAATTTCTGTTTTTACTATCCAGCGTTGGCTCTTGTTGTTTTGGTTTTCAATCCAAGGGGCCAAGATAGCATGTGTTTTTAACTTTTTATATAGCAGACGAAGCAAACAGTGAAGGAATCTTAATTTATTATTAGAAGAGAGGAAATTATAATAACTATTTTTTATTATATTATATTTGCTTATATGCAGCAGATATTAAATTTCTGTATAATGTATAATCTTGGTAGTTAGAGATATTTTAGGATCTAATCAGATTATGGAATTTGAATTTTGTAATTGCTTTTTTGTTTTATAATTCCTAGATATTAGGATCTTCCTTTTATAATTCCTAGATATTAAAATCTTGAAAGCATATGAATAATAAAAATAAAAATAAAAAACTCAAAGGATTTTGTACATTTCTATTTAATTTCGTAATTTTTTATTTAATTTTTTTTTTAGGAATCGAGTTTTGCAACGGAATGATCGAATGACCATACTGGTGCATCAAACACAGGAGATGATGAATCATATGCAGATTCTACTTCAGTCCTAATGAAGGACAAGGGTGACTATATTGCTGTTGTTTAGACTTTTTTTTTTATTACATATTGTTCACAACATTATTATTTATATTTTGTTTTCTCTATGTAAATTCTTTGGGATTGTTATTATATATTTTTATGGTATACAATTTTTTTTTCATCTTTTTTATGTAATTTTTTTAAAATTATTTTTTAAAAATAAAAAAATAATAAAACATATTTTTTTAAAAAAATGATTAAATTTGCGACGGATTTAGAAATCCGTTGCAACTGCGACGAATATAAATCCATCGCAAGATTTATATCTGTTGCAAAAAAACATGGCTTTGCGACGGATTTTTTCCATCACAAAAACCATTTTTTCTAATAGTGTTGTATTCTTTAAAATTTATAAAGTTGACAAATCTTGAACCCTGTCTTAATAGCCATTAAGACAGGGCTCGACCAAAAGGGGGGGGGGGGAACAGATACAAAAAAGTCTTGTCAATGAGTTGAGTGGCATCTCCAAAATGTATGGCGCGTTGCCTTCCGCGACAAGTAATTTTTTTCCCATGACAGTTGCAGTACTACGGTCATGGGTGGACCCAAGTGTTGGGTTGGGTGAAATAATTGTTTAGTGTCTTATATTAAAAAAAGATATATTTGATAGTATTGATAATAAGACAATTATGATGGAATTCTAAAAAATAAAGCTTAGAATGATGACATTATAATTATTTTTATTATAATATACTTTTTTTATTAAAATATATGTACTTGAACTTATTGAGTGCCCACCTTTCATTGTAATTTATATGGTTGCATTTATTTCTAACAGTATTTAACTTTACTTTTTTTAAATGACAGGTTTGTAAAATAATTGTCTTTCTCATTATATCATCAGTATTTACTTGATTTCATAAATATTTTTTTGATATATTTTTTATTGTTTATATTCTTTTATTTTTCAATGCATTTAAAATTTTCTTTAAAAAAATATTCGGGGGTGTTATCCCGAATCCCCCACCAATTATGCCTCCCTTGCATAATTTTTTGGATTTGCTCTTGACTACAGTGTACCCACAAATTCAAGAACTATTAGCTAGGGACAGGGAGGTCAAGATTTTGCACATTCCCAGTGGACTGAACGCCTTAGCAGATGGTTTAGCAAAAGTAGGATTGAGGAGTTCTTCTATTCCAAGTAACTGTCCAAGTAATTTGTGGACTGTGCTTGCTAATAAGTTTATCGGACTTGATCTCCAACTTAGTTTATTTAATAGTTAATGGCTGATGGCTTCTTTTATAC
The DNA here is from genome assembly GCA_034222035.1 of Acacia crassicarpa. Lineage (NCBI taxonomy): Eukaryota > Viridiplantae > Streptophyta > Magnoliopsida > Fabales > Fabaceae > Acacia > Acacia crassicarpa. Next base: position 1,467,054 of record JAWXYG010000008.1, read on the forward strand.
CCAAAAAAAAAAAAGAAGTAATTTTTTCTCCTCTCTATGATGTAGTTATTTAATTAGAGATATATTAATGTATGATAAAGTGTTATTTTTACGATAATATAGAGGGAAACAGAGAGATAAATATTTTTTCTCCCATGCCGAGAGATAAGTAATTAATGGATTATACTAAAACTATGGAGATTATTAACGTTTTGACACTTGTGTGTTTTTAATAAATCAAGGGTTATGGAGTAATTTTATAATGAAAGTTTTAAAAATTGGGTAATTTTGCCTATATTGTTATTCCAATTAATTTTGATTGTTAGTTGACTAAATATACTGAGTTCAGGGGTGGAGAAAAGGGGTGCTAGGGGTGGCCCCCGCCCCCCTAATATAGTAGTTAACGACCCAAATTTTTGTAAAATTATATGTTGGCCTTGTAAAATTTTTAATGTTTTTACTTTAGTCCTTATTATTTCTATAGTGAAGGGACTAAAATAGAAATATTGAAATATTTGTAGGGTTAAAATGAAATTTTATAAATATTTGGGTTCTATTCTATAAAATTCACCCCCAACTGCAATTTCTGGCTCTGCCTCTGAATTTGAGTTGACGGTCTACATATTATCTACTTTTTTTTGTTACGGTGTAAATTTACCTCGAAAGTCTATGTGTCATCAACTCTATTGTTTTTTTTCCCCCTCGAAGTTAGATTTAAATTTTTCGGAATAAATTTACATTTTAATAAAAATGACATAAATGATATGTGGATTGTGAGTTTATCATATTTGATCAACTAATTAATAATCAAGATTAATTGGGATAATAGTCAACACAAAATTGTGCCCTTTTGAAACTCCCGAAATAAAATTCCTCCTCAACATACTTTGACAAAATTGCCTTAATCCTTAAATCAACGTGATACAAATCACTGGGTTACACGGGGACGGGTTAAAGATGTTTGACGGGGGGTTGAAAGTTGAAACATGTTGACCTGTGTCCAACTGTCAAACGTTTTCCCCCACAAACAGTGATGCTTTCTTTACCTTTACTCCAAGAAACGACGCCGTACTTCTGAAATGCTCCCTCCACGTCACCCACTCTCGACGGCCCCGTGGGGCCCCCCTCCCTCCTCCACTGCCGCGCGGAGCCCGCGTCAGTGTTCCTTGCGATTGGTCAAATGGCGTGGTAGTTTCGTAATTATGTGGACGTGAATGGGGTAGTTTAGTTATCATGGTGGGGATTTTCAGTTCCTAACAGACTTCTTAAGCTGCTCCTGCGAAGCGGAAAAACAGAAACACTTCGCAACTTTGTCCCAAGCATCAACCCTTTATTTTCTGGTGCATTAGACAATAATGGAGAATTCCGAGGTCAACAACCTCGTACCTTGTTTTCCAACTCCGACCACTATTTATTCTTCCATCATCGGCTGCCTCTTTCTCTTTTTATTCATATGTTTTCTGTTCCTGGAAATTTTGGGTTTTCCTGGGAATGGTTTTAGTATTCATCCGTTTTGCTTGGTTTTGAGTTATGGGTTTGATTTTGTATGGTGTTATTTTTTCAATGTTGTCAGCAGAAATTGACGGCGTTGAAGAAGGCTTACGCCGATATAATCCTCAACACGGCGAAGGAGGCGGCGGCTCGTGTAATGGCGTCGGAGAGAAAAGCCTTTAGGTTCCAAAGGGAGCTTCTTGCGACTAAAGAAGAGTCACTTAGGATGCTACTTAGGCTTAAAAAAATGTTGGATTCAAAGGTATGATCTTTACTCTCAAATGCTTTTGCCTGCGTCTCTTTTTCTTTGTTTACTTTAGTTTTGGTTGATCACTCTAATGTGTGTTTGTTTGTTGTGTCTTGGGTTTAGTTTGAGATTCTAGTCGATCACGAGAATTTCGATCATTTCACTTCATATGAATATTTTGAAACGGATTTTTGGCTAATTACTTGGAAACCAGTTTGACTGAATTCAGGATACGAGAGATAGATATAAATTGGAAACCAGATAGATAATTCTTGGCTAATCACTTAAGTGTCGATTATCTTTGAAATACAATGCTTGACTCGCAGTTTATCATGCCTTCCTTTAATGTTATCAGTGCTAGACATTTCAATCGTAAGATATCCATTGTGAAAAAAGTTGTTTTGATTCTTTAAATGCTGTTCCTGTTGTGTGTTTTACTTTTAAAAAGCATACATGAGTTTGGTAACATTGACATTTTTATCAGCTTTAATTTCAGGGTTATGTTGATATCAATTATAGAGTGTAAAGTATAAATAATAACAAGAGTCTTGCGGTAAAGTGTTGTTATTTCTCTTTGATTCTCATAGTGATCTCTTTAACTAGGAATGCCATCAACATATGGGTTATGTGAGAACAATCTGGGAATTTTTATTAACCTTTACCTTTTGCCCGTTTGGGTTAATAAGGAAGGAACTTGCAGTGAATATATCTTTGTGATACCCTCTAGCATGCATTTCATGTTCATATGTTTTCAATTGTCTTACAAATTAGGCTAGTTTTAGATTTAGGAACTATGTAAAGAAATCTAGTTTCTGCTGTTCTGTGTTGATTAAGTTTTGGCCCTAATTTCAACTGACCATTTTAGCACTTATCGACCATGTTTACAATTATCCAAGCCATATTTGAATTATAGATGTGGGGCCCTTTGAGCTAACTCAATTCAATTCGAAGAGATTTTCTGTAACCATTGTTTTGCACGATTTGTGGCCATTTTACAGGTTAGGGAGGCCGAGACTACATCTTGTAGTCAAAAGACGAAGATTGAGGAACTTGAAGCACAGCTCCAAGAAGCTGAGGAAATAGTTAGGGACCTAAGAGAAGAGTTGAGAGAAGTATATACTGCATTGGCGAAAGCGAAAAATAAAACAATGCATCGCCCGGCTAAACGAAACATAGAAGATGAAGCTACAGCTCAGGAAAACATTGTAATAAACAATCAACTTGACCCTCACAGATCCTTGTATTATGCACTCGATTCACAGTTTGAATCGGTCTCAACTGATGACATTAAGGATTCAATTGGAAATGGTTCGCATGAGAGCTGTAAGAGTTGTCTGTCACATGATCATATAAATAATAATTGCTACATTCATAACCCTGATTCTTCTTCTAGAGTCATTAGAAGAAAAGCACCTGAGCTATACCGAAACGGATGCACTCAAAGAATACATGCTTCTGAAAGCATCCTGTTTGGTGGAAATATTTCTCTTTCTGGAAATACAGATGATGCGCAGAATGAGACATTAATGATGGGTAATGAAGATAGTGGAGAAGGTAAAGGGGCTTTAACAACTGATACGAAAAATGATGTTACCTCTGAAGCAGAGAAACTAGATGAACTTAAAGTGGCAAGTGCTGATACAAACCTTGTCAAGCTGCAATTTTGTAAGAAAAAGAGAAGATCAAAGCATCTTGGAATTCAAAAAGGCACTTTAAAAGAGGAAGTATTAGCTAATGTGCGGATTTGTAGAAAAAAGAGGAGAATTAAGAGAAGGAAGCATCTGCAATCTGGATTTTCTGAATCTGACCAAGTCAAGGAAATTAAAGCGTCTTACTTTTCCTGCACAAATAGTTCTCTATATGCATCTGTTACCAATGATCCATCTAATGAAAATTCTTCCAAGGTATGTGAAAATGAAGCTCAAAAGGATATGATGTTTCCTTCTGCTGAAGTACCCACTGAAACAACTTTGATGAGTAAGCAATCAGGATCTCAGAATGATGCTGAAAAAGAGAAAGGGCTCATAAAATCTGGCTGTTCTTGGGATGAAATGAAAGATGATAAGGAACCGTTGCATGAATCTCAATCAATGGGACAAGAGAGTTTGTCCATAGAAAGATTGACGATTCCAGCTTGCAGAGCCAATGTTGAGGCAGCTAATGAGTTGTCAGACAAACTGGGTCTTAAAGAATCTGATTTAGATGATAAGGTTTCTTGTCAACCAGTAAATAATAGGCTTCTCAAGTACACATTCCAAAGAAAACGCAAGAAAGATTCTCAAAGTAGCCCTGATGTGGATTGCTCTCTTGAAGAGAGCAGTTTAAAGAGAAAGTGCGAAGAGAAGCAGAATGGACATGTCAAGCCTCAGAAATCATGCTCAATAACAGAATCAACTCGTGACAGCCGGCGGCTAGCACAGGTTGCTCGTCAGGTTGGTAATGTATATTCAAAAAATTTTACCTCACTCTTTTAGGTATTGCATTTTGTGATTATCTATCCAAGAATGTTCAACGCATGTGATTTTGTATCACTCTATTTGGGGTTTGGGATATGGTTGGAAACTCGATGAAAGATATGGAAGGCCAAGTGGCCAATTAGTGACCAAAACAATTGATGAGATTGACTTAAGCACTGATCTTTGGTCTAGTTAGAACACCTTGGTTGCCTTTTAGCCTTAAAAATCTTACAAGCAACTCTAGAAATTTAGTTTTCTTTTTTTTTTTTTGGATAAAGGGCCACGATCCGCTTGTTTTGCTTGATCATGTGTTGTATTACTTCACAATTTTCTTTAAGGTGCCATATCTCATTTGGGATTACTTTTGGAGCAAAAAACACCCTTTGACCCAATCATCTTCTCTTGATTAACAAAGTAATTACTTTACTAGCAAAAGTATACACCCTCAAATAATTTATGTAAGTATCAACATCTGTTCTTAATTCCAACATTGCGATTGTTGAGAATCTTAAGATGGATTCCGTATAATATAGAGGCTTGCTTCTCTTTGACAATAAAATAGTTCATTACTTTATTAACTCCTAAATCAAGAAAAGGAAATAAGCATTGAAAACGCAAATTACTCTATTGATCCCAATGTTTCACTTGTTATTAATTTGATTCCTCTGCATTAGGAGTTTGTTGGTCCGTCCTTATTGTTTTAAAAGAAATTTGAATTTCCTTATCAGCATGTAAATAAATTTCCTTGTCATTTTGACACTCTAAACGTCCGTTATTTATGCTTGACAATTCATCCGAGTCACCTAACCTTGGTGATAGCATATCATACAGTAGTATTATAAACCCTTTCATTGGCACAAACCTTTCATGGTCAATATTTTAAGATGAAATTTAATGACTCAGTGAAGAGCTTTAATGACAGCGACTACATAGTAGGGTAATTTCTAGGGACTTGATTGAAAATTAAGTTGAAACTCTTGAAATCAGTAGAGTAATTTGATATTGAAGTTTATCTTAACTATGAAATCCTTTATTAGAAACTGGTTTTGTTTAAATATTTCAGTCATGAATATACATGCATCTTTATGCAGCAGTTTTAAAACAGTAAAAGCATGCATTCTTGTGGTTACTTAAAACAAGAGAGAAGCTAATAGTTTTCATAATTTTTGGTTTTGCAGCTCATATCGTTATCTGAGAAGAAATGGTGGCAATAAATGTGTATGTTACTTACTGTCAAGAGGATTCTTATTGGAGATAGGATGCAGTATTTGAAGCACTATTGTTTCAGAAGATGGTGTTTGAAGGATGGTTGAGGCAAAGCAATAGAATGTGTTCATAGGCATATTACTAATATATATATTTATATATATATATACTTTCCTCTATCCTTAACAGTTGCTAGACAGTATGTTCTGTGTAACATAATTTATTGGGCCCTCATTTATGATATTATCAATACATCTATATAAATTTTATACCAGAGCCCGGTCAAACTGGCTAGAATTCAAAAGGATAAATCAATAACGCACAAGGTGGAAGAAGTCATTCATATGAAGTTACTTCTAGCTATCAAAGTTGTGAACTGAAACTCGCTTAATTTGCACATGTCCTTCAATGTCATTACCTCAGAGAAGATAAATAAGGAGAAAATGCCACACAGTAACATCAGAACCTATTGTTTTTCCAGTAAACCAGAATATAGTAGTGGTATATATGAATGAATACAGGACATGGACCAGAACTATACATGAGTTGCACTATTTTACATATATGGACAGTTTGTAGAGTTTAAAGCTAAGACCACCAAATGCTTTTTCAATCAAGGACTTTGATCTGATCTGCTTCCTTCTTCACTGATATCCTCCTCTCTTTCCACTCTCTCTAGAGTTTTTTGATTGTCTGTCTTCCATTTTTGCATACTTTGCACAATGTTCTGTCTCAAACAGAAACATTATTATTTCACATTTAGCTTCTCACACAGTAGTACTGAAGATTATAAGCTACATAATTCAGTTAGTTTAAGGATTAAAGAACGTTTTTGCTGTTGCAAGCCCTTGTAACTCGCAAACTACCGTTTCCTCACCTCTAACTTTTTGTTCGAACCTCTCTTTACTTTTGTTCAGCAATAATGCCGCAGTACCATTGTAAGGTTCTTCAGGATTTGGTTCACGCAAGAGTTGTGGAATAATTTGATCAAAGATCTGTACAAGACTTGTCAGAAATGAAAAACAAAAAAGATGCATACATGAAAATCCATAAATATCATCAAATGCAAAAATACTTGAAAACTTTCGTATAAATAAAGGTTATAAAAGTAGCAATTAATTACCATATGATGGATCCCAATCATCGGAAGGAAGATTGACACATACATAACCAAAACTGCAAACAAAGTAGAGACAGCTATAGTCAACCTTTTTGAGAGATAACAATTTGTAGCTAACAGTAAATAGGATACTCACTGATTAATATTTAGGTGAAATATTTTGTTCGCAAAAGTCAATTTGGGGTTTTTTTTTGGATATTCAGGTGGAATATCAACATGAATTTTCCAGACTCCGTCTTTATAAGGGCCCGCCTGAAAAACAAACATGAGGTTGTGACCAATTCTTATATGATGAAGGCAAGAGTTAGAGAGATAGAGAATGTGGACACTACTATCTTTTGAACCATGAAACACCACTTCCAACTTATCAAGACTATCTTCTTCTCTCTGCTTCCTCTGGGTTTAAATTGCTCTCGTTCATGGATGCTTATTCGGGCTTCAATCAAATTGCTATGCATCCCCAGGGTTAAGAAAAAACTGTGTTCATCACAGAAAATGTCAATTATTGTTACAACGTCATGCCCTTTGGGTTAAAGAATGCAGGGGCCACGTACCAGACAATGATGAATCGGGTGTTTGAGGAGCAGTTGGGGAAGAACGTGTTAGCTCTTGTGTTTTGATGATCACAATTTCTAAGTTATTGAATTAAAATAATCAAAGATCATCTATTAAGATAAACTATTAAAAAGGTTTCAGAGAAGGTTGCTCGAGCAGAGAAATCTGTATACTCGAGCATTAACGGGTGCAAGGTATAAATGTTTCAGGAAAGCCTTGCTCGAGCAGACTCTGTAGTCTTGAAGCTAAATAATTTATTTAAATTTTTTAACCTTTTTTAAAAAATCAACTACCTCTAAATTAAGGGTTAAGTACCATTTTTGTCCTTGAAGTACGCGTCCAGGAGCAATTTTGCCCCTTAAGTTTCCGGAGGAGCAATGTTGCCCCTGAAGTATGAAAACAGAGCAATGTTGCCCCTCCGTTAGGTCAACTAACGGTCAACGTCCGTTGACTGTTAGTTGACCGTTAGGATTTCTAACGGAGGGGCAACATTGCTCCGTTTTGATACTTCAGGGGCAAGATTGCTCCTTCAAAAACTTAAAGGGCAAAATTGCTCATGGGCGCATACTTCAGGGGCAAAATTGGTATTTAACCTTTTTTATTTTTTTTTAATGTCATTAGTTATTTTACAAAGATGATATTTTGGGTTAACAGCTAAAGTAAATGGAAATGAGACACAAATTCCAAAGAGAGTGAGAAAGAGAAATATTATCCATACAGAGTATGTTATGTCAGGATCCGGCTGAGGTCCTCTTTGGCCTCCCATCCACTGTTGTTCTCTTTTTTAATACTACATCGTTTTGACGCAAAATATACCTAATCCCTTTTTTTTGTTTAAATATTAAGGGTACAAAAAAAAGATTTCAGGATACTGACGGGTACTGAAAAAATATTGATAGGTACTTCATGATCTTGAAAAATTATTTTAGGACGTTGAAAAAATATTTCAGGATATTGACAGGTACTAAAAAGATATTTCAGGATACTGCCTGGGGATATTGGCTGGTACTAAAAAAAATACTTCATGATCTTGAAAAATTATTTTAGGATGTTTAAAAAATACTTCATAATCTTAAAAAGTTATTTTAGGACGTTGAAAAAATATTTTAAGGTACTGACAGGTACTAAAAAGATATTTCAGGATACTGACTGGGATACTGGCTGGTACTAAAAAAATATTTCACGATCTTGAAAAATTATTTTAGGAAGGGTTAAGTACCAATTTTGCCTCTTAAGTTTCCAGAGGAGCAATTTTGCCCCTGAAGTATGAAAACGGAGCAATGTTGCCCCTCCGTTAGGTCAACTAACGGTCAATGTTCGTTGACCGTTAGTTGACCTAACGGAGGGGCAACATTGCTCCGTTTTCATACTTCAGGGGCAACATTACTCCTCCGGAAACTTAAAGGGCAAAATTGCTCCTGGACACATACTTCAGGGGCAAAAATGGTACTTAACCCCTAAATTAATAAAGTACTACCTCTAGTTCTAATTATAAGGTATAAGATTGTGTTTACTCTTTTTGGAGAGATTATTGAAGCTAAATAAGTTAGTACTTAATTATATCATATGTTGTGTATCATTATATTATATATTAGTTTATTAGTCAAACTAATTAATATGAAGAAAAAAAAATACTCTAAAATAATTGAATTATTTTTCTTAATCTCTAAACAAAAATCAACTTAATCTTATAATTAAAATACAACAAAATAGTTTATAGAGTATATCTTCTTGCCAAATTAATCGATATATCGGGCTACTATTGATTTTCAGGCTTTGGCCGGGAGTCTGGTGAGCGGTAATAGATCGCTTATAATTAGTAAATCCTCGTTGCCAATAATGATAATATTATAGGTCGGGCTAAAAAACAATAATAATATTATTATGAATATATTATTATATGGATGTTCATTTACGTTTCTATCCACTGCATAGTAACTCCTGAAGGTCTATAAATAGAGGCCTTATGTAAACATTTTGTATACATTGAAATGAGAATTCCTCCATCTCTCTAGAATTTCTCTCTGACTTCTCTCTACTTTCTCTACTGATTTTCTTTAGTTTTATATCACGTTATCAGCACGAAGCTCTAATCAATTGAGTTTTTGTTGTTGATCACAATTGTTCTCATTCACCTTTTTCCTTCTTCACCTTATCTTCTTCCCTCTTCGGTTTAGAAAACGTTTTTGGATCGGTGAAAGTAATTTCTCTTCACTCAGGTATGTTTTTAAGTTTTGATTGTTGTTTTATTAAATATGATATCTGTGTGAAAGTATGAAAAAAAAAAAGAAAGAAGTCTCAGGCGCAGGCGCAGGATGAAGAAGAAGAAGAAAAAAAAAATAATAAAAAATAATGGAGGAGGAGTTCACGGGAGGTTTGAAAAAATTTCTCGTGGACCCCACATGTTTTTAATATTATATTATTATTATTATTATTTAAATGTTTGCACAATTATTGCATAATGATTGTGCAATATATATTAATTCTTTTCTTATATTGTTTTAATTTGTGATATTTTATTTTTATTGTTACTAGCATATTTAAGCTTCAGCATTTACTTTAATTTTTACATTCGACTCCTACTTGGGGTTAAACCTCCTAACTGGAAGTCTAGATTTAAATTTAGCATTTACTTTTATGCTCCTAACATAACATTTAAATTCAGCATTTAATTTTATGCTCCTAACATAACATGCTCCTAACATAACATTTACATTTATTGCTCCTAACATAACATTTATTTTTTTATTACAACTAACATAATGTTATTGTTCCTAACATAATATTTATTGTTTATGTCTTGTTAATTATTAATTTTAATATCTTCTTTATTATATGATTAGATGTCATATACAATGGCTAGAAATTTTTGTTTATCCTGAAGATAAACATTTGGAAGCCATATTTTTTTCTTTTCTGATAATATATGTTAAATGGCCAGAAGCCGCAAAAAAAAAAAAATGATAATTTTTATTATAATATCTTATTTGTTAACATATAAATTTCCTGTTATTAATTTTGTTTATTTTTTTTTTATTAGCTTGAATCATGGCAAACACAACAAATCCACCCCTTGTAAAACTTGAATTTATGGCCCTAGATATTTCCGGAAGGAATTATTTATCTTGGAGGCTGGATGCTGAAATCCATCTGAATGCTCATGGTCTAGAAGAAACAATCAAAGAAGGAAATAATACTTCTAATCAGGAAAAAGCCAAATCCATGATTTTCTTACGCCACCATTTACATGAAAGTTTAAAACTTGAATATTTGACAGTGAAAGACCCGCTAGTTCTTTGGAACAATTTAAAAGAAAGATATGATCACCTGAAGGTGGTTATCCTCCCAAAAGCTCGTCATCGCTGGCATCATCTACGTTTACAAGATTATAAATCTGTGAGTGAATATAACTCAGCCATGTTCAGCATTACTTCTCAATTGAAATTATGTGGAGTTGAAATTACTGATGAAGATATGTTAGAAAAAACATTCTCCACATTTCATGCCACCAATTTGCTCCTGCAGCAGCAATATCGTGAAAAAGGATTCAAGAAATATGCTGAATTAATTTCTTGTCTCCTTGTGGCTGAGCAAAACAATGAGCTTTTATTGTTGAATCATGAATCTCGTCCTACTGGCTCTGCTCCATTCCCAGAAGTGAATGCAGTGACTAATGAAAATTTTAGAGGCCGAGGACGGGGACGTAGAAGAGGCTACAACCGAGGAGGTGGTCGTAGCCGTGGTCGTGGTTCAAATCGTGGTGGATTTAATTCCTATTCTAAGGGAGGAAGAATTGAAAAGAACCCTAGAAGGGAGACTAGTGGAAATAACAAGCATTCTGAAAATGCATGTTATCGTTGTGGTGGTAAAGGTCATTGGTCTCGTACCTGTCGTACGCCAAGACATTTGGTTGATCTTTACCAAGAATCATTGAAAAATGGTGGTAAAAGACCAAGGTCTGAAGCAAATCATGTTGATATGGCTGAAAACTCTGAACAAAAAGACATAGATATTAATTATTTAGAAGCTGCTGATGACTTTGCATAAGTCATCTTTATCTATAATTAAGTTTGAACTATGTTTTGTATAATCAAACTTGTTTCTATTATCTGTATTTCTTTTAACTTTGCTTTTATTTATTTTCATGTATTCTTGAATGAAGAATGAATTCCTTTGGCATCAATCCTGAAGATTTATGTCTCGTTGATAGTGCAACAACTCACACCATACTACGAAATGATAAATATTTCTCTTCTTTAGTAATGCAAGAAGCCAACATTCAGACTATATCTGGTAGTATAAATTTGATTGAAGGCTCCGGAAGAGCTAATATTTTGTTACCTGAAGGAACAAAATTATGCATTGATAATGCATTTTATTCTACCAGATCTAAAAGAAATTTGTTGAGTTTTAAAGATATTCGCAGAAATGGATATCATATAGAAACAACAGTTAATAATAATCAAGAATGTTTGGCTATAACAAAAATTGTTTCTGGTAGAAAATGCATATTAGAATGTCTTCCTACTTTCTCTTCTGGATTGTATTATACATTTATAAGCACAATTGAAGCACATGTTATTGCAAACCAGAAGTTTGCTAATCCAAACCAGAAGTTTGTTAATGAATTTAATGTTTGGCATGACCGGTTAGGCCATCCCGGATCAACTATGATGCGACGAATAATTGAGAATTCATGTGGACATACCCTGAAGTGTAAACAAATACCACAGTCCCATGATTTCTCATGTGCTGCTTGTTCCAAGGGAAAGCTGATTATTCGGCCATCACCAAGCAAAGTAGAAAGTGAGTCACTCACATTTCTAGAACGGATACAGGGAGATATTTGTGGGCCAATACACCCACCATGTGGACCATTTAGGTATTTTATGGTTTTAATTGATGCATCAACTAAATGGTCACATGTTTGTTTATTATCTTCTCGCAACCTGGCGTTTGCGAGATTACTTGCTCAACTGATTAGATTAAGAGCACATTATCCTGATTATCCTATCAAGAAAATACGTCTTGATAATGCTGGTGAATTTACTTCACAAGCTTTTAATGATTATTGCATGTCCCTTGGAATTGATGTTGAACATCCTGTAGCTCATGTTCACACACAAAATGGACTTGCAGAATCTTTGATTAAACGATTGCAACTTATTGCAAGACCTTTGCTTATGAGATCTAATCTCCCAGTTTCTGCTTGGGGCCATGCAATTCTGCATGCAGCGATGTTAATTCGCATCAGGCCAACTAGTTACTTAAAAGTTTCTCCCCTACAAATGGTTTTTGGTAAAGAACCTAATATTTCCCATATACGGATTTTTGGTTGTGCAGTATATGTGCCAGTAGCACCACCACAACGTACTAAAATGGGTCCTCAAAGAAGAATGGGAATATATGTTGGGTATGAATCTCCTTCAATCATAAAACATTTAGAACCATCAACAGGAGATTTATTTACGGCACGATTTGCCGACTGTCATTTTGATGAATCAGTTTTCCCAACATTAGGGGGAGAAAATAAGCAGTTGGGACAAGAGATTAGCTGGAATGAATTATCATTGGCTCACTTTGATCCTCGTACGAAACAATGTGAACTAGAAGTTCAAAAGATAATTCATTTACAGAATTTAGCTAATCGAATGCCAGAAGCATTCACTAACCCAAAGGGAGTGGCTAAGTCACATGTCCTAGCTGCGAATGCTCCTATTCGAATTGATGTCCCTGGAGGACAACCTATTACAAATGAATCAAAAACACGCCTGAAGCGTGGCAGACCCATCGGTTCTAAAGATAAAAATCCTCGAAAGAAGAAAGGAGCTAAAAATATAGATGGTCAAATCGAGGATAATCAAGAAAAGTTAGTAGCTCCAGAAGAGTCATCTCCTGAAGAGTTATTATCTCCAGAAGAGATATCTCCAGAAGAGAATGATGTAGTCCCAGAAGAGACCCAGGTACCTGACATATGTGAAAATAATGAGATCTCAATAAATTATGTTATGAATGGTATCCGATGGGACCGAAATGAAGTCAACGTTGATGATATATTTGCTTATCATATAGCATGTGATGTAATAAATGATGATGAGGATCATGAGCCAAAATCCATAAGCGAGTGCCAACAAAGAAAGGATTGGTCCTTATGGAAAGATGCTATAAATGCAGAATTAAAATCACTGGCAAAACGAAAAGTATTTGGACCTGTAGTCCCTACACCTGAAGATGTACAGCCAGTTGGATACAAATGGGTCTTTGTAAGAAAGCGAAATGAAAAGGGTGAAATTACAAGATATAAGGCACGTCTTGTAGCCCAAGGTTTTACACAAAGACCAGGTATTGATTTTGAAGAAACATACTCACCAGTAGTGGATGCAACTACTTTTCGCTATTTGATTAGCTTAGCAGTACATGAAAGACTTGATTTGCATTTAATGGATGTTGTGACAGCCTATTTGTATGGCCCACTTGATAATGACATTTATATGAAAGTCCCTGAAGGACTCAAGGTGCCAGAAGCATCGAATTCAAGTTCTAAAAAACAATACTCCATTAAATTAAATAAGTCCCTGTATGGCCTGAAGCAATCAGGGCGCATGTGGTATAATTGTCTCAAAGAATATTTGTTGAAAGAAGGGTATAAAAATGACCCAATATGCCCATGCATTTTTATTAAAAGATCTAGCAATGAGTTTGCTATAATTGCTGTTTATGTTGATGATATTAACATCATTGGAACTCCTGAAGAGCTCCAAAAGACAATTAATTGTTTGAAGAAGGAATTTGAAATGAAAGACTTGGGCAGAACAAAATTCTGTCTTGGACTACAGATTGAGCACTTCAAGAATGGGATCTTTGTATATCAAGAAGCTTATACAAAGAAGATCTTAGAGCGCTTTTATATGGATAAGTCACATCCATTATGTATCCCAATGATTATAAGATCTTTGCAGGTTGATAAAGATCCATTCCGACCTCAAATAATTACTGAAGAAGGTGAGGAAGAATTACTTGGTCCAGAAGTACCATATCTTAGTGCTATTGGAGCATTAATGTATCTTGCTCAACACACACGTCCTGATATATCATTTGCAGTTAATTTATTAGCAAGATATAGTTCTGCACCAACACGAAGGCATTGGAATGGAGTAAAACGCATTTTTCGTTACCTCAGAGGCACCATGGACATGGGGCTATATTACTCAAAAGCATCAAAACATGAATTGATTGGCTATGCTGATGCTGGATTTATGTCTGATCCACACGATGGTAAATCACAAACTGGTTATCTATTTACATGTGGAGGTACAGCTATTTCATGGCGATCTATGAAGCAGACTATATCAGCCACATCATCTAATCATGCAGAAATTCTAGCAATGCATGAAACAAGTCGAGAATGCATATGGTTGAGGTCAGTTATACACCACATTCAAACAACTTGTCATTTATCTTCAGGAAAAATGGATCCAACTATTCTATATGAAGATAATGCTGCATGTGTTGCTCAACTTAAAGAAGGTTATATCAAGGGTGATAGAACAAAGCATATTTCACCAAAATTTTTCTTTACTCGTGATCTTCAAAAGGATGGTGAGATAGATATCCGACAAATCAGTTCAAGTGAAAATCTGGCAGATTTATTTACTAAGTCACTACCAGAAGTAATTTTTGAAAAACTTGTCTATGGTATTGGCCTTCGGAGACTCAAAGATCTTAACTGATGTAGTCAAAAGGGGGAGTTGATACACGCTGTACTCTTTTTTCCTTATCTAGGTTTTGTCCCACTGGGTTTTCCTAGAAAGGTTTTTAATGAGGCAGCATTTGATAGTGTATCAACGAATGATGTACTCTTTTTTTTTGACTAGGTTTTTATCCCACTGGGTTTTTCCTAGTTAAAGTTTTTAACGAGGCACATTCATAAATGAACATCCAAGGGGGAGTATTATGAATATATTATTATATGGATGTTCATTTACGTTTCTATCCACTGCATAGTAACTCCTGAAGGTCTATAAATAGAGGCCTTATGTAAACATTTTGTATACATTGAAATGAGAATTCCTCCATCTCTCTAGAATTTCTCTCTGACTTCTCTCTACTTTCTCTACTGATTTTCTTTAGTTTTATATCAAATATAATATTATAATAAAACCTCAATATTTCAGCAGAAACCCTAAATCTGGTCGATAGGGTGTGAGTAATCGGAAAAGATCAACAAGACGAAGGGGAGAAGAGAGCATGGGAGTAGCAAATAAGGTCGGAGATTATGCATTCAAGGCAGTCACGGCGGGTCTGGGACTCGCTACCATTTACCTCACTGCTACTCTCTCTGTTAATTTTTACCGAGGCTTTTCGTGGCACCATGCTCAATCAGTACTTTATCTTCCTTTTCCTTTTTCTTTACTTCTGTGTTGTATCTGATTGTATCACTGTGACAGTTTCTTTCCATTTTCTATTGATTATAAAATAGTTAAACTTGGGGGCGAGGGACTGTGATTTATGACAATAGCCCTGTATAATCTAGCAACATTTGTTTTAGGCATTGGGCGCGTCAAATTTTAGGTGCGAAGAAGCATGATAATGCTTTTTAAATCAGGTTGATTAATTGAGATGATGATGCATGGAACAAACAACCCGTTTTTTAATTTCGAAAATGATCTTCTCTATTCTTGTTTCAGAAATCAAGACTTTTAATTGAACTATGGAAAAGAACCTTTAATATCAAGTCTTAATCCATGTAGGAAAAGCGCTGAAGCTTTTTGGTTGACAAATTTGTATCTAGTTTGTTAAATTCTCTGAACACGTTACTCTGTTTCTTGCATCGTGATAGTGATTCTGTGGTGCTTACAAAAATCATTTTGCGAGGATGTTGGTTTGCAGCCCCCGTATTCAGAATCTTACATTTCATTGGGACGGCCTTTTATATGTTTATTGAAAATGATTATCCTTTCATGTTTGTCGGGTGCAATTGAAGGAGAAGGGTGGAGATAAGGAGAAAAATTGAAGTTTAGGTAGTTCTTATGATGGGGGATCTTAGAAGGGGGTGTGAACGAACAGGGGTTCACACTTCAGTGCCTCTCCAGACCAATCTGAGATCTTTTAGCATGTCCTCTTTTTTCCTTTTGCTCTTATACATTTCTCAAGCAAAGCTTTCTCTTGGCCCTCTGTTGTTTCTAGTTCAGCTTACACGGCAAAGTTTCTTTTTGCTTCTTTTGGGTGAGCTGGACAACCAGAAGGTTTCTTTTTACATGCACTATCATATCTTCATGAGTTAGAGATGATTTGGTTGGATAACTCTGTACTTTTGGTTTATGGATATCATATCTGAAGGGTTAGAATGGAGTAACAATGGTTTGGGTTGTGGACTTGGACTTTAGAGACAAATTTATCTCTGGTTCTTCAGTTCATCATTTTAGTTTTAAATGGAGGAGTTAAATAAGCTTATGTTTGTTTGGGATTCTGAGATCTGAATCTTGTTCTTAGTGGACCTTGATTACTACAGTCTCGAAGGTTCCAAGCAATCAACTTTGAAATTTGGGGACTGTATACAGGGTTTGTTGCTACCTTTTTGCTTATTCATCCACCAGTATACTCAACTGAGCAAAGTCTTTGAATTCTTGAATTTTGCTTCCTTGTGTAATGGATATTGCCTAGAATGTTGTGTGCTACTTCACTTGGTTGGATTATTTCTATGAGGTGCTGCCGAAATATCATTGATTTTGATGTGCTATCGCGTTGCCATTATCAAATTATCTTTCGGCTTTCACCTCTTCAACCTAACGTTTTATTTATTTATTTTTTGCAGAAACTTGAACGGCAAGACTCTAAAGATCAGAGCCAAGCTCCATGACTGGATCTCATACTTGTATTCATCTGCTTGTTATGCTTAAAACTGTGTAGAAATACAATGTGAGTAAATTTTTTTTCCCCAATGAAAAAACAAAATCCAAATGATGAGCCAATAATTAATGTATCATGAGGAAGTCATAATAGCTTGAGTGGCTTTGAAGATTTACATGGAGACCGAGCCCTCTTCATCCATGCCTTGCATAGTTGCATTGGACGTCTGAAGACTTTCTGGAAGGCCTCCTTTTTGGAATTTGGACATTAATAGGAAAAGTGAAACTCAAGAGTTGTACTAAGGATGCTGATCAAACAATTGGGAATCTTATTTATGATCATTGCCCTGACGTGTAGATGAGTTTCTTTGGATTTATTTTTGTTTCAATATTCCGTATTCATCTTCAAAGACAAGTTGTTTGGGATAGGGCGACTCAACCGGTTGAGATTGAGAAGTATGGACTAGGAAACAAGTTTCAAATACTCGTGTAAGGGTATTAGGGATTAGTGAATACTTAAGATTTCTGGTTTAACGCAGCATAATAAGCATTTTGTATTAGGTCTGTTTGAGTTGACGGTAGGAACGGTAGCTTAAAAGCTATTGACTTTAAAAAAAAAAAACCTCAGTAGGAAAAAAGTCAGGTTATAGATAATAATTTATGTTTGGATTAATGGTGGTAGAAGTGGCGGAGCTCACGTCAAAAAGCTGAGAACTTTTTAGAACAAGCTGGATTCTGGAGTTTTTTCTTTAACGGGCTTTTTGAATGTTAGGAATTTTAAGTCCAGTGAACTTAACGCCAAATTGAAACACACCATGTTGAGCTTTTTCTCTAAAGCCTATTAACTCTACCACAAGCGCTCCTAATACTCTCCTAACGCTGATTCCAAATAAGCCCATTGCCTCCCACGGAATGAGAATGCTGATGTGGCTGCACTTCATGGTTTATATGTGTTTATTTCCGGATATGAAAGCGACCTCTTCACTATTTCATCCAGCTTCCTAATGAACTGTTCGTTTCTCGAGTTATTCAGTCCGATCTTTAACGAATAACTAGATAACTAGACAGTTTATTTTAAGAACTACATATTATTTATAAGGGAAAAGTATTTCTCCAGTCACTGGAGTTAGAGTTATCTCTAATGACCCTAAAACTACGTCGTTTTTAATTAATGAATGGTGTTTTGTAAAATGTATATGATTAAAAAATAAACAAAATTACAAAAATATCTTCATTAATCTAAAACGACGTAGTTTTGGGGTCGTTGGAGATAACTCTATCTCCAATAACAGGAGAAATCCTTTACCCTATTTATAATACTACCTTTTATTCTTATAGTTGACTTTTTTTATAGAAAGGCTAAAGTACCCGTTTGGTCCTTTATGTTTGCTTCAAGTATCAATTTAGTCCCTTAAGTTTGTAAAGTGCTCGTTTGGTCCTTAAAAGTTAACACCGTTAAGTAGACTTAACGGAAAATACAAACTCAGCAGTTTTAAACGATGACTGTGCACTTAAATGCTGACAAAGCAAAGTTACATGTTACTTTTTAATAAATTAATATTTTAAATCTTGTAAATTAAAATTTTAAACGATGATTATGCACTTAAATGCCTCAAACGAAGAACATATATCCAAAGTTTGTTTGAATAAATTTCAATTTACAGGATTTAAAATATTAATTTATTAAAAAAATAACATGTAAGTTTACTTTGTCAGCATTTAAGTGTACAGTCATCGTTTAAAATTGTTGAGTTAGTATTTTCCATTAAGTTTGCTTAACAATGTTAACTTTCAAGGACCAAATGAGCACATTACAAACTTAAGGGACTAAATGGATACCTGAAGCAAACATAAAGGACCAAATGAGTACTTTAACCTTATAGAAATTAAACAAACAAACAAAAAAGAAACTAAATAAGAATTATTAAAGTATTTCTATTTATTATTTTTCTTCAAATAAAGTGGTTTCACTTATAAACTAGTATATAATATAATAATATGTAACATATAATATGATTAAGTAATTTATTTGGCATCTTTAGTCTTTTAAAGAAAAGTCAACTAATTCTTATATTAAGGAAATATATATTTAATAATTTTGTTAATTATTGACTTGAAGTTTTATAGATCAATTAATAAATTTGTTTTGGAAAAGGAGCAGTTACATCAAATTCCTTATATATATCATGCTAAGTTCCCTAATCACATGTGGTCATATAAACAATTTTTATCTTTTTTTTCACGTAAGTTTATAATTAAATGGTAATATTTCAAAAATAAGATACACAACCATATGTAATTGGATAATTTAATATAATGGATATCAAGAACTTGACCTAAATATTTTTCTTCTGAAAAATATCAATATGACATATAAATGATATGACTTTGTGAGAGATAATAAAAATAATGTGTTCTTCAGTTTTGAAGGTAAAGGTAGAACGTTGAATATTCTAGATTTTAAACTGGATGATATTGTATAAGCCCAATCAGCTTTTAATCTTCGATGTTTTAAACTCGATGAAATTTAAATCTTTAGGTTTTACGGATAAAGTTAATATTTTAGTAGTACTACTTAGATATTGTAGCCCCTACATAAACTAGAACTTTTTGGTTTTGCCATAACACTACATAAACTAGAACTGTATCTGTTTTATTCCACACACGAGACGAGTAGCCTCATGGATGTGGAAAAATAGCGTTATAGTATAATTTAATCCTACAAACTAGATCTTATGTCATAGACAAAAGGTAGTACAAGTTATACAATCTAGAATGTGCTGAAGACGTTGGCCCGTCACAATTTCAACTCAGCATTTTGGAACCCAATGTTGAATGCTCAATTTGTAACAAAGGTTCAGGAAGATGGAAGGGGAAGAGAACAAGCAATGCTATCAAATTATGAAATTGTATAGGTGCATTCTAAAAATTAACATTTTTAACATAACAGGAATATGACGTGGTAATTAAATATTAATCATAAAAAGAGAGACAAAAAGAAGAAAGTTAAGCAGCCTGCCAACCCTGTATAAACGTTCACCATCTCTGAAAGTGGGTATCTGGCGCTGAGCTCCATCCAAACTGCCTTGTCCAAGAATATCAACGTTCACCAACGAATTCTCAAGAAATTTTGCAGTAACGTGAATTTATGTACTACTCCCAAGCACCCTCTACAGTGACTGGAGGACACCTTCAAGTATTTTTCTTGGTAATATTTCATAATAACCTCATATTTAAATATATAGTAGTAGATCATCATCACGCCTCCTTGATCAAGGGATCCTCCACCAAGATGATTCGGAATCAAAAAGATCTAAATAGCAGTCCAGATTGTGTTGCGTTTCTGCCAAAAACAGATAGATAGTAGTGCAGAATAATTATACCGCGTGTATGAAAGAGTTGCATCAACTAGTGTTGCAAATCTCATTCGCGTGTCTGTAAGCGACCAGCGATAAAGCCTAAAGACTAAATGAGCCTCATCTGGCAGCAACAGAAGCTTGAGGCTTTGACGATATAGATGCTTCCTGAAGTGGCAAATGAACCTATTGTTTTAATTGGTTTTACTCACGGGCTATATTTGATGTCTCCCTTGAGTTCAAATGAACTTCTGCCAGAGGATTAGTGATGAAACCTCGATCACTACGGAACCTTAATCTGTGATTTCTCTCAATACCGCCATTCTTGTCCGCTCCGTGGGGCATGGCAGCTAGTGATGGAGTGCCAGCGGATCTAGAGATCCAGGAGGAAGAATACCGGCCATGTGTTTTCCTCCAGAACTTGGAGCTTAAAAATTCTGCGCCAGACAGCAAGCAACAAGCTCTCCTGGGAGCATCAGCATTAGTCATCCTTCCAATTGATACTGCTAAATCATAAGAGATATCATCTAATGCCAACTCAAGGCCATGCACACGAGTCTCCAGAGATTGCATTCCGTTTTGTGAGCTTCCAATGAATCTCTGTATGAAGAATACAGAAAACACTTTAGAGAAATATTCTTCATCAAATTCTACAGCATAAAGTGAAAATGTTGTATTACTATCAACCAGCCTTCTCACTAAAGATTTGCACACTGGAAGCCAAGTACATAGAAAAAATTTATGGAGGGAATTCGGTGATCAAGCATTGGTGACAAACCTGCAGAAGATCAAGCAAACTCGATTGCTGCTTTTCAATTTCAGATAACTGGTTGCGGATCAAAGATAAATCTTCACACTCTTTGTCATTCTTGTTCTGACCTTTGGCGCTATTAGTAACCACAACTGATTCCTCACTGTCTTCATGGCAAGGAACTACACGAGATCCGTTTTTGGACCCACCAAACATGTGAAATTTTTCATCAGTGTTTTTACCAAAAAGAGCCCTTCTCATTTCTGGCTTTGAAAACCGTGTTTTCTCCTTTTTGCTTCTTTCCATGACAAAACCATCCCTGTCTTCAGGATCACCCTGGTATGCCGCAGAGGGAGCATTTGGCGCAGTTATTTGAACATCCCAGTTCTTATGGTTCAGCAGCTTTCGCGCCACATTTGTGTTCATTCTCTTGTTACTGCTTAAAGGACTAATCTTCTTGGTTTTGCTGGCAACATAATTGTCGGGCGGGGTAGATCTGCCAGCTGGAATAGATTTTTTCCGCAAATGCGACACTACAGAACCAGGAGCACATGAACTCTGCACGACTGGTGGATAGCGCCCATCGCTTGCATTCTCTGAATCAAAAGCAGCCCGCACCCAACAATAGACAAACAATCAACAAGACACAGACAAATTGACGGCCACAGAGCATTGCAGGATGGGGGGGAAAAAAAAACTATTTGCTTTAATGTCAGATCGGATTACTACGTAGAGTCATTGATGATCATCATTTCCTCTTTTAGAAGCTCCATAGAAACCAAAGAATAAACTGAGTTTCCATCTATTTTAAAGGCAAAATTAGCAAATGCTATATGAATAAAGCAATACCTTTGGAAGAAGCTTGCGATTGAGGAGGAGGAGAACATTCATCGGAAACATCAGGTATCTGCTTCCACGCTTCCAGCATCTGATTCATAACTTCCCGAACAGCCTTCACCTGAACCAAACAAGACACAGACTCAGTGCACTTTCAAGTTACCATAAATTAACCAAATCACGGGGGAAATCAGAGCTATGAACAGAGGAAGAAAGAAGAAATTTCAGTGCCGTATGTTAAAACCTTATCGAATCGTCGATTCTCAAAAACTTTCAAACATTTCTCCTTGTATTCTGATAACATTTCCCTTTCCACTATTGCCAACTTCATCAACGCCTCCGCCGCAGCCTTCCTTGCAGCCCAGTCTTTGTTACTCAAGCATTGCATCAAGCAAGGAACCAAGTTTGTCAAAGCCCCAGGACTGGATGCCGCACCAACCTCAATAACGCTTCCGATCAGCGTCAACAACGCCGGCTTTGCCTTAAATCCCTCGCACTTCAGTAACTTCTCGAACCTGGGCAAGAGCTTCATCAATCTCACCGGCTCCGGATCCGGAACGGCATCGACGGCAGAGGCCAAACAAAGCGCCGCGGCCATCTGCGAATTATGGTCCTGCTCGGTGAACAGGGCCTCCGCCAACGGTTTTAGAAAAGAGGAAAACGGTTGTTTAGTGACATGAGTCGACAATGCCGAAACGGAATTGACACAAGCGGATCGAACCGACGAATCGGGGTCACGTAACCGACGAACTATATTGGCAAGAATTTTCGAAAGATGAGGAGACAGCGAATTTCCATGCGCCTCACACAGCACAACCAAGACTTTCACGCACTGTCTCCGAACCGAAGGTTTGTCCGACGCATCGGTGGAGCGTATGGACGAGAGAAAAACTGACAGAGAGTTGGGATCGAGGTTCCGAGCAATGGAGTCAAGCTCGGCAGCAGCGAGCAACTGTGTATCTCGGTCAGAAAGCTTGGCAAGACACGCGAAGACCCGTTGGTTCAGGTTCAGGTTGAGGGAAGGGCTTGACGGTGGAGGCATAGTGATTCAGGAAATGCGGGCGAGAGATCAAATTCCGGAGAGGGAGGATTCAGGAAACAGGAGGGGGAGCAGCTGGAATTTCCGGCGACATGGCCGGAGAGTCAGTGACCGGAATTTATTGTGCAGTGAAATGTTGTTGAGGTACCTGCTCGCATATATGGTTGTGGGAAGATGTGTAAAGAAAGCAGAGCAGTTGAAGAGGGAGGGTGGTTGATAACGATGTGAGTGGGGAAGGCAAACGGCAGGTCGTATGTTGGATGATATGCGAGGCAGGGAAGCTAAAACGACGGGAGGTTTGCTGAGGTTATATGGGGAGATAGAGTGTCGTTTGCTTGTGGGGACGAGGCTGTCAGCCTTTGAATGCTTGTGTTTTCCTTTTTTGGGCATGGCCGTATGTGATTTACTTAGTGGGGTGAGTATTTGTAGGACTGTAACTGAGTGAGTGGATCCAGTAAAGTAAAGTGATATAGGTGTGGGTAAAAAGGAA
Source organism: Acacia crassicarpa (assembly GCA_034222035.1). Taxonomy (NCBI): domain Eukaryota; kingdom Viridiplantae; phylum Streptophyta; class Magnoliopsida; order Fabales; family Fabaceae; genus Acacia; species Acacia crassicarpa. The sequence continues at coordinate 1,490,429 of JAWXYG010000008.1, forward strand.
GAATGAGTTGAAGAGGAGAGGATAGGAAAGGAACAATTGAGGAAGGGTGTTGTGAAAGTAATAGAGTGGGGGTTGAAGGAAGGAAGGCAGGAGAGTAGATTTTTTGGTGGAGCAAGCAAAGAAAGAGGCATTCCTTCAGATGTAGCCACGTGTTAACCTTTTTGTTGCAAGCGACTTCCTACCTTAGAAGCATGCTATACATGAAACACTACGTCTTGTATACTATACTAGAGACAAGATTTTATGTTGAGTATGATGAGAGTTTCAAGATGTAAATTATGTAAATAGTTTTCAGTACTCTCTACCAATAATAGTGCAGAGGTTTATGAATAATTTGGATAATAGAATATGGCAGAATTAGGATTATATATATAATGCTGATGGCTGACAAAAAAAGAGAGAGGAGGAATATGATTAGAGGGGAAGAGAGAGAGAGAGAATTATGGGAGGCATGAGAAGAAGGAATAATGATGCCCACCCAACAGTTTAATGTTATTAGTGTCTGCCACGTGACGCGGCCACTCCCTTATCATTCTATTCATACTTTAATAATTGATTCAAGGATATTTTTAGTCCTTTAAATTTTATATAAGATATATTTTTTATCCCTTAATTTTATAAAGTATAATTTTGATCCTAAAATTCTAACACCGTTAATGTTGCTGATGTTGCGGACTTAAGTGATAACTAATAACATTTAATTGCACAAATTTTATATATTCTTCAATTTACCTATATTTTAAATTTAAGTTTGATAGCATTTAATTATACAGTCATCACTTAAGTTTATACCATTATCACTTGAGTTTGCATTTTCCGTTAGCAAAATTAACGGTGTTAGAAATATAGGACTAAAAGAATATTTTATAAAGTTAAGGGACCAAAAATATACATCATGTAAACTTTAAGGACTAAAAATATACTTTAGCTTTAATAATTCTATAAGGTTAGATTTGGTATGAAGGGAGTGGAGCTTTCTTTTTTAAGAGTGAAAAGTTATATATGATCATAAAGTGAAATATTTGTGTGGACAACGATATGAATTTATGGTTTTATCTGACTTTTCACACTAAGGAGGGAAGTTGTACTCTCTCTCCTCTCTTTAAACCAAACACAGCCTAAAAAACTACTGCTCCTTAGTTTTTATTATAAGACATCAGCTAGCAAATGCATTTGATCCTTTTATAAGACACTTATTTGTTCCCAATAAGCATTAATGATTTTTTTTTCCATCTATACCACTAATTAATGAGGGTAATAGATGAGAGTAATAATTAATATAATATTAGAGTTTAGTATAATTAGTAGGGATAATATTGAAAATTACTTAAATTTTAAAACAACTTTATTAACTTTATCTGTTTTTATTGAGTTTTGAGAATTATTAATTGATGTCTTATAATAAAAACTAGAGAGAATACTTCCTCTTATATTGTTCAGTACTATCTTTTTACAATTAGAGAGAGGTACACTTAGTGGGGAAAAAAATTATTTGCTTATCTAGTGTGTCTTCAAAAGTAACTTTTGAATCGTGATTATAGTATATAAAGAAAATATATAAGGAGAGTTTTATCTCAATTTATGTAAATAAACACATTTGAAACTCCAACATTGATTGCAAACATAATTAGATAATCGTTATTTTGCAGAAGATTTATTACGACTTTTTAATGTCGATATTTTATTTGTGTGTTATCTTAACGCTCAACCTCCGCACCAACCAACTTATAAAAATATTAAATGGGTATGGAAGGGCCTACGTATCTGTTTTAATTTGACATAAAATATTGAGAAAATTATAATAAAGGACTTAAGAAAAATAATATCTATTAAAAAAGACCATAAAAAATTATAATTATTTTAAAGGACTAAAAATTAAAACATTAAAATAGAAAGATTAAATTGCTCTTGGTCAGATTTCCTATATTATATCTAATTAAATCAAAATCTAAAGTGATTGATTAAAAATGATAAATAGAGATCAAATCAAGGAATATATAAGTTAAGGTCTCTACTGGTAATTTTTTATCTCTCCGTGAAGAAACCATAGATTATTCCATTGCAAAGATCTCTCAGCCCTCCTCCCCTTGTGTTTTATGAATTTATGAATTTTTATGAAATTATATCTTTTTAAGACCTGAGGCAATGTACAGTAAGCACGAAAACTTGAAATTGTAAAAGTAAAAATGTCTTGTTGGATTTCTTACCTTTACACAAAAATTATAGAACCAAGGGCAATTTAGTCTTTTTATTTTAATATTTTAAGTTTTGGTCCTTCAAAATAAGTACTATTTTTATGGTCTTTCTTAATAAATATTATTTTTTTAGGTCATTTATTATAATTTTCCCTAAAATATTTACTAGCCTTCCTTTTTCGTTGGATTTTCTTCAGTCTTCTGCTTCAAATTAATTAACATCATATTGCGGACTCCGCCAATTGTTGCCCGCATTAGAAGAACACCGAAAAAAGGGAGAGAATAAAGTACTTTATATAAAGATGGCAAAAGCTTGAAAAAGGGGTTTTCAGAGAAGAGTGTAAGTACCGAGATTTTTGTGCCTAATTCCTTTTTAAATCTCCTCTTATCATGTTTTCAATTTCAAATAATTTCAAGATATAAATATTATATATAGATTTTAATTATTTATTCATTTATTTTGATATAAGGATATGTGAATGTGACCTCTCAATTAGCGGCTAATTGGCTAAATGTCCAGCAAACTTTAAGGAGAAAAAGTGCTTCAAATCAATATAATTAATTTGACATGCAGTGCTAATCAGGAATGATATAGTGCCCAGCCTTCACTCAAAAAAAGGAGGTTTGATCGATGTTTGGGAACAAAGAAAATGGACTTATTATCCCATTAGATGGGATAATAAGTCCATCAAGTATTTTGGGGCTGTTTGGGGACACTAAAAAATTAATGAGTTTCAAAGTGCAATGGACTTTATTTTTTAAAGCTCCCATTGAGGTGCTTATTAGTCCATTGAAGTCCATTGAGGTATTTTGATTTTTTATCCCAAATTATTACATTTTATACGACATATATGTGTGTGTGTAAATTTGATTCAAGATCACTTCATTGATGCGGTGAAAGGATATAAGGCATCTTGGTGCTGGTCTAGTATTCTCGATGGTAGAGATTTTCTCAGGAAAGATCTTCATTGGGACATTGGTGATGGTACTGCTATCAGAATTTGGGGTGATCCCTGGGTACCTGGAGATGTTTTTCCGGCGAGACCTCGTACCACTGATGTTCCTATTATTGCTGAGGGAAAAGTATGTGATTTGATTGCTAATGGGCATTGGAATCTTTCTCCTATAGACCAGTATGTATCTTCTGAAGTTAAAGAAGCCATTTATAAAATTCCCATCCCTTCCAATGGGATGGAGGACAAATTAGTGTGGACTAGCGCCAAGAATGGAATCTATACGGTGAAGTTAGGCTATCACTCTAGAAAAAATGGTATGTCTGCTAATGTGGCAAGGGCTAGCTCTTCGATTGTCATCCACTCCTCTAGCTGGAAATCAATCTGGAAGATTAAAGTGATCCCTCGGGTCCAACAATTCATATGGCGACTATTGAGTAGAGCGGTTGCTACAAAAGTTGCATTAGTGAGGCGAAGAAGATCCAAAGATAGCATGTGCCCAGTCTGTGCTAATGCTGAGGAATCTATTGAACATGTCTTCTTCCATTGTCCTTGGACTCGGTGTGTTTGGTTTGGCTGCTCACTTGGAGCCAGAGTTGATGTTACCAACATTACGAACTTTAATGCTTGGTGGATTTTGGTGACAAGCTCCCCCCCATCTCAACAACCATGATCTGTCCTTGATCTGTTGGCTTCTATGGTTCATCTGGAAGGCTAGAAATGATATGACCTTTGAACACAGGGAGCCAAACCCGAATTTCGTTATTGAAGTGGCACGAAAGAATAACTTTGATTTTTGGGCTTACTGTGCTAAGGATGGGAGGGACCCCTTAGGGTCGAGGGGCTGTGATAGTCCTAGCACTAAGTGGTCTCCCCCTCAGCATGGTAGCCTTAAGATTAACTGTGATGGTGCCTTCAAGCCTTATGAGAATGACGCCGCGATTTGGGTCATTTGTCGTGACTTTGCTGGATCCTTTAGATGGGGTTTTGTGGATAAAGTCAAGTCTATCTCTGCCTTCATGACAGAAGCCTTAGCGCTGAGAAGGGCCTTGCTGTTGGCCATTGATCTTAGACATGATAAAGTTATTTTTGAAACTGATTGTCTATCCTTGCTTTTGTGTGTTCTAGCCAAGTCGCCAGATAAGCAAGATTGGAAGTGCAGAGGAATTATCAAGGATATTATTAGTTTTTTGTCTTCTAGGGTCGGGTTCTCCTTGTTCTTTTCCCCGAGAGGGGGTAATCGTGCTACCGATCTCCTTGCAGCTGAGGCCTATAAAGGGGTGTGCCCTATTGGGTGGGTTCAGCAACCAACACCCGCTTTACTTTCTCTTCTGGCTCTAGAGGCTCCTGTGACTGGTGATGGGTATGATAGTTCTTCGGTACTCAATGTAGCTTTTGATGATGGCTAGCTCTGGTTTATGTTGTATTGTTTTTGTTTTCCTTTGTTTTGTTTTTTTTTAGGCTTATTGTTTCCTTCTTTGTGTTGTAGCTCCTTATTCGGATTTGTTGTTTATCATCGATGTATTGGTCTTCCTCTTTGAGGTTATTTTAATGATATCTTCTTTGACCAAAAAAAAAAATTTTGATTCATGCCCTTTTCAGTCATTTTCCATCTCATATATCTTTTTTTAAGTTATGTCAAACAAGTTCCCATTATAAACAAAAGTCACTTTTGCTACTGCTATCCCAAACACAAATCACATCAGAAAAAAGTCCATTAAGAAAAGTCCATCAGAAACAAAAACCACTTCTCCCACAGCAATCCCAAACGGGCCCGTAAGAGCCTCATTGATAGGTATAAGTACTTCTATAAACGCTCCTGATTGAGTACTTGATAAATATATATTTTATAATCAAATAGGTGTATATTTTATATAATTAGTTAGATTTATTAATATTATATATCTATTTAATTATCTTTTATATACTTTACTATTATTATATGATAAAAAGATATTTCGATATGGAATCTACTTATTTACTATTATATTTTGTAGGAAATGTTAGCTGATTTATAAAGAAGTAGAAAAAAGTAATTAAGAGGATATGCAATCAGTCAAACTCGGTTGTCCCACGCAAAAAAAATAAAAACAAAATCAATTGTGTGATTTGATGGAGCAGATCACAAGATATCTTTTTAATAAGAAAAGAAGAATCAATAACCCACGACCTAAGTTATATATATGAAGCAAAAACGAGACACAAGAAACGAAGAAGCATAGGAGTAACAGCTAAACATCCCACCTAAACTTTTTATTTTTTAAAAAAAAATGACACGCAATTAGTGGTTTTTTATCAGTCTATTTTCCTTTCCTTTATTTTTCTAATTTAACATAAAAAGAAAAGAAAAAAGTCAAATACATCTGTACGTACTACAGCTTTCCTTTTAGTTACTTTCTCGTGCCCTTTATCAGGGTCAGGGGATCCCAAGTTGTGTCCGTTCTTTCTCAGCACCGACAAAAATTGTGTAGGTTGGTAGTATTATGATTTATCACGTAACACTGAAAATTAATTTCTTATCGCACCATCAAATTTATCCAATTCTGTGCAAATGAACTCTCAAAGGCCATCATATATTACCATATATATATATATATATGTGATAAACAGACAATTAGCCAGTGGTATAAATTAAAATCTCACATTGACAGTCATTAGAGGGAAGGTTATAATTATTTGCGTATTATTATTATTATTATTATTCGTTTTGTTTGTTTCCTGAAAGCCATATTCTACCGCCCATGATTGATGATTGTCCATCTCACTTATAATCTCATAACCACATCTCCAAATTTAGCTTCGTTTAGTATATTACATAAAAGTTATTCAATTTTTTTAAAAAGTTCCGCACATTTTATTTTTATACTATTGTATATTTATATATTAAAAGTAAACAAATTTAATGGTAATATTTTTATTATATGTGATATAATAATGGTAATATTTCTTACAAAGTATTAAATCTCAGCCATTAAAAATGATCCAATAGTTAAGACATTAAGTAGCAAATAGGTGGAGACTCCTCTCTTCCCTACTACGTGGGGGGTTTATTCTTTTTTTTTTTTTTTTTGGATACATCATGGTAGGGGAAGAGAGCAGGATTCGAACCCTGGATATGGGGAAGGGAGACTAGTTAATACTGACTCCTATGCCACTACACTACCAAGACGCTGGCCGGGGGTTTATTCTTTTAATTTGTTTTATCTGTAAATGTGTGAAGAGGAACAAAAGGAATTGAAATCCAAAATATGATTTGACCTCAACGTCATTAGTAAAAGAAACGGCTATTTAGAGACTTTTTCATGTCATTAAGATGGAATAGGTGGTGTTGTTTTCAATCATGAAGCATGAATATGAATATAAGAATGATATAATCAAGCACGATTTGCAATTTGCATTCTTATCCAAGATTGCGCCTCTCTCTCTATATATATATACGGATCATATGTTCATTCATATATCTTACTTAGATACAGAGGTTATAGGTCAACTTTGGTCATCAGTGATGATGATATGGATAAACAAGTAAATAAATCATTTTTAATACTAGTATTCCTACTGTTTTAGGACAAAGACACAAAATTACATCAAATTTCTAAATCCCATTTCACAATTACTGTAAAATCCCTAAATAATAGTGTGAGATTAGATTTTGATTTATAGCCCGACTATTAAATCCTAGTTCATTTTTTTAAAATCGACTTTTTATTTTTTTATAATTTTTTTTTTTGTGATGTCTTATTTGCTGTTGTTATGTGATAAGTTGGAATTTAACTTATTAAACTATTATTGTCCTACTATCTTTTTTTTTTAAATTATTCTTTAGAGTTTAAATTAAGGACATTTATTTTGCTAAAAAATTTGTGGGCATTTAAATAATTACATGGCAAAATACAATTTCAATTTAGCTTCTAGAAACTTCACATATTTAATCATTTTGAGTTGTGGAATTGAGATTCACATATTTGGGGATATTCCTGCGTCCAGCCTTCCCATTTTCTTAAGGCTAATAAGATGGTATAATAAATAATACACACACAGCAAAAATATAAGCCGGGAAGAAGTTACATGTAGAAATTTCTCAGCCTATTCAAAGCCTATCATTTAGACCGTCAAAACGAGATTTCGATGGTGAAGATTGAATTTTCTTACTTTTTATTTATTAAAAATTATTTTATTAGTAGAAAATCTAAAACAAACAAAGATAATCTTTGAATTGACATTTTTTTTCAATCTATCAATGGGAGGAAGCAAATACTCTCCCCATCACTTCTCTGCCCATCTCTCTTCATCTTTAGATTTAGTGTTGGGCAGAGAAACCGGATTCTCGATGGGAAGGGAAATTGGTTCGGTGCATGTGTAGGGAAGGGAGAGGACACGTGGCAGAGTAGAAGTGGGTAACGAACGAGTAACAACAGATGGCGGACAAAGGGAGTAATGGACATGGAAGAGCCAACGAATGACGCGTGCATGTTTAGGACAATGAGGATGTCGGTGCCTGGTTATGTTGTGTGTGATATTGTTCATGCACAGCTCACTGTTCCAATGACTCCATCTGATATGTCTCCTCATAATATAAATATAATATGGTTACAATTTATAAATGACCCACATGTTTACATGTCACATGCCCATTTAATTGACTTGTCTTTATTAAAAACAAATGGTTTGAGTCATACATACACACGCATATAAAGGATTGCAATTTTTTCCATCATTCACTCAATATATTCACACACTCATCATATTCATCTGTAGGGGTAAAAATAAATTAGGCCCGGTCAAAAGCCTACGGCCTAATTAAAAAATAAAAAAAAAAGTCACTTACTTACGACACATTTGCTTCCCCCTATAACTTCCTGTAACGAAGAGTAACAGCAAATCTAATTTTGCTCCCATCCCTTGGCGTGGAAGGTAGAGGCGGAATTAGGGGTTAGGGGTGGCCCCCTAAAATTACAGAACTTTATCTAAAAATATAGGAAATTATATTTTAGTTTTGTAAAAATTTCCATGTATTCACTTTAGTTTTTATTAACAGTTTTTTTTAAGCACTAAAATGAAAATAGTAAAATATTTATAGGTTAAAATATAATTTTCTAAAATTTTGGGTCCAATTTTATAATTTTTGCCACCTAATTTCAAATGCTGATTTCACTGTGTTCTATTCTGTAATTTTCGCCCTCTAATTTTAAATCCTGGCTCCGCCCCTGATGGAAGGAGACCCTTTTTCTTCTTGGGTTTCATTTAAGGTGACCATATTTTTTTTAATAAGAAAATTACTCCTAAGTTTCTTAATAGGCAGACATCTAATTTCATTATTAAATACTCATTTAAGTGGACCCAACACATAAGATGCATTACCCCAAGGCTGAGATAAGAGTGGAGGTATGGTTTTAAAATTAGAAGGGTTAAGTAGTAAATTTGTCCTAGAAGTTTTCGTTGAGGAGCAATATCACCTTGTAAGTTTTCTTTTTTTTTTTTTTATCTCAATATTACTTTAGAAGTTTCAAAACGTAGCAATGTTGTCTATTTCCGTTAAAAGGTTAATGGTCAAAGTCAATTTTTTTACGGTCAACGTTAGTTTTTTAATGTAATAGGACAACATTGCTATGTTTTGAAATTTCCGAATCAACCTTTCAGGGGGAAAAAAACTTCCAAAACAATATTGTTTATGCAACTATACTTCTAGGGTGAATTTGCTACTTAACCCAAATTTTAATCAAGAAAGAAATGCTTAAAGTAAAAGTTTTATAGATAAATCGCTGATTAATTATTTAATATACCAATATTGCCTCGACTATTAAGAGGGAGTAAACACCCATTAATAATAAATATGTATCTATGTACATTTGTATATGCATCCCTCACACCATGCCGCTAATGAAGCTTGATTCCTTTTAACGGCATGGAGAGAATTGGCTGTGATAATCAATTGTAAACCAATTTGTGTTTAAATATACATTCACGTTTTCTCGAAGACTAAAATATACCTTGCGTTACAAGTATTTATTCTGAGTTAGAGAGATGATCAGATGTAAATCTTTTTTTTTTGGGGGGTTAAAATACATACTACATTTTTAACAAATTATAAAATTAGGCCATCATCATTATTGGGTCCCTTATAATTTACTATTTTCTTAATATAAAAAAGAGGCTTGAAATGAAAGAAAGAATGGAGTGCATATGCAGCAGATGCGATTACAAGTCATCACGCCATTGAGTGTGATGGACCTCATTACCGCACACGCCATATAATATAATTGTCACTCATTTGTTGGCCAGAAAAAAAAAAAAAACACTAACTGTCACTTGTTTATCTTTTTATTTAAGGTTAAGTAATAAATTTGCCCGGAAAGTTTTCACTAAAAAATAATGTTGTCCGGTAAGTTTTTCTTGTCTCAATGTTACTTCGGAAGTTTTAAAATATAGCAACGTCGCTCTATTCCGTTAAAAAACTAACGTTGACCATCAACAAATTGGCGTTGACTGTTGACTTTTTTACGGAAATAAACAAACATTGCTATGTTTCAAAATTTTCACGATAACATTAAAATAAGAAAAATTGTTAAGGTAACATTGCTCTTCGATTTATACTTCCGGAGTGGATTTACTATTTAACCCTTTTATTTATTGATTGAGTGCACAATGAGATGCCCACACGATAGATTGGGGCAAAAGGGAGTATATACTTCTCCCTCCTCCTACGCAATTGATTTTTTCGGTTAAATTAAGTAATCTCATTAAATTATTTTAATGTATTTATATTTATCATTGTTTTTTTAAAAATTGATTTGTCTGGTTTATAAGCTGATATAATCTAATTTTACACAATATATAATATGATTAATCAATTTATTTAACTTCCTTAATATCTCTTTAAAAATCAATTAAATCTTATATTTATGATCAAAGTAGCACATGGAAGCATTCATCCATACAATGCCTACCATGCAGGTAATGCGGGCTCTCTCCCTCCCCCTCTCTGTGTTTTTCCCTAAAAACACAGGATCAATACACATGTATACACATATAGATGATCATGCTAACGTCACTAATGTGATTTATGTGTGAATATTAAAAATAGTCAATCTAACATAAATGTGTTTGGATGATACTTCATCCATCCGGTACTTAATATAAAAGTTAACTATTTTTTTTAGAGATATTAAGGAAGTTAAATAAAATATTTATATATAGCATATGTTGTGTATCATTATACTAAAATTATATATTAGTTTATAAGTCAAACAAATTAAATAATAAATATAGATACTTTAGCATAGCTTAATTAAATTTTTTAATCTCTTAAAAAAATTAATTGACTCTTACATTAATAAGAGTGAAATTCAAAATATTCAGATGGAAACAAAAATATAAAAAGCCAAAGGGTTTATTTATAACTTTTTTTATATGTATAAAAATTTTAGGAATGGGTTTAGATTCAACCACGATCCAAAGGCAGGACGAAATCTCTCCTCATGCGTTAATCTAGGCACCTAGGAGCTAGGATGCCTCTCTCAACGCCTTGACCAACTCCAGGATCAAACTCCCTCCCTTTGGTAAGGGTGTCCGATCCCTTTATCGGTTGAACCCAAGGACAAGGGGTGGGTTTATTTATAACCGTGTTTGCATAACTAGAAGTTTGGGACTTGCAATCATAGACCCACAAGGCCACAACCAAAAACAGAAGCAAAACTTAATTGAGAGTATAACGGAAACCCAATGTATTGGACTCAACGATGTGTTTTGCTTTGTGTGTGAAAGGCTACAATAATGGAAATCATTTCTTGTCTTTTTTAGACTGTGTGGCCTTCTCGTTTACGTTCGTTCATAAAGCCCAACATTTTGCTTACCCAAATCCATATCCAATAACAATTTTAGCCCGTTTGGTTCATTCATAGGAAAATATTATATGTAATTCTGATGCAACAGACCGATTACTTGTTTAGTTGGTCTTATCTTATGTAATAAAAAAATGATTATATTTTGTAATTCTAATTATATCATTTGGTTTTTTTATTTTGAAAAAAAAAAACTAAAACTACTTAAACTCAGCATTGATATGTAGAAAATCCGCCTCAGCGTGCAAGCCAATACCACGTCAAAAGTTGAACATGAAGCCCTCAAGACACAGCCTTCGTGATTTCTTGCTATTCCACCACATCCTGCCATGCTTCCATCATATCGGCATGCCCCATTAACATTTAACTTTATCCAACTATCATAAGGTGGCTTCCACGAAGAAGCCTTCCCTGTCTCAAGGTTTGATCTGTATATCTGAGAGTTCAACCAGTGAGCTTGAGCTTGAGCTTGAGCTTGAACCTGTGCCAAGATTTGAATTTTTCCTGTTGTTTTCCCGTCGAAAACCGCACAGTTACAATTCGATCAAAGTTGTCGGTGTAACTGCCCAGCTAGCTTGGGCTGTTATAGTCGACTTAGCAAAGCAGACCATGTCGCCCATCTCACGTCCAAGCCTTCTTCTTTCAAGGACAGATTCCATTCAAACCATGCTCAGACATCATTGAAACCAAATAACTGATTCAAAAGCACTGCTGCCACAATCAAACTGCAGCAATTTGCGGCCCCAACTGTCAAGTTGCTACATCTAAGGTGAGTTGTCGTCAAATTGTCAAGGCTTGACTGCTAGACTCGCCGCCGTTGATTGGTGGGTTATCGTCGTCCGCGGGGTGAAATGAAAAAGGAGGACCATGAGCTTGAAATATGAAAGAAAGAAAGAAGGGGCAAAAATGAACTCAGCCACATAAAAGTGTAAATCTTTGGATTGTATGATGAAAAATTAATACAAACAATTTTAATAGAAATGAAATTGTGAAATTCTTCAATTCATCGTATCAAACAAACATCATGGAAATCAATTCCATTTCCATATACTCCAATTCCATCTCACCAAACGTGACATAAAAGTGAATCCTGTAGGGAAAAACCAAAGTTACAATCACGCAAGGGCGGATCTTAGTTATGACAATGGGGCCATGGCCCCCCCAAATTTTTTTTTAAAATTTTTTAATGGAACTTTTTTTTTCCTTTCCTTTGTTAGGGTAATAATACAATTTTGGCCCTCCCAAAGTAGTGAATACAACTTTGGCCCCTCCCCCAAAAAAATATTATTTAGAGAGTTTGTTTACATTTTTCCCTCTTTTTATATTTTTAGGCTTATAATTCAATCTTTGTTTCATATGGGATCTTATATGATTTATGTTAATCTTGTCATTCTTTTTTATATTTCATTCTAATTACCTGAAATTTTAAGCTTATTAGTAAAATTTACTTCTGTGATGTATCTTTTACGATGCTTTTACTCATTCTACACTACATTTATAGATGAAGTTAATTGACTTGATTTCATAAATATTTTTTTTATTCTTTTCATTTTTAATGCATTTAAAACTTTCCTTTAAAAAAATTTTCGGGGGGCAGCCCCCGAATCCTCCACCACTATTTAACCCCCCCAAACTTTTCTTCCAAGTTCCGTCACTGCAATCACGTGGTATATATGTAGTTTAATTTTAAAAAAAATCCTTAAATTCATTAATACCCAGAAATGAATATCTCGTAATTGTGGAAATTTTAACAAAAAAATGGTCTTACCTCTAAAAATTAATTTAACTAATGGAAAAAATGTAAGGATCTTAACCCAAATCGACCATAATATAATTAAAATATCTATTAATACACCAAAATAAAGGGAGAATCAGAACTGTGACTCTGTTCTCTGTAAATAAATATTTAGAAATGGGGGCATCATATTTCAATCAGGAACTTTTAAAAGGTTTTTGAGTATTAATGATCTTACAATCACTGACTTTTCTCTCTCTATCGGCACAAACCTCTCTCTTGGCATCTCTGCCGTGCCAGCTATCCCTGGAACTCTCTCTTGCCGGTGGCATGTTTCACCTTCACATGCTATCGGTGAGCATCATCCTCAACCCCGCCTGCATCAAAGATGTAGATTGGAGTTCGGATCTCACAGTTGTAGCCTCCTCCCTTTAGTTTCTGTTGGCTGTAGTATTCTCTCATCTCTGGAGTGAGTTTTTCTTCTTACTCTCTTCACCTTTCTTGAGGTGGTTAGAGCCCTCTTCCTCGCCGATGTGCGAGTTGCTGTGTCGGCATTTTCCTCTTCGGCGGTCTCTGTTGGGGGGAGGGGATGTTTGTCCTTTTTTTTTGGTAGTGTTGGGTTTCAGTGGTGGTGTTAATAACAACCATCCTCTTGGTTGGATGGTTGTTAGAATGTTGTTAGATTCGATTCTCGCCTGATGGCTCGAATTTGCATTTTTGGGGGAAGGGTTCAAAAGGTGTAGTTCAGTGTGTGGTTGACGTCGCCGTATTTGTTTAAACGGAGGAGCAAAAGTATTCTTCAAAATATCATGGATCTTCTTTCTTATGATGTTGGATTTTCTGTGATCTTTACCCCAAGATGGGGCAACTGTATAATTACTCTAATTGCAGTTGATACTTATAAAAAGGTGTGCCCTATAAGGTGAATTTTGTAACCAACACCTTTTTTCATATTACTTCGAACTTTGGATGTCCAGGAGGTTGGTGTAGTCCATAATTCTTCTTTTATTCTTAACTCTTCAATAGGTGGTGACCGGTTTTCTTTGTATTTGGTTTCTTTTGTTGTATTTGCTTTACCTTTGTTTGTGTTCTATGTTTAATTTGTTTTCATATGTTGTAAGGCTTTGCAATATCTACCACTTTAGTCTTATTTATAAGTCTCTTTTGACCAAAAAAATTTGGTCCTATTTATAAGTCTCCTTTAACCAAATAAATAAGATTGTGACAATTTTGCCCATATTAATTGTACCAATGAAAATAGAGAGAGAAGAAAGAGTTGAAGATATCCAATCATAAATGAAAGTAAATTCCTCATAATCATTGAGTTGGCTACCTCTCATTGATATGTGATTTGATAAAAAAAAACTTATAAATAAAACCAGAGTGGTATATATAAATATCTTTTGAGGGAAAAAAAAAGTAGTAATGATCTTATTAATGATATACTATTGTCTTTTTTCTTTTTTTTGGCTATCAATGCGTCATTAATCGTTGTTACGTATTTGACCAAAGAAAAATCGTTATCACGTAAAAGATTGACCTGTAACCCAACGACGTCGTATGTTTTCGTCCAGCCCCCTCTAGAGCTTCTCCATTGTCGCCCTCCAACTTCTATGAAATTTCATGTTTATTTTACGCAATTACACGAAATTTGAGTCAAGTACAAGGGCAATTTTGGGATTACATTTTATATATAGAATGGCGCACGACCTCCCTCTCGTTTCGTTCTGAAGAGGGCGAGCGATTCTCAGGAAGTTCCGTTATCCATTCGCATCATCTCTCTCCATTTTATCTCCCGGCTCTGTTCTCATTCACAAATTAGGGTTTTTGCGTATCGCTGTTCGAATTTGAATCGAGCCGTTCAACTATGGTTTCTGATTCAATCACCACCGCTCCGATTCCTTCAGCGGCAAACGCCAAGAACCTGGGCAAGAAAAAAAGGGTACGATATTGATTTTCAGTGTTTATTTTAATATAACTGTGATTGTTTAGTTTGTGCATTATTTTCTCCGTTATTATTTTCCTCGCCCTAATGCTTTGGGGACTTCAGACCAACAGGTCTGCTAAACTAAAGCAATGTAAGATTGATGCCCGTCGCGAGCAGTGGCTTTCTCAAGGTAGGAACAGTTTTCTTTGCTTCATTGTCATGCATGTATATTCTACGAATGCGTATATTTCCATCGCTATGTTCATTTCCTAATTCTAGTCTTTTGTTAATATATCCGTGGATGGGTATTAGTTTTGGTCAAGAATAAGAAATGCAAGGACGGAGGGGACGATGGCCGCGCACCCCCGATGCCTGTAGGGGAAGATAGTAAACGTTCATGGGAGAAATTGGAGACGAGTCCTAGAGCTGAAGAGATCGAGGGATCGATCCTTCAAGATGGCTACATGGAATCTTTATCCAATAGTCCCTCCAGTGTTAATAGTAGCATGTTGGGGAGTAATGATTCTGGAAGAAATTTCTCTGGGAGCAGCGGTAGCAGCAGCAGCAGCGCCGGGTCCTGCTCTGGTAATGTCACAGAAGAAGAAGGCGATGATGATTGCTTGGATGATTGGGAAGCTGTGGCTGATGCTTTAGCTGCCGATGACAAGCACCAAAGTCCATGTACGGAGCTGCCCCCCGCTCAAGAACCAGTAGTGCAAATGGTTTCGCCTGGTGAAATGACTCATGGGTTGAATTTAGGTGCAGGGAAGTCTAAAACCGAGAGTGACAGAATAGTTTCAACGGCCTCTGGCAACAGCCGAGCCTGGAGGCCTGATGATGCTTTTCGTCCTCAGAGTCTTCCTAATTTATCTAAGCAGTATAGTTTACCAAATCCAGATTCTCGTAGTGGAGGAGGGATCCCATGGGCTCGCGCTGCTGCGCCTTCCCCTTGCCCAATATGCTGTGAGGACCTTGACTTGACAGATTCATGTTTTTTACCTTGCTTGTGTGGGTTTCGGATTTGCCTCTTCTGTCACAAGAGGATACTTGAGCAGGATGGCCGCTGCCCTGGGTGCAGGAAGCCTTACGATTGCAAATCTGTTGAACCAGAGGCAAATGTCCATGGAGGCAGCCTGACTCTTCGTTTGGAGCGCTCTCATAGCATGATTTATAGGGCATAAAGGAATCTCCTTGTTGCATACTTGCATGATTTGTACTCTTAGATCTAATTTTCGTAGGTCTAGCTGTTGTAGGTATGGATTTTGTGCCCTGATGGAATCAAGCTGTTTCCCAATGCTGAGTTTGGTCGTTATCCTGTGGTGCATTTCTTGATGTAGAGTTCTCAGGGTGATATGTGAATAGATGATATGGTATAGAAATTTAATATTTGAAAGATTACTGCTCATGCTGTTTATTTTGCCCGTGCTTTGACTTATCGTATGATGTGTTCATTCAGTTCTCTTAGCTCTTTATACTTCCGTGTTGATCATCATAACATGCTCATAATTGTCCTTGAATTTCATTCTATTGCATTTATGGTTCCTTTCTTCTATGCAAGCTGTTGTAGATTATTTTGATGCCATTTCTTCTTTGCAAGCTCTGTTTTTCTCTTTCTCCGCTTCTTTGAAAATCCTTGATTCCTTGTTCCTCTGATGTAAGCACCTGAAAGATGGACGCAATAGTAATTTCTGCAAACTTCTAAAGAATCTTCCTGTCATGAGAAATGCAAGACTTAAGGTATAGAAAATATCTTCATGGCCATCATTTCTTTTTGTTAGGTCAGTCTAGAGTCATTCAAGTCAATAAATGATTTGTGCTTGCTTCTTCCATGGTGAAAAGCATATTAGCAACCGCTTTTTCTGGTTGTATATGTTTTAAATTATTGATCCTTTTATTTTCTGGTTGTGATACTTAAGTTAATAAATGATTTGTGCTCGCTGCTTCCATCATTTCTCATGAGTTTTTTGATACTGAATGACAAAAGATTATCTCATCACTCCAATTTATTTCAATTTAATATCCCCTGGCATTGTTCTTAGTTATTGGTATTGGAAGAAGGTTGGTTCATTTATTTAATCCTGAATTGCAAAATAATTTCTTTGCATAAAAGATTTCTTTCTTCATTTCTTTCATTATTAATTTGCTGTACCAATTTTTTGTTGGAATTGGATGGAATATGGCCATCCTTTCTTTTCTTCGTTGGAATTGGTTTGTGGATGAGGGGAAGTTTCAGCAAATTCTGGGAGAATATTTAGCTGATAATTACATATTTTATGGTCACATATTCATGTCCCTGTCGTAATGTTGAGCTAAAGCTTAAGGTGGGCTTCTCTTGTTAGACGTTGTGCTGTGAACAGGTTCAAACAATGATGAGCTATATTCTTTGTTTAAGTTAATTAGGTTGCATGGTGTATTTTGGTAGGGATTTAGTTTGATGAGAGTGTAAAGGAGCTCCTGCACGTTGGTTTCAAGGTTCTGGAAATGGTAAGGTGGGTATGATGTAATGAAGCTGTGCCCATTTGCAAAAGGTTCGATTTATATACTTCTAGCAAGATCCAGGCTTATATATTTGAAGGATTATACTTTTGCATTATGTCGCCTATGAGGTTCCCTTGAATGTTTGAAGGATGCACTTGCATTATATTTGAAGGCTTGTATGCATTAGGGTCTGTTTGGCTCAATGGACGGCAGAGGAGAGATTTTAATGAAAGGGAATGGAGGGAGGGGATTAGAGAGATTTTAATATTTTGTTTGGATGAATAGGAGGATAGAGATTTTAATGTACCTTGGGAAAATATTTTTATTTGGATAATTTTACCCTAAGTTTATTTAAGTTGTTTTTTTAAAACTTTATAAATGCATGATAAAAAATAATTATCAATAGTTAATATATATATTAATTATTAAACATAATTAATAGTATAATACATAATAATATACCTCGAATAATTATATTTATACTTATAATATATATAATACTAAAATGATAAATATTATTATGATATAAATAATCTTTCTATTCTATCGCCATCTGATAGCTTCCCGTCGGGATGGGGATGGGCATGGGTATGGGCAGGGCAAGACTCCTGTCCAATGCCCAGCCCGAAGAATGAATGGGCTGTATTTTGCAGTCCGATGATTAGCCCTATCCAATAAAAGCCCTAATCATTTTCAGGTTGGGTAAGGGCAGGCTGGGTAGAGCGGACTTCCCTTACCCAGGTAGTGATGCCTTACCTTGCCCCTTGAAGATTTTAGTTTACACTTCACAGAAATTTAAAGCTTTGGAGATAGCTGAAGTATAATATAATATATTTAGACATAATAATATAATATAGGGTGAAGGTGCAGATTTGCCAACCAACTATTACCCGAGGAGCGTCTGGGCCAAATAACTATTGAGGGGACCAAAATTGCCAATCAACAATTAAAAAGTGAAAAAAACACCAAATAACTATTTTAAAAAAAACAACTATCATAATTAAGTTAAAATATGAGGCACTAGCATAGGATGGAGGCGGAAACGCTGGAGAAAAGAGCAGTTAAGCCTTCTTGTTGGAAAAGGAAAACACCAACAGAGATGGGACCCATGGGAGCAGGCATTGCGGCAGCAGTGGTTACTGCTTGTGGCATCGGAGGGATGGAACCAGGATGCAAGATGCGTGCCAGTCGAATACTGTGGACTACTGGATGAGTTCAAGAGGGTGAGTGGAACACCCAGCAACAATAGAAGCTTTGGAAATGCCGATGTCGCTGACATTGTGACAGTCAATGAAAGATGGAGACACCAAGACAGTAATGGGGTAATAGTTTTTTGGTGTGTTTTTTTTTCACTTTTTAATTGTTGATTGGCAATTTTGGTCCCCTCAATAGTTATTTGGGCTAGACACTCCTCGGGTAATGGTTGGCAAATTTGCACCTTGACCCTATAATATATTTTAAATAAAATAATATCTATAGAATAATATTTATTTAAATATATTTAATTTTCCAAGTAAGGCCAAATGGGTAGGGCAGGACCCCCTGCCCGATACCCAGCCCTGCCCAGTTATTGGCCCAGCCCAAAACTTTTGGGCCACTTTTTAGGGCAAGGATGAGCAATTTTTTGCTGGGCTTGGGTGGGCATACTGAGCATCTGGGCATCATGCTCACCCTTAGTTTCCCGTTACCGCCGCCCAAGCTAAAGAAGCAAGCATCAGACCCATTCGACGCACTTGTTCCTCCAGGATGCTGTTCAAATGCCTCCTCTTCAAAAAGTATGGTTGAAGTAAAAGTTTTCAAAATAAGTGACTTACAGTTGCTAAGGCACATATGTTTGGTAAAAAGAGTAATCTTCTCCTTTAAGAATAATCAAAAAAGGAAAGTGTTCAATTGGAACATGAAAACGTGACTGAATTGGTCCTAGTTACTCTTCGGGACGGAGTGGAAGAAGGCACGCCGTCACTCCAAAATAGAGGAGGTTCCATACCTGCTGGTGATGTGAGGGCCTCATTAGTGGGCGACCTGTAAGTACCTCTGTAAGCGTTCTTTGAGCCTAGAGGCATGCCCTGGCCTTGGTAGGGTACCGATGTCTACTCCCACCTAAACTTTTGTTAAAAAATAAAAAAAAATAAAATTGTCGAGTGGATTGATCGAAGGTGTGACTGAGGAATTAAGTGGGAGATCACACAAGCATGGGTTGAAAAGCAACTTGGGAATCCAGCCATAAAAGTAATGGGTAGGAGCATCAGACAGTGGTCTTTGAAGGATAAACTACGACCCGATACTCGGTAAAAGCTCTAATCGTTTCGGGCTGGGCAAGGGCGGTCTTCCCTACACAAGTGGGAATGCCTTGTCTTGTCTGCATGTAAAAAATAATAATTTCATTTACATTTCATAAACATTCTTGTAATTACTATATATCTTAACTCCGTCCTAAGTAATATAAACTTCAAATACATTTAATAATCTCACATCTTGGGATATTTCAAAATAAATCCACAACTTAAGTCTTGAAATTTACAAAACTATCATGTCTTAACAAATGTCCATACTTCAAGAATTAAACAACATCCATAATCCTTTATAAATAAGGCAACAAAATGATTATAATTAAAGCGAAAATCAAAGAAAGGGAAGGGCCGAAGCAACATATTAGTGAATTATAAGAAAAATTTATGTAAAACATATTAGACGATTTTTCTCAGGGCTCGGGCGGGCGTACTGGACTTCGAGGCTTCATGACCACCCCTAGTTTATCAATTGCCGTCATCGAAGAAGTTGGAGGAATCACAATGACAGACGAGAGTGAAGAGTTGTAAACAAATTTCATTGGCAAAATAATCTTATCACACTAAAAAAAAAAAAATAGCCCTCCCCTCCAAATCCCTTGATTTGGGGGAACGGTTTTGAGGGGAGGGAGGGGAAAATTTCAAAAAAAATTCCCCTCCCGCCTAACTTTTTTATGTTGTCAATCAAGGGGAGGGAGCAAAATCCCTTACTTCCCCTCCTCTCAAACCAAACAAACCCTTATGGTGTGTTTGGTTTGAGAAAAGGGAATGGGAAGGGAGACTAATCTTAGAGGCTATATTAGCCTTTAAGATTAGTCTAGTCTCCCCTCTCCTCTCATTCTTTCCTTTCAAACCAAACATCCCCTTAGTGTATAATGGATCTCTGAAAGGATCTGAAGAACATGACTGATTGGAACAACCACTGATTCAATGGGTTTAAGAGAAAAGATAGCTACCACACAATTGATTTCTACTTCGCTGAACTAGGGCTAAGTTTCTGAGTTCCTTCTTGTTCTTTATAGTGGTGGAGTCAGAAATTTTAATGTCAAGGGGTAAAAAAATTTCAATAGAAAAATTATCTTGTTCATTTTGAGCACGACCTCTCCTAATATATTTTGCACTTATATCTAGAATGTCATGTTTTATCCAAAATTCTTAAACATGAACCAAGAGAGCATCCCAACTTGTCTCTCAATTTCTAAAGTAACTCTTTTCTAGTTGAAACCATGTGTAAAACATTTGAAATATCTTGAGACTATCGTTGCAAAGTTTGGCAAAGGACTTCAATAATACCTATAATTTCTTTCAGATGTAACATGATGACAATCAAAAGATGTCGACGATGATTATGCATTATTTGCATCTACACAATAAATAGATTCCACCACACAGATGGTGCTTCTTGGTGAGGTAGCTCGGAGGCTTAAAAATTATAAATTCAAGACCAGTTTTCCCTCATATTAGAAATGCCGGCAACACGAGTTGAAACTCCACTCTTGATTGATAGGGTCGCAATTGACTATTCCCAACAAGGAGAAAAAGAAATGAACCTTGGGTTTCCAAGTAACACAAGAGCAGGTAAAAAAATATTAATAAGATTTAGGGTTAAAGTACACAAACGTACATGTATTTTATCTTAAGGAGCTCCCAACACTAAGTGGTTTTCTTAGACGTAAAAGTGCAAATGTGGTTACAAATTCAGTACAAAAATACCGTTTAACGGTTAAGTTTAACTTTTTTAATGACTAGATGATAACGTGGCTTTAAAAGGTGCACAAATAGACGTGTAATTTGGCAAAAAGAGCGCCAATATCAAGTTTTTTTAAAAAAAAATTAATAATTTTATTTCAATTAAAGAAAAATTATTATTTCTCTTGACATAATTCATCAAAGACCAAATTTTTTATTTCCATAATTTTTTAAAAATCTATATTAAATTTTCTAATTTATGCATTTGAAATTAGATATTATAAATACTATATTTAATTAAAAAAAATTTATTTTTTGATCTAACTAAACTCTATAGACTTTTTCAAAATAAATGAATTATTTTTTATAGAATAAATGAACTGTTTCTTTAACGATTTATTTTTAAAAAATTAAAATTATTTTTAAGTAAATATGTTATTCATAATATCAAATTTCAAATGTAGCAATACTCATTTGTCAATTATTAATTAGAAAATTTAATAAGGATTTAAAAAAGAATATAAATTATAAAAAAAAAATTTACCGTTTTTATCCATTGAATAAATCCTCTTCAAAAATGATAAATCACAAGAAGAAATCTAGCCTCTCAGGAATTATATGTAGAGAAATAATATTTTTCCTATAATTAATAAAAAAATTATTAATTAAAAAGAAGTACTTGATTTTGGGCGTTCTTTTGGCCAAACCATGTGTATTTTTGCAATTTGAAAGCGATACCATTATCTAATCAACAAAAAAAGTCAAACTTAACGATTAAATAGTATTTTTGCACCTAGTTTGTAACCATGTGTGTACTTTTACATCTAAAAAAGTACTTGATGTTGGGCACTCCTCAGAATAAAGCACATATACAATTTTACACCTTAACCCTGAAACTTACTTGAAGACGCGATAAATTCTTTACGGAGTTAAACCTACCAAGTCAAGTTAGTCCAACTAAGGCCTTGGGCCATTGATCTCCTCCATTTCTCATATATATATATATATCCTTTTTTTTTTGGGGGCGCCGGGGGGGGGGGGGGGAGGGGGGGGTTGCCCACCGTAGCTCTCTATTCTGTCACTGGTTCTTTAGTGATCTGCTGAGCATTTGAGGGGCAAATTAACCGAAATAATATTTTTTTAAAAAAAATTTACCAATCTGAAGCACTGTTCAAACTATTTACCAAAGTAAGGTTGATGTGACAATGGCGTCAGAAAGTACGACGCCACTAGTGGCGTCGTACCTTCTAACACGACTAGTGGCGTTGTACTATGTGACGCCACCGTGTCAATTTTTTTTTTTTTTTTAATAAATATTGAAGCAGACTGTGATTGGTCCACGCCATCTGGTGGCGTGGACCCTGCGGACGCCACGTCAGTGGCGTGAAACAGGTCCACGCCACTGGTGGCGTGGACCTGTTTTACGCCACTGACGTGAACCTTATTTTGGTAAATAGTTTTGACTGTGCATTAATCTGGTAAATATTTTTTTTTTGTTATTATTTTGGTCAAAATCCCGCATTTGAGGAGAAGGAGGGAGTACACTATTCACTTTTGTTTTGGTCGATATGTAATAGAGGGGTCATCATTTTTTCTATAGACGACAAAACTCATGGAGGGCAACAAAAGTGATCTCCTATTTCCCCTATTTTACTACTGAAAAACAAAGGGGTTTTTTTTTTTGGCGAAATACATACTTTGTTATAAAAATTCAAATTTGACCATAAATTTGAATTTGATGCAAGGAAATTCGTATTAAATTCTAGTTATGAAAAAAAAAATTCTTTTTATTTTGAATTAATTACTTTTAAAGAAAAAAAAAAGTATTTCATGCATATTTCTTGACTATCACGCCTTTATTTTCTTTCTACAGAACAACCCATCTTCCTTCTTCGCTCAAAATTTTCCCTTCCCTTTCCTTAAATTTCTTTCCCTTCTCAAATCTTCCCCATAACAAACTCTGTTTAGTGTATAAGAGTTCTCTTGAGCGATGTCTCAGCTATTGACAAAAGATTCTTTTCAAGAAAATAGAAGTATCTTTTTGCTATATTACTATGTAGATTTTAACTTGTAATTGATTTTCAAGATGTCTCATTCTCTGGTACCTAATATCCTTTTGCCTTAATGTAAATCTCGGCATTAAAAATATGACATAAATGTGCTTTAATATATTACAAAAATGTATGGACAAGCTCTTCATGAAGGCATAAGATTGATCAGTGTTTATGTGTGCCTATAAAATCTATAAGCAGAAACTGGATCGATTTGAATGAGATTAGGACGGTTGCCAATTGTTATTGGTGGAAGTGGAACACATGATGCTTCTTTTCCTATTCAAACTTTTCTCCTACTAATTTGGCAATTTGAACTTAGCTTCTGTTCATCTTTTATTTTATGCAGTAAATGAAGGAAAATTATTAAACTAATATGGGTTTTGTACCTTGTAACTTGTGTGGACTATGGAGGTCTAAAATTGGATTGTTTTGCTTGTAGTTCATTAACCTACGGTGGCAGTACTCTTTTAGATCTTAAATCGAAGAATTATTAGAAGGGTTTACTTTATTCTTATATATAAGATTTCAATTTAGTTTTCCATTTAAATTTATAATTATTTAATTTTTGACTACACATTAAGAAATTTTTGAATGAATAGAGGAACTTTTTTATATAAATTGTTCAAAGGTATTTTTAAGAAACACATTTTTATTAATAAAAAAAATTAATTTTATTAATTTATTAATCCCTGCAATTTAATTATTTAATTGTTAGGAGTGTAATGTTTTTTGTGCTTTGAAAAAATACTGATGCTTAGTAGGTCTTGGGTTTCTTGGGGGAAATAAAAAATGTAGTGGGGTATTAACATAGAATTTGTCTAATCATGTAAGACCCCACTATATCTTTTTGGATATAGAGTTTGAGTCTCAGAAGAGATACTTTTGTTAAAAGAGGTATCCATAAACCTTAAACCAAAGGATAATCCCAAAAAAAGAAATGTGACCGGGATGGTCACAGAAATATTGATTATTATTCTTTTGTTTCTGGCTCAATCTAATCTCATTCACTGGAATTTACGGATCCATTGAATTGTTGCCTTTGAGTCATAATTACAAATTATAAAATGTCAGTGGGTTAATAGATAACCGGGAAATTAACCAACATTTATCAATATTAATATAAAATGTAAAACTATTTATGAATTGTGAATTATTAAATTTGATATGAATATGGGAAAAGAATATGAAGTTTTGTTTTGTAGAAGGGCAATACAATACGCACTCTATCCTGCACTCTTGTCAAAGGCTGAAATGCTCAAAGCTTGACTGACTTGCCGGTGAAACAAGCTCTTTATCCAAAATCAGTTTAAAGTTATCGAGTGAAACAAGTGCGAGGAATTTAACCTTGGAATTAAAATACAACATAATATTAATACATAGAATTTAACCTTGGATTTAAAATAGAACATAATAATATTAACACATAACACAACCGTGAAAGACAATAAAGCCGTGACCTGTGGCTATCCATACACAAGAAACACGTGCTTAATTATTTTGACTGAAATTGAAATGAGTAACAAGCATCCGACCAATCAGCCTACCACGAATTTGCCAGACTTATATTCCTGAGGCAGCTGACCCTTCCACCACTTCATAAAAGTCGTCTCCTCCAACAACACATCATCCTTCTCACGCCACTTGTTAATATCTTCTTCTAACTTCTCAACCCTCTTCTTGAAATCTCCGTCGAACGCTTTCTTGTTCGTTTTGCTTACCAGCTCCTCCGTCTCCGCCCAAAAGCACGACTCTGAGCTAGCCCCTGTCTCCAATCTCATCTTATGCTCCAACCATCTCTGTGTATACCTGTATCGTTTAGGCCTACCCCTGACCATGTACGGCCCTGTGTCTTCATCCTTCAGGTGACGGTAATAGTTGGCTATGTCTAGTGGTTCCACCAATTGCCGGAATTCTGTTCCAATATTCACCCAATCTTCGTTGCCTTCGAACTCATCTGGGAGCTCGTAGCGTTTCAGCATTTCGATGATCTCGTCCCACAGGCCTGCTAGCTCCAGCCTCTTCACATTTGCTTTAAAGTCGTCTTCATATTTTTGAAGCTTGAACGCGTCGTAATATCCCACTCCCTGGATTCTCCTCATTGTTCTGTACGCTTCTAGCTCCGTCAATGTGCTCTTATCTTTCGCCTTCTTGATCTTCTCCTGGTTCCTGTATTTTTGTTTCTCCAACTCTCCTGCTGCTCTTAGACACAGCCTTGCCCTTGTTCCCTGAAACCACACACAAGTCATGTTCCTAAACTCTGCTAAAGATATGCAGGTTTCTATTCCTAGCATCACTGCTTTATTAATCATTAATTGAATCATGCAGAAATGATTAGAGATAAGCCACATATCGGCATATGTATATCTATTTGCAGTCATGTGATTATATGTATTCCTAAAGAGAGTAACAAACAAACAGATCTTAAGAGAAGGAAAGGCATTATTGTGACTTACAAGTCCAAGATCATTGAGGGCAGAGTCAACGTTTGCAGCAGCATTATCTTGAGACAAAGGAACCTCTTCAAGCTTATCCAAATGCACCACATTCTGCATCCCCAAGCAGCTCTCTTTAACTTCTTTAACATATTCTAAATGCTGTAACACCTTATTCTCCGCCACTCCATCTCTTTCTTCTCCTGGTTCACTCAGCACAGCACTATGAAACAACACCTGAAGCACCGCCTCTGAGTTCTTCATCACTACCAGTCTCCCACTTTTTGTGCACAGCACAAACGTCCCAAACGGCCTGTACGGACTCACAACGACGAAATCCTTCACCGTTTCCAGCAGCAAGTTGGTGCTTCCCATGAGGTTGCAAGCCTGATGGCTCACCACCGTCGCCGCGTTTTGCACCACCGTATTGTAAAACTCCGAGTACCGGACTGGCTCCGACGACGATCTGTTCTTGCTCAGGACCTGCAGAATCGGATCAATCGTCCGCTCCACGGACGAGAACGGAGCGAGGAAGATTCTGGGGACGATGTCATATTTCAGGACAAAGTGGATGAAGAAGCGAGACCAGCCTTCTCGTTTCGTGGCGTGAGAAAATATGTGGTTCCCGATGAACGGAGATCCGAAAGTCAAACAGACCGGAGGGTTGGCTTTCCGGTCCAGCTCTAATTTCCAAAGAGTCACCAGAATCGCCATTGCACCGCCGGAGGAGTGACCAGTGAACACTATCCTTTCCCCACCTTTCGTAGCCTTCTCCACCTGCGGATTCAAGTTTAATTAACTCGTGAGCTTCAAAAAATAGAAGGCATATAATGATCCGTTAATTAACAGAAAATAGAATTTACCTCTGATTGAAAGGATTTGTTGGTTAATAAGGATCGGAATCTGGAGAGGGAAGCTTTGTGGACTATGGCAGGTTCATCGTTACCGATGCTTCTGAGGGATGGAAAGAGAGAGAGATCGATTTTGGTGTCATCGGAGTGCCAATCGGAGAGAGACCACGAGGGAGCGAAGCTGATGATGAGTGAAGAAGAAGAAGAAGCGGAAGATTTATATTTTTCGGAAAGGAAAGGTTTGTCCTTGTGGGATTTGAAGGCTCGTTCAGATGCCTCCTTGATAAGGTCTTCTTCAACGCCAAGGACAGCTCCAAGACTCTCACTCGCCATTTCTGAATCAGAGAAACAAAATATGGTGGGTGGTGATGTTCTGTGAGTTGTTGATGATGTGGGAGCTCAATTTAAAGAGCATGGCGAGGGATGAGAACGACGATGAGACATTATTATTTTGGTTTAGAATAAGGTTGACGAAGGCTTACACTGACTTGGCGCCAAAAGTCACTCCATTGGAGGGGCCTATCTCAATAAGCGCGTATTTTGTTTTTTTAATGTCATACTCTTGTTATCTTATTTATTTATACGTAGGAGAGAGAATTTCTTTTATCCTATCTCATTAAAATTATGAAATAAGTATATTTAATCATTCATTTACTATTATATTAATTTTATTTTCACTTGGGTAATATGTCGGTTAAGTAGGAATAGAGTTAAAAAGTTACTGAATTTTATAATAGAGTTGACAAAATTTAAAGTTTTTCTTAATTTAAGTAAAATTTTGGAAATACCCTACAAAATATAAGAGTTGTAACCCTTTGAACCGCGGATACTTTTTTTTAAGGTTCTTTTATTTCAAACAAGCATGTAATGTAGGGTAAAACTTTTTCTCCTCATCTTTTTTCTTCGTATGCCTTACCAGTTTCATCTGAGCTATTGATTAGGAAGATAAGAAAAAAAAATTAAAATAATATTATGAATTTTTAAATTGATTGGACGGATATAATTTAAATATTATGAGGGATAATGAGAAAAGGATAATAAAAAAAAAACCATTTATAAGGTAAATAGAGACTTTGGGAGGTCTTATTAGTAGAAATAAAGTAAATTAATTAAATGGCTCCGACGCTATGCTGCAACCTTCCTGAAAAGTTCAGAACTTACCATCTCTAATTAAAAACGCTATAAAGTAAAACCATAACCAACAATCCAGCGGCAGTTTATTTTTATGTTAAATATAGAATCTTTTTTTTTTTTTTTGGTCAAATATAGAATCTAGCTATCTAATCTTAAACATTGTTTTTTTTAGTTCCTCTGCGACAAAATAGAGCATGTTTTGAATTTATACAGATACAGAAACAATGCAAGTTTCTTGGGCTGCGCTCTTTGATTTTAGTTCATATTGTGCTAGATTGGCTTTTCTTAAATAAAAGTTTACATTTATTGTTTAACTGGGCAAATGTTTCATTATATTCCATTAATTTTGAATCTTAGTTTCATTATTAAAAGAGTATTTACATTGAAATTTTAAATGTTGACAAAATATTTATTAAATACCAGCATGTTAAGTTTACTTTTTAAAAATAACAACGAATTCTACTATATTAAAAAAAAAATCATCATCTTTTGAAACCAACAATATTAGGTATACTTTAATCTGAATTTTTGAAAAATGAAGTATGTTGATTTAAGAAAGAAAAGTGTAATGAAATAATAGGATGTGGTTAAATATATGAAGATCAAATGCATGAATGAATGATCTTTTTTTTTTTTTTTTAAATAGTACAGGCAAGCGGAAACTTGAAAAAGCGGAACTAGACCATCAACGGTCTAACCCTTAATACATGAGGATTAAGCTTGAAAATGCATGAATGAATGAATGATCTTTAATTAAACATTGGGACACATTTTCTGGATTTCCCTTTCCTAAGAAGTAAACGCATATTTGAGAAAGCGTTAGAAAAGCACGTTTGCGTAAATTGAGATAAAACTTATCTTACATACTTACCTTATATATTATAAATCATATTAATAAAATAGCTTCCACTGTTAATCCAAACAAGCTCTAATTAAATAAAAGGTGGAGCAATTTTCCGGTGAATTAAATCACAGAAATACTCCCTCCGGACCTAATTATAAGGCATAGTTGACTTTTTTAGAAAAATTAAGGAAGCTAATTAAATTACTTTAGATTATTTTTATTTTTATTTTTGTTTTCAAACTAATTAATTTAACTAATAAACTAATATATAATTTAAAGATGCACAACATATGAAATGATTAAGTAACTTATTTCACTTCCTTAATATCTCCAAAGAAAGTCAACCATGCCTTATAATTAGGACCGGAGGTAGTATATCTTAAAGACTTTAAGATGCCTTCCTCATTAAGTTGATACCCAAGTCAAAATCCAAGTCAAGCGTGCAACTTTCATGGAAGTTTCCTAGAAATGTCACAGCCACAGCCATGTCCATTTTAATCTCAAAATAAAAGAATATGTAGTAGTACGAAATTACATGGCTCGTTTCCTTTAATTTTTCTTCTAGCCGTGTCCTAGGAGTCCATAGAGCATCATGATGCTCTTAGGGGCTCCACCTGCCTTACTCATTGAGTCAAGAGTGCAACTAGGTACGATCCTGATTATTAAAAACAAAAACAATAAGAAAAAAAAGGGGAAAAAATGTAGTTATTTTAGAGTATTCCTCAGCTCCTTAACGTATACGGGTGTTCCTGGTCAGGATAGGGAAAGGTGAGACCTTTATTTGATGCTCTAACTAAAGGATTATTGGGCAGTAAAATGTAGCCTAGTATCCAACTCTGTCAAGTAGAAGCCCTGACATTTCAGGGTAGGATAATAATAGGCTGGGTAGGACGTGCTTCCCTACTCAAGTGATGATACCCTGTTAAACCTTGTGTGGGGAAAAAAAAAACAGCTTCAATATAATCAATATTGCAAACTTCAAGTCAAATTTATAATTCTAAACTTTTGAATATTCTAAAATAAGTCTACAACTTGAGTTTTGCAATTAAAAAGATAACCATATATCTTGACGAATAGTCAAATACCCATATGTGAAAAATTAAATAACATTCATAATCCATTAAATATCCATTAAATGTAAGGCATCAAAAAATTGTAATTAAAGTCTTATAGTCATCCAAAACTCCAAGCGGTTGCATCAAGGCCCAAATTGTCAAAAAAAATGAAGCATAGTGATAAGTATATATTTTATAATTAAATAGGTGTATATTTTATGATATAATTTGTTGGATTTATTAATATTATATATCTGTTTAATTATCTTTTATATATTTTACTATCATTATAGGATAAAAAGATATTTCGATATAAAATCTACTTATTTCCTATTATATTTTGCAGGAAATATTAGTTGATTTAGAAAGAAGTAGAAAAATCAATTAATAAGGGGATATGCAATCAGCAAACTCGGTGGTCCCATGCAAGAAAAATAGAAAGAAAATCAATTATGTGATCTGGTAGAGGAGATTACGAGATATAAAATATCTTTTTAATTAAAAAAAAAGGAAAACCAATGACCTACGGTCTAAGTTATATGTAGATTATATATATGAACCAAAAAAGACGCAAAGGGGGGAATTAACAGAGAAGCAGAGGAGTAGTGGCTGAGTGTTTGGATTCTCTTCATCATCTCTACAAAAGAACCGTGGAGGCGACGGAGAACAACCTACAAGAAAGAAAAACCAAAGCGTATAATTACATCATTTATATGTACAAGTAACAAGTAATTGTAAGCTGTTAGCCTTAGTTTAAAAACTGGGCAATGGGCAATCCGAAAATGAGAGAAAAGGGAAGGGCCGAACAAACATATCAAATATCAATGGATTTATTAAAAAAATTATATAATAATATATATACCGGGTAGGGCCAAATGGACAGAGCGACATACCCTTCCTTCCCAATGCACTGCCCTATCTGCAAAATTGTCCAGCCTAATTGTGCCCAATTTTTTCCAAGTTGCTTTTTTTTGGGTTGGGCAGGGCACTTTTTCTCTGGGCTCAGGTGAATGCATAGGGCTGATGGGCTTCATGAACACCTCTATGGGCAGAGTGGCATACCCTGCCTGATGCCCAATTCAGTCTGATTGTGCTCAATTTTTTTTTAAGCTGGGTTGGGCAATTTTTCTTTAGGCTCGGGTGGGCGCACTAGGCTTCTCGACTTCATGACCACCCCTAATCTCAAGTGCCATTGCTAGAGAAGTTGGAGAAATTGTACAATGACAGACGGGACTAAAGAGACTAACAAAGGGATTTTAAAAAAATTATGGGCAAAATAATCTTATCATACTACAAAATTATACCTCCCCTCCAAATCCCTCAATTTGGGGAAAATGGTTGAGGGGAAGGAGGGAAAATTTTCAAAAAAAAAATAAATAAATAAAATCCCCTTCTTTCCTAAATTTTTTGTGTTACCAATCAAGGAGAGGGGAGGAAAATCCTTCCCTCCCCTCAATTCAAACAGACCCTTATTGTATATTGGATTTCTTGAGGGATCTGAAGAACACGACTGGTTAAAATAGCCACTAGTTCAATAGCAAGGACGGAGCTTCCTTGATACATCCCCCCAAAAAAAAAGTCCTAAATATTTAATGGAAATTGGATTTTTCTATACATTTGACCCAAAAATTTATACATTTGACCTAAAATTTATACATTTGGCCCCCCAAATATTTTTTTAAAAAATTAGTTAATGAGTATATATTTGACTCCTTCCAAATATTTATCTTAAGTTCCGTTTCTGTTCAATAGATTTAAGAGAAAAGGCAGTTGTCACATAATTGATTTCTGCTTCATTGAACTAGCGTCAAGTTTCCTTGTTCCTTCTTGTTCTTTAGTGATCTGCTGAGCATTCGAGAAAAGGGAGGTGCTGTGCACTGTTCACTTCCATCTTCATTGATATGTAGTAGAGGGGTCATCTTTTTCTTCTATATATAACGAAAAGCATGGAGGGTAACAAAAGTGATATCCTATTTTCCCTATTTTACTGCTAAAAATAAAGGGTTTTTTTTCCGAAATAAATGCTTCTTCATAAGATTCAAATTTGACTCATAAATTTGAATTTGATGCAAGCAAATTCTGTTAAATTTGAATTTTGGAAAAAATTGAATTACTTACTTTTGAAGGAAAAATAAGTATTTTCTGAATTTTTCCTAACTGTCACCCCTTCATTTTTTTTTTACCGAACAACTCATTTTCCCTCATTCCACAAAATCTTCCCCTCCCCTCCCCTCCCCCAACCTAAATTTTTTTCTCTCCTCAAATCCTCCCCAGACCAAACGCCGCTTAGTGTGTAAACGATCTCTGGAGGAATCTCTCAGCCATGCCAAAAGATTCTTTTCAAGAAAATTGAAGTATGTTTTTGCTATATTCCTATGTAGATTTTTTAACTTATAATTGATTTTCAAGATATCTCATTCTCTGGTACCTAATATCCTTTCGCCTTAATGTAAATCTCTGCATTAAAAATATGACATAAATGTGCTTTAATATACTACAAATATGTATTGACAAACTCTTCATGAAGGCACAAGATTGATGAGTGTTTATGTGTGCCAATCTCTCAGGACTTGTCGATTTGGAGATAATTTCTAAACATCTATATGCAGAAAGATTTGAATGAGATTAGGACGGTTGCCAATTGTTATTGGTGGAAGTGGAACACATGATGCTTCTTTTCCTATTCAAACTTTTCTCCTTTTTTTGGGCAATTTGAACTTAGCTTCTGTCCAATTTTAATTTTATGCAGTAAATACGGCAATTCATTAACTTGAGCAAAAAAAAAATTACAACATAACATTAATACATAACACAACCGTGGAAAACAATAAATCCGTGACCTGTGGCTAGCAACCACTACTCAAGAGACACATCCTTAATTATTTCGACTGAAATTGAAATGAGTAAACAAGCATCCTGGCAGATGCTATAAAACAGTCTGACACACGAATTTGCCAGACTTGTAATCCTGAGGCAGCTTACCGTTCCACCACTTCATAAAAGTCGTCTCCGCCAACAACACATCACCCTTCTCACTCCACTTGTTAAGATCTTCTTCCAACTTCTCAACCCTCTTCTTGAAATCTCCATCGAACGCTTTCTTGTTCGTTTTGCTTACCAGCTCCTCCGTCTCCGCCCAAAAGCACGACTCTGAGCTAGCCCCTTTCTCCAATCTATTCATATGCTCCACCCATCTCTGTGTATACCTGTATCGTTTAGGCCTACCCCTGTCCATGTACGGCCCTGTGTCTTCATTCTTCAGGTGACGGTAATAGTTGGCTATGTCTAGTGGCTCCACCAATTGCCGGAACTCTGTTCCCATCGTCACCCATTCTGGGTTGCCTTCGAACTCATCTGGGAGATCGTAGCGTTTCAGCATTTCGATGATCTCGTCCCACAGGCCAGCGAGCACCAGCCTCTTCACATTTGCCTGAAAGTCTTTAGAATCTTTTTGAAGCTTGAACGCGTCGTAATATCCCACTCCCTGGATTCTGCTTATTTCTCTGTACTCTTCTAGCTCCTTCATTGTGCTCTGAGCTTTCGCCTTGTCGATCTTATCCTGGTTCCTGTACTTTTGTTTCTCCAACTCTCCCGCTGCTCTTAGACACAATCTCGCCCTTGTTCCCTGAAATCACACCCAAGTCATGTTCTTAAACTCTTGCTAAAGATATGCAGGTTTCTATTCCTAGCATCACTGCTTTATTAATCATTAATTGTTGTATCGAGTGTAAAACTCATTCAATACCTTAAATAGAATCATGCAGAAATGATTAGAGATAAGCCATATATGGGCATATGTATATCTACTTGCAGTCATATATGTATTCCTAAAGAGAGTAACAAACAAACAGATCTTGAGAGAAACGAAAAGCCTTATTGTGACTTACAAGTCCAAGATCATTGAGGGCAGAGTCCACATTTTCAGCATTATTAGAACAATTATCTCGAGACAAAGGAACCTCTTCAAGCTTATCCAAATACACAACATCTTGCATCTCCAAGCTCCCTTGAACCTCTTCAACATAGCCTAAATGCTGCCACACCGTCTTCTTCGCCACTTCTTCTGCTTGTTCTCCTTGTTCACTCAGCACAGCACTGTGAAACAACACCTGAAGCACCGCCTCTGAGTTCTTCATCACTACCAATTTTCCATTTCCTGTGCACACCACAAACGTCCCAAACGGCCTGTACGAACTCAAAACAACGAAATTCTTCACCGTTTCCAGCAGCAAGTTGGTGCTTCCCATGAGGTTGCAAGCCTGATGGCTCGCCACCGTCGCCACGTTTTTCACCACTGTATTGTAAAACTCCGAGTACCCGACTGGCTCCGACGACGATCTGTTCCTGCTCAGGACCTGCAGAATCGGGTCAATCGTCCGCTCCACGGACGAGAACGGAGCGAGGGAGATTCTGGGGACGATGTCATATCTCAGGACAAAGTGGATGAAGAAGCGAGACCAGTTTTCTCGTTTCGTGGCGTGAGAAAATATGTGGTTCCCGATCAATGGAGATCCGAAAGTCAAACAGACCGGAGAGATGGATCTCCGGTCGGTTTGTTTTCGGTCCAGCTCTAATTTCCAAAGAGTCGCCAGAATCGCCATTGGAGCGCCGGAGGAGTGACCAGTGAACACTATCCTTTTCCCATCTTTCGTAGCCTTGTCCACCTGCGGATTCAAGTTTAATTAACTCGTGAGCTTCTAAAAATAGCATATAATGATCCGTTAATTAACAGAAAATAGAATTTACCTCTGATTGAAAGGATTGATTGGTTAATAAGGATTGGAATCTGGAGAGGGAAGCTTTGTGGACTTTGGCAGGTTCATCGTTACCGATGCTTCTGAGGGAGGGAAAGAGAGAGAGATCGATTTTGGTGTCATCGGAGTGCCAATCGGAGAGAGACCACGAGGGAGCAAAGCTGATGATGAGTGAAGAAGAAGAAGAAGAAGAAGCGGAAGATTTATATTTTTCGGAAAGGAAAGGTTTGTCTTTGTGGGATTTGAAGGCTCGTTCAGATGCCTTCTTGATAAGGTCTTCTTCAACGCCAAGTACAGCTCCAAGATTCTCAGTCGCCATTTCTGAATCAGAGATACAAATTATGGTGGGTGTTGGTGTTCTGTGAGTTGTTGATGAAGGTGGAGCTCAATTTAAAGAGCATGGCGAGGGATGAGAACGACGATGAGACATTATTTAGGTTTGGAATATGGTTGACGAAGACTTACACTGTGTTGACGCCAAAAGTTACTCCATTGGATGGGCCTGTCTCAATAAGCGAGCATTTTGTTTTTTTTCATGTTATACTCTAGTTATGTTATTTATTTATACAGAGAATTTTTTTATCCTATCTCATTGAAATTAATGAAATAAATGTATATTTAATCATTTTTATTAATTTTGTTTTCACGTGGTAATATGTATATTAAGTAGGGAAATTATTAAATTTCATTGTATAATTAATAAGGTTTAAAATTTTTCTTAATTTATCTGAAAAATGTTAGAAATAAAGAGTGTAAAGTGTAAACCTTTGAACCACCCTCCGGTACTTTTTTCTGGTTCTATTATTTCAAGCAACCATGTAATGATCGAGACATTGCGGGGTCTTATTGGCAGAAATGAAGTAAATTAATTAAATGGCTTCGACGGTCCGGCCACATGCTGCAACCTTCCTGGAAAGTTCAGACCTTACCATCTCCAATTAAAAACGCCATAAAGTAAAACCATAAACCAACAATCCTGCGGCAGTTTATTTTTATATTAAATATAGAATCTATGTAATCTTAAACATTGTTTTTTTAGTTCCTCTTCGACAAAATATAGCATGTTTTTTTTTTTTTTTATCGAAACAAAATATAGCATGTTTTGAATTTATACAGATACAGAAATAATGCAAGTTTGTTGGGCTGCGCTCTTTGATTTTAGTTCATATTTGGCTAAATTGGCTTTTCTTTATTGTTTAACTGGGCAAATGTTTCATTATACTCCATTAATGTTATAAAGTGTGCTTTTAATTTTTAAGCTTCGTTTCATTATTAAAAGATTATTTACATTGAAATTTTAAATGTTGACAAAATATTTATTAAATACCAGTATGTTAAGTTTACTTTTTAAAAATAACAATGAATTCTACTATAAAAAAATCATCATCTTTTGAAACCAACAATATTAGGTATACTTTGGTCTGAATTTTTGAAAAATGAAGTATGTTGATTTAAGAAAGAAAGATATAATAAATATTAGGATGTAATTAAATATATGAAGCTCAAAAGCATAAATGAATGATCTTTAATTGAACATTGGAACACATTTTCAGGGTTTCACTTCCCTAAGAAGTAAAGGCCGGGCATGTTTGAGATAGAGTATATTCGTGTAAATTAAGATAAAATTTATTTCATATATTTATATCTATATTATAAATCACGTCGCAAAAGTAGTTTTTACTAACAATCCAAATAGATATTAAATAGAAGGTGGAGGAATTTTCCGTTGAATTAAATCACAGAAATCTGTCTTAAAGACTTTAAGGTGCCTTCCTCGTTAAGTGGGTACCCAAGTCAAGAGTGCAACTTTCATGGCAGTTTCCTACAAATGCCACAGCCATGTCTTGTCCATTTTAATTAGTTCGAAAATATATGGCTTGTTTCCTTTAATTTTCCTTCAAGCCGTGTCCTGGGAGTCCATGGAGAAATATTCCTACTAGGGGCTCCACCTGCTTTCTTTGCTCTTTCCGGGAAAATGTTGCAACTTTTTTTGTCCAATTTTAAATGCAATAGATAATCAGAACTAGGTACGATGCTGATTATTAAAAATAAAAAAAAAAGTAGCTATTCCATAACATTCCTCTCCTCTTTAACATAGGACCTAGTTGGAGAGTTGATATTGATTTTAAATGTGAAATCTACTTTTTTATATTTATCATATTTTTTCTAATTTACCCCTATCGATATTTTCTTGATAATAATTAAGTAAGAAATATATTAAGATGATTAAGATTTTTTTTTTTAAAAAAAAAGTCGCATTAACTAACTTAATTAAACTAGTTAAATATGTTTTACATTAAACAAATGAGAAAATATTATTTTTTTCCCATTGTACTTTTGTTGAAGGCATATACAAATGTAGTCCTTGGAGGGGCAGTTCCCAATATGGATTTTCAAATTATTATTACTCATTAATATTATCTTTATTTTTTAATTTAAAAGCTACTTAACTAATTATAATATAATAAAGAAATTCAATAAATAGGTTATAACGAATACGACATGATCTTGATAAAATATCAGTTTGTGAAATTAGATTATATATCATTTTATGAGTTTGAGAGGAAAATGATAAAAATACAAGATAAATTGAATTAGAATTTTAAATTTGGAACCGAATACAACTTTCTAACCAGCTCTTATCTATGTGATGGGAGGTAGTATTATTCTACTTCGTTTCTTGTATCTGTAGATACTTTCATTGTAGCTGCAATGCAATGCCATTATTTTGCTGTTAAAATCTTGTGGACACTATCCTGTAACCTTCCCACGAGTGGGACAAACGAAGAATAACGTTGACGAAGACATAGACTAGGTTGACGCCATTATTGTTCTGTAAAAATCTTGACGATGGTGGAGCTCGAATTTAAAGAGCACGGCGAGGGATGAGAACATGTCCCAAACATTAGGTTGACCCGCCAAAAGCCACTCCATTGGAGGGGCCTGTCTTAATAAGGTGGGTCGGGTTGAGTATTTCTTCTAGTCGTTATTAAAAGATACCAACAATTAAGTATATTTGATCTTTTTTATGAGACACTTGTTTATTTTTTAAAACCATTAAATATTTTTTATATATATATATCCATAATTAATAAAGGTGGTGGGTAAAAGTAATAATATTGTATTAGATCTAGGGCAATGAGTAGGAGTAGTATTCGAAACTACTTAGATTTTAGGAAAAATTTAATAACTTTAACTGTTTTATTTTATCATTTAAATTTATAATTTTTTATTGATTACACATTAAGAAATTTTTTCATTCATAGAGGAACTTTTTTATATAAATTGTTCAAAGGTATTTTTAAGAAACACATTTTTATTAATAAAAAATTAATTTATTAATCCCTAAAAGTTAATGACTTAATTGTTACATTCAAAGATTAAAAGGAGAGTAATTTTTTTTTTTTTTTGTGCTTTGAAAAAATAATGATTCAGGATGTCGGTTGCTTTTTTTTGGGGGGGGGGGGGGGAGGGTGGAAGGTTACTAACATAGAGTTTGAATCTTAGGGAAGACAGTTATGTTGAGAGGACCTAGTTTTAGTACGGACGAGCTCTGGATCGTTCAGATTTGATCTGGACGGTTCAGATCTGATTTTTTTTTACCTTTATATTTTTTTATCGAAAATAATTTTAATTGGTAGAGGATCTAAAATAAAAATAATCTCTCAACTAACACTTCTTAAAAAAATGATTTTTTTCATATAGAAAAAAAGATCTAGGCTGTCCAGATCTAGATCTGAACGGTTAGGAGCTCGTCCGTTGCTCTAGATCATATGTTGAGAGGGGTAGTTATGACCCGATAGTATATGATAATTCCAAGAAAAAGAAATGTGACAGGGTATGGTAAGTGAAATATTTGATTTTGATTCTTCTGTTTCTGGCTTAATCTAACTTAATTAACAAAAGAAATCCCACTGGAATTTACGGATCCATTTATCAAATTATTGTTGCCTTTTGAGTCATAATTACAAATTAGAAATGTCAGTGGGTTACTTAACCGGTAAATGAACCAACATTCATCAATATTAATATGAAATGTTAATGTATTTATGAATTATGAATATAATAATTAAATTTTTAAATTTAATATAATATGTGAAAAGAATATAGTGAAGTTTTTCTTTGTTTTTTTTTTTTTTAGAAGGGCAATACGCACCCTTGATCGTGTACTCTTGTCAAAGGCTGAAATACTCAAAACTTTGACTGACTTGCCGGTGAAGCAAGCTCTTTATCCAAAATCAGTGAAACAAGTGCGAGGAATTTAGCCTTGGAATTAAAATACACCATAATAATATTAATACATAACAGTATTTCGAGCAACAAAAAATACATAACAGTATAACACAACCGTGGAAGACAATAAAGCCGTGACCTGTGGCTATCTTTTTTTGGCCTATCCACCACCACACAAGAGACACGTGCTTAATTATTTCGACTGAAATCGAAATGAGTAACAAGCATCCTGTCAGATGCTATATACTGCCAATCAGCCTAACACACGAATATGTTAGACTTGAATGTCTGAGGCAGCTTACCCTTCCACCACTTCATAAAAGTCGTCTCTTTCAACAACACCTCCTTCACAAATTCATCACCTTGCTCACGCCACTTGTAAAGATCTTCTTCTAACTTCTTAACCCTCTCCGCGAAATCTCCCTCGAACGCATTCTTGTTGGTTTTCACTACCAGCTCCTCCGTCTCCGCCCAAAAGCACGACTCTGAGCTAGCCCCTGTCTCCAATCCATTCATATGCTCCACCCATCTCTGTGTATACCTGTATCGTTTAGGCCTACCCCTGTCCATGTACGGCCCTGTGTCTTCATTCTTCAGGTGACGGTAATAGTTTGCTATGTCTAGTGGCTCCACCATTTGCCGGAACTCTGTTCCCATCTTCACCCAATCTGGGTTGCCTTCGAACTCATCTGGGAGCTCGTAGCGTTTCAGCATTTCGATTATCTCATCCCACAGGCCTGCTAGCTCCAGCCTCTTCACATTTGCTTGAAAGTCGTCTTCTTTATCGTTTTGAAGCTTGAACGCGTCGTAATATCCCACTCCTAGGTCTCTGCTTATTTTTCTGTAAACTTCTAGCTCCTTCATTTTGCTCTCAGCTTTCGCCTTGTCGATCTTCTCCTGGTTCCTGTACTTTTGTTTCTCCAACTCTCCTGCTGCTCTTAGACACAGCCTTGCCCTTGTTCCCTGAAACCACACACAAGTCATGTTCGAAAACTCTTGCTAAAGATATGCAGGTTTCTATTCCTAGCATATCACTGCTTTATTAATCATTAATTGATGTATCTAGTGTAGAACCTCGAGGTTTCTTAACACTAGATAAGTGTAAAACTCATTCATTACCTTAAATAGAATCATGCACAAATGATTAGAGATAAGCCATATATGGGCATATGTAAATGTACTTGCAGTGAAAATATTTTTAGCCGTGCTAAAAAAATAAACATATTGAACTATTTACTAAATAATATCGTATAATATTGAAAATATAAATAAATAATAACCAAAAATTATAAATTAAAACAATATATAGAATGATAACATTTTCAGTAGATATCTCAAACAAAAATTTTACTTTCCTCTTACTGTTCAATGAGTAATAAACCAAACATCATCCTAGATATATCACAAACACTATCATAATAGTTATATGTATAATGAAATTTAATAAAATTAACACTTAAATAAGTATTCCATCAACCTCAAAACAA
This sequence comes from Acacia crassicarpa, assembly GCA_034222035.1. Classification (NCBI taxonomy): domain Eukaryota; kingdom Viridiplantae; phylum Streptophyta; class Magnoliopsida; order Fabales; family Fabaceae; genus Acacia; species Acacia crassicarpa. The sequence goes on from JAWXYG010000008.1 coordinate 1,530,379, forward strand.
AATAATTAGAGAAATAAAAGAAATACAATATGAACCCCAAAAAGTATTTTAAAAAATATAACGATCTAATTCAATTTCAGCTAAACAAATAACATATTATGATCTATTTTTTTAAAAGAGAAATTCATTATAAAATCATAAGACAACCAAATAATAAATCCAAACTAATTAAAATTAGTCATTAATCATTGTCTATATATTTATAGTCAAAAATTAAAATTCTCTCAAAATAATAACTTCAAAATTTTCACTAACCAACACAATATTACTCTTATTAAAAAGAGTAAACCACGTAGAATAAAATACTTTCGCTAAGACCAAATTATTAGCTAAAATATATAAATACATAAGGGGCAGCTGACAATAACATGCTTCCGCCACCGTGCATACCTAAAGAGAGTAACAAACAAACAGATCTTAAGAGAAGGAAAAGCCTTATTGTGACTTACAAGTCCAAGATCGTTGAGGGCCGAGTCGACATTTGCAGCATCATCATGTTTGGAACAATTATCTCGAGACAAAGGAACCTCTTCAAGCTTATCCAAATACACCACATTCTGCATCTCCAAGCAGCTCTCTTCAACCTCTTTAACATATTCTAAATGCTGCCACACCTTCTTCGCCGCTCCTTCATCTCCTTCTTCTTCTTGTTCATTCAGCACAGCACTGTGAAACAACACCTGAAGCACCGCCTCCGAGTTCTTCATCACTACCAGTCTTCCATTTCCTGTGCACAGCACAAACGTCCCAAACGGCCTGTACGGACTCAAAACGACGAAATTCTTCATCGTTTCCAGCAGCAAGTTGGTGCTTCCCATGAGGTTGCAAGCCTGATGGCTCGCCACCGTTGCCGCGTTTTCTAGCACCGTGTTGTAAAGTTCCGAGTACCTGACTGGCTCCGGCGGCGATCCCTTCTTGCTCAGGACCTGCAGAATCGGGTCAATCGTACGCTCCACGAACGGAGCGAGGGAGATTCTGGGGACGATGTCATATTTCAGGACAAAGTGGATGAAGAAGCGAGACCAGTCTTCTCGTTTCGTGGCGTGAGAAAATATGTGGTTCCCGATCAACGGAGATCCGAAAGTCAAACAGACCGGAGAGATGGATCTCCGGTCGGTTTGTTTTCGGTCCCGCTCTAATTTCCAAAGAGTCGCCAGAATCGCCATTGGACCGCCGGAGGAGTGACCGGTGAACACTATCCTTTTCCCAGCTGTCGTAGCATTTTCCACCTGCGGATTCAAGTTTAATTAACTCGTGAGCTTCTTAAGATAGAAGGCATACAATGATCCGTTAATTACCAGACAATAGAATTTACCTCTGATTGAAAGGATTGATTGGTTACCAAGGATTGGAATCTGGAGAGGGAAGCTTTGTGGACTTCGGCACGTTCATCGTTACCGATGCTTCTGAGGGAGGGAAAGAGAAAGAGATCTATTTTGGTTTTATCGGAGTGCCAATCGGAGAGAGACCAGGAGGGAGCGAAGCTAATGATGAGTGAAGAAGAAGAAGAAGAAGCCGAAGATCGATACTCTTCGGAAAGGAAAGGTTTGTCTTCGTGGGAACTGAAGGCTTGTTTAGATGCCTTCTCGATAAGGTCTTCTTCGACGCCAAGGACAGCTCCAAGACTCTCACTCGCCATTTCTGAAACAGAGAAACAAACTATGGTGGGTGGTGGTGTTCTGTGAGTGGTTGATGATGGTGGAGCTCGAATTTAAAGAGCACGACGAGGTATGAGAACGACGATGAGACATAATTTTGGTTTAGAGTAAGGTTGACGAAGACTTACATTGGAGGGGCCTGTCTCAATAAGCCTAGTCGAGTACTCCCGGTGTTGATTTTTTTTTTTTTCAATATTAAAAAAAGTAATTAAATTATTTTAAAATATTTTTATTTATCCTTTTTTCTTCTAAACTAAAATGATATACAATTTAATAATATACAATATATGATATGATTAAATAACTTATTTATTTTCTTTAATCTCTTTTTTTAAAAAAAGTTAACTTTGTCTAATATTTAAGATCAAAGAGAGTATTTTGTTTCTTATGCTCTTGTTATCTTATTTATTTATACAGTGGGAGAGGTGTTTTTATCCTATTTATAAGGTATTTCATAGAAAATCCGAAATAAATGTATATATCATTCATTTATTGCTATGTTAACTTTGTTTTCATGTAGTAAAATGAATATTACTACATCTTATCCTAAATATAGAACAAAATTTATAATGTAATTTATACTATAAACTTTATCCTATATTTAGGATATAAAAGAATAATTAATGATAGTGTTGAAAAGTTGTTGAATTTGATGGTATAGTTAATAAATTTTAATTTTTTTTTTAAATTTATGTGAAAAATGTTAAAAGTGGCCAAAAGTTAAAACAGTCTTAGAAAATTAGTCGTAGTAAGAGTTACATTAAAACAACTGAGATTGTAAGGGTTTTTGACCAATATAATTCAGATTTATAAAAAAAACACCAGAATAAGGCGTGTTAGAACTTATTTACCGATCTAATACGGTCAATGGCGTGTGTTGACGCACGCCATTAATCCCGCGAATCACCACACGCCACCTGGAAGTGGCGTGTCGTCCCACACGCCACCTGGAAAGGTGGCATGCTCCCTTGCACGCCACAAGTGATGGTGTGCAAGGGAATAAAGGTGGCGTGCTGCCATGCACGCCACCACTTTTTTATTTTTTTTAAAATTATAATTATATAATTATAGTTAAAAATATAAATAATAATTATATATAATAATTTTAATTAATAATTATGAAAATTAAAATATTTAAAATTTATTATAAATCTTAGGATACAAGACTAATAATTATTAAATTAATTAATTAGTGAATTTGTTATAAATAATGAGATAGATGACTAATTATTTAATATTTTGAATATTAATAATTTAGTATATAAATTGTTAAATATTATTAGCTAAATTTAATTAAATAAATTTGTGAGAATCATAATCAGTGAATTAATAAAAATATTTTTTTGAAATATGTTGTATATTATTATAGGATAAACTTAGTTAGAGAATAATTAATTAGTTAGTTAGAGAAAAAATCTCTAACTAATAATTAGTTAGACAATTTTTTCTAATTAATTAACATAATAATTAATTAGAAAAATATTTTTAGTTAGGATAAACTTAGTTTAGAGTAAAATAATAATTCAAAAAGCAGAAAATAAAGTTGAAAAAGAAACAGGTTGCTTCAATTGACAAACTCTGAAACAGAAGTTGAAAATAATTATAATTTAAAAAATAAATAAGCAGAAAATAAAGTTGAAAAAGAAACAGGTTGCTTCAATTGACAAACTCTGAAACAGAAGTTGAAAATAATTATAATTTAAAAAATAAATAAATAATTAATTAGAAAAAATTGTCTAACTAATTATTAGTTAGAGATTTTTTCTCTAACTAACTAATTAATTATTCTCTAACTAAGTTTATCCTATAATAATATACAACATATTTCAAAAAAATATTTTTATTAATTCACTGATTATGATTCTCACAAATTTATTTAATTAAATTTAGCTAATAATATTTAACAATTTATATACTAAATTATTAATATTCAAAATATTAAATAATTAGTCATCTATCTCATTATTTATAACAAATTCAATAATTAATTAATTTAATAATTATTAATCTTGTATCCTAAGATTTATAATAAATTTTAAATATTTTAATTTTCATAATTATTAATTAAAATTATTATATATAATTATTATATATATTTTTAACTATAATTCTATAATTATAATTTTTTTAAAAAAATAAAAAAGTGGTGGCGTGCATGGCAGCACGCCACCTTTATTCCCTTGCACACCATCACTTGTGGCGTGCAAGGGAGCACGCCACCTTTCCAGGTGGCGTGTGGGACCACACGCCACTTCCAGGTGGCGTGTGGTGATTCGTGGGATTAATGGCGTGCGTCAACGCACGCCATTGACCGTATTAGATCGGTAAATAAGTTCTGACACGCCTTATTCTGGTGTTTTTTTATAAATCTGAATTATATTGGTCAAAAACCCGAGATTATAAAGATGTCATTGTTATGTGTAGTTGTAAATACATTTAAAACAACTACATAATAATAACCATTCGTGTATGTTTTAACTTTTCACGACACTCACATTTTGTGACTCCTTATAAACTGTCGTTTAATCATCATTAAAACGGTCGTTAATAAACCATCTTGTAGTAGTGATTAAAATAAGATAAGATGAGTAACCTTTGGACCACCCTCCGATAATTTTTTAGGTTCTATTATTTCAAGCAACCATCTAATATATATCAAGACTTTGCGAAGACTTATTGGTAGAAATAAAGTAAATTAATTAAATGGGTCCTACCCCATGCTGCAACCTTCTTGGAAAGGTCGGAGTTCCGACCTTACAATCTCCAAATAAAAAAAGGAAAATTTATATCAGGGCTTTTTTACAGAAAAAAAAAAATCAAAAAATACCTTAAGATTCTGAAAATTTTAGAAAAAATCTCAAGGCCTTTTCTGGGATTGTTAGAATCTACATGAGTTGTTAACGGGGTACTGATATAGTTATTAACGGAGCTGATTTAATTGTTAGCAAATTGTTGTTACGGGGCTGATTTAGTTGTTAGCAAATTGTTGTTGATAGTACTGATTTAGTTGTTAATGACCTACCCGTTAACAACTATATCGCCCCGTTAACAACTCATGTAGATTCTGAAAATCCCAGAAAAAGTCTCAGGACTAGGATTTTCAGAATCTTGGAACCTTTTTTTATTTTTTATTTCCCTATAAAAATGGCCCTGATATGAATTTTCCTAATAAAAAACGCCATAAAGTAAAACCATAACCACCAATCCAGCGGCAGTTTATTTTTATGTTAAATATAGAATCTATGTAATCTTGAACATTGTTTTTTTGGTTCGTCTGCGACAAAATATAGCATGTTTTGAATTTATACAGATACAGAAATAATGCAAGTTTGTTGGGCTGCGCTCTTTGATTTTAGTTCATATTAGGCTAAATCGGCTTTTCTTAAATAAAAGTGTACATTTATTGTTTAACTGGGCAAATGTTTCATTATAATGCATTGATTTTTAATCTTAGTTTCATTATTAAAAGAGTATTTACATTGAAGTTTTAATGTTGTCAAAATATTTATTTAAATACCAGCATGTTAAGTTTACTTTTTAAAAATAACAATGAATTCTACTAAAAAAAAATCATCATCTTTTGAAACCAACAATATTGGGTAAACTTTAGTTTGAATTTTCGAAAAATGAAGCATGTTGATTTAAGAAGGAAAGATGTAATGAAATAATAGGATATGGTTAAATGTATGAAGCTCAAATGCATGAATGAATAATCTTAAATTGAACATGGGGATGCATTTTCTGGCCTTCCCTTCCCTAAGAAGTAAAGACGTACTTGAGATACGTTAGAAAAGCACGTTCACGTAAGTTAAGATAAAATTCATCTCACATATTTGTCTTATATACCTTAAATCACATTACAAAAGCGACTTCTATTGTCAATTCAAACAGGCTCTAATTGAATAAAAGGTGGAGGAATTTTCCAGTAACTTAAATCACAGAAATATGTCTTAAAAGACTTTAAAGGCGTGTTTGAAAGTTTTATTTTGGAGGGAAAGGAAAGGGAATGGACGGTTTTGATAGTCCCTTCCCTTGTTTGTAAGTTTTAAAAATAAGAGGTGAGGAAATTAAGGATTTTTACAAATCCCCCAAAACCTTCATTCTTCTAAAAAATAAAGTTTCCCTAATATAGAGGGTTTTAAGAGGGAAAATAGATTAATTACTTTTTTACCCTCGTTCGCCGCTGCCACCACCATTAAGTATAATTTTATATTTTAGGTTGTAGTTTTATATACTTAAATCATTATGTGTATATATATATATATATATATATATATATATATATATATATAAATCATTATAGAGAGAGAAAAATAACTATTACATGGAGAAATATTTTTTAGAGAGAGAAAATATTGTTTGAATATAAAAATTATATAAATAATTTTTTTAGAAAATTTAAATTTAAATTTACTTATAAAATATAATAATTATATTAATTTTTTTAAAAAAAGATAAAATAATAAAAATAACTCATTAATCCTTCATTTTCTTCCCTTACTATTTATTTAACTCCCAAATAAAGCGAGAAAATATCCTCCCTTTCCCTCCCCTCCCTTACCCTCCCCTCCCTTCTTCTTGCATCCCCTTCTTTCTCCTCCCCTCCAAACTCCCAAATAAAGACTAAGATGCCTTCCTCATTAAGTGGGTACCCAAGTCAAGAGTGCAACTTTCATGGCAGTTTTGTAACATCCTGAATTTTGAATCTAATATCTTGAACATAAACCTATTTTGGGAAGACTAGTAGGCTCTATTTTTTTGGAAAGTGATAAATTTGAAATCAGTATTTTGTGGGCCCCGTGAATAGTATTTACTATTCACGTATACGTTTTTACTATTTACAAATACGTATTTAAAAATATATATATATATATATATATATGTTATTCGCAAATACGTATTTAATACTTGAAATTTGTGAAATATGAATAGTGTTCACTATTCACAAATACGTATTTACTATTTAAAAATACGGTATTTACTATTCCTAAATACGTATTTACTATTCATGCGGGACCCACGGCCAAAATAATTCTCTGCAAACTTTCCCGTGAGTGACAAACTTTCTTGTGACTTTGAAAAAAATGGCCGCGGGACCCACTCAATAATAATTTATTATTTAAATAATATTATATTATATTATTAAAATATTAAAATATTATTAAAAATTTTTAAAACTTTCACGAGGGCGGCTGAGAGTAGTCACGGGAGGGTTTCTTTTTAATTTTTGGAAAAATTACGTAAAATGACCCAGAGACGAAAATTACACTTAAAGACTCATTTTCCAACTATAAATAGACCTTCCATTTCATTTCATTCTTCACAACTTCTAAGAGCCATAGAGAGAGGTAGAGAGAGAGAGAGAGAGAGAGAGTAGAGATATTTGCTTGAAAGTTATAATAGCTGGTTGGTGATTCGGGTATTAGCAAGTAACAGGTAACTCTGAATATTCTTCCTTATACTTGTGAATTATGTATGATTATAAATTTGTTTGTTTACTATTTTGGCAAGAATATTTAGAAAATATTTATGGTTTTAAGATCTGGTGTGGGAACTTTGACTTGCAAATCTGTAGAGGTACTATTTATACGTACGTTACTATTCACATATACCGTATTTACTATTCATTTTTACTATTCACGTATACCGTATTTACTATTCATGTTACTATTCACGTATACCGTATTTACTATTCATGTTACTATTCACGTATACCGTATTTACTATTCATGTTACTATTCACGTATACCGTATTTACTATTCATATTACTATTCACGTATACCGTATTTACTACTCATTTTACTATTCATGTATATACCGTATTTTACTATTCACAGATACGCATAGTATTTTACTATTCATAAATACGCATATCAATGTATATAATGGTATAATAATGCATTATTTTTGAGTAAATACATTCATCATGGCGGTTGTAATGTGATGGGTGGAGTAAGGAGGGAATTGAATGATAAGAATTGTTTATGCCACCACTCGGTGCACAGTGGATGGTACTTTTCAGGGCCCCACCTTCCATGTTTTCCTCTGGCCGGGATTTCATTGGAGATGTGGGACATGTGACACCTCCTTAGTTGTTATTTTAAAGGAGGGGAGCCATAGTCCAGATTTAAGCTCTATACCTTTGGCCGGGTGTATCTTAAGTTTTGGTGAGCTTGAAACCATCCAGTCAAATGAATGAGTTTCTATTGGACTATATGTTAGCCTATGGTTCCAGTCAGCGGTATACGGTTGGAAGGGGATATAAGGGAGGCTGCATACTGCATATTGCATTTCTGAATTATTCAATAAAGAATGATGAGTATTTTGTAAAGGCATTTGATGTGAACAACGGTATATCTAAAAATATCTGAGTATATTAAATTCACATTATATTACCTTTTATTTTTGTCATATGTAATTTGCTCGTGTAAGGTAGAAATATTCAGTAGTTACTGAGACGTGGAATCTCATCCCATATTAACATTTTTCAGGTGATTATTCTAGTAGAGAGCAAGGGAAGGCACCTATGGAGTGAGCTCTGGAAGCTCTTTTGATCTCCAATAGATTATGTTATGTTATTATATTTGCCATGAACCTAAGACTTCCGTTTTGTATTAAACTCTGAAATATTTTCTGGAATTTATTCTGATTATGTATTACGGGTTTTATTCGAAATGGTAACATTGTAAAAGGATTTGGATATTGTTGAACTCTTTTGAAGGTATTTTCAATATTTTGACCGAGTTTTTGGGTATTAAAATTGTGGCGTTACATTTTTGGTATCAGAGCCAAAGGTTCCATGGCAATTTTGTTTATTTTCTAAAGTGATTTCTTTAAAATTTTTTTTTTAAAAGTTCGTGGCAAATTAAATATCATAACATGAGCACTTCCCTTTGTTAGATTTAGAATTTATTTAGCTATTTTTATTTGTTTAGTGTCCTTATAGTATTAATCATAGGAGGAGATAATGGCAAGAACTCGAAGAACTAATTCAACCCCTGCTCCGTCCCAAAGAGGTCTCCCTCCGCATCAAGATGGTCCCTATCCTCAGGATAACAATGCCCTTTTGGCAGAGTTACGAGACGTCATCTTGGAGATGAGAGAGAAAGTGAATAGACACGAGGATGAACTAGCAAAAGGAAGAGGCCAAGGTGGTAAGGAAAGAAAGGAGAAGGCTCTGGAAGTCACACCTTCTGACCATCAATCTAGGGGAGGAAGTCGTTCTCGCACTGAAGATGGAGGTAGTAGCGGTTCTCATTCTCAATACCATCCCTTACCTATTACTGAGGTTTGGGAAAAATTTCGGAAGTTTACTCCACCGATGTTCGAGGGGAAGCTAGATCCGATTGCAGCACTGGAGTGGCTGAAGCGTGTAGAAAAGATTTTCAGAGTTATCGAGATTAGCTCACAACAAAAGGTGATGGTTGCTGAACAATTGTTGCAGAAAGCAGCTGAAGAATGGTGGGAAAGCACCAAAACAAAAGGAAATGCTGAGATGACGTGGGAAGAGTTTAAGGAAAAGTTCGAAAATTATTACTTTTCCCCTTCAATCAGAATAGAGAAAGAAACTGAATTCCTCACATTCAGGCAAGGGGAATTACATGAAGACGAATTTATTACTCGCTTTTTAGAGTTGTCTAAATTCTGCGGATATTCACAGAACAACTCTAAATGGTTGAGTGCTCGATTGGTTGAAAAAGCTAGGCCAGACCTAAAAACAGCTCTATCACCGTTCCTTGATGAAACAAGGGATTTTGAAGAAATATGCGACAAACTGCGCACGATAGCAAGGAACAAACGAGAAGAGGAAGCTGAGAAGATGAAGGGTTTTCAGGCCAGATCTACACACTTCATGAGACCAACTGGAGGAGTTACTAAGAAGCAGAGTCACAACTTCAGTAATGTGAATACGCGGTTTAGCCAACCATCCAGAAATCACTTTGGTGGACCATCGAGGAGTTATTTTACTGGACCCCAAAGAAGTCATTTCAGCAGACCACCGAGGAGTCAATTCAAAGGACCTCAAAGGAGTCACTTCAGTGGAGGTCAGAGTTCATATAGGGGATCCACAGCTCCTGCTGCAAGCACCGCCAACAATCAGATGTGTGCCAAGTGTGGAAGAATACACCAAGGACCATGTGTGACGTGTTTCAACTGTGGAAAGCCAGGACACATTTCCAGATTTTGTGAGGAGGAGCCTCGAGGAGCCAAGGATGCTAGAACTGCAGTGCCAGGGAAAGTGTTTGCACTATCACATCAGGAGGCAAGTGCTTCACCAAATCTGATTAAAGGTATCCTCAAACTCCAAGGTCTTGAAGTAGAAGCCTTATTTGATTCTGGTGCCACACACTCTTTTATATCATACGACTGTGTGCCTCGATTGAATTTAAGAGTGAGTGAATTGCCTTATTATATGATTATTTCTACACCGGCGGGAGCTTCAGTAAAAACTTCTAGGGCTTGCTTAAATTGTACGATTGAGATTGATAATAGGATCTCAAATATAGACCTTGTTTGTTTACCCACGAAGGGTATCGATGTAATAATAGGAATGGATTGGTTGTCAGCTAATGACATCATCCTTGACTGCAAGAGGAAGACTATCTCTCTTGCGGATGACTCTATGAGTCATAGTAGACCACAATTGTTGTCTATAATACAAGATGAAAAGCCTGTTCATTATGGTTGTCTTGCGTACATGGTGTTTTTCTCCATTCAAACAGAAGTGGAGGAAGGGATAGAGAACATTGAAGTAGTGAAAGAATTTCCGGAAGTATTTCCGAAAGAAATGACAGGTTTACCCCCGGAGAGAGAAGTAGAATTTTCTATTGATCTCGTACCTGGAACGGAACCTATATCTAAAGCTCCTTACCGAATGTCTCCATCGGAACTAGCAGAATTGAAGAGGCAGATCGAAGAATTGTTAGAAAAGGGTTTTATCAGACCCAGTGTATCTCCTTGGGGATCGCCCGTACTCTTTGTGAAGAAGAAAGATGGGAGCCTGAGACTATGCATTGACTATCGCCAGTTGAATAAAGTGACTATAAAGAATAAATATCCTTTACCCAGGATCGACGATCTACTTGATCAGTTGAAGGGAGCATCCATATTCTCCAAGATCGACCTCAGATCAGGTTATCACCAACTGAGAGTCAAAGCTGAAGATGTCTCAAAAACTGCATTCAGAACTAGATATGGCCATTATGAATTTCTTGTTATGCCATTTGGGCTAACAAATGCTCCAGCAGTATTCATGGATTACATGAATAGAATTTTCCGACCATATCTAGATAAATTTGTAGTGGTTTTCATTGACGACATCCTTATCTACTCTAAGGATGAAGAAGAGCATAAAGAGCACCTTAGAATCGTGCTACAAGTGTTGAAGGAGCACAAGCTCTATGCGAAACTGTCTAAGTGCGAATTTTGGTTGAAGGAAGTAAAATTCCTAGGCCATGTCGTATCGGCTGAAGGTGTTGCAGTGGACCATACTAAAGTTGAAGCAGTTCTCCAATGGGAACGACCAAAGTCCGTGACTGAGATCAGGAGTTTTCTAGGTCTAGCTGGCTATTATAGGAGATTTATCAAGGGCTTTTCGCAGATAGCTATGCCCTTGACAAAGTTAACTAGGAAGGGTCAACCATATGTATGGGACGAAAAGTGTGAAGCAGCTTTTCAAAATTTGAAGACTAAGTTGACTACGGCACCAGTACTTATAATTCCAGATCCTGCTCAGACCTTTACTTTGTACACAGATGCTTCCAAGAAAGGTCTTGGGTGTGTATTAATGCAAAATGGTAGGGTAGTAGCTTATGCTTCTCGACAGTTAAGGCCACATGAAGGGAATTATCCTACTCACGACTTAGAACTGGCAGCGGTAGTGTTTTCTCTGAAGATTTGGAGGCATCACCTCTACGGTTCAAAGTTCGAAGTTTATAGTGACCACAAAAGTCTGAAGTACCTGTTCGACCAAAAGGAGCTCAACATGCGACAGAGGAGATGGATGGAGTTTATCAAGGACTACGACTTCGAATTGAAGTATCATCCAGGAAAGGCGAACGTTGTAGCAGATGCCTTAAGTAGAAAGACAATCCATGTAGCCCAGATGATGATCAGAGAACATAAATTGCTCGAGGAGATACCAAGTACATCTATTGATGTAATGTCAGGTTTGGTCGCTACCATGGAAGCATTAACTATTGAAAGCACAATTTGGAAAGAGATTAAATTCGCTCAGCTCGAAGATGAGTATCTATTAAACGTGAGGGAAGATATTGAAGAAGGAAAAGAATCGAAATTTGGGATCGATAGAGATGGGATATTAAGATATAAAGGAAAAGTGTGCATACCTAATGATGGAGAAATAAAAAAGCTCATACTAGAGGAGGCACATCGGAGTAAATACACTATCCATCCCGGAGCAACCAAGATGTATCATGATCTCAAGCGGAATTGGTGGTGGCGGGGCATGAAGAAAGATGTGACTGACTTTGTCACTTGTTGTTTGACTTGTCAGAAAGTCAAGATTGAACATCGGAAACCTCCTGGATTATTAAAGAATTTGGATATCCCAGAGTGGAAATGGGACAGCATCTCTATGGATTTCATCATGGGGCTTCCTCTAACGACATCCGGACATAATGCCATTTGGGTAATTGTCGATAGGTTAACTAAGTCAGCTCATTTTCTAGCAATTGCAGCAGAATACTCATTGGAGAGACTAGCAAAGATCTACATGAAGGAGATTGTCAGATTGCATGGGATACCGAATAGCATCGTATCTGATCATGATCCACGATTCACTTCACGATTTTGGAAAGCATTGCAGAATGCTATGGGAACTCGGATGAGTTATAGTACCGCTTATCATCCTCAAACTGACGGGCAGACTGAGAGGACTATTCAAACTCTGGAAGACATGTTGCGGGCTTGTGCAATCGAACTAAAAGGAAGTTGGGACGATCATCTTCATCTTGCGGAGTTTGCATATAACAATAGTTATCACTCCAGCATTGAGATGGCACCTTATGAGGCTTTGTATGGAAGAAAATGTAGATCTCCTATTTGCTGGACGGAATTGAATGAGCGAATTTTAATAGGTCCAGAACTTGTGGACGAGACGACTCAAAAGATTAAGGTGATTCAACAGAAACTTCTCACTGCTCAGAGTCGACAGAAGAGTTATGCTGACAAGAGAAGACGACCGTTGGAGTTCATGGTGGGCGAACATGTATTCTTAAGAGTCACACCAATGACTGGCATTGGTAGAGCAATACGAGCAAAGAAGCTTTCGCCTCGTTTTATGGGTCCTTATGAGATTTTGGAGAAAGTTGGACCGGTAGCTTACAGAATTGCATTACCTCCACAGCTTGCGAACCTTCACGATGTCTTTCATGTATCGCAACTGAAGAAATACCAACCGGATCCTTCCCACATTATAGAAGTAGAAGAGGTAGAACTCAAGGATAACATGACGTATAAAGCCGAGCCGGAGCGGATTGTTGATGCAAGGGACAAGAAATTAAGAAACAAGACCATTAGACTTGTAAAGGTCGAGTGGAAAGGAATGGTTCCCGGAGATGCTACTTGGGAAACGGAGGAGAGCATGCGACAAACCTATCCTCATTTATTTAAATAGGTTAGAATTCTTATTATAGCGAAATTTTGAGGACAAAATTTTCTTTTAGGAGGGGAGAAATGTAACATCCTGAATTTTGAATCTAATATCTTGAACATAAACCTATTTTGGGAAGACTAGTAGGCTCTATTTTTTTGGAAAGTGATAAATTTGAAATCAGTATTTTGTGGGCCCCGTGAATAGTATTTACTATTCACGTATACGTTTTTACTATTTACAAATACGTATTTAAAAATATATATATATATATATATATGTTATTCGCAAATACGTATTTAATACTTGAAATTTGTGAAATATGAATAGTGTTCACTATTCACAAATACGTATTTACTATTTAAAAATACGGTATTTACTATTCCTAAATACGTATTTACTATTCATGCGGGACCCACGGCCAAAATAATTCTCTGCAAACTTTCCCGTGAGTGACAAACTTTCTTGTGACTTTGAAAAAAATGGCCGCGGGACCCACTCAATAATAATTTATTATTTAAATAATATTATATTATATTATTAAAATATTAAAATATTATTAAAAATTTTTAAAACTTTCACGAGGGCGGCTGAGAGTAGTCACGGGAGGGTTTCTTTTTAATTTTTGGAAAAATTACGTAAAATGACCCAGAGACGAAAATTACACTTAAAGACCCATTTTCCAACTATAAATAGACCTTCCATTTCATTTCATTCTTCACAACTTCTAAGAGCCATAGAGAGAGGTAGAGAGAGAGAGAGAGAGAGAGAGTAGAGATATTTGCTTGAAAGTTATAATAGCTGGTTGGTGATTCGGGTATTAGCAAGTAACAGGTAACTCTGAATATTCTTCCTTATACTTGTGAATTATGTATGATTATAAATTTGTTTGTTTACTATTTTGGCAAGAATATTTAGAAAATATTTATGGTTTTAAGATCTGGTGTGGGAACTTTGACTTGCAAATCTGTAGAGGTACTATTTATACGTACGTTACTATTCACATATACCGTATTTACTATTCATTTTTACTATTCACGTATACCGTATTTACTATTCATGTTACTATTCACGTATACCGTATTTACTATTCACGTATACCGTATTTACTATTCATGTTACTATTCACGTATACCGTATTTACTATTCATATTACTATTCACGTATACCGTATTTACTACTCATTTTACTATTCATGTATATACCGTATTTTACTATTCACAGATACGCATAGTATTTTACTATTCATAAATACGCATATCAATGTATATAATGGTATAATAATGCATTATTTTTGAGTAAATACATTCATCATGGCGGTTGTAATGTGATGGGTGGAGTAAGGAGGGAATTGAATGATAAGAATTGTTTATGCCACCACTCGGTGCACAGTGGATGGTACTTTTCAGGGCCCCACCTTCCATGTTTTCCTCTGGCCGGGATTTCATTGGAGATGTGGGACATGTGACACCTCCTTAGTTGTTATTTTAAAGGAGGGGAGCCATAGTCCAGATTTAAGCTCTATACCTTTGGCCGGGTGTATCTTAAGTTTTGGTGAGCTTGAAACCATCCAGTCAAATGAATGAGTTTCTATTGGACTATATGTTAGCCTATGGTTCCAGTCAGCGGTATACGGTTGGAAGGGGATATAAGGGAGGCTGCATACTGCATATTGCATTTCTGAATTATTCAATAAAGAATGATGAGTATTTTGTAAAGGCATTTGATGTGAACAACGGTATATCTAAAAATATCTGAGTATATTAAATTCACATTATATTACCTTTTATTTTTGTCATATGTAATTTGCTCGTGTAAGGTAGAAATATTCAGTAGTTACTGAGACGTGGAATCTCATCCCATAATAACATTTTTCAGGTGATTATTCTAGTAGAGAGCAAGGGAAGGCACCTATGGAGTGAGCTCTGGAAGCTCTTTTGATCTCCAATAGATTATGTTATGTTATTATATTTGCCATGAACCTAAGACTTCCGTTTTGTATTAAACTCTGAAATATTTTCTGGAATTTATTCTGATTATGTATTACGGGTTTTATTCGAAATGGTAACATTGTAAAAGGATTTGGATATTGTTGAACTCTTTTGAAGGTATTTTCAATATTTTGACCGAGTTTTTGGGTATTAAAATTGTGGCGTTACAAGTTTCCTACAAATGTCACAGTCACAGCCATGGGAATTTTGACCAAAATAATAACAAAAAAAAAATATTTACCAGATTAATGCACAGTCAAAACTATTTACCAAAATAAGGTTCACGCCACTGGTGGGGTCAGTGGCGTGAAACAGGTCCACGCCACCAGTGGCGTGGACCTATTTCACGCCACTGATGTGGCGTGCGCAGGGTCCACGCCACCAGATGGCGTGGACCAATCACAGTCTGCTTCAATATTTATTATTAAAAAAAAATTGACACGGTGGCGTCACATAGTACGACGCCACTAGTCGTGTCAGCAAGTACGACGCCACTAGTGGTGTCGTACTTTCTAACGCCATTGTCACATCAGCCTTACTTTGGTAAATAGTTTGAATAGTGCTTCAGATTGGTAAATTTTTTTTAAAAAAATATTATTTCGGTTAATTTGCCCACAGCCATGTCCATTTTAATCGCAAAATAAAAGAATATGTAGTAGTACGAAATTATATGGCTCGTTTCCTCCAATTTTCCTTAAAGCCGTGTCCTACGAGTCCAGAGCGCATTATGATGCTCTTAGGGGCTCCACCTGCCTACCTCATTATATGTTAATTAAGCCCAACCTATTATAAAGATAGTTGATTTGAATCTTATTTAAAGTCTTAGTCAAAAGGTCAACCAATTAGTCACTAGATCGCACATACCTTGTAGAAATAAAATTCTTCTTGATCTTATCGCGTACAAAGTGACAATCAATCTCAATGTATTTTATACGTTCATGAAACACAGAGTTTGAGACTATGTGTAGAGCAGCTTCATTATCACACAATAACTTCGCAGGCAATGACGTGGCAAAACCAACCTCCTTCATTAACTGGTGAATCCACACAATTTCCTGTATTAATTGAACCATGGCTCTATACTCAGCTTCTGCACTCCACTTAGAAACCGCATCTTGCTTCTTACTCCTCCATGATACTAAATTTCCACCCACAAATACACAATATCCTGTGGTGGATCTTTTGGTAGTCTTTGACCCCGCATGATCTACATCACAATATCTGCTCTCTCTTCATTTCTCAGTATTTTTCATATCAACCGTCCAATATTTAATTTAAATGTTTATAGAAAGACATGTCATCTACTTTTTAAATTTTTATCTTTATCGTGTGCGGTAATCTAAAATGGATGATGTGTCTCTCTCTAAACCGTTAGATCAAATATTAGACGACTACGATAAAAGGATACCGAGAGATGAGGAGGGAGTATATACTAAGACAATTTGCTCTCGATATGATGCCTAATTATTTAAAACAAAAACAATAAGGGAAAAAAAGGGGGGGAATTTAGTTGTTCTAGAGTATTCTTGTACTCTTTAACATATAACCTAATTAGAGAGTTGATGTTAATTTTAAATATAAAATTTATTTTTTATTTTTATCATTTTTTCTTAATTTATCGCTATCATTATTCCCGGTAAGATATATATTAAAAGAATTCAACTTTCTAACTAGTTGTTATCGATGTGATGGGAGGTATAGGATTATTGTACTTGGTTTCTTGTGACTGTAGTTACTTTCATTGTTTCGACCAAAAAAAATAGTTACTTTCATTGTAGCTGCAATGCAACGCCATTATTTTGCTGTTAAAATCTTGTGGACATTATCCCGTAACCTTCCCACGAGTGGGACAAACGAAGAATAAGGTTGACGAAGACTTAGACTGGGTTGACGCCATTATTGTTCTGTAAAAATCTTGACGATGGTGGAGCTCGAATTTAAAGAGCACGGCGAGGGATGAGAACATGTCCCAAACATTAGGTTGACCCGCCAAAAGCCACTCCATTGGAGGGGCCTGTCTTAATAAGCCGGGTAGGGTCGAGTATTTCCTCTAGTCGTTATTATTATTATTTTTTTTTATATATATAAGAGGAGGCAGAGCCTTTAAATTAAAATAGTAGAGAAGAGGAGCACAGTCCCATACAATCACAAAGAAACAAAGGCCTCAAAAAAGAAGGGCAAGACTCAAAAATACAGGAACTATTTAGACCTTCCTTGGCTAGTCCATCAGCTACTTGGTTTTGTTCTCTGAAGACATGTTTCCATTATACAGTCCAATCAAGGGCTAATAATTCCCTAATCTGAAAGATGATCAGATCCTGAGAGAACACACATGCTGGTCGTGACAGGGCTGCAATTAGCTCCGATGAATCCGATTCCACAATGATACGGTTGAGACCCCTATTCCTTGCCAATTGAAGACCTTTCAAGAAGGCCCATTCTTCAGCTTCGAAGGAACTGCATGTACCCAGCTGATAGAAAAATCCTGAGATCCATAAGCCCTTTGAATCCCTTATTACACCACCACAGCTAGCCACCCTTCCACTTGAAGTGACAGCCCCATCAACATTGATTTTCAACCATTCATAGGGAGGAGGAGTCCAGATCGAAAATCTCCCACCCAAATCCGCATCAACCAATTCCTGTTGATGTCCAAGAGAAAATAAAGGCCACACATGAACAATAACAGCCACTGGATCCTTCGGCTTTTGGAAGTTATATCAAAAATCATCAAGTTCCTCCATTTCCATAATTTCCAAATACCGACAGCAAATAGTAAATGCCAATTAGAAGGAGAAAATTTACCTAATTCCCTCCTAAGATTTAAACAAATCCAGTCCCGTAGGTGAGCACCAAAGAAATTGGAGAGATGATCGAGGTGAACTAAATCTGTCCACATGTCCTTAGCATATTTACAGTCACGTAAAATATGCATTAAGGACTCTGATTGAATATTACAGCAGACACATATAGGCGAAGAGGAAGACCATTTGCTTCGCCATTCATTAGTGGGCAACCGATTGTGGAAAACAAGCCATAAAAAAACTCTCACTCTCTCAGCTCCTGGCCATTTCCAGATCAACTTAAAACCAGCATGAAACAAATCAGTATTCGGTTTCTCAATCATCCCATACGCAGAACGTACAGAGAATATGCCGTTTGCTGAAGCAACCCACACCAACACATCATGTCTAGCTCCAGGCACAGGTGGAGGAATAGCAGAGAGTCACCTAATTGTCTCTCTGGACACAGTCGAAATTAATTTATTGTAATCCCAAGAGCCAACAATAGTCCAGTCACTTACGGTGCTATCCTTCTCAGCTGCCGATAGCTCTCTTAAGCAGTGATCTTTAATACAAAGACCATTTGAAAGCCAAGCATCAGAGAAAAAATTAATAGAGAGGCCATTCCGAATCCTCCACTGAACTCCCCTGTCAACAATATCCTTTTGACCACAAATGAAATACCACAGTGATGAATCACCTGCCCTTGCTTCTAATAGCTGAGATTCATTCTTATTAACATATTTATGTAGCAAAATGTCACTCCAGAGACCCTTTCCCCCAGCTGTCAGCTTCCATGCTATATTGCATCCAAAGGCCCTGTTCATTGACCCTAGACTCTTGAAACCGAGACCCCCATGACTTTTTGGTAAAGTAATAGTTTGCCAACTAACATTATGGAAACTATTACCCCAAATGAAATTGTATTGGAGCCTCTCCACTTCTTTACAAATACTCAAAGGTATTTTTGCAACTTGCATCGGATATAACGACACAGAACTTAATACTGACTTTGCAAGTGTAAATGGAGAGTGAATTAGCCTTCCAATTAGCCAACTTAGAATTAACTCTCCCCACAATATATTGAAAAGTTTCTGTGGGTTTTCTTTTCCTTGATAAAGGAAACCCCAAGTATCTACCGATCGCGCTTGAAATTTTCATTTTAGTAACATTTTGAATCTGTCCTCTTGTCTCTTTACTAACTTTTGGGGAAAAGAACATAGAGGATTTAGCTGTGCTCACTTTTTCCCCCGAAGCCTCACAAGACTTAGTCAGACAATCCATCATACATATAGCTTGTTCTACGGTGGCCACGCCAAAAAGGAGGAGGTCGTCTGCAAACATCAAGTGAGAAATGCCCGGACCCGACCTAGACGTCTTAATAGGGGACCAGCTCTTCAATTCCACCGCCTCACAAATTAAATGAGACAGACGATCAATACACAGAACAAAAAGGTAAGGGGATATTGGGTCACCCTGGCGAATGCCCCGACTAGGACTGGAGTACTCTAATTTCTCGTCATTCCATAGCACATTATATGAAGTGGATGATACACAATCTAAGATTAGATTTGCCAAACCCATGTCAAAGCCTACCTCCAAAAGAGTATTCTTAATAAAACTCCAACTCAAGCGATCATAGGCCTTTTCTAGATTGATCTTCAAAGCCATTAAACCTTTCGTCCTCTAGCCTTCTTCATAGAGTGCATAACTTCCTGACCGATTATAAGATTGTCTTGAATTTGTCCTTAATGAAGCTCGCCTGGAAGGGTGAAATTAGATCATCTATGACTTCCTTTAACCTCTCGGTAAGCATGTAACACCCCCAAATTTCTAACAATTATAATCACTTAAAACTACGATAATTTTTAAGATTAATTATTGAAAGTCAAAATAAACTACTTTGGGAAATGTTACCGCCGCACTTGTACTGGGACAAGTGCAAGGCTACTTATTATATTAACATAAATCAGAACTTATACATATGTGTTTTATTCAAAACAAATAAAATAAAATAAGGAAAACTAGCTAGCATTCTCATTGTTCTTCCTCATTTCTCACTGCTAGCCCCAATAGCCCCAACTCGAGACCTGTTTCACTGAAAATCTGCTCCCCCAAAGGATCGTCGTAGCCCATGAACACAAACATCAGCAAAAGCTGATAATTCTAATGAACAAAGATAATATAGAAAATAATAATAATAAATATCATGATAAATAAAATATTCACATGATATAAAATATATATATATATATATATATATATATGTATGTATGTATGTATGTAATCTAAAATATTAGTTTCAATATCAAATATCATTCATTAATTTTTATTAACTTCATTTGGACCCGGAAACCTGCCAGTCCATTTAGTTTAGTGGGAAGAGAACCATGGTAGACCCGGAAACCTGCCAGTCTACCCTGTGACCCGGAAACTTGCCAGTCACAATCATCAATTGGCCATAAACATATCTTCCTAGTGTGCACACCTCTTCGCAAAGTTGCTACTAGTGTCCCGGAAACCTGCCAGATACCACTTTGGGAAGAACGGATACTATCATTTTCACATCAAATAAATATCGAGGGCACAAAGCCCATAAGTTGTGTTCATCACTATGGGAGGTACCATCCCAAAGCTATCCTCCCACTGTTAAATTGTTTTAAAACACACACATAATAAACTCCTAAATTATCTCTATTATTTACTTATCTTATATATATATTTTTTATATTATTTTAATTAAATATAAATATAAGGATATTTTGACCTAAAATCTGTTAATGACTTATTTTATTGCGTAGAAGGTATTATATAAAGAAAAAGAAAATCAATTAGTAAATGAATAAAAGGGACATAAGCAATTATATTAAAATTCAAAGAGAATATGACGCACAGGATCAGGTATTCAATTGACGCACGAAAGCCGAGGTAAAAAAATTGGTTTTCAATCACAAAGAAAAAGAGACGCACAGGGACAAATTTGGATTCAATCATATATCTATGTAACTAAAGCACACAGGCCGAGATGAAGAAATAAAACAATGGTTAAATGTATTCCATTCATCCTTTAAGAATTCAACAATTGATTGCAAAAAGTTATTCATATAATCCAAAACTGTATTACAATGCAACGCCTTTAATATTGTTCCTATCGATTATTCATTTTACTTATGGGTTCCTATAAGGTTGTTATGAGAAGTTCTCATGACCATCATTTAAATCCTTAATTTTTCATTATCTATTTTACTCATAGGTTCCTATAAGGTTGTCATGAGAAGTTCTCATGACCATCATTTAAATCCTTAATTTTTCATTATTCATTTTACTCATAGGTTCCTATAAGGTTGTCATGAGAAGTTCTCATGACCATCATCTAAATCTATGGATTTCTACTCATTATCCCTTTTTGGCTTTACTTCCTATAAGGTTATCATGAGAACTTTTAACTCTTATGGTACTCACGATAATAAGTATCATTTAATATTTTCAGACTTCTAATCATGTGATTAAAATAATTGGTACTTTGGGAATCCCATCTAAATCTTTATGAACTTTATCATGAGAATTAGAATTACCTATCAAAGTTTTCATAAATCTAACCTAAGACTCATGAGGATTAGAATTACCTATCAAGGTTTTCATAAATCTAACCTAAGACTCATAAGGATTAGAATTACATTTACATAAAACTACTCATGGGGATTAGAATTACCTATCAAGGTTTTCATAAATCTAACCTAAGACTCATGAGGATTAGAATTACATTTACATAAAACTACTCATAGAGATTAGAATTACCTGGTCTCTGTTTGCTAGCCTCCTAGAAAAATAAATTGATGAGAGTCCGGAAGGAAGATTTGAGAAGAGAAGGCAGCGGAGAAGAAAACTATCGAGCGTTGCTAGGTTTGGACGGCTAAACCTAAGTTTATAATTAAAACTTAGGGTTTAGCTATGGGCTGGGCTTTATTTTATTATTTCCAACTATAAAACAATACAATTAAATATCTAAATTTCTATTATTACTATAATTATTTCCAATTAATAAATTGTGAAATAATACACACATTATTAAATTCTAAATATTTATTTACTATCTTATTATTATCATCATCATTATTATTATTATTATTATTAAAAATCCAGGGTATTACAAAGCACCTTAGTAACACATTTGTAATGAACCGAGCATAAAGAAATGTGCCTAAATTGGTGAACATACTCTAGATTGTCCTTTTTGGGAATAAGCGTAATGAGAGTTTTATTTGCTTCCTTAACCGACAAGGAACCATTAAACAACTTCTTCACGAATGAGCAAATATCTAGCCCAACTTTACTCCAGTTAGCTTGGAAGAAAACCGGAGGAAATCTATCGTCGCCAGGAGCCTTAAATGGTCCCATAGAAAACAAGGCTTGTTTAATTTCTTCATCAGAAAGCACCAAACCCAAATTTTGAAGTCTGTCATCCAACACAGTCGGAAATGAGAAATTGGTAATCAAATTACAATCAGTGACCACTTCCTCCTGGTAAATCTGTTTGAAATGTGTCACCACTAAGGATTTTAAAGTATCCTCATCCTCTACCCAGTTGCCACTTCCATCCTTGAGCGCAATAATTCTGCTCCTCTTCCTCTGGATATTAGTGCTCAAGTGGTAGAACCGCGTATTCCGATCGCCTTTAGTGTTGGGATTCGTACACGTAGCGGATTAAAAATTTCTTACGAATCCTTCCGAAGGATCACTCAACGACGTTTAAATCAGAGTTAAGGAAACCGAATCATACCTTTGTTGAACTAGTCCGCGTTCCGTTCCTTTGATCAGGTGGGCTACCTTCTCGAACAACACGTCCGCGTCTCGTTCCTTTGATCAGGTGGGCGATCAACACGTCCGCGTCTCGTTCTTTCGATCAGCAGAAGTCGACTCTTGGATCGGCTTCCTCTACTGGTATCCACACGAACAATCCCCTAAACGGTTGCGGCAGCGTGCTAGCGCTTCTTGTGCGTCTCTCTCTCTCAAATTGCTCTAGGGTTTCTCGCGGCTTTTCTCAATACGCTCGACTGAAAATCCCGTAGATTTTTCTAAACCCGATAGGCGTATTATATAACCAAAATTAATCCTTTATTAATTTTGGAAATTCGGATTTTGAATCTGGTCAACATATCAATCACATCTATCTCATAAATGTAATTGAATATATTAAAAGCCAGATTTGGAAATTCGAATTTTAAATTTAAATCAAATCTAAATTTAAAGCCTTTTGATTTAATTTATCATCATAAATTAAATCCGAGATATGATATCTATCTATTTAATTAAATCTGAGATACCATATCTCAATTTAATATTAAACAGATATACGATATCTTTATTCGAAATTAAATGAGATACAATATCTCTATTTGTTTCAGATATTTAATTTATCAAATAAATTAAATACTAAACAAATATCATATATAATATTATAATCTCAATTTATAATATATATATTAATTTCGAATTATATATATATATATATATATATATATATATATATATAAATCCTAGATCAAATTTAGTATTCATTTAATCTCAGATTAATCTGAGATTCAATGAACCTGGACACCTTCACCCGTGTTGGATTATTCTTGTGTGCGACCCTGCAGGCCCATATGAAATTGGCAGTGGGCCAACACTGTATCAGCCCACAAGTCGCAAGCGGCCTCTAGCAAGACATTGCGACTACCCAATTCACATGGGGATCGATGACACGATACTACCTATCGTACAACCATGTCACGTCCCTTTTGTCACGCGATAATTCGGTCAAGGATGAGGCATGGATAATGTCAACTTCCTTTTCTTGACCAATGCTTTCTCGATTCTCGAGTAGTCTAATAAGTGAAATGGAAACTCCTTTCCATCACAGTATGGCCATACATTTCTTAGATTCACTCATCGAGGGGCCCAGCATTATCTCTCTACATATGTGAGGGACAAATCCCATCTTGACCACTCACATTCCTCCGCATGAAAACCACTGATCCTGGTCCTAGCCTTTATCATCACCCGGTCAAAGGTGACTTTTGACTAGGTCAAAGACCAGTACTCATCATGTAGGAATCTATGATGGTCTCAGGTCATAGGGCGTCGTGACGCGGTTATACATGAGATAAGCTTATGACTTAATCCATGCAGCTTTCTCATAGTGGGTCGGTCCAGCACCTTGTACTCTTACAAGTGCCCATGACTTTGATTCGTATCTCCATACCTCATCAAAGTCATACTGATCTTATTTCATCTTCACTCCCGTGTAGATGACCGACCAGGGACTTTTAGGATAATCTATAAGATTATCCAGGGATGCAGTTATCAATACGAACATGCAAACGAAAATGATAACAAAAGAGAATACTTTAAATAACTTAAATATCTAAAGTACAATGAATTGCCCCTAGGGCATAATTTCCAACATTTAGAAACCCAAGTAGTTCTAGATTTTTGAAACCACTTGAATTCCTCAGCTCTAAGGACTTCTTCCAATTCGCGTTGGAGCTGTCTCTCCAAATTATACAGGAAATTAGAAAACGGATAGCTTTTGGACTTTTGGATGCCATTAATTCTAGCAAGAAGATCAGCCTTCCTTTTCTCTACTAGTCCAAATACCTCCCTGTTCCACTCTTTTAATTGAAACTGCAAATTGTCAAGGTTCGTCTCAAGGTGATCTTGGACACACCAGTTAGCATCAATAAAATCTGTAAAATTGTCATGTAATAACCACATAGCTTCAAAACGAAAAGGCTTCTTAACTCTCCTATCAGAAATTTTAAAACCCACCGATAAAATGATAGGATTATGGTCTGAAAATTGAGTTCTTGGAAGCACCTTAAGAAAGGAGTCAGGCATTGTCTGGAGTAACATAGAATTCCCAAAGGCTTTATCAAGACATTCATAAAGTCGGGCACAGCCAGGCAATTTTGGCCCTTTCCAAGTCATCCTAGGACTAACAGCCCCCAAATCGCAGAGCCCACAAAAATTGATCTGATCACAAAACCATCGCATACGGCGAGGGTTACCATTTCGACCTCCCACCCACTCGTCAAAGGAAGAAATATCGTTAAAATCACCCATCACACTCCAGGGGTCTTTAATCCCTCTCGACAGCCGCCAAATATTGTTCCATAGCTTGTCGCAGCAATTGGAATGGGGAAACACATAAATAGCCGTGAGGAAGAAGATGGGAATAGCCTCACTCTAACACTTGAGATGAAAAAATTGTGGGTCTTCCTCCATAACAGTGACTAAGATACGAGACGAAATCCAAGCGACCACCAAGCCTCCTGAACGCCCTGTGCTTGGTATCATTCTAAAAGAATCATAGCCTAAGCGACTGAATGCCTTAAACTTGCTTATGTCATCAGTTTTTGTCTCACTGATCACAATAACACTGGGCTTAGACCCCTGACAAAGTAATTTAACATTCCTGAAGAGCCCAGACCCACCGGCCCCCTTGGCATTCCAGTAAAGGAAATGATCCATATGATGATTAAAATATAGGCCCAATATTTACTGAGACATTTGTGTCTCAGGAATCACTGTGCTTGCGTCATCCTTACTCTCGTTATCTCCCAGGACCATCTGGCTAACCATCACAGGACCAGACTCCTTCAGCCCAAGCTGGCCTATATGTTGGTCAGTCACACCAGGATCATAAAGCACTGACGATGGATCCACTGGGCCGATATCCATCGCACCAGTAATCGGGCCCAGCGTTATATCAGCCCTCTCCTCAACCTCCGTTCTTCCTTCGCCCGCGGTCAAACACGGTACCCTTACTTTCTCACCCATGTTTAAATCCAGCGTTTCTCTCAATCTCTTATCCACGCGCTTATGCCTCACCGTTTCCTTAACCCCCGACTCCACAACCTTATTTGTACCCAACGTCGTACCAACCGCCACTGCTAAACTCTCTGAATTCTGCTTGGAACCCTTCGAAATCTTCTTCTTGCACTTCATCGTAACCCGTGGAGCCTCGGACGTACCCTGCTCTTTGAAAGCAAAAGGGTTAGCTAGTACAATCGTCCTATCTATCTCATCACTACCTACCCCGTCAGGCAATGTTGAAAACCGAGACCTTGCCGGAGCCTTGCTTGTTTCCTCCCCCCGTTTGTCATTGGACTTCCGTGGACGACGAGGTTTTTGAACCACAATCCAGGTATCATCAATGTTACTTCTAGCGCTGGTAGTCTCATCGACCTTGCTCGTAATGCTTTCCTCAGCGCCTTCTTTGCCATCTCCAATCATGCTCTGTTTTGCCTTCCTCGAACATGTCTCGTGCCTGTGGCCATAGAACCCACAGTTGGAGCATAACATGTGTAACCCTTCGTATTATATATAGTATTCCTGTCCCTCAATCGCAAAACCCGACATCAACTGCTTGGTTAAATCCACAAGAACACATAACCGAGCATAGTGTCCCCTCAAATGAGAAGAAGTGTTGATATCGACTTTCACGGTTTCACCTATCCTGTCTCCAATGAAGGCTAAAGCCTCTTTATTGTAGTATTCCAGAAAAATCCTCGGAACCCTTATCCATACTGCAACTCTGTTAATCTTCGCTGTCGCTGTATTAAACATAGGCTCCCATGGTCTAACAACTAAGTAGTGGTCGTAAATCAACCAGGGACCTCCGGTGAGGGCAAGCTTATAGTCATCTTTGTTGGTGAATTTCACCACATGATAGCCATGTCCAATATCAATGAGCTTGACCACTCCTTTCTTAGCCCATAGGGATTGCACCCTTGTTTCCAACGCCTTGTAACCAATAGATCGACCGAGCAAGGTGATAATGATTGAGTTGTCCCAATCTTTGTACATTCTTCTTTTCATTCTGTCCGAGAAGAAGAAGTTAGGAAAGTTCCTCGTACTATCCTCCTTAATCCTGCACAGGGGTTCCTTATCATCAGACATATAGTCATCAGATAAGGCATCTTAAACTGTATCATCAACTTCTTCAGGAACAGTCTCTATACCCTCATCCTCTCCCTGTTCTATACCCTTGAGCTTATCAACAAAGGAAGTACCTCCTTTGGTGAAAATAGAGCTTAGCTGGCTCGGCTTCGGCCACTTATCTTGTGAATTAGTTATCATAACCTGATCCACATTTTTAATCTTCTTAGAACTTCTGGCTAACAAATCTTCTTCCTCCTTCGAAGACGGAACGATCACTTGTTGAGACTCAGAGAACATTGTTTGACCTAATTACTCCAATTCACGTTTTAGTTAACTTCAATATCCCTCTAGTCGTTATTAAAAGGTAAAGTATATTTGATTTTTTTTATGAGACACTTGTTTGTTTCCGAAAATCATTAAATATTTTTTTATGTATATCCATAATTAATAAAGGTGGTGGGTAAGAGGAATATTTAATATTGTATTAGATTTAGGGCAATTAGTAGGAATAGTATTCGAAACTACTTAAGTTTTAGAACAAATTTAATGACTTTAACTGTTTTATTGATTTGTGAAAATTATTAGTTGACGTCTTATAATAAAGACCAGAGAGGGTATTTTGTTTTTTATTCTCTTGTTTTCTTATTTATTTATACAGTGGAGAGAGAATTTTTTAATCTTATTTATAAGATATATAATTAAAATTCTGAAAATAAATGTATGATTTAATCATTCACTTATTTCTATGTTAACTTTGTTTTAATGTTAAAATATGCATATTAAGTAGGGGGTATATTTGAAAAGCTGTTAAATTTATATTATAATTAATAAGGTTTAAAGCTTTTCTTGATTTATGTGAAAATGTTAGAATTGCCGTATAAATAGAATAAGATTAGTAATCCTTCGGACCAGCCACCATATTTTCTCTTGATTCTATTATTTCAAGCAACCATCTAATGTAGATTGAGACTTTGCGAGATAGAAATAAAGTAAATTAATTAAATGGCTCCTACCCCATGCTGCAACCTTCTTCGAAAGTTGAGGCCTCGTTTGGGACGATGAAGATTTGAGGAGAGAAGGGAATTTAGATGAGGGAAATGAAGGGAAGGGAAGATTTTGAGGAATTAAGGAAGATGAGTTATTTCATAAAAAGAAAATAAAGGGGTGACAGTTGGAAAATAATCAGGAAATATTTATTTTACCCTCAAAAGTAATTAATTTAAAATGAAAAGAAAAAATATATTCCTTTTCATAATTCAAATTTGATATGAATTTGCTTGCATCAAATTCGAATTTATGAGTCAAAGTCGAAGTTTAAAAGGAAGCATTTATTTAGCCAAAAAAAAAAAAATTATGCATTAAATTCGAATTTCATGACGGAGCATTTATTTTGCGTTAAATTCAAATATGTGGTTTGGGGAACTTAAATTCCTGAGACCATTGGAAAGATTGGAATCTAAGGACCTATTTGGTATGCGGAAGATTTAAAGAGGGAAAGAAATTTAAAGAAGGGATAGGGATAGAAGGGAAGATTGCAAGGGAAATTAAAAAGTTGAGCTGTTTGGTAGACATGGGAAGATAATTTAAGTTGAGGGAAAATGAATGGTTTGATATGAAGAATTGGGTATTAGTTAATTGGGAATATGAGGTGAAATACCAAAAATACCCCTAAATTAAAAAAACAAATTCGCCCTGTGCGTCTTGTTTAACGTCGTGACCCACCGCATCACCGCCACTCCCCCACCTTGGACGCCACTCCCGCCACTGTCGACGCCGCACCTGCCGTCTTGGATGCCACCACCGTCGTCAGCTTCGAGTGTTGTATGCGACGCAATTTAATTTTTTAAAAAAATCAGACCCGACAAATTCTCCATGAATCTCATTAGAGAATTCTCGAGAATTCATTAATGAATTCTCTGAGAATTCATGAATTCAATTCTCGAGAATTCATTTTAAAGAATTTCAAACCTGATGGAGACTTTCTTCCTTCTTCCTTCACTTCCTTTTATCTTTGTGCACTGATGGAGACTTTCAAACCTGCGTTAACCTTGTGTTGCGTCTCCAACTGCCCCGTCGTCGATTTCAGGTTTCAGCTCCTATCTTCAATTTCAGCTTCATCGAGCTGTAGGGTACCCAAGATTTCTGCTATTCCTCCTTCTTGATCCCTGACGTCCCGACGACAGAACAAAAAAAAAAGCTTCAAATTTCTTTTTCATCCTTGCAACGTTGGTGTCGGGATTTGCAGAGGGGGGAGGAGGCGGCGTTGGCGTCGGTGTTGAGAGCAATTGTAAAGAAGATAGATGATTAAAGAAGGAGAAGATGATCATTTGGAATTTCTTCCCTAGGGAAGATCAACTTTCCCATCAAAAATGGTGGGAAGTGGTTTTCCCATGAATAAAGGAAGATCGAAGGTTCCTAAAAGGCAGTTTCCCGGAAGGCAGTGCTACCAAACGTGTTCGGTGATGGAAGATCTGTAATCTTCCCTTTCCTTTGGCCGATCTTCCGCGAACCAAATGGGCCCTAAATGTGTATCAAACAAAAAAAAAAAACTTATTTATCTTCCTTTCCCTTCCCACCTTTGCAAACAAAACAAGCCTTGAGTACAGACCTTACCATCTCTAATTAAAAACGCCACAAAGTAAAACCAAAACCATCAATCCATTTTAAATATCAATTTGTGACCTTAGATTATATAACAAAATGATAAAGTGTACGTTTGGTCCTTCATGTTTGCCTCTAGTATCATTTTAGCTCTTTAAGTTTGTAAAGTATACATTTGGTCCCTTAATGTTAACACCATTAGTCTGACTAAACAAAAAATAATGATTCAAAAATTTTAAGCCATGACTTTACAATTAAGTGCTAATCAAGCATGCTTATATGTTAGTATTTAAATAAATTAATACTTTAAATCCTACTAATTGAAAGATATTTAATCTTCTTCAACCAAAAAAAAAAATTAATTAATTTTCACAAACTGTAAAAAACCGTATAATAATCTGTGAAGATTAAATATTTTCAATTAGCAGGATTTCAAATATTATTGTATTAAAATACTAATATATAAGCATGTTTGGTCAGCATTTAATTGCACAGTTATCCCTTCAAATTGTTCAGTCAGTATTTTCCATTAAGTCGGACTAACGGTGTTAACATTAAAAGACCAAACATGTACTTTACAAACCTAAGGGACTAAAATGATACTAGAGGCAAACATGAAGGACCAAATATATACTTTAGCCATCATTTTATAAGTTAATAAAGGAGTTTGAGGGGAAAATGATAAAAATGCAAGATAAACTGGGTTGAAATTTTAAATTTAGGACGAATTCAACTTTCTAACTAGCTCTTATCTTTATGATGGGAGGTAGTCTGGGATAGCTTATTTTTGACTGGGCTTATACCTAAAGAGCACCTTAAACTTGAACGTCGGTGGGTTGAATGGTGAGAGCGCGTTGGCAATGGGATAAAGCATAATGAGAGAGAGGGGAATGCCAAAATGATAGAATAGTGTGTGGGAATAGATCGCCTGTTGGCCCGTTTTTATTGTTTTTACAAGCATTTTTCTAATTTTTTGTAATTAGATTTCGATTTTTGTAGTACTAATTTGTTCTATGTTCTTGTAATTACATTTATTCTCGTGACTTAATAATTTTTTTAAATAATAATTTAACTTTTTTTCAAATTTGAATTTAATTTATCTTCGATTATATCAATATATACATCTAACATTAATATACTGATTTTTCAGTCATTTAATATAGAGAAAAGTATTTATCCAGTTATTAGAGATAGAGTTATCTTCAGTGACTCCAAAACGACACGTCATTTTGGATTAATAGAGGGTTTGTTAATAATTTTAGATGAATTAATGAAGGATGTTTCAGTAAAATGTATATAATTAAAAAATAAACAAAATTACAGAAATACCCTTCATTAATCCAAAATGACATAGTTTTGGGGTCACTGGAGATAACTCTATCTCTAATGACTAGAGAAATCTTTTACCCTTTAATATATTATCTCGCAACCCTCCCACGAGTGGGACAAATGAGGAAGCCGCTATAGGAAAGCTCATCTGATCAGCCGGACGATATCGTTGATACACCAGTGTGCTGCTTGTTGCAATGTTACATCTGCCAACTAGTCTTCTGTGCTCAGCGTTTGAGCTTCCTTCAATTATCAAACCGAAAAGAGACTCAGATCTTTATACTTTCTTTTCAACATATAGGATGGGAAAGATATGATGGCTGCTTGGCGTTCACATTTCTGATAGAATTAAAACATGATGATTCATATAGGAAATGACCACTGTTGAAATTTTCAAAAATGTCCAGTACAAAACACAGTAATTTCTCATGACTAATGCAATATAGGACCGTATGTGGAAAATTCAATGCTCTTGAAGGATCACTGGAAAAAAAAAAAAAAGACACTTGGAATGCTAACTAATAGCTCGGATGATGATGGTAGTAGGTGATGATAACATAAAGTTGCAGGCAGCAGAAACAAACAGCACGAGACCACCTTCAAGGAGCGCAACCACAACAGTAATATAGACCAAAAAATGTTACCAGAATTGAGACAGAACTGTTTAACAATAGAGGATTTTATTAATTTTGTAACAAATCTCATCTGTACAGAGGCAAAATCCGCTAATGGGGGCAAAAAAATAGTGACTCTAGGAGCTTTCAGCAATCTTTAATGGTTAGTGTATACATGAGAGGCTCCAGGACACGAATATGTTCTTAGAGAGAAAATGAATGCCCTAGTCAAAATCTGCTTGTAGTCTAGATCTCTTGGATGACAAGGAAGATGGTGACAATGATGGATGAGACTTGGATAAGGGCAGTGTTGATGGAGATGAACTTTGATCATCAGATCGCCTTCTTTTGTGAGATCTCTTCTCCTTTCCCTTCGTTTCACCTTTCATGATGAAATCAGTCAATCGTTTCACATCTGATAACTTCACTGGCTTCAATAGAAATTCCTCTGCTCCTTCCTCCAAACACCTGACAAACACAAGCATAAAGGACTGTTAGATGGGAAATCCTGAACAAACAAAACCATGATCTCAGCATGAAAGATTTTCTGTTGCATGATCAAAATGTGGTCATATTGTCAAATATAACAGGTGATACCAAAGTGTTTGACAGGGGATGTAACACCTCATTTTCATCACCCAAAAACTTGGTCAAAATATTGAAAATACCATCAATAGAGTTCAACAATATCCAAATCCTTTTACAATGTTACCATTTCGAATAAAACCCGTAATACATAATCAGAATAAATTCCAGAAAATATTTCAGAGTTTAATACAAAACGGAAGTCTTAGGTTCATGGCAAATAAAATAACATATCATAATTTATTGGAGATTAAAAGAGCTTCCAGAGCTCACTCCATAGGTGCCTTCCCTTGCTCTCTACTAGAATAATCACCTGAAAAATGTTAATATGGGATGAGATTCCACGTCTCAGTAACTACTGAATATTTCTACCTTACACGAGCAAATTACATATGACAAAAATAAAAGGTAATATAATGTGAATTTAATATACTCAGATATTTTTAGATATACCGTTGTTCACATCAAATGCCTTTACAAAATACTCATCATTCTTTATTGAATAATTCAGAAATGCACTATGCAGTATGCAGCCTCCCTTATATCCCCTTCCAACCGTATACCGCTGACTGGAACCATAGGCTAACACATAGTCCAATAGAAACTCATTCATTTGACTGGATGGTTTCAAGCTCACCAAAACTTAAGATACACCCGGCCAAAGGTATAGAGCTTAAATCTGGACTATGGCTCCCCTCCTTTAAAATAACAACTAAGGAGGTGTCACATGTCCCACATCTCCAATGAAATCCCGGCCAGAGGAAAACATGGAAGATGAGGCCCTGAAAAGTACCATCCACTGTGCACCAAGTGGTGGCATAAACAATTCTTATCATTCAATTCCCTCCTTACTCCACCCATCACATTACAACCGCCATGATGAATGTATTTACTAAAAAAAAATAATGCATTATTATACCATTATATACATTGATATGCGTATTTATGAATAGTAAAATACTATGCGTATATGTGAATAGTAAAATACTATGCGTATCTGTGAATAGTAAAATACTATGCGTATCTGTGAATAGTAAAATACGGTATATACATGAGTAGTAAAATGAGTAGTAAATACGGTATACGTGAATAGTAACATGAATAGTAAATACGGTATATGGGAATAGTCACATGAATAGTAAATACGGTATACGTGAATAGTAACATGAATAGTAAATACGGCATACGTGAATAGTAAAAATGAATAGTAAATACAGTATATGTGAATAGTAAAACTGAATAGTAATACGGTATACGTGAATAGTAAAATGAATAGTAAATACGGTATATGTGAATAGTAACGTACGTATAAATAGTACCTCTACAGATTTGCAAGTCAAAGTTCCCACACCAGATCTTAAAACCATAAATATTTTCTAAATATTCTTGCCAAAATAGTAAACAAACAAATTTATAATCATACATAATTCACAAGTATAAGGAAGAATATTCAGAGTTACCTGTTACTTGCTAATACCCGAATCACCAACCAGCTATTATAACTCAAGCAAATATCTCTACTCTCTCTCTCTCTCTCTCTCTCTACCTCTCTCTATGGCTCTTAGAAGTTGTGAAGAATGAAATGAAATGGAAGGTCTATTTATAGTTGGAAAATGGGTCCTTAAGTGTAATTTTCGTCTCTGGGTCGTTCTACGTAATTTTCCCGGTGACAAATTTTCAAACCTCCCGTGACTCTTCCCGTGGCTGGTTGTGGAAATAATTTTTCGTGGGTCCCACATGAATAGTAAATCATAATATAATATTATTATTCAAATAGTAAATTACTATTACGTGGGTCCCGCGGCCATTTTTTTCAAAATCACAAGAAAGTTTGTCACTCACGGGAAAGTTTGCAGAGAATTATTTTGGCCGTGGGTCCCGCATGAATAGTAAATACGTATTTAGGAATAGTAAATACCGTATTTTTAAATAGTAAATACGTATTTGTGAATAGTGAACACTATTCATATTTCACAAATTTCAAGTATTAAATACGTATTTGCGAATAACATATATATATATATATATATTTTTAAATACGTATTTGTAAATAGTAAAAACGTATACGTGAATAGTAAATACTATTCACGGGGCCCACAAAATACTGATTTCAAATTTATCACTTTCCAAAAATAGAGCCTACTAGTCTTCCCAAAATAGGTTTATGTTCAAGATATTATATTCAAAATTCAGGATGTTACATTTCTCCCCTCCTAAAAGAAAATTTTGTCCTCAAAATTTCGCTATAATAAGAATTCTAACCTATTTAAATAAATGAGGATAGGTTTGTCGCATGCTCTCCTCCGTTTCCCAAGTAGCATCTCCGGGAACCATTCCTTTCCACTCGACCTTTACAAGTCTAATGGTCTTGTTTCTTAATTTCTTGTCCCTTGCATCAACAATCCGCTCCGGCTCGGCTTTATACGTCATGTTATCCTTGAGTTCTACCTCTTCTACTTCTATAATGTGGGAAGGATCCGGTTGGTATTTCTTCAGTTGCGATACATGAAAGACATCATGAAGGTTCGCAAGCTGTGGAGGTAAAGCAATTCTGTAAGCTACCGGTCCAACTTTCTCCAAAATCTCATAAGGACCCATAAAACGAGGTGAAAGCTTCTTTGCTCGTATTGCTCTACCAATGCCAGTCATTGGTGTGACTCTTAAGAATACATGTTCGCCCACCATGAACTCCAACGGTCGTCTTCTCTTGTCAGCATAACTCTTCTGTCGACTCTGAGCAGTGAGAAGTTTCTGTTGAATCACCTTAATCTTTTGAGTCGTCTCGTCCACAAGTTCTGGACCTATTAAAATTCGCTCATTCAATTCCGTCCAGCAAATAGGAGATTTACATTTTCTTCCATACAAAGCCTCATAAGGTGCCATCTCAATGCTGGAGTGATAACTATTGTTATATGCAAACTCCGCAAGATGAAGATGATCGTCCCAACTTCCTTTTAGTTCGATTGCACAAGCCCGCAACATGTCTTCCAGAGTTTGAATAGTCCTCTCAGTCTGCCCGTCAGTTTGAGGATGATAAGCGGTACTATAACTCATCCGAGTTCCCATAGCATTCTGCAATGCTTTCCAAAATCGTGAAGTGAATCGTGGATCACGATCAGATACGATGCTATTCGGTATCCCATGCAATCTGACAATCTCCTTCATGTAGATCTTTGCTAGTCTCTCCAATGAGTATTCTGCTGCAATTGCTAGAAAATGAGCTGACTTAGTTAACCTATCGACAATTACCCAAATGGCATTATGTCCGGATGTTGTTAGAGGAAGCCCCATGATGAAATCCATAGAGATGCTGTCCCATTTCCACTCTGGGATATCCAAATTCTTTAATAATCCAGGAGGTTTCCGATGTTCGATCTTAACTTTCTGACAAGTCAAACAACAAGTGACAAAGTCAGTCACATCTTTCTTCATGCCCCGCCACCACCAACTCCGCTTGAGATCATGATACATCTTGGTTGCTCCGGGATGGATAGTGTATTTACTCCGATGTGCCTCCTCTAGTATGAGCTTTTTTATTTCTCCATCATTAGGTATGCACACTTTTCCTTTATACCTTAATATCCCATCTCTATCGATCCCAAATTTCGATTCTTTTCCTTCTTCAATATCTTCCCTCACGTTTAATAGATACTCATCTTCGAGCTGAGCGAATTTAATCTCTTCCCAAATTGTGCTTTCAATAGTTAATGCTTCCATGGTAGCGACCAAACCTGACATTACATCAATAGATGTACTTGGTATCTCCTCGAGCAATTTATGTTCTCTGATCATCATCTGGGCTACATGGATTGTCTTTCTACTTAAGGCATCTGCTACAACGTTCGCCTTTCCTGGATGATACTTCAATTCGAAGTCGTAGTCCTTGATAAACTCCATCCATCTCCTCTGTCGCATGTTGAGCTCCTTTTGGTCGAACAGGTACTTCAGACTTTTGTGGTCACTATAAACCTCGAACTTTGAACCGTAGAGGTGATGCCTCCAAATCTTCAGAGCAAACACTACTGCTGCCAGTTCTAAGTCGTGAGTAGGATAATTCCCTTCATGTGGCCTTAACTGTCGAGAAGCATAAGCTACTACCCTACCATTTTGCATTAATACACACCCAAGACCTTTCTTGGAAGCATCTGTGTACAAAGTAAAGGTCTGAGCAGGATCTGGAATTATAAGTACTGGTGCCGTAGTCAACTTAGTCTTCAAATTTTGGAAAGCTGCTTCACACTTTTCGTCCCATACAAATGGTTGACCCTTCCTTGTTAACTTAGTCAAAGGCATAGCTATTTGCGAAAAGCCCTTGATAAATCTCCTATAATAGCCAGCTAGACCTAGAAAACTCCTGATCTCAGTCACGGACTTTGGTCGTTCCCATTGGAGAACTGCTTCAACTTTAGTATGGTCCACTGCAACACCTTCAGCCGATACGACATGGCCTAGGAATTTTACTTCCTTCAACCAAAATTCGCACTTAGACAGTTTCGCATAGAGCTTGTGCTCCTTCAACACTTGTAGCACGATTCTAAGGTGCTCTTTATGCTCTTCTTCATCCTTAGAGTAGATAAGGATGTCGTCAATGAAAACCACTACAAATTTATCTAGATATGGTCGGAAAATTCTATTCATGTAATCCATGAATACTGCTGGAGCATTTGTTAGCCCAAATGGCATAACAAGAAATTCATAATGGCCATATCTAGTTCTGAATGCAGTTTTTGAGACATCTTCAGCTTTGACTCTCAGTTGGTGATAACCTGATCTGAGGTCGATCTTGGAGAATATGGATGCTCCCTTCAACTGATCAAGTAGATCGTCGATCCTGGGTAAAGGATATTTATTCTTTATAGTCACTTTATTCAACTGGCGATAGTCAATGCATAGTCTCAGGCTCCCATCTTTCTTCTTCACAAAGAGTACGGGCGATCCCCAAGGAGATACACTGGGTCTGATAAAACCCTTTTCTAACAATTCTTCGATCTGCTTCTTCAATTCTGCTAGTTCCGATGGAGACATTCGGTAAGGAGCTTTAGATATAGGTTCTGTTCCAGGTACGAGATCAATAGAAAATTCTACTTCTCTCTCTGGAGGTAAACCTGTCATTTCTTTCGGAAATACTTCCGGAAATTCTTTCACCACTTCAATGTTCTCTATCCCTTCCTCCACTTCTGTTTGAATAGAGAAAAACACCATGTACGCAAGACAACCATGATGAACAGGCTTTTCATCTTGTACTATAGACAACAATTGTGGTCTACTATGACTCATAGAGTCATCCGCAAGAGAGATAGTCTTCCTCTTGCAGTCAAGGATGATGTCATTAGCTGACAACCAATCCATTCCTATTATTACATCGATACCCTTCGTGGGTAAACAAACAAGGTCTATATTTGAGATCCTATTATCAATCTCAATCGTACAATTTAAGCAAGCCCTAGAAGTTTTTACTGAAGCTCCCGCCGGTGTAGAAATAATCATATAATAAGGCAATTCACTCACTCTTAAATTCAATCGAGGCACACAGTCGTATGATATAAAAGAGTGTGTGGCACCAGAATCAAATAAGGCTTCTACTTCAAGACCTTGGAGTTTGAGGATACCTTTAATCAGATTTGGTGAAGCACTTGCCTCCTGATGTGATAGTGCAAACACTTTCCCTGGCACTGCAGTTCTAGCATCCTTGGCCCCTCGAGGCTCCTCCTCACAAAATCTGGAAATGTGTCCTGGCTTTCCACAGTTGAAACACGTCACACATGGTCCTTGGTGTATTCTTCCACACTTGGCACACATCTGATTGTTGGCGGTGCTTGCAGCAGGAGCTGTGGATCCCCTATATGAACTCTGACCTCCACTGAAGTGACTCCTTTGAGGTCCTTTGAATTGACTCCTCGGTGGTCTGCTGAAATGACTTCTTTGGGGTCCAGTAAAATAACTCCTCGATGGTCCACCAAAGTGATTTCTGGATGGTTGGCTAAACCGCGTATTCACATTACTGAAGTTGTGACTCTGCTTCTTAGTAACTCCTCCCGTTGGTCTCATGAGGTGTGTAGATCTGGCCTGAAAACCCTTCATCTTCTCAGCTTCCTCTTCTCGTTTGTTCCTTGCTATCGTGCGCAGTTTGTCGCATATTTCTTCAAAATCCCTTGTTTCATCAAGGAACGGTGATAGAGCTGTTTTTAGGTCTGGCCTAGCTTTTTCAACCAATCGAGCACTCAACCATTTAGAGTTGTTCTGTGAATATCCGCAGAATTTAGACAACTCTAAAAAGCGAGTAATAAATTCGTCTTCATGTAATTCCCCTTGCCTGAATGTGAGGAATTCAGTTTCTTTCTCTATTCTGATTGAAGGGGAAAAGTAATAATTTTCGAACTTTTCCTTAAACTCTTCCCACGTCATCTCAGCATTTCCTTTTGTTTTGGTGCTTTCCCACCATTCTTCAGCTGCTTTCTGCAACAATTGTTCAGCAACCATCACCTTTTGTTGTGAGCTAATCTCGATAACTCTGAAAATCTTTTCTACACGCTTCAGCCACTCCAGTGCTGCAATCGGATCTAGCTTCCCCTCGAACATCGGTGGAGTAAACTTCCGAAATTTTTCCCAAACCTCAGTAATAGGTAAGGGATGATACTGAGAATGAGAACCGCTACTACCTCCATCTTCAGTGCGAGAATGACTTCCTCCCCTAGATTGATGGTCAGAAGGTGTGACTTCCAGAGCCTTCTCCTTTCCTTCCTTACCACCTTGGCCTCGTCCTTTTGCTAATTCATCCTCGTGTCTATTCACTTTCTCTCTCATCTCCAGGATGACGTCTCGTAATTCTGCCAAAAGGGCATTGTTATCCTGAGGATAGGGACCATCTTGATGCGGAGGGAGACCTCTTTGGGACGGAGCAGGGGTTGAATTAGTTCTTCGAGTTCTTGCCATTATCTCCTCCTATGTTTAATATTATAAGGACACTAAACCAATAAAAAAAAATAGCTAAATAAATTCTAAATCTAACAAAGGGAAGTGCTCATGTTATGATATTTAATTTGCCACGAACTTTTTTTTTTAATTTTTTTTTTTAGAAATCACTTTAGAAAATAAACAAAATTGCCATGGAACCTTTGGCTCTGATACCAAAAATGTAACACCTCATTTTCATCACCCAAAAACTTGGTCAAAATATTGAAAATACCATCAATAGAGTTCAACAATATCCAAATCCTTTTACAATGTTACCATTTCGAATAAAACCCGTAATACATAATCAGAATAAATTCCAGAAAATATTTCAGAGTTTAATACAAAACGGAAGTCTTAGGTTCATGGCAAATAAAATAACATATCATAATTTATTGGAGATTAAAAGAGCTTCCAGAGCTCACTCCATAGGTGCCTTCCCTTGCTCTCTACTAGAATAATCACCTGAAAAATGTTAATATGGGATGAGATTCCACGTCTCAGTAACTACTGAATATTTCTACCTTACACGAGCAAATTACATATGACAAAAATAAAAGGTAATATAATGTGAATTTAATATACTCAGATATTTTTAGATATACCGTTGTTCACATCAAATGCCTTTACAAAATACTCATCATTCTTTATTGAATAATTCAGAAATGCACTATGCAGTATGCAGCCTCCCTTATATCCCCTTCCAACCGTATACCGCTGACTGGAACCATAGGCTAACACATAGTCCAATAGAAACTCATTCATTTGACTGGATGGTTTCAAGCTCACCAAAACTTAAGATACACCCGGCCAAAGGTATAGAGCTTAAATCTGGACTATGGCTCCCCTCCTTTAAAATAACAACTAAGGAGGTGTCACATGTCCCACATCTCCAATGAAATCCCGGCCAGAGGAAAACATGGAAGATGAGGCCCTGAAAAGTACCATCCACTGTGCACCAAGTGGTGGCATAAACAATTCTTATCATTCAATTCCCTCCTTACTCCACCCATCACATTACAACCGCCATGATGAATGTATTTACTAAAAAAAAATAATGCATTATTATACCATTATATACATTGATATGCGTATTTATGAATAGTAAAATACTATGCGTATATGTGAATAGTAAAATACTATGCGTATCTGTGAATAGTAAAATACTATGCGTATCTGTGAATAGTAAAATACGGTATATACATGAGTAGTAAAATGAGTAGTAAATACGGTATACGTGAATAGTAACATGAATAGTAAATACGGTATATGGGAATAGTCACATGAATAGTAAATACGGTATACGTGAATAGTAACATGAATAGTAAATACGGCATACGTGAATAGTAAAAATGAATAGTAAATACAGTATATGTGAATAGTAAAACTGAATAGTAATACGGTATACGTGAATAGTAAAATGAATAGTAAATACGGTATATGTGAATAGTAACGTACGTATAAATAGTACCTCTACAGATTTGCAAGTCAAAGTTCCCACACCAGATCTTAAAACCATAAATATTTTCTAAATATTCTTGCCAAAATAGTAAACAAACAAATTTATAATCATACATAATTCACAAGTATAAGGAAGAATATTCAGAGTTACCTGTTACTTGCTAATACCCGAATCACCAACCAGCTATTATAACTCAAGCAAATATCTCTACTCTCTCTCTCTCTCTCTCTCTACCTCTCTCTATGGCTCTTAGAAGTTGTGAAGAATGAAATGAAATGGAAGGTCTATTTATAGTTGGAAAATGGGTCCTTAAGTGTAATTTTCGTCTCTGGGTCGTTCTACGTAATTTTCCCGGTGACAAATTTTCAAACCTCCCGTGACTCTTCCCGTGGCTGGTTGTGGAAATAATTTTTCGTGGGTCCCACATGAATAGTAAATCATAATATAATATTATTATTCAAATAGTAAATTACTATTACGTGGGTCCCGCGGCCATTTTTTTCAAAATCACAAGAAAGTTTGTCACTCACGGGAAAGTTTGCAGAGAATTATTTTGGCCGTGGGTCCCGCATGAATAGTAAATACGTATTTAGGAATAGTAAATACCGTATTTTTAAATAGTAAATACGTATTTGTGAATAGTGAACACTATTCATATTTCACAAATTTCAAGTATTAAATACGTATTTGCGAATAACATATATATATATATATATATTTTTAAATACGTATTTGTAAATAGTAAAAACGTATACGTGAATAGTAAATACTATTCACGGGGCCCACAAAATACTGATTTCAAATTTATCACTTTCCAAAAATAGAGCCTACTAGTCTTCCCAAAATAGGTTTATGTTCAAGATATTATATTCAAAATTCAGGATGTTACAGGGGATATGATTTAAGTTACTTAATTATTTGAAATTGTTTGTAAGAAACATAACATGCGAAAGAACAATAGTATCCATCAATCCCTCCATATAATGTGCAACAATTTGGCAATCGTGATGACAATAACAGTTGTCCATTAGATAAATAGAATCTGGATTTCATTATGCATCAATTATTGAAGGCAGAAATGCAAATCAAAAGAAACACGTTCGATTATGTTTGGAGAGATGCTTCTGACATCATGAGACCATAGGGGTCAAACATATATTTGATCTACTATAGTTCCACTACCAATTCAAAGTCTAGATCGAAAATTGCTTAAGGCACATCTTCCAGTGAAATCAAACTAGGTAAGAAATTTAGTTCAGGCAACAAGCTAAAACGATTATCTTCCAACTAATCAATTCGAGAGCATACCTATCAATTCGTGTCAAAATGTTCTCAGAAGACATGATCACCACTGGAATCTCTCTAAACATAGATGACTCCTGCTGAAAATTACATATGATAAGGGTAAAAGGTTAGTTTTCAGTAATTAATTTCTCTCCGACTGCAATTTGGAAAGAATAGAAATGTTAATGGAAAGTAAGGCAACAACCAACCTTGAT
The DNA here is from genome assembly GCA_034222035.1 of Acacia crassicarpa. Classification (NCBI taxonomy): domain Eukaryota; kingdom Viridiplantae; phylum Streptophyta; class Magnoliopsida; order Fabales; family Fabaceae; genus Acacia; species Acacia crassicarpa. The sequence continues at coordinate 1,572,392 of JAWXYG010000008.1, forward strand.
CTTCTTAAGAAGTTCATATCCTGTCATCCCCGGCATGGAATAGTCCGTCATGATTAGATTAACCTTTGCACTCTGCAACCACCATAGCCATCAAATAAGAAGATAAGCCTCAATTCCACCAATTACTAATAACGTTGTAAATGTAAATTTGTCTTCCAAAATCAGATACACTTACATTAAACCCAATGGAGTTCTGCTCTCCGTCCAATCCCAAATATTGTAAAGCTCTGGTTCCACTATCCACAACCGTCACTACAGATTTCGAAAAACCAGTCAACTTCAAAATCCGATCGAAACCTTAAACATATACAACATAAAAACGTCTGTGGAAGGAATTGGTTCGGTGTCTTACCTTTGCAGGAAGAAATTTTGAGCAAGCGTTCGATGACCTTGCGATCGACATGACTGTCATCGACGGCGAGAACGTGGAAGTCCTGAGAACAGGAAGGCGAATCGTCGAGAACTTGAGGCAAATTGAGCCTGAAAACGTCGCCGGCGATGGTCATCTCCAATTATGAGATGGATGCTTTGTAGGAGGAAGTCAGAAATGGAATGTAGGAATATGAATTCAATGAAATGAGGAGGGAAAGGAAGGAGATGCTTATAAAAGAGGAAAGAGAGAAAGGTAAAGGTTAGATTGAGAAGAAAGGTAAGAGATTCGGGGGATCCAAATCTGGAAGATCTTTGCAAATCTACGAGACAGGATTGTGCCACCACCTCTTGTCTCGATATCTTCCTTTTCATATCTTTACTCGTTTTCTTTTGTTCTCCTCACGGTCCCCACACCACAATTACCCAAAACCAACCTTGGAAGGTGACACTCAAGCCAATACAGGATTTGATTGCTTAATATATTTTATAAATTAACTGTTAAAATTAATTAGAATAATGATCCGAATAAAATTACTTTCATTTTAATATTTTCAAAATAAAATTACTCCTGAAAAACTTTCAAAACAAAATTGTTTCTTAACTCCAATTAATATTAAATTAGATGTCCCTAGATTAAACTTGAAAAATAACTAAGTTATGATTTACTCCCTTTTATATAAGTGCATAATTTAAATTATCTTATCTTTTTTTTACGAGAGTTGGAAAAGAGTTCTCTCAACAATTAATGAGTTTTTTTCTCAATTCTACCCCTCATTAATTATATATATATTGTATTAATTAAAGGATCGGTGATATTTATATTTATTCTATTTATTTATCTTATATGCCCTTATAAATAAGGGCATCTTTTTAAAAAAATATTTCAAATTGCTTATTATGTTTGACTTTTTTTTTTTTAACTATGTAATTTGGAGCTCTAATAAATATGATTGAATTGAGCAAAATGTGAAGTTTTTTTTTTTTAAAGATCACAAGAGCAAATTATTAATTAATCTTAAAATTAGTAATCTCTACTTTAGATTGGAGTATCTATTTGACTCATTTCATTTTATTTGAATTGAATAAATCAACATTTGACCATGATTTTTTATATTGATGCATTCTTGATTTTGTTTTCCGAAAAAATCTTAAGATCTTTGTATTTCAATTTTCAAGTTGAGCGTGGAACTTCCCTTGTTATTTATTTCTTCATTTTCCTTATTATTTCGTGCAGCATTTATACTCTGATTTCATTAATATTATAAGCGTATGTTTATCCAAGAAAATAGTAAATATATAATATATGGATTACATTTTAAAAAAAAAAAAAAACTCCATAGAAGCAAAATCATGAGGATTTTTTATTTTATTTTCGGGCCTTTTCATCTAAGGGCCCGTTTGGTACAAAGATTTTAAGGGAAAGGAAAGGAAAATTAGAATTTTCCCTCGTTTGGTACGCGTTTTAGACCAATCTTCCCGGAAAATCATCTTCCCGGGCCCACCCCGGGCCCACCAATCTTCCCACATATGTGGGAAGATCAAATCCCTCCAAATTTGGAGGGATTTCACCTTTCCCTCCAATCTTCCCACACTTTTGACAATTTTACCCCCGGACCCACCTTCTTTTTATTTTAAATTATTACTTTTGAGGGTAAAATAGACATTTCTTAATTCTTTACCAACTACCACCCCTTCATTTTCTTCCTACCAAACAACTCATCTTCCCTCAAACCATCTTCCCTCATTTTTCAAAATCTTCCCTTCCCTTCCTTTCCTTCTTCTAAATTCCTTTCCCTCCTTAAATCTTCCCTGTACCAAACGGGCCCTAAATATCGTAAGACTTGGGTCATTCTTGGTTATTTTGGAGGTTAGTTCCTGTTGTTGCCGCGGGTTTGAGAAAACCAGCCGTTGTTTTGACTTGGACTACTTTTTGCAGATTTGCTTCATTTATTTGTTTAGATTATTTATGATGACGCTTGCCCTTTTTTAATCAATCTTGTTTTCTATCTATCATTCTGAATTTTATTTGATCATGTTTTAAAATATTCGGAATAAAGGTTGACTTTTCCCTATGCTGACCAAAAATTCAGAATTCCCAAGGATCGAGTCTATTTCTCCTATTTATTAGCGCATGGTATGCTATAAGTGAAGCTATGATGATGGAAGAATTAGATTAAACTACAAGAGCCCAATTAGACCAAAGGAAAGGTTGGAAAGCAAAGGAAATGAGTGCAAATTTTCTTGTCACAGAGGTATTTAGTTGGTAGTAGAAAAGAAAATGAGCTGATAAGAAAATTTTTGTTTCATTGTGGAAAAAAATGAGATAGGAAAATGAGCTAAAAAAATATTTTTGCCCATGTTTAAAAAAATATTATTTAAATTCCCTTATTTTAAAAATATTTCATTTGGTCCTTAATGTAAGACATATTTACATAATTTGATTAGATTAAAGAAATTAATTAAATTAGTTAATGAAAAATTATTTTCTAAAACACCATAGTTGTCTTCCTTAATTTCCTCATTCCCTCCCCTCTTTGATTATTATGGGGGTGCATCAATAGAGGGAAACTAGAAAAAGACTGACAAATGTAAAAACTTTGTCATATATTTAGCATCAATATCAACTCCTTGAAGATATCTTATATTAAGGACAACAGGGAGTATTATTTAAAGGCTCGTGTTTTCAATTTAACCCCTCCAATCATATACACTTCATGAACAATTCATGGTCATGAATCGTTTCAAATAATTCCCTTTTAACCACGGCTTAACCATCATAGGCTATATGTAGTAAAAACGTGAAAGAAAGAACTTTCTTTACCCTATTTTTTTTTAAAAAAAATAATGTAACATAGCAATGAATCATTACATACCCATCATATGTACGTGCTCACAACCACTTTTTTTGGCCTTATCTTGCTCATGGATACGTCATGACTACGTGATAGTTATCTAACTTTACTCTCACCCGTTGTGCAACCATCAAATGCACATGGTCAACGTCACTTCTCTTGTGTTAGATATCATTGATTTAACCACGTTTACTACATAGGTACTTTATGATCACCCAATATTTCACCAAATTTTCTCTAATCCATGGGGTTCCCACCACCTCCTTCTACTCAAATTTCTAGTGGGGACTAAGTGTCCATAGTTCTAGAAGTTCAATTAAGTAAATTTTAATACTCTTACAATTTGTCGTGCCTTTCTCTTGTTCTCTTACTCAACATCAAGGCTGTTTTCTCTCTCACACAAACATCTGTGTGTTTTGTGTTTTCTCTTTGCAATTTTTTTTTTCCAAATTTCTCTTTCGTCCAACCTCTTATGCTCCTGAAATTGACATATACTTTATTAGTGATGATGGGTGCATCACATTTAACACGAACACGAACACAACAACCATAATGATGGAGAAGAAGGAACCCACCTATTCTTTAGGATTGATCGAACGCTGCGTCATCACCAGAAAAAGCCGATCGCCCTCTCTGTTTTTCAGCTTCCTCTGTTTTTTCTAGATTCAGTTGTGTGAATTGCCCTCAACTCTTTCACCTCTTTATATCAAATCCACCATCACATTTGGGGCATTTTGGTAATTGTCCATTTCCCTAGGCGCTAGAAAATGGTTTCCCACAATTTTTTGTGGGAACCTATTTTCATTTAAACATGTGAAAATGACTATCCAAACAGCTGCTACCAATAGAAAAATTCAATTTTCCCTTTCATGCCTCCCATTTCTTTGATCCAAACACACTCTTGGCGCAATTGAGTAGATTTGAGGCAAGTTGCTTAAATCATGGAAATGATATACTTGTATTATTTTTGCACAAAATTAGTGAATTATATTATGAACGCCAGTGGAGATGCTTAAATTAATATTAAGGAAAATTTTAAATAAATATCATTTGAATTTAGAAAACTCTAAAAATTATGTTAACATATGGGAAGGACAAATAGGTTTTTAGGGACTAATATGGTATTTTGAAATGTTATGTTTTACCATAATACCCTTCAATTGTTTTTTAACAAGAGAATGAACCCTCGCTGGCGCCGAAGCTTACCCTACCAATGGCCAGAGCTCCAGTGACAACTTGTGTAATGAGATTGACAACTTGAGCTTCATAAACCCTATCCAATGTTGTTGACAAGTTCAACAAAGGCAATGACAACTTAAGTATAGTAATTCACAACTTGCGCTCTCAAGGTTGTTAATGACTCCACTCAAGTATGCTTTTGTTTAAGTTGTCAACGATGCCTGATAGAACTTAGGGAGTTTAAGTAATTAATCTCTATACTCAAGTAGTCAATCTTATTACTCACGTTGTCGTTGAAGCTTCAGCCGGTGGAGGTTTGCACTTGGGGTGATACCGGCCGATGAAGCTCTAGCACCAGCGGGGTTTTTAAAAAAATAAATTAAGGGGCATTTTGGTAAAAGCACAATATCGCAAAATTCCATAATAATCCCTTGAAACTTATCTATCATTTCTATATGTTAACAAACTTTTTGAGGTTTTCCTGATTTAAATTGTATTTGTCTTTTTCCCTTATAGTTTGTTTGGTTTGAGGGAGGGCAGAGGGAGGGAGATACTTTTTCTCTCATCTTTACTAAATATCCTATGAAAACTTTTTAATATTAAAAAAATATGATTTCAACAAAAAAGAATATTCTTCTCATTAATAGCAATTTGGTCAATATCCTCCTTTCTACCCGTCCCCTCAAACCAAACAAGCCTTTAATATTGGGGAATAAAAGTAAAAATGATTAAGTAATTATGTATTTGGGAACATAAATATTATGTGAGGGATTGGCCATTGTTGTATAAAAGAGAAATACCGATGGGAGGGAAAAGTTAAAAAAAGATATGAGTGAAAGTGGTAAAAAAGTAAAAGTAAGCATCCTCTCTCCTCTCTTTTCTCTTCCTTCTCTCCTCCTCTCTGCACTTCATTTTCTCCATCGCATGCTCCTTCGCCAGCGGCTTGTGCCTGACACACAAGCTGCCGGCGACCACCGCCTTTGTACCACAGACGAGTCCGTGTAACATCTTGAATTTTTAAATCTGATATCTTGAACATAAACCTATTTTGGAAAGACTAGTAGGCTCTATTTTCAGAAAGTGATAAATTTGAAATCAGTATTATGCGGGACCCACGGCCAAAAATAATTCTCTGCAAACTTTCTCGTGAAGTTTGAAAAAAATGGCCGCGGGACCCACTCAATAATAATTTATTATTTAAATAATATTATATTATAATAATAAAATAATATATATTAAAATATTATTAAAATTTTTAAAAAAGAAGTTCACGGGGCGGCTGAAGAAGTCACGGGAAAGTTGCATTTTATAATTTTGGGAAAATTACGTAAAACGACCCAGAGACGAAAATTACACTTAAAGACCCATTTTCCAACTATAAATAGACCTTCCATTTCATTTCATTCTTCACAACTTCTAAGAGCCATAGAGAGAGGTAGAGAGAGAGAGAGAGAGTAGAGAGATATTTGCTTGAGAGTTATAATAGCTGGTTGGTGATTCGGGTATTAGCAAGTAACAGGTAACTCTGAATATTCTTCCTTATACTTGTGAATTATGTATGATTATAAATTTGTTTGTTTACTATTTTGGCAAGAATATTTAGAAAATATTTATGGTTTTAAGATCTGGTGTGGGAACTTTGACTTGCAAATCTGTAGAGGTACTATTTATACCGTATTTACTATTCACATATACCATATTTACTATTCATTTTACTATTCACATATACCGTATTTACTATTCATTTTACTATTCATATACCGTATTTACTATTCACATATACCGTATTTACTATTCATTTTACTATTCACGTATACCGTATTTACTATTCATGTTACTATTCATGTATACCGTATTTACTATTCATGTTACTATTCACGTATACCGTATTTACTACTCATTTTACTATTCATGTATATACCGTATTTTACTATTCACAGATACGCATAGTATTTTACTATTCACAGATACGCATAGTATTTTACTATTCATAAATACGCATATCAATGTATATAATGGTATAATAATGCATTATTTTTGAATAAATACATTCATCATGGCGGTTGTATTGTGATGGGTGGAGTAAGGAGGGAATTGAATGATAAGAATTGTTATGCCACCACTCGGTGCACAGTGGATGGTACTTTTCAGGGCCCCATCTTCCATGTTTTCCTCTGGCCGGGATTTCATTGGAGATGTGGGACATGTGACACCTCCTTAGTTGTTATTTTAAAGGAGGGGAGCCATAGTCCAGATTTAAGCTCTATACCTTTGGCCGGGTGTATCTTAAGTTTTGGTGAGCTTGAAACCATCCAGTCAAATGAATGAGTTTCTATTGGACTATATGTTAGCCTATGGTTCCAGTCAGCGGTATACGGTTGGAAGGGGATATAAGGGAGGCTGCATACTGCATAGTGCATTTCTGAATTATTCAATAAAGAATGATGAGTATTTTGTAAAGGCATTTGATGTGAACAACGGTATATCTAAAAATATCTGAGTATATTAAATTCACATTATATTACCTTTTATTTTTGTCATATGTAATTTGCTCGTGTGAGGTAGAAATATTCAGTAGTTACTGAGACGTGGAATCTCATCCCATATTAACATTTTTCAGGTGATTATTCTAGTAGAGAGCAAGGGAAGGCACCTATGGAGTGAGCTCTGGAAGCTCTTTTGATCTCCAATAGATTATGTTATGTTATTATATTTGCCATGAACCTAAGACTTCCGTTTTGTATTAAACTCTGAAATATTTTCTGGAATTTATTCTGATTATGTATTACGGGTTTTATTCGAAATAGTAACATTGTAAAAGGATTTGGATATTGTTGAACTCTTTTGAAGGTATTTTCAATATTTTGACCGAGTTTTTGGGTATTAAAATTGAGGTGTTACATTTTTGGTATCAGAGCTAAAGGTTCCATGGCAATTTTGTTTATTTTCTAAAGTGATTTCTTAAAAAAAAAATTTTTTTTTTTTTTAAAAAGTTCGTGGCAAATTAAATATCATAGCATGAGCACTTCCCTTTGTTAGATTTAGAATTTATTTAGCTATTTTTATTTGTTTAGTGTCCTTATAGTATTAATCATAGGAGGAGATAATGGCAAGAACTCGAAGAACTAATTCAACCCCTGCTCCATCCCAAAGAGGTCTCCCTCCGCATCAAGATGGTCCCTATTCTCAGGATAACAATGCCCTTTTGGCAGAGTTACGAGACGTCATCCTGGAGATGAGAGAGAAAGTGAATAGACACGAGGATGAACTAGCAAAAGGAAGAGGCCAAGGTGGTAAGGAAGGAAAGGAGAAGGCTCTGGAAGTCACACCTTCTGACCATCAATCAAGGGGAGGAAGTCATTCTCGCACTGAAGATGGAGGTAGTAGCGGTTCTCATTCTCAGTATCATCCCTTACCTATTACTGAGGTTTGGGAAAAATTTCGGAAGTTTACTCCACCGATGTTCGAGGGGAAGCTAGATCCGATTGCAGCACTGGAGTGGCTGAAGCGTGTAGAAAAGATTTTCAGAGTTATCGAGATTAGCTCACAACAAAAGGTGATGGTCGCTGAACAATTGTTGCAGAAAGCAGCTGAAGAATGGTGGGAAAGCACCAAAACAAAAGGAAATGCTGAGATGACGTGGGAAGAGTTTAAGGAAAAGTTCGAAAATTATTACTTTTCCCCTTCAATCAGAATAGAGAAAGAAACTGAATTCCTCACATTCAGGCAAGGGGAATTACATGAAGACGAATTTATTACTCGCTTTTTAGAGTTGTCTAAATTCTGCGGATATTCACAGAACAACTCTAAATGGTTAAGTGCTCGATTGGTTGAAAAAGCTAGACCAGACCTAAAAACAGCTCTATCACCGTTCCTTGATGAAACAAGGGATTTTGAAGAAATATGCGACAAACTGCGCACGATAGCAAGGAGCAAACGAGAAGAGGAAGCTGAGAAGATGAAGGGTTTTCAGGCCAGATCTACACACCTCATGAGACCAACGGGAGGAGTTACTAAGAAGCAGAGTCACAACTTCAGTAATGTGAATACGCGGTTTAGCCAACCATCCAGAAATCACTTTGGTGGACCATCGAGGAGTTATTTTACTGGACCCCAAAGAAGTCATTTCAGCAGACCACCGAGGAGTCAATTCAAAGGACCTCAAAGGAGTCACTTCAGTGGAGGTCAGAGTTCATATAGGGGATCCACAGCTCCTGCTGCAAGCACCGCCAACAATCAGATGTGTGCCAAGTGTGGAAGAATACACCAAGGACCATGTGTGACGTGTTTCAACTGTGGAAAGCCAGGACACATTTCCAGATTTTGTGAGGAGGAGCCTCGAGGAGCCAAGGATGCTAGAACTGCAGTGCCAGGGAAAGTGTTTGCACTATCACATCAGGAGGCAAGTGCTTCACCAAATCTGATTAAAGGTATCCTCAAACTCCAAGGTCTTGAAGTAGAAGCCTTATTTGATTCTGGTGCCACACACTCTTTTATATCATACGACTGTGTGCCTCGATTGAATTTAAGAGTGAGTGAATTGCCTTATTATATGATTATTTCTACACCGGCGGGAGCTTCAGTAAAAACTTCTAGGGCTTGCTTAAATTGTACGATTGAGATTGATAATAGGATCTCAAATATAGACCTTGTTTGTTTACCCACGAAGGGTATCGATGTAATAATAGGAATGGATTGGTTGTCAGCTAATGACATCATCCTTGACTGCAAGAGGAAGACTATCTCTCTTGCGGATGACTCTATGAGTCATAGTAGACCACAATTATTGTCTATAGTACAAGATGAAAAGCCTGTTCATCATGGTTGTCTTGCGTACATGGTGTTTTTCTCCATTCAAGCAGAAGTAGAGGAAGGGATAGAAGATATCGAAGTGGTAAACGAGTTTCCGGAGGTATTCCCGAAAGAAATGACAGGTTTACCCCCAGAGAGAGAAGTAGAATTTTCTATTGATCTCGTACCTGGAACGGAACCTATATCTAAAGCTCCTTACCGAATGTCTCCATCGGAACTAGCAGAATTGAAGAGGCAGATCGAGGAATTGTTAGAAAAGGGTTTTATCAGACCCAGTGTATCTCCTTGGGGATCGCCCGTACTCTTTGTGAAGAAGAAAGATGGGAGCCTGAGACTATGCATTGACTATCGCCAGTTGAATAAAGTGACTATAAAGAATAAATATCCTTTACCCAGGATCGACGATCTACTTGATCAGTTGAAGGGAGCATCCATATTCTCCAAGATCGACCTCAGATCAGGTTATCACCAACTGAGAGTCAAAGCTGAAGATGTCTCAAAAACTGCATTCAGAACTAGATATGGCCATTATGAATTTCTTGTTATGCCATTTGGGCTAACAAATGCTCCAGCAGTATTCATGGATTACATGAATAGAATTTTCCGACCATATCTAGATAAATTTGTAGTGGTTTTCATTGACGACATCCTTATCTACTCTAAGGATGAAGAAGAGCATAAAGAGCACCTTAGAATCGTGCTACAAGTGTTGAAGGAGCACAAGCTCTATGCGAAACTGTCTAAGTGCGAATTTTGGTTGAAGGAAGTAAAATTCCTAGGCCATGTCGTATCGGCTGAAGGTGTTGCAGTGGACCATACTAAAGTTGAAGCAGTTCTCCAATGGGAACGACCAAAGTCCGTGACTGAGATCAGGAGTTTTCTAGGTCTAGCTGGCTATTATAGGAGATTTATCAAGGGCTTTTCGCAAATAGCTATGCCTTTGACTAAGTTAACAAGGAAGGGTCAACCATTTGTATGGGACGAAAAGTGTGAAGCAGCTTTTCAAAATTTGAAGACTAAGTTGACTACGGCACCGGTACTTATAATTCCAGATCCTGCTCAGACCTTTACTTTGTACACAGATGCTTCCAAGAAAGGTCTTGGGTGTGTATTAATGCAAAATGGTAGGGTAGTAGCTTATGCTTCTCGACAGTTAAGGCCACATGAAGGGAATTATCCTACTCACGACTTAGAACTGGCAGCAGTAGTGTTTGCTCTGAAGATTTGGAGGCACCACCTCTACGGTTCAAAGTTCGAGGTTTATAGTGACCACAAAAGTCTGAAGTACCTGTTCGACCAAAAGGAGCTCAACATGCGACAGAGGAGATGGATGGAGTTTATCAAGGACTACGACTTCGAATTGAAGTATCATCCAGGAAAGGCGAACGTTGTAGCAGATGCCTTAAGTAGAAAGACAATCCATGTAGCCCAGATGATGATCAGAGAACATAAATTGCTCGAGGAGATACCAAGTACATCTATTGATGTAATGTCAGGTTTGGTCGCTACCATGGAAGCATTAACTATTGAAAGCACAATTTGGAAAGAGATTAAATTCGCTCAGCTCGAAGATGAGTATCTATTAAACGTGAGGGAAGATATTGAAGAAGGAAAAGAATCGAAATTTGGGATCGATAGAGATGGGATATTAAGGTATAAAGGAAAAGTGTGCATACCTAATGATGGAGAAATAAAAAAACTCATACTAGAAGAGGCACATCGGAGTAAATACACTATCCATCCCGGAGCAACCAAGATGTATCATGATCTCAAGCGGAATTGGTGGTGGCGGGGCATGAAGAAAGATGTGACTGACTTTGTCACTTGTTGTTTGACTTGTCAGAAAGTCAAGATCGAACATCGGAAACCTCCTGGATTATTAAAGAATTTGGATATCCCAGAGTGGAAATGGGACAGCATCTCTATGGATTTCATCATGGGGCTTCCTCTAACGACATCCGGACATAATGCCATTTGGGTAATTGTCGATAGGTTAACTAAGTCAGCTCATTTTCTAGCAATTGCAGCAGAATACTCATTGGAGAGACTAGCAAAGATCTACATGAAGGAGATTGTCAGATTGCATGGGATACCGAATAGCATCGTATCTGATCGTGATCCACGATTCACTTCACGATTTTGGAAAGCATTGCAGAATGCTATGGGAACTCGGATGAGTTATAGTACCGCTTATCATCCTCAAACTGACGGGCAGACTGAGAGGACTATTCAAACTCTGGAAGACATGTTGCGGGCATGTACAATCGAACTAAAAGGAAGTTGGGACGATCATCTTCATCTTGCGGAGTTTGCATATAACAATAGTTATCACTCCAGCATTGAGATGGCACCTTATGAGGCTTTGTATGGAAGAAAATGTAGATCTCCTATTTGTTGGACAGAATTGAATGAGCGAATTTTAATAGGTCCAGAACTTGTGGACGAGACGACTCAAAAGATTAAGGTGATTCAACAGAAACTTCTCACTGCTCAAAGTCGACAGAAGAGTTATGCTGACAAGAGAAGACGACCGTTGGAGTTCATGGTGGGCGAACATGTATTCTTAAGAGTCACACCAATGACTGGCATTGGTAGAGCAATACGAGCAAAGAAGCTTTCACCTCGTTTTATGGGTCCTTATGAGATTTTGGAGAAAATTGGACCGGTAGCTTACAGAATTGCATTACCTCCACAGCTTGCGAACCTTCATGATGTCTTTCATGTATCGCAACTGAAGAAATACCAACCGGATCCTTCCCACATTATAGAAGTAGAAGAGGTAGAACTCAAGGATAACATGACGTATAAAGCCGAGCCGGAGCGGATTGTTGATGCAAGGGACAAGAAATTAAGAAACAAGACCATTAGACTTGTAAAGGTCGAGTGGAAAGGAATGGTTCCCGGAGATGCTACTTGGGAAACGGAGGAGAGCATGCGACAAACCTATCCTCATTTATTTAAATAGGTTAGAATTCTTATTATAGCAAAATTTTGAGGACAAAATTTTCTTTTAGGAGGGGAGAAATGTAACATCTTGAATTTTTAAATCTGATATCTTGAACATAAACCTATTTTGGAAAGACTAGTAGGCTCTATTTTCAGAAAGTGATAAATTTGAAATCAGTATTATGCGGGACCCACGGCCAAAAATAATTCTCTGCAAACTTTCTCGTGAAGTTTGAAAAAAATGGCCGCGGGACCCACTCAATAATAATTTATTATTTAAATAATATTATATTATAATAATAAAATAATATATATTAAAATATTATTAAAATTTTTAAAAAAGAAGTTCACGGGGCGGCTGAAGAAGTCACGGGAAAGTTGCATTTTATAATTTTGGGAAAATTACGTAAAACGACCCAGAGACGAAAATTACACTTAAAGACCCATTTTCCAACTATAAATAGACCTTCCATTTCATTTCATTCTTCACAACTTCTAAGAGCCATAGAGAGAGGTAGAGAGAGAGAGAGAGAGTAGAGAGATATTTGCTTGAGAGTTATAATAGCTGGTTGGTGATTCGGGTATTAGCAAGTAACAGGTAACTCTGAATATTCTTCCTTATACTTGTGAATTATGTATGATTATAAATTTGTTTGTTTACTATTTTGGCAAGAATATTTAGAAAATATTTATGGTTTTAAGATCTGGTGTGGGAACTTTGACTTGCAAATCTGTAGAGGTACTATTTATACCGTATTTACTATTCACATATACCATATTTACTATTCATTTTACTATTCACATATACCGTATTTACTATTCATTTTACTATTCATATACCGTATTTACTATTCACATATACCGTATTTACTATTCATTTTACTATTCACGTATACCGTATTTACTATTCATGTTACTATTCATGTATACCGTATTTACTATTCATGTTACTATTCACGTATACCGTATTTACTACTCATTTTACTATTCATGTATATACCGTATTTTACTATTCACAGATACGCATAGTATTTTACTATTCACAGATACGCATAGTATTTTACTATTCATAAATACGCATATCAATGTATATAATGGTATAATAATGCATTATTTTTGAATAAATACATTCATCATGGCGGTTGTATTGTGATGGGTGGAGTAAGGAGGGAATTGAATGATAAGAATTGTTATGCCACCACTCGGTGCACAGTGGATGGTACTTTTCAGGGCCCCATCTTCCATGTTTTCCTCTGGCCGGGATTTCATTGGAGATGTGGGACATGTGACACCTCCTTAGTTGTTATTTTAAAGGAGGGGAGCCATAGTCCAGATTTAAGCTCTATACCTTTGGCCGGGTGTATCTTAAGTTTTGGTGAGCTTGAAACCATCCAGTCAAATGAATGAGTTTCTATTGGACTATATGTTAGCCTATGGTTCCAGTCAGCGGTATACGGTTGGAAGGGGATATAAGGGAGGCTGCATACTGCATAGTGCATTTCTGAATTATTCAATAAAGAATGATGAGTATTTTGTAAAGGCATTTGATGTGAACAACGGTATATCTAAAAATATCTGAGTATATTAAATTCACATTATATTACCTTTTATTTTTGTCATATGTAATTTGCTCGTGTGAGGTAGAAATATTCAGTAGTTACTGAGACGTGGAATCTCATCCCATATTAACATTTTTCAGGTGATTATTCTAGTAGAGAGCAAGGGAAGGCACCTATGGAGTGAGCTCTGGAAGCTCTTTTGATCTCCAATAGATTATGTTATGTTATTATATTTGCCATGAACCTAAGACTTCCGTTTTGTATTAAACTCTGAAATATTTTCTGGAATTTATTCTGATTATGTATTACGGGTTTTATTCGAAATAGTAACATTGTAAAAGGATTTGGATATTGTTGAACTCTTTTGAAGGTATTTTCAATATTTTGACCGAGTTTTTGGGTATTAAAATTGAGGTGTTACAGTCCGAGTAGTTGTTGTGAGTCCACATCTTTGATCTGCGGTTCAAGTGCTTTTGAGTCTAGATCCTTGATCTATGGTCCTCTCCCTCAGAGTTCTGTCAAACGTGGCCTTCTCTCGTCCTTGTGGTAAGCCCTTTCCTCTCCTCTCCAGATCTGATCTGTGGAGGTGAGATTTATCTGTTTTTTTGTTATTTTTCTGTGATTCTGGGTTCTTTGGTGGTGTTTTTGTGTCATGAAATAAGCAGATCTATAAGATTTGGGTTCAACTCTTCTTGGTTGGATGGCCGTATGAACGTTATAAGATCCTATTCTCCCTTGTTAGTTTGGATCTACGTTCCTGGGGCCAGATCTAAAGAGGCGTTGCTTGTTGTGTGGTCAAGGTCACTAGATCTGATTCATCAAAGGAGCAGAAGTTTTCTTCTAAACATCATGGGTTTTCTTAAGTCTGAGATTGGGTTTTCTGTGTTATTAACCCCAATATGAGGTATCTATACAGCTGCTTTCGTTGCAGCTTATGCTTATAAGGAGGTGTGCCCGTTTGGGTGGGTTTTACAACCATCACCTTTTTCCTTGTCACTTCTAACCCTAGATATTGAGAAGGCTGCTTTGTCCATGATTTTACTTCTTCTTCTAAATATTTTATGTATGGTGATTTGGTTGTTTTTGTTGTTTTTGTCTTAGATATATTTTGTTGTACTTGATCTGACTTTACTTGTATTCAGATATTGTACCTATTTGTAATATTAATATAAATATCTTTCCAAGCAAAAAAAAAAAAAAAAAGTAAAAAAGGAGGCGGGGAATCAAAGTGTTAGGCGTATCTGAGGTGGATCCGCTGAAACTATTGGTGCTGGGCCCTACCTTTTTATATAGTACGAATATTAATTTTATCGAAGAATGATTATTATGGGGGAAAAATGGTAATAAAAAAGATGCTCCCTTTTATTTTTATTATAAAATACCAACTAATAAGTAGATTTAATCTCTTTTATAAGATACTTATTTATTCCCAAGAAGCATTAAATTATTTTTTTTTCATGTATGTCCATCATTAATAAAGGTAGTAGGTGAGAGTAATAATAATATAGTATTAGAGTTTAGTGTAACTAGGGGTAATATTAGAAATTACTTAAATTTTAAGACAACTTTATTAGCTTTAACTACTTTTATTAATTTTGTATGAATTATTAGTTGATGCCTTATAATAATGGTGAATGGAATATCTTTTAAGTTTTAGCTTCTAACAACCCCTTATATAAATTTAGCGGTTAAAGAGTTAGATAGGCTCAACCAAGAAAGGAGTTCACCCCGTAGTGTTTGAAGGGAGACATCTCATACTTAGATAAAACATGTAATTTGAAGGGCATTGAGATTACCTGAAGGGAAGGCCACAACCTCCTGTCCAAATTTTTAAAATTTTTCAGTAATTGTACCTTTTCTTTTGGGAATTTCATGGTAATTCTCTCTAGTTTTATTTAATTTTGGTTTTGGGTGGGAAAAATGAAATGAGAGGGAGGTAAGAGAGAGAAGGGAAAAGGAATGTGATGAGATGAGATCAGCCACGTCAGTTGGGGCCTCTTCATCAAAGATCTTGCATAGACTTGAGCCAAGCCAACGCCCCCACATGTCATCATTTCTATTAGGGGTGGGCATGGGTAGGATTGGGCAGGGCAAGACCCCTGCCCGATGCTCCATCCGAAAAATGAACGAACTGTATTTTGTAGTCCGATGTCCAGCCCTACTCAGTAAAAACCTAATCATTTTCGGGCTGGGTAAGGACGGGTTTCCTTTACCCAAGTAGTGACGTCTTTTCCTATTCCTTAAAGATTTTAGTTCAAAGTTCACAAAATTTCAAAGTTTTGGAAATAGCTGAAGTATAATATAATATATTTAGACATAATAATATAATATATTTTAAATAAAATAATATACGTAGAACAATATTTATTTAAATATATTTAATTTTTAGGGTAGGGCCAAATGGGTAGGGTAGGACCTCCTATCCAATGCCCAGCCCTACCCAGTTACTGGACTAGCCCAAAACTGTCCAAATTTTTTTCAGGCCACTTTTTTAGGGTAGGGCTAAGCAATTTTTTGTTGGGCTTGAACATGCGTACTAGGTATTGGGGCACCATATTCACCCCTAATTTCTACCTCCAAATCGGCAAATCCATCACCAACAAATTGCCTTCCATTTGGACTTTACCTCATCCAAATTTCAATTAGACACCCGCTTTTGTTTGATTCCATTTATTCTAAGATTGTGTGTGTGTATAGTATATCAAAAAAAAATTGGATTTTAAGGACATATTGGATTTTTATCTTTATCAAATAAGTATGTTTTTTGAGATTCAAACTTATATTTTCCTCTTTATAGAATTGAGGTTGTTTACCACTTCAACCAACAACTTATCAATTAAGTAATTTTATACTACATGCAAGATAAATGTATGAAAAGAATTATGTGGTGTAAAAGTTCCCTTGATTGTTCACAAACTGATCTTGAATAGTGAATAATTGTTTTCAAGACTGTTGCCTTTACATTATAAAAAATAGGCATGATTTTATTTAGTGAGGCTGAGTATTTTGGCCATTGAAATTTGAATATAGTTTTAGCATTTGAATTATTTTTAATTAGATGATTGGAGTTAATTTGCACCCAATGACGTTAAAATAAAACATAGTTTAAGCACTTGGGTTCATTTTGACGATGATGACTTGAGAAAATAGCCAAGTTACAACTTACAAGTCCAAATACTCGTCTTAAGTAATTATGATTGCCCAAACACATCACCTTTGCTAAGGCACAGAAGCTCTCAGATTTTTTTTTTATTATTAGTAAAGGCAAGCCGAAATTTGAAAGGATGCCAGGAACTAGACTAAGAGTAGCTAGTCCTTAATACAACAAAGCCACACAAAAAAAATTACAAATGACAGTCCAAGAATAGCTGTAAAATTCTCGTAAACCATTAAAGTAGCTAAAAACAAGTCAAACAAAAGATTGATTCTTAGTGATTATAAGACAATAAAATCTATAAAAGGTTAAAAACTCCACGCAATCTGATGCTGTACGACCTGCGTTTCAGGTTGGGTCATCTATTTCTTGTCTGCCTTGCTTCATCCACAAGTTCCCTTTGATTCTCTGGGTCCTCATAATCTTCGATCCTATCTCCAATGATGCTCTCAAGAAAAATCCCATATCTAATAATTAATATTCTTCCTTTTTAAATATAAAATATAGTTCACTTTTTTTTTTTAGAAATTAACAAAAATAAGTTAATTGTTTTAAAGTATTTACATTTTTTTTCTTCTAAACTAATTTGTTTGACTTATAAATTAATATATAATGAGATTAAAAATTTTATTTAGTTTTTTCAATTAACCTCTAAAAAATTAACTTTGTTTTATATTTAGAATTCAAAAGAATAATAAATAAATCGGTCTTCTATCAAAGTCAAACCATGCACCCACCAATATGGATATCACACACACACACATGTATATATGCTTACTCCTTCCGGTCATAAATATAAGATGGGTAAAGGATTTTTCCAGTTACTGAAAATAGAATTATCTCCAATAACTCAAAAACTACGTTGTTTTGGATTAATGAAGTGCGTTTCTGTAATTTTGTTTATTTTTTAATCATATACATTTTACCAAAACACCCTTCATTAATTCACCTAAAATTACTAACAACCCCTTCATTAATTCAAAACGACGTAGTTTTGGGGTCACTGGAAATAACTCTATCTTCAGTGACTGGAGAAATACTTTTCCCATATAAGATAGAGTTAGCTTTTTTTTTTTTGGAAACTAAGAAAGTTAAATAGGTTACATAATCATATCATATATTGTGTACTTTTAGATTATATATCACTTTATTAGTCAACCTAATTAATCTGAAGAAAAAAAATAAAAATAAAAATACTCTAAAATAATTTAATTAACTTGTTTAATCTCTAAAAAAAAAGTTCTTAACTTTGTCAATGTCCGACACATGTAGAGGTGGCTCCAAATTAAAATCCCCCACTCGGATGTAAATCCTAAATAATGGATACGCCTCCGTGATTCTTTAATGGCTTTCATCCATTCTTTCTATGGATAAAATCTACCCTCCATAAACAAACACGACCAATATTATTAAACCCCTTTTTTGGATTCTCTTTATATGACTGACTTGATAGATGATATTACATTATATTCTTCTCAGGAAATATATGATTCGCCACTGTATTTACACGCTATATATACTACATTTTGGAACGCCACATTTTCATCAGGATTTAAACTTGCAACTTTATGAATAATGAGATGATTCTTTACCAATTGGATCAGAGTTTGTACGTTGAGATATATATATATATATATATATAGGTATAGGTATAGTTTGAGAAACTCCAAATACTTTCTTTGACGGCTCTTGGATATTTACTTTAAGTTTCAAACATGCATATTTCATATAAACCAATCATATATTTGAATTTTGAAGTGCATCTTCATGATGAATATAACGCAAGACAAGAATATCATTGAGTGGCAAGTTAAAACAATAAAACAAATTTTATATATAATATCACAAGTTGAGACAAGTTAAAACAATAAAACAAATTTTATATCTTAAATGTGGTTTCTATCTCACAAGTTGAGACAAAACTCCTCTCATATGTTTACTTTGTAAATCGTAAAAGTTATTCTTCAAAAGCTAGTCCAAATACACTTCGATTAACAGGCTTTGAGTGATCCTAAGAAGCGCGAAGCATATGATAACATCAGAATGTATATCAAAGGCTGGACTAATCGAAGTGTGTGAATATTTTATCATGGGTGACTTTTTGTCTTAAATTTGCAGCTTAAAGCTAAAAGCCATGTATTCTAATTAAACTTTTTAATTAATTGTTTCATCTTCATCACCATTATATATTGCTTACTCTTTTCATTGTTTTCTCTTGTTTCGAGTCAGTATCCATAACACATGGTTGTGATGATTATTACCTTTGTTATAGTTTTTATGTAAGAAATAAAATTTATAATAAAGTTTTAGTTTTTATCACCTTTTTCATCGTTTTTCTTCTATCTTGAGTCGTATTTATAATATAGTTTTACTCACTTCCCATAATGAATCCTGTTATTATATTTGGAACTATTTTATTAAGTGATGGCCTCAATGGTGAGATTTAATTTAGGTGTCATTACTTCATCTTATATATTTATTGTTTTTTTTTAAACTTGCAATAATAAATTCAATAATGTACTCGTGTAACCAGACTGATTATAATGAAGGTTTTTGTTGTTCTCTTTCAGTAAGTACTAAGTATACTAAGTTCGGTTTAATTTACTTTTAATTGAAAATTATGTAAATTTTAATAGCGTCGAGTAATTAAAATTTTAATCACGGCAGATAAATAATGGGAGAATCCCATATAAAGACAGTTGAAATAGAAAATTTCTATATAAGACTGGTAAACTTAAAACATCTTCAATGACGCAATATAAAATATTTAAATGTTGGTTATTTTTCAATAATACCCCTACCCCATGATCCAAAGAAGGGAGAAAAGGAAAAGTCAAGTTCGGATGTTGCACTGATACCATCGTGATTCTCTCTTGTGTGCCCTGTAGTGGATGAACGACTCCATGAAAAGCCTATCCAACCCCAAAGCTCCAGAATCTGAAGCACAAAAAAAAAAAACGCAGAACAGCGTTAGATTATGCCATTAGTGCAAGCCGCCGCCACCGCCGTCTCTTTCATCTGCCCGGAGATGCGGTCCCTCTGGAGCATTTGACTGACCGCGAACACTGTGAAGCGATGGTAATGGACTAATCTTCCCTATGAGACCATCGTCAAATATTTTCAAGAGACTTCCCATAAAATCTCTAATCCGATTTCTATCTGTCTGCATATATAGGAAACATTTTTTGAAGGATTCATTCTTAATTTCGGACACCTCCACCACTCCAGTCACCAACCTTCTCTTCTCTTATGTCCATTTGATTGTGAGCTTCAAACCCGTGAAGCATATGACGAACATTTGATGGATTACTAGTTGAGATTTTAGACATCCTGTGAGGATTGTGGGTTCCATCAAATCTAACATTCAAGTATTTGAGATAATACTAGCGTTATTGGGAACCTGCAGTTATAAATTGAAAATTTAACATTAGAATCAATAACCTTCTTTACCGATTGCCTCCAATCTGTTAGGGTTCTGTGTAGTGAGTATACACTATTATTCTGTCTCTAATTTTGTTTTTGTTTTTGTAAAAAAAAAAACTAAGGGATATAGAGGTAATTTAGCCCAAATTCTAAATCCCTAATTGTGTCATATAACCTAATTAATAATTTGTTAAGTTTAGTAACTCAAATTAGAATTTAAGTAATTCGACGGTTTTTATATGAGATTTTCCCATCAATAATAATGGGAGTGACGCAATTCTTGATTTTTAATGATCTGTTACACATTATAAACTCTTACCAGGTAAAAGTTAACTTTTATTTAAGTATATGAATGCATACCTTTTATTATTGTTAGTGTGCACAATAATTTAAATTTCAGATAACGTTATTTGTTAAAATTTATTTTAGAGGAGTATTTTATCTTTTTCATTCAATCACAATTTTCTTTTTGAATGTGGTAAATTTAAAGAAGTAGAGGTTCACAACCTCAACACTAATAACGTTTCAAATATTGCCCTTTTCTAGATAATTTATTCTAATATAATTAATTAATAACAATAATTCAAATTCAAATACTAACCATAATTCAAATAGCAGCAATAATTTAAATTTAAATAATGCAGATAATAATTCAAATTAAATTCCTATCTTTAACATTATTAAATATTTAAAAAGAAAAATGAAAACCAACCTTCCCATGTACCGGAAAAGACACACATATCTTCGTTAGGTTTGGCTCATGTTATTGTATGATTATCTTCGTCTTCTCATAGATGTAGAGGTAAATTCATATTCATTGACCTTTTGTTAAAATGTGTTCGTCCTCAAAAATGAGAAAATTCAAGAAGTAAATATATTAAAATTGATTTTCCTGTATACGGTTAATTTCGTTTATATAATTATTTTCATGTTCACCAACATCCACTTGGCCGAAAATAGGAACATCCTTTTGGAAGAAAATATGAGCCTGCGATGGATGTCATGTGAGAATGATGTTGTGGTTTATTTTTCCTGTGTTTCGGGTAAGAAATGTTTACTTGATGTGAACAACCATTTTCAGCCTTTAACTTTGGTATGTTAATAAATTTAGAACATTATTTTTTTCAGAAAAACTTAAGTCTCATGCAAATTTTTATATTTTGCTGTTTTTAAAATGAAAATACTAGAACTATACAGAGATCTAGATGAATAATCAATTTTAATTTCAAATTATCAGATTTAGAAAAAAGTTTTACGTACTTATCTTCCACGTACGTAAAAGTCAAGCCAATTACATATTTAAGGATCGATTGAATTTCCTAGCTAGCTTAATTATTTCATCAAAGTCTTAATATATATACAATAATAGTATTATATAGAAGACAATGATAATAAAATATTTTCCAAATAAAATTAATACAGGTATAGACATCTCTCCATTCACGTATAATAAGAAAAATCTAGTTAAAGCAATATAATATTCCAGTGTAAAGACAAGTGGAGTACTGGAAAACGGGAAGGAGATACTCTCCTTATCTCTCCTCTGCCCATCCTTCATCATCTTCATCCTGGCTATCCAAATCTTGATCGAAGGAATCAGAATGATTTTTTAAAAAACCGCGTGCAGTAAAATAGATGAAGGATAAGGAGAGATGGGCAGAAATCTGCCAATAAGAGAAACTAGGCGCCTGGAAAACGAAACTATAACTTTTACCTACCCTGCCCACAGCACTTAACGTGTCAACTAAGCATTATCTAAAACCATGGTCTGTTAAACCTTAAAAACTATGTTCTCGATCTCTCCTACGTGCCAACACTTTAATTAATTTCATGACTGAGTGCCCGACCAAACAAAACCAGCTGTGAGTGTTTCCTTTACAGTTGTTGGTATTGTTAATTGAATTGAAAATTATCATGAGATGCTATCTTTATTTTTCATTAAAAGTAATTATAAGACCCATTTTTTTTTTGGGTAAAAAATTATGATTTATCATGAATGAAATGAAATAATATAATGTGTCTTCAAATCTCGATTAATGGAAAATGTTTCGGTTATTTGAGGGTGGATGGCTCGTGAGTTTTGGCGGCAAACAAGGGGCGGGAAGAAAATATAAAATAGAACCTTGGGCCCTTTGTCACGTGGCTCTTCCTAAAGAGTAGAGTGCAGTGCAGGATGCCATGCCACTTGCAACTACCCACTAAATTATTAAAATATTTTAATTATATTTAGTTTTTATAGTTTTTTTTTTTTGTTGTTGTTTCCATTATCCAGTCTTTTTTATTTACTAAACTTAATTAACACTCTTAGACTTAGACCATGTAAGATGCATGAGAGCTAGCTGCTACTCTTTGGAGTACAAATTAAGATCTTCATGAACCATCTCAACAACAACAAGTAGGTAAAACACGACGGCTAAATAAAACTTCAAAAAAATTTATATTTTTTTGTTAGTAGAATTAAAACCCCACTTGGAAGAGACTAACTTCAAAAAAAAAAAAAAAGAGTATATGTAGTTAAACTTATTGAGTGCCGACCTTTTATTGTAATTTATGTAGTTGCATTTCTAATAGCACTTAGTCTTGCTTTTCTTAATGGCAGGTTTGTAAAATAATTGTCTCTCTTATTACATCATCAGTATTCACTTGATTTCATGAATATTTTTTTTCTTGTTTATATTCTTTTGTTTTTTTAATGCATTTAAATTTTTTTTAAAAAAAATCAGGGGCAGCGCCCCTGAATCCTCAAATCCCCCCACCAATAGTGCCCCTTTAATAATTTTCTAGATCCACCCCTGCTTGTAACTTGTGAGATCATGAATTCGAATCTTATTACAAATGTGAAGGCCTCGATGACTGGTGATATATAAGTACATTTAAAGAGATTATCATTTTTGCTTTTAAGGCAAATAATTTTATTTGCCATAAGTTAAACAACGTCACAGCACAGTGCACATCTAGATAAGACAACCTCACTTTTTCTTCATTCACGATGGGACAACAACAACAACGAAGAGGAGGAGGAGGAGGAGGAGCAATAAGACAACCTCACTTTTTCTTCATTCACGATGGGACAACAACAACAACGAGGAGGAGGAGGAGGAGGAGGAGGAGGAGCAACAACAACAAGAAGAAGGAGGAGGAGGAGGAGGAGGAGCAACAACAACAACAACAACAACAAGCAGGAGGAGGAAGAAGAAGAAGGAGGAGGAGGAGGAGCAGGTCTCCAGGTTGTCTCCAGGTTGCCAAAACTAGAAGGCGATAACCACAATCCATTAAAACCTGCTTGCTTAGGACCTTTAAGAATTTGTCTCCAGGTTGCCAAAACTAGAAGGCGATAACCACAATCCATTAAAACCTGCTTGCTTTCATCAGTTTTCAGCTGAGACACCTCTGAAAAAACAAACAGTGGAATGAAGAAACAACGCATAGCAGCTTTGGTTTGAGATTATCATTCCAGCGTTTCCAATGTACGGTGGAATATCCAAAAGAAATCCCTGCGCCGTCAGACCCAAAAGAAATCAAAAGACTGACTCTGGCTTTTCTTTCTTCACGCTAGGTTTAAGAAAAAGTGAGGTTGTCTTACGCTGTGCTGCGACGTCGTTTAACTTATGGCAGATAAAATTATCTGCCTTAAAAGCAGAAATGATAATCCCACATTTAAATGTTCCTTCAAACTTGAAGCATGCCCCAGTCTTAATAAACTCTTAAATTCAAATACATAAACTTTTGTATATAAAAAAACAAGGAAATAAACTATAGACACCAAAAAGGCAAAAACAAAGAAGACTTAAAGTGGTATTTTTTTAAGAAATAAATTAACTTAAATCAATTTTGATATTTAAAATAATAAATAAAGTTATCTGATTATAGTATGCATCTTCTATCTCTCCGATACTATCATAAAATTTATAAGGATAAACAAACTTTCTCCGTCAAAATTCACGTGAATATTCTGTTAATCTCAACAGATAAAACAAAAACGGAAAATTTCACTTAAATACTACTTAAATTTGAAAAACCCTAACATGTTTGTTAAGAAACATAAAAAAATAAATAAGTCATTGAGTAGGAATATGAGATTTAAAAATGATACACTTTTATCAAAATGCCGCTCACTTTTTTAAAAAAGAAAAAAGAGGTAAATAATTCCCTTACCCGTTGAAGTTCTAGCCGTCGTCCGCCGAGTGTCTAAATGTCAGAGCTCCAACATTGGTGGGTTGTGTTTCTTTTTGGCCAAATTGTGCCAAAGGTGTTGGAAGGAGGGTTTGAAGTTTGAACCCTAACCCTTTGGAGGCACAAAAGGTATTGAGCCACCATGCATTCTTGATAGATGCGCATGCGCGCGCACACATATATGTATATGCTTGTGCATGCAAAAACAAATATAGGTTAACACTTAAGATTTGACAACATGCAATTGACAACTTCCATAAAGCAATAGATAACGTTATAAAAATGATTGACAACATTGATAATCATAAAAAGAAAAAATAACCAGTTGGATTTTTATTACATTTTGTAGACATTTTTCTTATAATAATTTGAATTTTAGAATTATAAAATTATTAAAACAATAAATTACATTATTCCTTTTGAAATTGACTACATCTTTACTTATTTAGTCAATACCATTACTGATGTAATCAATACATTTAAGGATTTAGTTAATATTATTACTTATATAGTCAATATTATTTCTCTTTTAGTCAATACGTATTAATTAAAAGCGTAATAGTATTCATTAGATGAGTAAATGCATTAACTAGATGAATAAATGTATTGGCTAAAAAGATAAAAGTATTGACTAGATGAGTAAATATATTGACTTAAGGTGTAAAAATATTGATTATATAAGTAATGATATTAACTAGAAAAGTAAACGTATTGACTAATGGAGTAATAATATTGACTAAATTAGTAATAACGTTGATTAAAGGCGTAAATATATTGACTAAAAATCTAATGATATTGACTAAGTCAATAATGTCAATTGACCAAAGGCGTAAAGGTATTAACTAAATCAGTAACGAAATTAACTAAAAGCGTAAGGTACTGGCTAAATATGTAATGGTATTAGGTTTAACTAATCGTCCTCTGTTCTTCGCATTCTCTTCCCATGCTCTTTCCCTTATTACTCATC
This sequence comes from Acacia crassicarpa, assembly GCA_034222035.1. NCBI lineage: Eukaryota > Viridiplantae > Streptophyta > Magnoliopsida > Fabales > Fabaceae > Acacia > Acacia crassicarpa. The sequence continues at coordinate 1,597,829 of JAWXYG010000008.1, forward strand.
TCACTATTTAGATTGAAATTTAAGTGGCTTAGATTTAATGTTTAATAAAAATATTAATAAATTATATTTTTTTAAAAAAAATAAATAAATTCAAAAACTGCTAAATTTTAGTTACGACAATTTAAAGTTGCAATAAAAAATATTGAAAAAATATTTTGATAAAACATTAAATCAATTAAATTTGAATCGTTCAGATTTCAATCTAAAAGTTGAAATGCGTAGTGAAAGAGAAGAGGAAGGAAAGAGAACGTTGGGAGAAGATGACGGTAACCAATCCTAATAATGTTGATTAAATCAATAATGATTTTAATCAAAGGTGTAAATGTATTGATTAAATGAGTAAAGAAGTAAATCAATTTTAAAAGAAATAATGTAATAAATTGGTTTAATCATCTTATAATTCTAAAATTCAAATTATTATAGGAAAAATATTACAGAGTGGAATAAAAATATAACTAGTTATTTTTTATTTTTATAATAATCAATGTTGTTAATCATGTTTTGCAATGTTGTCAGTCGTTTTATAGAAGTTATCAATCAATTACATGTTTTCAAACCTGAAGTGTTGACTTATATTTGTTTTTGCATATGGGCCTGTTTAGGAACTCCCTGAATGGACTTATTATCTCATTTGATGGGATAATAAGTTCATCAAAAAAATTAAGAGTATTTGGGAACATTTTTAATTTGATAGACTTCAACGGGCAATAGAGTTTTTTTTTTAAAGCTCCCATTTGTAGCTTCAAATCCCATTAGTGGAAGGTCATCAATTTTTTATATGAGGTCCATTTGTTAAATTACCATATGCCCCCCTCCCTCATCAATTTTTTATGTGGGGTCCATTTGTTAAATTTTTTATGTGGAAACTCATCAATTTTTTAATGGAATTTTACTATTTTATTTGACAAATTTATATTTATTTTAATTTTTTTTAATCCCAAATTATCACATTTTATACAACACATATGTGTGTATGTGAGAATTTGATTCATACTATTTTCAGTCATTTTCCATCTCATTTATCTTTTTAAAAGCTATGCCAAACAAGTTCCCATCACAAACAAAAGCCACTTCTACTACTGCTATCTGAAATACAAATTACATCAGAAAAAATTTCATAAGAAAAAATTCCATTAAAAAAAATCCATCAGAAATAAAAGCCACTTTTCCCACAGCAATCCCAATCAGGCCCTATATCTTATAAGAATGCATGGTGGCTCAACGGTCACATTGCTTTTGTGCCTCCAAAGGGTTGGGGGGTTAACTTTAAACCCTCCCTCCAAGTAGTATAATTTGGCCAAACACAACCTGCCGGACCTAGGGCCTGTGACGGTGGCAGTTGGTAGTTGGAGAGCTCGGGCTGACGAGGGAATTTACTTTTTTTTTTCAAAACAAGCAATAACTTTCTCACGCTTTGCGCGGATCTAACAATTTTATAACATAGTTAACACATATGGTAAGAAACGGGCTCAAGTCCTAAAAGGACGAGGGTTCGATTTCCGCTACCGTCGTGAGGATTCTTTCGCTAGGCAATCATGTAAGAACCCTGTAAATGCTCAAAGAATCGGTGGGGGACTGGTACTAAACTCACCTAAACTTTTTTCCTAAAAAAAAAAACATAAAAGCATACCCTCACTTTTTGCTCATACAAATTATTTAAATCATTCATTCTTATCAACGCAACGATAAAATATTTCCGATTTTTATCCAAAACAAAAAGGCCTGCAATTTTGATATTTTAAATAATTCGATGTAAGTTTTCACGATTATAACGAATCCCTTAAGTTCTCTGTTCATCCTTGCACCCCTCCTCTTTTGCCTATTTCCCTCGAAGCGAACTTTGTTTGACCCTCGATCTTCTTTCAACGCTGCTATAGATGGCGAATCGCTGGCTCAGGCCCGAGGTGCTTCTTCGTTTCCTTTCTCTCTTTTCGATTTAAGCGTTTCTTAAGTTTTTATCGCCTGGATTACCGAACATTTGAGCTTTTAGGTGTACCCACTGTTCGCTGCTGTTGGAGTTGCTGTAGGGATTTGTGGTTTTCAATTGGTTCGCAATATCCTCATAAATCCTGAAGTCAGGTTAATCTCTCTCCCTTCCTTTACCTGACGTGTTGGGTTTCAACCTGTGTAGGGGTCCTTTCGATGTTGATATTCGAACTTCTGAGCTTGATGTGTTTTTCTTGGAATACTCGTCTCTCAATTTTTGTTTTTTCCAGTTGATTTTCGTGGACGCTGTTTGATTTTCTTGTAGCGTCCCTGGTTTGGAATTGGTTTGACTAATTTAGTTAGCAGAAGTCTGGGGTTAAAATATATATGCTTCAACTGAATTTCGTGCTTGTTATTTTGATTATGATAACTTGTTCCACATGATTATCAGAATCCGTGTAGAGAGGGGGACTAATTTGATCTGTTAGAAGTTATGTTGATTTATAGTGTCTCTGGCCATCTACTAAGTAGCTAAAGCCGTTCAATTTTGGTGATGGCTGCTATTGTGGAAGGGTTGGCATAAAGAAGATAGATCCTATTTATCTGCAACTACAAAGCACGGATGCCTATTAGGATGGAAGACCCGGTGTCCCCATAAAATCTGAATTGTTTATGTGCAATCGGAACTTGGAAGTGTTATATAGTATGAGTGTCTTCCATGGGTCAAACAGCCAAACACAAATATTTAGGTCAATAAGAACTGCTTCTGAACAGTCATTAAGGAAGATTTTTATGTAGGCTAATTTAAGCCAATCTTAAAAATACTGTAAGGTTGGTATCACTCGACAGTGGTGCGTAATACTTGGGAGTTGGATGTCTTTTTAACATTGAAGCAACCTACTTGTTTTTCAGAAAGTGGGAATTACAGAAAAATTTAAATCATCAATTGGAAAACAGAGGTTTAGAATTTCCTCAATAATTATGCCATTATCACAAGTGTTAGTCTTTTCCATGTTTAATTAGTAGCTGGATGAGAGGGTAATGAATGATAGTCTATTTTTCTGTCTTGTATAATAATTTGTTCCTAAAAATAGGGTGAACAAAGAGGGGAGGGCTGCAGGAGTGCTGGAGAACTTTGCTGAGGGAGAAAAGTATTCAGAGCATTTCCTGAGGAAGTTTGTGCGCAACAGAGCCCCAGAGATCATGCCCTCCATCAACAGCTACTTTGCTGACTCGAACCGCAACTAAGTCTGTTTGAAATATAAGTGTGTTTTAAATGTAAACCCTGTTCTGTCTAATTTAAGGTCTCTATGTGCATTGATGAAATGGGAGTGATCTTAGGCTGGCCTGTATGGTGTCAGCTGTGGGAGATACGCTAATAATTATTATGTGTGGATGCTTCAATGATAAGACTTGGAGGATTTGATCTATGTGTCTGTTTGTTCACCTCTATTATCATAATTGTCATCATTCTGTGTTTCAGATTAATTTACTAGCTCGCAAGCATCTGCATGTCAGTTAATGGGTAACTTCATCAGTTCAACCATTCTTTTTTTTTTTTTTGATACAAAGCAGATACCTCAGCTAATACCTAAGAACACATTACAACTATGCCAATCCTTACAAATCAAATCCTGTAGGTAATCCGACAGAACATATAATTCATGATATCCCTGACGACTATCCAAACCTGTCTTAGCTAAATGGTCTGCCACTTTTCAACCATTCATTTTTGTCCCATTTGAGATAGTGATAATCTCCGTATGCCATTTTATGCTGGCTAGGAAATAAGCATGAATGAATTAGACTGGCATCTGGATGGCTGTCTGCATGATCGGTTACAATCTGAATATTTATAGAGCTTTATTATTGTTACAAACGAGCTTGTGCTTCCCCTTGAGCTACATGCTGTGATAGTACTTCACCGGTTACTCAAACATATTTGGCTTTGAAAATGATGCAACTTTCTTATTTTTAAATAATATTAAAACATCACTACCAATGAATGACTATATATTAAAAATGAAACCTCAACAATGGTAAACAACAATATTCTCAAATCGATTCAAAGTTCATATTCCAAATTAAATTTTAACAATGTTACACAACAATGTCTTTTAATCGGTTAACATTTTTAAATATCTCTTTGTATACAACATTCCTTGTTGTGTTTTGGTGCCACAACCATTATCATCCATAACAATTTTTAGACTATTCATGCTTTTAACTCTGAATAATGCAATATATAATTGGCCATGTGTAAAGATTGATTTACAAAGATATAAACCAACATGGTGTAGAGATTGTCCTTGACTTTTAGTGATAGTCATAGTAAAGGAAATGATGATAGAGAACTGTTTTCGTTGCATGCAAGAAGACCATATGCTTTTAGAAGAATTCATGTTCATCCAATGAATGAGGACCTTTTGATTTGAATGTGAATCATTTAATGTGATCGGTTCAGTGAGTGACAGTCTTCCCAAATTGAGTTCTACAGAACCATGTTCCACTGCATAATCCAGAGGATTGATCAATGGTTATACTTACATACCTTTGTTTTGTACCTTAATCGGGGTGGCAAAGTTCATAACTATTGGTTTTTCACCTTTGGGTCATTTCCTTTCACAAAATATGGATGCTGCATTTGGAGAGAAGGACATGATACAATGTGGATGAATGTCGGATTCACTTCTTAAAATTACATGTGGGACTCACTCTATACTTTTAATAGTTTTTTTTTTTTACCATATATGAATTTATTTTAGAAAAATACTTAAGTCAAGTTTTTTATATTCATTTTGTTAAGTTCTCTAATTACACATGACAATGTGTCTTTTAAAAAAAAAAATTATCATTTAACTGTAGAACCATATTAAAAAATAGGACACGTGGTCATGTGTGATTGGAGAACTTGATATAGATATGATCCTTTATTTTAATCCTAAAATTTCAATATCCTTTATGTTATCTTTCATGTTTATTATTTTTCCCCCTTAAACTATTAGATTTTTGTATGATGCATAAGTTATGTTGATAATGCTTGATAAATGATTAAAAAGAGGGATATTTTTTATAAAAAAAATTAACATGCATTTTGTTTTAACCAATAACTAACTTATCTAATTTTTTAAATATGAATTAAATAACTTGTACATAATGGAGTATAATATGAATGGTCTTTAATTAAATAACTAACTTATCGTATTTTCGTTGTCTTACAATATAGACGCTGCATTATTAGCCAGAGTCTCTTCCCAACGAGTATAATGAATCCTTATAGTAGACATCTTTATCGCAATTGCCCAAACTAAACCTTTCAACAAGGAGGGACTGGCAAGCTTACACTGTATGTCCTGGGAAACCTTCAAGAAGCTCCTCCATGTGTTGCCTCTAGAAGGTAACAATGACGATCCTGCGATGAGAAAAATTACTTGGGTGTTGGCATACTCCTCCCTCTACTCTCAAATATAAGAGGGAGTTGAATTTTTTGAAAATTTTAAGAAATTTAATTAAATTACTTTAAAGTACTTATATTTATCATTTTTTCTCCAAACTATTTTGTTTGACTTATAAACTGATATGTAATATAATGATATATAACATAAGATATGATTAAATAATTTATTTAGCTTCCTTAATCGCTTAAAAAAGTTAACTATGTATTATATTTAGAACCGGTAGAGTACTTTTGTTATGTACAGAGCTAATACAAAATTTGAAAAATGATTTCTATTATTAATAATTTATATGATTTGTTATCAATTGTATTACCTTTGATTCTTAATATAAGATCTCACCCGTAGTGTAAATTGTATTATAAACAAGATCTTCGACTAAAGATTGAAAGATTGAGAGTAGAATATTTTATATGAATTTACAAGAGACCGGAGAAAATATATATATACTACCATTCCAGTTTAATTTTCTTTCCCTGAGCTTTTCATTCATAGCAAGCATGCAGGAACACGATTTTTCAAAAATTCCAATAAATCGTTGGCATTATTAGGAAGATATTTCTTATAACTTACAAGGAGTTGAGTGGTTCATAAAGAAGCATTGTGCGGTTCAACATAATCTTGAGATGTTTTCAAGCAAAATCAAGAATTGGGTCAATGACTCAATTGAACTAATATCCATTTCTGATCATCGCATTTCCTGTCCTAAAATTTGGAATTGGAGGGGCTAGGTCACAAGTGTTTTGAGAATACACAGTTAACATGTAAAATTAATTTTAATTAGAATGTAGAACCTTTTTCATAAATCATTACACATTATTCATAACCGACTCCTTAACTTAAATTCACAAAAAAGAGGATGTTGAGTAGATTGTCTAGTTAATCGTAGTTTCAATTTTGATTTTGTGACTAATCCTTTTTTAAAAAAGTGTATAAATATTTTGTATAGTGGCTCTTTGTGCACGCGTTATTTAACAGAGGTTTTTTTTTTTTTTTTTTCAAGACAAAATGATATTAAGCAATGGGAGTATTACATATTACTTATAGTCAAAATACCATTACGAAAACTAAAATGCATAACAAGAGGTGGCAAAGAAATGGTGTTATCATAGAATCTAAATAATTTCCAATATTATCTCTACTAATTGCCCTAAACTCTAATATCATATTAATTATTACTTTTATTCACTACTCTTATTAGTTATGGACAGACATGGAAACAAATAATTAATGCTCATTGAGAATAAGTAAATGCTTTATAAAAAGGACCAAATAAACTTGCTAGTTGGTGCCTTATAATAAAGACCAGAGGAAGTAAAAGATAAATGTAGGGTTTAATGTTTCTGCAGTTGTTGCACAAACTTTTTTTTTTTCTGCAGCACCCACATAAAAGCGAGTGGGTCCTACTAATATTTTTTCTCCCATCTCTTTACAATGGGACCCACTCACTTTTATATGAGTATTGCATAAACAAAGTTTCTACAGCAACTGCAGAAACTTTAAACCCATAAATATATGTTTGGGATGACTTTTGAGCCCAAAAAAACATGATTGAAGGGTCAAAAGTAGGGTTGCAGCTTTTGAGTTTTTTTTAATGTATTTTTTTTAATTATATTTGGTTTAGCTTTTATTCTATTGGATTTTTAGGTTAAAAGTGACTTATTTTCATAAGCAATATTGTGTAGTGAGCTTATCATGGTTCAAAAGCTTCCAGTGGAAAAAGGGGGCCTTGAGTGTGACAATTGGGAGAGAGAGAAATAGAAGGGAAAAAGGGAAGGGTTACATGTGAGAAAGCGAAAGAAAAAATATTTATATGTATTACTAATTTTTACTTCATTTGGTTTTAAATATAAGATAAAATTAAATTTTTTTAGAGATATTAAGAAAGCTAATTAAATTATACTAAAATGTTTATATTTATTATTTTTTTCCAAATTATTTTGCCTAACTTATATTATTGATATATAATTTAATGATACATCACATATGATATGATGAAAAATTTATTTAGCTTTATTAATCTTTCAAACACACTCATGTAGTATTATTTGATCAAATTGTATTTTAACATTGCTAAATTTCTTGAGTTAACATTTTCACTTTTTTGTAATTTTGATTTTTTTTAATAATTATTTCAAAAGTCACCTACATTAACGCTATTCCAAAACAATTTCAATTTCACAAAAGTTATTTATGCTATTGCGAATCTAAACATAAATCATATTATATAATTTCCAGTATTACTTTTTTATAAGTTAGAGTGCAAGTAAGTCATTTTTCTTACCTCTATCCCATCCTTCAACACTGAACTTTTTTTTTTTTTTTGATACATGACTAGATAGATGAAGCATTTAATAGAGTAAACATAGTGTTTTTGGACCGTTGGCCCGTTGATCACTAGAAAAAAAAAGTGATACATACTACTACTAATCACCATACTTAAGTTCATATACATTTATATATTTGATTGGATTAGCGATTGTAACCTTAAAGTAGATTTTTAATTGTGATTTACAATATACGAGGTAAGCATCTATGAAGAGTTTTATATCGATTTATATGAATAAGCTCTGTTGGGGTCCACAACATAATCCCAAATAAACACTAAGGGCCCGTTTGGTATGCTGAATTCGCATGAGGGAATAGAAAGATAGCTATCTTCCCACTAAAAAAGTTGTTTGGTTGCGCCTCTCTCCCGGAATGTTAGTTTCCCGCATTGCCCCATCTTTCCACAAAGCTGGGAAAATCGAATCCCATGAAAACTGGCGGGATAGTGTGAAGTTCCCGGGAGAATGAATTTTGTTGACAAAAAAGCATTGTAAACAGCAGTAGAGCAGATTATTAAGAGGTTAAACCAGAGCACCATAGATTCAGATCTGATCCTTCCTTCTTCTGCTTTCCTTCTCCATTTCCATCGCCGGTGACTCTCATCTTCTTCATCATCGTCACCGCCAACATTCCTTTCCTCCCCTCACCCTCCACCACAGTCGCGACAGACCCAACGTTAGAAGCAGAACCAGAGTGCCGAGGAGAACAGAGAGCTTCGACTCTCTTCCATCATCTTCTTCCTTTCTACCAAGCACCGTCACAAGAGAGGCAGATGGAACAGACCCTCGACAATTTTCAAAAATTCTCATTGGAAATTCATGGAGAATTCTCATTGAATTCTTGAGAATTGTCCGGGTCTGATTTTTTTTTTTTTTTAAATTAAATTGCGTCGCATGCAAAACTCTCGAAGCTAACAACGGTAGCGGCGTCCACAACGGCAGGTGCGCCGTCCATGACGGCAAGTGCAACGTCGACGGCGGAGGGAGTAGCGTCCAAGGCAGGGGAGTAGTGGCGACGCAATGGGTCACAACTTCGAACAGACGTAGGTCGAATTTGTTTTTTTAATTTAGGGGTATTTTTGGTATTTCACCTCATATTCCCATTTAACTAACACCCAATTCTTCATACCAAACCATTCATTTCCGCTCAACTTGAGTTACCTTTCCATGTCTACTAAACAGCTCAACTTTTTATTTTCCCTTCCATTCCTTCCTTCCATTCCTTTCCCTTCTTTAAATTCCTTTCCCTCTTTAAATCTTCCCCGTACCAAACGGGCCCTAAGGCCCCATTTGTTACAAAGAAAGTTTGGGGAAGAAAAGGAAAGGAAAGGAAGATTTGAAAGATGAGAGAAGATGGTTGGAGTTGTTTTGTAGGAAGAAAATGAAGAGGTGGTAGTTGGTAAAGAATTAGGAAATGTCTACATTACCCTAAAAAGAAATTAATTCAAAATAAAAAAGAAAAATATTTTTTTTGCTAAAATATATTTTTTTAAAATATATTCTTGTTAAGTTTGAACTTGTGAAAAAAAAAATTTGCCAAGTTCGAAATTTCCTGCCCAGTTCAAACTTCCCGCCAAGTTTGAATTTCAGGGGTAAATCTGTCCAAAAAAACACTTTCTTGGGAAGATTGAGCCTTCCTTCCATTTTCAGATGGAAAACATCTTCCTTCAAATATGGGAAGATTGGACCTTATTGAAAGATGCTGACTAAACTTTCTGTATACCAAACACCTCAAATTTATAGGAAGATTGAGATCTTTCATTTCTTTCCCCACCAATTCTTTATAACAAACGGGTCAATGACGAGGGATTTGGGAGGGAAAGTCCCCGCCGGAATAACTAACAAAGGAGGGGGAAAAGTGTAATTAGAAGAAGGTGGGGAGGCGCGTCAAGAATTCAAATTCCCGCTTATTTGAAAATTCCGAAACTAAAACAACCGAAACCAAAAGCCACGTACGAGATCCAAGCCCTCGTTATGCGCAAATTTCAAAATTCCGACCCCGCCATTTTCTTCTAAACACCCTTATTTTTTCCTCCCCATTTCATAACGGTCCTCTCTCTCTCTATCTCTGCTTCCCCCATCTCTCTTCCCTCCAATTCCAACTCACGGATCGCTCCATCAGATCTAAACTATGGCTTCTTCTACTGCACTCCTTGATCCTTCCAGACACTGCACATATAATCGCAAGCAAAAATCTCTCGGCCTCCTGTGCACCAAGTACTTTCCCTTTCCGAGTCTTTCCTTTCGTTTTTTATTTTTATTTTGCAATCATCCATCTTTCTCCTTGGCATCGTTTGTTTTAAATATGATTTGCACCTGCAGTTTCTTGAGCTTGTATAATCGAGATAGTGTTCACTTGATTGGCCTTGACGATGCGGCGGCGCGATTAGGTATTTATGCACCTGATTATGCTTGAGGAGCTTCGTACACTCTCAATTTTGGTTTTGAAGAAAGTGCCTCTTGATTCTCTTTTCAATCTGTTCATTTTTTAATTTCAGTAGTTAAAGTTGATTTTTTAAAAAGAATTTGTAACTCCTTGAATATTGATATTTTCTTTCCCGCTTTGAGGAATCCAACTAATGTGTAACGTTACGAAAATGAGGTCCTATTTGTTTTAAACGACTATAAATAAGAGTTTAAGTAGAAGTATATACATTTTTAAGGGGAAATATAGTGTAGTTACTCTATTATTCTTAAAATGCGTTGCCTTTGGGATAGATGTAATGGTTGCACTTCAATTTTTGAGAAATTTCAGGGGTCGAGAGGCGGCGGATCTATGATATAGTTAATGTACTGGAGAGTGTCGGGGTAGGATGCCTGAATACTTTTAAATTCCTTTCATTTTCTCTTAATTTATGCTTTCTTAATATTGTGTCCTCGCCGTTTGTTAATTTATAGGTGCTTGCAAGGAAAGCTAAGAATCAATATACTTGGAAAGGATTTGAGGCAATTCCAGGGGCCTTGCGGGAGCTCAAGGTCAATTTAGTTTAAAATTTTCTACTAAGAATTTTGTTTTGGACTAGAATTTCCTAGAACCTGTCTGTGTTGAGGTGCATGCTGTGCATTTAATTGATTGTTCTAGGATTGTCAATGATTTTCAATTTGTGATTGTATCATAGGAAGAAGGTTTAAGGGAAAATTGCGATGCTTTTGATGGCAATCATGAAAGTGCAAAAGTAAGTAGAGTCGGAATTTCATGAATTGTTTCATTTATTTTTCTTCCTGAAGGTAAAAATTTGGTTGGAAGGGTTAAACGGGTCTAATATTAGCTGTTTGACCTCAATAATCCGTTTCAGATGTCAGACGATGAGGATGATGAAGAAACAATGTCCAATCCTAGTACTGGAAGTCAGAATGACAAGTCTTGTCCTAATTCTTCTCTTCTAAAATCTATGAAGAATGGTATTTTAATTCTTTCCCATTGATTAACATTCAGTTGAAATTTATTAGTTACAAATTGAATCGTAGAATGCCTGTGCATCTATTTTTTTATGGTCAAGATGTCACATTGCATTTCTTTAGATTAGAATACAAAGATGACACCATGAATTTGAGGAAGGTAGCTTTCTTTCATTTTATTTATATTTAGGCTGGGTTGCCATTTCTCTATAGGAAGCTGTGGGTTCTATACTGCCTTTGGGGGATATAATAGATTCTGCTACGTCTTGTCTGCAAAACAGCTTTGATGAATATTTTGTAGCTTTCTAGCGTGAAGCATTACATTTTATTTACATATCACAAATGAGTGAATGACATTGTACTAGTTCTGAAGACTGACAATGCTTCAATTGTGCTTTGCAGATAACCGAAGGGAAAAGTCCCTGTCACTTTTGACTCAGAATTTTGTCAAGCTCTTTGTTTGCCATAATGTGAGGGTACCACCAATTTCATGAAAATTAAGCGGATCATTTTTTTTTATTAGCCAAATATATTATGTTTCGTTGAAATTTTCCAACAATCACTCTACAGATGCAGTTGATTTCCCTTGATGAAGCCGCCAGGTTGTTGCTTGGAGATGCCCATAATACGTCAATAATGAGAAGTAATGCTTTACTGCAATTATTCATTATCCGTTGATACTGATAGAGAAAGAAACTTTGAACTTTTCACTTACATCTTTGACCTTTTGTCCTTTCAGCGAAAGTAAGACGTCTATATGATATTGCAAATGTGCTGTCCTCCATGAACCTTATTGAGAAGGTGCCATTCCATTCTTTCTAATTATTTCTTGAAGAACTGAGCGGGCAGTGAAATGTATCTATGTCCCTGCGTTAACTGCTGTTGAAATTTGAGTTGTACACTCCCTTTGATCCTTAATATAAGATATATTTGCCTAATTTAATTATGTTAAGGAAGTCAGTTCATATAACATGTATTTTCAAAAATAGCTTAGTTATCTTTCTTAATTCCCTCATTCTCTTTACTTTTTGATCATTGTTGATGGAGTTTCAATAAGGGTTTATTTGGAAAAGATTGACATATGAAAACTATGTTTTATATTTAAGGTTGAGATCAACTTTTCAAATATGTCTCATTTTAAGGACCAGAGGGAGTAACTTTCTATTTCAACTGTAAGTTTCTGACTAATCCATTTTGGTGGCAGACTCACACATCAGACACAAGAAAGCCTGCTTTTAGATGGCTGGGCTTGAAGGGGAAGACAGAGAACGAGTGTATTCACAATTCAAAACCCAAGGAATCCAGGAAAAGGATATTTGGTAATGATATCACAAACATCAGTTTTAAGAGGAATAAAGTGGATTTATTCTCTAATGAGGACCCCAACGAGAATACTAATCTACTAAACAAAGCGGATGGTGATAGTTGGTCCAGTGAGGCAGATAAAAGCCATGAAAATCAGTACTCAAAGCAGACTTTAACGAGCTATCAGTTCGGTCCTTTCGCTCCTGCATTTGTCCCCAAAGCGACTGCCTCTGAGAATAATGTGAAGCGGGTCCATGATTGGGATAGTCTGGCAACTGCCTATCGTCCGCAGTATCAAAACCAAGGTATGGCTTTATTTTTTTATAAACACTGTTGAATCGTCTGTTCGAGTAGCATGGTTACTTGAGAGGAACAATTTCCTCAATATGTACTTACAAGTAGGGGTGTTTATGATGCCTAGTCACCTTATTTGCTCGCCCACGCCAATCAAAAAATCGCCCTGCCCAACCCTAAGAAAAGCAACTCGAACAAAATTAGGCACAATTAGGTTGGGCATTTTTGTGGGCAGGGCTGGGCACCGGTAGGGTATGTTGCCTTGCCCAGTAGTGTATATAATATTTTTTCATTTTTTAATTTTTAATAGAATAAAAAAAAATATTTTATATTTTATAGGTGATTCCATATTCTTGTAGGTAATTTCATATGCTTCATCCTTTTGACAATTTAGAGCCTTGATGCAAACTCTAGGAGTATTGGATGTCTACAAGGCTTTAATTGTAATGTTTTGATGTCTTGTATTTAAAGAATTATAGATGTTATTTAATATTTTAGTTATGGATATTTGACTATTTTTTATTTTGTTAAGATATATGATTGTCTTTTTAATTTTAAGACTTAAGTTGTAGACTTATATCTAAATATTTTGAAGTGTAGAATTATGGATTTCATTTGAAGTTTGCAATATTGTTTATTAGGTATGACTAAAGTTATTTTTTTTTTCACATAAGGTGTCGCTAAGTTATAGGGTATTGCTACTTGGGTAGGGAAGGGCCGCCTGCCTAGCCATTATTGCTCTGCCCACAAATCTTAGGACTTTTATCGAGCAGGGCCGGGCACTGGATTGCATTTTGCTGCCCGATCCCCTGCCCATGAACACCCCTACTTACAAGTTTGAATGACATTGAGACATGAGAGAGAAACACTGTCAAATCTGAAACTTTGTTGGGAAATTGCTCAGTCATCCATTTGTCCTATGACTATCAGTTCTAGTTCATGTGGAAAACTGAGAATAGTCAAGGATCATGTTCATGTACCAAGTGCTCAGGTAGCGTAGTGGTATGACGCTGGTCTATCCAGCCTTTATATCAGGTTCGACCCTGCCGGGACCATTAGGTCCCCAATTTTTTTTTTTTTTTAAAGGATCATGTTCATGTGATTGATTGGTGGCTCTTAACTTATTCGATGGCAACTCGCCCACTCTTGGAACAATGAAGATCGATTTCTTAGTTGATTGGCATTATTTGAGATAAAATAGACTTGATACTGATATTTCTGAATATTCAACTGATTTGATATCTGATATCCTGATTGTGCAGCTTTGAGAGAACTCTTCAGTCATTACATGGAAGCATGGAAATCATGGTACTCGGAAGTGGCTGGCAAGAGACCCATCCATAGTTAGTAATTTCTGTTCAGTGTAGTCAAAATAACGAGGTACAGCTTTCTTTGGAGAATCTAATGTTGGAAATGCATGCTCTCCGTGCGCCGTCATACGGAACTGCCATCAAGAAATCTTCGAAGATCTTTCCACCAAATTGAAGTTAGTTTAGGATCACTCAAGGCAGTTCTTGTGATTTCCTCTCTCTCTCTCTCTTTCTTTGGGTGATATTATTCTATATAGTGGTATTTTTAGCAGTTTAATGTGAATTTATTAGTGCTCTGGGAAGTTTGAGCCCAAACGAAGCATTTGCTCTAGTTTGAGGAGGAGCAATTACGAAGAGAAGCCAAACTCCCCTACGTTTGAATTTCGGTCAAAAATAATTTCGCCCCCTAAGAACTTTTAGCAAACTTTATAATTAAACAAAGAAATTTAGGAGTTTTGTAAATGTTTTTTGGTGATAAAATGGATTGAGTTGAAAATAAAAATTGATAATCAATGCTGGATAATATTTTGGTTGACATGACTCGATAAATTTAACGTTTGCCAAAGAATGTGATCCTGAGTTTGGTTAGCCTTTTGAAAATTTGAGATGATCTTGGGTTTAACTTTTTTTTCTGATCGATATTTGTGCTATTAACAATCTTCGTTGTCATTCTCATATTCGAACTAGAACTTGAAATATCAATGTAAACACTAAGTTGTCCTCCGCAGGATTGTTGGGGGCAAAAAAACATAAAAAAACTCAGACTTGCTAATCATTCAGATTTGCTTTAAGGAACATCATTATTGAGATATTTGCATCATGGGATAACTTGGTAATGCACGGATGACACTTTTTGCCAAAGTAATGTGTCAAGGAGAGCATTTTCATATTCCAACCGCTTAAGTCCGTTTGGATTGAAGAAAATGAGGGGAGGAAAAAGAAAAATTGGAATTTTCCAATGGCGGCGGCTGTTTGGATCAAATTTTCCCGCCATGTGCCATCTTCCCACATTTAAATGAAAATGGGTTCCCATAAAAAATGGTGGGAAACCATTTTCCAGGGAATATGAAAATAGCTTAAAGTCCATTTTACCCTGATCACATGGTAGGGAGAGAAGAGAGTGACGATGGGGAGAGGAAGAGAGGTATGCTGAAAAACATTGTGGAATGAGGAAGAAGAAGCCGCTGCCTCTTTGTTGCTGCAGATTCATCAGACCACAGGTGACGGAAATGGAAGCGAGTCGACGATCGACCATGGGAGCTTTAATAAAGTAAGAAGGAAGAGAGAAGGGAGATTTTTCTACAAGAAAATCGGAGAAGACGATGAGTATGCACACAATGCACACTCAATTTTTGAATGTGCACTCAAGTTCACCCTGGAGTGCACTCAAGTGTGCATTTTGAGTGGATATCCGTTTAAAATAATATTTTATTTTTAAGGGTAGAATGATATTTTGACTCATTTTCTTATCTTATTTTCTTCCAACCGAACAAAATTTTTTCTATCAACCCATTTTCTTTTCCAGTGCGAACCAAATGCATCGAGACAAAACAAAATATTTTTCTTCAATTCCATTCCTTTCTATCTCCACATTTTCCTTGATCCAAACCGGGTCTTAGTTTCTGTTTCAGCCTGTTAGTAATATAATTATACTTGCCAGCTGAGGCCCGATCGGAGATAACATATTGTAACTTTTGTGGAGAAGTGATTGGTACTTCATTATGATGGAGCTCATACTAACAAGTTACTTTTGGGCATTGACCCAGTATGCCCTGTGAATTGGGCTCCAAGCACTGTGCTCTTAGACTGTGGTTGAGTCTAACCCCTTTCCTAAAATTTTAACATAAAAAAAAAAAAGAAGTTACTTCTGGGCATAATTTCCTTGCCAAAAGTTACCTTTAAAAAGCAATTTATTTTCAATATTAATTTTAAACGGCATAATACAGTGCACGTTTAGCGTCTATACTCATCAATCAATAACTTGATCAAAGGAGGTCATTTTACAAACGCAATAGTACACTACATTTCTCTTCTTGGCTTCCATAATGGGAATGTGACCCACTAATTAAAAAGCAAAAACCACTATAAGGAATCAGATACAGAGTTTTGTGAGGAGGACCTACAAGAGTATCTCATCTTGAACATTCACATTTAGGGTCTTGTGAGGAAGGACGATGCTGTTAACAACCACAACCTCGTCTTCTACAGTAACAGATTCACCTGGATTCCAACATGCAAACAATAGTGCCACAAAGTAAATTAATAAATGCTTTAGTTTTGGTCCTTCATACCCAAAAAGAAAGAATATCCACAGAAGGATCAAGAAAGTTACCAAGTATTGTGACCCCAAGTTTTGCATTGTAATCTCCGCTAGCCTGAATATTAGTTGGTTTAATTTAGCAAACAAATTGCAACGGAGAAATACATTCTAAGTGAAGGCCCATAAGTATGTATATAAAGCTAAGATTTTCCACACAGGAAATGAAAATCTAAGTCCTAATGCATGATGAAGAATATCAGTTAAATTCTGATTTGAAGAACAGCTTGGATTGATTTACTCTTCTAGTCTGGATATAAAAGTTGTTTCTCTGACAGGTTTTTTTGTATCTTTGTAGTGCTACAAGCCAAAATTGTTCTTAATTATACTAGTGTTGAGGGCTTCAAATTATCTTCATCTAGATATAAGATAAAGTTAACCAAGGATTATCTAAAAGTGAAGTTGAAGCATGTCTTTGTACTTGGAAGTAGGACTATGCTTAGTTGTATCTGATATGGTAATTAATGAACCGTATTAGACTCCAAAAAGGTGTCTGTTTAAGGAAAGCTTGTCATACAGATGAATTTTCATTTTCCAAAGTGCATCACTCTAACTGTGTCTATGCAACCGGCAGCACTGAGACGTATTAACAGTAATAGGCAGGGAAAAAAGCATGTCCTTGATTAACAAAACATTTAACTCTATAGTTACAATTTTTGGAACTTGCCTGGACACGAGCCCATTTTCCAATGGAGGATTTCCACCCAACAATGGCATGAATAACAACCGCATTTTCCTGTCAGAAATAAAACATATAATCACAGGAATTGAAAAAACTGTTTCAAAACATTCAAGGTTTACACTTGCCTTAATTTCAACACCATCGAGGATAATACAACTAATAAGCCTTGCACCAGCTCCTACACGAGCATTTGCAGATATTGATACATTCGGGCCAACCTGTTCAAGTTTCAACCACAGTGATACAAGTCAATTTGAAGATAAACAAGAATTAATTTCTATTTTATCTGCAGCCTCGAAAATGATTGGCCATAAGCAACCTTTTTCAAGGATAATGAGGGCTACAAATACAAGTAATGTCTTATAAGGAAGAGTTTTTGTGGGTAAGGATGTGGAGTTTGATGGAAAAAGAATTAACACTTAAATGGTAACTTATTGCCATTATTCTATTTTTGAATGTCAGCAACATTCCTAACTAATGGATGCTCATGCCACAGATCATGCGGCCAGTAATATACAGTAGTTAATAAAAGCATGAAAAATTTTGACTGTCATGGCCAAAAGCAGAGTGCCTGACAAGACGGTGAAAGTCAAAATTTCTTCTAGCTAACAATCAAATAATGGGAAGCAATAATTACCTTCGCAGATGGATGCACTTTCGCAGATGGATGAATATAAACATCACCACTAATGCTGGCACCACTGGTTCCATCTCCTTTTGCCAATAGGTGGGGGGATGTGTGACGGAATTGGGCAAGATACAAGGAAGAACATTTTAAGGACATTCTGCAAGCATTGGATAAAAAATCATAAGAACTCCCAATGAAAAAAATGCTATCCAGGCAACACAATCCTCTACTGGTAAGGCTTACCCAGGAGTTTTAATTTGTTCCCAGAAGTCCTTGGTTTCATATACGTACAACTGTTTCTTCCCTGCAAGTGGTGAGAGGATGTCTTGATCCAATCTTACAAAATCTGAAGGGAGACTCCTGAAAAAATGCTTTTGTAATCAGATACAAAATAGATTATAGAATTATAGTGCTATGATTGATATGATGTACTCAGCATGAGTTTTTTGGAGTTTCATAAAATCTTCTGACCAACTCAGAAGAGAGATGAATTTTTTCACCACACAGTATAAGCACTTACCTTGTGTCTGGTTGCATTGCTTCAAAGCTAGAGACACGTCTCAGATTAGCTGCAAATAAAATGGTGAACAGAGTTAAAGAAAAAAGAAGAAGACCAGTATGATATATTCTGGTAATTATCAATAGACTAAGGCCCCATTTGGATGGGCTTTTTTGAGAAAAAAAGACACTTTTTTAATGCAAAAAAAAATGCTTTTTTAATTAATTTATGTATTTAGATTATATTTTTTTGAAAAAACAAAAGTCACAAAAAAAAGCCAAAGTGCTGCTTTTTTTAAAAGCTCCAATTTAGAGCTTAAAAAATAAGCACTTAAAAAAAAGTACTTTTTTTAAAAGCCTATCCAAATGGGCCATAAGTCATGAATAAAAGAAGTGTAAAAAATGATTTTGTCATTACTCCACCTGGTCAAGTCCCAAAAATTTTCAATATCGCTAATTCTAGCGTCAAATCATCCTGGAATTCAAATCTAAGTAAACGGACTAATAAAGCACATGGCAAATCATCCCCTGGGATATTCCCCTTACCTCTGTCTTTCCGCTGAGAAGAAACACCCTGGATAGCAGTAAAGACATCTGGTGTGAATATATACACACCGCAATTTATTCGGTCACTAACCTACATTCAGGTAAGCTATCGGATTAAGATGGGGGACAACAGCATGTGAAGGAAAGATTCAACCACTAAGTCAGCAGTCAAAGGATATATAAGCTTATGAACTTACAAATGTTTCAGGTTTCTCAGTATAATGCAACAGCTCATTGGTAATTGGATCAGCTACCAATTCTCCAAACTCATGGGCCGTCTCAGCTGAAACCTTCAGGGGGATCGTAAAATGGTTGCTAAATATAAAAACTCATGCACAGAAAATAGAAATCTGTTTGTGTCATTATTGACCAACCTTCACAACTAGGATTGTTCCCATCCCGCCATATTTTTTATGAGCATCTGTGAACAATTAAAAACAAGGCCAAAGTTAATTTTTCTGTAAATGCATTCAAGCATATCACTTTAGAATAACAGAGAAAATATATGGTCTATGTCCTAAGGAGCATGAATTTTGCAATGTCTCGGGAACCATGAACCCCGACATTGATGCAGGGCACAACATTGAAATGGACACAGGAAAAAAAACATTTTGAAGCGTCCACATCTAAGTGTCATGTCATATATAATAAGAGTGTATGGTATGTGTTAGACTTGGACACTTTTCTGTTTTTGAAGCGTCTATGTGAGAAAAGGAATTACCCAGCATTTCTGGCAATGGAAAACTGCAACAAACATCACAATTCAGCAAGAAAATGTGTGACTGCGAAACAAAATGTTAGCAACACCATCAATACACTATCTAACCATGAACACAAAAAATGTCAGGTAGAGATAATAACCGTGTTCTCCTCCATAATCAAATCTCTGAAATTATAAACCCCACCAGCTGAACCATGAGGTTTATCTTCCTTCAAGTATCTATTATCAAAGTCAATGATATAAGTGGTTAGTGTGATCTCATTCAGAATGCAGCCAAACTGGATTAAACAATTTCTGAAAAAATAAAAAGATAACAGACGATGAGATTACCTAACAGGGACTTTAAGCTCATTTGATATGGAAGATGTGTATAACGCAAAATCACGTTCCTCATAGAAACCAATAAGGTAAATTTGAGCCAAATTGGGAATCTGTGGCAACAATAACAGTTAACTCATTGATAGTTTGCATATAGATTCTTAAACATGAGAATTCCCATCTGTCCACAGTAACATACCCTTTTACAGGCAGAAATTGGATGATGAACCATGGGTTGTCCTGCTAAAGGAAAAAGTGGCTTGGGTATGTTCAATGACAATGGCCGGAATCTGGTGCCTGTATGCACAATTACCCCACCAAAAACCATAGATGTAAAGCCACTAGTCCAATTTAACACGAGAAACCATATATCTAATCTCAAGAAACCAACGAACAAATACCAATACAAAGTTAAGCAACGTAAAGTGTAGATCCAGCCACCACATTTCCCCTTAAGAGCAAGTGGAAAAGAGAAATTCAAAGTACCCGTAAAGACATGGGATTTTTGGCCAGATAAAGGAATCAGTGAACATAACGTCCTATCAAATCCAATGTTATTTGCACAACAGAAAGAGATAATCGTGGCACTCAGTGATTCAAGATTCAGAACTCGAAAACAATAAACCATGAATTGCTAACTGCTCTACAATCTCCAATGAATGCGTACCTTTAGTAGGTCCTCCAACCATGATCACAGCAACCACCCTCTCCTCTGCAATTCCCATCTTCTCAAGCGAAAGTTCAGATCTCCTCAAGCCCCAAACTGTCTGCTACAATGCGAGAGAAGGCTCAGCTTCTTGTAAAAGAGAAAAAAACTCATATTATATTTTGGAACTTTCTTCGTCTATCTCCACGGAACACTAATAATTACAGTAATTCCCTTTATCCTCACCTGCCGTAAATGTCAAGAGAGAAAAATATATCTGAACAGACAATTTTGTTGCTAGTGCTAATTAAGATCCACAAGAAGAGAGAAGCTGGAAATGGATATGCGATCTGCGATAGAATGTAGGCGGACCCACTTTTATTACAATCCTACTGGGAGAGTCGGTCGAAAATGCGAAGTCAAGCAAATTAGATAACGACACTTCACAATTTGGCGGGTTGTGTACAGTATTTGCTGAAGAGTTAAAAATGGTCATCACTCATCATGTGGATCCTGAAAGAGGAACCTTCCATCTACCTTTCCTGCACGATCACGAGGTTACTCGGATTTTGGCGCCTAATTTGTCACTTTGGTTCCTGTGTGAGATTTTTTTTTTTTTTTTTTTTTTTTTCCCGAGAGCTTGCTCAATTGTGTAGTCTGATTTTTTTCCAGTCATCTTACGTGAAGCTTTTTTCTCTCTCTCATTTTTTTTGGCCAGTATTTGATGTGAAGGTTAAATTGTGTGCTTTCTGAGTTTAATCTTAAAGGAGGCCCTTGATGCCATTTCTTGTAAACAAACGATATGGAAGGAGATTTCGGATTTGAGTTTCCTCCTCTACCTTTTATTATATTTTTCCCTTTTTTTTTTATTGTTGAATTAAGATCTCGACAATCCAGATTTATCATCCTTTTTACCATACTTTCTTCTCCTTTTCCCTTATAATAATATTTTTGTTAGGGATATGATATTGTCACTACCAATTTTAGTCATTACCACGTCACTACCACTTTTTCACCATTAGATCAAAATCTCAATAAGAGAGAGAAATGATAAAGGTAAATGAGATTCTGATCTAACGGTGAGAAAGTGACAGTGACTTAATAATGACATAAAATTAGTAGTGACAATATCTTATCCCTTTTATTATATGATAAATCTTGACCATTGAGATTTTAATCCAACCGTAGAAAAAAGAAAAGAAAGGAAATAAATGGATGATAAGAAGTATATGAGAAAAGCCAAATCGGATATTTCTCTCAGTTTTTTCCACTTTCTTTTTAATGACTCGTGAGATATGGGGTCGAAAATAGAATATTATAGGAAAATTTTAACAAAAATATCTCTAAAATATTGATGGGTCTGACACCACTCAACTAACTTTATATTGGTAAATTCTAAATCAATTTTCTTTTTTACATTAATTTAGGTATTAACTATATTGGATCAACAATTCATTCACATCTCATTTTGTTAGGAAATAACCAATATGATATATTTAAATCTTGAAGGATTTTTTTTTTGAATTTTTTCTAATATTTTATAAAACTCTTGTTATAATTCTCTATAAATCAAATTCTTATTTAATACTGAATTATATTGATCAAATTTTAGCCACGTAAATTATTTATTTATGTTTACAATAATAATTTTATAAAACATTAAATTTAAACCTTTCATTATTGGTAAAAACATGATAAATAGGATTAGTTGCTATTGTAAATGGGTTGGCGAAACTTTCTCATATGATAGATAGGATTATGGAAATTTGTGTCTCTTAGGTGGAGATTGATGAAGGTTAAGCTTGTCTAATTGTTTGTTCTAATACTCTTGTGAGTAATGGTTATCTCTGAGCTTATGAGCTCATCCTATGAGGCTGTTTGGGATAACTGTGGATGCTGAAATAAGCACATCAAACGCACAACGAAAGGAGAAGCAAGATATATGAGAAATAAAATTTTATTTATGTATCATTTTATTTAATATTTTTTTCCAATATCATTTAATTTAATTTAATTAGTACTCCACTGCTAAATTAAATTGTCTCTCGTCCGGAAGAAAAAAAAGGAGATTAAAGTGCAAATGGTAATCCCCTGCTTCAGTTGGAATATGAAATTACTAGGAATCTTCTCAATTATGGCTTCTTATATATTTCACTTCATAAAATTTTAAAAAGAAAATTGAAATCTTACTCTCAGTCCAATTTTTTGTTTTTCTTTACTAATAGTAACATTTTTTTCCCCTTTTATATATTGCCTACATTTATTTTGTGGATATAAGCCGTCAATAACAATATGAGATGGCTAGCATTATTTACAAACGTTATAGTTATATCTAGTGGCGGAGCTGGGAATTTTTTCACACGGGATGAAAATAAAAAAAATACTATATTATGAATAAAAGTACTTGAAATATAATTTAGACCTAATATATAAAAAATTGAAAGAAATATATTATATAATAGCCTCAGGCTTGTTCAGCCCTAATCCACTAAGAATGGACTATGTATATTCCAATAAATTACTCCATGCGATCTATAATTTAAGACATATTTAGAGAGTTGACTTTTGTCCTAAATATAAGACATAGTTTTTATATTCTTTAATCCACTAAGAATGGACTATGTCTCGCCTTAGTAGCGCAATGACATGGGAGTCAATATTAATTGGCCTCCCTCCCCCATATCCAATGTTCGAACCCTGTCCCTCTCCCCTGATGTATCAAAAAAAAAAAAGAATGGACTATGTCTTTTTTTTATTGTTTATTATTATTGGTTTATTGTTAAATAATAATAATCAAAAAATAAGACACATAGTCACATGAAAAACTTAACAAAACGGATATAAAGGACTTACCTAAATATTTTCCTATTTTAGGACTAATGTAACTTCTTTCCTGTTTTGTGTAACTTTTCTTTCCACCATGTTCCACAAATTTCTTTTTCCCCCCCGCTGAAATAATAACTAAAAATAATACTAAATACTTCAACTTAAATCCTAAAAATAATACTACTTTATAAAATCTGTAAATTATTATTTATCACATGTATCCAGAGAAGAATATTTAGATTAATTTATTTAAAAGATAAAATCTAATTGTAACTTTAAAATTCATTTTTAGGATGATATTCTAAATAAGTACGATAAAGAGTTTTTTTTTTTTATAACTAGACTCAAAACTTTACCACAGGAAGTTATAAAATCTACTAGTTTTCTCAAAAGGATTTCACTCCTTTGTCTATACTTGAGGCAAAGTGTAATATCCTGATTTATTTTTAGGATTTAAATAATAATAAAAAAAATAAATTAAAAAAAAATAATTAAACATTATCCATTATTATTATTATTATTATTATTATTATTATTATTATTTTCATCTCCAGCACACCAAAACGCAATAGGAATATTAACCAAGAGATAATGATAGAGAAAAGCTGAGCATAATATCCTTCCTCCATGCTTCTCCAGCCCACAACCCAGCTGCACCATATCCTCTGCTCCCCTTTATACAGCAACACCGACACCCATATCTCTGCCAGCGCATTTCCCACTTCCTCTCATTATAGAACCGTTAGCTTATTGCGTCTCGGTCCAAGCCCCCAGCTGATTATATATCGGGCTCCTCTCATATTATTTCCATTCACCTTGCTTCAACTGTGTGAGAGAGAGAGAGAGAGAGAGAGCTTCACATTCATCTTTCCTCTGCACCTAGTTTCTGAAACAGGGGTGTTGTGGGTGTTGTCGGTGATCTCGTTGTGCAAGCCAAATCCGTAGGTAAGCCTCGGGTCTCTTTTCCTCTTAGTCCTATTATTTTCCCAACGCTAGTTAATAAGTAATAAACCTTAGAAAATTAAGCAATGATTCTCTGTAGAAGAAACTGAAAACATGGTCTGTTTTAGTTTGAGTTTGCGTCTTCAAGTTTATGTTCACTGTACACCGTATATATATTCATGAGGGTCTCGTGGTTCCTGCCGGTATGGAAACTGATGAGACTTGAAAGTATGTATAAAAGAGGCATAAGATTAAATTGAAGTTACTGAATCATGTTGTGTGTGTGTGTATATATATATCACGATAAGATGATACTGGGAAAAACCAAAGCTCTAATTTATTATCATATCGTTATACATATATGTGTGCTGTGCGCATAGAAGAAAGAGAAAACCAAGGTTTCGGTATTATATATATACACATGTGGTTAACTTTACACATATAACAATAAAAGAAAGTTTGCTGCCATCGTGGTTTTAACAATAATAATAATAATAATAATAATAATAATAATACTACGATTGTTGTTATTAATGAAAAAGCTGAACCAAATAAATAGATACACATTGCTTGCTATATCAACGATGCTAGCATATTGTTTCTTTTAAATTTTTTTTTTTTTTAAAAAAATTATATTGTATGTCCTTGAACCCTTGGAAATATATATATATATATAGACAGTATTTAGGGAATTCAAAAATTAAAAGAGATAGAATCTGATTTAACTTATTCCTACATAATAGGATCTAACTATAATATTATTTAAAATGTGTATATATATATATATATATATATTAATAAAATGTATTTTTAGGTTGTTAGCACTTATTTTAAATTCCTAATTTAAAGGGTGAGGATAGGCGCTGGGAGTTTAGAATAAGTATAGATAAATAATAAAGTAAATAAATAATAACAAAATATAAATAAATAAATAACAAATAAACAAATAAATAGGGGAGTTGTTAATTAACAGTAAATTGAAAAGAAAATTAATAATTACAATGGTCTCCCTGAATTTTTAATACAGTCATAGTTCGCCTACTTCAAGCATTCTAATTTATTATTAAAATTTGTATGTTTTAATTTTACGTAATTATAATTGACGCTTTTACTTATGTAGAGTCTTAGAAAATTATTAATTGATTGTGGTAGATTGATTTTTGCCGTGTTTGAGCTCTTGAATTAAGAGGAGTGGGATAATAATTAGCTTTGGCGAGAGGTAACCACTTTCCACTTTTTATGGATATTGATATGTTGCTTGTGAGTGTTTGTGAAATGATTGTAAATATTTTAATAGAAATTTGCCTCGTGGAACTTTATGATTTGAATTGTGAATATATACTTATTTATTCATATATAAGAATTGATCATTTTAACATCATGATATTTATCATATTTATTTATTCATGTATAAGAATTGTTTATTTTAATATCATGATATTTATCATATCTACTATCTCATGTATAAGAATGGTTCATTTTAATATCATGATATTTACTCTGATAATTATGGTAAGGGTTGGATTGGGAAGATGGAGTATGTTATTCCACCACGTGGTGAGGCCTCCATTAATGCATGATGGTTGGCTTTCTATTGTCCCATATGTTCAGGAAGGGACGGGCCCTCTAATTCAATAAGGGCATACGACACCCCACATGTTCAATAAGGGGAAAAGGCCCATGGTCTGGGACATGTGCTCTGAGGATTGTGGCCGGTCTTCATCACATGACCAGAGAGCTTTTCTAGTCACCAGTAACATGGATGTAACTTAGCCCATGGGTCTAGTCGGAGGAAATAAGGCGGTTCGGTTGGATTGGTGGGAGGCTCTTTGGGGATTGTATTAATGATAAATTGTAATAAATAATTTGTGATATGAAATTTTGTGATGTGGATATTGGTAAATCATATTAGTAATATCTTGATATATATATATATATATATATATATATATAAATTGTCCCACTTGGCACCTCACTAGCACACATTAGTATTCGTAATAAGTTGGATTGATGGTTACCCACATTTTTCAGGTGATAGCTTTTGTGCAGATCCATCAGGGAAGACCCCAGAAGCTTAGACTACTTCTACCAAAAGTAGCACTTCTGTCTTTATGGTTTATGTGGGATGATTGTATAATGCCACGTTAGGGCTCATACTGCATACTCTGATTTACATTTGCATATTTTAATTCAATAATGGGCATTACTTAGTTGTTAATGAACCCTTAATTACTTATTATGTTAAGTAAATTTTTGGGATGTTACAATTTGGTATCAGAGCATATGATTCTGATAACAATATGCATGCATTACATATAGTGGCAATATACAATCTTCACACATACCTTCCCTGTTTAGTTATTCTGTTGTGTTGCTTTATTATTCACTTATTAGGGTAGGTTTCATCCTTTGGTGGGGAGAATGGTAGATACACGAAGGATCATTTCGCCGTTTATTCACCTCCAGACGCTCCTGAGACACTACTGTCTCAAGAAAACGAAGCTCTTTTACATCGATACACCAATGTCTCAAGATGACGAGACTCTTTTCTTTGATTCAAAGATACGTTAATGACTGTCATGGATGCACGGTTTCAACAGCTGAGGAGGATTTTCAAGAGAAGATAAGAGAGAAAGGAGGTATTCCCATGCCAATGAATAATGAAGTACTCGAGTCTAGTATAGAGGTATCACAAAGAGCTGAGCCGGGTGGCTCAATTGATCATGAAGAAGCTATTAAGAGTAATGGGGGTAAAGCATCATCGCAACTCAACCTTGAAGACCTAGCTAACAACAAGGTTTGAAAGGATGTTCATTAGCACAATCCTGAGAAATTTAATGGAGAATTGGATCCATTGAAGGTTGAGGCTTAAGAGATAGATAAAGTGGCAGAATAAGGATTATAATGCTAACTTTAGGGCTTCTGATATGGAGATAGGATATAATTTAATTCCCTACTTTGTGTTATGGGAATATATAGGAAGTTGGTATAGTATGGTCTAAATCCTATTAGGATTCTGAGGATAAGTGTGCTTAAGGAAGATAAATCTCGGGATGGGCGACCTCCTGGGAAGTATTATAAGAATTTAAGATTCCTTTGATTTAAGGTCTTAGTACTTTAAGGTATGACATAGAGATGCTGTGAGGATGCTAGGTTGAATAAGGAAATGATTGAGACTGGACTTGAACCTAATACAAAATTGAAATAGTGCCTAGGTCAAAGTGTGAATGAGGTTGCATTAAGGTTCCAATACATGAGAATAGGAATCCTATTAATATTGAATGGTGAATTAGATCGAAATGTGATTAAGGTTGTCTTAAGGTTTTAGTACTCGAAGGTAGAAACCCTGTAAGTATTGATTGATATGGTGCTATGAGCAATGCTTTGGGTATGATTGAGGGTTGTCGATTAGATGAAAGAATAATGTTAGAATAGGCTCTTGTGATATTGAGGACTGAAATGGATTTAGAACCTTGTGTGTTGTGTTTTGGTTATGAAGATGACATTTGAATGTTTCAAGGTTTAAACTAGAAATGAGAATTGTAATCCTAGTTTGTATATTGGGTATTATTGAGGTAATATGATTTCTTGGTCCAAACTATGTTCTGGATTGTGAATCTGATAATTACGTTGTTTGGGGTTATTTGAGGATCAGACTATGAATTGTGATCTAAAGATCTAACTTGACAGTTGAATGATTCTTACATGTGTGAATCGACCCGAATGAATTGAGGTATTAGGATATGGTGCCAAGTGAATTGAATCACTTAAGGTAGTAGAGTGTGGCACCAACGTATATGAGGTATCTAGAGGTTACTAGCTGCTAGGGGATGATTTTAATATCTAAAAAAAAAAAGAAAAAAATGATTGAGAGTAGAAACCCTGATAATAATGACTGATGTTGTGTCATTAGCACGTTATTGGAGGTATGTTTGAGGATAAGCACCTATTTGATATGGGGTATTTTGAGGTTGTTGGTTGTTGTATCAGCTTAGGGAAAGATCTCGAATATAGAATATTCCCTTAAAGTTATAAATGA
Organism: Acacia crassicarpa; assembly: GCA_034222035.1. Taxonomy (NCBI): domain Eukaryota; kingdom Viridiplantae; phylum Streptophyta; class Magnoliopsida; order Fabales; family Fabaceae; genus Acacia; species Acacia crassicarpa. The sequence goes on from JAWXYG010000008.1 coordinate 1,626,008, forward strand.
GAGTTAGTTCCTTAATAGAACCGTATGATAGCTATAACCTGAGAGGTGTTATACATGATGACCTTCTAAGGACAATTGTCTAATTCTTGGTTATGTTTGAAAACTAGAATGTTGAATTTGCCAATGCACCTGCTAATTTTGTGAAAAACTTTTGAAATAGAGTTTTCTAAAAAAAAAAAAAAAAGCTTTCAACCGAAATTGAGACTAGGGTAGTGGTCGCTATTGAAATTATGCCTCATAAAAGGTTTTGGTGGGGCTCAGGTTTAAAATTGAATTTTGAACTATGTGGTGTAAGGCAATACGAAACTGGATGAGGTCAAAAACTGTTGTAGAAATACTCAGTTTGTTGGGTCTTGCCAGCTATGTTTAAAAATATTTGAAATTTTGGGCTAGTTATAAAGCTCATTTAAATTGAAAATTTGTTGGATGTGACATGAGAGGTTGACACTTGCACCAATGGTGAATATTCCCAATCTAAGTAGTTCCACCTTAGAGGGGCGTGCATTTTGTTTTATGGAACTGGCACTAGCCGTGATTAAGAACTGGTCAGCTGGGAAAGCGGTGCACAGTGGTGGCCGTGATTATGGACTGGCTTGACTGGGAAAGCGGTAAGGAGCCTTTATTGGAAATGTTAGTATGGATACTGGGTCCCTTATAGGGGGATGGAAATTCTCCCATATCGGTCGGCAGACACGTTGCCACTTCAGTGGTTTGGGTATGAAAGGATTGGGATATGCCGTTGTACTAAAAGGTTGAAGTGGTGGTGAGAATTTTCAAATGTTGAATTTTGTGAAATGAATTATTCCATTGTGTGTTAAACCGGCAGAAAATGTGTTTCTTGAATTTAGGCTGGTAAAGGATGTATTTTCTCAAAATTGGGCTGGCAGCGATTATGGTTTATTGAAAATGAAAAAAAAAAATGTTTTGTGCAATTATAAAAATGTACTGCGACCACTGAAATTTTTTTTTTAATATTTGAAAATTTTGAAGTTTATGTAATAACATAGGGAAATAAAAAGCAATGGCGTCATTGCCATTTGCTAATGTATTGAAATGAAAAGCGGTGCAGTTGGCAATTGGGTTGAAACAGGGACAGAAACTGTTAGAATGGTCTAGAGATTTGAACCGGGTAGATAAGAAATGCTAGCATGCTAAGCAAGAGAAAGGTGGTATGAGAGCCGAAGTTAAGGAAGCGCAGACACGGAGTAAATGAACAGAGATTCAAGGCAATAAGACCCGGTATGCAAGTTTGCACGGGGCCGTATCCCTGTGTTGTGAGACCTATGTGTTTAGTGCTGTGTGAAATGTTGATTGCATAGTGACTTTAAATAAATATGTCTAGAATACATTTTGAGGTTGGCAAAACATTCAATCTGTACCAAGTGATAGATAAGGAACGTTAGCTTGAGGGTAATTCCTTAGGTAGTAAGTTTAGAAATCCAGTGTTGTGGTAGTAAAATGCGTCGAAAGGCTAGCAAATGATAAGCCGAGAAGACTATTCAGACACTTGAGGACATGTTAAGAGCTTGCGCCATCGAGTTCTCAGGTAGCTGGAATGAGCACTTGCCATTAGCAGAATTTCCATACAACAATAGTTACCATGCCAGTATTCAAATGGCACCTTTTGAGGCCTTGTATGGTCGGAAGTGCAGATCGCCATTGTGTTGGACCGAATTGAGTGAAAGAACCATCATTGGACCAGACTTGGTAGATAAAACATCACGTAAGATTGAGATGATACGACAGAAATTGTTGACAGCTCAGAGCCGACAGAAAAGTTATGCGGATCGTCGGAGAAGACCATTGGAGTTTAGTGTGGGGGATCATGTTTTCTTAAAGGTTTCGCCCATGACGGGCATTGGGAGGTCTATTAAGGCAAAGAAGTTGACTCCACGGTTCATAGGGCCGTATGAGATTTTGGAGCGAATTGGGCTTGTTGCCTACCGGATCGCCTTGCCTCCACACTTATCTCAAGTGCACGATGTGTTCCATGTGTCACAGTTGAAGAAGTATCATCCAGATCCGTCTCATGTCATTGAACCTGAGGAAGTCGAGTTGAGAGAGAACTTGACTTATATAGCAAAACCAGAGAGAATCTTAGATGTCCGGGACAAGCAACTGAGGAAGAAAACCATTCGACTTGTGAAAGTCTTATGGAAGGGTATGACACCCGGAGATGCAACTTGGGAAACAGAGGAAAGAATGCGTCGAGACTTTCCGAACTTGTTTGCTTAGATGTGTAGTTGTACTTGTCTTGATCGAATTAGTGCATTTATGGTTGTGTTATGTCAATGTTTGAATTTGTGTGACATAGTTATATTTTGTTTTGATGTGTCTCATGCCAAATTATTTTGGTAATGTTGTCTTGACCTTGTTGATGTATGTTAAAAGCTTAAAACATGGATTAGCTTCCATAATGACTTGTTAGGAATTTTGGGGACAAAATTCTATTTAGGTGGGGAGAAAATGTAAGGCTATTTTCCCTAAAAAACCTTAATTAAATATCTAATTACCAAAATGCCCCTGTTTTCAAACTATTTCCCTCTTTGCCCCTGTTTAGTCGACTAAACCTATGTTTAGTCGACTAAACCCGTGACGTGTATTTTTTTTTTGTTTTCCCGACATTTAGTCGACTAAGCACTGTAGCTTAGTCGACTAAATCTCGGACAGAGAGCAATTTTCATTTAAACCCGATATTTAGTCGACTAAGCTACAGTGCTTAGTCGACTAAATGTCGGACAGAAGGTTTTTAAAAACCCCAAATCGCGCATAAGGAGCCCTAAATAACCGACTAAACACTGTGGAGCTCTCATCCTCTGTTTTTTTCTCTCAACCGTTGCTCGATTCCTTGGTGGGTTGCGAGGAGATCTTCAATTTAGTGCCGTTTGTGTCGATCTAGGTATGTTCCTCATCTCCATTTCGAAGTTCTGACGTAGGTTTTGTGATTTTGCGATTCCTCATTTGGGTTTTTACGTTTTGCATTTGATTGGATTGTTTTTTGGTCGATTTTGTGCATGTTGCTTTGATTTAGATATGTTTCGTTCTTCATTTTCATGTTCTGACGTCGTTTTTGCGGTTATGTGAACCCACATTTGCGTTGTTGCGTTTTTCCCTTTGCTCTCTTTGTTTTAGAAAACTTAGTGTCTCATAATAGTGTGTTAAGAAGTTACTATTTTCTACGTTTAGGAATAATCATTGATTAATGCACTAGACGCAACAATATTTGAATTGTGAATTGTTATTCAAAGGTTTGTTTTAGAGATATTTTTGCCTAACGGTTAAGTATGCAAGATTTGAATTGCACTAGACGCAACAATATTTTTGCAATATTTGAATTGCAACGGTTAAGTATGCAAGATTTGCTGTTTATATTGATAGTCAAATGATCTCATTGATTAATTGCTATCTACTTACTTCAGTATTGTTTATAAAGCTTCAATATCATGTCTTCATTGGCTATAGGTTAGAACCTACTTCTGTTATCTATTGTTATTATTTCTGTTATCTATGACTTTTTAATTGTGATTATTTCTGTTAAGCTACCCTGATATACTTCTAAGATGTAGGTAGTTGTAAGTCTTTTGCAAACTCAACTGAAGTTGTGTGTGCCATTATAAGTTCTGGCTATAGATAACTACTTGCTAATGTCTATTTGTAGGCCTGTGTTGCAATTATGCGTCGTCGAGAAGAGCCTTCTGGCAGCGGCAATGAGAGAAGAGAGAGGCGGGTTAAGCACCGGGCGAACCGCGGGGCATCCTCTTCTAGGTCACAACAGCAACCGGATCCTGAGCCCGTTGTTGACCTTAGGTTTGGTTATCTGTTCAACAATAATGAAACAGAGCATGCACACTTCATGGAAACTTTTGCTAGAAGACCCATTATCAAGCCGAAGTCATTAGACATGACATTCTTTGTAGATGAGGGATTTGACATAGTGGCGATATTGGGGACTTCCTACTTGACAGGGCTGGCCGAGATGACTTGTCCCTATTCTGAGGTTATGGTGAGAGCTTTCTACCATAACCTTAGCTACATAAATGGCGATCTGAAGTCTAGTGTCTGCGGGATTGACATAGTGATGACGGCTCCCATCTGGTTTAGTCGACTAAATCAGAGGCAGAGGCATGCTCACTTGCTGAAATCCCCTTCATTCTTGCACGAAACCTATGCCAACTCAGAGATACACGTCAATGTGACTTGGGCAACGTATTTTTGCCAACAATTAAGGTTGTTACAGAGGTTTGAGAACCTAATGTTCCAAAACTAGTCAATCGTTCGATAAATAAGTGAATGCTTACAATCATTCGTATTTCCTATTAATTACTTAAACAAGTAAACATAAGTGCAATACAAAACATGTTATATAGAATTCAAGCTCGTCTAAGCCTCGTTGGACATGTGCGCATATTATGACCGGTTTGGTTGCAACCCCTACATCTTTGCTGACTGCTTGCGGGTTGAGACTCCACCCAATCCATCTCATTCTGTATCCTTGTAGACTTTGGTCTTCCCTTTGTGCGTGTCAAAGTTACATTTGGGATAACGGTGGGTCCCTCTCCTTGTTGAATCAACAATTCATTGCCTATCGGATACCAATGTGCTGCATACACCTGTGATATGTATTGGACAGTGAATACCGGGTCAACGTAACTGTAATGGTTCAATTTTTCCATCTTGCATACTGCTAATACGTGACTGCAGGGATACCTTCTTGCTGTGAACCTCCCACATTGACATTTGCGATTGATCAAGTCAACCCTCATTATGTCACCGGCGACATGTGTAGATTGATTGTAAGCATCCTCAACCTCAAATAACTGTAAATCTCTGTCATAAATTCGCACACGATAATGGACGGTCAACTGGTTCATCCTTTGTAAATCATCTTCGACTTTTTTCGCGACTATCCTTTCCTCAGCGATATTTCTGTTAATCTCAACACGTCTGGTGACAAAATATTCGACAAGTCTACTACAGGTCAGCTTTACCAATGCCGTTATTGGCAGATTACGTGCACCCCTGAGAACCTTGTTGACACACTCAGCGAGGTTTGTCGTCATGTGACCAAATCTCCGTCCTTCTGCATCGTGTGACCTGCACCATTTCTCCTTTGCAAGTCGCTCAAACCAGGTGACACACTGTGGATTTGCATCAATAAACTCTTGAAACTTGATGTCAAACATGATCTTTGAACTCATGTACCCTGTATAACAACGAACATTAACTCATAAAAATGGACACAAATCAATTATCACAAATGCGTTCAACAAGTAAATAACATGTCAACTTTCATACCTAGTTTCATTACAGCTTTCTTCAATTGCACATCCCTAAATCTAGTATTAAAGTTGCTGCCAACATGACGGAGGCAATACACATGATAGGCATATGGAGGCTGCCAAGTACGGTGATCTTGTACCGCCCTTATGATACTGGCATGACGATCAGATATCAAACAAATGCCCTGTCGCTGCGTCACATGGTCACGTAGGAGACACAGAAACCACCACCAATCGTCATACTTCTCACCAGGACGAATAATAGCAAAGGCAATGGGGAGGAGCTTCCCATCCCCATCCTGTGAAGTTGCAATCAACAGAGTACCTTTGTATTTTCCGTACAGGTGGGTGCCATCAACTTGAAGTATGGGCTTACAGTATTTGAAGGCTTCTATGGTTTGGTGAAATGTCCAAAAAACCCTACGAAAGACGCGTTTGTCGCTATAAAAACGATGTTCGTCGAAGCACTCATCAGTATCAAGCCTAAAAACAGAACCCACGTTACACTGCGTCATGTATGTCAACCAATTGGGCAAAAATGCATATGATTCCTCCCAATCACCAAATAACTTCACAATGGCCTTCATTTTCGCCTTCCAAGCCTTCTTGTATGTTATATTATATCCATACAAACGTTGTATCCTCTCTTGTATCAGCACTGGTTTTATAGCTGGATCTTCTCTTAACATACCTGGTGAAAACAAAGCAACTTCTAAATGTCAAACAATAAACAAAACGAATGTAACCTCAACAAAATAGAAAACCTACTAATAATGGCTGCACATATAACGTCTGAATCCAGTTGTCTATGATCCCGGGCAAGACCTTGGTTGACGCAGGTGTGCTCTTGACCCCACTTACGTACAACCCAACCATTTCCATTCTTGGGGGAAATTGCCCTCATATACCAGGGACAACCATCAGCATGGTTCTGACACTGCATCACAAACCTATGGTCATCGCTTTTTGCAACTTTGGCTGTGCGATGAGACTTCATGCAATACAATTTCACGGCATGTTGCATTTCAGCCTTAGAATGAAACTCCTGATACAAATATAATGGATCACCTAACTGCCAACCACCGTGATTGTCACCATCACCATACAACATCTCCATGTCATCGTCACACTGCGCCCAATTGATTTGGCAATAGTGCGGGCTTTCGTTCCAAAATGGCTCACTCTCAGGCCCTATATGTGTCAATATGATTTTGTTGTTAGAACCACTAACTTCAAATTACAAATACAATTACACATACAAGTTTACCAACTTACCGCTTCTAATTGGGTCAACACGAAGCGGAGGCATTGTTGCGGTACCCGGGTTTACTGGACTCATGTCCCTATCAAAATCACCCTCCACATCAGTATCTGAGTTGTCACCTAGTGGAATAAACCTCTCATATTCGTCATCCTCCTCGATGTGCAAATTCTCATCTTCCTCATCCTCCCCTTCATCTAGCAATGTTACCTGACTTAACACTTGTAAAGGTGCAGATACAGCGACAGGTGTGTCTTCTTGAACAAAATACCGTGCAGATTTTGTATGCATGGGTATAGATGATGATTCACCAGATTCAAGCTCAACATATATCTCAATAAAATTTTGTGCTCTCCGATTAGCAAATACATCTATGACACACTCTACGTCTTCATCATCACATATATCGTTACTAATGTAATATATATTATCCTTACCCACTATAGTCTCCACTTTGGCAATTAACCGATGAATGCATTGGCTGCCATGTAGCCCCAATTTTTGGTAAATTCTTTCTTTGAGCTCGTTGTACGTAGTGCCCCGTTTGATTTTCATCATTTTTGTTTTTCCTTCAAACTGAACACCATCAGGACCTTCAAAACGCCTCCCACTGTGGTAGATTACAGTAACGAACGTGTTTGAACTTGAACTCATCCTTCAAACCACAATTTTTTACCTGCCAAAAGGGAGGGTCTCAGCTTACAAAAAAAAAAACGATCCGAACAAAGTGAAACTTCAATGATTATACAACAATAATACCTTGAACAAGGTGGAATGAGATTAAACTTTGATGGGTCGCACTTCAACTGAGAAAAGAGAGAGTATTCGGTTGGGAAAAGAACTGATTAGGGTTCATTATGCGCGAATGGGGGTTTTAAAAAACCCTCTGTCCGAGATTTAGTCGACTAAACACTGTAGTTTAGTCGACTAACCCTCGGTTTTAAGTAAAAAAGCTCTCTGTCCGAGATTTAGTCGACTAAGCTACAGTTCTTAGTCGACTAAATCTTGTTTAGTCGACTAAACATAGGTTTAGTCGACTAAACAGGGGCAGACAGGGAAATAGTTTGAAAACAGTGGCATTTTGGTAATTAGATATTTAATTAAGGTTTTTTAGGGAAAATAGCCGAAAATGTAATATCCTGATTTATTTTTAGGATTTAAATAAGAATAAAAAAAATAAATTAAAAAAAAATAATTAAACATTATCCATTATTATTATTATTATTATTATTATTATTATTTTCATCTCCAGCACACCAAAACGCAATAGGAATATTAACCAAGAGATAATGATAGAGAAAAGCTGAGCATAATATCCTTCCTCCATGCTTCTCCAGCCCACAACCCAGCTGCACCATATCCTCTGCTCCCCTTTATACAGCAACACTGACACCCATATCTCTGCCAGCGCATTTCCCACTTCCTCTCATTATAGAACCGTTAGCTTATTGCGTCTCGGTCCAAGCCCCCAGCTGATTATATATCGGGCTCCTCTCATATTATTTCCATTCACCTTGCTTCAACTGTGTGAGAGAGAGAGAGAGAGAGAGAGCTTCACATTCATCTTTCCTCTGCACCTAGTTTCTGAAACAGGGGTGTTGTGGGTGTTGTCGGTGATCTCGTTGTGCAAGCCAAATCCGTAGGTAAGCCTCGGGTCTCTTTTCCTCTTAGTCCTATTATTTTCCCAACGCTAGTTAATAAGTAATAAACCTTAGAAAATTAAGCAATGATTCTCTGTAGAAGAAACTGAAAACATGGTCTGTTTTAGTTTGAGTTTGCGTCTTCAAGTTTATGTTCACTGTACACCGTATATATATTCATGAGGGTCTCGTGGTTCCTGCCGGTATGGAAACTGATGAGACTTGAAAGTATGTATAAAAGAGGCATAAGATTAAATTGAAGTTACTGAATCATGTTGTGTGTGTGTGTATATATATATCACGATAAGATGATACTGGGAAAAACCAAAGCTCTAATTTATTATCATATCGTTATACATATATGTGTGCTGTGCGCATAGAAGAAAGAGAAAACCAAGGTTTCGGTATTATATATATACACATGTGGTTAACTTTACACATATAACAATAAAAGAAAGTTTGCTGCCATCGTGGTTTTAATAATAATAATAATAATAATAATAATAATAATAATAATAATAATACTACGATTGTTGTTATTAATGAAAAAGCTGAACCAAATAAATAGATACACATTGCTTGCTATATCAACGATGCTAGCATATTGTTTCTTTTAAATTTTTTTTTTTTAAAAAAATTATATTGTATGTCCTTGAACCCTTGGAAATATATATATATATATAGACAGTATTTAGGGAATTCAAAAATTAAAAGAGATAGAATCTGATTTAACTTATTCCTACATAATAGGATCTAACTATAATATTATTTAAAATGTGTATATATATATATATATATATTAATAAAATGTATTTTTAGGTTGTTAGCACTTATTTTAAATTCCTAATTTAAAGGGTGAGGATAGGCGCTGGGAGTTTAGAATAAGTATAGATAAATAATAAAGTAAATAAATAATAACAAAATATAAATAAATAAATAACAAATAAACAAATAAATAGGGGAGTTGTTAATTAACAGTAAATTGAAAAGAAAATTAATAATTACAATGGTCTCCCTGAATTTTTAATACAGTCATAGTTCGCCTACTTCAAGCATTCTAATTTATTATTAAAATTTGTATGTTTTAATTTTACGTAATTATAATTGACGCTTTTACTTATGTAGAGTCTTAGAAAATTATTAATTGATTGTGGTAGATTGATTTTTGCCGTGTTTGAGCTCTTGAATTAAGAGGAGTGGGATAATAATTAGCTTTGGCGAGAGGTAACCACTTTCCACTTTTTATGGATATTGATATGTTGCTTGTGAGTGTTTGTGAAATGATTGTAAATATTTTAATAGAAATTTGCCTCGTGGAACTTTATGATTTGAATTGTGAATATATACTTATTTATTCATATATAAGAATTGATCATTTTAACATCATGATATTTATCATATTTATTTATTCATGTATAAGAATTGTTTATTTTAATATCATGATATTTATCATATCTACTATCTCATGTATAAGAATGGTTCATTTTAATATCATGATATTTACTCTGATAATTATGGTAAGGGTTGGATTGGGAAGATGGAGTATGTTATTCCACCACGTGGTGAGGCCTCCATTAATGCATGATGGTTGGCTTTCTATTGTCCCATATGTTCAGGAAGGGACGGGCCCTCTAATTCAATAAGGGCATACGACACCCCACATGTTCAATAAGGGGAAAAGGCCCATGGTCTGGGACATGTGCTCTGAGGATTGTGGCCGGTCTTCATCACATGACCAGAGAGCTTTTCTAGTCACCAGTAACATGGATGTAACTTAGCCCATGGGTCTAGTCGGAGGAAATAAGGCGGTTCGGTTGGATTGGTGGGAGGCTCTTTGGGGATTGTATTAATGATAAATTGTAATAAATAATTTGTGATATGAAATTTTGTGATGTGGATATTGGTAAATCATATTAGTAATATCTTGATATATATATATATATATATATATATATATATATATATATATATATATATATATATATATATATATATATATAAATTGTCCCACTTGGCACCTCACTAGCACACATTAGTATTCGTAATAAGTTGGATTGATGGTTACCCACATTTTTCAGGTGATAGCTTTTGTGCAGATCCATCAGGGAAGACCCCAGAAGCTTAGACTACTTCTACCAAAAGTAGCACTTCTGTCTTTATGGTTTATGTGGGATGATTGTATAATGCCACGTTAGGGCTCATACTGCATACTCTGATTTACATTTGCATATTTTAATTCAATAATGGGCATTACTTAGTTGTTAATGAACCCTTAATTACTTATTATGTTAAGTAAATTTTTGGGATGTTACACAAAGTGCTGGGAAAGATCATGTTTTGGCATTGCACATAATGTATAATCCTAATTAACCAGTTTTTTTTTTTTTTTTAAATACAAGCCGATAGGGGAGGGAGGATCGAACCCAGGACCGAGGAGAGAAATTAATCCCAATATCATTGCACTACTAGTAGTACTGGTTCCTAATTAACCAGATGTTGCACCGAATCACATGCCAAAAGGACAGACTAATCATTTGTTTGCTAAATGAGCACAGACCCTTCCTTTTGCCTTTCTCTACGCTGCAATTATACTCCCTCCGGTCTTTAAATTTTTTTTTTTTGGAAAGATTAAGGGAGCTAATTAAATTACTTTAGAGTGTTTTATTTTTATTTTTTTCTTCAAACTAATTAGTTTGACTAATAAACTAAGATATAATTTAAGAATACACAACATATGAAATAATCAAGTAACTTATTTAGTTTCTTTAATCTCTTCGAAAAAAGTCAACTAAATCTTATAATTAGGACCAGAGGTAGTAGTAATTAACTAATTATTGAAATCAATTAGAGTTATCGTTAATGTTATCAAAATTGAATTTCTACTTAGAAACAAAAAGGGTGGTTGAAATGTAAATTGTACAAACGACATGAAATGTAAAGTTTTTACTAAGGTGAGAATATAAAATTACACACACACATACATGTAGAAAAAAAATATAAATCACCATTCAAAATTCAATGAACAACTTCATATTTAAAACATATGTCATATAAATATATAAAACATAAATCCAAAAAAAAAAAAAAGAACTCCTACAACCAAGTTCTAAAACATCAAAAAAAAAAAGAAAAGAAGAAGTTTAACCATTCATAAATTATATCAATTGATTCAAATCAAACACATCATTTTGCATCAATTGCATGTTCTCAATGTCATAATCTCTTGTTCCTATAACAAGTTCATGCTCTTATAACTTGGAATGCAAAACTTGAGGATTTTTTTTTATTTAAAAAAAACGGTAAAATCGTACATTTTAAGTTTTTATGCGGCATTTTCCCCATTTTTATTAGTAATCATTTTTACTTGTATTTTAACAAGTCTCTAATAAAAACAAAACCGCAAGTTTTTACGGTAGTGTTTTACAACAATAGTTATAGTAGGCAGATTAAAAAAGGATAGTAATGGTAGGCCTCAATAATGTATTGCCAATATTATATGTCAAAGAGACCTAAATTTAAGTACCCGTACTTTTTATTTTTATGTATGAAATCTAAAAGAATACTAATACTTTCTATATATAAAAATATATCATGTTCTTCTGACTAATAAAACTTTAAAATAAAGACTTTTCACCTATTTTTAAATTTCTTAACCACTATCCTTATTGTTATATTAAATATAAAATGAGTATAGTGTACGGATAATGAATTCATCAAAAGGAGAGGATGGAGTCCAGATATTGAGAGAGATTAAAATGGGTGTCCCAACTTCAATATTTCCTTTATATCATTGAAGCTGAAAAGCCGTGACTCACCGAGAGCACATGCCTAACCTATAAATTGATAGATTACTCTATAAATTTATTGTCATTTGTCTCAAATTAGTGACACCAATCCCCTTAACCTCCTCTTTGCTCAAATGCAAAGAACGCATAATTTTAAACAACAGAACAAAGCATAAACTTGACCATAAACCAGTTCCCAACCAACAATTGAAGACTCAGATTCGTCCTTCACCAAGTTGCGCGAGGCTTTAAATACAACAAATTATGATGAAGTTACATGCTCAGCTATCACAGCTTTGAAGGAAACTGGTACCAACCCCAAGGTTCATCTGATATATATTGAGTCACTTGCTTTACACTCAAGTAGTTTTCAAGCCCCCTGAAAATTTAAAAAATAATTCAAAATCAGAGCCCCCTTGATCAGATGATGTTTATTTGACAAAATAAGTATATTTGCTTTCTCTCTGCATCCATGTATATATATCAGATTTTTGTCTTGTCAGTTTTGTAGCAAGCTTGTTATGTTCATATCACAGTACTTCTGTTACTAGGAAAGATTTTTAAAGCTTTTAGGCATCACAAAACATGTCCAAAGTAAAAAGCGTTTTCTCTATCACATAAGGCCATACCATTCTCCTAATTCACGACCAAAACCACTACGTTTGATGCCTCCCCATGGGGCTTGAGGGAAGCACGGCTGAGAGCAATTGACCCATACAATTCCAGCCTGAAAAGCCTGCAGAGATGCAAAATAAACTGTTTTAATCCAAAAAGCCACCGAATCATTTTGTTGTTTTTATGACAATCTTGGACCAGTCTCACCTTAGCTAAGCGTTCACATCTTTCTAGATCATTAGATATCACAGCAGCAGCTAAGCCATATCTATGAAAGAACAATATATATATAGTCTCTTCATCCAGCTCCAAATGAAGCAAGAGGGAAAAAAGTGTACCGGTAAAAGTAATTTCAGTTTCCAGACACTGAGATAATTAAACTCACTGGGTGTCATTTGCTAGTTCAATAGCTTGTTCCTCAGCACTAAATGTTTTTACACAGAGAACAGGTCCAAAAACTTCTTCTCTCCAAATTTGCATAGAGGTAGTTACATCAGTAACGACAGTTGGTTCAATAAAGAAACCCTTGTTTAAATGCTGTCAATAAATTTGAAAAGTCATCAATCCTCTACACAATAATAGAAAATCAGCAAAACATAATTGAGCAAATTAACCAGAGGAAACAATGTACCCTAGGGCGAGATCCACCAGTCAGAATTGTTGCTCCCTCACTCTTAGCAGTTGAGATGAACTTCAATACTTTCTCGTACTGAATCATATAATTCAAAAATTAGATATTGCAGTTGGCCAAAAAAGAACAGTAGATATTGTATAATCTCAGATAAAGTAAACTAATTTCATAAATTAATGAAAAATTGAGTTACAAGGTCAGGAGCAAAATGTGTGAAATTATTATTATTATTATTATTTCCTTGATTTATATGTTTAATTTGCTTTTATTTCCTTCCTTATATTGGTCTCCATGCATCATCGGCTTCTAGTGGAAAATAATGTCGTCCCTATAAATCTGTGTCTCAGCCATTTGAATAAAATTGAAGAATTTGGATTATATCTCTTCTAAAGATTATTCTTGAAAAGCTTGGCAGATGGCTTTCTTGGTCACCAATTTACAAGATAAAGTTGGTCCAAAATAATGATTGAAAGATGTCCGTTAAGTGACTAATAATAATTCTTCCATTTGCAGTAAGAGAACAAGGACAATGTTATTCATCAATTTGAAGATAAGTAGCTAAGCCAGCATTCCTCTATTTATGCATTTATATATTAAGTTGACCTGTAGTTAATTTTTTTACATAAATTATTAAGGTGTTTGACCTTCCTGCAAAATTTCTATTCAATTTTCTAGGCAAGTAATATGAGTTTCATTAAACACCATATGTTTTCACTTTTGTTATGAAACTTTCTGTTACATCATATGCAGTAATTCTAAAAATGAATGCGGAATGGCATTATTTTTTTGCATTTAACTTTGTTTATGACACAATAATGCAATGGACTTAGCCCACGGATATGAGAACATACCTGTCCCTTACTAACAACTGGACCTAGCCTGCAACCTTCTTCCAAGGGATCTGATATCTTGATGTTTTTAATCCATTCCACAAGCCTATTCAAAAATTGTTCAGCTATTCTTTCCTGAAACAAGAGATCTAATGTTATCAATTTTCAGAAATGAAGCCAAACAAAAAGCCTCCAAAGTTGAGAGAACAAATTAATGAAATATAAGTAATGTTATATTCCCATTATTCAACAAAGTCAAAGGGAAAAAATATCAGATAAGGAAGCAACAAATACTTGTCCTTGTCTGTGAAAATGTGCATGCATGGTGGGGCAAAATGGAGCATTTCAAACTCTGAGTCCCTACTAAACTCACATGTATAATAAGACGGGTAGTGGCAGCGCAAATCTGACCATTTGTCCAGAAACAACCAAACATGGTCCATTCAACAGCTGCTTAAACCATGGACAACAGATCAGCCAATTTTGAATTGCGGGTATATTTTTAAATCAAGAAATCTACTTTAGATACAACAAATGTATTCATCTACAATTGGTTAAAGAGGAAATGAGGTTAAAAGTGCAAGTAGACATGGGCAGTCCATGAATAAATAGTTACAGTTGAGATGATGGTACGGACCTTTATCAAGGTCAACATCCTCAAAAACAACAATCGGGCTTTTACCCCCAAGCTCTAGTGAAACAGGCTGCCAAGAAACAGATATCAGATATTTCACAAAGAAAAGACAGAATAAGTAAGCAGCATAGGCTTCCTATTGGAATATATGTTCTGTTTTTCCCTTTAGCTATCAAAGCAGACAGACTCTGTGATTTATGAACTGGACATAGTTTGCTGACTATGATGGTTTAAAGTACCTTGATCAGTTCAGCTGCAGTTGTCATAATCTTGCTCCCAGTCATAGAGCTTCCAGTAAAGGCAATCTGTTGAAAATTTAAAATTCAGCGTTGATGACATGGTAGCTTTGCAAATTTGGAAAACATCATGAACAATACTACAAAGACCTAGAACAATATATATCCCAACAATAGTATTAATCATCCTAAAATCTGCAGATCATAAAACCTTGTCCACATGAGGATGCGATGCCAAAGGAGCACCAGCTTCAGGGCCTAATCCAGTTAGAATATTTAAGACTCCAGGAGGAAGGCCCACATCTATACATATCTGACCCAGCTCCAAACACGTCCTGCAATGGCCAACAATTATCACGGTAACCAACATACAAGGCAAAAAGGTTGGCATGAGTTGACAAGGACATACACAGATGCCAATTCAGATGGCTTCAAGATTGCAGTACAACCAGCAGCCAAGGCAGGAGCAACTTTCCACACAGCCATTAATAGAGGATAGTTCCTAAAACATAATAGTCCCCAATCAATTAGCCATGGACAACACTTCATTAACCATTGATAGTGCCATAAATCATTTTTAACATGTGATTCTTCTCTGGCTTTAATTCCTTTATTTGTTTTCTTATGTTTCCTGGTTAATCGGACATGATCCATAGACATTAAGTGGTAAAACTCTTCATAAGAATCACATGGGTTTTTGGTGGTTACTAGACTGAGGAAAGAAGTTACTCAATTGCGAGAAAAAGAAAACAAAGAAACTGGCACCACCATGCCAGTATCAGTTTCACTGTAAGTGATGGACGGAACTTTTGCATCACAAAGGACGCACAGCTTCAAACAATCACTACGCCTGCAAACTCTAACTAAAAAGGAGTGTGGGTGCGAAGCTAAAACAAATAAGAAACAGATACCATGGAGTAATCAATGCAACAACTCCAATGGGCTCCCTAAGAACATGACTCTTGAAGGTTTGCATGGGAAGAGCTATGGGAGCCTTTTGCTTTGCATCCAATCCATCAGCAAGGTCAGCATAGTACTCAAAGCAACCAGCAACATCATCCTAGATAAAACCATATGTACACATAAGTAAACTTACATGGCAGAGAATTATTGATTTACCAGCACCAAAAGTTACCATGTCCCACAATGCTTCATCCAGTGGTTTTCCACAATCAATTGCTTCAAGTTTTGCTAGTTCAGACTTCCTTTCCATTACCTGCGAGCCAAAGTGCAGGATGGGCTCAAGGCATCTAGAATTATCTGAATGAAAAAACAAAAAGAACACAAATATCCCCAACCTTAGCAGCGATAGCTCGCAAATACCGAGCACGAACAGAACCAGAAGCTGTTGTCCAGTGTTTACCCTTGTTCTTGACCAGGGCTCTCCGAGCAGCAGCCACTGCAAGGTCCACATCCTCCGCAGTAGCAGCTGGAATTTCTCCTGAAGCGAAATTCAATGATCCACAACTTAGAACTCGTTTAAAATACCATTTAAAGCTGCAAGATCGATTTAGAAGTGAAAGGTTTTGCATCGTGATTTGGTAAGGGGAAAATGCGGGAAAAAAGGGTGATATTTCCACCAGAAAAACACAGTCTGTAGCAGCCCCCAGTGAATAATTTTATCAAAATCTCGTTATTATCTGCTCGAATAAACAGTGGACATAACACCGATTGACAAAACATTAAGTACTAAATCATACATGATGGAGTGAGATAAAGAAAGGGAAAGAACCAATTTGGAGTTCAGTGGAGGGATTGATGACAGGAATTCGTTTCTTGAGGATCGGCTCTTTCCACTCGCCATCTAGGAACAGCTGCCGACTGGGAACAGTGATCGTCATCTTTGCTTTGCTTCTCTCTCTCTATGTAATGCAAACACAAGAGTACAGTAGCAATGATTGTAAGATCTTATGGTGATAACTAGCCTGATTATAAGAAAATGATATGGCAGGGGCAAGTTTAAAGGGAAGCCTCAATGATTTGCCGTGAAGTTTAAACATGGATCATGATCATGGCGTTAACGTGGGCAGATTTTTGTTTCCGGTGTTCAGCTTTTTTAGTGGACGGCGCGAAGTTAGTTGGTCGAATGGGTAAGTTGTGGGGTAGTCTTGTCATTTACACCTTTTTTTATCTCCTTTTTTTCGGTTGAATTTTCTTAATTTAGTTTCGTTGATACCGCATCAATGATATGTTAACGCATTGTCCCATGAAATCCTGTTAGATGGAACAATTTATTGGTTTATAATCTCTAATGTTGTCAAAATCGAGATACTATAGAGATATGGAAAGGAGTGGTAGAAACGTAAATAGTAGAAACAATAATAAATATAAAGTTTCTACTTTTTATTTTTTAAGGCTAAAGTTCAAAATTATGTATATATATATATATATGTGTAGACGCGTGTGCATAAATTAAAATCATAAATCACTACTCAAAATTCAATGAACAGCTTTATATTTAAAGAATAGAAATCATATAATTATATAAAACATAAGTCCAATAACGTCAAAAGAATAAAGTTTAAAAATTCTTCAAATTATATCAATTGATTTAAATTAAACACATTATCTTGCATATCCTCTTCTCTTGCTTTTACAATAAGTTTATTTGTAAAATTTGAAATGTCCAAATCAGGATCATCTATAAGTTCTCTAATTTTAACTTCAATTTCAACCAAACTTTCCTCATCATCAGAATATGTTCAATTGTTCAGAATAATATCATACAATGGGTGAGATTACTATAACTTAATCTTTCACGGTAAATCAAAAACCCAATATGTACAATAATATAGGATTAATCAAAATCATGTTTTTTCTTAGTTGTAAGAAATGCAAAAGGAGAACAAAAACTATCAGGTCAAATCAGTGTGTTTGTCTCCACTCTTGAGTAGTCCCGACTCCCGAGTCTAAGTATGATGGAAATAAGGTTTTCAACTTTTCATTTTTTTTTTGGGCAAAAAAATTCATCCTTTTCTTCAGTTAAAGTAAAAATGGCAGAAACTATAAAAACTGAAGTTTTTAAGTGTTTGAGCGGAATTTTTACCAGTTTTTGCTTAGAATAATTTTTACTTGCGTTTCAGTACATATGACCTTAGTAAAAAGGTAAAAACGTAAATTTTTATATTTTTACACTAGTTTTTGACAAAAAGATGAAGGGTTATTTTTCTGAATGTTATATGTTTTCATTTGATTCAATTCTTATAAAAATATAAAGAGAATCTAGGTTTTTTCTTTTTTCTTTTTCCATGTTAGGTGTTTAAAAGTGACTCTACTTTAAATCACTAACTCTTAGCTTCATAAAACATATAGACATAATCATTTGGTTATAACCTGTGTTAATAAGGCATTCTTGTATTTCCACCGGCCTGCTCTTCGGTAAATAACATCACATCACATGACATGAAATATTGTTTCTCATAAAGGGTTGTTCTATGGTTGGTTTATTTTACTTATTTTCTTCCATTTGTTTGTTCCATTTGCTTTGGTACTTTGTAAAATCTTTCATTTAAGTAAATACTATTTTGTCTTTTTTATTTAAAAAAATTGTCAATAAATTTTTCTTTTTTGCCAATTTCTTATTTAACATCATAGATGGTTATGCGGGGTGGTCCTGGTAGCCCCGAAAGGGACGGAGGACTTGTGAAGTTGTGATGACAATCGACACCCACTAAAGAAAAG
Source organism: Acacia crassicarpa (assembly GCA_034222035.1). Lineage (NCBI taxonomy): Eukaryota > Viridiplantae > Streptophyta > Magnoliopsida > Fabales > Fabaceae > Acacia > Acacia crassicarpa. The sequence goes on from JAWXYG010000008.1 coordinate 1,644,600, forward strand.
AGATGATATTTGTGTTTTAATAACTCTCTTTTATTAAATTATTTGTGATTTGTACATGAATATATTATTGGGTTATCGTTTGTCATGTCACTTGACTCACTTGACATAAGGTTATGTCAAGTAGAAGAATTAATAAACTCACTTGACATAAGGTTATGTCAAGTAGAAGAATTAATAAACTCTCAAAACGATGTAGTTTTGGGGATAGGAGAATTAATTAAAGATCTTTTAGTAAAATTCATATAATAAATACAAAAACACCCCTTATTAATTCCCTTAACTCCCAAAACGACGTAGTTTTGGAGTGACTTGACATAATTTTATGTTATGTCAAGTGACATAATAAATGATAAACCCATATATTATTTACTTATGAGTTACTACCTTTATAATTTAAATATTAATTTTTACATAATTGGTGGGGTTAATCCTGATTTCATCAGGTCAAATGGTTGACTCCTCAACCATTCTCTATTAATGACTGATCTAGTTTCATGTACCTTGATTTTTTTTAATTAAAAAATATACTTTCTTTTAAACACTTTTTTATCACATTTTTTTAATCATAATCAATATTAATATAATATACGAATTTAAAATTATTGATTATTATGTATGTTTTCAAAAAACAATGGGAGGCTATAGCCAACGTAGTTAAAATCAAGAAACAATCAGTTAAAATTAGGTAGACTTAATAATGTTCGCTTCAATTTTTATTAATGATTTTGTCTTCTTATTTAAATAGTTCACTTTAATATTATATAAAATTTGTAGAGAGTCATTCAAAGTTTCACATTTATGAATAATACTTGCCATGTATTCTTTAAATATACAGAATAAATGTACTGAATTATAAAAGAGAGAGAAAAGTATAATGAGGTCCCAAGTAAGAGACTTAATTATTAAGAAGCCCTAATAATAAGTGATGTTTTGTCATTTCTTACCTTAAACTTGTTAGTGTCTTATCTTCTCTTCAATTGTCATTTGAACTTATTGATAATTAAATTCCTTTCTCCGGACCTCATTATGATTCCCCTAACAAAAATGTGTGAAATTTTAAAGTACATACGAAAGTGATAGAATTCCCCCTAAGAAACATATTTTTCTTATGAAATCTTTCCCATGCAATTTAATTATATCTTTTTTTTTTGGGGGGGGGGGGGGGGGTTGACTGGTATTTGAATTTGATGCCTTAATTTATATGTTAAGGGACTCTGAAGACATGAAGATTCAATAATGGTCATTATTTGAAGTCAAACAAGCACTTACAATTACTAAAATGATTTCAATACAATGGGTGATTATTTTTACGACTTTACTTGAGGGAAAAACACCAATGTAGCAATTACTAACATTATTATTTATTATTTTATATATAATTATAAAATTATATTTTTTTATCAAATAAAATAATATTTTTAAATATAATTATAAAATAATATATATATTTTTTGGTAGACATCATTTGATGCCACAAAAAGTGGCATCAATTGATGTCTGACACCACACTAAATATATGGTGTTAATGTTAACGCCAAACAAAATGTGTGGCGTTAGACATCGTGACACTATTAGTAGTGGCGTCCTACTATTCAACGAAATCGTCTCAAAACAATCTTATTTTGATAAATACTTTTAAAACTAGGTTAGTTTGATACATTTTTTGCTAAAAATTAGTACATTGGTGTTTTTCCCCTTTACTTGACCATTTGAGTTTCATTTGTCATTACACCATTCAGTTTAAAAATAGAGCCTCTGGCTAACACGAAACAAATCCCAAATGATAACTTTGGAAAGCCTAGGGATTGCTGTCCCTTTTCTTATCATTGTACTTTGTATCCCTCTCGTGATAATATCTTCAGGAAAATGTTGGAGACTTTTTAGAAAATCTTTGCCAGGATCATTGACCTTGACTGTTATTTAGATTTTGTAGAAAAAAACTCGAAAGACAAACTAAACTGATTTGAACATTTGATAATAACATTACCCTGTAATTTATTATGGCCATACGGAGATAAAAATGATAGCTTCTTGGATTGCTTTCAGTAAGGGTTGATAAGCTCCATCTCGGGAGTGCTCAGGTATTTGTTGAAGAGCCATCTTGAAGTGTTTAAAGCATCTCCTGTACCCCTCACTGAAAATATGTTGCCACGGGTTTGCCAGTCGTTGGTAAGCTTTATCCATTCCCTCCTCCATTCCTTAAGCCTGAAATCTTCACCTCTCTCTAAGCTTTCTATCAAATATTTAAAATAAATAGTTGCTCTGGGGCCATAATAATCACGTAGAAGCCCACTCCAATACTTGTTTCCTATTTAAATGCAAACATAGAGTACTAGTCATCATGCCAAAAATTCATAGATAACTCTCATAGGATTTGTTTTAAATATCGATTGGAGTCTTTAAAAGTCGACGAGAGAAGTTTTGTTATAGCTTGGTGAACGTGTAAACATCTCCAATTAATTGGTGTGAGTGCTTTGGAAGAAGGAACAAAAAAGTAAACCTATTATTGCAGGCATTGGAAATCATACCATAGTCACGAAGAAGGCTGGGTTCTTCCTCTGTGTTGTCATACCACATAGTGATTTGTGTTCTCCCATTCCACTCAAACTGTAAATGCCAAGTCGCATCAATAATTCAATACTTAAATGGTAAATTTTCAATTGTATGATAAATCAAATTCACCTGTTTCTCCTGCTGTTCATTTTGGGCTAGTTGCTTCGCACTTTCTAACCAAGGTCCCAGAAGAAATCCGTCATGACAAGCCAACAGTGTGTCCATATCCTCCACTACATCTAGAAACCTTTGACTGTGGAAGGCCACACCATGGACATCTTGTGAGTGATAGGCCTCTATGACCTTTAAGAACAGCTCATTTGCATATTTTGCCAAGGCTTGCCTCGTCAAGTCAACAAGGTCGTACCTGATTGAAGAAGAAACAGCATGAATATACATATATATATATGAAAATGAACCATATAATGAATACCCTTGTTGGAGATTTTACAAGAGAAAGAGCATGTTATTAAAATTGCTTACCTGTAAGTACTACTTCTTGACAGTTCATCTCCATTTGATATAAAAAGTTTCAATGAACGTATTACTTCTGAAGTTGAATACCATAAATGAGGACGATCATATGATTCAGTAACTTCCTTGACGGCTGTTCTTGATTCTAGCTTGCCATGGTGGTGAGACCATTCTTGCTGGACTGAAATTAAAGAAGGATCAACGTCTGGGAATGCTACAATGACGTCTCTGTTTTTATTCTGTCCGCAAACAAGAAGAAAAATATTATGGAACGACTAAGTTATGTTATCGACTTCTATTTCTTTCTGTAGTTAATTAAAGATGGAACTGAGCGTGAAGCTATGCAGTTATGGTTTACTTGTGTTTACAAGGAAAAAATAATTGGCCAGATTAAGGATCAGAGGTATGATTAAGAAGTATGTTGGCCTAAGCAGTATGTTTTAGTAGAAATGTGCATGTTAAAGGAACCACTAATCTGAGGAAAACAAAAGGATTGAAACAAGCACTTACATTGGCACCATCGGTGCAATTGTAAACCGTGTGATACAGTATATTCCATGCATCTTGTATTGAAGGAATAAGTCGACCATATCGTCTTGTAGAATACCGATCAACCCATGCCTGAAAATAGCCATTATTTAAGTTGCAATTCCTTTAGCAATTGAAGAACAGATACTTGAAAAAGCAGGAATTGAGCGTTATCAGAAGTAGCTCTTAGATGAGACGCAAGCAAAACCATTTGTTACAAGATATCATGATGAAACGACGCCCAAGGATGAAGTCAGATAAAGTCCACATTTAACAGAACAAGTAGAACAGAACCTGACACGATATTCAGACTTTCTAAAACCACAAATGAAATTAAAAAAAGAAAACTGATACCACGATTCCTCATTATTACCTTAACATCAAGTTCCTCGTGATGAAATGCCATTTCAGACATCAGATCATAGACAATGGGATTCTGTTCTATGCCTTCCATTGACATTCCAACACCAACCTTCGGACAACAAATACACAATCATAAAATGTACAATTTATATAATAAAATAATTTGTAACATTATTCATAGAATGACTTGCTTGGAAAAACACTATAATCTGGCATGCCTTATGTTTAGAATTGATAGAGTACCGTATATCGTGGGATTGTGGGTGAAAGTGGATCAAATCAAGGGATCAATTTGTTGTTTGATATAAGGTTTTGAAACTACATATGATGAGAAGCTACTCTAAACGCAATTCATCACAGATGAAAACAAATAACTTACCATAGTTGAGTTAACACTTTTACGAGCTTCAATGGGCCCAGATGCTATTGCATCCAAAACACCATACATCTCAATATTTCCTGCAAAGTTATGCAGCATGCACCTGTCAAACAGAAGAAAAGATACCCCGTCAATTAAGAAATAAAGAAAAGGATAATGGAATCAAGAGTATGCAGTCTTAGCAATTCATACCATGTCTAGATTTATAAGCTAATGCCAAGCATCAACATACTTAGTTTTAATAGACTAGATTGTTAAAATATACAAAACTCAACGTTGTTATGAGTTGTGAACATTTTGTAAAGAAATCCACCAAGATGGTCCACGAGGACAATTTCCATTTCCATACTATAATGCCACCATAATTTTTTAAAGCCATCGTCTCTGTTAATGTCTGGTCAAACTAACCTAAGCCAAGTGCCAGGCAAGATTTGATATTCAGAGTACGTCATCAAACAACATAAGAATACTGAAGACAAATCAAAAAATTGAGGCAGGCTTCACATCTTTGTGGCAAATAGAAAATCAGAAAATGAATACGGCAATGAAAGTTAAATTCATCAACAGAGATGTCGTAAATATTGTTTTCACTGAATTAAGAGCGAACAACTTTCCAGATGTAGGGAACACCGTAAAATTGCTCTGAAGTGATCCATATGGGCTTTACTTCGGCAAACAGATCAAGAACCACTAACTTTCCAACAGGAACAGAATGTAGAAGGGCCTGAAAACAATCACAAAAATCATTTAAAAAATAAAACAGATTGATAGGACCTATGCGAAACTGCATATAAACTGAAAAATAAAAGTTGCGACTCTAAATAAATTATTAGAGAATCCATAAAGAAATCAATCGACAAATACAGGTATCTTGTCAAAAGTTCATATAAATATTATTCCAAAAATATTCTACAGAGGCAATTAAAGAATTCAAAAAAGAAAAAAGAACAATTGTCGTTTTGTATGCCAGTTTGTAGCCAATATGATAAATATTCTGATAAAGCATACAATGTTAATTGTAATAGCCAAAAATGCTACTGGGGTCATTATGTCATTCTTTGCTTGATGGCAGCAAAAGAGCTCTAAACCCCAATTCTTGGACAATCATCAATGACAGAAAAGGCTTGTTCCAAAGACAAAAAATATAGTTCAGAGGAAATGATTTATGGATATAACCTTCATTTGTGGAGGCCTCCAGAATGGATCATATGAAAATAGCCATCCCTGTTAAAAGAAATCGGAGTTTCAGTGGAATGTATATACCTTTCTCCATGAATAACATCGGATTCTTATGGTAAATTAACAGCATCAAAGTTAAATTAGAAAACCCAAACGAACATCTATACCTGCATCAGCCACACAGCCTCACTATCACCATTCTCCATTCCTTTAAAGATTGCTGCACCTAGTGATGAAATGTATTCTGGATCATCAAAGGGTGGGGTATTTTCATCAAAAGTATCACTGTAATAAATGGAAAAACATCTTCACTATGAGGAAAAACCATAATATAAAGTGCTATGAGGAGCATGATGGTGGACTTCTGGAAAGATAAATTATGAGCCTCAATCAAATAAGCTGAAGATTCAAACACTTGAATCTTTATGTGGCACTAAATCTTTTAACGAATACATTGAATCAACCCCACTTGTTTGTGAAGTTTTGTGGCAGACACTGAAGAAAAGAAATTTTCAGCATCAACCATTCCCATTTTGTGCTCAAGCTTCGTTAATGCATCCTATCAGACCTTTACATAAGTATAATAAATAGTTTTTTGCCTCATGATCTATAGTTGCTAAAAACTTTCTATCGTTATGTCTTTCTGCTCAATCACCTGATAAAAGTAAAATGATTGTTCAACCATCTTTCATTGATGATATTAAAATCTTTTTCCAATATGTCTAAAGTTAGCAGAATTTATTTCCTCTTATAAATTAAAATTAAAACAAAATAATGTAAAAAGGAGTTAAAAGACAATTCAGGCTAGCGAATCAGAAAATTGTAAACTTCTCAGGGCTTCACATAATCCTATGAAAACTCTGAGAATCAAGGACAAAGCAAGAGTATTGATTGTATTGGAGAAAGTGCACCAAAAACACAATGGTAGGATATAAACAAGCATGAAAACTTCAGTAATATGCATCACAAGACGAGGAAGATAGACAGGACAAAATAATAAGAAAACCCACATACCACGTTGAAGAAGAAAAAGTACTACTGTTCTCTAGAATCTCCATGAACCAAACTAAAGTTCATGCAATGATAATTTATGGATGCATAATTTATTTAAACCATGAGTGATTGAAAACTTACCAATTGTAAATGTGGCTGGTCGTTCCATACTCTAGGAAAACAAGATAAAAGTTAATTTGGAGCACTATTGAATTTTGTTTGGGGAATAGATCCTTGTGTCAATCTACATTTCACAAGATAGACAACATTGTTAAGAAGATGCATGGACATTACCTTGTACTTGTCGCTCAACAAATGCTTTCCCAATCTCAATAAACAAGGGATCAGTTGCATCAAGAAGATAAGTGCAGCACCATCTAGGGTCACTCTTAACAGAAAACCTATACAATATTATAGATTTTTTGTAAATTCAATATGATGGATGTTTATGGAAGTAAAGAAAAGAGGGAAAAGAAATTGGTGATAAATAGAGTTCAGATAATAGTTAACCACATGCTACAACTTACCAATTTCCCAAGCGTGTTATTTTTGCTGATGGGAATGTATTTTTGAGCGCAGCAGGGACATTCCCAGAAAAAGCTGGTAGGACTGAAATAAATAATTCAGTATGTAACTGTTACTGACTAACTTCCCCCAAAAAGAGTATAATGAGATAGACTAATTCAGCATATCTGTAAAATGGGTACACCACTGTGGTACGCATGAGAACCTACATCTACATTTGGGTTGGGTACTACAAGGAACCAAAAGTTAAGAGATCCAAAATAGTAATTGGCACCTGGTGTCATTCCAAGTTCATACATTCTGGCAAGAATTTTCTTCTGTAGGATCAACTGTTGATCTAACCAGCTCTGAGGCAGTGGCCCACCCCATCTGTGATTACAAAAACAATAATAATAATAATTTTTTGTCCAACAATTATAACATTCTCAAAACTTGGACATTAACATCTGTTACTCATGAAAATAAAAACATTGAAATACGAAGAGAAAAAATTCACATTGATGCATCTGATCAGACAACTTTACAAATGACACTAGAAGTCATATGAACTACCAATGTAACATAAATTAGCTAATAACCCCAAATTCAAGCATCTGGAACTGTCAAAATACAAGCCCATGAGTCCTCACACTCACCCATGCAAATTTGCCATACGTGACCAAGAAAGAAATGCTGGACCGCCAAAGAAATCATCCAAATCTGAATTGCTCATGTTGAATTTCTCCTGGAAAATAAATATTACTTCAGCATCTATAAAATTTTTGTGAGAATACTAAACCACTAGCACGATAATGAGAAGAGGATATAGTGAGCTAATGAAAGAATTATAGTTGTGGGCAATGTTGTGAGTGTTTACTTGCCAGGGAAAAAAACACTGCCTGATATTAAACAAACAAACAAAAGATAACATTACCAGTCAATAAAACAGTAGGAATTTCACATAAAAAAGAAGTGCAACCGAGAACTAAGTTACTATCTAACTGCAACAAAACTACTGTATTCTATAAGACGATCAGATAGGAGGTAACTACACATGTTCACGAGTGATCAGATGGCAATGGGCACCAAAGATATATATCCAAACAGATTGACATGTACAAGCTTGCATGAAAATTAATACTATCTCTGGCCCTTAAGGGGACACCTCCAAGAAAGAGCTACTTGGGCATAGCAAGGTCTCACAATTTGTTGGTGTTCTAAGAATCTGTTTAAGTATAATGTCTAAGAAAATTATAAATATGACATATAACTTGTTTTCTGACGCACAATTTCTTTAACAGAGTAAAATAACATCCTCATGGTGCTGCTTATTAAATTTTATTAATTATGATTAAGGACTAGTCTAAAGATGCATTTCAAGAATTGTCTATTTGTGATTTGGAGCATTAGAAAAAAGAAATCCTAAGAAAGTTTCCTCAAACAGCAAAGAGATGTTAAAACGTCAAACACATGCCAAAAGTTACGTAAGACCTAAGGCAAAGAAGAGGACCTGGAAAACTTTCTGCCAGATTGCCTCTTGTCCTGTGAATGCAAGTGGTAAATTTACACCCTGCAGAGCCATCCAATCAATTTCCTTTTCCCATCTTTTCCAGTCCCACCAAGCAAAAGAATCTTCCAAAAATAGATAAAATAAGATTGTGTGAAATATAATTTTCTGGTACCCAACCCTAATATTTCAATCCACATACACCCAGAAAAACATAGGGCGACTTGAAAGTAGCTTACAGCTAGACGTAACAGCATTTTGATAATAGCTCCACGGAATAGGCCTCTTAACTAAAATTCCAGTATCATAAACACGTGGGAGAAATCCTGCTTTTGGTACAGAAAATAATTGCGAGCCACCAGTTTTGTCCCAAGATATATGTGAACCACACCAATGCTTCAAGTACCAGTGAAGACCAGCGACGACCTCCACTCCAGTCGTCCCAGCAAGTCTGGTGACAATTGAAACTCTTGTAATCATTTTCTAAGCTTCACCAAGTTAGCTTTGACTTCTATTTCAATGTGTACAATAGATACCATTAAATTGCATGTATTGCAATTCTACTGAGGCTGATATATAATAAACAACTTAATTGCGAACTTCTTTGCTGTTAAATCTGACTATTAAATTATCGCTAGTCCACTGGTTCCAAGATATTCTAATAATACAGCAATATAGCTCGTCTGCTGAAGCCTGAATGTGAGGCTAAGACATTCTAAAACAAGCAAGTAAATGAAGAAATTAAAAACGTACAAGATTTCAGGATCCCCGGGTCTTCTGAATGAAGGATGGTTTCTGATCATGAAACAATATTCACCACCACATTGCCCCTGTTGATTCGTTGAAAACAGATAAGGTATAAGTGTCGTCAGTGGCGTACGGATATACAAGAAATTATATATTAAAAAAAAAACGATACGTCAGTGGCGAGAAGATAACAAGTTAACAACCACCTGCGGACCAAATGAAGTAACGGGGCAATTCAATTTTGTGGAAACTTAAACAAAAAAAATGAAAAATCGTATAAACTCAAAAACCTTGGAGACAATTCGGAAGTCGAAGCTGGATGAATGAGAAGGAAGCAAGCGGTGAAGAACGGCGCGAGCGGCAGCTTCCTGGACGGAAGCCGGAGCCTTCTCCCGGTCTTGAATTTCAAGAAGGCGGGAGATGGAGTCAACACCAACGGTGGAAGACAGGGCCGATGAAACAAATGAACAGAACGTGAAGACGAAGAGCAGGAAAAAGGCGGGAAAATTTGCCTCCATGAGTATGGCAGAGACGAAAATGCAGGAGGAAGAGCAACAAGTGAGTAGTCCGCTGAAAGAAGAAGATGAAGAATCGAGTGAAAGGGAGCGTATAGATTCTCGGCGAAGCGGTGTAATCGCTGAACGACAGATTCGAAGGCCGGCCGAGTCGAGTAAGAGTAAGACAACTAAGGGCCCGTTTGGTACGCAGAATCTATGGGAAAGGAAAGGAAAATTACAGTTTTCCTTCGTTTGGTACACAGAATCCACCAATCTTCCCGGAAAACTATCTTCCCGGACCCACCCCAGGCCCACCAATCTTCCCACATATGTGGAAAGATCAAATCCCTCCAAATTTGGAAGGATTTCACCTTTCCCACGCCACTATTCACACTTTTGACAAATTTACCCCCGGGCCCACCTTCTTTTTTATTTTAAATTATTACTTTTGAGGGTTAAATAGACATTTCTTGATTCTTTACCGACTACCACCCCTTCATTTTCTTCCTACCAAACAACTCATCTTCCCTCAAACCATCTTCCCTCATTTTTCAAAATCTTCCCTTCCCTTCCTTTCCTTCCTTTAAATTCCTTTCCCTCCTTAAATTTTCCCCGTACCAAACAGGCCCTAATAAATGAATGTTTAATTTGCCGCTATTTATGTCCGTTTGTCCAGGACTGCAGGTATTTCACCTATAAATATTTCAATCTCAATTTTCATTGTTTACAAGTAAAAAACTTCGTAGTACAGTATGTTGTTTAGTTGTTATTTCACTTATTTGTATGCATCTTTTTTTCTGGCGAACCTTTTGTATGCATCTTCAATGATTTTTTAATACACCTATCCATCTGTAACTTTTAGATAATTATCTGCAATTTTTAGACAAGAGGTTTAAACTTCTCACGTTGCATGAGAAAAAGAATTCCTACAAACACATGAAATAGTGAGGCCCACATATATATAATACTAATTATATATATATATATATGGATTCTATCATTTTATATGTGTGTGAGATAAGAAAACATTTCTGCAACACGAGAAGTATTTTTCCCTTTAACAATTATCTAACACTTGATGAATCTGCAACCTCCTTCCATGGCATTTATGAAGATTCCCAGTCATTCAAAAAGCTATATGCCAGAGTTAGCCTTAACGTAAATCCGGGTAAAACTCCTTAGATATATTTATCTTGTACACTATAAATTACGTTGTAAAAATATCTTCTACCACTAACACAACAAATACATGAGGGTTTCTAGCTTCTGTGTAATTCAAACTTATAACCTTATAGTTATGAGTCAGTCCTTTTACTTACTAAATTAACTTTATTTACAAAAATCAAACCTTTTCTTTCCTCCACTTGGGTCAGAAAATGGGCAATCAGCGCTTTTATAAGAACTCACCTATATCTACCATCATTTGGCATAAACTTTTATTTTTAATATGTGAATTTTTTCTCTCTTTTGTAAAAGTTATTTTTAGAATTTTTTGCAGACTATCTTCCAATTATGTTTGTTTTTATGCTCTGTTTGTAAACCTTTTGATTAGATAATATCATTTTATTTAAAAAAAATATCTAACACTTGATAAGAACATACCAACGGATTGAAGTTGACGCATCAAGTTTGAATCTTGTGATAAAAAGATTCAACTGTATTTGAAAGAAATTAACCCATAATGAAACTCAACTTAAATTAGTCAAACTATAATATTTAAATTAAAATTTAATAATATTAATAAAGATATAAAATAGGGAATCTTATTTGGTCAAATATTTTAAAAAATAAAATAATATCACACCATCCACCATGCTATAAACTTAGAAGTTCTTACAGTTTCCAAAAAATAAAAATATTTCGATTGGCTTTTTGTTTGTTTGTTTATGGGACAAAGCATCATAAAATAGCATGTGTTAGTTAAAATGTTGCTGTATGACATGTTGCCTACCCATAAAATGATCATGAATATCATTATAGAATATATATAATGTATAACTAACATTAACTATCTACAAAAAGAGTAGGAGTATCAATTACCCATCCTATTCTTAATATAAGATATATTTATTTAATTTGATAAGATCAATTAAGAAAATTGATTAACTTAGTGAATATAACATGTATTACCTAGTCACCTTTACTTTCTCCTTCCCTTTTTTTTTTTTAATTGTTGTTGAGAGAATATCAATAGAAGCAATTTAAGCGAATTAGAAAAATATTGAGAAATATAAAAATTTTGCCATATATTTAAAATCAAACTCAACCCTCCAATATATTTTTTATATTAACGACCGTTAGGGAGTATATTTTAAAACTATGTCGCCGGCCACATTGAATGAAAACCATCCAATCGTTTTTTCCCCCCCTTTGGTTGAGGATGGTTTAACCTGGGCTTCTTGCAGAGTAGAAAGCCCAAGATTGACCCAAAGTTTGAGAATAGAAGAAGCCCAATTCATGTACTAACCATTTCGGCCCCGTACGTGTGTCGTACCATCCGTAATCACCCGATGTGGGACTATTTGTCGCTCCTTATATTTGAGTCGCTTCCTTCTTTATGAAGATATGCAGAAAAGAACAAAACCAAAAAAGAAACCACCGTCTTTCAGCATTCCCAGCTGCCCTTTATTTTGTGGTCTTTCAGTTTGATGTGGGCATTACAGGAATAAAGAGAGGTGGGTTATCATTTTCTGTCACAAAAAGGCGAGATAGTGCCTCCAAATTTTGGCATTTTAAATTGGCAAGACCAAAGCAATGATCAATAATCTCTCACTATACAATTTTAAAACTGTATAGTGCAAATTGGTGAATGGTGTCATGGCTAGATAGACAAAATAATCCTGTCCACTAGTTAACCCTCCACTCTTGACGGCTCAATCCTTGCTGGATTCATGTCCTCAGTGACGTGAGCTCAAACCAAATCAATCTTCTCCACTGCCACATGCAATAAAGAGTGCTTTTGACGAAGTAAAAATGAGAAGTGCAATAAATGGTAAATCTCGATCTATATGATTTTTCCTGGATGGGTAATATTTGTGTCACTTTATTATATACTATTTTCCGAAGAATACTTCACTCTCAACAAACAAACACACCATGGGAAAATGATGAAGAGCAAGAGTACAAGATAGCACAACAACACATAATGGCATAATAATCTTTCTAGAGAGCAACACTTGGATCAGCAGTATTTTGCCAAAGACAGAAAAAGAGAGATTGATTGATTTGAATGAGGAGAGCGCCACTAGCTGAGAGCAAGATCACATGCCCTAGTTTCTATACATGTCTGTTTGCTGAAGATCATGCAACTTTTAAAGGCCACAAATACTTTTACGTGTGGACAGGCAGTGAAAAAGATACGAGGAAGAGATCAAATAAAGAATAATGAAATATCACTCTCAGGATTTATTGCAGGTGTTTGCGCACCTGCCTGCAAGTGTGTCATCCATGGGGCCAACTAATTAACCAGAGACACAAATAATTATGAAATGATAGGTTTCTGGTTTGCAACTTGATGGATCTCTGTGGGGGTTTCTGCTTTGTCTATTTAGTGCTCCCACTACCCCATCCATTTGTTGTTCTTGGATGTTCTGAAATGCTGTCCAAAAAGTTATGGAGGAAAAGGCTCTTCTCCACTTGAATATGGAAAAAGAAAGGGGGGAAAAAAACTGTACCGGCTTCAACACACACACATACATGATAACTACTTTTCGAATCCTATTTAAAAAGATAGAGAACTTCAACACATATACAAGATAACTACTTTTCTAATCCTATTTAAAAAGATAGATAAAGAGTAATTTTTACTCCATTCATTAGCATATAATATATTGTTTATATTGCAATTTACCCTTCGAACGTGATGTTATATTAAAGAAGGGATGCAGTGTAACTTGCCTTATTAAATTTATAGTATAAATGTACAATTTTTCCTTTAATTTATTATTTTGTATATTATTATTTTCTTGTAAAGTGTAAAAGTATTAAGTTTTAAGATAAAGTTAATGTGATTAAGGTTAATTGCTTAATTATAGTAAAATATGTGTTTGAAATTTCTATAGGTTAGAGAAATCAGTGAATTTAGTTATTTATAGAAAAATGTGTTACACGTACTTTTTCTATAAAAAAAAAATAATTTGCATTGAAATACTCATTTGATATGTTTGATACATGGGAAAAGTTTAAGAAAAAGCTTATATATAAAATTATGAGATAGAATGAATTAAAATCTTATATTTAAAATCAGAACAAATTTCTCTGCAAGCTCTTGCAGCTAGGATTGCATCGGTAAGGATTTTATTCTTGTTGCCAAAGAGTGAGTATTTTTGTTCTGAATGAGTAATTATTTACAAATTATCTATATGATTGTTCAATTTTGTATTTCCTGTAGTAGTTTATGGAAGCTTTAATTTCTTAATGAAACTTAACATTTTTTTTGCCATCAATTAAACTAAACATCCACTCCTAGCATGATGCACTCTCGACCGCATATCGCCACTAAATATCTATATACACGTCACCAAATTCTTTGAAATAATTTTAGTAAAAAAGTTTTAAACATAAATATATATCCTTCTCTTGTCTCTCTTCCTCTTCGAGACTCATGTTATCTTGCTGTGTATACTTTCTTTAATTGGCTGTGGCCCTGCCCTGTCAAATAATTAGTGACTCACTGACTTCCGAGGCTAAATTAAATGATAAATTCAACCGAGTTCTTTTGGTTTTATAGGTAATGAATGCTGTCTGATTTTCCCACGGAATAATTTCGTGGATAATTCCATGAGAAAAAAAATAGATAAATTTAATGTAAAAATCAAAATTATGATATCAATAGCCACATAAAAATTTAAAAATTATTTTTTCCATAACCATTGTCGAAATTATGATATACTATATGTAATTTCTTAATAATATCAATATGCATATCTAATCTTAAATATAAAGCATGTTGACTTCTTTTGGAGATATTAAAAAAGCTAAATAAGTTAGTTAATCATAGTATATATTTTGTACCATTTGATTTTATATATATATATATATATATATATATATATATATATATATATATCAATTTATAAGTCCGTCAAAGTAATTTAATATAAAAAAGATAAATATCAATACGTTAAAGTAATTTGTTTAGCTTTCTTAATCTCTCTAAAAAAGTCGACTATGTCTTATATTAAGAACCAAAGTAGTATTACAAATAAAATAAAATAAAAAAATAATATATAATACACATATATATTTTCCAAATATATATACATATAAATTATTAGTTATTAATTAGTGTTAATTAAATATAAAACTTAATTTCAGAAAATGGACAAAAATATATATGAAAATTTATTTAAGATGTAAAAAAAAAAATTGGTTTAAAATTAATTTATATTAAAAAGTATAAGAATATGTAAAAATTATTTTATATTGCTATTAAATTTATATTTAGTTTATTTATATATAATATTGCTAATATATATTTGCAATAATATTACGCCAAAGCTTTCCAACCCAACAAGTAAGGCTTCGTGTGCCTGTAATTAAGAGCGCGGGTTCGAACAAGCTCATGGGTTTAAAGAGGAGATGCATCAATATATATATATATATATATAAACTCACCTCCACTCCGTCATGTATCACCTTTATTTATGGCCCCACTGATGATGGGGATAGAATGTTGTGCTGGCAGGAGGTCCGAAGAATCAGTAACAACATTAGGAGCTCTTGGTTGTGTTTGGGTGATTTTAATGATATTCTATCCCAAGAGGAGAAGTGTGGTGGCCTTCCTAGAGCTTGGAGGAGGATTCTTAATTTCAAAGGTTTTGTGACTGACTGTGAATTAGAAGATTTGGGTTACAATAGCCCCTGTTTCACCTGGTGTAATAATCGTGGTAGCCCAAATACTATCCATGAACGTATTGATAGGGTCCTGGGAAATTTGCAGTTGCGAGAGAAATTTCCTTCTCTCCAGGTTTTCAATATTGATCCGGCTAGGGCCTCTGATCACCATCTTTTGTTTGTCCAATGCCAGTATGACAATTATAAGAAGAACAGGGCTTTTCCCTTTGAAGCCGCTTGGGCTTCTCATGGTCACTTTCTTCAGCTTATCAAAGCTAGTTGGCAGAACTTGCCTGGGTAGAATGTTTCTTTTATGGAGTCTTTCCTAAACAATATGAGGCGGTGCAGGGTGAATTTAATTTCGTGGAGTAAGAAAGAATTTCCCAACAATGTGAAGAGTATCGCTCTCTTGAAGACCCAGCTGGCTGATCTGGCGCCTAGAGACCGTACCCCTGAAGTTGCTAAAGAGATTCTGGAAGCAAGAGGGGAACTAGATAGATTACTAGAGCTTGAGGAATAGTATTGGTGGCAGCGCTCTCGGGTCAATTGGCTTGCAGCTGGGGATAGAAATTCTCGATTCTTTCATGTTGCGACTATCAAAAGCAGACAGAGGAACCGAATTTCTTGTATCAAGGATGATGAGGGTAACTGGCTAATGGAGAAGGGGGCGATTTCACAGAATATTGCTAACTTTTTCCAAAATCTCTTTGCTTCCTCCGGTGCCAATTCAATGGATGCTGTTTTGAACTATATCGACCCTAAAATCTCTGAGGATATGAATCAAAGCCTTATGTCACCGGTTTCAACGGAGGAGATTAAATCGGCGGCATTTAGTCTTGGGAGTACAAAGGCACCGGGACCTGACGGCTTTTCTGGTAAATTTTATCATTCTGCATGGAATGAAATTGCTAATACTGTGTGTTCTATGGTCAATGATTTTTTTGCAGGTCGCTCTGTTTTAGATGGAATTAATATGACTAATATCACTTTAATCCCTAAGATTCATAAACCGGAGCATGTTTCTCAGTTTCGTCCCATTGGCCTATGTAATTTTTCATATAAAATTATCTCAAAAATCATGGCCAACAGGATGCGCCCTTTACTAGATGTGTGTATTTCTCAGAATCAAAGTGCATTTGTTCCTGACCGCTGCATTCATGATAATATCATTATTGCACATGAGGTGTACCACTACCTTCGACGTAAGTATTTTGGTGGTAAGTATGAATTCGCCCTTAAGATGGATATGAGCAAAGCCTATGATCGGGTTGAATGGGATTTCATTGAGAATGTCTTATTATGATTTGGTTTTTGCTCGGAGTGGGTGTCTCTTATTATGAAATGTGTGCGATCTGTTAGTTTAAATATCTGTTTATCTGGTGAAAATATTAATTCATTTAAGCCTAGCAGAGGTATTCGCCAGGGAGACCCCCTCTCCCCATATCTGTTCATTATTGTTGCAGAGTTGCTTTCTCTAATGATAAGCAAGAGCCAGATTGATAAGCGGTTGATAGGTATTAAATTGAGTAATGGGTGTCCAGTTCTTACTCACAGTTTCTTTGCTGATGATGCCTTCTTATTCATGCGTGCTAGTCATAAAAATTGCATTTACTTGGCTAATATTCTGGATTTGTACTGTGCAGCCTCAGGTCAGGTTATTAATCTGCAAAAGTCTAGTATCTTTTTCTCCTCTAACAGTTCTCTTGCAGTGAAAAGTATGGTGTGTGGTGTTTTACACATCCCAGCTACGGAGGATCCTGGAACTTACCTAGGTATTCCGAGCATTTGGGGGAAATCAAAGACTCAGGCCCTGGCATACATCAGAGAACGAGTAGCGAACAAGATCCAGGGATGGAGCCATTCCCTCCTCTCATTTTTCGGCAGGGAAGTAATGATCAAAGCTGTTATCCAGGCCATTCCTATTTATCCGATGAATTGTTTCAAATTCCCGGTCAAGACCTGCAAGGAGATAAACAGTCTTATAGCTAATTTCTGGTGGGATGACAATGTCTTTGGAGGCAAAACTCATTAGAGATCATGGGGTGCTATGACCAATAGCAAGGGTTCAGGAGGCATGGACTTTAGGGACCTATTATCGATGAATGATGCTCTCTTAGCAAAGATGGCATGGAGACTCTTGCAGAGGCCTAATGATCTTTGGGCTCGGGTGATTAAGAGTGTGTACTTCCCAGAACAGGAGTTTTTAGATGCGGAGATAGGCTACAAGGCCTCTTGGTGTTGGTCCAGTATCTTGGCGGGCAGAGATTTTCTAAGGAAGGATTTGATGTGGGACATTGGAGATGGATCAGCTGTCAGAATTTGGGGTGACCCTTGGGTTCCCGGTGATATCTTTCCGGCTAGACCTCGTACTACTGATATTCCAATTATTGCTGATGGTAGAGTCTGTGACCTGATACTTGATGGGCAGTGGAACCTTTCGCCATTTGTCCATATGTCTCTGCTGAAGTCAAAGAGGCTATATATAAAATCCCTATCCCTTCTAATGGATTGCAAGACAAATTAGTGTGGATGAGCGCCAGGGATGGAGTGTATTCGGTAAAGATGGGTTATCATCGGCGGAAGCGTAGGATTCCTGTTAATGTGGATCGAGCAGGCTCGTCCATTGTAATTCCCTCCCGTGGTTGGAATATGGTTTGGAAAATTAATGTGATCCCTCGTGTTCAGCAATTCATATGGAGACTTCTGAGTTCTGCTGTTGCCACCAAATATGCTCTGATGCGAAGAAGAAGGGCCAAAGATAGTCAGTGCCCAATGTGTGAGAATGCTGAAGAAACTATTGAACATGTCTTTTTCCACTGTCCATGGACCCGATACATCTGGTTTGGTTGTTCGCTCAGTGCGAGAGTTGATGCCTCCAGAGTCTCTAATTTTAAAAGATAGTGGATGGAGACGTCAAAATCGCCCCTTCTAAGTAAGCACGACCTTGCTCTAATTTGCTGGCTCTTGTGGTATATATGGAAGGATCGAAATGAGATGCTTTTTAACCACAAGCAGCCTAATCCTGGTACAGTTATAGAGTTGGCTCAACGTTGTCATTGTGAGTTTAGGGCCATTGGTGCGATTAGGGTGGATGAGCAGTTAGAGTCGAGGGGCTGTGATAGTCCTGGCTCTAGATGGTCTCCGCCAGCACTTGGTGGCTTTAAAATTAATTGTGATGGAGCCTTTTATTCTCATGATAGTGGTGCTGCTATCGGGATTATCTGTCGGGATTTTAATGGCTTTTTTAAATGGGGTTTTGTGGACAAGGTCAAATCTATTTCTGCCTTTATGACTGAGGCCTTAAACCTTAAGAGGGCTTTGCAGTTGGCTATTGACTTGGGTCATGATAAGGTGGTTTTTGAATTAGATTGTCTACCTCTGATCTCTTGTGTTGATTCCAAGTCTCCAGACATGTATGATTGGAGATGCAGAAGTATTATTCGAGATGTTATTGGTCTTCTGAATTCTAGGGTTGGGTTCTCCGTGTCCTTTTCCCCGAGAGGGGGAAACCGTGATGCGGATCTCCTAGCAGCTGAAGCTTATAAAGGGGTGCACCCTATGGGGTGGGTTTCGCAACCAACACCCACTTTGTTATCTCTTCTAACTTTGGAGGCTCAGAAGACTGATGCGGGATTGTGTATTACTTTGTGTCCTGACCATTATGTGGATGGTGGCTAGTTTGTATTCGCTTTGTGTCTGTTTCTTTTATTGGTGGCTTGTTGTATTTCCTTTTGATGTATCTTTCTCTGTTGGGTTTTCTATTGTCAGTGTTGTTACGTTGCTTTGTTTTCACTTTGTACTGGATCCGTTGAATGTTCTCACTTTTCAATTTATGAATTCTCCTTTTGACCAAAAAAAAAATATATATATAAACTCATCCCTTCAAGCCATCTGATAACGGCTTATGTACGATTCCTCTCACAGATTACTATTCATAAGCCAATCACAATTTATCGCGCTGCGCGCATAAGCCGTTCCTATCTCCAATTCCCCCATTTGAAATTCAAATTCAAATGACTCATCTTGATATAGGCACCATGGATTTGACGTGACATAAAAAACCTACTCCGTTTCCATTTATCTTCCTTGACATCTTCTCTCACCATAACGCCTCCTCCTTTGTCATCTCTTCCAAAATGAATGGCCAGCAAGGCGACCGTCTTGACCAGAGGGAGAGCGAGATCAGGAAGGACAAGGTAGGAGAGTGACACACTGTTGTTTGTTAGTAGAGGGAGAGAAGAGAACGTGATAGTAGAGGCGGCTTCTCACAGTTCGCTGCTCCACCTTCGATTGAGCTCACGCCACTCACCACTTCCTTCTTTCCTATAGTGCATCTAAATCAGAGAAGGTACCAATTCTCGCTCAACTAAAACGAGAACTATTGAGACTATTGGCGACAAAAATAGACCAAGGGTCGAGCGTGACGCTTCGGAAAGTGAGATAAGGGTTTCAGAATTTGATTCCGAGGTAGAGGATCTTGGAGGAAATGGCCGAGCTTTCTCAACGGGTGACGTATCAGGAGCGTCCATTGCTACCTTCTGATTTACAGAAAATAACAATCAATTTCGAGTCATAATCTTAATGTGTGAGGACTTCCTTTCTTCATTATTTTCTTTTTTGTTAAGATTTTGTTTGTAGGCCTACCAAGGGTATGGTGCATTATTAAATAATACATAAGGAAATCTACTTTTCAAGGGCGGAATATGCATATGGGCTGCTTCTTATCCGAGGAATTTAGCATCTGTTAGATCTGGGGCAGCTGTAATGTGCAAATATTGAACTCTGAATATATGTGTACATATTGAAATCTGGGGACGTTTACAGAGCTTACAATCGTGGGATTCTGGATATAACATAAATGCAGAAAGCAATAAGAAGGGAATAACAGAAAAGGTGATCTATCAGAAATCACAGAGAGAGAGGATCCATTCCATTCTATTCACGCCTCCTAATGTCATAGTCTTGTCTTCTTATATCTTCACTCGTCTTCCAATTCTCTTAGTCTAAAAGGCTTTTTCCTCATCCAAGTGCTACGTCTTGCTTGGGCTATTATTTGTTTTGGGCCCGTAGCTTCATGATCCACATCCATTGGCTACTGGTCCATTACAATACCCCCTACTGAAAGCAAACCTTGTCTGCAAGGTTCAAATCCGGGTAAAGAACGGACAGGTCATCATGAGATTCCCACGTGGGAACAGAAAAGGCATCCTAACGAATCAAATATTGCTGTACTGGATGACCGTTGTGAGTAATGGTACGGTGTTGAAGTACGTCCAATGGTGAACAAAGTGGTCCCTCGGGCAGTGTCGACAATGGTAAAGGGAGATATGGGGTACCATGTTGATCGCCATGGAATTTCTTTAAAACAGAGATATGAAAAATTGGGTGAATACGGCAAGTGGAGGGAAGATCAAGTCGATATGCAACTTGGCCGACACGTTCAGTGATCTGGAAGGGTCCAAAATATTGCATGGACGATTTATGGTACTTGCGGAGGTGAACCGAATGTTGCCGGTACAGCTGGAGCTTGACGAGAACCCAGTCATGTACCTTAAATACTGCATCTGTGCGTCTCTGGTCAGCATAAAACTTTTGGCGTTGTTGGGCCTGATGCAAGTTACGTTTTAACACGTCCAATACTTCATCGCGTTGACGTAACTGGGTAGCAATATCAGCGGGTACATCATCCATCGGAGTATTACGTAAAACAGGGGGCGGATCGCGGCCATACACCACCTTGAACGGAACCATGCCGATGGAAGAATGAAAAGCAGAGTTGAACCAGAATTCAGCCCAGGGTAGATAAGCAAGCCAACGACGGGGATACGAAGATATATAGCAGCGAAGGTATAGTTCGAGACATTTATTCAGAGCCCTGGATTGGCCATCGGTTTGCGGGTGATATGCAGAACTGAGACACAGATGGGTCCCTTGTAATTTCATTAGATGACGCCAGAAGGAACTGGTGAAAGCTTTATCCCTATCGGAAACAATGGTCTTGGGAAGACCATGTAGGCAAACAACGTGTTGCAGAAAAGAGTCGGCGACAGTCTGACTGGAGTACGTGGCTGGTAATGGAGCGAAATGGGCGTATTTAGAGAGCCGATCAATGACGACCATAATCACCGAGTATCCTTTGACCAAGGGTAGGCCAGTGATAAAGTCCTTAGCCACATCTTCCCATATGCGAACTGGGATGGGTAAAGGATTGAGTAAACCTGATAGGTGCAAGTGAGAGACCTTGGCTTGTTGGCAAATGGAGCAATTGCGGACATAGAGGTGAATGCTTTGGTGCATTTTCGTCAAAATAATCAACGCTTTTACGAACAGCTTGAGTATTGCGTGTCAAATGATGTCGCGCTTTAATGAGACACGACGAACCACCTCCTAGGTATGATATGGTGAGAGGTTTGGATTGTGTTGAGACTTGAGATGTGAAAGGATGGACTGTAGGAGGTGGTTTGCATTTTACAGTTTCGAGTTGGGCGAGGTTGTTTTGGTAACTTGACTCATTTCTGGCTTATTCAAGAGAGATATTTGTATTAGTTTATATAATAATCTGATCTCATCCCAAGCACGTATCTAGGAGCTCATCCTACTGCCCAAAGATGATGAGGTTGGATAATTATGAGTAATAATTTAAATAAGTAATTAACTAATGGCATGGTGGTAGGAGTATAAAAATCAGGTCCGGGTCGGGTCGGGTCGGGCATCTCAATCGAGTCAAGAGAGATGGGAAATGGACCCGAAGGTGTGGTTGTTTATGGATTAAGAAATTAAAGAGAGAAGGAAGTCGTGGTTGGGAGATTTATGGAGGTGAGAAGAGAAGAAATGATGCTGGCATTGCTCTCTCTCTTCCCCCTCCATACGCCTTCCTCTTTGTCGTGGCCATCATCTCTCTCTCTCCAAGATTGTCATCCTCATATTGCACAACGAAACTCGATCTCTTACCTCTAGTAATCTTCTCAAATATCTTGGCCTTATAATTTTCCGAGATCAAGCAAGCAGGATTTTTGCACTGATTGTAGAAGCAGCATGGGAGGTAATTTTCCCAAAAGGAGCCATCGAAGGAGATTTTTGGGAAGATTTTTTTTAAAAAAATGGTAAATCTTATTCAGAAAAAAAGAGAAAAAAAAGAGGTGGGTGCCACATAGATATGCCATGTCAGTTAACTAACGTATGATCAACTAAGCAATTAACGGTGAGAGCAACATTGCTATGTTTTTAGACTTTCAGAACGACATTGAGACCAAAAAAACTTCCAGACAATACTACTCATTAGCGTATACTTCTGGGGTGATTTGCTAGTTAACCCTAATTTTTATAATTGATTGAGCTAAAAAATTATGAACGCCCTAAATCCAAGAGATTATAGCTGGATTCAGTCTTTGATTCATCTCAGTAGGCATCATTCCTTTCTTTTCCTTTCTATGGCCAAAACAAAAATCCTTTATGGGTTCGATTAAGGACATATGGATCCAATTTAATACTTGCAGAGAGATGCTGAAAACATGGGCTACTTTGGGTGAGAACAGTTTAATTGCAATTGAAAAAGACTGAAAGCAGAGGAAGGAAGGGGGGATTGCCTTTAAAAAAAAAAAAAAGCACTTTTGTGCTTTATAACATAAAATTTCTTTTACATATTTACTTTGTACAATGCAAAATCACTTAAAAGAGAGAGAGAGAGAGAGTAAGAAATCGAATTCTCCGCGATATTATAGGATCATTCAATCAAAGAAGACCCTAAAGCTCATGTTACCTTGAAGCTCTGTTGCAACCATCTGGCATGTACTTGCATTCCAGCCTCAGTTAAAGCAATCAAAGAAGACTGATACAGCCTCTCATCCAATCCTGTTCCTTCCATCTTCATGTCCATTAATAGTCTTACCAGTTCATCAACTTGTTCCACCTTTGAGAACACCATCACCATTATACCTGCCATAGCCCTATCAATTTCCCCACCATTCATTCTATACTCCTTGAAGGACTTTATGCACTTTTCAAGCCTCCCTCATTAGGTATATTGTAACATCCTGAATTTTGAATCTAATATCTTGAACATAAACCTATTTTGGGAAGACTAGTAGGCTCTATTTTCAGAAAGTGATAAATTTGAAATCAGTATTTTTTTTGGGGACCAGTGAATATTATTTACTATTTGTGCATAGTGATTTACTATTTGTATAGTATTACTATTCATCGCGGGACCCACGGCCAAAATAATTCTGCAAACTTTCCCGTGAATGACAATTGCTCGTGAATTTTGGAAAAAAATTGTCAGCGGGACCCACGTAATAATAATTTACTATTTAATTTATAATATTATATTATTAAAAATTTTTAAAACTTTCACGAGGGCGGCTGAAGTTCACGGGAGGTTTTCTTTTTAGTTTTTAGGAAAATTACGTAAAACGACCCAGAGACTAAAATTACACTTAAAGACCCATTTTCCAACTATAAATAGACCTTTCATTTCATTTCATTCTTCACAACTTCTAAGAGCCATAGAGAGAGGTAGAGAGAGAGAGAGAGTAGAGATATTTGCTTGAGAGTTATAATAGCTGGTTGGTGATTCGGGTATTAGCAAGTAACAGGTAACTCTGAATATTCTTCCTTATACTTGTGAATTATGTATGATTATAAATTTGTTTGTTTACTATTTTGGCAAGAATATTTAGAAAATATTTATGGTTTTAAGATCTGGTGTGGGAACTTTGACTTGCAAATCTGCAGAGGTACTATTTATACGTACGTTACTATTCACATATACCGTATTTACTATTCATTTTTACTATTCATGTATACCGTATTTACTATTCATGTATACCGTATTTACTATTCATGTATACCGTATTTACTATTCATTTTACTATTCACATATACTGTATTTACTATTCACATATACCGTATTTACTATTCATTTTACTATTCACATATACCGTATTTACTATTCACGTATACCGTATTTACTATTCATGTTACTATTCATGTATGCCGTATTTACTATTCATGTTACTATTCACGTATACCATATTTACTACTCATTTTACTATTCATGTATATACCGTATTTTACTATTCACAGATACGCATAGTATTTTACTATTCACAGATACGCATAGTATTTTACTATTCATAAATACGCATATCAATATATATAATGGTATAATAATGCATTATTTTTGAGTAAATACATTCATCATGGCGGTTGTATTGTGATGGGTGGAGTAAGGAGGGAATTGAATGATAAGAATTGTTTATGCCACCACTCGGTGCACAGTGGATGGTACTTTTCAGGGCCCCATCTTCCATGTTTTCCTCTGGCCGGGATTTCATTGGAGATGTGGGACATGTGACACCTCCTTAGTTGTTATTTTAAAGGAGGGAAGCCATAGTCCAGATTTAAGCTCTATACCTTTGGCCGGGTGTATCTTAAGTTTTGGTGAGCTTGAAACCATCCAGTCAAATGAATGAGTTTCTATTGGACTATATGTTAGCCTATGGTTCCAGTCAGCGGTATACGGTTGGAAGGGGATATAAGGGAGGCTGCATACTGCATAGTGCATTCTGAATTATTCAATAAAGAATGATGAGTATTTTATAAAGATATTTGATGTGAACTACTGTATATCTAAAAAAATATCTGTGTATATTATATCCATTTTTTTTTTTACTATCTACTATTTATGTCATATGTAATTTGCTCGGGTAAGGTAGAAATATTCAGTAGTTACTGAGACGTGGAATCTCATCCCATATTAACATTTTTCAGGTGATTATTCTAGTAGAGAGCAAGGGAAGGCACCTATGGAGTGAGCTCTGGAAGCTCTTTTGATCTCCAATAGATTATGTTATGTTATTATATTTGCCATGAACCTAATACTTCCGTTTTGTATTAAACTCTGAAATATTTTCTGGAATTTATTCTGATTATGTATTACGGGTTTTATTCGAAATGGTAACATTGTAAAAGGATTTGGATATTGTTGAACTCTTTTGAAGGTATTTTCAATATTTTGACCAAGTTTTTGGGTATTAAAATTGTGGTGTTACATTTTTTGGTATCAGAGCTAAAGGTTCCATGGCAATTTTGTTTATTTTCTAAAGTGATTTCTTAAAATTTTTTTTAAAAAGTTCGTGGCAAATTAAATATCATAACATGAGCACTTCCCTTTGTTAGATTTAGAATTTATTTAGCTATTTTTATTTGTTTAGTGTCCTTATAGTATTAATCATAGGAGGAGATAATGGCAAGAACCCGAAGAACTAATTCAACCTCTGCCTCATCCCAAAGAGATCTCCCTCCGCATCAAGATGGTCCCTATCCTCAGGATAACAATGCCCTTTTGGCAGAGTTACGAGACGTCATCTTGGAGATGAGAGAGAAAGTGAATAGACACGAGGATGAACTAGCAAAAGGAAGAGGCCAAGGTGGTAAGGAAGGAAAGGAGAAGGCTCTGGAAGTCACACCTTCTGACCATCAATCAAGGGGAGGAAGTCATTCTCGCACTGAAGATGGAGGTAGTAGCGGTTCTCATTCTCAGTATCATCCCTTACCTATTACTGAGGTTTGGGAAAAATTTCGGAAGTTTACTCCACCGATGTTCGAGGGGAAGCTAGATCCGATTGCAGCACTGGAGTGGCTGAAGCGTGTAGAAAAGATTTTCAGAGTTATCGAGATTAGCTCACAACAAAAGGTGATGGTTGCTGAACAATTGTTGCAGAAAGCAGCTGAAGAATGGTGGGAAAGCACCAAAACAAAAGGAAATGCTGAGATGACGTGGGAAGAGTTTAAGGAAAAGTTCGAAAATTATTACTTTTCCCCTTCAATCAGAATAGAGAAAGAAACTGAATTCCTCACATTCAGGCAAGGGGAATTACATGAAGACGAATTTATTACTCGCTTTTTAGAGTTGTCTAAATTCTGCGGATATTCACAGAACAACTCTAAATGGTTGAGTGCTCGATTGGTTGAAAAAGCTAGGCCAGACCTAAAAACAGCTCTATCACCGTTCCTTGATGAAACAAGGGATTTTGAAGAAATATGCGACAAACTGCGCACGATAGCAAGGAACAAACGAGAAGAGGAAGCTGAGAAGATGAAGGGTTTTCAGGCCAGATCTACACACCTCATGAGACCAACGGGAGGAGTTACTAAGAAGCAGAGTCACAACTTCAGTAATGTGAATACGCGGTTTAGCCAACCATCCAGAAATCACTTTGGTGGACCATCGAGGAGTTATTTTACTGGACCCCAAAGAAGTCATTTCAGCAGACCACCGAGGAGTCAATTCAAAGGACCTCAAAGGAGTCACTTCAGTGGAGGTCAGAGTTCATATAGGGGATCCACAGCTCCTGTTGCAAGCACCGCTAACAATCAGATGTGTGCCAAGTGTGGAAGAATACACCAAGGACCATGTGTGACGTGTTTCAACTGTGGAAAGCCAGGACACATTTCCAGATTTTGTGAGGAGGAGCCTCGAGGAGCCAAGGATGCTAGAACTGCAGTGCCAGGGAAAGTGTTTGCACTATCACATCAGGAGGCAAGTGCTTCACCAAATCTGATTAAAGGTATCCTCAAACTCCAAGGTCTTGAAGTAGAAGCCTTATTTGATTCTGGTGCCACACACTCTTTTATATCATACGACTGTGTGCCTCGATTGAATTTAAGAGTGAGTGAATTGCCTTATTATATGATTATTTCTACACCGGCGGGAGCTTCAGTAAAAACTTCTAGGGCTTGCTTAAATTGTACGATTGAGATTGATAATAGGATCTCAAATATAGACCTTGTTTGTTTACCCACGAAGGGTATCGATGTAATAATAGGAATGGATTGGTTGTCAGCTAATGACATCATCCTTGACTGCAAGAGGAAGACTATCTCTCTTGCGGATGACTCTATGAGTCATAGTAGACCACAATTGTTGTCTATAGTACAAGATGAAAAGCCTGTTCATCATGGTTGTCTTGCGTACATGGTGTTTTTCTCCATTCAAACAGAAGTGGAGGAAGGGATAGAGAACATTGAAGTGGTGAAAGAATTTCCGGAAGTATTTCCGAAAGAAATGACAGGTTTACCCCCAGAGAGAGAAGTAGAATTTTCTATTGATCTCGTACCTGGAACAGAACCTATATCTAAAGCTCCTTACCGAATGTCTCCATCGGAACTAGCAGAATTGAAGAGGCAGATCGAGGAATTGTTAGAAAAGGGTTTTATCAGACCCAGTGTATCTCCTTGGGGATCGCCCGTACTCTTTGTGAAGAAGAAAGATGGGAGCCTGAGACTATGCATTGACTATCGCCAGTTGAATAAAGTGACTATTAAGAATAAATATCCTTTACCCAGGATCGACGATCTGCTTGATCAGTTGAAGGGAGCATCCATATTCTCCAAGATCGACCTCAGATCAGGTTATCACCAACTGAGAGTCAAAGCTGAAGATGTCTCAAAAACTGCATTCAGAACTAGATTATGAATTTCTTGTTATGCCATTTGGGCTAACAAATGCTCCAGCAGTATTCATGGATTACATGAATAGAATTTTCCGACCATATCTAGATAAATTTGTAGTGGTTTTCATTGACGACATCCTTATCTACTCTAAGGATGAAGAAGAGCATAAAGAGCACCTTAGAATCGTGCTACAAGTGTTGAAGGAGCACAAGCTCTATGCGAAACTGTCTAAGTGCGAATTTTGGTTGAAGGAAGTAAAATTCCTAGGCCATGTCGTATCGGCTGAAGGTGTTGCAGTGGACCATACTAAAGTTGAAGCAGTTCTCCAATGGGAACGACCAAAGTCTGTGACTGAGATCATGAGTTTTCTAGGTCTAGCTGGCTATTATAGGAGATTTATCAAGGGCTTTTCGCAAATAGCTATGCCTTTGACTAAGTTAACAAGGAAGGGTCAACCATTTGTATGGGACGAAAAGTGTGAAGCAGCTTTCCAAAATTTGAAGACTAAGTTGACTACGGCACCAGTACTTATAATTCCAGATCCTGCTCAGACCTTTACTTTGTACACAGATGCTTCCAAGAAAGGTCTTGGGTGTGTATTAATGCAAAATGGTAGGGTAGTAGCTTATGCTTCTCGACAGTTAAGGCCACATGAAGGGAATTATCCTACTCACGACTTAGAACTGGCAGCAGTAGTGTTTGCTCTGAAGATTTGGAGGCATCACCTCTACGGTTCAAAGTTCGAGGTTTATAGTGACCACAAAAGTCTGAAGTACCTGTTCGACCAAAAGGAGCTCAACATGCGACAGAGGAGATGGATGGAGTTTATCAAGGACTACGACTTCGAATTGAAGTATCATCCAGGAAAGGCGAACGTTGTAGCAGATGCCTTAAGTAGAAAGACAATCCATGTAGCCCAGATGATGATCAGAGAACATAAATTGCTCGAGGAGATACCAAGTACATCTACTGATGTAATGTCAGGTTTGGTCGCTACCATGGAAGCATTAACTATTGAAAGCACAATTTGGAAAGAGATTAAATTCGCTCAGCTCGAAGATGAGTATCTATTAAACGTGAGGGAAGATATTGAAGAAGGAAAAGAATCGAAATTTGGGATCGATAGAGATGGGATATTAAGGTATAAAGGAAAAGTGTGCATACCTAATGATGGAGAAATAAAAAGGCTCATACTAGAGGAGGCTCATCGGAGTAAATACACTATCCATCCTGGAGCAACCAAGATGTATCATGATCTTAAGCAGAATTGGTGGTGGCGAGGCATGAAGAAAGATGTGACTGACTTTGTCACTTGTTGTTTGACTTGTCAGAAAGTCAAGATCGAACATTGGAAACCTCCTGGATTATTAAAGAATTTGGATATCCCAGAGTGGAAATGGGACAGCATCTCTATGGATTTCATCATGGGGCTTCCTCTAACGACATCCGGACATAATGCCATTTGGGTAATTGTCGATAGGTTAACTAAGTCAGCTCATTTTCTAGCAATTGCAGCAGAATACTCATTGGAGAGACTAGCAAAGATCTACATGAAGGAGATTGTCAGATTGCATGGGATACCGAATAGCATCGTATCTGATCGTGATCCACGATTCACTTCACGATTTTGGAAAGCATTGCAGAATGCTATGGGAACTCGGATGAGTTATAGTACCGCTTATCATCCTCAAACTGACGGGCAGACTGAGAGGACTATTCAAACTCTGGAAGACATGTTGCGGGCTTGTGCAATCGAACTAAAAGGAAGTTGGGACGATCATCTTCATCTTGCGGAGTTTGCATATAACAATAGTTATCACTCCAGCATTGAGATGGCACCTTATGAGGCTTTGTATGGAAGAAAATGTAGATCTCCTATTTGCTGGACGGAATTAAATGAGCGAATTTTAATAGGTCCAGAACTTGTGGACGAGACGACTCAAAAGATTAAGGTGATTCAACAGAAACTTCTCACTGCTCAGAGTCGACAGAAGAGTTATGCTGACAAGAGAAGACGACCGTTGGAGTTCATGGTGGGCGAACATGTATTCTTAAGAGTCACACCAATGACTGGCATTGGTAGAGCAATACGAGCAAAGAAGCTTTCACCTCGTTTTATGGGTCCTTATGAGATTTTGGAGAAAGTTGGACCGGTAGCTTACAGAATTGCATTACCTCCACAGCTTGCGAATCTTCACAATGTCTTTCATGTATCGCAACTGAAGGAATACCAACCGGATCCTTCCCACATTATAGAAGTGGAAGAGGTAGAACTCAAGGATAACATGACGTATAAAGCCGAGCCGGAGCGGATTGTTGATGCAAGGGACAAGAAATTAAGAAACAAGACCATTAGACTTGTAAAGGTCGAGTGGAAAGGAATGGTTCCCGGAGATGCTACTTGGGAAACGGAGGAGAGCATGCGACAAGCTTATCCACATTTATTTAAATAGGTTAGAATTCTTATTATAGCGAAATTTTGAGGACAAAATTTTCTTTTAGGAGGGGAGAAATGTAACATCCTGAATTTTGAATCTAATATCTTGAACATAAACCTATTTTGGGAAGACTAGTAGGCTCTATTTTCAGAAAGTGATAAATTTGAAATCAGTATTTTTTTTGGGGACCAGTGAATATTATTTACTATTTGTGCATAGTGATTTACTATTTGTATAGTATTACTATTCATCGCGGGACCCACGGCCAAAATAATTCTGCAAACTTTCCCGTGAATGACAATTGCTCGTGAATTTTGGAAAAAAATTGTCAGCGGGACCCACGTAATAATAATTTACTATTTAATTTATAATATTATATTATTAAAAATTTTTAAAACTTTCACGAGGGCGGCTGAAGTTCACGGGAGGTTTTCTTTTTAGTTTTTAGGAAAATTACGTAAAACGACCCAGAGACTAAAATTACACTTAAAGACCCATTTTCCAACTATAAATAGACCTTTCATTTCATTTCATTCTTCACAACTTCTAAGAGCCATAGAGAGAGGTAGAGAGAGAGAGAGAGTAGAGATATTTGCTTGAGAGTTATAATAGCTGGTTGGTGATTCGGGTATTAGCAAGTAACAGGTAACTCTGAATATTCTTCCTTATACTTGTGAATTATGTATGATTATAAATTTGTTTGTTTACTATTTTGGCAAGAATATTTAGAAAATATTTATGGTTTTAAGATCTGGTGTGGGAACTTTGACTTGCAAATCTGCAGAGGTACTATTTATACGTACGTTACTATTCACATATACCGTATTTACTATTCATTTTTACTATTCATGTATACCGTATTTACTATTCATGTATACCGTATTTACTATTCATGTATACCGTATTTACTATTCATTTTACTATTCACATATACTGTATTTACTATTCACATATACCGTATTTACTATTCATTTTACTATTCACATATACCGTATTTACTATTCACGTATACCGTATTTACTATTCATGTTACTATTCATGTATGCCGTATTTACTATTCATGTTACTATTCACGTATACCATATTTACTACTCATTTTACTATTCATGTATATACCGTATTTTACTATTCACAGATACGCATAGTATTTTACTATTCACAGATACGCATAGTATTTTACTATTCATAAATACGCATATCAATATATATAATGGTATAATAATGCATTATTTTTGAGTAAATACATTCATCATGGCGGTTGTATTGTGATGGGTGGAGTAAGGAGGGAATTGAATGATAAGAATTGTTTATGCCACCACTCGGTGCACAGTGGATGGTACTTTTCAGGGCCCCATCTTCCATGTTTTCCTCTGGCCGGGATTTCATTGGAGATGTGGGACATGTGACACCTCCTTAGTTGTTATTTTAAAGGAGGGAAGCCATAGTCCAGATTTAAGCTCTATACCTTTGGCCGGGTGTATCTTAAGTTTTGGTGAGCTTGAAACCATCCAGTCAAATGAATGAGTTTCTATTGGACTATATGTTAGCCTATGGTTCCAGTCAGCGGTATACGGTTGGAAGGGGATATAAGGGAGGCTGCATACTGCATAGTGCATTCTGAATTATTCAATAAAGAATGATGAGTATTTTATAAAGATATTTGATGTGAACTACTGTATATCTAAAAAAATATCTGTGTATATTATATCCATTTTTTTTTTTACTATCTACTATTTATGTCATATGTAATTTGCTCGGGTAAGGTAGAAATATTCAGTAGTTACTGAGACGTGGAATCTCATCCCATATTAACATTTTTCAGGTGATTATTCTAGTAGAGAGCAAGGGAAGGCACCTATGGAGTGAGCTCTGGAAGCTCTTTTGATCTCCAATAGATTATGTTATGTTATTATATTTGCCATGAACCTAATACTTCCGTTTTGTATTAAACTCTGAAATATTTTCTGGAATTTATTCTGATTATGTATTACGGGTTTTATTCGAAATGGTAACATTGTAAAAGGATTTGGATATTGTTGAACTCTTTTGAAGGTATTTTCAATATTTTGACCAAGTTTTTGGGTATTAAAATTGTGGTGTTACATATATGGCCTTTTGTTGGGAATCTCTTATGTTGAGTTGTTTATGTGATGATTCGTATGGACAGTAAAGACGGAAGTATTGGGTGCTAAATAATAAGTTGATTAAATTAGTAGATAGTTGATTAAATATTTTCTATTTTTGTGCAGATGATGTTATGGCTTGTGATATTCTAAGAAAAATGTATGGACAAACAAGAATGAAACAATTAAAAATAGTTGAGGAATCTGCTATTGTATTTCAATTTATTGCCTACCACTAAAAATGGGCCAGAGAGGGTATGAGGAAAACTCTCCTGCAAGAATATCAGCAGCTTGCACTTATCTTGTATTTTGTTTGCTGACATCAATTAATGATATACTTCTGGAATGACATTGATTGAATCTGATTGATAAGATGAAATACTGTCTTCCTTGCGGTAATAGTTAAGTTTGTGGTATCAAAATAACATATTTTCTGTCACGTTTTGCCTATCACTTCTCAGCTTGGAAAATTTTTCTTTGAAATTAGACTCGAAATTGATTGGTACCTAGAAAATTACAATCAATTTCAAGTCATAATCTTTTTTGCTTTATTGTTCGTCTCCGAATTTTCAATTGTGCAACTCTTATCGGAATTTGTTTTTTTCCTTTGCAGTCGACTCATCTTTCTTGTGTTACCCGTGAAAATCATGCAGAAGGAATTTCTGGTGACCTGATAAATTTTTTCATTTTTTCCGATTACGTGTTTTGAATTTCTGGTGACCTAATAAATGCTTCAGCTGCTTTTACTGCACGTTTTTGTGATTTTTCTGGACTTTTTAGTATATCAATGCTTCAGCTGGGTATATGTGATTTTTTGGGATATTGCCATATTTCTATTTTAAACAGCCACTCCAATTTATCAGTGTTCGCCTCCATTCTTTTACTTTTAATGGCAAATGATAAAGATAATCTTATCCTACACACTAAAGTTCCTGTGTGGACTACAACTCTGGTTATTATCAGATGCCGGTGTTTTATAAATTACACGGTGACGATGAACTCTGTTTTTAATTTTAGGTTGCTTTATTTTATTTTATTTTTTTTATGCAAACTAAAAACGGTTCTTCTAAAATCTATGTTTACTTAAAAGGGGTATGTATTTTGTTGTGATGAGTTGTTGAATACATATGTAAATACGATATATATCTAGACTCTTGCAGTTGTGTTGGTATGCAAACAAAATCTCTTTTTTAAATACTAAATGTATTTTTGGTCTCTAATTTTATACAAGGTTTCAATTTTCTCTCCTAATTGAACTGGTATGACTCAAAACCTTGGGGATGAACTCTTCCCTAACAGAATTCAATTATATATTCATGTATGTAAAAGATTAAACATATGTAAATTAAATAATTTGAAATAAGTCATTACTATTCATATTTTTTTAAAAAAAACTAAAAAGGGATTCATTTAACAGCTTAAAATCTATTTAGAGTTTCCTGAGTTTTTAGGTTAAAAAAAATATTTTCTCATAAAAATTACTTAAAATAACTTAAAGTAAAAATTTGGTTCACCCCAACTTTAACCGTTTCCTTCACATATGGCATGACATTACACCATCTCTGACTGTGTCTCTCACGCATGTGTAAGCTCTCATGTTCATTTTGCACAGTCAACAAAGCGTTTAAAAAGTGGTAGAAAATAGTGGCAATGGAAAGAAGCTAATCCCTTTTGATTCCACAGTGACAATCATGATGTAATGCATAGTTAATTCTTGAAGCTATTTGGTTGGATTTCTTTTACGTCTTATTTCAAGTTATTCACATATATCAATTGTTTTTAAAAAATAGTGAAGATATGAAAATCAATTTTAATGTTCCTTGGTAATGATGTTTAGGGAGATTTCTTTTAATCCATATCTTATAATATTTAAAATACTTTAAAAAATTATTTGTAATATATAGATATTCATTGATTGTGATATTTTAATAATCTTTAAAAATAAGAAAATTGGACTTTTAAGAAAGCAAAATATGTTTGAGTAATGTATAAAGTATTATCATCTCGTGCAACGCACGAGAAAGTATAGGCTCATTTTCAAGAAATATGGAGTGACGACGTGTGACAGGGATGCCATGCACTAGCATTGAGGTGGCATTGAGGTGGCATTGAGGTGGCGGTGCTGGTGAAGGGCCATGGTGATGTGGCCTCATATGAACATGACACATGGTTTCTCCTTAGAATGCCACGTGGCATTTTGAAATTTAAAAATAAAAAATGCGATGGAATTTAATTTACATTCATGCTCTTATTAGCACACCGGCATTAAGGTGGCGGGCCCAGTGAGGGGCCATGGTGATGTGGCCGCATAGGAGCATGACATATGGCTTCTCCTTAGAATGCCACGTGGCATTTTGAAATTTTAAAAATAAAAAAAAGCGATGGAATTTAAATTACTTTCATGCTCTTATTAGCAACGGAATGGATTCTGTTGAAAATCCGTTTCCATCGCAAATTTTTGGCAAATTCTGTCGGAAACTATGAATTCTGTTGAAAATTCAAGTTTTCTTTAGCAAAAGATTAAAAAATTAGTTATATTAGTTATTTGTATTAAAATAAATGTTGTTTTTTTTTTAAAACACTCTCTTGAATCATTTTTCACATTGGAACTATTCCTTAATAAAAACTCACTTATTAGTTATTATAAGCACTTAAATGAGATAGTTTAAAAACTATACTCCTATCTAGAGATAAAATGAAATGAAATGTTATTGAGTGCGATCTACTATCTTGAATGCTCACGTACACTAAGTTCAATCCTGGTCGGACACAGGTATAAATGCATGGCAAATACACTACAAAAAGAAAAATAAAAGAGAGAACACGCTTACTTGGTAGAGATTTGAGAGGCCGCACACACGCGCGCAAGCATACTCCGATAGAGGCATGACTTATGTAACCTATGTCTCACACACACACACTGGCCAATGTCACACTTACACATACACATACACACACAGACAGATAGGGGCATGTTTTATGTAACCCATGTCACATAGACGACATGTCTTCATAAATAACTTGAGAGTTATGGCCTCTTTGTATCATTCTCACTTCCCTAAACTCATGAAGAAAGGATTACATTCATACATATTGTGTGAAGTAAAATGTTTCACACTTCACAAGAAGTTACATGTGCACCGATAAAAGTAACTTATGGTGCATTCATAAACTACTCATCAATTCACTACCAAGAAGAAACACCCATATAGTAGGGGCGGAATTGGGGGGTTAGGGGTGGCCCCCGCCTTCTAGTATTATTATTGGACCCAAAATTTCAGAAAATTATATTTTAGCCTTATAAAAGCTTCAATATTTTCACTTTAGTCCTTCTTAAGTATTAACAATTTCATAGAGGGACTAAAATGAAAATATTGGAAGTATTTATGAGACTGAAATATAATTTTCTGGGTCCAATTCTATAATTTTCGTCCCCTAATTTCAAATCCTAACTCCACCCTTGCCATATAGCTAAAACTGCTCCTACTCATGGAGTTAAAACAAAGTGGGCATTTAACAATCTCTATCTTCATATCCTATATTAATTTTATTGGCATCTCAATAGTTGATGAACTTGGGTTTAATCTACCGAGAGTGGAACACCCACAGCCCAATAATAGTTGTATTTAAAACTAATTAAATAAGATAATTAGGGACTATATTTATAATAGAAATGCTATGCCTAACCTAAGATAATAGATAGTAGATGAGGAGATAGCTCTAGGAAATTAAAGGAAGCAGCTTTGTCAACTTAATTGCAAATATCTCTCATAATCTAAGTTCAAGGCGGCTTACATCATCCAGAAGGCTCGTGCTACAAAAAAAGACTACTAGGGAGCATCTAGCTCCAACATTATCTCGACAAAAACTAAAGGATGAAGATCATCCCCGTGTTAATTTTAAAAAAAAACTAAATTTAAATATTAGTGCCTAGCTATCGACCGGGATATGCCTAAATGTTGGGGAAAAAAAAAACTAATTTAAATAAACATATCGCTTCAACAATATTAAATAAACTTTAAGATGTAAAAATGTAGTCATATAAAATTATTAGTTATTAATTAAAGAGAATTAATAATTTAATTTTAGAAATTGGACAAATATGTGGTCATATTAAAATTTATTTAAGATGTAAAAAAAAATTATTTTAAAATTAATTATATTAAAAAAAAATATAAGAATATATAAAAATTATTTTATATTATTATTAAATTTATATTTAGTTTTTGATAATAATATATATTTATGTATAAGACATAAATATATATTTATAATTAATTAATTATATAATAAGATTATATATACGCACTATCTATACACTTTTGCAATAATACAACGCCAAAGCATTCCAGCCCAACTGATAAGGCTTCGCGCGCATGCAAGTGAGGGCTTTGTGGTTCGAACTACTATTTTAGTTTTATTTATAAGTTTATTTTGACCAAATCTCATATAATATATCAAAGAAAGGTAGATATCTCAATAATTATGGAGCAAATTTCAAACTTTACCCTCATTTATGAATAGGTGCCTCTTAAAATTTATTGTCAAATTTCTTTCATCTTTTTATCTTTCTAATATGGCTAGCTAATCTCTTTCATCCTCATTAATATAGATAAAATTGTCACAATCTCATTTATTTAGTCAAAATGGACTTATAAATTGGACCATTTTTTTAAATTAAAGTGGACTTATAAATAGGATCTGTAACATCCTGAATTTTGGACCTAAAGACTTGAAAATTAGTCTATTTTTGGAGGACTATTAGACCCTATTTTTGAAAATGAATTTAGAATCAGTATTTTATTAGACATGAATAGTGTTTACTATTCACAAATACGTACATGAATAGTAATTACTATTCACAAATACGTATTCACTTTTTATAAATACGGTATTTACTATTTACAAATACGTATTCACTATTCAAAAATACGGTATTCACTATTCATAAATACGTATTTACTATTCATGCGGGACCCACGTCAAATTATTTCTCCTCTGCCGACAGAAGTCTCGTGAGTTTTGAAAAATTTTGCGCGCGGGACCCACTCAATAATAATATTATTATAATATAATATCTTATACTTTGGAAAACAATAGAAATAAAATTATTTCTAATAAACCGTGAATTAGGTTTTTAAAGTAAGGGTATATTATAAACAAGTGAATTTCTATCTCAGAGTGGGTTATCTCCAAAGTCATTTCCGTAATCGGCGGAATGATTATTGAGATAGGTTGAAACCGATATTTTGAAGCAGGACAGATAGTGGAATCTGTAGGAAATAAATCATAACTCAAACTCCTTGAATTAAGTAGTAAACAACTGCACATATTATGAATCAGTGAATTTTTGTCTAGAAGATGGTGTCACCCGAAGTAATTTCTGTAACCGTCAGTGTCCAACTTAAAATCTTCGGCAGGTTACGGAATACCCTAAATAGGATCAAAAATTTAGTTGACCCAGATATTTCTGAAGAGGAAAAATAGAACTTCAAGGCTGTGCTTCCGGATTCTTGAGAATTTCTAATATAACGCGATTAGAACACCGATCAGGGAATCTTTATAGGATAAATGCAAAAGAGTAAGAAAGTGTCATCGTCATGATGACGTCATCGATGACGTAAGCATCTTGATGACGTCATCGATGACGTAAGCAAATGGATTGGGCGGTTGAGATGAAGCCATGTTTAAAGTCAAGATCCAACGGCCAAAATCTGACCTGATAAAGTATGAATAGTATCATGCTTTTTCACTATAAATAGAGGCTTCATTTCTTCATTTTCTTCACACCAAACTCAGAGAACAACAGTTGAGTTTAAGAGAAGAGTGAGAATTCTTAGAGTTAGAGAGAGAGTTTAGAGTAAAGTTCTTGAAGCTGGAGAGAATGAGCAGGAACTTCAAGGGTAAGTTCTTTGGTCTCTAGTCTTAATATTTGGTAGTTTCTTTTGGTAATTATAGTAGAAATGCCAGATAGAGTTTTTCTGAGTATGCTCTGTGGCTGCAGCTTAGTCTGATCTGTCACATCAGAAAAGAATTATCCTTGGACAGTAAATATTATTTACTGGCACAGTAAAAAATATTTACCGGCACGGTAAAAATATTTTTACTGGTACTATTCACATGAATAGTGAATATCCAACATAGTTTCCGCAAATGCTGAAAATTAATGGTCACTGATAAAAATGATATTATAGGATATCCGAGGATTCCGGAGTCAGATTCAAAGGAAGTTTGGGGATACGTGAATAGTGCCGTATACGTGAATAGTGCCGTATACGTGAATAGTGCCGTATACGTGAATAGTGCCGTATACATGAATAGTAATTTACTATTCACGTGGAAGGAAGGTACGGACGCGTATTGTAACCTTAACTCTGATGCTTATGGTATGCTTATATGTGATAGATAGTCTAAAATTCTGTTTTTAAAAATTGATCATACACATACAATTTAATACGGGTTATAGTCTTGATAACGCCGTTATGTTTTCCTAGCGCTGAGGACACGGATGTACACCGTGGCACTGGTGAATAGTGCAGACTATAATAACATGCATATTGCAGTGGCTGTGTTATGTTATTATGTGAATATGAGAATAATGTATGTGATTATTGTTGTTTTGACATGAATATCTGTCATACATATTTGATACATAAGCATGAGGTTAACCGTTACCTGAGGTTCAATGGGTATTGAACCTCAGCTCTTACTGTAGCTTCAGGATTTTCGGAGTGAACAGAAACAGAAACAAGGGTAAGCAGCAGGCAGAAGGATTAGCTGGAGAAAGTCCTGTAGATATGTATAGTCTTTCGAACTCTTTGTATCAACAAACCAGTACATTACAGTGGTTGAATATCAGTTACTTTGTATTTAAAATCATTTCGTTGCTCAACTCTGGTTAAATTATTTTGAACTCTGATCAAATAATTTCGAAAATGCTTTAGAAAAGTTGGGGTGTTATAGGATCAGAGTGATAGCATGGAGCCAAAAAAGATATGTGCATTCTTAGGAAATACGGAGTGGCAACATGTGCCAAGGAGATGTACATTTTCAAGAAATATAGAGTGTGGTGACACGTGTTGGCATTAAGGTACTCTAAATTTCTGATGGAATTCATTCTTTTTGTAGTGAACAATTAAAAAATTAGTTAAATTAGTTATTTATATTAAAATATGTGTTGAATTTTTTAAAACACTCTCTTTAAGATCACTTTTCACATTAGAACTATTCCTTGATAAAAATTCACTTATTAGTTATCATAAGCACTAACAAACGAGATAGTTTAAGAATTATAATTGTTTGAGACAAAATGAATTGGAATGTTATTGAGTGCGATCTACTACCTTAAATGCTCACATTAAGTTTAATCTTGGTCGGCGATGGGCATAAATGCATAAGAAATACACTAGAAAGAGAAGAAAGAACACTTGTACATGTTCTAAAGGGCAGAGATTTGAGAGTGTACTCTTATCAAAGAGCACAGAGGCCATACACACATACACAACAGTGGCGGACTTAGAAAATTGTTGAAGGGGGCATTAGGGGGATTCGGGGAAAAAAAGTTTTAAGCAAAATTTTAAATGCATTAAGAACCCATTACAGATTGTCCTAATTTAAATTAGAGCAAGAGTTCTTTCTTCATGACAGAAATGTATGATAGAAATTGTAGCAGCAAAGCACCAACCATATCAACTTCTCAATACAAGTTCTAAAGATCTCCGCAACAGCCCTCAAATCATCAAGACAAGAAAATAAATAGCAAAACTAAAATAGAAACCCGGAGTAGTTCTGAATAGAAAGAATGAAGTAGTTCTAAGATAGGAATTGAGATTAATACCTGCTTATTGGAGATATTAAAATAGATATCGAAGAGGTACCAGAGGTCAAACAAGGATCCA
The DNA here is from genome assembly GCA_034222035.1 of Acacia crassicarpa. Lineage (NCBI taxonomy): Eukaryota > Viridiplantae > Streptophyta > Magnoliopsida > Fabales > Fabaceae > Acacia > Acacia crassicarpa. The sequence continues at coordinate 1,685,074 of JAWXYG010000008.1, forward strand.
ATATGGTACTAGATTTGATTCTGGCTGGGTTTTACACTAAATTTTTTTTTAAAGAAAAAAAAAACTAGGGGCACTTGCCCCCCAACCTTATACCTTCGTCCGCCTCTGCACATACACACATTGGCTTGCTGTATGTAACCCATGTCTTTATAAATAACTTGAGAGTTATGGCCTCTTTGTGTCATTCTCACTTCCCTAAACTCATGAAGAAAGGACTACATTCATACATACGTGTGTAAAGTAAAATGTTACTTTCACACTTCACAAGGAGCTAGTTACATGTGCATTCATAGACTACTCATCAATTCACTACCCAAAAGAAACACCTATATAGCTAAACCTGCTTTCGACCAAAAAAAAATATAGCTAAACCTGCTCCTACTCATGGAGTTCAAACAAAATAAGCATTTAACAATAATCTTTATCTTTATATTCTTTATTATTTTCATTGGCACCCCAATAGTTAATCAACTTGGATCTAATCTACCAAGTGTGGAACAACCATAGTCCAATAATAGTTGTATTTAAAACTAATTAAATATGATGATTAGGTGCTAAATTTATAATAGAACTGCTATGCCTAACCTAAGATAATAGATAGTAGGTGAGGAGATAGTATATGCTTTAGCATAAGCTTTACAACTAGGAAATGAAACAGCTTTAATTTGCCAACTTAATTACAAATATCTCATAATCTAAGTTCAAGGCGGCTTGCATCATCATATTATTTCAACAAATTAAAATGTAAAGGATGAAGATCATCCCCGTGTTAATTTAAAAAAAAAACTAATTTAAATTTTTACGTCTCAGTAGGATTAGTCTCTAATTATTGGTTGAGATATAGCCTGGATTAAAATAATAATAATAATTTAACTGAACGTATCACTTCAACAATGTTAAATCAAATTTATTTATTGTAGCCTTTTCAAATCTTTCGACATTCTGAAGTAACTAGGAACAAGGTATTTTACTGCAAGTTATACCTTTTTAATATTATTACTCCTCTGGTTTAATATTTATAAGTTATTTTTAGCATGTTTCATACATGTTAGGAAGAATTTTAAACTTCATTAACACTACCTTAAAAATTCAATAAATTTTCAACTTTATCAATATATATTTATTATGCATTATATTCCATGCGAACAAAGTCAATACAGTAATAAATAAAGGGTAAAATTATATATCCCACATTAAAACTTAATAATATAATTTATAAATAAGACCAATTTTTTTTCCCTTTACATGCCCTATAAATAGGGTCAAGAGTATGTAGTCATGTATTTTTTAAAAAAGATTTAAGTTATATAAAAATAATAATTGAGCATTGGATTCACTATTTTTTTTTTTTACGTAGATTTACTCTTATATCTCTCTCTACCTGTATTAATTATATATACAATCATGAAAAATAATCTTTTATGAATTATATAGGATTCAGAATTAATCCAGATTATTTGTTTGGGCAATTGTTCTTTCTTGAATCATATATAGTGCACGAATTATCAAATTTAATCCCTCCCCCCCTTACTCTTGAATCTTGCAGTTTAATTTTAGGGAAAATTCCACTAAAATACCATTTGAATTTGTAAAACCTCTAGAAGTCTTTCGAATTTGCAAAAACACTTAGAGATACCAAGGACCTATGAGGAATATACAAATTCGGGTGAAATTACTTTTTTGCCCTTACTTTTAAATAAATAAAAATGCCTTCACCGGAGGGCCTCTACCGGCTGGGCGCCGGCCGACGGCCACCGACCATCGGTGGGGGGGAGGGTTTCTTTTTTGAGGGGGGAGTGTGGGGGGTGAGGTTCGAAATTATTCTGTGGCCTGAATATTTGTTTTTTTTTTTGGTCAAAGGCCTGAATAATTGTTTAGAAAAAAGCCCATGTCTCTGTGACAACAGAAAAATTCAAGGAGTTAGGTATTGAAAGGAACTGGCTTCCCTGTTCGTCCGTATGAACGAGCTCTTAGCTGTCGGCTCAGATCTTTTTATTTTTCGTTTTTATTTTTTTTTCTATATGAAAAAATCATTTTTTGAAAAAATGTTAGTTGAGAGATTATCTTTATTTTAGGTCATCTACCCATTAAAATTAGGGAAAATACCAATTGAATTTGCAAAACCCCCAGAAGTCCGTCGAATTTGCAAAAAGACTGAGAGGTGACAAGGACTTTTGGGGGATATGCAAATTCCCGCGAAATGACCATTTTGTCCTTAATTGTAAATAATAATAATAATAATAATAAGAAATACCCCCCGGGTGGTGGGCCTCACCGCCGGCAACCACCGCCGTCCGCTGACGGTGGTCGCCGGTGGCCGGGTGTTGGTCGCTGGTAGCCGGGTGGTGGCCGCCGGCGGCCACGTGGGGCCCACCGCGGGGGGGGGGGGTATTTCTTTTTTTTTTTAATAATTATTTGCAACTAAAGGTAAAATGGTCATTTCGTGCGAATTTGCATATCCCCCAAAAATCCTTGTCACATCTCATTCTTTTTGTAAATTCGACGGACTTCTGAGAGTTTTGCAAATTCATTTGGTATTTATTTTGTATTTTCTCTTAAAATTATTTTTTGTGAAAAATAAAAAAGTAAAAAAAATCAGATTTGGACGGTCCAGAGCTCGTCCGTATGGACGAGCACAGTAACCGGTTCCGGTATTGAAACTGTACTTCTTTTTCTTTATATCTATTACTAATACTGATGCACCCATAACAAAAAGGAAACAAAATACTCGTACTACATGGGTTTTAGTTCTCAATCTGTAGCAAACTCTTCAAAAATATCTTTCACCGTTGAGTCTCATATAGGTATTTTTTAATCCCTACTTACGTATCCATAAAAAAACCCTCAAAAAAATATTATTTGAGAGGGAGAGTTGTTTGCTAATTGCTTTAATTCATTATGTGTGTTTGCTTCATGTTGTCTTTATTGCTCCATTATATTGCGAAAACTTTCAAGACAAAAACAAACATGGTCATATCCACGTGGAATCATTCGTAACTTAAAGTTTGACATAACAAATGTCGGATTGAATGCCAATGGAGTCAGGCTTACTCATTTTTAAAGACTTTAAGATCAGAGCAACATTAATTAGGTCAAAAAAAATCTGCCAAATGTATCTTCTATGTACGTAAAAACTTGCAAACCAAATATCAACCTCGACCATTATATATATGCAAATATTCTTGAATCACAGTACAAATGAAATTTTGACTTTTCATTTACGTAACTCACTGTTGATGTTACCATTAGGGGCGGAGCTTAAGACAAAAATTGGGGGGCTAAATCTATACTCATTAACTAACTAAAAAAAATTATGATTATATAACATTTTAAAAATATTCATTTATAATAAAAGTTGGGAAGAGAAAAAATAGGGAGAAGATAAAATCAAAGAAATAATATTACAGTATTGCTCCCTGTATTTTGATGGACCAGAAAAAACACAAAGAAAAAAAAAATTTATAAATTAAAAGCTATATGTAGAGAAACTTTTTATCTTCTGTGTTATAACTATGATGATACACCGAAGATAAAGCAGCTCCACTATAAAGAAACTAGAAAACTCTATAATGGTATTGTTGTACTTCACTTTGATTCAGCAACATCATCTATTGGCAATGTCTTTTTCCTAGATCAGTTAAATTTACAGAAAAAATTGCTACTTCTAAGGTTGAGGTTGAGGTTTAAAATGAAAAATCAATTAATTTCATCCACAGATGTAGTATAGAATGGGTAAAAGCATAGTAAAGAATACACCACAAAAATAAATTTCATTAATAGGCTAAAAATTTCAGGCAATTAGATTAGAATGTCGAAAAAAATAACAAGATTAACATACCACATAGAACAAAGATTAAATTATAAGTCCCAAAGATATAAAAAGCTGACTTGCAAATGAAAAAATAAAAGAGAGAAAAATGTTATTAAAAAAATTGGGGGGCCAAAATTAGAATTTACATTATACTAAATTTGTTTTTAAAAAATTCTAAATAAAATTCTTTTTTTTTTTAATCATAACCGCCTCTAGTCATTGTAAAGCTCCGCCATTGGTTACCATGGTGTAAAATGAAGTAGCGGGGAGGAAAATTGGTACGAAAGAAGGGCCAAAACAAAGAGGACGACCGTCGACTACGCCAACACAATTGACATTGACTGTTAGGAAATATATTGTAATCATTAGGAAATATATTGTAATTAGTACATAGTCAATCAGTATCCCTAACAATCAGGGATTAGAGAAAATCATTATAAATTATCATAAAGAGCCATCAATACTAAGGCTCCTCTCTCTTGTATAAATGCACATATGGTTATGATGAATATATACAATTTTCTGATTCTTTACATTACATGGTACCAGAGCCATACAAATTCTAGAGTTTATTTTTTTTTCCTGGTGTCGTTGCTGTTTCGCCACTGTTGGGTGCTGTTTGGCACTGTTTGGGTGCTGTTTGGGTGCTGTTTCATCACTGTTTGACATTGTTGGTTGCTGTTTGGGTTGTTTGGGTGCTGTTTCATCACTGTTTGGCACTGTTGGTTGCTGTTTGGTTGCTGTTTGGGTGCTGTTTCATCACCGTTTGGCACTGTTGGTTGTTGTTTGGGTGCTGTTTCGCACTGTTCACCGTCACTGTTCACGGGTTTGTTGTTTCTGCTGCTTGCTGGTTTCTCTCTTGATCATTTTTTTTTCACTTCTGGTTGTTGTGAGTTTTTTGATTATTTATCCATGGCTGAATCTAAGACCTCCGATATACTCCCCATGTCTGCTAAAATTACCGCTGCAAAATTGAACTGGACCAATTATAATGATTGGAATAAAACTGTTCGAGCTTACCTCATGGGGGTTGCACAGGAAGCTCATTTAACTCAGGATCCTCCTTCTGGTAATGATGAGAAAAGTTTGGAGTGGTCTCGAGCAGATGCTCGTATTTTCTTCCAGATTCGTAATTCCATTGAACCTCAAATTTTGACTTCTGTTAGCCATTGTAACACGGTAAAAGATGTTATGGCTTATCTGGAATTTCTGTTCTCTGGTAAAGGGAACTTTACTCGTATTCATGAAGTGTGTAAAGGTTTCTATCGCTCTCAGCAGCAGGGTCGATCTTTAAAAGAATTCTACTTGGAGTTTAAACGGTTGTATGAAGAAATGAAGGTTCTTATGTCTCCGCAGGCAGATCTCCAGACCCGTGTCAAGAATCTAGAATTTCAAGCTATCTTCAGTTTTCTTGAAGCTCTTGATCCGTCTTACGACACCATCCGTTCTCAGATTATGTCTAGTCAGGAGCTTCCATCTCTTGAAGATGTGTTCTCACGGGTGCTTCGTGCTGATAGCATGCTTCGACCATCTGTTGATCCCAATGCCAGTGCTTTGGCTGGGCGTGGCTCCTTTGACACTAGGAACTCTGGGCCTAAACAAGGCACTACTGTTCCACCCTCTGGCAGCATTACCTGCTATTATTGCAAGGAACCTGGGCATGTCAAGAAAAATTGTCGAAAATTGCAGGCTAAGCAACAACGTGATCAGCAGCGTGGCTTTGCTCATATTGCTCAAACACCTAATCAGTCTGATTCTGGTTCACCCTCTGCAGGGGCTCTTGCTACAGGTACCTTATCTTCTGGCCTTGCTACCACTTCCACGAAGTGGGTCATTGATTCTGGTGCCACCAACCACATGACAGGTAACCATCATTTATTTTCCTCGTATGCCCCTTATGCCAATCCATCTTCCATATTTGTTGCCAATGGTTCCCAGGTTCGTGTCCTTGGTTCAGGAACTGTTTTACCAACACCATCCATTTCCCTATCTTCTGTTCTTAATGTTCCTGATCTCACTTTTAATCTTTTGTCACCTAGTCAACTGACTCGTCATTTAAACTGCTGTATCTCACTATACCCTGACCATTGTTTAATTCAGGATCTTTCGACGAGGCAGATTATTGGTAGAGGCTACGAATCCGGTGGACATTACATCCTTGATGATCAGGTGCCGCGTTCTGCTGCTTGTACTGGTGGATCATCCCCTTTTGAAGTCCATTGTCGTCTCGGTCATGTGTCCCTTTCTTCCCTAAAACGGTTGTACCCTCAGTTTTTATCTGTTTCTTCTTTGGATTGTGAGTCGTGTCAATTTGCCAAACACCACCGTGTTCATTTGGCACCTCGAGTCAATAAACGGGCTGCGTCCCCTTTTGATTTAGTTCATTCTGATGTTTGGGGTCCTTGTTCAGTTCTGTCTCAAACTGGTTATCGATACTTTGTCACCTTTGTTGATGATTTTTCCCGAACTACTTGGCTTTACTTAATGAAACAACGCTCTGAATTGTTCACTCATTTTCGTCATTTCTGTGCTGAAATTCAAACACAGTTTAATACTCCCGTGAAAATTCTTCGAAGTGATAATGCCAAGGAATATTTTTCTGCCCCCTTTACTGATTATATGCATAGTCATGGCATCCTTCATCAATCATCATGTGTTGATACACCTGCTCAAAATGGTGTTGCTGAAAGAAAGAACCGTCATCTCTTAGAAACTGCTCGTGCTCTCATGTTTCACTCTTGTGTACCTAAATTGTTTTGGGCCGATGCCGTGTCTACTGCTTGTTTTCTCATAAATCGCATGCCTTCAGCTGTCCTTAGTGGTTCCGTGCCATATTCCATTCTATTTCCCACCATTAAGGTGTTCCCGGTTGATCCCAAAATTTTTGGTTGTGTTTGCTTTGTTCGGGATGTCCGTCCAAATGTTAGCAAGCTTGATCCCAAGTCCTTAAAATGTATCTTCCTTGGTTATTCTCGAATACAGAAAGGCTATCGATGTTACTCTCCTGACCTCTGTCGTTATCTTGTGTCTACTGATGTGACCTTTCATGAGTCTTCGTCTTTCTTCCAGTCTTCGAACTTATCTGAGTCATCCACTGTTGTTGATGAACCTGATGATCTTCTGGTTTATCGTGTTCCTGTCTCACCAGTCCCAGCAGCTGCTCCGGCCCCTGATCTTCCTGATGATACTGATGTTGCTATTCCTTCGCCTTTGCCAATGACTGCTTCGCCGACGGATTCCATTCCTGACTCTGTGGTCCCTGAGCCTGCGATCCCCACCCCTGCCACTTCTGTTCCTGACCCTCCTGTTATTGACTCTGCCAGTGACCAATCTGTTGACTTACCTATAGCCCTCCGCAAAGGCACCCGTCCTTCCTGTCCTCCCAAACGATATGCTGATTGTACTTATCCTATCTCCTCGTTTATGTCCTACCAGCAATTGTCCCCTGTTTCCTATTCCCTTGTAACCACCCTTGAGTCCATCTCTACCCCTACTACCCTTCACCAAGCCTTGACTCACCCTGGTTGGCGTGCTGCGATGGAAGAAGAAATGATGGCCCTTGATTCGGCTGGTACATGGACCCTTGTTGATCTACCTTCTGGAAAGAAGGCCATTGGCTGTAAATGGGTGTTTGTTGTGAAAACTAAAGCTGATGGTTCCTTAGAACGGTTGAAAGCTCGTCTTGTTGCTAAAGGATACGCTCAGACTTATGGCCTTGATTACTCTGAAACTTTCTCCCCTGTGGCTAAGCTTACTTCAGTTCGACTCCTTGTCTCTTTGGCTGCCACATACCACTGGGATTTGCATCAGTTGGATGTAAAGAATGCATTTTTGAATGGTGATCTTCTTGAGGAAGTGTATATGGAACAACCACCTGGGTTTGTTGCTCAGGGGGAGCATCGGAAAGTATGTTATCTTCGAAAGTCATTATATGGTTTAAAGCAAAGTCCTCGTGCGTGGTTCGATAGGTTCTGTGATGTAGTCAAGAAGTTTGGTTTAAACCATATAATGACTTTCGAAGATAACATACTTTCCGATGAATTATCTGACAGTAACTCGCCCTGATATAACCTTTTCGGTTAGTGTACTTAGCCAATTCATGGCATCTCCCACAGTGGCACAGTGGGAAGCCTTAGAGCATATCTTGTACTATTTGAAAGGTTCCCCCGGTCGTGGCCTTCTCTATACAGATTATGGGCACACTAAAATCGAATGCTTCTGTGATGCTGATCATGCAGGATCTAAGGCCACAAGACGATCCACTACAGGTTATTGTGTATTTGTTGGTGGTAACTTGATATCTTGGAGAAGTAAGAAGCAAGGCATTGTGTCAAAATCAAGTGCAGAAGCAGAATACAGAGCCATGTCACAATCAGTGCAAGAAATTGTGTGGGTACTTCAGCTCATGAAGGAAATCGGAATTACCACAGTATTACCTGCAAAACTATGGTGTGACAACAAAGCAGCGCTCCATATAGCATCAAACTCTGTGTTCCATGAACGTACGAAGCATATTGAAATTGATTGTCACTTTATTCGTGACAAGATAAAAGAAAATGTTGTATCCACAGGGCACGTGCGATCAGATGACCAACTAGCAGATCTTTTAACGAAAGCCTTAAATGGGACACGGGTTGAGTACCTTTGTAACAAGTTGGGCATGACAAACATATACGCTCCAACTTGAGGGGGAGTGTTAGGAAATATATTGTAATCATTAGGAAATATATTGTAATTAGTACATAGTCAATCAGTATCCCTAACAATCAGGGATTAGAGAAAATCATTATAAATTATCATAAAGAGCCATCAATACTAAGGCTCCTCTCTCTTGTATAAATGCACATATGGTTATGATGAATATATACAATTTTCTGATTCTTTACATTACATTGACAATTAATCATGAATCCAACTCTACCACCTGGACCCCACACACACCCTCCATTCACAACCAACTCACTCTCACAACTACGTGTTAGGTTTCTGTTCAAACTTCAAAAATGAAATCCGTAATCTTTTATTATAACTATTATTTAAATGATAGGGTGGGGCTTAATGAAGGTCCGACCTTCGCAGCGGATAGGATTTTTGCCAAGCTAACCAATCAAAGTGCTAGGAGTGTTTGTTTCTCTCACTATATGATATTGCGTGCGTTTGAAATCACGGCGAAAAGAATTATTTATTTGTAATCTGACTTATATAACAATAAAATTGGGTAAGAATTAAATTATATAATGTGATTTATATTTGGATTGACATAGCAGCAATATAATAAGTAATTTTTTAGAAACTGAAACTTGTTTAGATTAGAAGAACTCGTCTTGAACTTTCAAGTTCGAAGAAAATGAGAGGACATGTACGGTTTTCCCAATTTGGTGTTGGATTTGGTGGCCATGCCTATGTCTCTACTAAAACTGCTGCTACGCATGGAGTTCAAACAAAATGGGCATTTAACAACGGGAAATTTCATTTAACAGCACTTTTTATAGAAAAAAAATCTAAAAAAGGTCCTAAGATTCTAAAAATCTCGGAAAATACCTAAGAACCTTTTTTAGGATTTTCAGAATATGTGAGTTGTTAATGAAACTGATATAGTTGTTAACGGGTAGGTCATTAACAACTAAATGAGCCTTATTAACAACAATTTGCTAACAACTAAATCAGCTTCGTTAACAACTATATCAGTACCCTGTTGACAACTATATCAGCTCCGTTAACAACTTACATAGATTCTGAAAATCCCAGAAAAGGTCTTGGGGCCTTTTTTGGGATTTTCCTATAAAAAGGGCTCTTATGTGAGTGAAATTTCTCTTTAACAATCTCTATCTTCATATTCTTTATTATTTTCATTGGCACCCCAATAGTTAATGAACTCGGGTCTAATCTACCAAGGGTGGCTACAGTTTAATAATATTACCTCCAGTCATAATTATAGGAACATCTTTATAGTGTAATTTACACTACAAAAGTATTTTTATAATTAGGATCAGAGGGAGTAGTTGTATTTAAAACTAATTAAATATGATAATTAGGTACTATATTAAATAATAGAAATGTGATGCCTAACCTAAGATAATAGATAGCACATGCTTTAGATATAAGCTTTACAACTAGGAAATTAATGGAAGCAGCCTTTGCCAACTTAATTACAAATATCCCTCATAATCTAAGTTCAAGGCGGTTTACATCATCCGGAAAGTTCATACTACAAAAGAAGACTACTAGGGAGCATCTAGCTCCAAAATTATCTCAACAAAAATTAAAGGATGAAGATTATCCCCGTGTTAATAAAAAACTAATTTAAATCTTTAAGGATTAGTATCTAGTTTTTGGCTGTGGATTGGATTCTTAAAAGGAAAAAAAAAAACTAATTTAAATAAACATATCACTTCAATAATATCAAAACAACTTTATTTATTGTAAAATTTTCAAATCTTTCAATTAACATTCCCAAGGTATTTTACTTCAAGTTATAGCATTTTAATATAATTACTTCTCTGATTTTATATTTATAAGTTATCTTCGGGCATGTTTCACTCATGTTAGGAAGAACCTTAGCACTGCCTTAAAAATTAAATAACTTTTTAACTTTATCGATATATATTTAAGGGTTAAGTAGTAAATTTGCTCCAAAAGTATACAGCAAAGAGGAATATCGCCCTAAAAGTTTTTTTTTTTGTCTTAAAGTTGCCCAAAAGTCAAAAAACAGTGTAATGTTGTCTTTTTTGGTTAAAAAGTTAACAGTCAATGTAACATTAATTTTTTAACGGAAAACATAACATTAATTTTTTAACGGAAAAAGGTAATATTACTACGTTTTCAAACTTCTAAGGCAACATTGAATCTAACAAAACTTTTAGGGAAACATTACTCCTAGGTGTATACGTACTTCCGGAGCGGATTTGTTACTTAACCTTATGTAATATATATTATATTCCATGTGAACAAAATTAACATAGTAACAAATAAAATGTAAAATTGTATATTCACATAACAAATTAATATTATGACTTATAAATAAGACCACTTTTTTTTTCTTATATCTGTTTGTAGTCATGTACTTTCTTGGGTTAAATACCATTTTCGCCATGGAAGTTTAGCCTAAGGAGCATTGGTGATCTGAAAGTTTTTATGGTCTCATTATTATCCCGGAAGTTTAAAAATATAGCAATCTTATCCATCCGTTGATCTTGACTGTTGAATTGTTGCTCTTCTTTGTAAACTTTCAAGGGCAAAATTACTCCTAAAAAAAACTTTCAAGGTATATTTGCTCCATTTTGTTAACGTCCAGGGCAAAAATAACACCAAGGTGACTTGTGCACCTTAGGCTAAACTTCCATGGTAAAAATGGTATTTAACCCTATTTTTTAAAAGAAATAGTTAAATAAAATTAATAATTGAGCATTGGATTCATTTTTTAAAAAAAAACTTATATTTACTTTTAAAAATCCTCTACCTGTATTAATAATTATACATACAATCATGAAAAATAATCTTTTATGAATTATATATGATCCAGAATTAATCCAGATTTTGGGTAATTGTTCTTTCTTTCTTTCTTTTTTTTGAAAAATACAGGCAAGATATAGCTTGATAAAATAAGAGAGCTAGATGCACTAATCTAGCCCACAAAACATAAACCTAGGTACTAGGATCGCAACGGGAGGCCAACTGGTCCTTCAATGCCATGGCAAGGCAACGTCGTGGAATCGTGGGTATTAGGGTAACATCCTCGCTAGCAGGAACATTATGTCCTTCTTTTGCTAAGTAGTCTGCACATGATATGTTGTCTCTCGGGGTGTATAATAACTTGACATTCCAATCACGGAAAAGGAGGTCTCTGATATCGCCGATGACGTCTTGCAGTGGGTGGTCGGCATGACTGCTGTCTCTCATGAGTATGTTGATGGCGTCAAGAGAATCAAAGTAGAGTAGGATGTGATGCAATCCCAAATGCAGGGCCGTTTTTAATCCCATCAGGATGGCATAAAGCTCAGCCTCGATAACAGAGCGAAAACCAAGGAATTTATAGAACCCCATCAACCAGCATCCTTGTGAATTTCTGATGACACCTACGCAAGCCGCTTGAAAATTCTGTTGAACGGAACCGTCAACATCAATACAAACCACATTTTCCGGAGGGGGGTCCAAGAATTCTCCTCATTCTTGTCAAAGTGGAAAATCTGGTGAGAGAGATTATGGTTGACCGTATTTTCCATAAGCAAATAATTACATAAATGAAGCAACTGTAGGAATCTCACCAGAAACGCGGAAGCGTATCGTACCACGCGATATAGGAAAAGTCAAAACCTTCATCGTTTTGATTACCTGGAAAGATGCAATGATCTGAAGCAGCGATCTGAAAGCTTTTCCACCAACAGTCCTCGTATCTGAAGAGCGATCTGAAATCCTCTCCACGAATAGTCCTCGTCCGCTCTATGATCGATCTTCCAGACTATCTCTCGAGGGGAATAGGATGGTTGTGTGGGCAACTGTTCAGATGATGAACGTCTGCCTCTAGGGTTTGTTTCTGATGAGAGCCTCCTTATGCGTCTGTTACTCTCAAGCAGGTGAAAGTAGGTTTATATGCTACTACACCCAAGACCTAACCCTAAACCACATGGGCCATAAAGTTCTTGGGCTGTAGTCTCAATTAAGCCTTATTGGGTTTAAGTGACCAAAGAGCACATTAACCCAACAGCAACTCCCTTGTGTTTTTCGTTTCGCCTTGGAACAAGGATTTGCATCTAGTTGTCCACAGAATCCAGCATCCCAAGCTGAAGATCCTAGGCCAGGATAAATTTTGAAACCTTCCTCTTCCAGGGTTATGGTTAGTGTTCCAATTGAGCCAAACCTGCAAATTACCTGCAAAAAACTGGGAGAAGTAATTAGATTTTAAAATTTCTTTCCACAAATTTCTCGCTCTCTCACAGTCCCTGAGAGCATGAATCACACTCTCCTCACTATTGCAGTGAAAAGGACAAAGGTTTTCATTAGTAATACCCCTTTTGGCTTTGAGGGAATTAGTAACGAGTCTTTCATGGCTAACTTGCCACACGAAAAATTTAACTTTTTCAGGGAGTTGCCATTTCCATATCTGGGACCAAAAGGTATTGCTACTTTCCCCACGTCGACGAGATAGGTAGAGATAAGCAGATTTTACGAAAAAAAACACCCATCCGTCGCAGCTCTCCATGTGAAGCAGTCAGGAGAATTGTTGCATGGTGGTTGAGCGTTGAGGATGATGTTAATGATATGAGGGGGAAGAATCCCCTGCCTTCTGTTACTGTCCCATCGACCATTCATCCACATATTATCCCTTACAGTTTCATCTTTATTAACTAGGGATGGGTCTAGGGCAAAGGCCAAGAGGGGGCGATCAAGAGGGAGCCAAAGATCACACCAAAATCTAGTCTCGGCCCCATTGTTAACTTTTCTTCCAACCCCGTCTAGGAATTTGTCCCAAACCCCGGCAATGGCTTTCCAAGCCGCCGATGAATTTCTTTTCTTAGAGATATTGGGCATGGGAAAATCGCCACAGTTATACTTGGACCTAAGACACTGAACCCAAAGAGCATTTCTTTTAGTTAGGATGTACTAGCACAGCTTCATAATGAATGCCTTATTTTGACGCCAGAAGTTCTTGAAACCAAGCCCCCCCTGTTTCTTTGCCTGAGTAACTTTGTCCCAAGTAATAAGGTGCATTTTCTTTATATCCTCATCTTGGGACCAAAGGAACTTCCTCGAAATTTTGTCAATTTCATTGATAGTACAAATGGGGAGGAGGGCAGACTGCATATGGTAGCCCGGAAGAGAGGATAGAACAGATTTGATCAGGACCAAGCGACTAGCGATAGTCAGGAATTTAGATTTCCACATGGACAATTTAGATCGAGCTTTTTGCACAATGGGGTGGTAGGTAGCCTTCGTAACCCTTTTGTGAATAATTGGCACTCCCAAGTATTTCCCCAGATCAGAAGTGAGTCCAATCCCGAGCATTTGGCTAAGATCAAGGGCTCTATTAATATTCACATTAGCATAACAGAACATTTTTTATTTTTCCAAGTTAATTCTGTGACCAGAGACTTCACAGAAGATTTGCATCACTTTACGGACCTCAATCATCTGGTTGGAAGAAGCTTCAGTAAAAAGGATAAGATCATCGGCGAAGAACAGGTGAGAAATATGAGGACCTCTTCTTTTGAAGCTAAAAGGTTCCCGTCGTCGGCCTGAAACTCAGCTTTAATAAGGTGGTTAAGGCGCTCTATACAGAGAACACAAGTATACAGGCTTAAGGGATCTCCTTGCCCACCTCTAGAGGGGGTAAAGCTTGGGCTTTCATCACCATTCCAGAGGATAGACATAGAAGTCGTCGATATACAAGCCATAATGAGATCAACAAAGTTTCTTTCCAGATTCAGACTTGTAAGCGTGTCCTTTATGAAACCCTAGTCGAGCCTATCAAAAGCCTTTTCCATATCAATTTTGACGGCGATGTATCCTTTTTTCCTACCCTTCATTCTCATAGAGTGGATTATCTCTTGGGCAATTAGGATGTTGTCGCAGGTGCATCTATTCGCAATAAAGCTGCATTGCTCTTGACTTATAATTAAGATGTCCCATTATGCCCCTAAGCCTGTTTGCCAAGACTTTCGTAATGATTTTGAAACTCACGTTACACAGGGAAATGGAACGAAATTCTCTTAGCGAAGATGGGTTGTCGACCTTAGGGATGATGACGACTCTAGACCTATTGATGCTAGCCATATTAGGGGGGTGTTTAAAGCATTCTTCAATAAATTCACATATTTTGTCTCCTACCACATTCCATTGAATTTGGAAGAAATAAGCATTAAGGCCATCAGGTCCCAGAGCTTTAAAGGCTCCCATAGCAAAGGTGACATTTTTAATCTCAACTCTGATGACACTCCTAGATAACATTCGCAGGTCATTGGCGTGAATAGATGGTAAATTACAGCACAACTCACCAGGGTCTTTAACAGAAGTATCACGGGAGTATAGGTTAAAAAAGTAGTCATGTGCCATCATTTTCGCAGATGGCAATTGTTCTTTCTTGAATTATATATAGTGCACTTTGAGCCAAAAAAAAAAGAATTATATATAGTGCACGAATGATCAATTTTAATGTCCCTTTTACTTTGGAATCGTGCAGTTTAATTTGATTATGTGGTGAGCAAGTGCATGCATATCGCCCCTCCCCATCACTTTCCTTTGACTATATATGCATGCTTCTATATATGATGTACATGAACCTGGAGAGATCAATTGCCTCAAGGCTCTTTACTTTCTCAACTAATCAACGTAACATGGCAGATTGGTTCATTATTAGTTCCAAAATTAGAATTATGTTATTTGAAATAAAAGAGTGATGAGAAAAAAAAGAGAGAACAATTTTATTTACTATTCAGAAGTGTGTACGGCATAACTCTATAACCTCCCAATAAATGAGATTACATAATCATAGGAAAATAATGGGGAAAAGTAGAAGAAATAATAGGGAGATGAATATCCATTTTAATATATTATTCATAACACTCTTCTTTAGATGTCCATGACTAAATATGTGTCTCAAAAAATAAAAAAATAAAAAACTTCAACTATGAAAAATCTAGTGAGTCAAAAACTTAGTATGTAGAAGAAAAAGGGTACACTATTTAATGATGCACTTAGTGCTGCCTTATTCAAAACCTTGCTAGGAAACCCAAAAAGAAAAACCATAGACAATGGAAAAAAGATATAATGTATATCAACTCCCCCTCTTAACAACATCAGTTGATATCTCTAAGTCTGAAAAGTCCGATGCCACAAACGAGCTTTTCAAAAATTGTTCCAGGAAATGACTTAGTAAACAAATTTGCTAGATTTCATTGGAACGGATTTGCTAGATGCTAATTTCACACTCTTATGTTGATGCAATCCACTACAATGTCTTTGTGTTAGTGAATAACTATATCATGCAAATAAGCAAATGATATATCAAGTCATATATGACGAACTATATACATATAAGTGCTCTAATTGCATTAAGATAGATATATATATATATATATGATATTTTTAGACTAAGTATTTCTTTATCACCTTATTAAGGTGAAAAGATATGGTACTTCTGGTCTAAGATTTCTCCATAGAAAAATACTTTATTCTTCTCAAATCCTTTCTTTAAGTAACTCTTAAATTTAGCAAGTTTGATCTTCGGGAATTTAAGCAATTTACACCTTTTACAAGCTCTTCAGAAGATTAAGCAATTCACAGTTTTTGCAAACTCTTCAAGAGTTTTATTTAAACTATTCTACATAAATTGCAATTATAATAAACTCACTTTCAAATCTTTTTCGCAAAAATACATGTGCAGAATAGATAATTTATATTCTTCCTTTAGCATATATTTATTGAGGCACTAATATCACATACACATTGGTTGGTTCAAACCATAAAAAGATCTCGATTAAACTGTTTGCTTTTGGCAACTTAGATCCTTCAAGGAGTTTCATCAATCATGTGCTTCTAACAACTTTAGTCCTTCAAGGACTCTCATATGTTTATATCTTAATCCATATATATATATATATTTGATCCTTTAGATTTTAAAAGTATAACAATGTTCCAAATATATACTCTTAGCATTTTAAATCCTTTCTTGAATTCATATATCATTCACAACAACATAGCAAGTCATTGGTTAAAACCATGTTCTCAAGACGCATGCATATCAAAGTTTCATTTATTGTTAGACTTTTAAATTAACAAAACATATGTTTATCAACATTGAACTTTTGCGAAAATACCCATTTATGATACTAACATTACACTTCAAGTGCTCAAGCTAAAAATATACAAATTCACGTTATGATATTGTATATTGTGCATTTTCTTTTCTATTAGCCAACTATCTTTATGTTTGTATTTCATGACATATTTGTATATAAAATCCTCATTTAATTACGTGATATTTTTATTAAAATTGTTGTCAACAATTGTTTTTCTTTTATGACATAACTAATTGAGTTCTGTTTATTTCTTTGAGGTACTTAAACCTCTTCTAAGGTCTTACAAACAATTGTGTCTCAATTCTTATCTCTTTAATATTATCATCTTGATTATTTACTCCCTGTCTTTTCTTTTGGAACTGATCATTTTCTCATACTTCAGGCATATCTCAACTTTCATTTATTTTAATTGGAGCATTTTTCAACTGAAACATGATATATAAGTATTCTTATTCAAGTCAGTGACTGCATTTGATAATAAA
The DNA here is from genome assembly GCA_034222035.1 of Acacia crassicarpa. Classification (NCBI taxonomy): domain Eukaryota; kingdom Viridiplantae; phylum Streptophyta; class Magnoliopsida; order Fabales; family Fabaceae; genus Acacia; species Acacia crassicarpa. The sequence goes on from JAWXYG010000008.1 coordinate 1,702,161, forward strand.
TTAAGAATATAATATTTGATTAACTTATGATTCATACCATTATATTTGAGGATCTATATTTGATGTATTTAATATATTCATAAAAATTGTTCAAAAAAAGTATATTCATAACATATTCGGATTTCTTGTGGAATTGGAATTACTATCCATTTATTTAGCCATCATGTACTATACTCAAAGTACTGCGCATGTGTATAAAATTGTTGTCCACATGCATTCATCCAATGATAATAAACATATCGAAATTATTCTGTGGTTTGAATATTTGTTTAGAAAAAAGGCCGATGTCTGTGACAACTGGAAAATTAAAGGAGTTAGGTATTGAAACTTGACTTAATTATTTTTCTTTATATATATTACTAATACTTACTGATGCACCCGAAACAAAAGGAAACAAATACTCGTACTGCATAGGTTTTAGTTCTGAATCTGTAGAACTCTTCAAAAATATCTTTCACATATAGGTATATATTGTTTAATCCCTACTTATGTATGCATATAAAACCCCTCAAAAAATATTAATTGAGAGGGAGAGTTGTTTGCTAATTGCTTTATGCTTCTACCTCGTCTACATTGGTGTTTGTGTACCATATATGCTTCATGTTGTCTATCATTTACTTCATTACGTGTCTTTGCTTCATTTGTCTTTAATGCTTTACTGTGAAAACTTTTAAAACAAAAGAAAGCATAGTCATATCCATATGAAATTATTCGTAATTTAAAGTATGTTTGGTTTGAGGGGTAGGAGTGGGACTAATATTTTAGGCTAATATAAGCCCAAAACATTAGTCTCCACCCCCCTCTCTTTAAATTAAACATACCCTTAAGGTTTGACATGACAAACGTCTGATTGACTGCTATTAGAGTAAGACAATATTACACATTTTTTAACATTTTAAGAGCCACATTAATTAGGTCAAAAAATCTGTGTCATGCCATATATCTTTTTGTAAAAACTTGCAAATATCAACCTCGACGGAATATAAGTATTACCAATGAAATTTTGAGTTTTCATTTACGTAACTCACTGTTGATGCTACCATGGTGTAAAATGAAGTACCGGGAAGGAAAATTGGTAGGAAAGAAGGGTCACAAACTTCAAAAAATAGATAGAGAAAGAGATAACAAAGAGGACGACCATCGACTACGCCAACACAATTGACATTGACAATGAATCATGAATCCAACTCTACCACCTGGACCCCACACACACTCTCCATTCACAACCAACTCACTCTCACAACTACATTATGTTAAGTTTCTGTTCAAACTTCAAAAATAAAATCCGTGAATCCTCTTTTTTTTTTTCATTATTATTATTATTATTATTTAAATGATAGGGTGAGGCTTAATGAAGGTCCGACCTTCGCAACGGATAGGATTTTTGCAAAGCTAACCAATCAAAGTTCTAGTACTGTTTGTTTCTCCATCTGTATGATATTATTATCTTAAACGTTTCTTGGTTGACTTCTCACATATGATTTTGTTTTTTTTAAAAAAAAAACATATAGAGAAAACTGTTTTCAATAAGTTGTTTTTAAAAACTAAAAAGCAAAAATAGCTTTTAGTTGTTCTCCTGTTTTTGTTTTTCCATTTTTTATTTTTTGAGGCTACTATCTATTGACATTACACCACTAGTGATGTTACCGCCACAGCACTATGGCAATGGCCGCTGACATATCACTTAAAAAAAATATTTTTTAAGCAATTATCTAAATAGAATTTTCACCCCACAAAATTTAGTTTCCAAAATGTCAAAAACTGTTTTGAGTATTTTATTTTATTTTTTTACAAAATTAATAATGATAGAAAATCCGGTTTTAAAGTGGAGTGAAAGTGATGAGAGCGAAGAAGTCAAAATTTGGACGTATTGGGAGAAATGGGATGGAGAGGGACGAAGCGAGTTACTCAAAGACAGTACGTAGTGGCATTCAATAATCAATTGTGTTGATATAATAAAGGGCTGAGATTAAATGTGAAAGAAAGCGATTGAATGAGATGAGACAGAGAAAAGAGGACAAAGCCGAGCATGGGGGTACCCCAAATCACCTCAGTTTAGTTGAAGCCACATGTTTTCACTTCCTCCTCCGTCCTTTCCCTTAAAGCCAACAAAACCTAATTAAACATTCTGTCCCCCGTTTTTCCCTTACCCCTCCCCACATGAGTCATTTAGATTAGGATATATGCTCCTATATGTCAACACAAAGATTAAGGAACACATGAAAAGATGGAATCAGTTTCCCTACTCATCCAACTATTTAGACGGTTTAGATGGCATTGGAACGATCCATATTTAATTTTGTTTAATTTTTATTTTTTAAAAAAATATTATTTAAATAGGTAGAGAATCTAAAATAAAAATAATTTTTTAATTAATATATTTTTTTAAAATGATTTTTTTATTCAAAATCGACAGTGAAAAAAAAAATCTAGACAATTTAGAAAGAACTCTCCCAACTTATCCAAAAAAAAAAAAAAAAGTAGGAAACTGATTCCCATAAAAGATAGAGCAGGTGGGTGAAATTGCAATATTATTTTTATAACTTTAAATGTCAATAAAATGGTACAAAGGGGCTATCAGAAGGAAGTTGATCATTTTAAAGGACCGTCAACTTTTTTTTTTTTTTTTTGATACGAGAAAGTTTTAGAGGGGTTCGGCATCAATCCCCCACCAAGGTTAGTGCACAGCCCCGAACTCTATGATCATTTTAAAGGACCGTCAACTTTTAAAATAACAGAGAAGAACCAAAGTTGTTAAGTCAAAGTCTCTCATGCATATAACTACTCCATTTCATCTTTTATATAAGATATATTTAGAAAGTTAATTTTAATCTTAACTATAAGATATAATTTTTATATTTGTCAATATTTTTTTTAATTTACCCTTATTGATGCTCCGCCAACAATAATTAAGGAGAAGTAATGAAGAAAGATGACTATAGCGTTTTAGAAAATACGTATCATATTAATTAACTAACTTTATTAATAAATTAAATTACGTAAATATGTATTATATTAAATAGCAGAGAGAGTAACACCGGTTGCAAATTGTGAAAGATGTGATGAGTTGCAAAAGGTGAAAGTTCAATTACAACTTAGGTATAAATTTGGATACAGGTGTAAAAATGTACATGGACTTTTACTCAAAAAGATATTCAATAACAAATGGTTTTCAGAGGTGCAAAAGTACACATGAACTCTCAAAATTTATGCAAAAATAACATGACCGTTAAATAGCCCTAACAGATGTTATATACAACACAAAAATACCCCTGAACTCAAAAAAAAACCTTCCTTCCAAACTCTCAATTCATCCTCTTGGCTAACAGATTCTCCAGACCACACCAGAGTACTACAAGACTAGGACGATAGAGATCGATATTCCTTTCCCAATGCCGAAGAAGACGAGACCTGCCTTTCATGGTTTTCGTGTTGTTCATGTTATTGGTCTCCAATCATCCTAAAGCAAAAATTATGCGATGCCTTCATAATTAGGGTTCATGGGACTTTGGGGTTTTAGGATATCTTTGAAATTCGTTGTGGAAAACCCAAAGTAATGACTTATATCATGCGAGTCTTATCTAGAACTCCCTACATTTGTGATGTAATTGGATTGCCTAGTTTAAAAGTAGTGACTTGCATCAACAGATGGACCCTAATTTTTCTGATTTGGGTATTTTTGGATTTTCGGTTTAATAAATGAACCTTCACGTGTTAAACCCATGGTTATTGTTGTTCATTCTGAGTTTTTGAATTGATTGTGCCTATGGTGATGGATTGTATGCACCGTAACTTCTTTATATTGGGCCAACTGTCTGTCAATGCTCTCTTGCATCTGTGTTTGCCGGAGGTGGTGTAAGGTGTGGCGGGAGGAAGGATGGAGGGTGCTGGCGACTATGGTGAAGGATGGAGGCGGCCGCGGTGACAATGAGGAAAAGGAAGGTGGAGGTTCTAAGAGATTGAAGCAAGATGAGAAGAAGGAAGAAGGGACACGATGAAAGAAAGAGGAAAGGGCAAATGAGGAAATTACAAAAAGTTAGGCCTTTTTTTTTTTTTTTGTTAAAGAGCAAATTCGCCAACGAACTATTAGGCTAGGAGCATCTAACACAAAAAAGTATTAGGGATACCAATTATACCAACAAACAATTGAAATGTTTTAAAACCCACAATGCCGTCAGTTCGTTATCAAACTTCCGTTTACGTGTTGAATAAAGACTGCCAGGTGGCTTTTAGAAGTCCAGCTAGCCTCATTTTGCTTTCTTATATTTTACTTGCAGATGCTCTTAGTCTACCAACCGAAACACCAAGACACGAAGAGACCAAAAAAGCCCTACGTTTTTCTTCAAGAACTCTGCAACTTTATCTGCTCAGAATATAAACGAAACTCCTCTATCATTCTCACCCCAACCTGTGTTCTCTTTATCCAGGTCTACCCAAAGCAAATCGCATAACAATCCCTAATCCGGCAGATTTACAGGCCTCTCTAGCTCCTTTATCTAGTTTATACTCTCCATCTTCGACGACAAACCGCTGTGCGTACACAGAATCTTGTCGTCAATCATTGCCGCCACCAGCAGGCAATTAAAACAATCCGTGAATACCTTCCACAATCGCACGCTGAATTTCCTCTTGCACTCATTGTAGAATCCGTAGATCCTATTTATGGAGGCGCACTCATGATTCCTTTGGAGAAGGAAAAAATTCTCCGAGTATTTTATCTTGTAGGCGAGAAGCAAATATATGGTTTCAATACTCTATTTTCCTCTGTTGACGTAATCTCCAAGGAAGAGGTAATTCGATTGTGGTAGAAAACCACCGTATTCGAACAATCACAACAAATCTAGGTGTTGCCCATGTATGTCCCCTGATCAACATTTGAAAAATATATTTGAGATAACAGAAATTGATTTTTCGCCTTCTCTGTTTTGGCGTTTTGGCTGGTAGGCTTAGAGCATCTACAAGTAAAATATAAGAAAGCAAAATAATGCCAGCTGGACTTCTAAAAACCACCTGGCAATCTTCATTCAACACCTAAACGGAAGTTTGATAACCAAACTAATGGCATTGTGGGTTTTAAAACATTTCAATTGTTTGTTGGTATAATTAGTACCCTCAATACTTTTTTGTGCTAGATGCTCCTAGCCTAATAGTTTGTTGGCAAATTTGCTCCTTAATCCTTTTTTTTAAAAAAAATGATGTGGGGCCCACCTTAAAAGTAAGGTCGGTTAAGACCTTTTAACGGCACTGGTATTTTTGCATCAATTTTAAGAGTTCATAGGTATTTTTGCACCTCAGAAAAGTATTTAGTATTTGGTGCCCTTTGAGTAAAAGTCTATGTGCATTTTTACACTTTTACCCTCTAAACCTTAAAAGAACTTGTAAATATAGAAGCTTAGTTGCAAATATTGGATTTTAGTTATAAATTATAAAAATGTGTATTGGACAGATCATAAAATCAACGTGAATTAAATCGATGAATGGCCAACATCCAACTGTGCCCGTGTAAGATATTTTTAGATTAGGTTAAGTTAATATTACTTTTTTATCGAGTAGTATATATCCATTATAATATATCTCATATATCTTAAAGAATCAGAACATATCTATTACTCCTTTTGTTTCACTAAAATTTTATATTGTCATCATTTACCCAGTTCTGATCTATAATTGATATGCCTAATTACCTTTACCTACTTTGCTGGTGGCATGCATCTTAAGATAAACCAACTGACACTATCCTTTATGGGATCTTTTTCTTTTTCGATCAGTTTTCTTCATGCCTAGGTCTCTCTAGTAGCTAGATGGATTATTCGCAAATAAATTAATCAGTCTTTATCTATGTTATCTTAACCTGTACCTTTAGTGGCCTTCATGTACTGACCCCAATGAGTAAAATCTTTTAATGACTAGTACTAACCAGAAAGAAACTGCTCTTCATAGATTAATGACGATCATCTGATACAAGTGGCTAATCTATCGAAATCTCCTTTATGGGCCCATTTCCGTGATTATTTAATGTTGTTACCCCCGGCAAGGAAAACTTCTTGATATATGTGTGTATAAATATATCAGTTACCTATTGAACCCAGTTAAAATACGCTCCCAAACAATACAGAACTCCGGCTAAAACTTGGATCAAGCAAAATCACCAAGATATTAGGTGGAAGGAACCAAATGGATGCTAGCTAGTACTCCAAAGTTGGCCACGACTTTCAGTTTTGTTTTTTCTAGCTTCGTATAGTTGTGCAGATGGTGAGGGTGGGTCAAATTTGCTGGTTTGAAGTTTGGACCCTTAACATGAGATTTAGTTAGAGATTGAGTTTGGTCCTTAATATAATATATCAATCCATTTTATTATTTATATTTATATTTTTTAAAAAAAATATCCCTATTCATTATGCACATTAAAAAGTAGTTTTATAATAGAAGATAATATTTTAGGAAAAGTGGTCTATATTTATAATAAATAACTAACTTCCTTAATTTATTTAAATTAATTAATTGGTTATTATGTAAAAGAGCCAAGGTAATGATGAAGGTTGACTTGAACCTGTCCATTAACACAACCTAATACCTGCCGCTTCTCTTCTAAACAAAGATGATATTGGAAAAGACGTTTGTGACCCCAGCTTCAATTAAAGAACGATGTTAACATCACGTTTTCATTTCTAGAATGGCCCCTAATGGATCAATCCTGCTTCCTCACTTTTTCCTTGCAGGATACCACAAAACCCAACTCTGATATACTCTCTTTCTTCTTTAATAAGAGATTTAGTCGGGTATTTTATTTATATATATATATATATATATATATTGTAGACATACACAAAAAGGGATCTTGGATATAATTTAATTATATATATATACACACACATACAGACACTTACGCGCATATATAATAGACAGTTCACTTGCCTTTTGGATAATAACTAGTCCATTTTCTCTCTCCTGAACATGTGAGTCATGGAGCTCCAGCGATCGTCTTCTTCATCCAACCATGTTCAATCTAGCAGACTAGCTTCCCTGTCTTCACAACGCAGCCTTGTTTCAGTTCCTTCCCTGAACTCTCAGTTTCAGCACCATGCCTCATCAACCTATTACCAGTGTCTAACAACTCTCAAAGGTCACACTTCTTACATATCATGTATAGCCCTCGCCGGAAAATTCCTCTACACTGGATCATCTGACAGAGAAATCAGATCCTGGAACCATAATGCTCCTTTCCATTCTGATTTATTCGACCAGTCAAATTCTTCAATCACTACTAGCATAATGGTGTCGGCAGGGAAAGGTGCAGTGAAGTCACTAATAGTTCAGTCTGATAAACTATTCAGTGCTCACCAAGACTACAAAATTAGGGTGTGGAATGTTACAGCCGACGAGTCTGATCACCGGAAGTACAGCCGTTTAGCCACACTTCCGACGTTAGGAGACCGAGCCACGAAGGTGTTGAACCCAAAGAACCATGTTCAGATTAGGAGGCATAAAAAATGTACATGGGTTCACCATGTGGACACAGTCTCTGCTTTGGCCCTGTCCAGGGACGAGACCTTGCTCTACTCTGTTTCATGGGATCGTACAGTTAAAGTGTGGAGAATCAAAGACTTGACCTGTTTAGAATCAGTGAACAACGCCCATGATGATGCTATAAACGCCATAGCAGTTTCTGGTGATGGTTATGTGTACACTGGATCAGCAGATAAGAAGATCAAAGTGTGGAAGAAATGTGAAGGAGAGAAGAAACATAGTTTGGTTGATGCGTTAGAGAAACACAACTCTGGGATTAATGCTTTGGCTCTGAGCAGTGATGGGTCTCTGTTATATTCAGGTGCTTGTGACAGATCTATACTGGTTTGGGAAAAGGATAATGGTGAAGAAGATGGGAAAATGAGGCTGGTGGGTGCGCTTAGGGGACACACAAAGTCTATATTATGTTTAGCTATGGTATCTGATTTGGTCTTTAGTGGTTCTGCTGATAAAACGATAAGAATATGGAGAGGCGTTCATGGTGATTATTCCTGTTTAGCAGTTTTAGAAGGGCATAATGGTCCTGTTAAGTGCTTAACTGCAGCAGTTGATCGATGTAATGGCGCTTCGGAAGAATCTTTTCTAGTTTACAGTGGCGGTTTGGACTGTGACATTAAGGTTTGGCAGATCATTGTACCTCTTGTTCTCTAGATTCGATCTGTTGTTAATTAATTAATAACCACATGAAAAGGGAAACAAATTCATATCAAGTGTAATTTTTCTTTCTCTTTATATCTTTCATTTGTTGATCCAAGCTAGACCCAAAGGTAGAGAGTGTTTTGAATTCTCCTCTTGGTTGATCAGCTTATAAAGCAACTAATTAAAGCGATAAGTTGTTTCATTGTCTGTGTTTAGAGATACAGCTTGTATTCCATTCAAGTTTCTGGCAGTAAGTTGAAATATCTGATTCCTGTGAAATATATAAAACCACAGGAATCAAATTCAAAACCACCCTGAATGAAATCCTAAAAATCTAACGATTGAGAAACTGTACTAGTTGATGGCGCGTAAATCCCACATCGGAAGGGGAAAACACGGATATTTAGCGAAAGATGACAAAACCAACCTCCCAAAAAAGTCACTTAAATAAACTTTTAATGGAAATTACCTTTCATGAAAGAAAGCCACCAATTAATTAAACTTCGAATGGTCTCTCTTTCTCTGAATCAGGTATATATAACCGTCCATATTTAATTTCAGTGAAAGAGACTTATAGAACAGCCGAAAAGAGATTGTGGCACTTACAGGATTCCTCATTGGTCGGGGCTCAAAGATTCCACATCCATGTAAGAGGGAAAGAAGATATTTTGCTTATCTTAAGAAAAATTTCTCACCATAAAGTGTGACTTCAACCAAATTTTTTAGGAGAATTTATTTAGGTTTAGGGACCTAAATGATACTCTCCCAATTTTAACCCAAAATATAACAAATCATATACCTTTTTTAGGGGAAATTCAAAAAAAGAATTTGAAATTGTAAAATTTTAAATCAGGGGCTTTTTAAAAAAGTAGTTGTGAATTGTTTATTAAATTTTGTCATTCTCTCATCAATTGTTGGTAACAAACCTGATTTAAGCTTGTATAGTTTTAAAGTTCTTTTTTTTTCTTTTGACTTTTTTTCCCTTTTTATAAGTTTTGAATTATATGTAAGTAGCTAATTGCTCTTTAACACTTAATTGAGTGAGGGAAATTGACTAAAATAAGATTTTTTTAAAAAAAATTGTACCGGATTAGAGCAGTTGGAAAAATCTTTATCAGAGTAAGATTGAGGCCACTAGTGGTGTCGTAGCATCTGACGCCACTGCTTAGTAACGTCTAACACCACTGCTTAGTGGCGTCAGAAGGTACGACGCCACTAATGGCGTCAGAAAGTACGACGCCACTATAGAGAACTATTAAAAATAAAGTGCAATCTTTTATTACATTGCCACATTGCTTTCTTTCTTCTTCTCTCCTCGTCGATATATAAGTATATATTATATAAGACCATATGGAGAGCTGCAAATGCAGAGCTATGGATGAAGAAGGAAAAATCTAACCTGGGAAATTGTTTTTAATAAATATTATATAATATATCATTTAAAAGTTTACACTTTGAAATGTGAAGTCAAACTTCGAGGGAAAAGCATTAATAGAGAAGGTGCAGCAGTCACATCAAACATAAGTTATGTGAAATACAGGAGATTATAAGTTTTTTAGGATGAGGTGAGCCTCACAGAAATCTTTGGGAGATATTCATCAGCCAAATCTCACAGGGTGAGGCGAGCCTCACAGGTTTATAATACATTTTAAATATTTTAATTCCCTTAATTATTAATTAAAATTATTATTTTATAATTTTAAATATAATTATAAAATTATATATATATTTCTTTTTATAATTGACGCACTAGTGGCGTAAGAAAGTACGACTCCACTAGTGGCGTCAATCAAATGTTATGTTTAACTGCATTACTCCGGTAAATATTTTTCTAACTGCTCTAATCTGGTACAAATTTTATAAAAAATTCTTATTTTGGTCAATTTCCCATTGAGTGATCATTTAAAAGTGTAAATTTATATAATTAGTTTTTGTACTATTAATTGGTTTGTTATTTCCCTAAAGCTATATATCAGTGACAATAAATTTTCCCAAAACATTAATGTATTAATAGAATAATATTTTCTTAAGAAAATCAATAAAAAATATTTGTTATTTCAAATTTTTATAGAGTTAGAACTAAGTAATCTGTAATAACTTAAGATTTTTGGAAATATATTTATTTATTTTTTCATAATATTATATTATTATTTTTGTAGATGCAAGTCTCCTCCCCTGCATTTTACAAACTCTTAAAAATGAAGTTTATTTTACAGATTATAATTAGTATATTTGTATGAGTTTTATATGTGTGTATGTTGTTATCTCATTTATTACATTGAAATCTGTTCATAATGACAGGTAGAGGAAGATGCACATTTCAATTTTCAAGTCTCCAACAAAAATAATATAGGCTCAACCGCTCAACACAACAGAAACGAGTCAACGACGGCTAATCTTGAGCCCAAAAAAAAAACGACGGCTAATCAGCTTAACTGGGCTTTAGCAAGCCCATGGATTACCAAGATCCTTTTTGTGGCCCAATAAAGCAGCGTTTTTGCAGCCCAGCTCAATTTAGGTTTGTGATGTTATCTCACCTGATATGTGATGCAGTGGAGGGGGTAGCTGGAAGCCTATTCTTATTCCTAGGGGGGGCCCATGTATTTCACACTTGATGTTCGCGGACGACCTTCTTTTATTTGGTGTGGCTTCGGAAGCTCAAACAATTAATATGATGAAGTGTGTGGACGACTTTATGAGAGCTTCTGGTGGGAGGGTCAACGTTGCTAAGTCCTCCATTTATTTCTCTCCGAGGGTGCCTTTGCATACTAAGCTGAGAATAAAGGAAATTACTCAGATGAGGATTTCTAGTGAAATTGGAAGATATTTGGGTTTTCCTCTAACGCATAATAGAAGTGCCAAGGCGAGATTCCAGTACATTATTGATAGGGTGAAATCGAAGTTGAGTGTCTGGAAGGCGAATAGCTTATCCATGGCGGGAAGGATCACTCTTGCAAAGTCGGTGGTCAGTGCTATACCCTTGTATCCCATGCTTGTGGCTAAGATTCCTTTGAGTGTATGTCATGAAGTGGAAAGACTTCAAAGGAATTTTATTTGGGGCCATGATGGAGATTCTAGAGGCTTCCATCCAATTGGGTGGGATCATATCGCTTGGCCTAGGGAGTTTGGGGGCCTTGGTTTTAGAAGACTGAAGGCTGTCAATCAGGCTTGTGGTGCTAAACTCGCGTGGAAACTTACTATTGGTTCTAAGGGCCTTTGGGCAAAGATTCTTTTTCATCGTTATATGCTTAGAGATGAAGATTCACTATTTTCCTACAAGGCAGGTGATTCTAACTTATGGCGCTTTATCTGTTCGCAGAAGGAGGTGGTTGACAAAGGAATGAAGTGGCAGGTTAAAAATGGTAGTACTGTCAGCTTCTTTCTTGATAGCTGGATTGGGGAGGGATTAAAGATGAGTAATTTCTCCACGAGACCATTGTTGGAGGAGGAAGAAGTTTCTGTTGTGGCAGATTGGGTTTCGGGGGGTTGTTGGGATATTGAAAAACTCTCCTCAGTCATTAATGAAGAAGGACTTAAAAGAGTTGCTGCGGTTCTTCCTCCCAGATTGGATGGTGACAATGATTGTGTTATTTGGGGAGCTTCTAGAGATGGGGAATTCTCTCTTAGAAGTGCTTATTTTCTTATTCAACCCAATCCCTCTCATCTAAGGGATAGGGTTTTTCAAGAAATCTGGAAATGGAAGGGAGTAGAAAGAGTCCGTGTATTTATGTGGAAAGCTTTACTTGATAAGCTGCCCACTAATGTATGGCGTAGCTCTTGGTCATCTACATCTGCTTTATGTCAGTTTTGTTCTGCTGGATGTGAGGATACATTGCATATTCTGAGAGATTGTTGGTATGCTAGAAGAATGTGGACCAGTTTAATTAAACGAAGGTATGTCAATTCCTTCTTTTCGTGTAATTTTCGTGATTGGTTGATCCTCAATTGTACGCATTGTGTGGGTAAGAATTGGGGGGTGTATTGGAAATTGTTTTTTGGGGTAGCTATATGGAAATTATGGGATTGGAGGAATCAATGTATTTTTGATAGCAATTTTGTTAAGCCTTATAACCTTGTTTCTGTTTTGTCTATGATCTGGACGAGATTTGTATCTGTTGATGGGCTTGAGAGACGATCTGATCATCTAGCAGCAGGTCGGGTATTGATATGGGAAAAACCTCCCAACGGCTGGGTCAAATTGAATGTTGATGGGGCCATGGAGGTTCGATCTTCTAACGCAGGATGTGGAGGTATAATCAGAGATTTCTTGGGCAACTAGATCGTCGGATTCAGTAAGAAGATTGGTATTTGCCAAGCGAGTGTTGCAGAAGAATGGGCTGTGGCAGAAGGGCTCCAATTAGCTTGGGATCTAGGTTTCAAAAAGATAATTTTGGAATCCGACGCGGAAGAAGTCATTAAGTTGATACTAGATGACTTTTATTTTCTTGGGAGTAATTTGGTTGTAAAAATTAAAGATATGCTGAGATGGGATTGGCAGGTGGATGTTAGGATCATTCCTCGCGAGTGCAATCGTGTTGCTGATGCCTTAGCTAAGTCGGGCATTGCAAATTATTCTCTTTTTGATGTGTGTCCTACTCACCTTATGTCATGGGTAGGTCAGGAAAGTTTGGGATTAAATTCCTCTTATGTGTAACCTTGTTATTGTAATGTAGGCGTTTCGCCATCTTGCATATCAAAAAAAAAAAAAAAAAAAAAGGTTTGCATCTTTCATCTTCCCTATTCAGAAAATTCAAATAAAATTGCGTCACTTTTCTTACCATTGTTTTATTTTAAGATATACATTGTTACGAAACAATATACTACATCTTTCTTTAATATAGCATCTACTCAAGCTCAGCTAATTTGAGTAAATAAAATAAATTGGTTAATTTAAATAAATATGTCCCAATCTCCCCAAAATATTCATGTGTAACCCCAGATTATATATTAATTTAAAAGTTAAGAAAATTATAGTTTAAACGGATTAATTAGCTTTTATATTAGGGTTAAGTGGCAAATCTATCCCGAAAATACACGTTTAGGAACAATTTTACCCTAAAAGTTTTTTTAGCTTAATGTAGCTCCGGAAGTCTAAAAATGTAGCAATCTTACTCTTTTCCGTTAAAAAAATAACATTGACCGTTAAATTTTTAATGAAAAAGAGCAATATTGCTACGTTATTAAACTTTCGGGGCTACATTAAGTCCCAAAAAAAAACATAGTAAAATTGCTCTTGGACGTGTATTTTCAAGACAGATTTCCTACTTAATCCTTTATATTAAAAATAAAAAGAAGCATATGATATGCTTTAAATAGTGTGGCAGAATAGTTTTAAATTAAAACTGTTGAAAATTTTTACATTTGAATTGAAAAAGGAATCATGTAAAATTCTAATACAAATTAACCCAAAGAATTTGGATTAGGCTACTCCTTTCTTGTTCAATTCCCTTCTCAATTGAAGTGTATTAGTCTTCTTCCTACAAAGTTTTTGTATTCCTTGGTCTCTGTGCTTCTCTGAAGTGCCAACCTCTGATTGTTTAATAATTTGTGTTCTGAATCTGCTCAATAATGATAATAAATTGTGTCTGCACATAAATAAAATGCTTTCAGCTAGCTACATATAGCTATCTTTTGAAAGATTACCATAAAACAGTCAAGTTACTGATCTTTTTAAATGTGCGCGTGAGGGTCTTCGGATTAATTTGATGACACCAAAAGAAACAAACACAACCAAAACCAGATTGACTACCATCGCCTCATCAAAGTTCCTGCAGGACGCACAGATCTGATCTGATGCCATTTCGAGCACCTCTTTTCACAAGCAACTCCACAACGATCTATTTGAATCTTGGTCACAAGTCTCAAGTTCCACTTGCCAATCACATGTTGAAGTATCCTGCAAGTCTCCTGGATTATGCTCAAAATCATCACTATGAACAATTCTATATAGTCATTTGATTACTATGTGTGTGTTTGGATTAATAGTGACATAAGTAGATTTTTTCTTTTTCAAATCTAACATTTGGAAATTCAAGTTATATAGGGTAAAAGTTAAATAGTATAATGGGATTTATGTTTGGATTTTTATGCTATGGTAGCTTGACAATCAAGTACAAGAAGAGATTGTGGCCAAAAGACGAAAGAAAGACGTAGAAGACATGTGAGAGAGAAGAGAGTGAGGGGGTGAATTGGGGTTGATAAAAATTTTGAAGAGAGAATATTATTAAGGTCTCAACTATAAAAAAATAATATTAGAAAAATCTTCTTTAACAGGTGAATAGTTACAATCAACAAGTAAAAGAGTTATTATATATTGATAAATTATAGAACTTGTCAGTATATTATTTTTTCTGGTTAGGATTTAAATGATATTCTTCAAATTTTGAATGATACCGTCAAGTCTATGGTGGCTAGAAGCAGAGAGAATGTGGCTTTTAAGTTTAAACAGCTTTTTTTTTTCTTTTAATATTATAGTTTGAGGCTTCGAGCTGTTAATTACCTATATTATATTGTCAAAACCACAAACATATACCTGAGCCAAAAAAAAAAAAACCCCACAAACATATAAAGACCATAGGGACTGACAACATATTCTTTCCACTGTTCCACATTAGCATGCCTAACTAGCTAGCCATAACAAATGATGCACGACAAAAATATCTTTAATGAAGATTTAGTCCAAACAAGCGATCGATGATATGCCACAAAGACGTAACTATAAGAATATACTAAAGTGAAATTGTCCACAATCAATTTATATATAGTCACATACAAACTAATTAATAATTAGATACTTAAACGAAATCATTTAAGATATTTAGAATGCATAAAAAAGATTTTTAAAAAATATGTGCCAACAATATATACACAAGACTTATATTAAAACTAATTAAAAAGTGATATTATTATTATTACTTTTGTTGCCAACAAATCATATTAGGTATTAAGCAAGGGGGGTGTGGGGACATGGAAAACTGTGCACTTTATAACATAAAGAAGGTTTAAACTTTTGTTTTAAGCCAAAAAGATTTGAACTCTGGAAAAGAAATTCACTTTTATTGGGAGAAAAGAGTATAGTAGACTAAGTAGAGTATCACTCTTGCGTAAATTTTTTTTTTTTTTCAAAAAAGAAAAAGAAAACTAGGTTGTTTAGACACAAATTTTCGCCCAAGAAAGTGGAAGAAAAGGCTGGCCTCACGAGTGACTTTATCAGGGTCAAACGTAAAAGAGTGTCTCTCTCTCTTTTCTAGGGTTATTTTCTGGGACTGCTGTTGTCCTCCTTCCTCAATACACACGTCCTCTAGTAATAGTAAAGCTTATTCTTTCTTAGAGATCAGTTACATCTTTATATATATGGCCCTTTTCTTGCCATCATCAAACCCTAAATCTCACATTTTTAAGCAGATAATGTTGCATTTTGTTTGTTAACTATATACTTGCACAAGGGGATTTAATTTCATTGGTTTAGTACCATAGATTGCTATTGCGTGATGAAAAGAAGGCTAATGATGAATCTGATGTAAATGGGAAATCGTGGGTTGAATCCTATTTGTAATTTCCAAACTGTTTATACTTATAAACATTCTTCTAAACAAAAGAATAGATATGAAAAGCAGGGTCATGAAAGAAAATTACTGATACGTATAGTGGAGGAACTGATATATATCTGAAAATCTGAGGTGCGTTTTAATTTGTATAGCAGAAGGAGAAAGTAGATGCACTCCCCAATCATATCCAAGTCTACAACGGCAAGTAATTTTACTCAAATTATAATTACTTAACTAATACTCCATCCCGTGTTTAAAATTTAAGATTTAATATTAATCCTAAATATAAAACTTATTTTTTATATTTATCAATTTCTTTTTTCTAATTTACCCCTATTCATACTTCCTTAACAATAATTAAGAGGATAAGGAATGAGGGAATATATTAAAGAAGAAGACTAAGATGTTTGAGAATATATATATATATATATATATATATATGTATTATATTAACTAAGTTTCTTAATCTAATCAAATTAGGTAAATATGTATTATACTAAGGATGGGAGCAAGCAAGTTAACTCTTAGATGATCTTCTTGATTAAGAAAATGCCCATCAAGAAATCGTGGGTTAATTTTCTCTGGTTGGTTTTGGGAGGATTTAAACCTATATATGCGACCAATAACTGAGGTGAGAGCTTGGATTCAGATCCTGATGAAAGTGACATATATTATATACACGATCTTTGAGAAGTGGTTAAATAAATAAAGTGATGATAAGAGAGGAAGGGAATATTAAAAAACAAAAAAGAATGAAGTAAAGAAGTAGTATTAAGAGACATTGATATCAGACGAGTCGTTGAGAGAAGTGTTGCCCTACTCAGAGAACCAGGTAATAAAGTGCTACTCCTGACATTTTATATAAACGACATAATATATTTGAAAAAATATGCTTGTATGGGAATCTTTTTCCTCTGTCTCTGTAAACAATGAATTATTGCTTTCAAGTTTCAACCTTCGCAAAGGCCGGAACATTATTATTTTCCCATTATTTTCAACAGTAACCACTTTTTTTTTTTTTGTCTCCATTTGTATTATAATTTACAATCTCTCTGCTTTTTTTTCTGCACAAGGGCTCGTATATTCTCTCTCTCTTGTAATTTTCTTTTGTATTTTACTTGGACATCTGTTCTTTTCATGTACTTTGTCATTCTTTATTCTCTCATGTGTGGGAATATTTATCTGTGTGTACCTGCCAAACTCTCTCTTTAACTAAGCCCTATAAAGCTTGAACTATTTTATCTATACTTCATTCATATACAGTCACAAACAGCCTTTTACTGTGTTCAATATAATATTGCCCTCATCATTATTAAAAAAATGTTTTTACATGATTGATGATTAAAGTGAGAATTCATGAGCGATAGCCATCATCCATTGAACTCACCCAATGACGACTCTCCGCTATATATATACTACCCCAAAACTTTACCATTGATCAGTCACACCCTCATGACATTATACTAGCTAGTAATTTGCACTCAAGATAAATGACCTAGAGAGCTAACATAAAAAAATTTAGAGACTAGCTCCGATCCTTAATATGTCAAATCCACTTTATACTTCAATTTAGAAGGACTGAATGTTGTACATACTAGATGAGGTGAATAATTTTTGTTATGTTGCACTCCTCCTGTGTTTTTAATATAAAATATATTTAGAGAATTGATCTTGATTTTAATTAAATATAATATAAGACATAGTCTTTATATTTGTCATTATTTTTCTAATTTATCTTTGTTGATGTTCCCTCAACATTATTAATTAAGGAGGAGAGGAAATGAGGAAATTTATATATAGAAGATGACTATGGTATTTTAGAAAATATATGTCATATTAACTAATTTAACCAACTCTTTTGATTTAAGGGAAAAGTGTTTCTCCAGTCACTGGAGATAAGTTATCTCCAGTGACCTCTAAAACTATTATGTTTGTTTTGGATTAATGAAGGATGTATTTGTAATTTTAGGTGAATTAATAAACGATGTTTCGATGAAATTTATATGATAAAAAATAAATAAAATTACAAAAACACTCTTCATTAATCCAAAACGACGTAGTTTTAGAGGTTAGTGGAGATGATTTATCTCTAAAGAAACACTTTTCCCTTGATTTAATCATATTAAAATACGTCTTATGTCTTATAGTAAGTACAAGAGGAAATAAAAATGTGGTGAGAAGACTACTGTCGAAATGCCTGTACGTGAGAGATGTAATAGATTTTATATCACTAATCATCAAACCCACTGTCTCTTACTAATATAGCTTTTATATATAACTAGATCTACAAACCTAATGGCTGGATGACGTAATTAAACTGTGTTGCAGTAAATTAGAAGTGGGAACAAAAGAGAATAGAGGAGGGTGGGCCAGAGAGAGTGGGGACGAAGAAGAAGGAGATGATTAGGGTAAGGAAAATAAGATGGATGAGGTGTCTGTATTTTCCTTTTCCTCGCCAACAAGAGCTGGACGCCATCCAAAGTTGGCTCCACGGTTTTCGTGATAATTCATATTCCCACAGCAACAACATCAACACCATCGCCAAGAGAGAA
Source organism: Acacia crassicarpa (assembly GCA_034222035.1). Lineage (NCBI taxonomy): Eukaryota > Viridiplantae > Streptophyta > Magnoliopsida > Fabales > Fabaceae > Acacia > Acacia crassicarpa. The sequence continues at coordinate 1,720,426 of JAWXYG010000008.1, forward strand.
ACAAACAGGTATTGTATCCCATCGTCAAAATAAGAGTCTCTTTCTTCTTTCTCTCTGAGAGAGAGAGAGAGTAGTAGTGATGGCACGAAGAACAACCTTGGATTTTTCTTCCACCTTTCAACGCCCTCTCCAAACAGCAATCATCATGCCCTCTTCTTCTTCCTCTTCCTTCTCCATCCATATGATTCGTCATCATTACCCTCTCTCCCTTATCACCATCATCATCACCCTCCATCCTCATCGTCGTCATCATTATCACCACCACCACTACTTCTCTTCTTTACACACAAGACTACTACAACACAAACCCCAACGACAAGCACAAGAACCAGAAGGAGAAGGAGAAGACGAAGACGAAGAAGAAGAAGGAGATGGGTTTTTGGATATGAGAGAAGAGCCCTACCTTGCTATCTAGTAGGCGATTTCAAGTCACAAACTTCCATATAGGAGTAATACTGAGTTACTGTGTGGATATCTCTATCTAGCTTTTAATTTTATTTGCTGGTAAGATCAGATTCCACCAAAACTCATGCACTCCTCCTGGGGAATCAAGCGTCCTGGTCCGATCCACTTTGGTTTTGCTTTTATATATATTTCAAGCATTTATTTTCAATTGTTTAAGCATTCCCTCACACTCTCTCTCTCTTTGATTTTATATTTTCTGTTAATTTCTTCTTATTATTATTTTGTACTACCAATTCAGATCCATGAAGGAATCCAAATGATATGCATATTTTGTTGCTTGTGATTAATTTCCTTTCTTCTTTAATTATCACCCTCCGTCTTTGATCTATCTGCTTCTCCTTAATTATTTATGTCCTTTTTTCAACCTTATTTTCCACAAGGGGATGATCTCTATCATCATCTTGACTTGGTTCTGGTTTCTCTATTTTTTTAAAGAATACCAAGTTGGGTTCTTCTCCTATTCCCGAGTCAAATAGAACATATGAGCCAAATCTTCTTCATGCTTCTCTCTATCTAGACTAGAAGTAATTAATGGCGGAGGAAATCTTTGTCTGATGAAGCTTGTTGATGCTTCAAACGTAATGAACGGGGTTTCTTGTTTTCCACAGAAATACAGGCAATTTCAGCCTTTCAGGCACTGACTGATTAGCTGTACTCTGTCTATCTATATTGACGATATATATTTTTCCTTTTCCCGGTCTAGGGTTTTTAATTTCAACCTTGCACTGTGCCTTGTGTTATTCTTTTTTGGGTATTTTTCCTTCCGTTTCTTCTTACACTGGTTTTGTTCATCGATATAAACATATCATGAATCATTACGAGAGTCTGATCTATTTCAGAAATGAACACACACACGCACACATCGATGGAATTTTGAGGACGAAATGAGAGACGTGTATATGTGTCTGTCTATCTACGCCAATTGTGCTTAGGGACTTGAAAGTGAAAATTCGGAATAGAAAGTCAAAAAAGAAAACTGATAATATACAAATTCTTCTTCTGTTTTGAAACGTTAAGGTCTCATCCTGTTATAGCCAGCTTGCCTGTGTCCGGTTCTAAGCTTTAATTTGATATCCTAAGTTCTTCCTGGTACAGCATTTTTGTCATGTTCGCAATCAACATGAAGCAATCTAACTTTAAGATTCTCTTCTACGTACATTTACAGGCTTTGGAATCTTAAAATTATTACATATACGTACATTTAATGCTTATGATTTGATTCTACGTATCAGCCGTTAGATCTAGAGTAAACTTTAATTAATAGCAAGAGAAATAATTATGCCTGTGGATTATTGAGAGATAGATCATGCATGTGACTCTAAATTACAGTAGTATAAGAGTGGCACCCAGTTATATATATTAGTAGTTAAAAAGATTATGAAGATCACCTATGTTCTCTTTTTCTCTACCTTTTCTTTTACACTACTCTCCGGTTTAACAAGTTTATAACTTCATTTTCAGCAAAAACTTTTTAACTTGGCCTGACCTGGGTTCCACTTATAATTAGTGGACCCGCCTCCGGCTTGTTTGGGAAGGGAGTGGAGAGCTAAAAAAGCATAGTAGGAAGGGGAAAACATGGTGGGAGTAAAATAAGATGTTTGAGTTGACATTTTTTCAAATGGACTTTTATGCCAAAAGCTATTTTTAAGAAAAAAAACCATTAAGATCTGCTTTTCACAATGTAGATAGACTTCTACTATTGCTAATCTAAACACATAAATCACATTTATAATATGACTTTTATCTTATCTTAAGTTTGTAAAAATCATATTAGAAAAAAATCACTTCTACCATTGCTAATCAAAACAGGCCCTTATTTGCTTCTTTGATGAATCTCAGTTGGGGTTGACTTCACATGATATGTTTAAAACTTGTCATACGATATACATACATATACATATAGCTGAATGTATATGCATCCAGTGCAATAAGAAGCTGTAGTGTGCATGCGAGGAAAATGAAATTAAAGGCCGGGCTTATTAAAGCGTCAAAAAGAGGGTGCTAATAAGCTAAGCATGCGTAAATAATGAAAGTCAAGATTCAAGACTTACAAGTAGCGACCATTTTAATGGCGTGCTCAACATGGTCGGAAAAAAACAAGACATATGGGTTTCTATTCCTCAAAATTTTAATTAATTCCCCTCTCAACCTAAGAATTCCTTCAGCAAAAAAAAAAAAAAACTCATGAAGCATGCAGGGTGTTACTCTCACCATCAATACTAAATATAGTAATTAGAAGTTTTTAAATATAAAATCACAATTCACCTTCTCTTTTAAATAAATCGCCGTCCAAAACAAGGAAATTAAAGGAACAATCGACGACGTACGTAATATATAATTATAGTATGTGCTTTGAGTTCAAATTAAAAGAAAATCAAGACGTACACGACCCGTTAATCAAAATCCAAAAGGCTTAAAATTCATCAATTGTCAAACAATTAGCTGGAAAAGACAACCCACAACAACACAAAATAATTTAGAAGGGAGGCAGCTTGCATTATTTTTTACAAAGTATAAAACATACCCATCCTCTTTTGAAGATTCCTTCATTCAAGCAATACATCACCGTCTTTTTTTTTTTTTGTAATAAAAAAATAACTTTTTATTATTATTATATGTTAAGAAAATTAAATAAATTACTTAATTATAGTAAATCAAGATAATTTAATTTTGAGAAAAATGATAAATATAAATATTTTAATGTAACTTATATATTTAGTTCTTTAATCTTTTACGAAAAAGTCAACTGACTCTTATATTAAGGATCACACTAATACCATATAATCTCTTTTGTCCCTATATATAATATAATCCACCTTCTAGGGGAAAAAAATGAGTGGGCCTTGTTATAAGTCACCAAATAAAATACTACTTCCAAATCCTTAATATCAGAACAAGTAAACTAGTCTATGGACATTGAGGAAATTAATTTAGTTATTCTGTAACAAACGAATGTTAATTTTCTTAAAATACACATTTTAATCATGTGCATTTGGAATATCACGTGATTGAAACCCTCTTAATACATACCACTAACAAGGATCCCTTGAAGAAAATATTTTATATATAGTTGTGGGAGACAAAGTAAATTGAATTTTTTATTTTTAGAACCAAAACAAATCCTTTTATCTAGCTCCTACATTTAAAATTGGAGGAAGTATTAATTATATTTCTAAAATTGTTCATATTTAAAATTTGATACTATTTTTTTTAATCTTTTTTTCTAGAAGTGAGTCATGTTTTTAAATATTGCGGAAAATTTCAATTTTGTTGTTGTTAAGCACATGTATCTTCTTATTGGAAACACTATCACATACTAATCTAAGAGCGTGGAGGGGAAATTTTTACCTCATTTTAACCAAATTGTCTATATAAATTTTTCAATATTCTATGACTACACTCTTAACAAAAAGCCCTCTTTTCTCTCTTATTAATGACAATTTGGTAAAAACTCCTTCCCCTTTCCTCAAACCAAATAAATCCTTAAAAGTTCTTTTATATCTTAAACAAATTTTAAATTTAACAACTCAGTCATCTTCTCAATTCCGATGATGAGATGACCAGAGGTATCTTATGATAGCAAGAGGACCCATGTCTTTTTTTTCCCCCGCTCAGAAAGAGGACCCATGTCTCGAAATCAACTGATATAGCTACAATAAAAATAATGAGTTTTTTTTTTGGGGGTAAATAATGAGTTGTTGAATATAGTCCATGAGGCATAATTCACATGAAGGCAAAAACAAAACAAAACAAAAAACAGAGGGAACTTTTTTTTTTTTTAATATAAAAAAACAGAAGAAACATAGTTGAGGGAACCGCATCTCAAGTCTATGGCCTCCATGACCTATTACCCTCATCATTATTTAATGTACGGAGCCTATCTTTTTTTTTTTTTTGCTCGATACGAAGCCTATCTTCATCAATAGGCCCAACCCAATGATCTACTTATTACTATTTTGCAAAACATTATCTCACAAGGTAGTGGCGGACCTTAAAATAAATATTTAAGAGAGCTAAATATACTCTCATTAACTTATTTTTTTAAAAAAAATATTTAGGGGGTCAAATGTATAATAAAAATATTTTAACAAGTCTAATATATAAGATAATATATCTTCTTACATTATATTAAATTTTTTTAAAAAAATTGAACAGATTTTTTTTGGAGGGTCATGGCCCCATTGTTCCTTCTAAAGTCTGCCACTGCGACTAGGCTCATTCTAAATCTTGGGCTTTTTTCTCTATTTGCCACTTTTTAAATAATTAATTACCATTTTGCCACTGTTTTCAAATTATTTCCTAATGCGCCACTATTTAGTCGACTAAAACGCGGGGTGCTGATTTTTTTTTAAATGCCCCGCGATTTAGTCGACTAACCCACTTGGGTTAGTCGACTAAATGTCGGCAGAGGGTTTTTTTAAAACCCCATTTGCGTCATAATAGAACTCTAATCCACCACAAAACCTCCCCAAACCTCTCCCCCTCTGTTTTTCTCACCAAATCCTTACTGAATCCGTTGGTGGGTAGCGAATAAAACTTCGTTCTAGCATCATTTGCATCGATTTCAATATATTCCCATCTCCATTTTGAATTTCCGTCGTTGTTCTTTCGTTTATGCAACCCTCATTTCCCTAGACAAATTAATTAAAAGTAAAAATGAGTTTTATATTTAAAATCAAAGTTGAGTTTTATATTTAAAATCAAAATTCACCCAAGATCGGTGAGAATCGAGAACATGACTAAGAATCCTAACAGAAAAATCCTCAATATAAAATCTTAATAAAAAAATAATTTTATGGTTTCTTAAACCTGAATATGAAGAAATTTTTTTCAAAATTTATAATTTATATGGATTACTTTCAAAATATCAAATTGATTAGTTAAGATCTTGATTTTAAATAAATATGAAAATCCCTAATGATGTCTTCATTTTCAAACTCATCAACAACAACTTCTTGAGATACTCAACTTACTTTCGACAAGCATTCATATGTTACTCATAATATATCAAAATATAGGAAAATGATATCCTCATTATCCTCTTTTATATCATCATCTCATCTCCATCCTTAGATAATGAAATGTATATTTTAGATTTAATATTTTATAATTTAAAATTTCTTTATTTATTACAGATTGCAATTATGAAGGGTATAGATCAAATTTTAAGAGTTTAAATTTACTTATTTATGTTTATAGAAATAATTTTATAAAAGATTGAATCTGAATAATATATTGTTTTAATCTAACGGTCTATATGAGATTATGAAAATAAAATGAAAAAAGAAGACAAAAAAATAACCCCAAAATATAAGGTAGACAAATAATAATAAAAAAAATGAGTTTTACAAGGTTCCAAAGTCCAGTGAGGATTATGGACATAACTAAAAATCGTAACAGAAAAATCCTCAATATAAAAACTTAATAAAAAAATTAATTTTATGGTTGTTTTATAGCTACACGCGCCAATAGGATCCGAACTGCATTACAAAAGAGTTAATTATCTAACAGGTCCCACAATATTATCGAGCGTGTTATACATGCACAAACATGATAAAGAGTTTTACGTTTAACCCTATAATTTATACTAAAATATTAATAATATAAATAAATAAATAATTGGACGAAGAAAAGGTAAAAGCCCCGCATAAACGAAAGAACAACGGCAGAAATTCGAAATGGAGATGGGAACATATCGAAATCGACGCAAATAATGCTAGAATGAAATTTCCTTTGCTACTCACCAACGGATTCAATAAGGATTGGTGAAAAAAAATAGAGAGGAGAGGATTGGGGAGGTTTTGTGGTGGATTAAGGTTCCAAATGCCGTAATTGGGGTTTTTAAAAAACCCCCTGTCGCTATTTAGTCGACTAAACCACTTGAGTTAGTCGACTAAATCTCGGGGGCAGTTAAAAAAAATCAACGCCCTGCGTTTTAGTCAACTAAACCTTGATTTAGTCGACTAAATAGTGGTACATTAAGAAATATTTTGAAAACAGTAGCAAAATGGTAATTAATTATTTAAAAAGTGGCAAATAGGGGGAAAAGCCCTAAATCTTGAATCACAAGGAACATTACTGGAAAAAAAAATACATGGGGTTAATATCATCTTTGATCTCTCAAGTTTGACCTTAATTTAATTTTGATTTCTTAAGTTTCAAACCAATTGTTTTAATCCCTCTAGGAGCAAAATGATCAAATTTTATTAAGTTATAGGGACTAATGTTTTAAACTAAATGAAATTTGAAGGACCAAAACCTATAATTGAAAAGTTACAAGATCAAAATTAAAATGATGATAAATTTGAGGGACTAAAGATTATATTAATCCAGTATAATAACATCAGCATGTCATATTTTATGCCAAAACCATGTTGGCATTTGTCGTGTGTGAGTGCCATTCGAGTCGTAACACCTGTCTTTAGGGACGGACCCAGCAATTGAAATTAGGAGGGGCAGAAATTATAGAAACGAACCTATATTTTTATGAAATCACATTTAAACCTCATAAAAATTTCAATATTTTTAGTTTAGTCCCTCCATGAAACTATTAGAAATGGACTAAACTGAAAATACTGAAACTTTTATAAGGTAAAAATGTGATTTCATAAAATTTTAGGTCTTTTTCTGTAATTTTCTCCCCTCATTTGGGTTCTTTCCTAAAATTTTAGGGGGCGGGGGCCACCCCTAACCCCCCCTAATTCCGTCCTTGCCTATCTTGATTTGATAAAATTTTGGAACCATTTTAACTAATTTTTTTTAAAATAAAAAACATTAATTTTATACCTGTGTTAAATATATAACATAATTTATAGCACAGGAATAACTTTTACAAGTTTATTGACAAATAAATATGTGTGCGCGCAATAAAAAATGTTGAGACTAAAGTTAAGTACAAAAAGGGTTGCATATCCAGTTATCCACTTGGACCAAGATTGTTGCTTTATTTTATTTTCCTTTTTTTAAATGATGCATGCCGCTTAATTAGATTGTCTTTTTCATCTTTTGTAAAAGTGTGCTGCATTTTTCTAAGATGCCCCGCACGCTTTAAAGACCACCACTCAGCGAATATTTAATCAAGATATATTATTTATTGATTCATCATTTAATTCTTCTTTTAAGTATAGTATTGTTCTAGTTTAGAACACAAATGTCTAGCCCTTATAAACTAGGGAACGTTAATGTAGGATCAAATGATTCCTCAGAAATATTTGTGGATTAAACACCTGAAAAGAAGATGATTGTTCAGTGATACCTATGAAGAAGATATCAAAGAGCGTCCTCAGATCACTTATACCAAATAACCCATGAAAGAGTAGCATAAAGTAAGAGCATGTTTTGCTCCCCTTAGGTTTCTTCGATGAAAAGTAACAATTACCTGCCCATACATATGTGTGTGCACGCACACACATTTGGTCTTTGGGCCTGTTTGGCAACAGTCAAAATGGACTTATTATCCCATTAAATGGGATAATAAGTCCATCAAGAAGAAAAGCCCTGTTTGGGAAGATAAAAAATTTGATGGACTTATGATAGCAATGTGGTTTTTTTTTCTAAAGCTCATATTGGGGTGCTTATAACCCCATTGAAGTCCATTGAAAAGGAGTATTTTTTTTTTCAGACCATTTTACCCCCAATTCTCTTCTTCTGCTGGACCACTGTACCCTCCAAGCTTCATCCAGCCAAAAAGCCATTAATTACTTATTCACTTGTAAATTGTAACCCTGCATTTATGCGTGTTCTCTCAATACTTAACTATGCCTTTTATGGGTTCTCTCTAATTAATTCAAACAAGCCATGTTTTTTGTCCTGCTGTCCTGCCCTGTTCAATTTTTGAAATATGCTATGTGAGTATATATAGAATATTTCAACAGGAAAGAAATCATGTCTGTGTTAGATAGTTTGAGAGAAATTTAATTCTGAACAAAATTATTTGGTCTACCAGTTAACTTGGAATAATAGTGGGTTAGAGATCAGCAACTAGCTAGTGGGGATACATAATTTTATCTAAGATATTCCCAAAATGATGTGGAATTTGATCAAGCTGAAGAAGGAAATATGAGTGATGAAGATAATGATGATCCACTTGATAATGATGATCCACTTGATGAAGCATCCTCATTAAATGATCTTCGTGAAGCTTCCTCATCAATATGAGTGGTTTCATTAAGCACTTTATTGTATTGTAATTTATTTAATGGAATTTTACCATTTTATTTGGTAAATTTATATTTATATTTGATTTTTTATCCCAAATTATTACATTTTATAGGGTACATATATGTGTGTGTGTGAGAATTTGTTTCATGCCCTTTTCAGTCATTTTCCATCTCATCCAACTTTTTTAAGCTATGCCAAACAAGTTCCCATTACAAACAAAAGCTACTTCTGCTACTACTATCCCAAACACAAATCACATCAGAAAAAAGTCCATCAGAGAAAAGTCCATTAAGAAAAGTCCATCAGAAACAAAAGTCACTTTTCTCACTGCTTTCCCAAACGGGCCCTTTATGGGGTGTTGATCAGAGGACACCTGGATTTAGTTTGTGTGTGTGAGACATCAACAACACTCTATAATGGCAGTCTCCAAATGAGCAACTTGAGCCGCAAAGGATCCCTTCCTACCTTTTTCTTAAAGCTCATAAAGTAAATATATACTTGTGGCCGCCACAAGCATCCAATTAATCCTAATAACAAACACTTGTCACTAAATTAATTAGGACCACACAACAACATGAATATAAAGCTCAGGGGCCAAAAGGTAAAATTCATCTCTTCTTTCTTTGTTTAGAAAACGTGTGGAATCTATTTTGGATGGTATTATTCTCTTCATAAATAAGGTGCGTGTGTTCTTAAGGCGGGTTGATTTCCTATTTTTCAAACAATTTTTGTTATGAAAGACAGAAACAAAAAAACAGTAAAACATATGTTGAAGATGTGATTATCTGTTACTTATTCGGAAAAAAAAAATCAAAACATCTTTTTCATATCTAGTTTTGTTACTTTTTGTTCTATAAAATTACATTATTGGCTGAAAAATTGTATTTTTCATTAAGAACTTAGGGTATTAAATCCAAACCGGCTGTAAGTCAAATCGGTGAGAAAGTGAAGATTTCAAGATTGTTAATATGAAATTATGTATATATATATAAGTGAATTGAGTTGATACCTGGACCGGACCAGCTTACCAATTGGTTCTTCAGTTTTAGGGCCTAACCGGCCAGTTGGTCCAGGTTTAATAACACGGTTAATAACAACCATATCTAAATATCAAACTATTATTTTACTCTTCTGCTCACAATTTTAAATATATTTTTCAAACCAATGATTCATGTAATTTGTTTAATCCATAAAACTTGTAAGAAAAAAAAATAGTTTTCTCTAATTACATAAAAGTAAATAATAGAATCAAACAACTTTTTAATTTCGTAATTCTTGTAAATTTTTAAAAACAGTGAGAGTGAGGATAGAAAACCTGCATGGACTGATATTTATACCAGAGGTTCTTAAAACTGAAATTTATTATTTTTTAAAAGAAAACAAGGAAACTGCATGAGTCGAAATGACAAAAGTGTTGAGTTGTTGTATTTACTTTTCGAGACATTCTCTTATGCTCTCACAGTAATCGTCTTTTTTTTTTTTTTTTTAATTTTAGGAAAGGGATTGGACTCATCACCCATAGTCATATCTCTACCTCCACTCAGCATTTCTACTGCTTCATAGACCTCTAAGATGCCTCCTCCAGCGCCTTGACCAACTTCAGGATCGAACTCCTTCCTTTTAGGTGAGAAAGTCTGATCCCTTCGCTAATTGAACCCAAAAACAAGAGGTGGCTCTCTCAGTAATCTTGAAATAAAAATCTCCATCAATCTCACTCGATGGGCTCACATCTCTTTTTCTCCCCCGCCTCTTATTTTTCTCTCACCCAATTTCGCTCTCCCTATAATTATAAGAATAATGTTTTGCCAACACCAACCACAAGTATTTCTATGTGTATGTATCCAACAGGAATGGGAGGGGCATTTAACTTGTCAGCAACCTCATTTCCTCTGTGATTTTTACTGTCCTTTACAATAGACATTCAATTATACACGTCTTTTTAATATAATTTCCCTATATAAATGATTTATTACATGTATGTGTCTTTAAACTATTATATATAAGAAATTTCCAGTAAACAAAAGACATAGAGAAGGCATTCGAGCTAGCGGCGCTCCACTACATTCCAATTAACGCATATTTATATTATTTATGCATGTAGAGAGAAGTGGGCCAGGAACACAAAAGGAATGTTTCTGCTTAAAATCATTGTTTGTGAAACCGGATCGGACTGGTCAGTTCAAACCGGCCAACCGGCCGCAAAACCGGTCCGGTTTAGGGTAAAACCGGTCTAACCCGGCGAACCAAGTCTAACCCGATAAACCCGGGGTAACCCAGACGGGTCACTGGGCCAGACTTTAAAAAAATTTTTTATTTCTCCCTCTTTTTTTTTTTTTAAATAAGAATGCAATCTGATTCATATCAGATTTGAAACAACGTATGTGTGATTTCCGACTCTTCCCACTATCAAACTCAACTTCCTCAAACTTCTTGGTGCTCTCTGCTCCTTGACCGCCATTTTGTGGTTTCTCTTTTTTTGGTTGGCTCTGCTTAGTGGATATCAAATATCGGCTGTAAAGAAAATTGTTAAGAATATCTAAATATGTCACAAGTATTGGAGTATATGATTATTTTGTCACTGATCCAAAGTATTGAAATGATATATAGTATGTCAAATTTTGGTTGATGTGATGAGAAATTAATTATTTTTCAATTTTTTATACCTCACCGGTCTAGGCCTGGGTTGACTCCGATTTGACCCACTAACCCTGAACCCAATACTCCGATTGATTCAGTGACCGGTCTAGGTTTCAGAACCTTGCTTAAAATATTCCATGATTTATTTAATTTTTTTTTAACCTTTCTATCTAGGTTTTATACGAAGGACCTCAGGTAGTTGTTCATATTTGACACTAAAATAATTTTAATATATTTTTCTGGATCGTTTCAATCACTCTCAATAAGATTGATTAGTTAAAAATATTAAAAAAGGAACTAATATTTAAAACAAAATAAATTAAATCAATGGAATATGTAGGCTTCTTATAATAAATGTTGGGACCAAGTTAATTAAATCCAAACTCAGATTAGTGTACGTATGTCGTATGGTGTGTTTAGGTAATGAGAGTTTAGCATAACCCAGCTTAATTAATGATTTCATCCACACTGACAAAGAAAGGAGTTTTCTCTGTCATTATTTAATAACATAATTAAGACAATTGGGTGACTCTACGTACCTAATGATGGAAGCTTCTCGTTTAAGAAAGAAACATTATTATCACCATCCACTTAAGAACTTCATAATACCACTCTGGTCCTATTTATAAGTCATTTTTGACCAAATCACACATACCAAGGAGAGGTAGGTAGCACAATGATTATGGGGTAAATTTTCAACTTTACCCTCATTTATGATTGGGTACCTTTTAACTTGTTCTTCTCTCTCTATTTTTATTGATATAAATATGGGTAAAATTGTCACAAGTTCATTTATTTGGTCAAAAGGGACTTATAAATATGACCAAATTTTTTAGTCAAAAGGGACTTATAAATAGGACCAGAGTGGTACGTTCTCAATGTTAAAATAGAATATCATCATAAATTATACTATTCATAAATAATACTCTTTCTTATCCTGATTATAAGATCATGTTGATTTTTTTTTTAAGAAATTAAGAAAGCTAATTAAATTAGCTTAGAGCGTTTTTATTTTTCTCTAAATTAAATAGTTTGATTAAAACTAATATATAATTTAAGGATACACAATATATGATATGATTAAGTAACTAATTTAACTTCCTTAATTTTTTTTTAAAAAAATTAATTCAGCCTTATAATTAAGACTGGAGGCAGTACCTCATGTAATACATATAAAATTTCTGTCACTGGGAAATATAATTAACTTGTTTAAAAAAGGAAAGGACATTCCATCTTAAATTCTAAACTATTTGGCACTTGCATTTATTTTTCAAAACAGCTTTCTTCTTCACGTGGTTTCCCCTTATTTGGTAATTTTTCTGTTTCCCACAAAACCGTCCGAAAACCCACTCTTTCTTTTCCAAAAATAATCCATTTTGCTTCTACGTCATTAATCTCCACAAGGGTTCAAAAGGTTTTTATATTTAACTTGTTCTCTTCTTGAGCCCAAAAAAAAAAAAAACTTGTTCTCTTGAACAATTATATGTATTTGCAAATTTTATTTTAAATATTATACATGAAAACGGTATATTTTACAAAAATTCACAATATTAGTACAACCATCAGTTCTTAATACCATAGTCAATTTTTTTTAACAAATACAATAGTCAATTAACTAATCTAAAATTTTAGAGGGATGAATAAAGCTAAATAAATTAGCTTAAAGTATTTATATATATAATTATTTTTTAAAATTAATTTATTTGACTTATAAATTAACAAATAATTTCATGATATATAATAGGTTGAGTATGGTGCTTAGATGTCTTATAAATTAAAAAATAATCTCATGATATATAATAATGTGACCATGACGATCAGTATGCTCACCCAAACCCGGTAAAAAATTGCCCATGCAGCCTTAAAATAGTGCCCCAAAAAAATTTGGGCAGGGTCGAGCATTAGGCGGGGGTCCTGCCCGAAAAATTTAATATATTTAAATAAATATTATTATATATATGTATATTCTATTTAAAATATATTATATTATTATGTCTAAATGAGATAAGTTATCTCCAGTGACCCCTAAAACTACGTTATTTTAGATTAATGAAGGGTGTTTCTGTAATTTTGCACCTTTCATTAATTTATCTATAATTACACATACATCCTTCATTAATCCAAAACGACATAGTTTTGGGGGTCACGGGAGATAACTTATTTTCAGTTACAGGAGAAATCTTTTACCCATATATTATATTATACTTCAGGTATGTCTAAAGCTTTGAAATCCTGTGAAGTGTGAACTAGAATCTTCATGGAGCAGGGCAAGGTGCCACTTCTTGGGTAGAGGAAGCCTGCTCTGTCCAGCCCAGGCTTGCCAAGCCAAAAAATGATTAGGGCTTTTATTGGGCATCGACCTGTAAAATGCAGTCCGTTCATTCTTCATGTTGGGCATCGGGCAGGGGTCTCGCCCAGCCCATACTCACTTCTAATATATATAAATACATACCATTTAATTCTATTTATAAGTCCATTTTGAATAAAAAAAATTGGTCCTATTTATAAGTTTAGTTTTATGTAATAAATAACATTGTGATAATTTTACCCATTTTAATTATACTCATGAAGATAGGAAGAGAAGAAACAGTTGAAAAATGCTCAATCATAAATGAGGATAAAGTTAAAAATTTATCCCATAAATTATTGAGTTAACTATCTCTTCTTAATATGTAAGATTTAGTTAAAATAGACTTATAAATAATACTGGAATCGTGTATATATATATTTTTGCCATCGGTGTTAATTAAAAATAAATCACATACTGCTGCAAACTCTATAGTTGACTGGTCAATTTGACACTGTGGCATAAGTCAGTAATCATCCTCACCACCCGTCCACCCCCAACTGGCACATTGCAGGAGGATTATTATTTTTAATTAAAATCTGTATTAATTAAGTTTCATAAATACCCTCGACATCGTAGAAAAAGAACAGAGGCGTCCAACAAAAAAAAAAAAAATATAAATATAAATATCAGGCGCAAAAAAGAGGTTAAAAATGGAAGAGAAAACAAAGAAGGAAGAACCCTATCAACTCCGGAGCTGTCGTACTCAAATCAGAGAAGAAGGGCATACAAAGTCTTGGGGTCATAACCGCTCGAAGATCCAATCTTTGTTCGACTTATGCTCTCATATTACATCCATACCAACTCAATCGCAAGATATTGAGTTGTTGCTCATTGGAGAGGAATCCGAGGAAAAAGCTTACCACGGTAGTAGAAGAAATGGGTGGTGGCAATGGCAAGCGCAGGTGGAGAATTTCCTTCCATCGTCCTTCTTCTTCTTCCTCTTCGTCTGATACCAAGCTCGAACCAAAGCAACCTCCTAAGGAGTTTCTTTGTCCAATTTCTGGGACGTTCATGTCCGACCCTGTTGTTGTTGCTTCCGGTCACACATTCGAGCGTGTTGCTGTTCAAGTTTGCAGAGATTTGAACTTCTCCCCCAGCCTCGAAGATGGTTCTCGACCTGATTTCTCTACCGTCATTTCCAATTTGGCCATCAGAAGTACCATCTCTAGTTGGTGTAAAAACTCCGGTACGGAACTCCCTCGCGCGCCTGAATATGGTTCTGTCGTGAGTGTTGTACGCGAATCAATGGCGTCCCAGAAGGACTTACCAGATTTAAGGGTTTCGGAAAGGGAATTGCTGAGGGCGGTGTCGGACAACCCGCCGGTGATATTCTCCCACGCCGCCACCGAATTTTTGGGTCCTCGGGTTAACCACTTCGATTCGGGTTCCTCGGAGGAATCCGTAATCGTCGTGCCAAGCCCCGGCACGCCTCTGCATCTAACCACTCGTCCAGCCTGTTACTCTTCATCGTCGTCTTCTTCCGCAACCGTCGAATCGGAATTTCAAAACCCTAATGGCCCAATTTCCGAAGAAGAGGACAAATTAGTCTCGAAGATGAAAAGCAGTGAGATCTTCGAGCAAGAAGAAGCCGTTATATCACTGAGAAGCATCACGAGGAACAGAGAGAACACCCGAATTTCTCTCTGCACTCCCCGATTGCTTGACGCCCTACGACCTTTGATCGTCTCCAGGTACACCGCTGTTCAAGTGAACGCCGTCGCTTCGCTGGTCAATCTCTCCCTCGAGAAATCCAATAAGGTGAAGATCGTTCGGCTGAAATTCGTCCCCCATCTCATCGACGTCTTGAAGGGTGGATCCGATGAAGCTCAGGAACACGCAGCCGGCGCCCTCTTCAGCTTAGCTTTAAATGAAGACAACAGAATGGCCATCGGAGCTCTCGGCGCGTTTCAGCCACTCATGTACGGGCTGAGATCCGAGTCGGAGCGTACCCGAAACGACTCGGCGCTCGCGTTGTACAACCTGACCTTGGTACCAAGCAATCGGGTCAAGCTCGTGAGACTTGGGGCAATCCCGTCCTTACTCGCGATGTTTAAATCAGGTAAATTGAGAAGCCGAGTGCTGCTAATTCTTTGTAATCTCGCTGCTTGCACGGAGGGGCAATCGGCGATGCTGGACGGTGATGCAGTAGAGTGCTTAGTGAGTTTATTGAAGGGGAGAGAGTTGGACTCGGAGTCGACCCGCGAGAACTGTGTTGCTGCGTTGTATGCGCTTAGCCATGGAAGCTTGAGGTTCAGAGCAGTGGCGAAGGAGGCAAGGGTTATGGAGGTGTTGAAGGAGGTTGAAGAGAGAGGTACAGAGAGAGCCAGAGAGAAAGCGAGGAGGATCATGCAGAAGCTGCGGGCGGGAGGAGAAGACGGGGAAGATGGAAACGGGTTGAGTTTTGATTTGGATTCAGATTCGGGGGGGCTGAACATGAATTGGTTCCGAGGGAGGAATGGTAACGGAGCAAACTCAACTGGATTTTAGAATTGGTGATTGTGTTGGATATATTTCTAATTTGATTTCGTCCCACCTGTAAATAGTTGGAATTTGTTGGTTTAAGCAGTGGAAAGGTGTAAGTAATTGTGGGTGAAATGTAGAAGGCACATTGGTAGACGACAACAAAAAAAAAAAAGGTCATTTTTTGATGTGTTCAATCATATATAGCCTTTCATCTAATCTCAAAATTTACCTGCAAAACCGCTCAAGAATTTTGAGGCATAGAAAGGAATCGAACATTGCCAAATAATGTAAGATACATGAGAAGTTAAAACAAGCTGACGCAGGGAATTAGAAAGGACACATCAGAAAACCAATCCAACAGAGCAAATCAGAAAATGAAAGAGCAGAGTCTATAGCAGTAGAGCCATGATGCTTGCCTGAGACTGACCATTTACGTTTGGTGAATTTGACAACATCTACAATTTGTGAATTTGACATGAATCTCAAGAACCATATCAAGACAAATTCGTTTCTTAATGCATGATTGAAGTGTCATTTTTTATCTTATGTTTTAGGTCGTCAAAGTCATCAAATATGGACGTTGAAGTTGTCATTATAAAAATTCCCCACCCAAGTATAAATCACTCTCTCGAAAGGTTTTGGTCATGCGCTTCCTTTAAACAGATAGAGGCCGTGCCCCTGTGCGTTTTCTCGCGCTCTATTATTTCGGGAAAAAAATTGACATGAGCCAACGAAGGGCCATGTGTGAGCACGGACATTGTTTTTCTGGAGGACTTCCGGTATTGGGGACAGTGATTTGATTGAAATTTTATTCGCTTGCAGGGTCTCGTGAGACTTAATAAATTGTGAGAAGTGATATTGATCAGTACGAGGCAACGAGCTCAGAGATTTATGCGTTCAAACATTGGACTTCATAATCGGGAATTGTTGATCTGAGATGGGGGCATGTTCGTTGCTTGGACCCTTTTCCCTTTTCCCTTTTTTATCCCAAAGTTATCCGTTGTACAATACTGTTAATCATTAAAAAATTGAATATTTAATAATTTAATGGGATTTTGCCCCTAATTAATGTATCAGCGCTTAAAAGTTAAAACAGAATCAAATACTAGTGTGACGTTTGAATCGAAGGAATGGGAAAGATCCGCAAAAGGAAGCGGGCGGAGAGTGATTCAGAGTCAAAGTTAAATTCTTCGTTAGAGACTCGAACAAAACCCGCGAGAGCCACGAAGGGTGGCGCCAATGAAAACCTGAAAGATCCGTACCCGAGTCACGATCGACCCGCCCCAGAAGAATGTCGAGCTGTCCGAGACACTTTATTGGCGCTGCACGGTTTCCCCCAAGAGTTCGCCAAGTATCGCAGAAAATCAACGGACGATGCGCTGAAATTGGCACAGGACGCCTCCGAGTTACCTGCCCTAGGAGAGAGTGTTCTCGACGGTTTGGTTCGAACCGTGCTCTCGCAGAATACTACTGAGGCAAATTCCCAAAGGGCTTTTGCTTCCCTCAAATCTGCCTTTCCTACCTGGGAAGATGTATGTTTAGCTTTTAATTTGGTCTCATTCTGGATTCTGTTTCTGTCTATATGTTTTCTAACTCGCAATACACACTATAAAGACACGAAAAGCCCCCATCACTCATGGCGAATCTTTATACAATACTGGAATTGTGATCCGCTACTTTCTATTCTGAGTATGGTAGACAGAACCATGAATTCGTAGCTGAATTATGTTTCCATCCATTCTCATCTAGGTTTTGGCTTACGTGATTGTCTGGTTATAACCATATTAAATTCTTCACTGTATTCTTAGTTCTCTCCATTGTGGAAAATGCTCCTCCTTTAGTCATAGTCCTGGATATACAGATAAACTGATCCGTCAAGTTCCCTGTTATCTTATACCTTTCATCGTTAGTTGCCCTTCTGCTCTTGTCATTCTTGGTCTTCCACTAAAGTTCGAGGAATACAGGATTGATTGAATTCTTTTGGCTGTTGAAGGTTCTTAGTGCTGGCGCCACGGATGTGGAGAATGCCATTCGATGTGGTGGTTTGGCTCCAACTAAGGCTTCTTGTATTAAGAATGTATTGAGTTGCTTGCTTGAGAGAAGAGGAAAGTTATGCTTGGAGTATTTGCGAGACTTGTCCCTTGATGAAATTAAGTCTGAGCTATCTCTTTTCAAAGGAATTGGTCCCAAGACAGTAATCTTCTCTACTCATCTTTTTCATTTGGTTTTTGCTTTATATTTATTCCTATCAATATGGAAAATTAAAAAATAAAAATAAAGGAAAGATTTTTTTAATTGCTTTTGTATTGTAACCTTCAACTTAAAGGACCTTTTGGTTTTCTATATCGCAGATCATCAGGCAGTTATTTGCTATTCTTTTGAAGTTCGCTATCTATATCTCAATTATTTTAGTCATTTCAATCTTGTTTCATGTTTGGATTACATCTGATAGAGTAATCAATATTAGTCACTAAATCATCTTGTTCTTTTTTTTCTCCCAGTCAATCCAAATGGCTGGTTTTGGATTGCTACTTATTTCTATTAATGTTTTTTTTTTGGGGCCATCTATTTCTGTTTATGTCCAAAGGAAAAAGCTTCTCATCCGCTTTGCTGGGAATTCCCATTTTATCTGAACTTGGCTTGGCCAGAGTTAACTATGTAATCATAATCAACATATCTGCTGCTCATGTTTTTCAATTTTATGTACACTATTATTTTTGTGTGAGAACTATTTTTCCCTGTTGAAGGGCTTAAATAAAGGTACCAATATGAACCAAAGGAATTGTTTACAGATGTTTTCAATGATATTGTGACATTTAAGAATTCAGACTTCTTGTCCTGTTAGTTTATTAATAACCCAACTTCAAGTCCATCTTCTTTTATATGATCTCGTAGAAATCATTTTCTTTATTTGATAATTTGCTGTAATAACATCATTCATAGTACCTGTTGTCTGAAGTACAACCGTGCCTTCGAAGATTATGACATGTTCTACACATGAAGGCCATGAGAATTAAGATTCAGTTGAGTTTGCTATGTTTTTATCTAAACTGTTGAATTGATGACAGGTATCTTGTGTCTTGATGTTCAATCTTCAGCGAGATGATTTTCCTGTGGACACACATGTAAGTATGATTTCCTCCTCCTATTATCAGTATCATAAAAAGCGGTTCATTTTCCCCTCTTTTTTTCGCTACGAGTTCGACACACACGCACACAAACACATATTGAAGTGTAAAACATGAATTTGTATGTGTACAGATATTTGAGATTGCAAAAACCATTGGGTGGGTACCAGCTGTTGCAGACAGAAATAAGACGTATCTTCATCTAAATCGCCGGATTCCAAAGGAGCTCATGTTTGACTTGAATTGTCTTCTGTATACACATGGTAAGCTCTGTAGTAAATGTACAAGTAAGAGGGGTAACCAACCTAAAAAGACGTGTGATAACCCTTGTCCTCTGTTGAAATACTGCGAGGCTTCGGTATGAACTTTGAACTCTGCATATTAAACATCTAACAATTTTTTTTTTTTTTTTTTGATTCTGAAGGCCTGCGTTTTTGTGTGTGGGATTAGGCCTTTTTTCATAATTCACTTGTGGCCTTAGAAGTTTTATGAACTGGTTGGTGTCCAGTCACTTTGACTCTGATGTCTTGGAACTTGGAAGTAATGCGGCATTTAAGACGTTTGTTTGGTAGTATAATGATATCCAAAATGATTGAATGCTCTGTCAATCGTATTGTTCATGTGATTCTAATTTCATGAGTCACTTCTACAACTTTCTAACTTTATCACTATTAATATAGAAAAAAAAAATTAGATAAAGAATTTTAAAAATAGGAAAATTCCAATATTCATAATCCTAGAGAAGTGCTAGGGCTGATTTTTTTTTTTAAATAATAATAATAAAATGAAATGAAATTGTTAGAATATAAGGGATTAAATGATTAGTTAATGAATTAGTTAGAGTTAGTTAAGGGATTAAATGATTAGTTAATGAATTAGTTAGAGTTAGTTAGGGCCCTAGTCTATATAAAGGGGATCCTAGGCCTAGCTAAGATGACCAATGTGTATCACAATTACTTTGTAAGAGCATTATGCTCTCCATTGTGAATAATACAATGATACTCTTCTTCTTCTTCTTCTTTCTCCTAATTATCTTCTCTAGTCACCATTGTTAATATGGTATCATGAGCCTAGGTTTTGAGGGGAAAGAATCTCATCCAATCTTTGAAGTCCCAAGATAAAGACTGGCTCAAGCGTTGGAGAATAATCAAGATCCAGCCGAATGAGAAGCTGCCCACGCACAGGTTGATTTTCAAGATCCACGAGGTTGATTTTTCAAGAAGGCAACCGTGGGAGAGAGAAAGCCAATTAAACAAGATCCAATTGCTAGGTGGTGGACCCCACGACTTCTGAAGAAGACCCTTTGACCGTTCTTTCTCTGCCAGGCACGACAAGGTCTCTGCTGCATCGAGAACCAAGAACGGCAATAACATTTGGGAGGAACATTCAAGAATTTAGTAGAGCACCAAGAACTGGAGTCGGACGCACGAAAGGCAATTTCAGATCATTTTCGCCCTTGTGAACCGCTCATCCGCAATTGTGTCAACTCCGCTCGCCTGAACTCTGAATCACCGAGAACGAGAGATGAAAGACGAAGTCGTCCTTCTCCCGTCCAAGATTCGTCCAGAAATTGATCTAAGACCTTTACTGAACTTGTGAGGTAAATAGGCAATTTGAGATCTCAAGTTCTCACATCCTCGCCACTGTGATTTCTGAATTGAGAAGATTGCTTGATGGGAAATTGCGATGGTGCTGTTGGATGCCATTATTTTTTATGTTCAAGTTGTTTTTGAGTTCTTGTTGTTTCTTGAAAACTCATAATTGACTAGCAAGGTGATTAGAGCTTCAAATCAATGCGGTGGTGATCCGTTCACTTTGCCGTGCGGTGGCAAAGGATTTTGCTAAGTCATCATGGTTTTGCTTCAACTTCTATGTCACTGAGTTTAGTCCCTATTTGCGTTTTAGAAGTGTGTACAACATGGCTCAGTTTTCCAAGAACATGAGTTCAGGTTTTTGGTTTCAATGGCAATATTGTTTGATGTTGTTAGAATTATTGGTACCCTCTTGTACTTTCTTATTTGTGGAGAAGATTTATTACTCCAAATCAAGACAGGGGGCGACAAGGTCAGTTTTGTTAATGAGAAAATTACTGGTTTGAGAAGAGTTTGGGAATAAAATGAAGTGAAAATATGGATTAAGGTGGATGTGAAGTTGGTCCAATTGATCTGATGTTCTTCAAAAGGATTTGATGAAACTATGGCAATAGAGATTGAAGGTTTAAGTTTTTCAAGCTTGGATTTAATGCTGCATGTTCACATTATTCTCTACAATGATCTTGAAAAGTCAAGGAGACTAGAGCATTGTCAGAAGAAGAAGTGAATCAGTCAGAAGTGTCATAGGAGAAGAAATTGTGAATTGAAGAAATTCTTGTATTATTTTTTGTTGATTGTAAAACTATTCAATTTGATTCACCTTATCCCCTTATTCTTATATTGTTCAAGTTGAGCACATTTAAGAAAATAAATAGTGTTCAACTTGAGGGGGCGTGTTAGAATATAAGGGATTAAATGATTAGTTAATAAATTAGTTAGAGTTGGTTAAGGGATTAAATGATTAGTTAATGAATTAGTTAGAGTTAGTTAGGGCCCTAGTCTATATAAAGGGGATCCTTGGCCTAGCTAAGATGACCAATGTGTATCACAATTACTTTGTAAGAGCATTATGCTCTCTATTGTGAATAATACAATGATACTTTTCTTCTTCTTCTTCTTTCTCCTAATTATCTTCTCTAGTCACCATTGTTAATAGAAATGACACAAATACCCGCCCAAAGCTCTCACTCTTGCAACTTCCTCAGCTTCTTTGCCACTCCCCCTTCCCCTTCCCCTTCCCCATTTCCTTCCTTCCTTAACGTTCATCAATCACCTGCAACAATATGCAGTGCGTCCCCACACGATCTGCTCTTCCATTCCAACCTCAAGATAGTCTCAAACATTGGCAACACTCCATCCACTCCAAGCAAATTCAAGTTCGACAATTCTCCATGCACTCATAGCTTCAGGATCTACCCTACTCTTTCCAAGCTCACTCTTTGGTCTTCCTTTTTCTTAATCTTCATCCGTTTCTTGGTATTTCTCTCCTGCTCTTCTTCTCTAGCAGCCGCGGCTAACCATCGTGCCCTTGGCAACTCATGGGTTGGACCTGATTGGGAAAAGCGAGTGAATCGGGCGTCGAAGCTCTGCTTCCAGTTTCATTGTGCTTGTTACTGGTGCGGTTGGTTTTGTCGGCACCCACGTGTCTCTAGCGTTGAAAGCGGCATGGTGATGGCGTCCTTGGGCTTGATAATTTCAACCCTTACTGTGATCACGTTAAGCGTGCTTCGCCAGAAGCTTCTTAATTGTGCTGGATTCTTCATTGTCGAGGCAGATATCAAGGATTCGGTGCCTCTTCAGTACAAGCTTTTCGATGTTGTGATGTTTACCCATTTCATGCACCTTGCTGCTCAGGCGGGTGTACGGTTTGCGATGCAGAATCCCAATTCTGATGTTCACAACATCGTTGGGTTTGTGAATCTTCTTGAAGTGTGCAAATCGGCCAATCCATAACCTCCGATCGTGTGGGCGTCTTTTAGCTCTATCTCTATGGGCTTAATTCTAAGGCACCTTTGTCGGAAAAAGATAGAATTGGTAAACCGGTCAATCCGTATGTTGCCACCAAGAAAGCCGGTGAAGAAACTGCACATACTTACAATCACATATATGGTCTTTCAACTACTGGTTTGCGGTTTTTCACTGTATATAGTCTTTGGGGTCGTCCTGATATGGCCTATTTCTTCTTTGTTACTAAATGTAATTACAGAGATGAAGCATCATGTATTAATCTTATTAGAATAATATGTTCATATAAAGAATAACCTACTTGAGTTCTCTCTAATCTACCCTTATTTAAAGGAGATAACTAAACATCTAAAATTATTAGGATATTGGAGGGAGACCAAATTAACTCCTTCTCTATGGTGAGGATTTCACACCTCACACACAAAACCATATTAGCTAAGACATTTTATATAGACTAGAGTCCTAACTAATTAACTAATCAATTAGTAACATGCTAATATTTCTAACATTCTTCACCAAAGATATTCTTTAAGGGCAGCATATTACTTTTTTTTAGGCTCGTGGTTATGGAAGAGTTGCGAGAGATTTCACCCACATTGACGATATAGTGAAAGGTTGTTTGGGGGCTTTGGAAACAGCCAAGAAAAGTACCGGTGGTGGTGGGAAGAAGAAGGGGACTGCACGGTACTTTTTTTTTTTAAAAAAAAAAAACAATAAATGTAAAAGGGCATTTGTGTCATATCATGTTGATTTCAAAAAGGACAAATCAAATCTACCACTTCCTGGTATTATTTATTTTAATATACATAATAATAAATGGAAGGTAAATTTGCACATCAATATGAAAAATTTAATGATATGATTTATACATAAAACTAAAAAAATTTCCTTCTCTCTGTCTGTCTTATGAATGGGATTAGAAGAGTACCACAGAATATGTGAGTGTCTTGAGTGCGGGTAAGTACTAGGTTGAATGGTAGCTTGTCATCCCAATGTGATGTCCATGAAACAATTCATTTGTAGGGGCTTAGATCTATTAGTTTTGTGAACAACATTGCCTGTGGATTATTACTATAATCCAATTAACCCAAGTGGTCATGACAATGGATTTTTGTGGAGATGTTTGTAGGTTACAGATCATTTTGTTGTTGTTGGGGACTTTGGGCCCGTTTGGGATAGTTGCGGGAGAAGTGACTTTTGTTTTTTATGAACTTTTTTTTAATGGACTTTTTTCTGATATGATTTGTGTTTAGAATAGCAATAGCAGAAGTGGCTTTTGTTTGTGATGAAAACTTGTTTGACATAACTTTTAAAAAGATAGATAAGATGGAAAATGACTGAAAAGGGTATAAATCAAATTCACACGCACACATATGTGTTGTATAAAATGTGATAATTTGGGATAAAAAATTAAAAATAAATATAAATTTGCCAAATAAAATGATAAAATTCCATTAAATAAATTACAACACAATAAAGTGCTTAAATAAAATCCGTCTTACAATCTTCCGTCACAAAATCCATAGCTAATTAATTATTGTTTCGGATTAATCCATGGCTAATTGCTAATAATTCTGGTTTTTGTTGGGGGTATATAATGAATGTTCAGGCATCAAAAATCAAGATTTCAGTCCACGTAAGAGTTTGTGAAAAAAATAATGTAAGGGGTATTACCCTAATTTTTAATATATGTGAACTAGTGAAAGAGTTTTCTGCATAAATTTATTTATACTCCTCCTATTTTTAATATAAAATTTAGATATAAAATGAGTTTACTTTGGTCTAAATTAGAACACCCCAATCAACTTTTTCTCCTAAATTTATAATTTTTGCTCCCAAATATCCTTATTGATGGCACATAAGGGGGTTTTCATTAAAGGGCAGTTTCAATACATATGATTAAATATGATATTTTAAGAAAATTAACTTATTTATAATTTTTGCTCCCAAATATCCTTGTAATTTTTTGAACACTTGCAAATTAGTTATCTAATATTAATAAAAGAGTTGGTTGGAGAGTTGGATTTGATTCAAAAGATATTCAAAACATAAGATGTCAAACACCTTATCTTCTATATTTATCATTTTCTCCAAACTAATTTACTTAACTTATAAGTTATAAATGGATTATAATCTAATGCTTTATTCTCTTAATTTATTTAAATTAATTGAATAGCTCTTATATACCTTATACTGTTAGATATATGAGTATTTGAGTTCAGAGGCAGCTTGTGTGTGTGTTTTTTTTTTTTGAGAGAAAAATATACGGAATGAGAAAATGTGAATTAGATGGGATATGTATGGAGTTGAGAAAGTCTCCACAATATTGGGGGCATGATTCTTCAATGATACTATTAATTGCTGAGATTTCAAAACAGACCAGAGGCGATGATAGCAGGTGAGCCAACGAGAAAGATAAAATAAGGAAAAGGAGAGGAAGGAGACACGATTGGGAGGGGGGGCAAATAGTCATTTAACAAATGGACCCCACATATGAAATTGATGGAGAAGCCAATAATGGGATTATAAGCTTAGGGTTGGAGCTTTAAAAAAAATGTCCATTAAAGATTGAAGTCCATCAAACAAAAAGTGCTCCCAAACACACATAATTTTTTTGATAGACTTATTATCCCATCTAATGGGATAATAAGTCCATTAGATGAGTTCCCAAACAGACCCTCTGTTTAGAAATGATAACTATGGAGCGATGACAGAAGCCCAGAGAAAGAAAGAAACAGTGGTTTTCCGTTAATTCGTTGAAATAGAATAAAATGAAAATGGTGCTTTTGTGTATGTAATATGAGGGGGGATAAAAGATAAGAGGATAGAGTCATTTTTTCAAATGATGATAATAAAAATATAGTAAATATTGCATAATTCGATCAATAATAATGAAAAAAGGATGATTTTATTGGGGAAGATATGAGGGCTTTAATTTCAGTAGATTAGAAGCAATCTTGCATTGATAGTTTCGCCATAAAGAAGAAGTACGCGTTATCTTATTTTAATTTTTGCTACTTCCTTGCGTTGTAGGAGCACTTTTCCTCTCAATGTTGCCCAATTCCAATTGGGAAAATGGCTATTTGGCCTCGGATCATGAATCACCATTTTTTAAATAAAAAGATCAATCTTTATATTACGATGTAATAAAATGAGGAATTATCTGAGTGCATTCCATGTAAAACAAATTATCAAAGCCCGCTCCTAAGGAATATGTAGGCCATTTCATTGAAATATACTATCTCTGGTCTTAATTAGTTGACTTTTTTTTTTTAGAGAGATTAAGGAAGCTAAATAAGTTGTTGTGTATCCTTAAATTATATATTAATTTATTAGTCAAACCAATTAGTTTGAAGAAAAAAATAAAAATAAACATAATCTAAAGTAATTTAATTAGCTTCCTTAATTTCTCAAAAAAAAAAATCAACTACCTCTTATAATTAGGACTAGAGGGAATATAAATTTATTTTGAGTTGTCATTAGTGACACATTGACAAGTGATAGTTTCACCACCAATAATAATTTATGGTATATCAATTGACAAGTTAATATACTACAATTGGCAAGTCAAAATATAACAAGTTACAGATAAGTCAAGACTATACAATTAGTAAGCCCCTGTGCTACTAATAACAAGTTAGGACAAATTCATCTTTTAATAATTCTAATGAATCTTTACCAGGTACCTTGAAAATCCATGGTAATTTAATGATTTCATGGGAATTTGATTATAATAATTTGTCTTCCTTAACAATTTCCTTAAAAATTGGATTGTCCAATGCAAGAGTGCAAGTGACAAGGAAAGAGCTGAACCAAAAGCTCGCCCTTAAAATGACGGTTCGTGTCAATTTAGTACAATATCCGGCCGTCCTTTTGCTTTTTCAGGGGGAAAAAAATCGAATTTTTTCTGGAAATTATAAATTAAAAAAATCGCACCGGATTTTCGTTTGCTTATCTACTTTTTCCCTCGTTGGCACTTTTACTCAGCGCTGAAAGCATTCTCCGGATCGTCCTCCCTCCGGGTTCTCCACCTTAGCAAAATCCTCTTCCTGAAGCCTTGTCTGCTCATTACTCTCTTACATCTATTTCGATCGAAATGACTATGATTCGTCGCAATTGTTTGAGTTGGGCTGTACTATGCCTACTGGTTCTTTCGGCCGTCCTCTTTGACCCGTCCGTCTCTGAAACTCAATCCCATTGGGCTGCCAAGAAAAAACGCATGAGAGAGAAAGCTCGTGAGATGTATGTCAATGTCCCACAAATCGCCTTATCTCAATTTATTGTTTTGATTGGATAGTGGCTTATCATATGTCATCCAGTTGAAATGATTGGTTCAATCTTCACCAATCTCTAGCTCTCGTGGTCACTCTACGAGATGCTTTCGATGACATATGTGTAAGCTTACAATCCTGCAAATTTTGATCCGATTAAGTTGACTCTTGTTACTTTATTGTCTGTTGCTGTTGGAATAGTGCATCTGAATTTAGGAGGAATATCATATAGGAAGAAATGCAGTGTGAGAGTATTTTGTATGCTGACGTAATATTGGAGAAGTTATAATCTCTGAACGGAACTTTCTGGGATATAATCTTCCAAACGAGACTTATAGTTATAGCAGTGGTTGGTTGATTGTTAAGTGGACATAGCCTAAGCAACGATGCAGAATGATGCTTTTGGCCCCATGGGATTTTCATTGTTTAGTATACTGTAATTATACTTTGTGTTATGCTGATTCGGTATCCCCCAAAAAAAAAAATTTACTTGTTCAACTTCACTTTTTATATTAACTTTGTGTGGGGATAAAAACTTGATAGAACTGCATATCCTTTAACATTTGTGTTCAAGGGGTTTTGACATCGAATTATTAACTTTCCTCGATTTTCCTTTATTCTCTTGTTTATAGGTTTTACCATGCATATGACAACTACATGACTCATGCATTCCCGGTTAGTTACTATTGTTCATTGTTATTATTTTTGATATACACCTACTTTACAATATCTAAATTGTTGTATTCATGCAGCATGATGAGCTAAAGCCTCTAACCAAAACATTCACAAACTCCCTTAGTGAGCTGGGAAATTTGAACGTGAGTACATGTTAATTGTGAAATCAGAGATAATTTTGTGAGAGGAGTTCCACAAAGTAACTGTTTAGAATTTACAATTGCAGCTTGAACACTTGCCTCAAGACTACAATGGATCGGCTCTTACACTTATTGAATCATTGTCTAGGTATATGGTTATGCTCACAAGGGCTTGAATTTTTAGGTTGTTATAATTTTGTGGTTATAGTTATCTCTTATGTGAGCTTTTTTCCCTGTGCATCTTCTGGAACTGGATGCCATAAATTGATACTAAGTGCCCTTTCTCCTGTAGCCTCGTTATTATGGGCAACAGCACTGAATTCAAGAGGGCAGTGCTCTGGCTTTCTGAAAATCTAACATTTGATGTTGATGCACGAATAAATCTTTTTGAGGTAAATCTGGGATTTGGTTGATCAATTTTTATTCAGAACTTTTGAAAAGCTTAGTAGTTTTGATTGTTGTTTTTCAAGGACATCCAGATGCCAATGTTTATTAGTAACACTTTATATTTGAAGTCTGATTATGGCATTGTTCCATCACTTGATTATTACCATGCAGTGCAACATTAGAGTCCTTGGAGGACTTATCTCTGCTCATCTTCTTGCATCTGATTCTGCAAATAATTTGTTTCAAGGAGCCTACAATAATGAGTTGCTAGTACTGGCTGAAGATTTAGGGAACCGCTTTCTACCAGCATTTAATACGCCAACGGGATTGCCATATGCATGGATCAACTTAAAGGTATTTCATGGAACATGCTAAAGTCTTGCATTCTCCAAATTTATAATCAGATATGACATCATCTGTACCATATAATTTCCTTTAATTTGTCTCCTTGCATTTTGACTCTTTAAAGATTGGGAATACTCCTCCAAATCCTAATAGTCAGATGTCTTGTAACTGCATTACAATAGAAGCGTCATTGCAGAGGCATGAAGTAATAGTTGACTAATTAAAAACTCGGAAAAGGACTCCTTCACTGAAGTAAACATTTGTTTCCAAAATAAAGAAGCTTTCAGCTTTTACAGTTCAATGCTATTTCTTAACTCTAGTTATTAGGCACATGATATAGAGTAAATTTTTTTCCTCTTTTTAAGTAAGGGCTATAACGCATGTAACTAACTGCTGAGGGCTGAGTAAAGGTTTATTAGAATTAATCTGAAGATGCTTCGAGATTTTATATGCTGTGATCTACAGTGTTTCCTTATTTTTTCTGTTGTCATAAACATCTCTCCGACTATCTCAATGTCTCTGCTTTCTCCTGTCTTGGTCATTATTATTCCCCATTATTTAAAGAAAATAATGGCAAAATTCCTATTAATTAGGTTTCAGTTCTCCTAAAAGTTCTTCTTTTAAACCAAAGGCTGTGGCTTTGTTAATATGTTACTCCTTGCATTTGAATGAACTGTCTTGAAGACTCAAGGTATGTAAATTATAGTCTATTGCTTTGTGTTTTCCCCCCTTTTTGAGGGATATATGACTACACCATTGCCAAAATCTGTGAACAGTATGGAGTAATGGAGAATGAGACTACAGAAACAAGCACTTCGGGTTGTGGTGAGAGGTCTAGTTTAGTGTTTTAAGACTAGGGTATGGATAAATTATAGTTTTATTTGTAGCTAATTCCAATTTTTTTTATTTACGTGCAGGTTCTTTGATTCTTGAAATGGGTGCTTTATCAAAATTGACCGGTGATCCTATATATGAATCATTGGCTTTACGTGCTCTACACAAGCTATGGAGCATGCGGAGTTCATTGAATTTATTTGGAACTACTCTAGATGTGGAAACTGGGGAATGGATAGAGTTTTCATCAGGAATTGGAGCAGGTAGGCTCACCTGAATTGGCATATCCTTTATCTGTCAGTTCATGGGATTTTCCAATATATCAGCTGCGTGCTATTGTCCATATGTTGGAAATAGTGGACTGTCTGCTGCAGTTGACGCTTGATGTTGATTTATGTTATAGTGATGTCTTAATTGATAAGCTGATGAGCAGACCTTGATGTTTTTGACGTTGGATAATTTTTCAAATATTCTAGGGGTTGATTCATTCTATGAGTATCTTCTTAAAGCCCATATCCTTTTTGGGAAGGAAGACTTCTGGAGAATGTTTCGTCTTGCTTATGTTGCTGTGCAGAAATATTTCAGACATGGTCCTTGGTACCACACTAACTGTATAAATGCTCTATCAGGCATGAGGACAGTTATTAACTTGAGCTTGATATTCTAATGCAGGTACCATGAAGCTGATATGAGGACAGGAAGAGCAACTTATTGGCAACTTACAAGCCTTCAAGCATTTTGGCCTGGCTTACAGGCATGTATTTGAGTATTGATAGATAACTACTGAATTTTCTAGTTGACAGAGACCTTTCTGCCTTACTCTTTTCTGTGACTTATGGAAACTAGGTTCTTATTGGGGATATTACAGCTGCTAATTCAACGCATCGTGAATTCTACCATGTCTGGGAGAAATTTGGAGTGCTTCCAGAGAGGTAGATTCTTCTTTTCATAAGTTACTTTGTAACTGATGTCCATTTTTGTATAGCAGTCATCATATTTTGTTATGAAATCACTATTAATTTTCTTATTGAGCCGTAAATCAATGTCAAGGTATTTGCTGGACCATCAGATGCTGCATCCTACTGAAAAATATTATCCATTGCGCCCTGAATTTGCAGAGTCAACATTCTATTTATATCAAGCAACTAAAGGTCTGATCATTCTGTTTATATCAACATATGTTATTTCGTATTCTATCTTGACAAACATGGAAAGTACGAATAGTATAGTCTTTCAACAAGAATTATGTTCTGTGTTGGTTTAGCCATCTGAATTCTCACCACTTCGCAGTTACCTTTGGTAAATTTCAGATCCATGGTATATTGAAGTGGGTGAATCAATAATTAATTCCCTGAACACTTACACCAAAGTTGAAGGTGGGTTTGCAAGCATCAAGGATGTGAAAACAATGGAGCTGGAAGATCATCAACATAGTTTTTTCCTTGCTGAAACGTGAGATTTTCTTGTTTTCCATTCCAGACGTGCAATTTGTAGTTATTAAATCGGAGAAGGGATGGAAAATGGACTTTCTTCCTTTATATAATTTGCTAAGATTAGAACCTTTCATGATTTGGCAGGTGCAAATATTTGTATCTTCTATTTGACGATTCATTTGTAAAAGAAGGTAATTACGTATTTACCACTGAAGGCCATCCTCTTCCAGTACTAAGTGTTTGGCAAGAAAGGCTCCCAGAAACTTACATTCCTACTAATTGGACTTACATGAAGGTACGTGAACAGTTTCCAGTAGTTATTTCTTTTCTTCATCTAAAAGAAAGGATCTTTCTAAAATGTCGATAAACCTGGGTTGCTTGACATGGCAGTGTATTAGTGTTAGATATTTTTGTTTTCTCATGCATGCCTACGATTCTACGAAGGTTCCTTTTCCTGTTACATTTGATACTAAACAACTATAACCATAAAGTATTAAAAATTAGTACTATCTCCGAACCTTAATATATAAGACCCACTTTGACCATTATAATGTAAACTGTTGGCAAACCCTGGAAATGGAAAGATATGTTGAGTAAAGAAGCATAGCCACAGTCATATAATTTGCAGAGCTGCATCATAAGTTATGCCAAGTGTCAAACATATGTCAGATACAAAGCCGACTTTTTTATGCTCGAACAGAAGGGCTATGCCAATGCACGAGTTTCTTGTTTTGCAGAGTGAAAAAGCCTATAAAATAAGTGCGATGTCAATGCAAGTATGTCCCGCAGTGACTCTAAGTTCAGGGAAACATATTGAGAGTGGATGCCACGTGCCTGATGGTCGCAGTGACCACAGGTGTTTTGCTGATGAAGATTGTGGAGTTGACTCCACAACATGTAGAAGAAGGTCTTGTAGTATGGCTGGTTATTGTGGGTTGTGGTTCTCTATATGATTCATCATATGTTTCATTGCAAACACATTCTTTGACCCACTTAAGGGCGGTCCAGTACACAAATCATCAATTAGGGTCTAAAAAAGGATAGATATACAGTCTTATTCTCACAAACGCAGAGGTTATTTTCGAATTTGAACGAGTGACCTCCAGTTCACCCATTTGATACGTTGAAATCCCATGATTTAGAAATTAGGATGGAGGAAATTTTTCTGATGTTTATTAACACCGTCTGACTCTGTAAAATGGGATAATAAATTTATAGTCATACACGCCAAATTCTCCTTTTCTTCATCTCCCTCTCTCCTAAATCATCTATACGTATATGTATGATAGAATTATTTGTCACTATTACAAAATGGGTCTTTTTGATATTTGTGACACCTAGTTTTTTTTCCCCCCATTCATTCTTTTTTTTTTTTTTGGTCTCATTCTTTTGTTTTCTTGACTTCTTTCTTAGAGTAACCATTTAATAAATTCCAAACTCTATATGAAAACAAAATTCGTGTCATATCATGCACAAGTTTCTGACCGAAAATTAAAAATACTATGCGCAAGTTTTGAATTTTTTGACCAAAAAAAAAAGTTTTGAAAAGTTTAAGGTAACTTAATTTAAGCCCGACAGGTTGAAGTCTCGAGGGCTAGGGTTCGTGTAAACTGTAACAGCCCATTTGATACACGGATTCCATGAGAGGGAAAGGGAATATGTCAGACTTCATACGCAGAAAACCATTTGTTGCACAAGTCTCCCGTCAATCTCACTTCCTGCCTGGCCAGATCTTCCCTTAAACATGGGAAAATTGAATCCCTCAAAAAGTGGCAGGATTGTGAAAGCTTCCCGGGAGAGTGAAATTGTTAGACTAAAAAACCCCT
The DNA here is from genome assembly GCA_034222035.1 of Acacia crassicarpa. Taxonomy (NCBI): domain Eukaryota; kingdom Viridiplantae; phylum Streptophyta; class Magnoliopsida; order Fabales; family Fabaceae; genus Acacia; species Acacia crassicarpa. Next base: position 1,753,097 of record JAWXYG010000008.1, read on the forward strand.
TGTCAACCGTGGATCTGGTTTATAGAAAAATGAAGCTTGTGGTTCGTGTTAATTAGATCTGATCCTTCCTTCCTCCGCCTTCCTTCTCCATTTCCATTGCCGGTGACTTTCACCTTCATCATCGTCGCCGACAACATTCCTTTCTTCCCTCACCCTTCACCACAGCCGCGACAGACCCAACGTCAAAAGCAGAACCAGAGCGCCAACGAGAACAGAGAGCTTTGACCCTCTTCCATCGTCTTTGCCTTCTTCTTCCTCTCTATCAAGCACCGTCCCCGGAGAGGAGAGATTAGACCACCACCGTCGGCTTCCTCTGTTTCTGAATTCTTCTCAACTCTCTGTTCTTTCCATTTAAACTATTCCTTCATCCATTCATCAGGTTATTCCTCTACATGCGTCTTTGTTTAGTTTCTGTGTTCTAGTGGTCTGGTTTTCTGTCTATAGGGTTGTGAAATTCTTGATGTAAACCTCCAGCCATTGTCAGATTTTACGTTCGAATACAGGCGATTTGGTGCCTATTACGTTCGAACGTCTGAAGGGCATTTTAGGAATTTCACCTCACCTTCCCACTTAACCAATACCCAATTCTTCATACCAAATAATTCATTTTCCCTCAACTTAAGTTCCCTTCTAATGTCTACCAAACAGTTCAACTTTTTAAATTCCCTCTCAATCTTCCTTTCCATTCCTTTTCCTCTTTTAAATTCTTTTCACTCCTTAAATATTTCCCGTACCAAACAGGCCCTAAGGTGTGTAACAATTGGAGTTTTTGTCCTTATCCATGTCTTTTTTTTTTTTGTCAAAGCCCTTACCGATGTTGACTAAAAGAAATAAATAAAAGAAAATAGACAAGATGATTTAATAATATTGAACAACAATTAAAAAATCATTATCAATATTTTTTATAATTTTTGTGTTATTTTATGTAACTTTGGAACATCTTAAACCTAAGTGAAGAGGATATGAGGGAAAACAAAAAACAAAAATATAGAGTCTATATTCCAGTATTTCTAGATTATAAATAATATAATTTTCCTTAAATTTCATTTAAAGCGCTCAAAAGTCTAGCTTGTCAATTGGCACCGAAAGAATAGGCCACCTGTACCATATGTAACAGCTGGACTTATCCCAAAATTTTTTTTTTTGCTCAGAGACTTATCCCAAAATGGAGCTAGGACACTAACAAATTCTCCTACATATATAATTTCTGGACAAAATATAGGGATAGGATATTGTTACAACCTTTTTTTTTTGTTACAACCAATGTTACTACCACTTTTCTACCGTTAGATCAGAATCTCATTTACCTATATAATTTCTCTCTCCTATTAAGATTCTAATCTAACGGTGGAAAAGTGGTAGTAACATTGATTGTAATAAAAAAAAGGTTGTAACAATATCCTATCCCCAAAATATATTAGGGAGAATTAGATTGAGGGATAAGAGAGAATAATAACTACTGGAAAAAAATATTTAAAATTGCAATTATTTAGAATGATCTAAAATTAAAATTAAAATATATGAATACTAAATTTCCCTTAATCAAGTCCCCTCCATTTTTTCTTAACATAGCTCTTAATTAAAAATTAAAAGATTTAGATCTATAAATTATATATTTTAAAAAATATTATTAAATCATTTTTTTGAAATATATTTTAGTATCATTTTTTGTCTCTGTATATTTTTATTACTTAACAAATTTTTTTCTAGATATTTTATTTCTATTCATTTTATTTGTCGCGTTTTTTCATAAATTTTATTATTCAATTGATCAACAAAGAGACTTAATATAGATCACAATAGTAATTTAAAAAAAAATAAATTAAACTGATAAAAATTGTTAGCATTTTATAATATATAATATAATTTGTCGGTGTATAAAATTAAATTTTATATTGGTTTGAACATGATTTTTCCTCTCCAATCAAACCAATGATATGGAACGATATTTTCACTTATTAATTTATTTGTTAAAATTAATCATTGATAATTAATTTTTTAATAATATTGATATACAAATAAATATTTTTGTTAACATTCACGAAAGTGGATGAATTTAAAAATATCTTATAAAAAATTAGGAATCTTTTTTATTTTCAAAATTCTTATGGAAGATTAAGATTATTGTTCATATTTAAAATTATGGTGGGCATTGATTTTTATAAAATTTTTGTATTGTATATTATCAGCAGAAAAAACTTCGTATTATTTAAATTCTTTGTTTGATATGATTATTTATTTGTAAAAATAAAAATATTTAAATTTTAATTAAGACATGGTTAGAGAGAGTGTAGGGAGTTTGATTATGGGCGATTTAGTATTTACGTATTTAATTTTGTAAAATAATTTGTACTCCATCTTGTTTTTATAAAAAAAAAAAAAAACCATTTGAAAAGTATGGTGTCCCTGTTTTTAAGAATTTGTCTAAAATTCTAGGAAGAATTAAAAAAAAAAAAGATTTTCACATATAGCCTATTGAATGAGTTAGGTATCATAAAGGAGCACATATTTTCATAACAAAAAAGGAAAAAACGTGTTTAATTAAAAAAACGAGTTGAAAAGGAAAAATTTAACACCTCAGCTACTTTCTTGGTCTTCCAAATAAAAGATAGCATATCCTATCTTAAATAAAAGACATATTTATTTTATATTAGAATTTGTATTATAAATTATAGGGTGAAGGAGCAATATTACCAACCAACTTTATACCAGGAGGAGCGGTGGGCATAAATAACTTTTAATGGGACCAAATCTACCAACAAACAATTTAATTTGTTAAATCTTCACAAAACCATCAAATGGCAACTGACGTTCGTCGACGGAAATTTTGAAAGGAGACATGTTGCTACATACAGGTAGCTAGTCGAAAGGATAGTTTCTCTTCTATTGATCTAAGGAAGAGTTGGGGTTAGGGAAGAATCAGCAAGGCATAATAAAAATACTAGAATACTCGTCCCTTTCCCCGATTAAATAATTAGGAACCTAATCTTTGTTCTATGTTTGGGAGTAAGCTAGTCAACGTGCCCGCTGTGGTGTATGAGCAAGTGATCTGATCCTTTGCCTTTTCCGGGTATCATAACAGCGTATTTTATCAAAGAGCATATTATATATAATTAGTTCAGTTTTTGAAGAAGGTGAGAAAGGCGAAAGAAGAACAGGTCAGGTCCCGCTTGGTGGTGGCGTCTCGAGGGTGGGGTTACAAACAAGTTGCAACCCAAACCAGAAGCCAAGCCGCTTTACGGAATCTCACGGAATCCTCTGTCTGGTCTAAGGATTCCATGAAGCTTGAAGCTCCTTGTCTCCTCGTTGATTCTCCGAAGACTATGAGAACGAAGAAGCCGTTCCCGATCTCCCTCTTTTCTATTGATCTTCTTCTACTTTTCTGTTTTTCTCAAACGAGTCAGAACCAAAATCTCTTCGATCCTCAATGATTTTCTTTCCCTTGGACGTGTCAGGCGTTGACCGAGGAGGCTTCAAGGGGCGAATCTTGCTGCCATCGAATAGCTCGTCCGCGGAGAGAGAAGGTCTCTGTAAGTGGCCACTGAAATCGAATTCAAAATCTTCATCCTGCCGGCGGCGATATTAGGGGAGGCAGAAGGTGGAGAAGTAGGGAGAGAGAAGGAGGGGCTAGCGGGGGCGCTGAAGAAGAAGTTTGGGAATCGGTGGTGGCTGGGGCTGGAGGGGGCGATGATGTAGGAAGGGGAGGAGCAGTTGCACGTGCAAGGAGGTCAAATCCAACGTGAATATTTTAAACGGACGTTACTTGCATCAAACGGTTTTGTGAAGATTTAACAAATTAAATTGTTTGTTGATAGATTTGGTCCTATTAAAAGTTATTTATGCCCACCGCTCCTGGCCTAACAGTTGGTGGGTAATATTGCTCCCTCACCCTAAATTATACTCCCTCCGGTCCTAATTATAAGGCATAATTGACTTTTTTGGAGAAATTAAGGAAGCTAATTAAATTACTTTAGACTATTTTTATTTTTATTTTTTTCTTCAAACTAATTAGTTTAATTAATAAACTAATATATAATCTAAAGATGCACAACATATGAAATGATTAAGTAACTTATTTAGCTTCCTTAATATCTCCAAAGAAAATCAACTATGTCTTATAATTAGGACCGGAGGTAGTATCTTATATTTTAAATCAAAGAAACACTTCTTTTATACGTGAGAAGTTGGGTAATAGATTTTACTAATGTACCCCTAGCACTCATCTTTGGATAATAATCGAAAGGGAGCGTTGTTAAATTTTTTTAAAAAAATGACTAAATTTATGGACAAAAAAGAAGATGACTAGATTTTTAAAAACTACATGTTATACCAAAAAAAAAACTACGTTATATTAACTTATTTCTTTTATCTAATTAAAATAAGATAAATATATCTTATATTAAAAATTAGAACCATAAAAAAAAAAGGTGTTAAGAGACAAAAATACCCCAAAAATCTTCGCTCAGAAACACTATTTGAAAGTTTTCGAGGGCCATTTTTGTCCCCAAACAGACAGAATGGCACCGAACGACAAGACACAATGGAATTTTATGACAGGTAACTTAGCCACGTTGGTTGACTCATCCACGTCAACAATAAGATTTTAAAACCTTTGACAGTTTTGGTGAGACTAACCCAGCTGATAATCACTTCCGAGGGTTGAGTGCAGAAGAGAGATGAATGAGTCGACAGCATCTACGGCAAACAGTGGAAGGTGGAGGGTTGCGTTTATTAGGGTGTGTTTGGATTGAGGGAGGGGGAGGGACTATTTTTTGTTTCCTCTTTATTAAATTACCCTTAGAAATTTTTCAATATTCCAAAAATATACTCTCTGTAACATCTTGAATTTTTAAATCTGATATCTTGAACATAAACCTATTTTGGAAAGACTAGTAGGCTCTATTTTTCAGAAAGTGATAAATTTGAAATCAGTATTATGCGGGACCCACGGCCAAAAATAATTCTCTGCAAACTTTCTCGTGAAGTTTGAAAAAAATGGCCGCGGGACCCACTCAATAATAATTTATTATTTAAATAATATTATATTATAATAATAAAATAATATATATTAAAATATTATTAAAATTTTTAAAAAAGAAGTTCACGGGGCGGCTGAAGAAGTCACGGGAAAGTTGCATTTTATAATTTTGGGAAAATTACGTAAAACGACCCAGAGACGAAAATTACACTTAAAGACCCATTTTCCAACTATAAATAGACCTTCCATTTCATTTCATTCTTCACAACTTCTAAGAGCCATAGAGAGAGGTAGAGAGAGAGAGAGAGAGTAGAGAGATATTTGCTTGAGAGTTATAATAGCTGGTTGGTGATTCGGGTATTAGCAAGTAACAGGTAACTCTGAATATTCTTCCTTATACTTGTGAATTATGTATGATTATAAATTTGTTTGTTTACTATTTTGGCAAGAATATTTAGAAAATATTTATGGTTTTAAGATCTGGTGTGGGAACTTTGACTTGCAAATCTGTAGAGGTACTATTTATACCGTATTTACTATTCACATATACCATATTTACTATTCATTTTACTATTCACATATACCGTATTTACTATTCATTTTACTATTCATATACCGTATTTACTATTCACATATACCGTATTTACTATTCATTTTACTATTCACGTATACCGTATTTACTATTCATGTTACTATTCATGTATACCGTATTTACTATTCATGTTACTATTCACGTATACCGTATTTACTACTCATTTTACTATTCATGTATATACCGTATTTTACTATTCACTGATACGCATAGTATTTTACTATTCACAGATACGCATAGTATTTTACTATTCATAAATACGCATATCAATGTATATAATGGTATAATAATGCATTATTTTTGAATAAATACATTCATCATGGCGGTTGTATTGTGATGGGTGGAGTAAGGAGGGAATTGAATGATAAGAATTGTTATGCCACCACTCGGTGCACAGTGGATGGTACTTTTCAGGGCCCCATCTTCCATGTTTTCCTCTGGCCGGGATTTCATTGGAGATGTGGGACATGTGACACCTCCTTAGTTGTTATTTTAAAGGAGGGGAGCCATAGTCCAGATTTAAGCTCTATACCTTTGGCCGGGTGTATCTTAAGTTTTGGTGAGCTTGAAACCATCCAGTCAAATGAATGAGTTTCTATTGGACTATATGTTAGCCTATGGTTCCAGTCAGCGGTATACGGTTGGAAGGGGATATAAGGGAGGCTGCATACTGCATAGTGCATTTCTGAATTATTCAATAAAGAATGATGAGTATTTTGTAAAGGCATTTGATGTGAACAACGGTATATCTAAAAATATCTGAGTATATTAAATTCACATTATATTACCTTTTATTTTTGTCATATGTAATTTGCTCGTGTAAGGTAGAAATATTCAGTAGTTACTGAGACGTGGAATCTCATCCCATATTAACATTTTTCAGGTGATTATTCTAGTAGAGAGCAAGGGAAGGCACCTATGGAGTGAGCTCTGGAAGCTCTTTTGATCTCCAATAGATTATGTTATGTTATTATATTTGCCATGAACCTAAGACTTCCGTTTTGTATTAAACTCTGAAATATTTTCTGGAATTTATTCTGATTATGTATTACGGGTTTTATTCGAAATAGTAACATTGTAAAAGGATTTGGATATTGTTGAACTCTTTTGAAGGTATTTTCAATATTTTGACCGAGTTTTTGGGTATTAAAATTGAGGTGTTACATTTTTGGTATCAGAGCTAAAGGTTCCATGGCAATTTTGTTTATTTTCTAAAGTGATTTCTTAAAAAAAAATTTTTTTTTAAAAAGTTCGTGGCAATTTAAATATCATAGCATGAGCACTTCCCTTTGTTAGATTTAGAATTTATTTAGCTATTTTTATTTGTTTAGTGTCCTTATAGTATTAATCATAGGAGGAGATAATGGCAAGAACTCGAAGAACTAATTCAACCCCTGCTCCATCCCAAAGAGGTCTCCCTCCGCATCAAGATGGTCCCTATTCTCAGGATAACAATGCCCTTTTGGCAGAGTTACGAGACGTCATCCTGGAGATGAGAGAGAAAGTGAATAGACACGAGGATGAACTAGCAAAAGGAAGAGGCCAAGGTGGTAAGGAAGGAAAGGAGAAGGCTCTGGAAGTCACACCTTCTGACCATCAATCAAGGGGAGGAAGTCATTCTCGCACTGAAGATGGAGGTAGTAGCGGTTCTCATTCTCAGTATCATCCCTTACCTATTACTGAGGTTTGGGAAAAATTTCGGAAGTTTACTCCACCGATGTTCGAGGGGAAGCTAGATCCGATTGCAGCACTGGAGTGGCTGAAGCGTGTAGAAAAGATTTTCAGAGTTATCGAGATTAGCTCACAACAAAAGGTGATGGTCGCTGAACAATTGTTGCAGAAAGCAGCTGAAGAATGGTGGGAAAGCACCAAAACAAAAGGAAATGCTGAGATGACGTGGGAAGAGTTTAAGGAAAAGTTCGAAAATTATTACTTTTCCCCTTCAATCAGAATAGAGAAAGAAACTGAATTCCTCACATTCAGGCAAGGGGAATTACATGAAGACGAATTTATTACTCGCTTTTTAGAGTTGTCTAAATTCTGCGGATATTCACAGAACAACTCTAAATGGTTAAGTGCTCGATTGGTTGAAAAAGCTAGACCAGACCTAAAAACAGCTCTATCACCGTTCCTTGATGAAACAAGGGATTTTGAAGAAATATGCGACAAACTGCGCACGATAGCAAGGAACAAACGAGAAGAGGAAGCTGAGAAGATGAAGGGTTTTCAGGCCAGATCTACACACCTCATGAGACCAACGGGAGGAGTTACTAAGAAGCAGAGTCACAACTTCAGTAATGTGAATACGCGGTTTAGCCAACCATCCAGAAATCACTTTGGTGGACCATCGAGGAGTTATTTTACTGGACCCCAAAGAAGTCATTTCAACAGACCACCGAGGAGTCAATTCAAAGGACCTCAAAGGAGTCACTTCAGTGGAGGTCAGAGTTCATATAGGGGATCCACAGCTCCTGCTGCAAGCACCGCCAACAATCAGATGTGTGCCAAGTGTGGAAGAATACACCAAGGACCATGTGTAACACCTCAACTTTTCTAAAGCATTTTCGAAATTATTTGATCAGAGTTCAAAATAATTTAACCAGAGTAGGGCAACGAAATGATTTTAAATACAGAGTAACTGATATTCAACCACTGTAATGTACTGGTTTGTTGATACAAAGAGTTCGAAAGACTATACATATCTACAGGACTTTCTCCAGCTAGTCCTTCTGCCTGCTGCTTACCCTTGTTTCTGTTTCTGTTCACTCCGAAAATCCTGAAGCTACAGTAAGAGCTGAGGTTCAATACCCATTGAACCTCAGGTAACGGTTAACCTCATGCTTATGTACCAAATATGTATGACAGATATTCATGTCAAAACAGCAATAATCACATACATTATTCTCATATTCACATAATAACATAACACAGCCACTGCAATATGCATGTTATTATAGTCTGCACTATTCACCAGTGCCACGGTGTACATCCGTGTCCTCAGCGCTAGGAAAACATAACGGCGTTATCAAGACTATAACCCGTATTAAGTTGTATGTGTATGATCAATTTTCAAAATAGAGCTTTAGACTATCTATCACATATAAGCATACAATAAGCATTAGAGTTAGTGTTACAGTACGCGTCCGTACCTTCCTTCCACGTGAATAGTAAATTACTATTCATGTATACGGCACTATTCATGTATACGGCACTATTCACGTATCCCCAAACTTCCTTTGAATCTGACTCCGGAATCCTCGGATATCCTATAATATCATTTTTATCAGTGACCATTAATTTTCAGCATTTGCGGAAACTATGTTGGATATTCACTATTCATGTGAATAGTACCAGTAAAAATATTTTTACCGTGCCGGTAAATATTTTTTACTGTGCCAGTAAATAATATTTACTGTCCAAGGATAATTCTTTTCTGATGTGACAGATCAGACTAAGCTGCAGCCACAGAGCATACTCAGAAGAAACTCTATAGGCATTTCAGGTACAAATTACCAAAACTTAAGAACTAAAGAACTTACCCTTGAAGTTCTTGCTCCTTCTCTTCAACTCCAAGAACTTTACTCTAAACTCTCTCTCTAACTCTAAGAAATCTCACTCTTCTCTTAAACTCAATCGTTGTACTCTGAGTTTGGTGTGAAGAAAATGAAGAAATGAAGCTTCTATTTATAGTGTTGGAAAATGGGTCCTTAAGCGTAATTTTTATCTCTGGGTCATTATACGTAATTTTCCCCTCACCAAATTTTCAAACATCACGGGTGACAGGGGAGAAAATTTTGTCAGTGGGTCCCACACCTTTAAATATTATATTATTTTTTACTAAAAGTTCCCTAATCGGTGTTCTGATCGCGTGATCTTTTGCGAAATCTCAAAAATCCGGAAGCACAGCCTAGAAGTTCTATTTTTCCTCTTCAGAAATATCTGGGTCAACTAAATTTTTGATCCTATTTAGGGTATTCCGTAACCTGCCGAAGATTTTAAGTCGGACACTGACGGTTACAGAAATTACTTCGGGTGACACCATCTTCTAGACAAAAATTCACTGATTCATAATATGTGCAGTTGTTTACTACTTAGTTCAAGGATTTTGAGTTATGATTTATTTCCTACAGGTTCCACTATCTGTCCTGCTTCAAAATATCGGTTCAACCTATCTCAAATAATCATTCCGCCGATTACGGAAATGACTTCGGAGATAACCCACTCTGAGATAAAAATTCACTTATTTATAATATACCCTTACTTTAAAAACCTAATTCACGGTTTATTAGAAATAATTTTATTTCTATTGTTTTCCAAAGTATAAGATATTATATTATAATAATATTATTATTGAGTGGGTCCCGCGCGCAAAATTTTTCAAACTTCACGAGCTTCTGTCGGCAGGGGAGAAATAATTTGACGTGGGTCCCGCATGAATAGTAAATACGTATTTTTCAAATAGTAAATACGTATCTATGAATAGTAAATACCGTATTTTTGAATAGTAAATACGTATTTGTAAATAGTAAATACTTTTCATATTTCTCAAAATATCGATTAAATACCGTATTTATAAAAAGTGAATACGTATTTGTGAATAGTGAATACTATTCATGTACGTATTTGTGAATAGTAAATACTATTCATATTCAAAAATACTGATTTCAAATTTGTCATTTTCAAAAATAGGGCCTAGTAGTCCTCCAAAAATAGGCTAGTTTTCAAGTCTTAGGTCCAAAATTCAGGATGTTACAATTCTCCCCTCGTTCAATAAATTTCGTCCTCGAAATTTGACAATATAAAATCAAAAGGTTATCTAGACCTCTAGTCTATTCCTTCCTTATGCAAACTTAAATAGCACGCATCATACTATTCAGTGTCTCAATCTTGTACCCAGGTATAGTACTAAATTACAGGACTTGCTGGTCTATTCTCACAGTACTCGGTTACACAGGCCTCACTGCCTGATTTATTTAGCCTATCGGCTTAACACATATTGGCCTTCCGCATCTGCTCATCAATTTCATCTGAGTCTTTCTCATTCAAGTTCTCGAATTACCTTCACTTACTCAACACTATAGCTGACAGCTATTAATTGACTTAACTAGTTTAGTATTCCAGACCTTTCTAATAGTTGCTGTTCCTGTACCATAATTCCCAATTACACTGCTTTTCTTTTTAACACGATAGCGTCGACAATCATGTCATTGCTACCCAAAATTATTTTCTTGTCTCATTTTCAAATTTTCAAACATGAAAAGTTTTCCGTGGTCTCAGTACATTTCACAATCTGCACTATACCACAAAGTAATAGTACTATAACATTTTTAAACTTAATCGCTGCCATCACAAATTCGTGAAAACATTTTTCACTGCCGGATCATTTTCAAAAAGCTTTTATTACCAGCACATATCTTTGAGGGAGCTAATTTATTTCACAAAATTTTACAATTGAGAGTACACACCATCATTTTAACCATTTGGTACAGTAAGCGCCTTACCCCAATCCTCAAATCCAGTCTCAACAGTACTATCAACCATGTGGGAGAACCTCCGCCCCTCTCTCAGGAGACCCAGTGTTCACACTGGCACATAAAGTAGCAACCCTATCTAGCGGAACTCAGTCCAGTCATAGACAGTCAGGTTGTACTAAACAAAACATATGCCCTCGGCAAAGTGTTATGGATTGGGTGCGTTCACTGTTGGTGCGATTTCCATTTTCTCAAACCAAAATCCCTCCAAAACTTTTTGTTCAAAAAAGAACATTTATCAAAGGCCAGCGATTTCAAACATTTTAAAACATCTAGCAAGACCCAGCAAACTGTGTACATCTACAACAGCTTCTGTCCTTCCAGTTTTGTACTGACTTTTCCACAACATAGTTAAAAACTCAATTTCAAACTTTGGGTTCTAACAAAAACCCCTTTATATAAGACAACATCTGTTCAAAATAACCATCATTGTGGTCTCAAATTATGTTGAAAACATTTCATTTGAAAACTCTGTTTCAAAAATCCACATGTGCGAACAAAAAAAAAATTTCAAATACAGCAAGTGTCTTGGCAAGTTCAAAAATTCAATTTTTTTTAAACCTTACTTAGGAATCAGACAACTAACATTAGAAGGTCATCACTAACTACACGCATTGGAACCTCTGTCCTTGGCTACTCAAACTATCCATAAAATACTTAGTTTGTTCTACTTTAATCTTCCAGCTATTTCAAACATCGTTCGCTATCCTCGGATCTCACAAAATTTTCTGAACACTTCTCATATTCGTTGTCTGACAACTATGGGCTTCTGCTAGCCTATAAACACAATATATGCTGTATAGCACTAGAGCAAACCATGACGATATACTAAGTTACAACAGTCTTTTCTCTAGGGAACCTATTCAATGTGAGATTCATTATAATGTACTTACCTTGAGAACCGATGCACTGGTAACTCTACTTTATGGTTCGTTGTCACGGCGGCTCCACTCTACGGTTCGTCGTCACGGTGGCTCTGCTCTACGGCACATTACTCGGCGCTTCACTTAGTCTTCTCAGACCAGTCAGCTTTTCCGGTTAGCATCCTCTGTAGGTAAACCTCCTTGATCAGAACTCCCCGTAGGTATCCTTCTCCGACAAACTTTCCATAAGTAGCGCCAGTGATCGTCTTTGAATCATTATAATGAGAACTCAAATCTTAACAGGTTCCTATCCTTTAGTAGTTTCATAAACCGTTGTTTCTATGTCTGCCATCTTATCTAGGGTCATTCTATTTGTGGACTTTCACTTTCTATTTAGCTCCAAGCATAATTCTTAACTCAATTTTCCCTATCGGGTAGCCACTTACTTTAAAGGGAATTTATTAGCCACTAACATCTCTATGGTTCTTGGTCCCACCTTGAGACCATAACCTGGTGGCTACTGAGGTTTCCAGCTTTCGTATGGTTCTATTAAGGAACTATCTCTTAGGTATTTGGAACCTAGGCAAAACTCACTCATATTTTCTCAGGGTTCCCACTCTCACAGGGGTCATAGTTCTGAGATTTCTCTCGCCTAAGCAATATTAACTTCATAATGTCTATTGATTCTTGGTACTAATATTGATATACTTACTACTGGGTACCTACAACTCTCATAGGCACTAGTATGACATAACTGTCTCCCCAGAATTACTGGGTACTTTCCCTCTTCTGTCAATTGATCACCACCGTCAAGGACTTAATCAAAAGATCTTCGTCCCCGGAGCCATGCCCCGTTGCACGCATGGTGTCTGGCCTCTACAAGGTAGGAATTTCCTTCTCAAGGTAACTTAACAAGTTACTATTTTTACAAGGACATTAAATCGATAGGTTACTATCCAAGGGAAACCTAAACAGTAGGTTATTGTCTACCGGAAAACTTAAGTCGTACCGACTTCTCTGTACCACTTCCCTTGAAACTCTGAGCGGGGATTTAACTTAGATTCCGATTCCCATATCAAAAGTCTTAAAGTTTAACAACAGAAACCATATTCTGTGCCATCTACTCTATATCAAGGCCTCCCGAGCCTAACCCTTTTCCTTAGGATGTACGTCCTTTTTGTATCACAACACCAGTATTGTATCAGTACTTGTACTTGTTTTTTTTTTTTTCGAAATACTTTTAAAACCATGGCTTAGAGCCTAACTTAGTTAGTCAAACCGATTGGCCAGGTAGGCGTCTATCATGGGAGCCTCACCGTGCTAGGGTGACTGATTGGCTGATCCACATAGACTCGGCCCTACCTTCGGCACCAATGGTTTACTGTAACTGAGTCGGGTTCATACCAGATAAAACACTTTTGAAAGCTTAGAACCTAACTCCGCTACTCAGACAATCCGACTAGGCAGGTGTATTTGTGGAAGGCTCGACGAATTCAAGGAAACTGATTGCCAACCACAAAACCCCTTTCTAGATATCAGACTGTTTGGAGTAACTTAGTTAACTCTGTGCCAGGATGTCTGCTCTGATACCAAAATTGTAACACCTCAACTTTTCTAAAGCATTTTCGAAATTATTTGATCAGAGTTCAAAATAATTTAACCAGAGTAGGGCAACGAAATGATTTTAAATACAGAGTAACTGATATTCAACCACTGTAATGTACTGGTTTGTTGATACAAAGAGTTCGAAAGACTATACATATCTACAGGACTTTCTCCAGCTAGTCCTTCTGCCTGCTGCTTACCCTTGTTTCTGTTTCTGTTCACTCCGAAAATCCTGAAGCTACAGTAAGAGCTGAGGTTCAATACCCATTGAACCTCAGGTAACGGTTAACCTCATGCTTATGTACCAAATATGTATGACAGATATTCATGTCAAAACAGCAATAATCACATACATTATTCTCATATTCACATAATAACATAACACAGCCACTGCAATATGCATGTTATTATAGTCTGCACTATTCACCAGTGCCACGGTGTACATCCGTGTCCTCAGCGCTAGGAAAACATAACGGCGTTATCAAGACTATAACCCGTATTAAGTTGTATGTGTATGATCAATTTTCAAAATAGAGCTTTAGACTATCTATCACATATAAGCATACAATAAGCATTAGAGTTAGTGTTACAGTACGCGTCCGTACCTTCCTTCCACGTGAATAGTAAATTACTATTCATGTATACGGCACTATTCATGTATACGGCACTATTCACGTATCCCCAAACTTCCTTTGAATCTGACTCCGGAATCCTCGGATATCCTATAATATCATTTTTATCAGTGACCATTAATTTTCAGCATTTGCGGAAACTATGTTGGATATTCACTATTCATGTGAATAGTACCAGTAAAAATATTTTTACCGTGCCGGTAAATATTTTTTACTGTGCCAGTAAATAATATTTACTGTCCAAGGATAATTCTTTTCTGATGTGACAGATCAGACTAAGCTGCAGCCACAGAGCATACTCAGAAGAAACTCTATAGGCATTTCAGGTACAAATTACCAAAACTTAAGAACTAAAGAACTTACCCTTGAAGTTCTTGCTCCTTCTCTTCAACTCCAAGAACTTTACTCTAAACTCTCTCTCTAACTCTAAGAAATCTCACTCTTCTCTTAAACTCAATCGTTGTACTCTGAGTTTGGTGTGAAGAAAATGAAGAAATGAAGCTTCTATTTATAGTGTTGGAAAATGGGTCCTTAAGCGTAATTTTTATCTCTGGGTCATTATACGTAATTTTCCCCTCACCAAATTTTCAAACATCACGGGTGACAGGGGAGAAAATTTTGTCAGTGGGTCCCACACCTTTAAATATTATATTATTTTTTACTAAAAGTTCCCTAATCGGTGTTCTGATCGCGTGATCTTTTGCGAAATCTCAAAAATCCGGAAGCACAGCCTAGAAGTTCTATTTTTCCTCTTCAGAAATATCTGGGTCAACTAAATTTTTGATCCTATTTAGGGTATTCCGTAACCTGCCGAAGATTTTAAGTCGGACACTGACGGTTACAGAAATTACTTCGGGTGACACCATCTTCTAGACAAAAATTCACTGATTCATAATATGTGCAGTTGTTTACTACTTAGTTCAAGGATTTTGAGTTATGATTTATTTCCTACAGGTTCCACTATCTGTCCTGCTTCAAAATATCGGTTCAACCTATCTCAAATAATCATTCCGCCGATTACGGAAATGACTTCGGAGATAACCCACTCTGAGATAAAAATTCACTTATTTATAATATACCCTTACTTTAAAAACCTAATTCACGGTTTATTAGAAATAATTTTATTTCTATTGTTTTCCAAAGTATAAGATATTATATTATAATAATATTATTATTGAGTGGGTCCCGCGCGCAAAATTTTTCAAACTTCACGAGCTTCTGTCGGCAGGGGAGAAATAATTTGACGTGGGTCCCGCATGAATAGTAAATACGTATTTTTCAAATAGTAAATACGTATCTATGAATAGTAAATACCGTATTTTTGAATAGTAAATACGTATTTGTAAATAGTAAATACTTTTCATATTTCTCAAAATATCGATTAAATACCGTATTTATAAAAAGTGAATACGTATTTGTGAATAGTGAATACTATTCATGTACGTATTTGTGAATAGTAAATACTATTCATATTCAAAAATACTGATTTCAAATTTGTCATTTTCAAAAATAGGGCCTAGTAGTCCTCCAAAAATAGGCTAGTTTTCAAGTCTTAGGTCCAAAATTCAGGATGTTACACCATGTGTGACGTGTTTCAACTGTGGAAAGCCAGGACACATTTCCAGATTTTGTGAGGAGGAGCCTCGAGGAGCCAAGGATGCTAGAACTGCAGTGCCAGGGAAAGTGTTTGCACTATCACATCAGGAGGCAAGTGCTTCACCAAATCTGATTAAAGGTATCCTCAAACTCCAAGGTCTTGAAGTAGAAGCCTTATTTGATTCTGGTGCCACACACTCTTTTATATCATACGACTGTGTGCCTCGATTGAATTTAAGAGTGAGTGAATTGCCTTATTATATGATTATTTCTACACCGGCGGGAGCTTCAGTAAAAACTTCTAGGGCTTGCTTAAATTGTACGATTGAGATTGATAATAGGATCTCAAATATAGACCTTGTTTGTTTACCCACGAAGGGTATCGATGTAATAATAGGAATGGATTGGTTGTCAGCTAATGACATCATCCTTGACTGCAAGAGGAAGACTATCTCTCTTGCGGATGACTCTATGAGTCATAGTAGACCACAATTATTGTCTATAGTACAAGATGAAAAGCCTGTTCATCATGGTTGTCTTGCGTACATGGTGTTTTTCTCCATTCAAGCAGAAGTAGAGGAAGGGATAGAAGATATCGAAGTGGTAAACGAGTTTCCGGAGGTATTCCCGAAAGAAATGACAGGTTTACCCCCAGAGAGAGAAGTAGAATTTTCTATTGATCTCGTACCTGGAACGGAACCTATATCTAAAGCTCCTTACCGAATGTCTCCATCGGAACTAGCAGAATTGAAGAGGCAGATCGAGGAATTGTTAGAAAAGGGTTTTATCAGACCCAGTGTATCTCCTTGGGGATCGCCCGTACTCTTTGTGAAGAAGAAAGATGGGAGCCTGAGACTATGCATTGACTATCGCCAGTTGAATAAAGTGACTATAAAGAATAAATATCCTTTACCCAGGATCGACGATCTACTTGATCAGTTGAAGGGAGCATCCATATTCTCCAAGATCGACCTCAGATCAAGTTATCACCAACTGAGAGTCAAAGCTGAAGATGTCTCAAAAACTGCATTCAGAACTAGATATGGCCATTATGAATTTCTTGTTATGTCATTTGGGCTAACAAATGCTCCAGCAGTATTCATGGATTACATGAATAGAATTTTCCGACCATATCTAGATAAATTTGTAGTGGTTTTCATTGACGACATCCTTATCTACTCTAAGGATGAAGAAGAGCATAAAGAGCACCTTAGAATCGTGCTACAAGTGTTGAAGGAGCACAAGCTCTATGCGAAACTGTCTAAGTGCGAATTTTGGTTGAAGGAAGTAAAATTCCTAGGCCATGTCGTATCGGCTGAAGGTGTTGCAGTGGACCATACTAAAGTTGAAGCAGTTCTCCAATGGGAACGACCAAAGTCCGTGACTGAGATCAGGAGTTTTCTAGGTCTAGCTGGCTATTATAGGAGATTTATCAAGGGCTTTTCGCAAATAGCTATGCCTTTGACTAAGTTAACAAGGAAGGGTCAACCATTTGTATGGGACGAAAAGTGTGAAGCAGCTTTTCAAAATTTGAAGACTAAGTTGACTACGGCACCGGTACTTATAATTCCAGATCCTGCTCAGACCTTTACTTTGTACACAGATGCTTCCAAGAAAGGTCTTGGGTGTGTATTAATGCAAAATGGTAGGGTAGTAGCTTATGCTTCTCGACAGTTAAGGCCACATGAAGGGAATTATCCTACTCACGACTTAGAACTGGCAGCAGTAGTGTTTGCTCTGAAGGCACCACCTCTACGGTTCAAAGTTCGAGGTTTATAGTGACCACAAAAGTCTGAAGTACCTGTTCGACCAAAAGGAGCTCAACATGCGACAGAGGAGATGGATGGAGTTTATCAAGGACTACGACTTCGAATTGAAGTATCATCCAGGAAAGGCGAACGTTGTAGCAGATGCCTTAAGTAGAAAGACAATCCATGTAGCCCAGATGATGATCAGAGAACATAAATTGCTCGAGGAGATACCAAGTACATCTATTGATGTAATGTCAGGTTTGGTCGCTACCATGGAAGCATTAACTATTGAAAGCACAATTTGGAAAGAGATTAAATTCGCTCAGCTCGAAGATGAGTATCTATTAAACGTGAGGGAAGATATTGAAGAAGGAAAAGAATCGAAATTTGGGATCGATAGAGATGGGATATTAAGGTATAAAGGAAAAGTGTGCATACCTAATGATGGAGAAATAAAAAAGCTCATACTAGAAGAGGCACATCGGAGTAAATACACTATCCATCCCGGAGCAACCAAGATGTATCATGATCTCAAGCGGAATTGGTGGTGGCGGGGCATGAAGAAAGATGTGACTGACTTTGTCACTTGTTGTTTGACTTGTCAGAAAGTCAAGATCGAACATCGGAAACCTCCTGGATTATTAAAGAATTTGGATATCCCAGAGTGGAAATGGGACAGCATCTCTATGGATTTCATCATGGGGCTTCCTCTAACGACATCCGGACATAATGCCATTTGGGTAATTGTCGATAGGTTAACTAAGTCAGCTCATTTTCTAGCAATTGCAGCAGAATACTCATTGGAGAGACTAGCAAAGATCTACATGAAGGAGATTGTCAGATTGCATGGGATACCGAATAGCATCGTATCTGATCGTGATCCACGATTCACTTCACGATTTTGGAAAGCATTGCAGAATGCTATGGGAACTCGGATGAGTTATAGTACCGCTTATCATCCTCAAACTGACGGGCAGACTGAGAGGACTATTCAAACTCTGGAAGACATGTTGCGGGCATGTACAATCGAACTAAAAGGAAGTTGGGACGATCATCTTCATCTTGCGGAGTTTGCATATAACAATAGTTATCACTCCAGCATTGAGATGGCACCTTATGAGGCTTTGTATGGAAGAAAATGTAGATCTCCTATTTGTTGGACAGAATTGAATGAGCGAATTTTAATAGGTCCAGAACTTGTGGACGAGACGACTCAAAAGATTAAGGTGATTCAACAGAAACTTCTCACTGCTCAAAGTCGACAGAAGAGTTATGCTGACAAGAGAAGACGACCGTTGGAGTTCATGGTGGGCGAACATGTATTCTTAAGAGTCACACCAATGACTGGCATTGGTAGAGCAATACGAGCAAAGAAGCTTTCACCTCGTTTTATGGGTCCTTATGAGATTTTGGAGAAAATTGGACCGGTAGCTTACAGAATTGCATTACCTCCACAGCTTGCGAACCTTCATGATGTCTTTCATGTATCGCAACTGAAGAAATACCAACCGGATCCTTCCCACATTATAGAAGTAGAAGAGGTAGAACTCAAGGATAACATGACGTATAAAGCCGAGCCGGAGCGGATTGTTGATGCAAGGGACAAGAAATTAAGAAACAAGACCATTAGACTTGTAAAGGTCGAGTGGAAAGGAATGGTTCCCGGAGATGCTACTTGGGAAACGGAGGAGAGCATGCGACAAACCTATCCTCATTTATTTAAATAGGTTAGAATTCTTATTATAGCAAAATTTTGAGGACAAAATTTTCTTTTAGGAGGGGAGAAATGTAACATCTTGAATTTTTAAATCTGATATCTTGAACATAAACCTATTTTGGAAAGACTAGTAGGCTCTATTTTTCAGAAAGTGATAAATTTGAAATCAGTATTATGCGGGACCCACGGCCAAAAATAATTCTCTGCAAACTTTCTCGTGAAGTTTGAAAAAAATGGCCGCGGGACCCACTCAATAATAATTTATTATTTAAATAATATTATATTATAATAATAAAATAATATATATTAAAATATTATTAAAATTTTTAAAAAAGAAGTTCACGGGGCGGCTGAAGAAGTCACGGGAAAGTTGCATTTTATAATTTTGGGAAAATTACGTAAAACGACCCAGAGACGAAAATTACACTTAAAGACCCATTTTCCAACTATAAATAGACCTTCCATTTCATTTCATTCTTCACAACTTCTAAGAGCCATAGAGGGAGGTAGAGAGAGAGAGAGAGAGTAGAGAGATATTTGCTTGAGAGTTATAATAGCTGGTTGGTGATTCGGGTATTAGCAAGTAACAGGTAACTCTGAATATTCTTCCTTATACTTGTGAATTATGTATGATTATAAATTTGTTTGTTTACTATTTTGGCAAGAATATTTAGAAAATATTTATGGTTTTAAGATCTGGTGTGGGAACTTTGACTTGCAAATCTGTAGAGGTACTATTTATACCGTATTTACTATTCACATATACCATATTTACTATTCATTTTACTATTCACATATACCGTATTTACTATTCATTTTACTATTCATATACCGTATTTACTATTCATTTTACTATTCACGTATACCGTATTTACTATTCATGTTACTATTCATGTATACCGTATTTACTATTCATGTTACTATTCACGTATACCGTATTTACTACTCATTTTACTATTCATGTATATACCGTATTTTACTATTCACTGATACGCATAGTATTTTACTATTCACAGATACGCATAGTATTTTACTATTCATAAATACGCATATCAATGTATATAATGGTATAATAATGCATTATTTTTGAATAAATACATTCATCATGGCGGTTGTATTGTGATGGGTGGAGTAAGGAGGGAATTGAATGATAAGAATTGTTATGCCACCACTCGGTGCACAGTGGATGGTACTTTTCAGGGCCCCATCTTCCATGTTTTCCTCTGGCCGGGATTTCATTGGAGATGTGGGACATGTGACACCTCCTTAGTTGTTATTTTAAAGGAGGGGAGCCATAGTCCAGATTTAAGCTCTATACCTTTGGCCGGGTGTATCTTAAGTTTTGGTGAGCTTGAAACCATCCAGTCAAATGAATGAGTTTCTATTGGACTATATGTTAGCCTATGGTTCCAGTCAGCGGTATACGGTTGGAAGGGGATATAAGGGAGGCTGCATACTGCATAGTGCATTTCTGAATTATTCAATAAAGAATGATGAGTATTTTGTAAAGGCATTTGATGTGAACAACGGTATATCTAAAAATATCTGAGTATATTAAATTCACATTATATTACCTTTTATTTTTGTCATATGTAATTTGCTCGTGTAAGGTAGAAATATTCAGTAGTTACTGAGACGTGGAATCTCATCCCATATTAACATTTTTCAGGTGATTATTCTAGTAGAGAGCAAGGGAAGGCACCTATGGAGTGAGCTCTGGAAGCTCTTTTGATCTCCAATAGATTATGTTATGTTATTATATTTGCCATGAACCTAAGACTTCCGTTTTGTATTAAACTCTGAAATATTTTCTGGAATTTATTCTGATTATGTATTACGGGTTTTATTCGAAATAGTAACATTGTAAAAGGATTTGGATATTGTTGAACTCTTTTGAAGGTATTTTCAATATTTTGACCGAGTTTTTGGGTATTAAAATTGAGGTGTTACACTCTCAATAAAAAAGAACATTCCTTTCATTAACGGCAATTTAGGGCTAGTTTGGTTGACAGAATTTGGAAGAGGGAAAAGGAACTTAATACAGTTCCCATGCAAAAAAACCGTTTGGTGCCCAAGTGCTCGGAACCCAACTTCCCGGGCCTACCACTCTTCCCTCATATGTGGGAACTTGAGATCCCACCAAAATTGGTGGGTTCTCAAGTTCCCTGGTTACTGTTCACATTTTTGGACAGATTTACTCTTGAAATTTAAATTTGACGAAAAGTTCGAACTTGGCGGGAAAGTTCGAATTTGACGAAAAAGTTCAAACTTTACGAAAAATTTTTGGGTTAGAAATTCGAACTTAACAGGGACATTTTTTTAAAAAATATATTTTAGTAAAAAAATATTTTTCTTTTTTATTTTGAATTAATTTCTTTTGAGGGTAAAATAGACATTTCTTAGTTCTTTACGAACTACCACTCATTCATTTTCTTCCAACGAAACAACTCAAACCATCTTCCCTCATGTTTAAAATCTTACTTTCCCTCCCTTTAAGTTCCCTTCCCTTCTCAAAGTTCTTTTCCCTCCCCCTGAATTATTTGAATCAAACGGGCCTTAGTTATTTTCTTATTTCCCCCACTCACCTTCCCTCAAACCAAACATACGCAGGCGTAGTCCAGAGAGTGAAAACGATGGTCCTCCTCGGATTTGCCGTTGCGACTCGGCGGCTCCGCTGCGTACATCGTGTTGAACAGTACTGGATTTCCGCTGGTTCATCGGCAAGCAATATTAGATTAAGTTACTTCAATATCTTCTACATCAAGTGTGGTGTCATTGTCGTCAAGCTTGTGTAACCTGAGTGCTCGGATATTCTTGGTATTAACTCATTTGGACGATATTTGAAACTTTTTATGTTGGAATAAGCCCAGAAATTCTGAGCCCGCCGATTTCCTCTTCGTGATTATGACAATTTCAGCTGGTGAATGAGTCCTTGGACTCTGGCCTTCTTCTTGGAGGCAGAGAGCGAGTGAGGGAGGCGAAACTCGGCTGAGAACATGAGAGTCTCTTCCACGGTGAGCATGGGGAAGAGAAGGTGATCTTGCATGACGTAAGCGGAAATGACTTTGAGGAGTCTGGACTCCAAATCCTCGCCGTTCGAGGTGACGGAGCCTTTTAAGTTGTCCTTAGAGATACGATCGACGAGGGCATCGATCATGGTGGATTTGCACCGAGCAATCCCATGATTTGATTGTCTCTGGCCTCGCCGTAGATATTATTAAGTAGAGTCTTGGTGCGCTTACCGTCATTGCTATGTTTTGAAGCGAAGTGATTTTGAGGGAGGGTAGTTTTGCGGCGGACTTTAACACTGTAAGTTAAATTGGCGAATGAAAGAATAAATGGGAATGATGAGGACGTGGAGGGAGGTGGACGATACGGTGGGGAGGAGTTTCGTTTTGAGCATCTCGACGCGTTTGAGGAGCTCACCGAGGGCGGGGCCGGAGATGTGTGGATGTGGCAGGTGAATGTCCATCGGTTCTTGCACTTAACGCTAAATTTCAACTTTCGTTTGTGTTGAGTAAAATTGGCCCTTTTTTAAATTTCTCTAAAGACTTTCAAACACTCAATGGTTCTGAGTGAAAATTCGGGACATTTTTGCCCTGAGCCCGAAAACAAATATCGCACTCGTGTCGTGAATGGGTATAAAATCTAATTCTAAGTAGGGGGGGCCAAAGTGAATCGCAGAAAATTGGGAAAGGATAGAGATGGGTAACACTAACAAGTGAGGAGGCAGGCCAGCTGGAAAGGTAGGAGGCAGGCCAGCTGGAAAGGTTGTTGGATACCTTCTCACTCATCGTCCTCCATCGTCGTTTAGCTCAGTACGGCATAGTACTTACCTGCTTTTTTTTTATTCTCATCACACTGTGGCTCTTGTTTCGGTGTGCCCAGCTGTCCAAATCTGACTACCCTTTGGATTATTATTATTATTATTACTACTATTATTGTGATTGTGATTCCAGCTTCCATCCACCTGTCTTCCACCTCCTTCATTCCCTCTAGTCTCTGCTATAAACCGGAAAACAGGGGATGGGCGTCAGGCTTATCCAGTGGAGTAATAATTACGGGTGGCGTCATGAGGGGCTTTTCCGTAATTTCACACCACTCCCCCTCTTCCATAAATACCCTGAGAGAGTGCGGAGCGAGGGCAAAGCAAGACCCTCTCTTTTCTTCGTGCTTTTGTCTTTCCGCTCTTCAATTTGTGTGGTGATTACTAAAACATAAGCCATGGCGCTACGTCTGGTTCGTGTGTCTTGTGTAATGTTGCTGGTGCTGTCCCTGTCCCTTCTACAGGTAGCACGAATAACATGCATGACATGGCCATGACCGCTCTGTGTGATCACTTTTGAGACTTGAACTCTCTGATGTTTGTTGTGTGAAGCAGGTTTCATCTGATGTGGAGATTGAGCAGCAGCTTGACGAAGAAGAACTCATGCATCCCCTCCCAGTGAGTATACCACACAATACCCTTCACTTTGTGTCTATGAAATCACACAGTAAGTAATATGTGTTATTTGGTGTTGGGGCAGAGGGTAAAGGAGGGGAACAGAAAGCTGATGCAGAACATAGATTGTGGAGGGCTGTGTGAGGGAAGGTGCAGCGTGCATTCGAGGCCCAATCTGTGCAAGAGGGCGTGTGGGACTTGCTGTGTGAGGTGTAAGTGCGTTCCTCCTGGGACTTCAGGCAACAGAGAGCTTTGTGGAGCTTGCTATACTGATATGACCACTCATGGCAACAAGACCAAGTGTCCTTGATCTTGTTCTGTTTTTTATGCCCTTCACTGATTAGGACTCAACTCTCTCAAGAGTGTGTACATTTCTCAGTACTTGTACTTTCTCTTCGTGTCCTCTTTATTCTACTACGACACTCTGTTTTCATATCAAGACTTGGTGTTCTATGTACACTCTGTTTTTATATCAAGAATTAGTGTTCCATGTAGAATGTTTTACCCCGAAAAAAGGGATCTTTTTTGTTTCTTCCAAACATCCGACCCGCCCCTCTTTCTTTCTGTGGACTGCTCCTCTTGGACTAATTTTTTTGTCGGAAAATTTTAGAAAACTATAATTAAAAATGATAAAAGATTAATTGGTGCTGTTAATTAATCTGATCTCAGTTATGAATGAAGTAGGAATATTTCTAATTTTGACTAAATGATCCTAAGTTAAGTGAGGGTTGGTTTGACTTTTTGGTTTAGTTATGAAATTGAAATATGAAAGTTACCTCGTTTTTTGTGTGTGGCTACTGGTTAATGTTGGTTGACACGAGAAACTTATGTCTTCAAAATTATCTCTTATTTTTGAAATCATGAAAATAAAGTTTATAAGTGTAAAATATATTTCAAAATAAAGTTTATAAGTGTAAAATATGATATTTTATATAGTTCTAATTATAAAATCAAGTTGATTTTAAAAAAATTAAGGAAACTAAATTACTGTAAGAGTATTTTTATTTTTTTTCAAACTAATTACTTTAAACAATAAATTAATATTAAACTAATATAAAATCTAAGCACGTATAATATATGTAAAGTTTCCTTAATTTGAAGTCAACTTTATATTATCTTATAATATGGATACAGATATCAATTATTGAACAGTTTGTTACTTTGTGTAGGTATCGTCATATCGTAAAAGTTAGATATACATTTGTGCACTCGACGAGAATAAACGTGTTATTTTAAACTCAAAAAAATAAAACAATTTTCTAAAATATCCGTCCTTTTTTGCTTCTTTTTTTTTTTCTTTTTGATATCAAAATTTTAGGAAGGGGGTTGAGTTCAACCGCGATGGACAGGGTGAAATTTCTCTTCTTCTTAGGTGATACTGATGTTAGGCAGAACGAACCATCTATTATCTTCAGGTGTTAACCTAGGCACCTAGGAACTAGGATACTTCCCTCAACGCCTTGACCAACTCCAGAATCAAATCCCCTCCTTTTAGTGAGAATGTCCAACTCTTTGCTACTTAAGCCACAAGAGGTCCTTTTTTTTTTTTTGCTGCACTCTAGTTCAAAATATGTATGAAAGAAGAGTGGGCTGGAAAGGGACAAGAGCAGCCCGGATTCATTGTCATGAAAGGGGCCCAAAAAGTATAAGCTGACATCGCAAGGTCCATATAAATTTTTTTATATTTTTCAAAAATATCACGTTTGATAAGAAAGTCTTGCATGTAAACAAATGAGACATTACCTTACGTACAAAAAAGGAATTTAGTAATTAAGTAATGGGAAAAACACTTCTCATATTGTAGGAAAAGTGTTTTCTTATGTCACACATACATAAAATAGTGGGGCCCACATATACATATAATTAGCATTATATATATATATAGGTCCCATTATTTCATGTGTGTAGGAATTTTTTTCTTCTACTGCAATATGAGAAGTTTAAACTCCTTACATAATATTCCCTGTTGATTAAGGTTTGAATCCAATCCCTTTTAAAAGAGGTTAGTAGTGTTTTGAACATGAATACTTATAAATACATTTTGTGTGAAGACATGCTTATTGACGGAACTCCAAAATGTGTGTACCAAGTGTATTATGCATATTTGCTTTTAGACCCAACTTATCTAAACATTTTAGTATCAGTACGAAAAAAAAAAAGTACTATAATACAGATGATGGTATTTTTAGAAAGAAAATTGTATTTATAAAATATGTATTAATTGGAAGTGCTTTTTTAACTATTTTATTTATTGTCAATGGATGCAAATGGGTTATATTTATTTCTGAAGAAAAAGGGCGTAGGCAGGAGTATGGCAAAAACAAGAAGTAGGTGGGGGCTCAAACCTTAAACAGTGAATAGTAAGAAGTGTGAAGAGTACAACACAGAAACATGCCCCTGAAGTAGAAAGAATTTAATGAGGGCATTTAACGTGTTTGAAATTTCATCACCACTACTCTTCTAGTACGTACAACTTGGGCTTAGCTAGTTGGGTTCAGTAGGTCTACCAAATCTTTTCATTGTGGGCCTCCCTCTCATACCCTACTCCCACAAATATCACTCCATCCCCGTGGGCCCCCCATAAAAAATCCCAACATCTTTGTCTATGTCAGAGATTTTGAAAGTGTCCTTGCAAGTCACGTGAGCTTCTTAAACCGAACCGTTTCCTCCGGATCATTGAGATAAGATCTCAACTATTCAAATTTAATCTTTTAAAACTGCTAATTTTAGATTAAAAAAATCATTTTTTTCAAAAAAAAAAATTATTTCAGGGATTATTTGTTTAAAGATTATCTACCCATTAACATAATTTTTTATTAAAAAAAAACTAAACCATCTAGATCTCATCAGGAGATCTAAATAAGAGCCTAAGGGACGAGCTCCCCCTACTCGTCCAAAAGACCAGCTCCCTTTGGACAAGTAGAGAAACTAGTTCCCTTATTAAATTGGGATTGAATTAGTAGGGTAGTGGGTCAAGGGTCATTAGATTAGATCCGAACTAATTCAGGGTTAGACGGGTGAAAGGGTGAAGATTTCAAGATTATTAATATAAAGTTTTAAATAGAATTTAAAAAATGAATTAAATTATTTTTAAAATAAAAAAGTATTGAACCGCTCTTACCAATCGGTTAATTTACTGGTTCATCCGTTTCTGATTTAAACTGTTCAGTCCAATTTTAATAACAATGGTCACAACCCAAAGGTCTACAGTCTTATAAAGGTAGCTCGAACGATGCGAGTTGCTTTTTTTTTTTTTAATGTATAAAATCAACAATAAAGATGAACTCTTGATTTTCAGTTTGTTGAGAAATGACTTTTTTCTCCATTTAAAACATCAAATAAACATTTTAAAACTGATTAGTTAGTGTTATATTTGGAATTTTGGACGAGACAAATCTTCCTGCTGTAACGAACCACGTGATGCTTATTGCTGCAACACGGACTAAACATGGTTTTACTTCTAACTTATTTTCTTTAAGAGAGAAAAAAAGAGAGAGAGAGTAGTATTTGATCAATAAATCATAGCCAACTTGAGTCAACATTCTTAAAATATTTTTCATTCAAAATAAATAAATATTGGGATTGTGGTTAATTTTAGTTAAATTGTTGACCCCTATCAAACGTGGCAACTACAATAATAACAAGTCGTTTTTTTTTAAGGATTTTCATCATAACTGATCATAATCATAGAGGTTGGTTCTTTAATAAATTAAAAAAATAAAATAAAAGAAGGGTAACTTAAGTTGACCAGTCACTACTCTAAATAAATAAATAAAAGACAGATTTATTTTATAAAAAATAATTGTTTTTTTATTTCACTGGGTTTATCTCATCCAACGTTTTTCGAACCTGATTGGCAAATCCCAATGTGGCAAACATTATTTTGTGCTCGATTTTGTCGTTTGCTGCTTCCATACTCAATCCCTAATTCACATCACCCGTCTTCTTCGGGAACTGACACGTTTCCTGCTAGCTAATGCTAATGGTATCTCGCAATTTGTCACCCAAAAACAATCCAACTAACCTCAATTTGTGGTCTCTATGCTTCTAAACACAATAATTAATAAGAATAATTATGGATCCGGTTTCTCTCCTTGGCGGGCTCTCTCCTCATCCCTCATCGGCACAATTCTGATCATTCAAATATGGATCCAACGGTCCAGATTGTTTCTTTTTTTAAAAAAAAAAACGCATGTGGTGTCGATAACGCATACGGTTTTTTTTAAAATCATTATGGATCATTCGATCAAGATTTGGACGGCTAGGATTATACCAATAAAGAATGGGGAGAGAGCTGCTGGGGAGAAAATCCTCTCCCAATCATTATTGGAGAGTCACTAAGTCATCTTATTAATTACATCATTATTTAATATTTAATTTCAAATTAGTTGGATTCTTGCTTCATTACTTAAAATTAAAATTATTCTGATCCTCGTTGGCATCTAATGCCCTCCTTCTATTACTATGTCTTTGATTAATACAAACAAAACACATACCAAGTTTATAAACGATAACTACTTTCCAATTTTGCATTTCTCTTGTTTGATGATATCATACTCACCAGGTGGCAATTTTTTTTTCTTTTTTTATTTTTTTTTTAAAAAGAAAAGCAAAAATATTTAATGTTCGGGGTAATTTTTAAATGTTCATCAACCAATTGGATAATATTTTTTAAAAGAACAATAATATAAAAATTCTTTGATTCTTTTTTTTAAAAAGAATATAGTCATATTCTTAGAATAAGCCTAGCCCTGCACAATGTGTGGGTGAAAAGTCATATATTTATGGGTAAAGGATTTCTGTAGTCACGGGAGATAAAGTTATCTCAAGTGAGCCGAAAACTATGTTGTTTTAGATTAATGAAGGGTGTTTCCGTAATTTTGTTTATTTTTTTATTATATAAATTTTATTGAAACACTCTTCATTAATTCACCTAAAATTACAAACGTACCCTTCATTAATCCAAAACGACGTAGTTTTGCAGTTACTGGAGATAACTTTATCCCCACCGGAGAAATACTTTTCCCTGTATTTATTAATATTTTGTTATGTAACAAATCACTTAGATTTCTAAAGGAATCATTAAAATATTAAATTGGTGTTAAAAAAATTAAAATATTAAATTAAATATTTACTAAATATTTTATATTTACTTCCTTTATTATTAATTTATAAAATATTGTGTAATTATCTTCCCCATTATTTCTATTTTATAACTGCCTCGCTTATTTTTTTAAAAATATTTTGCACCTACCCCTGTTATTAATTTATAAAATATATTGTAATATTCTTTCCCATTATCCATATTTCATAGCATTTTTTATTTCTATTTTAATGTCAACCATTATTAATTTCGAAAATACTTGTATAACATACCTTCTCGTTGTCCATATTTCATAATCGCCCCCTTCTCTCTCTCTTAAATTTTAGTATTTTGAGTTTATCATTTTATTAATGTATTGATCACGGAGACGCTTACTATTATACTTTTATAAAATAATTAGATTGAGTTTGAAAATTTTAGAAGCTTATGACGAAATCCATGACTTCCTTGTTTAACCGATGTTCATAAATTAACATTAAATTAATACATAAATATGAATAATAAAAAATATTAATAACTGATATTTTTTTAATGCCAAAGCTGATAATAAAATTTTAGTAAGAGGGACAAATAATAAAATGTGAAAAAATTTAGGAAAAATTTTCACCTTAATATGGCACATGTAGTTACCTACTCAACATATTTAGTTAAACAATCATAAAATTTAACTAGATAATGGCTGTGGCGTTTAGATTCTTTCCGGCGACATTACTCTTTTACGATAATTTTAGGACAAAATTCGACCTTAACCAGAAAAAATTATCCTAGTGCGTTTTGATTTTTGGTCGCCGATGAGTCACGGTTCACGCTGGGCTTACCTCATCGAACGCGCGTTCAAGAAGCGGTGGAGTGGACCCCCTTTGGCTTTTACTGAGTCTTGAAACGCGCTTTCCAGGGGCCCCACACATTCCCAGACAAAGACCCTGCATTCACTGTTACCCCATAGAGCAAGCCTCTTTCTCTCCTCATACCAATTCATATTCCAGGAAGGGATGGTATGGCAGCATACCATACCAGTTAAGCTTTGCTTGAAGCCGAAGGAACAACGAAAAGTAGATGGCGATTGAGCTTCGAGGCCAAGAAGCATTCTACATGCAAGCAAACAAACTCAGTTAATGGTAAGAGATAATCGACACACACACGGTCACAAAAGTGGCATAACGCTTTAGCAGATTAATAATATACTGTCATTTACTGGTTTTGTCGCAGTTTTCCTTTTTTGATTCTGTTCTGTTTCTTCGGTCGCATGTATTTCGATTTGGATGCTCACAACCACCGCCTCCTCATAGCCTTGCGCCTCTTCTCAAGCTTCGGCGATGTCGCAGAAGAGAGGCCCCGAAGATGGCGAGGCTAAATCAGGGAATAGCAGTCCCGAGGATAAGCGCAGAAAGGTTCCCGCCTTTTCCACGTAAGAGGCTGCTGTTTTTTTTCCCTCCTCTCACCGATTATCTGTTCAATTTTTTTCTTCCCTGTTGGTCGATATGATTTCGGAAAATTGGAATATTGTGTGAGAAATGAAGTGAGAAAACAAAAATAATTTTTTTAGTGACTGTATCTGACTCGGTGGTTGCTTAAACTTAACTGGGTTTTTTACCTGAGGGGAATTAACAATGAATGCTCCATAACCATTCTAAATTTGGTTGCTGTTAACTCGTTCGCTTGCCGAAAGCTTGGTATATCATTGGGTTTGCTTAATTATCAGAATTCATATGCTGTTATTTGTGCTTCAACCTAGAAGCAAAGTGCATTTGGATTAAATGTAGCACAACCCTGTTTTGAGGAAGGGATCAGGCCTTCAGGGTGTACCTGATATGAAGAAAATGGTACAAAATATATTATCGATGAATCTATATATCACTTAAAGCTTATGAATCATGATATGATGTTAATCTTCTCGAATGGAATTTGGCTGCGTGTGGAAAATTGATATCATAAATATTCCTTGCATGGTTGCTGATGAGGAATGACTGTCAAATTAACCCTCTATTGTAATAATATTTAAGTAGAAGTAATTTAATATGGATAAGAAGAATGTTATTATATAACATGTTTGATTAACTGAACTGTTCAATTCTGACTTTTTACTTCAATTATTTTCAATATTTTTCAGTGTGGTGCATGATGTGATGACATTTAACATTGTCCGGAATTTGCTGGAGCCAATTCTAGAGCCCGTGCTCCGTCGAGTGGTATGGAACTCTCTTAGTTCGGATATTTTTATGGTTCAATTTCTATCATAGTTCTGGTATTGCATACTTTTTTCAAAATTTATGCTGCTTTTGAATATATGGTGATGTTTACTTTTAGGTCACTCAGATAATTTATGAATGCAGTTCATAAGCCCTGGAATAATTGTATTCGCCTTAGACAATTTAGGCACGGATTTGTGTGAACCACCATGCTTTGCATTCTGCAGATAACTTTTTGTGGCATCCATTCGTTGGTGGCAATTGTTGTGCCTTGATATGACTCATATGAGGTATTCTTCCACCTTGTGGGTGTCTGCACACTGACCCAGCCTTCCTCAAACTAGCCCTCTAATTATAAAAAGCTACATTTTTATCCTTTACCTGGTCATAGGTATTTCTTTTGTGATTTGACTTCTGGCTTGTCGTAGAATAGTCAGAAAAAGTGAAATTGAATGATTTCTAATTTCTTTGTATTTCAAACCCTATGTTTTGTTCAAATTTTTAGATTATTAAGTCTGAAAATGTTAAATTGAAAAAAATGATACTTTGGATTGAAGAAAAGGTAAGATTCTCTATTTAAAATGAAGAAGTCAGATAAAAATCAGAGAAATTCTTGAAGAAAGAATCTTTTAGAATGGATATGAATTTCCCGGTTCCCTGCGATATCAACTTTCTTAGTGGATCCTGACTGAGAATGCCGCATAAAAATTTATACAATAGAGGAGATAAAAATGTTTTCATCCAATTTAATTGCTATACAAGTGAAGTGTACATGTTCAGTCAGATAAGTGAAGTACTCATCAGGTTTTATGTTATGCATTTTATAATTTGGTCTGTTGAATGGAATAAATATTTATCATCATCATCAATTATTTTTGAAGAGCGACGTTTAATGCTGTGAGAATATTATGCATTTATTATGATTATTATCTTATTATTATGATTAGATATAGGTATGTTTCTATCTTAGGATATTTCCTATTATATCTCAATTAGTTTGATTTACTTTAATTTGATTAGATTTTATGAGATTCTAGGTTTAGCACTAAGTTTACAGGCTTATATGTACTCTTTCAGATTAAGAGATTAAATTAAGAATTATATTTTTCTCTCAAAGTTCACATGGTACCAGAGCTTGGTTAGTTCTTAGCCAATTTGAGTTTTCCGGTGGCCGCTGTCACTATAGCGTGAACCGTCACGTGAACAGTGATAGTGGCCACATAGAGTGTTTGTGTCCGTGAGGTTGTTTTTCTGTGAGGTTTTCACTTCCTGCAAGATTTTCAGATTCCGGCGACGTCATCGTTTTCTGATTATGGAGTACAGCTAATATTCAACACTAGTAATGTTTGCGGCACAGTTGTTCATCAACATCATCGTTGGTGGTAGTTCCTCTGTCATCGTGCCGCTCATCTCGTCCGATGACTGGTCCATCATCGTTTCTGGCATAGCTAGTAATGTTTGGGGCACAGTTCTTCATCAACATCATCGTTGGTGGTAGTTCCTCTGTCATCGTGCCTCTCATCTCGTCCGACGACTGGTCCCGTCGTCGTTTCCGGCACAGTTCTTCATTAACATCGTCTGTTGGTGGTAGTTCCTCTGTCATCGTGCCTCTCATCTCATTAGACGACTGGTCCCGTCGTCCTCAACTCGTGAGCACAGTTCTTCATCAACAACCCATCTCCTCTTCGACGCTGTCATCGTTGTCGAGTCTTTCATTGTTGTTGGTGGTAGTTCCTTTGTCATCGTGCTCCTCAACTTGTTAGACGACTGGTCCCGTCGTCTTCAACTCGTCCAATGACTGGTTGCAGCTGCTGCCCGTCAAACTTGTCGCAATTGCTGCCCGTCAAACTTGTCGCAGTTGCTGCCCATATCTGCTGCTCTCTAAATAGGCCTCTGAGACTCAAGAAGTACAAGCGTAAGGGGGAGTGTTAGTAGTATAAAGTTGTATAAGCAAGTTGGACATGATTAACATCCACGATCCAACTTGAGGGGGAGTGTGAGAATATTATGCATTTATTATGATTATTATCATATTATTATGATTAGATATAGGTATATTTCTATCTTAGGATATTTTCTATTATATCTCAATTAGTTTGATTTACTTTGATTTGATTAGATTTTATGAGATTCTAGGTTTAGCACTAGGTTTGCCTATATAAAGGCTTATATGTACTCTTTCAGATTACGAGATTAAATTAAGAATGATATTTTTCTCTCAAAGTTTACAAATGCTTTCAAGCAACTTAATGGGACTTCTTTCATTTTGGATAAATGAACCAAAAGCTGTGATATTGTGTTCCTGTTAATTTTGTACTTTGAGTATTGACTCAAGTAAATGGTGGTCTTCCAACTGAATCCTATGCTGATAATTAATTCTTTTTCTGGTGGGAGCAAGTTTGGATTTTGATTCTGTAATGTATTGGTTCTGCGTTTACTGGATAGTTGGCATCAGATATCAACCATAGATATTACATGTTTGCAGGTTAAGGAAGAAGTTGAATCGGCCCTAAAGAGGCACTTAACGAGCATGAAACCGTAAGAAACATTCCTCTGTCAATAATGTAATTTTCCGGCACAACCAGACAAAGTATATGAAATGAATCAAGACAAAGGGAAAAAATAAAAGTAAAACCAATGATTTTGAAAGAGTTCAGCTTGACTACTGTATTCTTTTCACTTTCCTTTTCAGGGCCTGTGAGAAGGAGGTTCTTACTCCTGAATCAAGAAATTTGCAGTTGCGGTTTGAAAACAATATCTCTCCTCCCATCTTTACAGGGGCTCGAATTGAAGGGGAAGGTGGTTCCAATTTGAGGATAAGTTTAATTGATTCCCTGACAGGACAGGTTGTTAGTTCAGGACCTGAATCTGCAGCTAAGGTGGAAATTGTAGTACTTGAGGGTGATTTTGAAGAAAGAAGTGACATTTGGATGCCTGAAGAGTTTAGGAGCAACATTGTAAAAGAGAGAGATGGAAAAAAGCCTCTTCTTATGGGAGAAGTATTTTTGCATCTTAAAGATGGGATTGGTGTAGTCGGTGAAATTTTATTCACAGATAATTCAAGCTGGACAAAGAGCCGGAAGTTCAAGCTAGGAGCTAGAGTTGTAAATAACTTCGCATTTAGAATAAAAGAAACCAAGACAGACTCATTTATTGTCAGGGATCACCGAGGGGAATGTGAGTACTTCAAATGTATTTTTCTTGTTTTGTTTTCTTAGATGCATATTTATATAATATTTGCAAATGCTGTCTGCGTTTACTTTGAGAGTATTCCATCCTGAACCTCGCAGACATCTGAGAAAATGATGAAAAAGAACAAATATGATGCGTGAAAGAAATGTATTTGCTTGACTAACCTTGTCCTTTTTGTTGTGTTAAATCTAGAATGAACTTGATTGAATATTCCGTCTTGTCAAGTTGTTTGCTGGTTCTGAACTTTTGTTCTTTTCCAATATGTGATTTCTTTTAGTTGCAAATGATCGATCTTGGTTAGTGTTTTTTAAACAAAATCTGAACTCAGAATCCCTTTGCTGTAGTGGATATCATTTAAGACAGCTTATTTGAGCTGTTCATTTTGCTTGTCGAAGCAAGAGAGGAATTGAAAGTTACTTGTGATTATATTTGGCTGCAGTGTACAAGAAACACCACCCTCCTAGTCTCTCTGATGAAGTCTGGAGATTAGAAAAGATTGGCAAGGATGGAGCTTTCCACAAGCGTTTGAGTCTGGAAAAGATCAATACTGTGGAAGATTTTCTCACACATCTTAACCTAGACTCAGCAAAGCTACGCAGGGTAAAAATAAACTAACTACTACCTTATTCTGTTTGTGTGTGTATATGCGATCACTAGCTATTAGTTAATCCTGAGCATATAGAGTTTTATATAGTCATATACTTCAAATCCTCTTCTGTGAGATTTTGACATCCAAAGGAGTTTAGAAAAAAGATCTTGTCTTACAGTTTTTTCGTCCATTGGTTGGATCATTGAGCTTAAAAATTATCTTCTCCATTGTGAAGTGCACCTCCGTGGTAGGATATACTATATGATATACGTACTTGTTCACACCCCTGTTTAAAGTATCTTAAAACTGATCTTAATGCGACTTATCCTTGACATATTTCTATTCCTGTTTATGGCATGACTGAATTCTTTTATAGCAATATTACAGAAAACTTGTGCATTTTTGTCAATTTATATCAGGCATTCAGTACGCAATTAAAGGTTCTGATTAAAAGGCACTTGTTATTTCTGGTTAGTGGTTACAAATAAATGATTTATTTATCCTTTCCAAATGAAAAAAATATATTGGGCATGTGCAGATACTGGGGACAGGTATGTCTACAAAAATGTGGGAAGCAACAGTGGAGCATGCTCGAACATGTTTGCTTGATACTCGGAGATTTCTGTACTTGTCTTCTCAATTTCAACCAAAAACTGGTGTAGTCTTCAATGCTGTAGGACAAGTGACAGGACTGCTCTCTGAAAGCCAGTATGTCCCAGTAGATAAGCTGTCAGAAACTGAAAAGGCACTCTTCTCTAATCTACTGTTTTTTTTTTCACCCTCCTGCTCCATTTCTTTTCCCGTTTTGAAGCATGTTACTAAAGCTAATGTATGCTTGCAGGCCGATGCTCAAAGCTCAGTATCTTCTGCAATTCAACAGAAGGAGAAATTTGACCCTTTCAATGATGAAGCCTCTCTAATGGAGGGTTGTTCTCACTTTGACAATGAATTTTCCTCCTCATATTCATCCAGATCAGATGGATTAAGTGCCTACAAGCTTTTGTCTCCTCAGAAGACCGATCGATTTGATTACTTCCAAGAGAGTGCCCCCTCTCCGGATATTCTGTCATCTGTGTTCTCTGTGGGATCTAGTGGCTTGGATGATTATTTGTTGCCCACCAGTGACAGCATGGATTTTAGCTATGACCAAACACTTGGTTTTCCAGTCCAAACTCCTAATTCCTTATTTGGTGAAACAGATACTCATGTCTTCGATGACGAGCCTCCTCATTTCTTTGATACTAATGTTCATCCTCCATATCCAGATAAGCAAGTAGAAGAACCTGGCAAAGCTCAAAAGAGATGGAGAAAGCTATTCAATGTTCTAAAATGGCCCCTGTTGGGCAAAAAGAAGCCAGGATTGAGAAGCTGAGCACTACAGGAATGGATTGGTTCGTGTTCTAACATGAACAAATGGCTGCGTTCACGATTGCTGCTCCAAAAAAAAAAAAAGGGGGATGTACATTGTTGAGAAAATATTGTGGTTTCTCTAACAGAAGTAAATACACATTCGATGACCTTGGCTGTCAAATATCTTGCTAGAGGTCATTGAACTGCTGTCCTATCATTGTATAAAGTCGAGTTGTACATACTTAGTAATTATACAGTTAGGAGATGGTTCCTTGGTTGGTGAGAAGGTGCCTAGACAAGTGGAAGCGATCTTGGCGATTCAGTCAGTGGCTTCTGTTCGATGCTGAATCATAATTTTGTAAGCAAGCTTCGGTCAATGAAATCATTCACTCTGGACAAACATGCGTCAGAGCTCAAGTCTTTATGGGACAAAATATCTATCACAAATCTTTTCTAATATGATATGCACATAAGCTCTCTTCCTTTTTTCTAAAGAGTTGCACGATATGAAGTTGAGGAAACGGGACCTACATTGGTTCCAATTTGCTGCAATAAAATATAGGTTTTCACCATACCTATGGGATTCTTGTTGGCCGGGGGAGGGGGGTTGCATGAATGTAAACAGAGAAATTATATACAATTTCTTTTTCTTGTCTATGTTGTTCTTTTAAAGGACAAAACCACTTCTTTGTTAAAAAACAGTCATTTTTTTTTCTTATTCCCGATGGCTTTTGCATATCAAATTTGGTGCAAGCATTTAGTTGTTTTTTTATATGGTTCTAATTGGGTCAAATTTGAGCATTTTTGAATCCCATAGAAGTAATTTTGTTAAAGGTACTTTTTACATTTGCACAGGCTCAAACTTAAAACCTAATGTTTGAGTGGTTGAATTTGAAACCCTTTTTACTCTGGTGGAGAAAGTTGGTAATGCAGGTTTAACCCATCAACTCATAGGTTTGGGTTAACACTTTTGCGACTGACAAAAGTGAGGCTCACACCTCATAATCCGCAAGTTGGCGGGGCCAACTTTTTTTAAAACAAAAAACATGGTAATGCCCTAAGACCATAAAGTCCCATACTCCCATCCTAGGCCCTTGTTTGGATCGAAGAAAAGGTAAGAATGAGATGGAACGAAAAATATTTTACGTCGATGCGTTTGGTTCGTACTAAAAAAGCAAATGGGTTGATAGGACACTTTTTGTTTGTTGGAAGAAAATAAAGAAGGAAAATGTGGCAAAATACCATTCTACCTTTAAAGAAAAAATATTATTTTAAATACATACCTACTCAAAATGCACACTTGAGTGTGTACTGAAGTGCACCCTCGAATTGAGCGTGCACTCAAGTGTTCACTTAAGTACACTCTAGTGCACACTCAAAAATTAAGTGTGCACTGGAGTGTACTATGCACTATACACTATTGAGTGTGCACTAAAAGTGCACACGAGTGAGTGCTCAGTGCACTCTAGTGCAAACTTGTGCAGTCCATCTTCTCCGACTTTCTCAACATAGAAAAATCACCCTTCTCTCTTTCTCCTTCCTTCGTTAAAGCTCCAATAGTCGATCAACTCTCTTCCATTTCCGTCACCTCTAGTTTGACGAATCTGCAATGACAAAGAGGCCCCTATCGGTGGCTTCTTCTTCCTCCTTCCACAATGTTTTTCGACATAATTCTCTTTTCTCTCTGTGATCATGGCAAAATGGACTATAGGCTATTTTCATAAGCGATGGAAAATGGCTTTCCACCATTTTTGGGGGAACCTATTTACATTCAAATGTGGGAGAATGTCGCACGGCGGGAAAATTTGATCCAAATGGCGTTGCCACTGGAAAATTCCAATTTTCCTTTTCCCTACCTCTTACTTTGATTCAAACGGGGCCTTAGTACCTCATAATTCAAAAGCGAAAAAATTGCAGCCTCTTCCTTTAAATCAAATTATTATTTCTTGATTGTTTGATAACGATTGGATGTTTTTATATCTTGACTGTTTGATAACGATTTGAGGTTATTTTGTTAGTAAACGTCTAATTTGATAACTTAATCTCTTGAATTTTGAATTATGTTTTTAACTTTCTGTGAGTCGAGGTGGAATGATTGATGCTAGGAAGGAAGGCAAAGCAAATTTGATAACTCATGTTTTGGTTTGGATATAGTATATGATAATTATAAAAAAAACACATTTTAAAGCAGAAACAGAGAAAAGAGAAGGATTCGTCAATCCATGCCTAATGAACTTTATCAACTTGTCTTTAAGTTCCTTGTCAAAACAGGGTATGCTGCCATTGGCTAATGAATCCCATCGATTTTCTTTGTTTGACTAACCATCAAACTACAAATTTTCCATCTCTTAATTTGAATATGAGGAGAGGAAGTGAGGAAATAGCAGGAAACTTTTTGTTACAAATAAAAGCGAAATCATCTCACGAGGGGGAAAAAACGCAACAAAAGTGAGAGGGTGATAATGAGAAGATGAACATCCCAAAAGGCCATGTCATTGTTCTTCCCTACCCTGCTCAAGGGCACATCAACCCACTACTTCAATTCGCAAAACGACTTGTCGCAAAAGGTCTCAAAGCCACTCTTGGCACCACGCCTTACACAATCAAGCACATAAACGATGCACCCACAGTTTCCATTGAACCCATCTCGGACGGTTACGACGAAGGCGGCTCCAAGCAAGCTCCAAGCGTAGAATCCTACTTAGAGTCCTATAAATCACAAGGATCCAAATCTTTAACTGACCTTATATTGAAGTTCAGAGACTCTTCTTTTCCTGTTCGTTGCATTGTATACGATTCTATACTTCCTTGGGCGCTTGATGTGGCGAAGCAGTTTGGGATCTACGGAGCAGTGTTCTTGACGAATTCAGCTTCAGTGTGTTCACTGTATTGGCGAGTCAGAGAGGGTCGACTCAGTTTGCCTCTGAACGATGAAGAGTTTCCAATCTCGCTGCCTGGGCTTCCTAGTCTTGAATTTTGTGATTTGCCAAGTTTCATTGTGCGACCGGATGATCACTCTGCTTATTTGGCGGCAATCATGGACCAGTTTGAGGCTCTGGAGCTCAATGACTGGGTATTCTGCAACACCTTTCAAGAGCTCGAAAATGAGGTAACTTTAAGGTCTAGTTTAGTAATTTTATTCTTGATTTTGTTTCTGGTCCAATAATCTGATTTGTGATTTTTTTTTTCTTTGATTTTGTTTGTGACTGCTTGTGAGGGGTAGAGCGAGAGGGTGAGCGGGTGGGGTTAATAGGTTATAGTCATAGATTTACCACTCAAAATCTTGATTTTTTATTTCTTCAACGCATCAATACTAAATTAAATAGGGTATTTTTTTTAAAAAATTGTTATGCTTGATATTATTTATATTGTTAGAACAATTTGTTTGGAAAAATTACATAGAAGAACAGGTAAAAAAAATTAAATGCAAATAGGTCTACTATGAAAATTTTTGAAACCAATGATTTTTTATCAAAATAAGTTGTGAATTGCTAATCAAGTGTGTTCATACCTATGGTAAGAAACAAAACTAATGTAAAATTTTAATATTTTGAAGGTATTTTTCTGGACTTTTTCCTTTTATTTAATATTCATTGATTTCAAGACTTTAATATTTGCAAGTCAAATTTTCATATTTATAAATAATATGATTTTTTTTATACTTATATTGACAATTAAATCACATTCTTGACTCTATAATATACAAATAATATTATATCAGTTCTTAATATTAAACCCACTTTGGAATTCAATTTATTTATTTGAGTGGAGCGACCGAGGAATGAATGTTTCCATTCATCCTTCTTCTATTTTGTTTTTATTGAATATCTCCACTATTAGATCAAGTTTTAATTGATTTAATAGTTGAGGCATTCAATAAAAAGGAAATAGAGAGAGATTTCCATCCCCGGAGACTGTACGTGGGGCTTACTTTTCTTTCTAATCGTACCTTATGTCTAAAAATGCAATATGTCAGTGAAGCAAATACTGATTAGATAGCTGCAATAAGCTAAGACCCTCTAAATCATTTGATGTAGATACTGATTAGCAGATATGTACAGAACGAAGCCAAAATTTTCTTGCCAGTTGCCCCACATGATTTAGAAAACTTCACGGCTTGAAAACAAGCTTTTAACGTTAGTTTAGCTCATTTATAAGTGACGTGTTTGCATTGTCGTTAATAGCTAGTGAAGTCATTGGAAGGCCAATGGCCACTTTTAACAGTGGGTCCGATGATTCCATCAACCTACCTTGGCCAACCATCAGACGGCGACACAGCTTACGGTGCTAGTTTCTGGGAACCAAGCAGCCATACCTACTTGAGGTGGCTACACACAAAACCAGCAAAATCAGTAGTATTTGTGTCATTTGGAAGCATGGGAACTACCTCAGCCAAACAAGCCCAAGAAATTGCCAAAGGCTTGAAGGCAAGCAAAAAGCACTTCTTATGGGTTGTGAAAGAGACTGACGACAAATTACCACAAGATCTGCTAGACGATGAAGGATTGGTGGTGACTTGGTGCAACCAAGTGGAAGTGTTGGCTCACTCAGCTGTGGGTTGCTTTGTGACTCATTGTGGATGGAACTCTGTGTTGGAAGCATTGAGCATAGGAGTGCCAATTGTGGGTGTGGCTCATTGGAGTGATCAGCCTACAAATGCTAAGCTTGCACAAGAGTTATGGGGAGTGGGTTTAACAGCAAAGAAGGATTCAGATGGGATTTTAAGAGGGGAAGTGCTGGATAAATGCATAAGAGAGGTTATGGATGGAGAAAAAAGTGAAGATATTAGAACAAATGCTTCTAAGTGGAGCGAAAGTGCAGCTAGAGCTGCTGCTCCGGGTGGGACTTCAGACAATAACATCAATAAGTTTATAAGAGTCTTAATGGAATGAGGGAAACTATATTTGATATTTGTTAGTATATCAAATGAGGGTGAACCTAGGAGTAACAATAAAGGTTATAACCATATGACTAAGAGGTCACGGGTTTAAATCCAAGAAATTGATATTTGATATTTGTCAGTATATCAAATGAGGGTGAACCTAGGAGTAACAATAAAGGTTATAATCATATGACTAAGAGGTCACGGGTTTAAATCCAAGAAATTGCCTCCCCAATTGTGGGGGTAAGGCTACGTATATCTAATTCTCCTCAGATCTCACCTGGTGGAAGCCTTGTGCACTAGGTTGCCTTTTTCAATATATCAAATGGATCGATATAGATGAGCACACACATGGATGCACCTTTTTGTTTGTTAATGTAAGCACATGCCAATGGAACTTTTTTACTTGCCTCCTTCTGAATCATAGTAAGTGCTGGTGGGCATTGGTAATTCAGAAGATGCTGGAGTTATGTTACCTTGATCTGATAAAATATTAGAGAGTCTTCATAAATGTTACAAAAATTATAGAAGAAAGAAAAAGAAGTAACTTGCATACAAGTGATAAGGAGTAAAAGACATATATTCAAGATCTTACAATTTATCCAATAAAAGAAGGGCAACCAGAATTAGGGCCCATTTGAATGGACTTTTTTTTATTAAAAAAAACGTTTTTAATGCAAAACAAATGCTTTTTTTTAATTAATTTATGTGTTTAGATGATATTTTTTAAAAAAAGCAAAAGTCACCAAAAAAAAAAAGAAGAAGCCAAAATGCTACTTTTTTAAAAAACTCCAATTTGGAGCTTAAAAAAAAACTTTTTTTAAAAACTCATCCAAACAGGTCCTTAATCCTCATACTCAGTAGGGATATAGACACATGCAACATAAATAGGGGAACTTTTTGTGTTCGAGTATTTACGGGCAAACGTAACTTTTCTACAAAACCTTCCCTGATGATTTCACATGCCCCAAGTGATATTTATACACATTCCCAGTTCTTATTTCAGCTAATGGCAGCAAAATTTATCCTAAAAATAAGTTTCCTGATACATACACTGAAATATACATGATTATGGGTAACATGGAGAAGAGATGTGACACGTATCTATGTTGGCTTTTTTTTCAAACCAATCTCTTATAAATGAAACTTTAAAAGTTGTGACTAAAATAGTCACAACCATCAGCTATCTTGGTAATTCAC
The DNA here is from genome assembly GCA_034222035.1 of Acacia crassicarpa. Classification (NCBI taxonomy): domain Eukaryota; kingdom Viridiplantae; phylum Streptophyta; class Magnoliopsida; order Fabales; family Fabaceae; genus Acacia; species Acacia crassicarpa. The sequence continues at coordinate 1,795,309 of JAWXYG010000008.1, forward strand.
ATCTTGCAAGCGTCGTTGTCTTTGCATACTTCATCCTTTAAAGAACAGGGAAAGCCAAGTACATACCAGCACCAAACAAATCTCAAATCAAGCATATTAAAGACAGAGAAGTTTGTACTGAAAAAAACACTAACTAACAATGAGAATCCAAAATAAACACTTGAATGGAATCAGATTATCTAAGACATCTTGACAGTATTCACATTAACTTCTAACATATCTTAGCCGTCTTTATTCAGATTGCCACGAGTGTCTACTGTTTGAAGCATCACCTTTGGTACAAGATAAAGCATGGTTTATAAATGAGATTTCTTAGTTCCATATCTATCTGCGCATTATTCAAAATTTTGTTCATTTTAGGACATTTTACAGAGCTTAAACAGTCACGCCTCTTTAAACCCACATCACAGTCGGAAGACCTACGTTTTAAACTAACAAATGGTCTTCAAAATTTTAATCAAAACACTACAAACAGCTTCACTCTTTCCAACTGAAAATAAAAAAAGTTTCATTCTCAAGCTGCTCCATGAATGTATGAGTTCAAAGAATTTTAGTCTCAAGATAACTCCAGAATTTCAGAAGGTTCTCTAACATCATCAGTTTTGCTATTTATTTAATCTATTTCCAATAGTTTTGTCCTGTTTTATCCAGCAGATTTATTCTATAATACTCCATTCAATCTTTAATATAAAACATATTTACCTAATTTAATCAAATTAAAGAAATTAGTTAAATTAATTAATATGACATATATTTCCTAAAAGCGTCAAGGGGCAAAAATACCCATATATTTTCTCCCATGTGCGTCAAGCACCATAAACTTTTCATGGGTGCAAAAATGCTCGTGAACTTCTTAAAATGGAGAAAAAATGCCACTTCTGTTAGATAGGGTTAACTGGCGTTACCTTTTTAATTTGTGGGCCTCACATTTTATTATTTAAATGGTTATTTTAGGCCAAAAAAGAAAACTCCTCATGTCACTCTCACTCTCTCACTCCCACTCTCACTCACTCTCTCTCTCTCTGATGCAATAGTTGTAGAATTCAGAATGATAAAGGAGAGAACAGAATTGAGAGGGAGTGGGAAGAGAAAATACAGGGATGAGAGATGCAGAATTACTGCCTGTTTCATTCATTATTCAACATAAAGCCATTTCTTACAATGAAGAGCCATATGCCTTATATAGGCAACCCCTCAACCCATTAACCCAAAATGGTTACTAACAACTAACTAACTAACCCTCCTACCTAACTAGTGGTTACTAACAACTAACTATGGTTACTAACAACTAACTAACTAACCATTTCCCCTAATTATTCATTTATTTACAACTTACATATCAATACTCCCTTCCCAAACACATCCTTGCCCTCAAGGATGGTAGACAACAAAACACAAAAATAAACCCAAAAAACTGATATAACAGAACATATGCTGAAGTTGCTAAATTCTGGACTTTTGCTGATTTTTGAAAACTGTGGCTTGAAATCTGGTAGATATCTGTCTTGAGTACTGCTGCACCAGCCACAACTCTCTTGCTGAATTCTGAACCAAATGGAAATAATGGATGTAATGCTGACCCATAAAGCATTTTAATAAGTTCTCCCCTGAACCAACTCAGAACCAAACATCGTGCAACAGAAACAATTAGAAAAACCCAAATATAAAATGATCTTGTAGGCCTGTTGGATAAAAACCATGAGAGCAACAACTTTGGGCCTAATTCCTGAAAAACAAAGCCCATACACTCATCTGAAAATAAGAAAATGGGAACCAGCTGGCCACTGAATATTTCAGACTGAACCTCTAATTTCTGTCTCAGCTCCTGAACTTTTGAATTAATAATGGACTCCAGCTGTGCATTTGACTTTTCAAATGGACCCTCTTTCAGCCATGCAAACTTCTGATCCTGCCACGTACTCTGGTGTATATTTCCTAAACCAAGCACATAATCGATGCTCAATGGCACGCTGTAATCAGAAACAATAGTCTTCGACATAGTAGACGCAGTCGGTGACAATGGGAGACGATTCGATGACAGAATGTGCATCGGCGTTGATAGAGAAGAAGCAGTCGTCAACGGCGCTGAAACTAAAGTCGTCTCCTTCGCTGAAACACAGCTTTCTCCTTCGACTTGCACGGATAGTGACGACGGAAGAGCCGAAGCAGTTGGTGACAGCACCAAAACTGAATGTTCCTTGTGCCATTTCTCTTGAAGAGGCTCACCAAAGTCGAGAATCGAAGACCCATTACCTCTAGACGAGCTTTTCACCTTCGTCCACGATTCTGGTTCACAACTGAAAGACCCAACAACACCAGATGCAGGCCTCAGATTCTTCTCTGTTTCTGAGTTACGAGAAGCAGAGATAACTCCACGTGTCCCATTTAAAGGTCTCGGGAGGGAGCCATAATTGCTCATTGTCTCTGTTCTTGGTATTCTTTCGTCGTTCAGAGGCCCAAAACGGACTTGCAGCGCTTGTTTATACTTCTGCCAAGAAACCCGCCTGCCCCCTTCTTCTTCCATAAAGGCTAGGTCCCATATGTAGCCCTTTTCGTCAAGATTCTTACGAGCCAGCCGGACCCTCTCATTATCGGGTGTTCCCTCGAGCTCGAAATAGCGCTCGCATTCTTGAATCCATCCGATGACGTCTGATCGTTGAAAACGAGGGAACTCCATTCGGATGAACCTAGTGGGTGGCTGGTACTCGCCCGCCCATGTTCTTGGCCGGCGACGCTCAGTGTGGTCTTTGTTCCTTTGCCTGGCCGACTCCCTTTCTTGAATGAAAACAGCAACCTTATCAGAGAGTTGTTGAACTAAGGCAGGAAGGCATTTTAATTCCTGCAACTTATCGTCAATCGCCTTAAACCTTGCTCCATATGATCCAGCCATGGTTGCATTGTGATACCCAGAATCAGTCGAATACACAAGAAGTCAGAACCCAGACGAGCAGAACCCCAAAAAAATCAATACCCAGAACCAAGTTGACACTGTAGTGATTCAAGATTGCAATTATTGAATCTTCTTGGCCGGTCTTGAATATTTTTTTCTTTCTTTTTTCAGTTTTCTGGATGAGTATCTTGAAGGGGAGTCTGAACCGTGAGGAGAAAAGAAGGTTCAGGCTTGATTCAAGACTGATCAGAATGGAGCAGAACGTGCCGAGGACGACGGCTCTGATACCACTGATGCAATAGTTGTAGAATTCAGAATGATAAAGGAGAGAACAGAATTGAGAGGGAGTGGGAAGAGAAAATACAGGGATGAGAGATGCAGAATTACTGCCTGTTTCATTCATTATTCAACATAAAGCCATTTCTTACAATGAAGAGCCATATGCCTTATATAGGCAACCCCTCAACCCATTAACCTAAAATGGTTACTAACAACTAACTAACTAACCCTCCTACCTAACTAGTGGTTACTAACAACTAACTATGGTTACTAACAACTAACTAACTAACCATTTCCCCTAATTATTCATTTATTTACAACTTACATATCACTCTCTCTTTTCCCCATTCCTCTTTCATTCTCCCCTTCTCATTCTCAACTTTCTCTCTCCAACCCCAAATATACAAAAGAATCATTTGAGTTGGAGGCACGGAGACATAGACTTGGAGAGAGAAAGTTGAGAATGAGAGATAGAGGACGGAAGAGGAAGAGGGGATGAGAGATATTGACATGAGGAGTTTTTGTAATTAAAATAATCTTTTAAATAATAAAAGGTGGGGCCAACAAACAAAAGAGGTAACGGCAGTTAACCCCATTTAACGAAAGTGGTATTTTTACCCTGTTTTAAGAAGTTTATGGGCATTTTTGCACCCATGAAATGTTTATAATGCCTGGCGCACATTGGAGAAAAATTCATGGGTATTTTTGCTGTTTAACTCTTTCTAAAACATCTTAATTATCTTTTTTAATTCCCTTATTCCCTTTCTTACTTAATTATTGTTAAGAGAGCTTTAATAGGGATAAATTAAGAAAAGATTGATAAATATGAAACTATGTCTTATATTTAGGACCAAAATCAACTCTCCAAATATATCTTATATTAAGGATTGGAGGAGTAACAAATATATGAACTACAGTTGCCGTGTACATACCTTCTGTCTTCGAGTTTTTAATATTTCTTCCATAGGCGGCCGGCCTGAAGTTAAAACAAAAAAAGATATGAACATATCAATTTGTCAATCTCAGCATTAATATATTGCTGACCATCACAGCGGAGGCCAGTCTTCATCCCTAGTTGTGGCCACATGGGAGCTACCAACAGAAAAATGATGTAGAAGTGAAAAATGCAACAAAAACTGCATAATGTGTGCCATCACGTGGATGGATATCTGTTGATCATGTGAAAGAAGACAGTCTATCACTACAATCTGGACTTATAAACTTCATGCTTTCTCTAATATGAATATCACTACATCAGGCTAAATCAGCACAACTAAAACAAAAAGGCATTTACTTTTGGCAACAGAACTACGACAGCATAACTATCAGAAAACTTTGGTAGAAATTGGCATGCTATGTGTTCTTTGCTGTTACCTGTGATTTGAAGACGGTATTTAGCCCACACACCATATATTGCATCAGCAATTCTAGCAATCTGTAAAAGGAAATTTCCTACATTAACAACATGATATATAAATAAAGAAACCCTGTTCACTCAGTAAAGCAAGAGTGAAGGTGTCTCAAATTTGAAATGTGAGACAAGTCATTTCAAAAGGATGGTAGAATGACTTACTGGTTCGTATTTTGTAATGGCATAAACCCAACCAAGACCAACTTGTTCATATAATCTCCTAAATGCCTGCAACACATATCACTGGCATGATATTCATGCGCAAATAAACACAGATTTACATTTAACAATTATAAACTTTAAATAAGATCATAATACGAATATTCCTTCAAAGATTCATCATTATATTAAAGGTCTTAAAAGCAACTCTTTTTGGGCATGTCAATGTCAGATTACATATGAGATATGACGATGTGAAGGACGTACTGTGTTTGGTTTAAACTGAATAAGAGAGTAGTATGCCTATAAATGATGATCTAATCTGCAAATTTTTAGAAATCCATAAGGATTTTCTGAGCTCAACTTCAACCTGTACAACTACTTTAAAGCACTCATATTAAGATCATGAAATTATCCCATGTTTGAAAATATGGACGATCAGGAAAGAAGACATACTTCAACATCTGTGACCACAGTTCCATCTGAGAGAATGGCATGAATTCTTCCCATAACCTGAAAGAGAAATAACCACATTGTCATAGTATCTCTCCAGATCAAAGATATGCCGGTAATCTAGAATACTAAACATTCAACGTGCATTACCGGTGAGAACATTTTCTCACTAGGTAAACATCTCCGAATCACCACATCATATAAATTTTGTAGAACAAAAAAGAAAAAGATCTAGCTGACTTCCTTTTAAGAAACGTGGAGCTATATATGGAGTTTCTAGATCACCATATATAGATTGGAAAATTAGTTTCATAACCCTCTAAATGAACTGTAAAAGCTCACCCCAAAGAAAGAAAGAACAGTGAAGAACAGAACTTCATGATTTATACCATTCTTATTGAAGACATAAGCGGTTATACTTGCTAGAAATTTGCTTTTAACAGGTAAAACATGGGGAATCCAAACTCACAGTTTCGTAGTCGAGATCTTGATTCTCCTGCGGAGAGTAGTCATCTGAACTTATATCGACAAATTTAATTGTACGGTAGGTCTTATTCCTTTCTCTAAGCATATTGACCTGACATAGTTAACAAATTACAATTCAGGCTAAAACAATATTTTATTATAGAATCTACAGCAAAAAATCTTTGAAAAAATGTTTCACTTTATGTCCAACAACAAAACACCCATGTCCACATTGCATGTGCCAAAGAAAAAGTATTATACGTGAGCACTACTGATAGAAGGCACACCTCACGCATGCAAAGTGGACAATCTCCATCATAAAGCATTTTAATCTTCCAGTCTTTGGGTGATTGCTCTTCGTTTTCTTTCTTGGAGACTTTGATCTCCGCAGCTGCCTGACTAATTGCCCGAATTTGACATTGAAATCCTGAACGATGAAAAGAACAATCAGGACTTGAGAGTTCAAATTTATATAAGGAAATAAACTCGAAGAACCCCATTCATATACCCAGAAAAATAATGTTAGCCTATAAAGAAAAATTTCATTTCGTTCGCTCAAAAGTTAAGAAAATAACATTAGGAAAGGGGATTGATATTCACCGGGTCGACAAACAGGAATGGTTGGAAGGGTATTGGGGTAATATGAAGGAGGATTATGGGGTTTGAGTGTAAAAGGGTGAGGGATTGAGAGGAAAATTGGGAGTCTTCGTCTTGCAATGAATGAAGAGGAGGCAGAAGCTATGGAAGCACCGGCTGCTCCTCTCAGCGCCATCTTTGTGGCTGAGACTTTTCCGGTTGAATGGGATTATCGGAAAATTTGTCGCGCAATGGACACTTGCTCTGCCTTAAATATCAACTGTATTCCGCGGGAGACGCGCAGGGGCCAATTCTTAAAATTATTGCGAAATATTTATTTAATTTAATTAGATTAAAAAAAGTTTATTAAATTAATTAATAAGTATTTGGATATATAATATGGGATAGGATATTGTCACTACCAATTTTATGTCACTACCACTTTTTCACCGTTAGATCAGAGTCTCATCTAGCTTTATCATTTCTCTCTCCTATTGAGATTCTAATCTAACGGTGAAAAAGTGGTAGTGACTTGGTAGTGACATAAAATTGGTAGTGACAATATCCTATCCCATATAATATAAGACATTTTTAGGAAAAAAATATGGTTCAAAATATAAGTGACATCAATTTAATTGTGTGGATTAATATTCATTGTCTAAACTTGCCTACTCATTATATCCTTTTTTTAAAAAAAATACTCCCCATACCATTTAGGCATATGATATTGTCACTGCCAATTTTATGTCACTACCACTTTTTCACCGTTAGATCAGAATCTTATCTACTTTTATCATTTTTCTCTCCTATTGAGATTCTAATCTAACGGTGAAAAAGTGGTAGTGACTTGGTAGTCACATAAAATTGATAGTGACAATATTCTATCCCATATATTTATAAGAGATTAATAATTGAGTGACGAGGGAGTCGTTAGAATTGGTTAAAAATAATAAGTGTGTCTAAAATAAATATTCTTTCTCTATGTATACCCTTATTTACAAAAGGTAAGTAAGAGAGAGAAATAGAGTAAATACATATATCAATAACATTTTAATTAATATAATATATATAATCAATGAGAGGTAGTAATGGAGAAAGGAGTATATTCAAAACGAATACCAAATTATGATTAAAAAAAATGCATACCAAATGAAATACTGACTGTTGGCAAAACAAAAAAAATCAAAAATCAAAATGCACACCAACCGTGCGTGCCAATCTAAAATGAGCCCGGCAACAATATTAGGAACTTAAAGAATTGACAAGTTTAAAATATAAGTTATTTGTTAGATAATTTACACTCATTTTTAAATTTTATTCCTATAATTAAGGTTGATTTTAAATTTTCAAATACATTTTTTTTAATAAGGGTGAAAATGTTTTTTAGGTATGAAAAATTGTGTTTTCAAATCTGTACTCCCCCTGGTCCTTATTATAAAATGCACTAACTAACAAGTGTATTTAGTCATATTTATAAGTCACTTTTTTGTTTTTAAAAAGTATTAGTTCTTTTTTTTTTTTCATGTATGCCTATAATTAATAAGCGTAGTGAGTGAGGGTAATAATTAATATAATATTAGAGTTTAGTGTAATTAACAGGGGTAATATTGAAAATTGCTTGAATTTATTATTAATATAATATTAAAATTTAGTGTAATTTGTAACATCCTGAATTTTGAATCTAATATCTTGAACATAAACCTATTTTGGGAAGACTAGTAGGCTCTATTTTTGGAAAGTGATAAATTTGAAATCAGTATTTTGTGGGCCCCGTGAATAGTATTTACTATTCACGTATACGTTTTTACTATTTACAAATACGTATTTAAAAAAAATATATATATATATATATATATATGTTATTCGCAAATACGTATTTAATACTTGAAATTTGTGAAATATGAATAGTGTTCACTATTCACAAATACGTATTTACTATTTAAAAATACGGTATTTACTATTCCTAAATACGTATTTACTATTCATGTGGGACCCACGACCAAAATAATTCTTCCTCCCGACAGAAACTCTCGTGAGTTTTGAAAATATTTCACGCGGGACCCACGTAATAGTAATTTACTATTTGATTTATAATATTATATTATTTAAAATATTAAAATATTATTAAAATTTTTTTAAAATGTTCACGGGGCGGCTACTTAGTCACGGGGGGAGATTTCTTTTTAATTTTTAGGAAAATTACGTAAAACGACCCAGAGACAAAAATTACACTTAAAGACCCATTTTCCAACTATAAATAGACCTTCCATTTCATTTCATTCTTCACAACTTCTAAGAGCCATAGAGAGAGGTAGAGAGAGAGAGAGAGAGTAGAGAGATATTTGCTTAAGAGTTATAATAGCTGGTTGGTGATTCGGGTATTAGCAAGTAACAGGTAACTCTGAATATTCTTCCTTATACTTGTGAATTATGTATGATTATAAATTTGTTTGTTTTCTATTTTGGCAAGAATATTTAGAAAATATTTATGGTTTTAAGATCTGGTGTGGGAACTTTGATTTGCAAATCTGCAGAGGTACTATTTATACGTACGTTACTATTCACGTATACCGTATTTACTATTCATTTTTACTATTCATGTTACTATTCACGTATACTGTATTTACTATTCACGTATACCATATTTACTATTCATACCGTATTCATTTTACTATTCACGTATACCGTATTTACTATTCATTTTACTATTCACATATACCGTATTTACTATTCATAATACTATTCACGTATACATACCGTATTTACTATTCACGTATACATACCATATGTACTCTTCATTTTTACTATTCATGTATATATATCGTATTTTACTATTCACATATACGCATAGTATTCACTATTCATAAATACGCATATTGATGTATAAAACTTTATGGTATAATAATGCATTATTTTGAGTGAACATATTCATCATGGCGGTTGTATTATGATGGGTGGAGTAAGGAGGGATTTGAATGATAAGAATGATTTATGCCACCACTCGGTGCACAGTGGATGGTACTTGTTTCAGGGCCCCATCTTCCATGTTTTCCTCTGGCCGGGATTTCATTGGAGTTGTGGGACATGTGACACCTCCTTAGTTATTTTAAAGGAGGGGAGCCATAGTCCAGATTTAAGCTATATACCTTTGGCCGGGTGTATCTTAAGTTTTGGTGAGCTTGGAACAATTCAGTCAAATGAATGAGTTTCTATTGGACTATGTGTTAGCCTATGGCTCCAGTCTGCGGTATAAGGGAGGTGGTGATATAAGGGAGGCTGCATACTGCATAGTGCATTTCTGAACAGTTCAAGAATTTGATATGATGATGAATATTCTGTAAAGACATGAGATGAGAACTTTTGAGATATATATGTTTTAATACCTTCTATATTGATGACTATTAGTATAAATCATTTTGTATGATAAATTATGGAATCTATATATATATTTGAAATCAGCCCATATCTTTTTGTCATATATTATTTGCTCGTGTACGGTAGAAATATTTAGTAGTTACTGAGATGTGTAATCTCACCCCATATTAACATTTTTCAGGTGAATAACTTAGTAGAGATCAAGGGAATGCACCCATGGAGTGAGCTTTGTAGGCTCTTCTGTACTCCTTTAGTTTATGTTGTGTTATTTTATTTGCCATGAACCTAAAAGACTTCCGCATTTTAAAATAACTCTTATTTATTGGATTTATTTTGGCCCTGTATAAATGGATTTCTACCTTTGGCCATATTGTAAATATGTGTTTGAGTGTTGAATATCCTATATTTGGAGGTGTTACTATTATTTTGGCCAAGATTTTGGTATTGAAAATGAGGCGTTACATTTTTGGTATCAGAGCAAGGTTCTGGCCAATCTGTAAATTTCCTATCAGTTTTCTAAATAAAAATTTTGAGGTCATGGCAAATTAAATATCATAACATGTGCATTTTCCTTTATAGCTTTGGATTCTTTTTACCAATTTTCTTGTGACATTCATGATAGGAGAAGAATGGGTTAATCAAAATATTCAAGTGATTGATAATGAGGATTTATGATTTGAGGATGTGATTGAGATTAAATTTCAGAGCTGCGTAGCGGAAGTTGGTAAGTAGAAAATTTATTGAATATTGGATTCTGTAGGCCCAAAATTACTTTCTAGGATGAATATTTTTATTGGTGTCTAGGAAAGTGATTGAAAGACTAAGCCCCTATTTGATGTTTATTCAATTAGTTGCCGTTGTAAAAAAAAGTATGAAGAGATGTTCGCTAGATTTTCACTTACCTAGCTAATTTATATGAGTAACAGATGACAATACCATAACAGAATACGGGCATAGTCTTGATTATACAGAATAACTGGCTTAAGTTTGAATTTAATAAGATAAAGTTGAGTTTGGCAGGAAAACTCGAAAATCCTTATGAATCCTAGAATAGAGATTACAAACATTAGCAAGAAGGCTAAGAAGAGTAGACTATATTAATTCAAGCATCAAGAACAACAGTTGGTACAATCCCACCGCAAGCTTCGACTATCTCAAGTTTAAGTCTATTAATTTCTTCCTGAGCGGCTGCTCTTGAGAGAGGACCATCAGGAGACATTGTTCTTCTCAATCTAGCTATTTGCTTCATAGTGCTTCGAATTTTTACATAAGGCCAATGCTTTATTCCTCCCCTATGGCATATTTTCATTAGAACATTTTTGCATAGACGAACTTGTTGAGCCGCTTCTTGTTGAGGTAAATGGAATAAGTCTCTAAGATCATTAATTGACATTGATGCAGCTCTAATATTTTGTTCAGCTCTTGATCGGTATGGATTACTAGGTATGGGGACTGAAGGATTATTATTTACAACCATGAGCTCTTTTCCTTTATTGGATATATTTTCTGTATTGGTTGGAAATGAACTATTAGGGAGTTCATTTTGATTTTTAGTCCATTCCAAACCAACACAAAGGGCCTCATAGTAGGCTGATAGGGGATCTGACACCAGGACATACCCTAAAGAATTTTGATTCAAACAATAATTTTCTAGAAAATGTTTGACATCTTCTAAATTTTTCTTACCAAAGTCAAATACTTGAGGACTGGAAGAACCTCCTTGTACGTCCTGGTGAAAGACAGCGTGGCATATCATACCAATCCTCCCATGAACTTCAAGTTTATGGTATTGAAGTCCATTGGTATGAATAATCTCTCGTAGAACATGGCAGCAACCACATGAAAATGGATTAGTAGTCTCAGTCAAGGTAGAAGCAGGATTCCTTGGTTGAGAAGGTACCGTAGACTCCATAAGTTCTGCCACATTACGACACCTTTGGACAGGTCGCCTTGATGGACCTGCTTCAGATTCCTTTCTGTTAGTAGTAGTAAAAATAGAATCTTGTATCCTTGGAGGAGGAGTAGGAATGTTAATCGTTGAGGCAGATGAATGAACGTTCATACTTACGGGATTTTGGGGAAGTAAAGAAGAATAAGGGTATGATGCATTGTTTGACAAATCAGACAACATGTTAGTCTGATAGTCATGAAGTAAGGCTTCAAGAAAGAAAGGGTTGAATGAATCGGAGACTGGAATAGAGTTACTTGAACTGGCCATGTTTAAGGATAATGTGGAAGGTTATAGTGAAGGTTACGATCGGAGAGGAAATGAATATGTGGAGGTTTTGTGAAGTTTGAGAAAACGTGAAACATTTACTCTTTCTTTACTCGATTTATAGCTGGGCTAGCAACGTCTATATTTTGTTAAGCAGCATCGGATTCTCATCTGTCGTTAGCTCAGAATCATGTAGATTTTGTTGTTATGCGGAAAATTTTATGGCACCGCACCCTAGTGCACCCTAGCCACCGTTAGGGGTCGCAGTTTCCTAGACCTTTGCAGACAGAAATCGCTATGGCATTTATTGCTAGCTGTGTTTTCAAGAAATTAAGTTTGGACGTTTATACGCGCATTTATCTAAGAAATCTGTCTTGGATGTGCAGCTGACTCAAGATGTCGGAATTGACATTTGAAAATAGGATTTTAAGCGTAAGCGTGCTAAGGTGATAGTAATCTTGGGAAGGGTGACTTCCTAATAATATTAGATGAACCGGAGAGAATCCGAAGATTTGAAATGATGATGAGTTGTGTCAATTAACCCGAGAGCATTCTTCACTCTCCGAGTATCCGAAGAACTCTATGAATTTGTCAAAGATAATTCAAAGACTAAGGTTTTTGGATAAACATGTTGGAAGATCGATGGAAAGGTATGAAATGGTGATCCTTAGGAATGCCAGTAAGATGTTAGAATGAATATAGTAAATATTGAGGATAGGCTTTAATTTAATCTAAGCTGAATAGAACTCAAGAACGAAATGAGCCTTTGTGATATTGCAGGTTGAGGTAGAATTAGAACCTTGTGAATACTGCTGAGGTTGTAGATAGTCTTCATATAATCCAAGAATTAGATTAGGAATTGTGAATCATGATCTTAGTATGATGGGTATTTTTGGGGAAACACGAATTATCAGTTGATGTTGAGGTTATAAGAATCAAATTGTAAACTTGACTATTAATGTCTGGGAATATTTGAAAATAGACTTGAATTCAATCTGAGTTAAGATAGTGTGTCTAATTAAGAAAGTATGAAATCCGGTGATTTATGTTATAATATTAGTATGTTATTTGGGTGTGATTAATAGATAACTATGAGAGGAACAGATGATATTTAGTATATGTCTTTGAGATACTAAGGATTGAATTCGAATCATGTGAACAATGCTGAGGTTGTGAGAATAATATTTGAATGTTTTAAATCTTAGTCTAGGAATTGTGAAACATGAATGTTCTATGGATATTATTGAGGACACATGATATCTCTGTCTTGCTGATATTGAAGTTCTAAGAGTTGATTTGTAATTTGACAATTATCATTTTTGGGGAAAGTTTGAGGATAGTTCTTAAATGATATAAGCTATGGAGTATGATGAATCTAGTATGAATAATCGGGGTTTTAGAAATAGGATGATGAATCTGAAAGTTGGTAGGGGATCTAGAGGGTTGCTACTAGTATAAATGTAATATAACAGTTCAACTTAACAGTTGTATTGATTCTTTAGGAGACTGAATTGATTGAATAAATTGAGATATTAGAATATGGTATTAATTGATTTGAGAGAAATAGGGAACAAAATGTGATACCAACATGTATAAGGTGTTCAGAGATTGCCAACTGTTTAACTAGCATAGGAAATGATCTTGATAATAGAATCTTTCTTTAGAAATAATGAATTGAGTGTTTCATGGATGAGTTGAGTAGAATAAGTTGGAACCTGGAATGTATTCGGAGTTGGTGACTATTTAAAATAGTTGCTAGGTCCCTGAGTATTTGAATTTTGAACTTACCAATGCACTTGCTGTGTTTGGAAATTTTTACGCAATATTTACAACAGGATTTAAGACCAGTTTGTAATCGACATTTATAAACTATGATGTCTCATGGAATGAATCCTTGCGAAATTCGAACAAGAATTGATTTTTACATTATGATTGTGGTGGAAGGTGTACAAGCTAGAAGAGGTTGGAAACTGTTGTGGATATACTTAGTTTGCGGAATCTTGCCAAATGTACTTGTTTTTGAATTACTTGCCATTGGTGAAAGCTAGATTTAGTAAGTAAGTGTTTTCTTAAACTTGAATTGAGGAAGCACGGGTATAGGATAGACGAGCAGAGGCTTGAAGCGGTAAGACCCGTTGAGCTAGTTTGCATATGGTGGTATCTCTAGGCTATAAGACTTATGTGCCTAGTATTGTGTTTGTTGCCTATCATGGTAACATTAGACCTGTATGTCTAAAGTTTATCTTAAGGTTGGCAAAATAATCAGATTATATCATATTGTGGTTATTATGGCCTGAGGGTAACTTCTTAAGCTGTAAGATCTGAATATCCAGTGTCGTGGTAATACAATGAAATAAGCAGAAAGGAAGAATGAACTGGCCTGTGAGGCCAGTGTAACCAAGCGCTCAAATAAGGAACTAGTGGATCCTGTGTCTGAATATTACTTTGGGTACAGGATGAACGAAAATTGTGTTGTGTGCTTGGTGAGCATGTTTGGGAAAGAGATAGGACTTAGGGATAATATGATATATAAAGCTGAGTCGGAGCGGATTGTTGATGCGGGGGATAAGCAATTGAGGAACAAGGCTATTAGCTTGTAAAGGTTGTGTGTAAAGGAATGGCTCCCGGAGATGCTACTTGGGAAACGGAGGAGAGCATGCGACAAACCTATCCTCATTTATTTAAATAGGTTAGAATTCTTATTATAGCGAAATTTTGAGGACAAAATTTTCTTTTAGGAGGGGAGAAATGTAACATCCTGAATTTTGAATCTAATATCTTGAACATAAACCTATTTTGGGAAGACTAGTAGGCTCTATTTTTGGAAAGTGATAAATTTGAAATCAGTATTTTGTGGGCCCCGTGAATAGTATTTACTATTCACGTATACGTTTTTACTATTTACAAATACGTATTTAAAAAAAAAATATATATATATATATATGTTATTCGCAAATACGTATTTAATACTTGAAATTTGTGAAATATGAATAGTGTTCACTATTCACAAATACGTATTTACTATTTAAAAATACGGTATTTACTATTCCTAAATACGTATTTACTATTCATGTGGGACCCACGACCAAAATAATTCTTCCTCCCGACAGAAACTCTCGTGAGTTTTGAAAATATTTCACGCGGGACTCACGTAATAGTAATTTACTATTTGATTTATAATATTATATTATTTAAAATATTAAAATATTATTAAAATTTTTTTTAAAATGTTCACGGGGCGGCTACTTAGTCACGGGGGGAGATTTCTTTTTAATTTTTAGGAAAATTACGTAAAACGACCCAGAGACAAAAATTACACTTAAAGACCCATTTTCCAACTATAAATAGACCTTCCATTTCATTTCATTCTTCACAACTTCTAAGAGCCATAGAGAGAGGTAGAGAGAGAGAGAGAGAGTAGAGAGATATTTGCTTAAGAGTTATAATAGCTGGTTGGTGATTCGGGTATTAGCAAGTAACAGGTAACTCTGAATATTCTTCCTTATACTTGTGAATTATGTATGATTATAAATTTGTTTGTTTTCTATTTTGGCAAGAATATTTAGAAAATATTTATGGTTTTAAGATCTGGTGTGGGAACTTTGATTTGCAAATCTGCAGAGGTACTATTTATACGTACGTTACTATTCACGTATACCGTATTTACTATTCATTTTTACTATTCATGTTACTATTCACGTATACTGTATTTACTATTCACGTATACCATATTTACTATTCATACCGTATTCATTTTACTATTCACGTATACCGTATTTACTATTCATTTTACTATTCACATATACCGTATTTACTATTCATAATACTATTCACGTATACATACCGTATTTACTATTCACGTATACATACCGTATGTACTCTTCATTTTTACTATTCATGTATATATATCGTATTTTACTATTCACATATACGCATAGTATTCACTATTCATAAATACGCATATTGATGTATAAAACTTTATGGTATAATAATGCATTATTTTGAGTGAACATATTCATCATGGCGGTTGTATTATGATGGGTGGAGTAAGGAGGGATTTGAATGATAAGAATGATTTATGCCACCACTCGGTGCACAGTGGATGGTACTTGTTTCAGGGCCCCATCTTCCATGTTTTCCTCTGGCCGGGATTTCATTGGAGTTGTGGGACATGTGACACCTCCTTAGTTATTTTAAAGGAGGGGAGCCATAGTCCAGATTTAAGCTATATACCTTTGGCCGGGTGTATCTTAAGTTTTGGTGAGCTTGGAACAATTCAGTCAAATGAATGAGTTTCTATTGGACTATGTGTTAGCCTATGGCTCCAGTCTGCGGTATAAGGGAGGTGGTGATATAAGGGAGGCTGCATACTGCATAGTGCATTTCTGAACAGTTCAAGAATTTGATATGATGATGAATATTCTGTAAAGACATGAGATGAGAACTTTTGAGATATATATGTTTTAATACCTTCTATATTGATGACTATTAGTATAAATCATTTTGTATGATAAATTATGGAATCTATATATATATTTGAAATCAGCCCATATCTTTTTGTCATATATTATTTGCTCGTGTACGGTAGAAATATTTAGTAGTTACTGAGATGTGTAATCTCACCCCATATTAACATTTTTCAGGTGAATAACTTAGTAGAGATCAAGGGAATGCACCCATGGAGTGAGCTTTGTAGGCTCTTCTGTACTCCTTTAGTTTATGTTGTGTTATTTTATTTGCCATGAACCTAAAAGACTTCCGCATTTTAAAATAACTCTTATTTATTGGATTTATTTTGGCCCTGTATAAATGGATTTCTACCTTTGGCCATATTGTAAATATGTGTTTGAGTGTTGAATATCCTATATTTGGAGGTGTTACTATTATTTTGGCCAAGATTTTGGTATTGAAAATGAGGCGTTACATAATTAATAGGAGTAATATTGAAAAATACTTAAATTTTATGATCAATGATATATATATATAAACCAGTCCAGCTTATCTGTCCTTGAAGAAGTCATCGAACCTATGGCTATAATTAATAAGAGTAGTGAGTGAGGGTAATAATTAATATAATATTAGAGTTTAATGTAATTAATATGAGTAATATTAAAAATTACTTGAATTTATTATTAATATAATGTTAAAATTTAGTGTAATTAATAGGAGTAATATTGAAAAATACTTAAATTTTATGATCAATGATATATATATATATATATATACCAATCCAGCTTGTCAGTCTTGAAGAAGTCATCAATGTAGAGAAGCAAACCTCTTGTATCATAAAAAGAGAATTCTTATAATTCATATTCAAAGAACCAATCTTGCATCACGTAAGAATACAGAATCCTCTTAGTAATTGTAGAGGTTGACTTTGATACCATTGATTCTGATGCTATGATATTTCACCTCCTCAATCTTGATATTATCCACTTTATCCCTGACGGCTTTAAAATGTTTGGCAAGTACCTAAACCATGTGTAACATCTCACCTCCTCAATCTTGATATTATCCGTTTTATCCCCACACAGATGGCTTTTTAGAACATTTCGAGATGGTAAGTTTCTAAACTAAAGTGTCTTTTATTCGCCAAAAAAAAAAAAAACAATTAGAAATTCGTTAGCGCAAGATCAACAAAAAAAAAAAAACACAACTAAATCAACATCGTCAACAAAAAAAAAGAGACGGGTTCTGTGCTCCATTTGTATCATTCACTTGAGTAAGCTCGCAGAGGAAAGCAAAATGGCGTTCTTGTTGAGTAAAACAAGCATTACTTCTCATTTCCGATCTCACTCCCAGGTATTTTGGTATCTTCTCTTCCGATCGGTTGCAATTGTTTCAATATACTAAAATATTTTTTTCTATGTCAAATTTGATTGTTCTCTGGCCTTTTGAACTCTCTTTGTAATGAAATCCCAAAATTAGCACAAGAGGGAGGATTTGCTTTCTATAGCGCGCCGTGAATTCCACATCGAACCCGGGCCTCGTGAGAAAGCTGTAAGGCGTAGACTCCCCTTTCTCCTCTTCTATTCAAATTGCTAACTTGTTGCATCTAGATCACTTGCCATCGTTTGCCTGTTTATGACCTTTATTAAATGGTAGCTGGTTGCTTAACACCCAATTAATATTGTTCTCTTCACTTTTTTTCTGACCAATGAATACGGGTTTTAGGATTTCTGTCTGAGCAATCGCTCAAATGAGTTTTTTATTTAATTTTTAGGATTTCTTATAATTACTATTCGAAGCAAAGCTGAATGAAACTTAGAAGTCAAACTTATATTAGCTTTGCCTCTCCAACGATTTAGAGAATAAATAATCATTGACTTTCCATTGCATGAGCTTTTGAGCACTGTAGAACCTTAATAAAGTTGCATGATTTTCCTGAGCAAAGTAGTTGATCTCATATAACCTTGAATATGCTTTGACAGGTTCTGTTCGTTGCATGATTGGGTTACTTTATGAGCTTATTTTTTGTGGTTCCTTCGGATTTACTTGTGCACTCAATTTTATAACATTGATAATCTTGCAGCTCTTGGCTGAGGATCCATCTCTGAAGCCATTCAAATCATATAAGAAGAGTGTGTCCCGAATCAAGAGAATTGGGGATGTTCTAACAGTCGTTGTTGTTGCAGGTATGCTGTTTTCTATTCCTGATTCCAGGGTGGTTGAAGCATGCACTGATTTTGTTTAAATCTGATAAAGTTATTTGGTTCCTATCATTTATAAATGGAAACAATATTAATAGACCAATACCAATTTCATGCATGGACTAATAGGGAATTAAAAAAATAGTCATTCTGTATTTTTCTGATATCTTTGACAAGCAGATATTTCCTCAATATATCTTTAGAGGAGAATTGTATTCTCTGGATGCTTGGGGCACTTCTGAGATTTCTGATGCACCATTTTCAGAAGGCTAGTCTTTGATTGAGTCAATAGATCGTGTCTTACTGAATGCATATGCTTGTTTTTCTACATTCATTATTTCCTCAATATAAACTTATAGTATCTTAAGCATTGAGCAATGTGCGTACTGGGTTATTTCCAGTTTTCTGTTGAAACTTGTGAGCTGGAGCTCCTTTGAGTTGGAAGGTCTGTTTCACATATCATAAATACAAAATTCAACAATGTTTTCGATGTGGCTATCTCAAATGTTCCGTTAATGGTTTGGAAAGCTTTGGCATATTTTTGAAATCTTGAATTCTCATATTGCTGCGTATTCATTCATGAACATTGTTGCTGAAATTGATGATGGCATATTCACTTATTCAGTAACAAATCTGACATCAATAGCAACAAATGGAAAATACTCATCTGATGACTGATTTGCACCTCCTGTTTAGCTCCAAGCCTTCAATGATTGGCCATTCAGGAATGATCATAAAAAATAAGAGTGGGATTCTATACAGAAAAAATCAATCTCGCTATAAGAAATGCAACTAGACTCCATCAAACCATAGGTCCCCTCACTAAACAATCTTGTTAGTCAATGAGACTACCAATTAGCCTTATGTCGTATTGTCGTAAGTGGGACACATCAAGCAAGGATTTGCTTTGCCTTGCCAGCTTCTATTGGAAATGCCTTTGCAAGATGCATGTGGTCCACACTCTCAGCTATTAAACGGACTCGTTAATGTTATGACACCCACCTTCACTCGCTTCTTATGGCATATATATCTAGTCCAGAGAAAAGATGAAAGGAGAGCCAAGGTAATGAAAAGGCAACAGAATCATGAGGCAGTTTCAATGAGATTTTTCACTAGTGTGTGATGTGGCCTCTTCAAAAGATTGATTTAATGCTTTCTCTGTCCCTACTTGTTCTCATAGAAAAAGACAGACCAGGGAGAAAGCAAAATCCATTTACTATGTAATAATTATTTTTTCCTTTTCAGTTTTGCCCTCCATTCGATGGTACACTATTTTAAATTTTAACTACCTCCATTTAATGCCCTCCATCTAACAGGGGTATTGTTAGAAACAACTAATAATTATACCTTCTGATTTGGAACATTACATATATTTAGGGACAAAATGAAAATCCAAATGAGGAAAAGTAAAGAGGGACAGGGAAAGTAGGATTCTATTCCTTACCTGCCCATGGTATAATTGTTTATATTTATGCAAATAACTCCAATGTATTCATCAAACTTTGAGGAGGAGGGTATCTATTTAGATTGGATATGGATAGACATAACCATTATCTTGTTTCAAAGATTCAACCCTTAACTTTTAATGTCGCCTATGCGTTTTCTCAATATGATTTGTGCTTTTTATATGTTTCTGCAGGATGCTGTTATGAGATATATGTGAGAGCAGTAATGAGAGAAGAAGCTCGGAAGCAGGCAAGGGACGACAGTGCATAATGAAGGGAATATTGTGTTGCTATGTTGTGACATTTGTCTCATATTTCTGGCAACAATGTGGATCTGTGATGACTAGCAGTGTGTTATTAGAACTTTGAATAAACTAAAAAGCATTTGACTCCAAAATGCCTGTCACCTCAATAGTTTTTTCACCATCTAAAGAGTAAGGCTGGTTGGGCTGATCAAAATGAGAGGCTTCAGATGGTTTCATGCCTTTCTGGGTAGTTGTACCATTTAATGTGAGGAAGAATTTGAGAGATGGAACTTGAAAGAACTTGTTACTCTTTATTGTGATGGGTATTTTCATAAAATGACAGTCGCATCTGCCCTCTTTCTGGCCCCCAAAAAAAAAAACCACCCTCTTTAAAATTTTCATCTATATATCACCTCATTTTCTTTGAATCTTCTTCATAATGTTATCGAAGTTTTAGTGGTGATAATTAAATTATGACTAGAATATTTTCAAGTATACTTTTTCCCAAAAAATCAACTTTGTGCTTAAATATTAATTTACAATGTATTAAGCTTATTTTGAAAAAAATTGAATGGTGGAAGAGGCAATAGTCGGTCAGTATGGTCGGCTGAGTTGGGTAGGTTTGCATTATTGAACACATTAATCTCCTCCATTATTGCTTCCACGACGATATTAATAAACTATGAATGTTTTGAAGGAGATGACTAGCATGGAAGAAAAGATTAAGATTTTACTCTTTGGTCATTTTGAACTACGTTTAATTTGATAGTTGTTTCTCATAAAAAGAATGAAGTATAAATTTTATCAAAATTTAACCAAGTTATTTCATATTGGGTAAAAATGAAGACTATGACTGTAACCCTAATGAAACTGTGGTTTCTGGTTTGGCAACCTTAAAAGTGTGTTTTTTTAAGTTTTTTTTTTTTTTTTTGGGTAAGTCAAGACAGCAGTAAAAACACCTTTAAAAAACTAAAATAAAAATTAAAACCAGCATTATCAGCAAAAAGATTTTTCTTTAAAAGGGGTTATGTAGCTTCCAGATAAAACGTGACGGGAGTGACTGACAACTAAGCTTTGTGTTACTTTAGTTGGGAGCACGCTCTATGGTTTTGGTCGAGTTTTTGCTAATTTCGTTTATTGGGACCTAGCTTGCATATATGTGATGTGAGGATCCCTCAATCAGGTCAAGGATCTTATCTGATCCTTGAATCAACCCCTCAAACAAGTGAGATGCGTTATGTTGTTACGTTTGTTTGTTTGTTGGATTAGTTATTCCCATGCATAGCCTCCCAATAACTTGATTCAGCGGCATGCTGTTTTTTTTTTTTTTGGTCGAAAAGCGGCATGCTGTTCATACAAGGGCAAAAGATTTTCTTTTTGAATTACTAGTACACATCATCAATCGTAAAAGTGAAAGTAACACAATCCAAATCCTCAAAACCACGGCAACATGTTGGAAAACCACTAAGAATTTCACCAAATACGAGAAGTAATGTCAGCATTTGTCTGAGTGGGGCCAGAGCCCGACAGAGCCATCACGAGGAAGCCTCCGAGTCAGCGACTCACCAGCACCATCGAACTGTCCATTATGAGCTCCAGCTCATCATTGTATTTTTTTGTCTCAAACCCTTAACTGTTGGCCCACGTCACCAGCCTATACGCCTGTAAATATTCCAAAGCCCCACACACAAATTTGAAATCACAGAGCGCTAAAGAAACCTCAGCTCAACTCGTCTTCTTTTCGTGTCTTCAATTCTCCAAAGTTTGAAAATTTGACTCTTGATTTTGATATGGCGACGTTTGCAGGCACTACCCAGAAGTGTAAAGCCTGTGAGAAAACAGTGTACTTGGTGGATCAGCTTACTGCTGACAACAAGGTTTACCACAAGTCTTGCTTCAGATGCCACCATTGTAAAGGTACCCTTAAGGTGAGATAGAAGCATTTCTTTCCAACAAACATAGGAGCCAACACACAGAAATTGCATTTGTATCAATTGTTGTCTGTTTGATCGATGATGATATGCTCTACCAAAGTGTTCTGTTTCCAGTTCCATTTATAATCTCTAAATAGTGGTTTTTGTGGAATTGATTATAATTGACAAAGAGAATGTGTAGCTCTCAATTATAAAGTCGTTGGGGATTCATTTATTGAATTCACTCTACCCTCATTAGGCTTAACATTCTAGTGATGGTGATGCTTTTTCCTGTCCTTATAAATGATCCAATAAATGTGTGTGGTTAGCTGGTAGTAATTAAGTAGGTGATGGCTTCATGAAGCACGCAGCTAGGAATTGCTTTTAGTGGCTAAACTTCTCGAACTATAATTCTTTGTGAGTTATGAACTTTGAATCTGAGAGTATACTAGCTGAGGTCTGTTCCAAAGTGATACCTGAGTTTGGGATGAACATTATATCATAATTATCGGTCCTTAATATAAGACATATTTATTTAATTTGATTACATTAGGAAAGTTACTTGAGTTAATTAACATGACATGTATTTTCTAAAACACCCTAGTCATCTTTCTTAATTCCCTCCTTCCCTCTCTTTCTTGATTATTGTTAGAGGAGTATCAATTAGAGTAAATTAAGAAAATATTGACAAATATGAAAAATATAACTTATATTTAAGACTAAGATCAACTCCTCAAATAGGTCCTATATTAAGGACTGGAGGAAGTATTTATTAACAAGATATACAACTGGTATATGTGAGAAGGCTTTTTAAACCTTGATAGCGGCCAGGGACATGCTGTCTGATTTTTCTTTCGTCGGATGGATATTGGGAGATTGGTTGAAACTTTCTCGTTGGTCTCATTGTATTTTGAAATGCAGAAAGATTAGCATCTGATACATTTTTTTTGGCTCTTGTGTATTGCTCTTTAGTTGTCACCCTATATGTCCTCATGTATTATTTTCCTTGTGCATCCCTGCAGCTGAGTAATTATAATTCCTTTGAGGGAGTTTTATACTGTAAGCCTCATTTTGATCAACTCTTTAAGATGACTGGCAGCTTGGAAAAGAGTTTTGAAGGTGAATTGTTATCATTGAAATGCTTCTAAAATTTATCTATTTCTTCAAAGTTCAAATTTATACTGAGCATGTCCATGTTTTTTCAACATTTGTAGGTATTCCAAGAACTGTTAGAGTTGACAGATCGGGTGATCAGGTATTTTTCACATCCTTAAAAAAGATGTTAACTGCTTGTGAAGGAATTTTTCTACTTCTTCATTGATTTCCAGTGCACCTATAGTAAGTTTTCTCTGATTGGGAAATCTGCAGGTCCAAAACAACAGTAAAGTTTCAAGTTTATTTGGTGGAACTCGAGAAAAGTGCGTCGCTTGCAAGAGAACAGTTTACCCAATTGAAAAGGTATATAAATATACTTCAGTGAACTTTTTCCTTAGTGTCTGGTGGTCTCTGTTTTTTCAAGTCACTTGGTCGCTAAATTGATGCGTAGAATGAACCAAGATGTTTGTGGGTTTCTCAGATCAAGCTTGGTGCTTTATGCTTTCAACGAAACTTACCTTTCTACATGTGAAAATTTAAGAATCTCAATATTTGTTTAGTATGTCAATAGTTGCCAAATATTGCAGACGTATGTATGCTCTTAGGTTTTACACTCTACATAGCTTGACCAACAGCCCTAGTTGTGGAGTTGATGTTCCTTTTGAGATTCAGCAGCTTTATCTGATTTTACATTCACATTCAGTCTTGCTTGACTGTACTAGAAATGGAAATTCACAAAGTAAAAGGTGAAAAAAGTCCAAATTTGACACTGGAAATAAAGTTAAGAGTTTATCCACGTGTCAAACTATTTCGTCTGCCAGAAATACCACGTAACCTCTATTCCTGTATTCTTCTAGCATGAAATAGGCTAGTACCTTTGTATGTAGCTGCTGATAATTAGAAAGATGAGATGCTTGCCTTCCCTATTATTGTATGAACTGATTATCCAAGAGCTAGCATAAATGAATAAGTAGTCCAGAGGCAAAGTTTTATCAGAACTTTTGTCTGGATCTTTGATTAGCCTTGTTAAAACCTTGTTCCCTGATGGTGGAAAAGGAACCCATAATGAGTTAGTGCAACAGAGAGAAGAGAAACATATATGGAGAGGAAGATGGGTTAAATTATCGGTCTTATCAATTATTCAAACTACATGTTCTGCTTCATTATACAATGTCATGTGTATATGTCTTTGTTCTCTGATGATTCTGTTCTTTCGTAGGTGGCTGTTGACGGAAGTTCTTATCACAAGGCTTGTTTCAGGTGCACCCATGGAGGTTGTGTAATCAGTCCATCAAATTACGTGGCCCACGAACATCGCCTTTATTGTAGGCACCACCATACTCAGCTTTTTAAGCAGAAGGGTAACTTCAGTCAGCTTGACAAGCATGAGAATGGCAATGGGGTGACTGAGAACACACCGAGCGAGTGATATACTTCAACCCATCAACTTTCAGTGGCCAAGAACAAGACTTAACGATGGCCTTCACTGTTATACACCAAATGCAGAAGTTTTTTTGAATTGTATTTCTCCTTGTTTATTGTTATGTATGTAATATTTTTGTGAGGAAACATTGTAACAGAAGAACTCATATTTTGCTAATGAGAACTGGCATAGATGGTAAGGGATTCAGGACTAGACCCCTGGGTCGTGGGTTCGATCCCCTCTGCCGTCGCTAGGACTTCTTTGGTAGGCGATCTCGTAAGTTCCCAGTAAGTGCTCATAGAACCCGGGACCGTGCCCTGGCCTTGGTGGGGAACTGATGTCGAACCCTCCAAAACTTTTTCTTACCCAAAAAAAAAAAAAAAAGAACTCATATTTTGTGGGAAATTGAGGTTGAGCATTGAGTATTGAGAAACAATTAGCAGATGGTTTTGATCTGCTTTTTAAACAATAATCATAATGGTGTATTACCATCCTGCTTTTAAGATTTCTAGAAGCAGTTACTTTTCTCTTTGCTGTCAGCATTTTCTCCTCTTTAATGATGAATGTATATTTGATGTCTGGGAAAAACACCACTGTAGTAACTTTCACCAAATATTGTTATTGTACCCGGTTAAAGCACATGGGAAAAGTTTTACCAAAACAAGGTAGTCAATATCGTAGGGGAAATGAATAACACTAGTGCTGTTGAGATCAGTAACGCCACTCATTGAGTGGCGTCATGGCATGTGACGCCATTGGCAATAGCATCACATGACTTGACGCCACTCATTGAGTGGTGTCAAGACGCCCCTCATTAAGTGACCCTCATTGAGTGACGTCACATTGCTTGACGCCACTCATTGAGTGGTGTCAAGCCATGTGACACCGTTGCCAATGGTGTCATATGCCATGATGCCACTTAATAATGAGTGGTGTCATTGATCTTAATGGCACTGATGTCGTTCTCTCCCCTTACAATATTGATTGCCTTATTCCGGTAAAACTTTTCCCATATGCTTTAAATGGGCACAATATGCTACAGTGGTACTTTTCTGTTTGATGTCTGTTTCTCTCACACACTATTCTTCAAACTATTCTTCAATATATTGACAAGGAGTGGTAGAAGTTTCTAATGTCAAGAAAAATTTAGGCTGTTTTGAATCTTATAAAAACATGTTAATGCCTGAATAGTCCACTCCATAGCCAATGTCTGATTTCATGCCTAAATGCTTTGACTTGTGATTTATACCATGAAATAGCAGAATTATTAAATTAATTTGATTAGATTAACAAAATTATTAAATTATAATAAATGGCATGTTTTTCCTGAAACATTGTTATTTAAGATGATCTTTGGCTTCAACCATTGTTGGGGGGGAAAAACTACCAACTTGTTCAAGGAGTATTAATAGAAGGTAGCTTGGGGGGG
Organism: Acacia crassicarpa; assembly: GCA_034222035.1. Lineage (NCBI taxonomy): Eukaryota > Viridiplantae > Streptophyta > Magnoliopsida > Fabales > Fabaceae > Acacia > Acacia crassicarpa. Next base: position 1,821,332 of record JAWXYG010000008.1, read on the forward strand.
GGGGGGGGGGTGATAAAGAAAATAAATTTTACATTTAAGATCAAGATCAACTTTTCAATTAGATCTAACATTAAAGATAGAAAGAGTATGTGAGAAGGTTTATTGCCAATTTCTAAATATGAAGCTACATAAAGTTTCTTAATGGCTCTCTTGATTTTAAAGGCTACTTTCTAGTATTTACTAGCTAGAAACCTAACGAATATCACTAGTTATCAAAATATGAAATCTGTTAATATTTGATGATTGCTTTGTCTGAGTGCTATTATACTTAAAGTATAAGAAATGTTAGCTGAATTAGTTTTATTCAATTAAGAAAATATGATCTGGCTGACACTCAAAGTGAAAAAGAAAATTCCCACCAAAAGCACTTGCGTAAAATAAGATAGCTTAAAAGAGAGAAGCTAAAGCCTACAAATATGATGAGAGGAAGATCTTTGTTGGGGAAGTGTGATGTCAAAAAGGAAAAGTCAAACTCAAAAAAATGAAACAGAGCATGCTTTGGTCCAATGCCTATGCATATCTAAGTTGCATGATTGGCCATTATAGTATTACACAAAAAATAAATGGAATAATGGAAAAGTAGAGAAGGGCGGAAAGAAAAAGTTGGCCTAAAACTAATGTCGTTTGATTTTCTCATAAGAATGACAAGGCACTTGCAAAAGAAGCTCTGTTTTTTTTTTTTTTTTTGTGGAGTCAGAGCATAATCCAAGGGACTTTTACGTTTAATAAATAACAAGACTTGGAGGCAATTGACACGAAAAGATAACTGGGATTCTTTAGGAATTATATTGATTATATATATAATATGCTTAACAAAGAATAAAAATAAAAAATTGACAAAGAAGAGACATAAGTGTCATGTTGTTACCTTTTTTCGAGGTGTGGAGAGGAACAAAGAGAGGGACTAATAATGCTAATGGGCCATGGAATTTGCTTTGTTCTTGTTCTTAATGCAACAAAAAAGAATTGTGGGAATCATGCGATATCAATTGCACTTGATTTATTCCTAACCTCGGATCCCATCTTTTTAGTAAGCCTCTTTTTTTTTTTTCTTTTTTTCCACCAAAAAAAAAACATTCCTTAAACTTTCTTTATTAAAGTTGTACAATTTCTTAGTACCAAAAAGTTGTACAATTTCTTTATTTTCAAAACTTATTTATGCTTCATTTAATAAAAAATTAATTATACGCATTCTTATTGAGCTTTCTTTAAAAATACATAGACACATTTTCTATCTGCAAAGAAATTGTTTTATATTTCAGAAATAAAAGATAGATATGTAATCAACATATTATATAAAATATAATTCTTTTCACAGTGAAATTATTGTGCATTTGTCGTTTTTTACATTATATGTCACTGTCAAAGGTCTTTTTGACAAAAAATAATAAAATTTGAAAATTATGCCCGTCTATATAATATTTGAGTTTTATTAAAACATGTGAAGAAATAGTGAAAGGGTAAAAAAAAAATGCACATAAGTCAATAAAATGTGTAAGGAAATATGAAAAATTGAAATAAATTATACGAAATTCAAAAATATTGTTTTTATTTGTAACTTATGAATTATGCGACTTCCTATAAAATTTTCATTTCCATGATAAAATATTTTACGGTGTGCTTTATTCTTGGGTATGTGGGCGGTTCTTTAAATAAAGGAACCATATCATGGGGGTATTTGAAAAATGAAAGCAATTATTAGAATTTAAATTTCACAAACATGTCAGTGGCCAATTTGTTTTTGCTTTGGAATAAAGAATCCAAACCACCTTCACTTCTTCTATGATACCCATAACCCAAAGCTGCAATGTTCCATCTTCCATGCATAATTTAATTGAAACCACCCCATGATCTTTAGTTTCACAGAGACGTGAGCAACAATTTTAGAAGGACAACGAGGGAGATGAAGAATTTGATGATGTTGAAGCCTGATTTGATATAAAAGAGCAGAGCTTGGTTACATTAATTGAAGCTGGATATGTGAACATTTGGTATACACAATTATGCAGAAGGATTGAGCTGGCTGTGGTCAATGAATTGAACTTTGAGCTCACTTGCATTTGTAACTACCATTATATTCCTAGATTTAGTATTTTTTAAAAATGAGAAATGTATATGATCCAATCAAGGAACTTTGATCTGTCAGTGCCTGAAGGCAAGGCAGAAGAGACCTGCATGTGGGTTTATACTGCAAAACACAGATCAGCTTGATGACTCTGAGATGCTCTGTAATGAAGGCTCCCATGTTCTTCCATTACTCCTTCTTCTCCTTCCTCCTTCTCTATCCTTTTTCCTCTCCTAAAACATGCATACAAGTCATACTCTCAGAACAGAAATTAACTAAATTTCAAATGTTATATGTCTTATTAGGTACCAAGATTAAATCTTTTTCAGAACCCAGATAACTAATTTCTTGAGTTTTATTGGGGCTAATGTAACAGTTCTGATAGAGATTAACCTGGTTGTTCTCCATATCGTTCATCCTGGTGATAGTCTTCAACTCAAAGCTTCGTCTCTCTGTTTCTGCAAGGGTTTTATTCATCTTAGCTTGTTTCTTGGCCCACAAACCCCTCATAACCTCTGAACAAAAAAAGCACAAAAGAGTGATAAGTGGAAGACAAAGAATAAAACTTTAAATAGTAGAAGAGATAAAAGGAGGAATTCAAGAACCTTGAGAGGTGATGAGTCTGTAAACATGGCCGAGAAGGAGGGAATCAGAGGGCTTGAGGAGCTTGATGCGAGTGAGGCGAACAGAGTTATTATTGTTGTGTCGATGATGATGATTGTGTTGGGAAGGGCATAATGTGGAGGAGATGAGGAGAGCCACATAGTGACCAGGATTGGTCTTCATGATCTGAGAAGCACTCACAGAATAATACATTCTCTCCACTTTCCCATTTGGGTGTTGTATCACCAGTGTTGCTGTATCAATGGCCTGACAATTTCCCATCCTCTCTCTCTATCTCTCTCTCTATCTCTGAGAGAGTGAGGAAGGGCGAAAGAGAAATGTTAGGAGGCAAGGAGGTGTATATATCAGACTCACAGTGCCAAACAGGGTTCAGGGGACACACAAATTGAGATCCTGTGCAAGCCTGCTTATATACCATCAACAGGAATCAATCTCTGTCTTTTTCTTTTTTTTTTTTAATGTAAATTTGATGCTCGACATTTTTCATGTCTTCTTTACTTAATTATTATTAAATAGTTCCTCCGATTTTTATTTTTAATATAAGACTTATTTAAAAAGTTGATCTTAATTTTAAACATAAGACATAATTTTTATGTTTTTTTAATATAAGTTAGAAAAATATTAACAAATATAAAAAATATGTTATTCATTTAAGACTAAAATTAACTCCTACATATGTCATATATTAAGGACAAAAGAAAGTATAAAGTAGTATGTAAAACTTGTTAGAAACTTATGTCATTTTTTTTTTTGTCAACTCATGTACTTAATATTCCTATGAAAGATTGAACTTGTAGGAAAAATAAGGACAAAAAGAAGAGACTCATGTCAAGTTGGGTCAAAGTGAAGCTTACGCAAATACTCCCTCCGGTCCTAATTATAAGAGCTAGTTGACTTTTTTGGAGAGATTAAGGAAGCTAATTAAATTAGCTTAGAATATTTTTATTTTTATTTTTTCTTTCAAACTAAATAGTTTGATCAATAAACTAATATGTAATCTATGAAAACACAACATATGAAATGGTTAAGTAACTTATTTAGCTTCCTTAATTTTTCCAAAGAAAGTCAACTAGCTCTTATAATTAAGACCGGGAATAGTATTAGATTACTATAGCCTAAACTAAATAGGGTTGGCACAACAGTGCACTAGAATAAGGAAGATGATAGAAGAGAAAAGAGATTGCACGAAGGTTCAATGGTAGGGATGGATTATACCTGATGGAGACACATCCTATTTATAGAGGTATAGGATGATTGCTAATTAAGAAGTTACCTACACTCTTATTTGCCGTCCAAGTTAATGATAAGGAAATTAATGTCCTAATATATAATAACTTGTTTCTTTTTTGATCGAAATGACTTGTTTCTCAATTAGCAAAATCATAATCAATGATGAGTTCTTTTTTATTTGATAAGGTTATTTGTTTCCTAATCAAATAAGCAAACATAAATCTAAAGTTCAACAGAACACCACGTGTCTCAAAATGTTTCGAATATAATTGTCTTCAATAAAAGGATATGTATACTGAGGGTGGGAAAAGAAAAAAAAAAGACTTAAGAAATAAGGGTGGTTAATAGGAGATTTAAATACTAAAACAGTAAAATGTATAAAATGGAAATGAAGCATATATACTGGTATATATATTGGAGATTTGGTTGAATTCAACAGGGGCTGAGGACGTGGGAAGGGATGATTGGTGAAGATTGGCAACAGATTGATGTGAAATGCAGGGCCTCACACGTAACATTCTTTTTGCCGTATCAATTTTTGTGGGCTCAATGCTTTCTCCCATCCGGCCATCCCATCCTTTCTTCATATTAAATTAAATGCATCCTGAATTATGAAGAAGAAGAAGAAGAGCAGAGCGTAAAATATGGAATTTAAATTCTAAATTTTGATTTAAATATAAGATCCGATCCTTCCTTTTATAGGAAGGAGTGCATTACTGGTCAAAACGGCCATAATCAGAGTGTGAGTGTGACTCCAATGATTATATAGAGTCAAATTCCTCATTGCTTGATGCACCCTTTTACCATCTTCTTTCATCATCATAATGCCACAGCTTATCGGGGAAAATGGGAAATATATATATGAGTATGTGTTGGCAAGGCCAATTTGGTATAAACATTAAATAATTACAATAATTAAGTAGATTTCGTTTTCGAGGATTTAAACGGGCGTGGCCATTTGTCATTATATTTTGTGGACCCCACCACACCCACGGGGAGTGGAGTGGTGGTGTAGGATGTGGATGATTTAATGAATATAACTATCTGTTTGAATTAGCGTTAAAATCTACTTTTTTAACATGATTTACAGTATATGAAGTAAGTTTGTGAGAGATATTTTATCTCAATCCAGATTCTAAAACCTAAACCGAAAATCGGCGAATCAGTCGATAAACCAATCCAATCCAAACATCAACCCAATTCGGTATTAAAAAAATGATTTCTTTTTTAAATAGAATTTCATATTAATTACCTTGAAATTTTCAATTTCTCACTTGTTAAGTCTCGAGTCAGCTCCAGTTTAATTTCGATCTAACCTACTGACCTTTAACTCAGTATCACGGCTGGTTTGATGCCCAGTCCAGGTTTCAAAATCTTAATCTCAAATCCGTAAATATGTTTTTCCTAATGTTAACTCAAACAAACCCTTATATATATGATTTTGTTATATTTTCTAGGGCCACGCTAAATGAGCGCGCATGGGACACCAAAGCTATCAGCTGTCGTCATTGATAGAGTTTAGGGGGTGGCTTCTTGGTTTGTGGGGTCTGCCTGGTAATTATGGAATATTCGCGGCTAAATTCATTGCCTAACAAGTAACAACGTATCATGGGTTGGTTTCTCTCATCATCTTTTTCTCATTATTCTTTATAATCTCTAAATCACAATCATCCAATCAACACAGTACAACTTTCCCTTTTCTTTCATTTTCCCAAATCAATGTCCAAGATGTGGTCAATGAGAGACAATGAGAAGAAGGATAAAAAAATTTATCCCTTTCCTGCATCATGATGAGTGCGTGTAGCGTGCGAGGCTTCCCATGCACCCTGGTTCGACTTTTGAGCATTTACATTACAAAAAAGAGAAGCATTCCCCAATATTAGTCTGGGCCTCGTGGCCCACTCATCAATTGCCCCTCCAAGGGGGAAAAAAAAAATTAACGAAGTCAGAGTATAGATTTCAATGTGTGTGTGAGAGAGAGAGAGTTGGGGAGTGATATCATGGGGCATGAGGGTGAGGGAATCGTGGAATATGACAAGGTTGTTTAGATATGGAACCAATTATTTACATATTACCTTAACCTATCGCTAACAACCAGGCAGGGGGGCAGTGTCTGGTCTTCCTGTCTCCTCAAATTTCTCCCCTCTACCCTCTAATACTCTCTCTGGTCCAAATAATAAAACAAGTTAGACTTTTCTTTTTTAAAATTAAATAAGTTAATTAAATTAATTTAGAATATTTGTATTTGTATTTTTTCTTTAAACTAATTAGTTAACTAATAAAGTAATATAAAATTTAAGGATACTTAATATATGATAGGATTAAGTAATTTATTTAGTTTCCTTAATCTCTTCAAAAAAAAAAAGTCAACTCAGTTTTATAATTAGGATTTTAGGTAGTGATTGATAACTCGATAGCCTCTAGATTTGCAGTTTTTAGAAGTTTTGGGTCTTTTTTCTATAATTTTTTCTAAAATGATCTACATAAAAAATCAACAACAATGTGTGAAAAATTAATCCTTCAAGAAAATCAATAAAAATCACCATTACACCCCTTTTTAGACTCTTTTCATGTAATCACTCATTAATCCAAATTTATCATAAATAATGCATTTTTACTTCAATTAACATGATAAAATCCCCCATATTAATCATGAAATAACATATTAAAATATAGTATGATTTATTAGTTAAATTAGTTAATATAACATATATTTTCTAAAATATCTTTGTCATCTTGCCTTAATTCTCTTCTTTTATTTCCTCCTTAATTATTGTTGAACAACATTAATAGGGGTAAATTATGAACAAATTGACACATGAAAAAATATCTTATATCTAAAACCAAGATCAACTTATTAAATATGTCTTCCATTAAGGCTTGGCGGAGTATATCATTTCTTGCCTCCTCACGCTGCCAATACTCCACAGTGCATTCATATATCCAACAGCTTTCTCTTTTGATGATGAACCAAATACTACCTCCGGTCCCAATTATAGGAACACTTTTATAGTGTAATTTGCACTACAAAAATATCCTTATAATTAGAACCGGAGGGAGTAAATTTTATGTTTAAAACCATACGATGCACTAAGTTCTAGTAACAGTGAGAGCGAATTAGGAGACTACAACATCAACCTCACGAAACTTTCAGAGTTGTTGGATCAGGCTTCGGGTTTACAGACAACCATAACTGTTGTTCTTATCCTACCTTCAACATCAGATACCAATATCGTCAATAATATAATCATACATATATAGAAAGTGAGATTTTTCATAAATTTTAAAGGATAATAATAATCTCGTACTTATTTTTTTTTTTTTTGGAAAATTCGTTTCAGGGCCCTTATTAGGCAAAGAATTTCAGAAAAGGCCCAAACATTCTGGAAAAAGGCCCAGAGATTCTGACAATACCCAAAAAGGCCCCAAGATTCTAACGGGGGCTGATATAGTTGTTAATGGGGCTAATATAGTTGTTAACGAGGGGCTGATATAGTTGTTAACCGGGTTGATTTAGTTGTTAAAATTTTTTTGGGTTAAAGTACAATTTTACCAATGAACTATTGGTCCAGGAGCAGCCAATACAATAAACCTAAAATACCAACAAACTATTTAAAATGTTAAATTACCACAAAATCGTTACTTCCTCCTCAACGCCGTTTATCTCAACCATCCTTCAAACACTTGGAAAAATAGTGCTTCAAATTCTGTCTCCTTTGTCAATTAAGAATCCTCATTACAGAAAGTAACACACACATCTTCTATTGCCACCATTTCTTCGATCTCAGACAAAGATATGAGCTGCACAACAAAAATTTAGGAAAATCCGCCAAGAATGTCAGACTAAACTGAACTGACCGAAGAAACGTACCAACACAAGGAAAGCCTTTGAGGAGAAGGAGATTATGGAAACACGTGATAGGAGACAGAGATGAGCTGACGAGCAGGGCAATCGTCGAACGGCCAGGCGGAGACTGTGGAGCAGAGCTACGAGTGAAATACGAGACTGTGGGTGGCTTGCTGCAGAGTAGATGAGTAGTGAATCTGGATCTCATAGAGGTCAATTAATTCCCCCAATTTAAGGGAAGGTGCAATCTCGTCATACAATCACGGAGTTGATAGCAATCCGAGGAAGATGATTTACAGAAAGTGGTCCCTCCTCACTGGATCGGCGATTGTTGTCGGTGGCATAATTGGCACCGGAGCTCTGTCATCGGAGCCAGATTTATGTCTTCATGGTGGCCAAGCATCGAACCTGCTCCCAAGGATCCGATTCTCGGAGTCACTGAAGCTTTCCTTTCGGATCAGAGTCCAAACAAAGTCAATGTTGGAGTTGTGAGTTCTCCGTCGTTTTGCTCTTTCAGTTGCCGGTTGATTTTCTGGTCTGTCTTCACATAAATATTGCGAATAAGTGAACAACGGAACAAAATTATTATGAACCTTCTTTGTTACTCTCTTCATCACCTGCCTGATTTTTTCTTAGCTGGCATATCAGCCTCACTTATTCAACTAATTAACTAGTGATCTTTATTGTGCATTTGTTAGCAACAATCGGCTTGTTGTATTTAATTCTGTCCTTTCATCGAGGTGTGAGATTCTTAATTGCGAAGGATGAAATAGTTGAAATCAAAACGATAAACATTAGCTTTGCATTCCTGATTCATAGGAATCAAAGTTGTATTTCTTGTTTCAGTCTTTTTCTTATCTTTGTAAAATATTACTATTATTGATTCAATCGCAGAGGAATTTTGAAACTACTACGAAAAGCAGTCACTCCAATCTATATCCTTCGTTTTACGATCTCTCTGTATGCTGTTATGAATAATTCGTAGATTCTGAATGGAGTCTGGGCTATGAATTTTGTATCTGATGTTTTGCTTACTGAGATTTAAGATGAAAAACCCTTGCTTTCAGAAAAACAAGATAACTTAGTTTTTAATTTTCCATTTCCTCTCCAAAAAATTCCCCAATTTAAATCAGCAAACGGCGTTAGGAAGGGAGTAACGATTTTGTGATAATTTAACATTTTAAATAGTTTGTTGGTATTTTAGGTCCATATAATAGTTTATTGTGTTGGCTGCTCCTGAACCAATAGTTCATTGGTAAAATTGCACCTTGACCCAATTTTTTTTCTAACAATTAAATCAGCCCGGTTAACAACTATATCAACCCCCCACTAACAACTATATCAGCCCCATTAACAACTTTGTCAGAATTTTTGGGCCTTTCTGGGTATTTTTAGATTGTTTGGGCCTTTTCTGCAATTTTTTTGCTAATAGGGGCCTGAAACAAATTTTCCCTTATTTTTTTTCTAGAAACGGACAAAGTGGTTGGATCCAACTGTTCACGAATTCTTTTGAGAAGGTCTTCATGTTTCATACAGTATATGAAAGGAGGTTTAATTAACGTTGGAAGCTCTGTAGGGATCAAGAGGATAATCACTCCTGATCAATGGCTGCAGCTTTAAGAAAGTGCTCTTTTCATATGCAATGATTACTGTAACATGCAACGAAGGCCATTGAAAAAAAGATCACGTCTGATCAACGGCCCTGCAGCGTTTAAGAAGGATATTTACTATGCGACAACTCCCACATAAAACCCACATCTACAGGTGAAACCTCCTTTTAATTAAGATGACATGTATTTTCTAAAACACTCTAATTTTCTTCCTTAATTCCCCCTTCCCTATCCTCTTTGATTATTATTGAGAGGACAACAATAAGAGTAAATTAGAAAAAGATTAACAAATATAAAAAATATATCTTATATTTAGGACGTACATTTTTTTGGTATTTACCTCGGACCCATCAGCAAGTCATTAAGGGCTATAGAGCATGCTTGATATGAATCAAATGATGTAGAGAATTTGCACATTGCTACCACGAATAGAGTTCTCAAGATTTACACACAAGAAAGCAATAAAAATAAATGGTTTTACAGTATTCTTTAAACAAAGGAGACTACTCAATATTCATTTAGCTATGGCGTGTATCCAGTCCCTATCTGATGAGATTACAAGATTAAACAATGACCATCCAAATGAAACCATCACAAAAGTTGAGCTCTCAGCACCAAATTACACAGATGGGAAATATTTGTTTAGATTGAAAGGCAGTGAATAGAACTCCTCACTTCTTGTGTCACCCTTGAAAGACCTGAACTTGTCCCACCAATGCTTCCCTCTGTCTTTCCTGGCATCTCTCTTATGCAGAGTGTTGTCCAGGAAAAATGCCACGACACCCGCAACGAATGCTTTCGATTGGAATGGGACATTCACCATATCATTGAACTGCCCAGGAACACAAAAAATATCAGTGCAAGTGCAAAGTCCACAAAAAACTTGATAATAAACGCCTATAGAGCTGCATCTAAGTTATCCTTTCAAGAAAAACCCCAAGTTCTTGTATCATAGATATCCTTACCCATCTAGCACTTGTGTGGACAGGACCAAAACCACTAATCGCCGTGTACTCGTTGAAGTACTGTGGCACAGACAACCCCAAGAAGATAGAGAAGCCTAATATGAATTTTGTTCTAAAACTATTGAGGTTGCAGAACTGAAGAAAACTGAGGCCTCCCACACCTACACATGATGAATGAAAATGGATAGTTTGTGTTTAGCTATCAAAACAAATTTGGACCTTCAATAATTTTACGAGTCAATTTATAAATCAGACTCACCAACGTAACCAAAGAACAAGCAGTATAGTGCAGCAAAAATGGGCGGTGGAATTGAAGCAAAGACTGCTCCAAATTTCCCTAGACAACAAGATTCACAAGTTTTCAGGGAAGGAAAAGGAACTATGAAGGTGAACCAGCCATTTCTTTAATTCACACAAGTTGTTTAAATATTCATGCCGCTCTAACTCACCAAGAATTGAAAAGAAAATCATGAATCCAGCAGATATTTGCACAACTCTTCGACTTCCAACACGAGTCAAAGCCAGTAGACCTGCATTTTCACTAAACGGAAAGAAAGCAGATGGGGTCCATCAACAAATTGTGTTCCCTTTTCTAGCAGAGAATACAGAAAAGCTTGAAACTCTCTTACACAGATACAGAGGACCCATTGACAGTGCCAAACAATCCTGATAACAGTATGCTAACTCCCTGAAAACAAATATAAGAGGCACAATCAGATTATGTCCACAATAATTGAAGTCAAAAGCTCACAAAAACTATTTATAGCATGCTGCTACTTTTTTTTTGGGGTCAACTGCATTCTGCTACTTTAAATGGCAGATAAAAACAATAATTAGAATTATAGTTAGTTATTACTTCTGCTATCAGCATTGTTAATAAATTATAAGCACACAAAAGTTTATTTATAGATAATCTTTTTGGCCTAGATATTTTCTGATAGTTCAATGTTAGAGTAGTAATTGTAACCATCTTAGATTACCTGCCAACCAATACCCCGACTGAGAACAGATGGTGGTAATGGAGTTGCACTTGCATACCGATATACAGCAATAAAAGCTCCGCTGGACTGTTGGTAACACATAAAATTGTAAGTAGATAATTTAACTCTGGCAAAGCATAATCATTCAAGGAAGTGGCAAAGTAACAAGTCCAAATTACTGATTATCAGCCAATGTACAATAAAGGAAGCCAATTCCAAGCATGCCACTAAGCACATAGTGATTTGTTAACATTTATATCTACCTCCCCTTGATTGAATTAAAGGACACAATCTCCCAATTATTGCATTGAATTTAATAGATGAGAGGTGAGGCAATCAAGGAAACCCCCCACCCAAACAAAACCAAAATAATAATAATAATAATCTCTTTCATTAATCATGACACCAAGATAGTTTGCAATGACTCAATGCAAAATTTCCTTTTTCACATTCGCTGCTTCATGCAGCCAGTATATCCCATATATATTCAGGAAAACAACAGTTTTTGGGTGTGTATTTGTAGGTTCCTTGACACTAATGCCAAATGGCAAACTAAAGTTAAAACTCCCCTCAAAACTAAAGCCCAGCTTCAGCCTAAAGGGTTTTCCGGAAACTTACTCATGGTACCAACCTATTTATACGTGTGACATTTTAAAACAAAAGGACAAAATCATTGAATGATCACTTTCGCTAAAGAAGGTTGTTGTAGTATGCAATCTTAGGTGACCATCAGCAACGTACACTCCAAGACAAACAGAAAATGATTCTTGTATGGGAGAAAACCACTAAAGAAACAAAAATGAAATTCCTGTTGAAACTTAAAACTAAAAGGAATATATTACCTCTACAAGGGAAACAAAGGAGGCCATCATCATGGCAAAGGCTTCGCCAGCATCAAATGAAGGTGCTCCCCATTGAAAGGGGTATGGAACTCTTATCCTGAAAAGCCAAATTCAAAATACATTATTGCCCATACATTTCAACTCACAAAACTAAGGCCAGAAGGTAGTATGCTACTGATTTTGTGTTTAAAAAAAATTCAAAATCTCATAGAAATGAGCACACTCAACACATCCCCCTCGCTACCCTTTTCCTTTTTATAGGTAAGAGCTCCTTTAATTGACAAATCAGTTGCTATAGGGAAAAGAACACCATTCAGCATTACTTTTATAAGAAATTGCACAACTAACCAAGGAGCACCATCTATAAGTCCAGCACGATCAGTGCGGCAGGTAGCCTGTGTTTTTGGTGCAGCATGGTTGTAGGCGCCTCCAACAGTGAGTAGATGAGCATATATCCACACAATTGCAATTGTAAATAGAACAGAAAAGCGGTCAAAGATATGTTTTCCCGAACTGAGCACATGGGGAACGTACTGCACAACAACCATTAACCATTGACACAATTAATCTTACAGAAATCATCATGATAAATAAGCAGATAAAAACCAAGATATCAAAATCAGCCATGACTATAATGCTAAGAATTCATGACTATAATAAAAATTATGCTAGCAATTAAACATGTTTAATAACAGTGTATGACACAGTCAATAACTTCACCTGTGAAACAAACACTAGCAATATAAGTTCTGGCAAACCAATCTCCACACATTTAGCAACCTACACCCAAGGAATAAATCAATATCAACTGTTCTTATCAAATTAACTCGCATGAGAACATGTGATAGAGTAACATAAGGCTTACCCCAGGAAAACCTAACTCATAAAGCCCAAAACCAACAAGGGATACCAAAGGAACTGCAGAAAGTGGACTTAAGAACCTGAAGAAAGAATCGGAAGTGATATCACTTTATAAATTTACATCCAGACACAAGAATATTTACTTCTTTCATTATCCAGTTTATGGTTTTGATAGTCATCATAAATTTAATTGCATAATACTTAAAGATATCAGCACAATTTTTATTTCAAACACCAATCCAGATCATAATAATAACTACATTAAAAACAATAACGTGAAAGTGAAGTCCTTATATAACAACAGCGAAAGAAAACCATGAATCAGGTTTATATTTCAATTTTGATATTTTTACCCATATGTGAAGATTGAGAAATGAAAAAGCAAAAGCCATCAACTTACTACAAACAAATTCAGACCGACCTTGCAACATTACGCCAGAGGCCACTAAAGCCTAATACAATTTGAAGAGTTGAAGCAACGATAAGAGCCCCCTGGATTGCCCGCATTATCCTCTTGAATCTCTAAATATAGTTTTTAAAAAATAAAGATACAAAAAATAAAAGTGAATAGACAATTTTGATCAAATAAACATATAATATTCGAAGGCCTTAATTTGAACTGGAGCTAAAATTCATGCCCTTATTTCCAATGGATCTGAACACCAAAGGTTAATCTTCTGATGAAAGATAAAACCTAGGCTATAATTGATAGAGCAATTTTTATTACAAAACATATGGCAATTTGCTTATTGGTTGCATCTAATTATATTACCGCATTAAATGCTATAATAAGTATATCAACCATGCACCGTTTAACATAAGAAAATGGATTCTGATCCACAAGACCTCTATAGGATCTGAAACATCACTGAATCGACCAGCCAGTATAATTGAGATTGTGGTTGGAACATAGGTGTAAGACCCTCCAATTATGGCAGGCAGCCGAGTTCCAAACAGTGACTGCAGCAATGTGTTTATTCCAGCAACAAAAAGTAGTGTTTGGATAACTTCTGCCTTCTCTTCCTGCAAGAAAAAGTAGTGTTGATTTTCTTTCTTTTTCTCTTCCAAGTTTTGGCTGAATAAACATGATTTCAATCTCATGGCTGGAAATTTCATCAATATAATCCAAACTAGATCTAAAAATTGTTGCTTCTGTAAAATTTATTGGTTATTGCTTACATTGCCACCTCCCATCTGTGGAACAAGAGCAGAAGGAATGAGCACTGTTGTACCAAGCATCACGATATAATGTTGAAAACCAAGAATTATGGCCTCAGCTGCACCAGAATGTCCCCAATTTTTTGTCAAGTTTAACAAAGTAAAACAAAGGCAAATATTTAAAGCAAAATTTTGAAGATTCAACATTCAACAAGATAATGCAGACACGGGGGTAGAAGAGGTGTTCACAAATCATAAACTGTAAAATGATGACAGAATACGGCAAATGATTTTGCCAAAATTTTCAATAACTTGAAACTTTAAAGTCTAGGCAAAATTATTCAATTACCAGCTCTGAACGCATGGCTTCGGTGGTGTCACAAAATCTCCAAAAATTCAACAACTCAAATAATAGAATTCAAAAAAAAAAAAAATTGTTAAACTGAAAAATGTTTTTGAAACTTTTTATAGCAACGGTCAAATTAAATAACAATTGGATTCTCTGAAAGTTATCTAATCTAAATGGGTGACATTTTAAGCTTTGAGAAGCCCAGGAGGTTTTCCCAAGTTTGGAAGAATCTCTATTAATTTGAAACATGACTGGTGAATTAAATGGTCCTGAGATTTGGAAGTGAGAAGGTTCTTTTCCAATAAATTCATTTTATTTCCCCATACATGAGTTCCTTGCAGTGCTAGACATAAAACTATAACAGGCCTAAAATGGAGCTCCCCAACCCTTAAAAACAAGAATAACTTTGCTTTAAGGAAGGAGCGCATTAAAAATCTGGCAAAGGCGAGGAAAAGGAATTTATAGAAAGCAACTTTTGACAGGTAGACAGAAAGACAACCGTCCAAAAAAAAAAACAGAAAAAAACTTGCATAACAAAATATGCCTTGAATATACCATATGAATTGACAAGGATCAGGAAAAAGAAGCAAGGATTCATCTTCAAAATGGTAAGATTTTCAAATCTAAGATCAGAGAAACTCACGCCATGGAGGAGGACTCGTAATGCAGTAAGAAATTCCAGGCAGCTGATCCTTCGGTGGATGTGGCTGAGGCTCATCTGCTTTTGCCGCACCTCCTCCTCCTGCCATGATTTTTCTCTCCGACTAATAAATTAAAGAAACAACCACTGAATCTGAGAACCCTGTAGACCTCAAATCTGAGAGCAAATCTGATGCCGAATCTGAAAGATAAAAAAGAAATATTCACGAAGAAGAAGAGGACAGGAACAGTGAGCTACCTAAATGACTGCCAACTGAGCGAAGAAGAAAATGACAGAAATGGAACTACACTAGGGAGGAAAATGAAAGTGTAACCAGAGGGATTAGCTATGGTCAAGTGAAAGTAATACTAACAATAATTGCGGCAATTTAGGAAGAAAGAAGAGAAAAGGTACCTTTTAACAAAGTTTCAGAAGCAAAATCAAGTGGAGGACTATAAAGTCAAAAACGCAGGTGCCCCACACCACACCATAAAGAAATGCTGGGAGAAAGGAAAACGCAGGAGCTGTGAGTGTGTGAGGAGTAAAGCAGACTCCAAAGGTAGGAGAAAAGAAACGATGAGGGCGTAACAGGAAGAGAAGAAGAGCACTTTCTAGGAGCTCTTGGTGGTAGAAAGAGAGAGAGAGAGAGAGAAAGGAGATGTCCTTCACTCCTTATTTCTCAATCCTCATTTACTAAGCTAACAAACATTTTCACATTTATGTATGTGTGGTCTCAGCTTTATTGTGTATTCAGCCAACAAACCTTTTCTGCATTCATGTTTTTCCTGTTTTATTTTATATGTACGAGTAGGACTAGTAATTATTTATTTTTGACAAAAAAAAAAGTAATTATTTATTACTATTTTTCACTGTACTTAATTATTACTATTTATTGCCTCGTCCTTCATGGAAGACGCAGCCATGGGAGGAAGGGCACCGACGAGTTACGCGCGTAACAGAGAGAAACGGAGCGCGGCCGTGGGCCCATGGTAAATGGCAAATACGCTCCTCCTTTCGGTAAGACCATAAGCTAACGGGCAATTTTTTATAAAAATGTTTTAATATATTATCAACGAGTATGGAATCTAAGTGCCTCCTCTACCATTCTAATTTAAGATAAAAAAGATTTATTAGGATTTTATATAGCTATTAGTAGGATTTTACATGGCTAAATTAACTTTATGTTAATACTTAAAAGCATTTTTATTTTCAATATTATTCCATAAATATTAAAATAGAGTCATAACGTTCAATGTCAATTTTTGTTAATTAATGTTAGTTTTTTAAAAGGTTGGGACATGATTTCCAGAGCGACATTAAATACAAAAAAATTTCACATAAACAATTGCTTTTAAGTGGAAATTTCTGAAGCAAATTTACATCTTAAATTAGGACCCCTTTTTTTTTAAACCAACAGAGGACGTTTGGTATCATCTTAAATTCGTATCATAATTTCTGAAGTGAAACTTGAGACATCAGGGTAAAAGTTTTTCAGTCATTTAAAAAATGAAATGCATTATGCTTTTAAAGTTTAATATGACAATTTATTTTTCCCCGTCCTAAAAATTCGTGAGTACATATATATATATATATATGGTTTCCAAAAATTGCAAAACGCTACCAACCTCATCATACACCTGTTTGGAAGAGCTGTATACTTGAGCAGTTGTATCCTTTGGATTTACGACACATTATACATGTTTAAATTAGCATTTATAAAACATGTTCACCTAACGACACAAAACTCATCTCTCATCTTTATTTAGTAAACTGTAAATCATATAAGAAAAATAGTTTCTACCGTTAATTCAAACAGTCTCCATATGTATATTGGGCTTGTGACGGTGGCCCGAGACGGATTTTAGTAAAGACAATGAGGGGTCATATCACCCCAAAAAAAAAAAATTGTTTAGAATTTTTTTTAAAAAATTAATATAATGTAAAAATGTATTTTATCTTATATATTAAACTTGTTAAAATACCTTTATTATACATTTGACCCCCTGAATATTTTTTAAAAAATTAGTTAATAAGTAGACATTTAGCCCCAAATACTTATCCCAACCCAAGGTTCACCACCGACGGTGGCAATATGCATGGGAGCAGAAAGTGAAATAACAATGACTAGCAGGCTATATATAGGCTTTTTTCCTTATTTGCCACTTTTTAAATAAATAATTACCATTTTGCCACCATTTTCAAAGTATTTCCCCATCTGCCACATTTAGTCGACTAAACCGTGGTTTAGTCGACTAAAATTTGTGGTTCCCTTTTTTTTTTTTGGATGACCACTCATTTAGTCGGCTAACCCGATTGGGTTAGTCGACTAAATATCGACTGGAGGGTTTTTAAAAAAACCCGCGATATTTAGTCGACTAACCCGAGTGGGTTAGTCGACTAAATTTCGGCAGTAGGGTTTTTTAAAAACCTCCATTCGCGGCTGAAAAACCCTAATAGTGTAAAAATCTCCAAAAACCTCTCCCCTCTCTGTTTTTCGAATGAAATCGCTGCTGAATTTGTTAGTGGGTTGCCAAGGAAACTTCAATTTAGTGGCATTTGCGTCGTATCGGTATGTTTTCATCTACATTTTGTTATTTCCACGGTAGTTTTTGTTGAAATGCCAAATCATTTGCTTGTTCCCGTTTTGTGCTTGCTTTGGCTGGTTTATTGGCTGGTTTGTTGGGTTTTTGTGGTTGATTTGATGTTTCTATATGATAAGAGACAGAGTATGATGCAAATGTGGGTTTAAAAAACTCCCCTGTCGCCATTTAGTCGACTAAACCACCTGGTTTAGTCGACTAAATCAGTGAGTCAGACAACAGAAGCAACTCCCCGAGATTTAGTCGACTAAACCAGGTGGTTTAGTCCACTAAATGGGGCACAGTGGGATTAAATTGCCACTTTTTGTGGTTTTTTGTTAAGATTTGTTCTTTAAACTGTCTCAGACATTGTCTTCTAAAGATTATGTTGTGTTTTACTTGTAGGTCTTTATTGTCATCATGCGTCGTAAAAAAGGTCCTTCAAACACCGGCAATGAGAGTGGGAGACGGATTAAGCACCGAGCGACCCGCGGGGCATCATCCTCTAGGACACAACAGGCACGGGAGTCTGAACCTGTTGTTGACCTCCCTTTTGGTTATCTGTTTGACAATAATGTAGCAGAGCATACACGATTCGTGGCAAATTTTGCTACCAGACCGATTATCAAGCCGAAGTCATTAGACATGGCATTCTTTGCCAAGGAAGGATTTGATATAGTGTCCATTTTGGGGAATTCCCACTTGACAATGCTGACGGAGATGAGTTGTGCCTACTCAGAGGTTATGGTGAGAGCTTTCTACCATAACCTGAGCTAAATAAATAGCGATTTGATCTCTCGCGTCTGTGGGATTGACATAGTGGTGACGACTCCCATCTGGACGACTATACTGGGGTTTGATTTTGATGAAGACGATAGATACCTTTATGATGGGGAAATCAATGTAGCCATTGAGGGATTTAACCGAGACGCGGCTGTGCAGGAGGCAAGGAGGCCAGGAGTTCATAGAGCTATAGTTAGTGTGGGCCAGCTGACTGTTAGTTCACGTATCCTCTTCTACGTGATGACCCACATATTGTTCCCTCGTCAATACAATCATTCGAGGATGGCAAAGGGTGACATCCCTGTTATGTAGGCTGTTCGTCATGCCACTCTGGTGAATTAGAGGCACTACATTTGCTGCCTGATGTATAAGGCCAAACAAAAGAGCAGAGCTCCACTCCCATATGCGTACCTGGTTCAAAGGATATTGGAGCATTTTCGTGTTCCTATGCAGACTGAGCAGATGGTGAGCCAGAAGACGTGGAATTCGAGGTTTGGACAGCGGCTACTAGAGCAGTGCAAGATTGCCAATGTGGCCAATGGTGTGTGGCAATACACTGGTGTCGATGAGGATGCACCTGATGCTGATGTTGGCCCGGATCCACCTATTGTTCCTCCTGAGGTCCATGAGGATGTACCTGAGGTTCATATGGAGGACTTTGTTGAGCCGGACGGTGGATTCTCCCTTCGTGATCTCATGCAAGACATCAATGCTAGCAGGGAACAGATGTCCCGGATAGAAGCCAATCAGAAGAGGAGGTGGCAGATAGAGGATGCAAGGTGGAAGACTGTGGATGAAAGGTGGAAGACAGAGGATGAAAGGTGGGCGTGGACGTAGGGTCGGATGAAGGGGATAGAGGATATGATTGCTAAGTTTCGGATTGGACGCCCAGTGTCGGAAGATGAGGAAGACGAGGATTCCGAGACACATGAAGATGCAAATTAGATGTAGAGATTTTATGTTTCATGTTTGCACTTTGAATTTAGTTGTTTTATTGTTTGTCCGCTGAAACTTAGTGAATTTAATCTGGAACTAGTACTTTTTTTTGTAATGAATGTTGATGCTAATGGTTTATGCTTTAAGTTTTATGTATGTTGAATTTAGTTGTTTTATTGGTTGATCTGGAACTGGTAATTTAGAGTTTATTGTTGAGTTTATTGTTTGATTTGGAACTGGTAATTTAGAGTTTATTGTTGATAGTACTTTTTATTGTTTGATCTTTTTGTAATTTGATCTGGAGTTGTGCCACTGGAACTGGTTTAGTCGACTAAAAGGGTTCTAGAGGCAAGTGAGTGTGCCTCTGGAACCCATTTAGTCGACTAAACCAATTCCAGAAGCAGGGGAAAGTGGCTCTGGAAGTGGTTTAGTCGACTAATTTGAAGTATGGGCTTACAGTATTTGAAGGCTTCTATGGTTTGGTGAAATGTTCAAAAAACCCTGCGAAAGATGCGTTTGTCGCTATAAAAATGACGTTCATCGAAACATTCATCAGTATCAAGCCTGAAAACAGAGCCCACATTACATTGCGTCATGTATGTCAGTCAATTGGGTAAGAATGCATATGATTCCTCCCAATCACCAAATAACTTCACAATCGCCTTCATTTTTGCCTTCCAAGCCTTCTTGTATGTTATATTATATCCATACAGACGCTTTATCCTCTTTTGTATCAGCACTGGTTTTAAAGCTGGATCTTCTCTTAACATACCTGGTGAAAACAAAGCAAGTTCTAAATGATCTTCTCTTAATGACTAAAAAAAAAATAAAGATAACCTACTGATAATGGCTACACATATAACATCTGAATCAAGTTGCTTATGATCTCGGGTAAGACTCTGGTTCAGGCAGGTGTGATCGTTACCCCACTTACGGACCACCCAACTATTTCCATTATGTTGGACAATTGCCCTCATATTCCAAAGACAACCGTTAGCATGATTTTGACACCTCATCAACAACCTACGCTCATCGCTTTTATAAACTTTGGTTGTATGATGAGTCTTCATGCAATGCAACTTCACGGCATGCTGTAGTTCAGACTTAGAAGGAAACTGTTGATCCAAATATAATGGATCACCTAACTGCCAACCATCTTGCTTGTCATCATCACCATACAACGTGTCCATATCATCGTCAATGAGCGCCCAATTAATTTAGGAATAGTACGGGCTTTCATTCCAAAATGGGTCACTCTCAGGCCCTGCATCAGCAAATATGATTTTTGCCTCAAAAACAATATATACATATTACAAATACAACTACCCAACTAAAGTTTACTAACTTACCACTACTAACTGGGTCAACACGAAGCGGTGGCATTGTTACGATCCTCTAGTTTATTGGGTCCGTGTGAGCATCAAAATCACCCTCTACATCAGTATCTGAGGTGTCACCTAGTGTAATAAACCTCTCAAAATCGTCCTCGTCATCGCTGTGCATATTCTCATCTTCCTCATCTTCAACTTTATCTATCAATGTTACCTGACTTAAGACTTGTGGAGGTGCAGATACACCGACAGGTCTATCTTCTTGACCATAATACTGTGCAGATCTTGTATGCATTGGTATAGACGATGATTCACCAGATTCAAGCTCAACATATATCTCAATAAAATTTTGTAATTTCCGATTAGCAAATGCATCTATGACACACTCTATGTCTTCATCATCACATATATCGTTACTAATGTAGTATACACTTTACTTACCCACTACAGTCTCCACTTTGGCAATTACCCGATAAATGCATTGGCTGCCATGTAGCCCCAATTTTTGGTGAATTCTTTCTTTCAACTCGTTGTACGTAGTTCCCCATTTGATTTTCATCATTTTCGTTTTTCCTTCAAATTGAACACCTTCAGGACCTTCAAAATGCCTCCCACTATGGTAGATTACAATAACTAGCGTGTTTGAACTTGAACTCATCCTTCAAACATCAATTTGTCAGCTGCACAAGGGAGCGTTTCAACTAACAAACAAAAAAGAAAAGCCGAACAAAATGAAACTACAACGATTACACAACAATAATACCTTGAACAAGGTGGAATGAGATTAAATTTTGATGGGTCGCACTAAAACTGAGAATATACAGAGCATTGGGGGTGGGGAAGGGTTGCTATAAGATAAGACCTCCATTATGACGCAAATGGGGTTTTTAAAAACCCTCCAGCCGACATTTAGTCGACTAACCCAAATAAGTGGTCATCCAAAAAAAAACAAGGAACCACGACTTTTAGTCGACTAAATCACGGTTTAGTCGACTAAATCACGGTTTAGTCGACTAAATGTGGCAGATGGGGAAATATTTTGAAAAGGGTGGTAAAATGGTAATTATTTATTTAAAAAGTGGCAAATAGGGGAAAAAAAAAGTCCTATATGTATATACATGTTTTTAATTTTTCTTGATATTTCATGCGTGTTACTCTTTTAGCCTTACAAAATTTTTGTAGTTTTAATCCGGCCCTCCTCGTATCTAAAATGACGGATAAATGAAGGGGGGCACATGATAATATGAATATGAAGGAGTTGGTGGGTGTACTGTTGACATTAGAGAGAGGGGTCACGTGGGAGCAGGAACATAGAAACATGCAATGTAGCAAAAACATACAAAAACCAAGTAACAAATTCCAAGATGCATTGGGTCAAACAGTGACGACATGGCACGTTTCAGATCCATGGATTTCACAAATTTTTAATAAACTGGAGTATAATTATTTATATATGAATAAATATTACACGTTCTTGTGATGAATTTTGAAAAAAAAACTATTTAGATTATATATACTCATAATTTGAGTAACATCAATGGTTAGTTAAATGGAGTAATTAAGTTAGTTAATGGAAATACATTGAAGCAAAGATGTGTAAGTAACACAAGCGTGCAATGTGGATGCAGATAGAATAGAATGAAAGGAAGCCAGCGACCAGAACAGAACGGTGACACTGACTTGAGGAACTTGATGGGGCCCATTGGGTCGGAGTGGCCGAGTAGGGCCACTGGGGCAATCGCCGCTCGTGACCACCACTCACAAACAAGCTAACATGGTCGTGTTCTTTTTTTTTTTTTTTTTGGTCAACAGAGTAATCAGCCTTTCTATTTTACACCCGCTCGAAGTAAACATGAAACTTTTGGGGATTTTCTTTTTTAAAATAAGAAACAATTATCCTTAAAAATTTATGTGTGAGATAATAAATGTTAGGGCCAAGTTGTATCAGCATTTATCATTCTGATCTTATTTATAAGTTTTTATGAGTTAAATTTTTAACGTTGCCCTTATTTATAATTAGGTATTTTTTAACTGTTTCTTCTCTCTTTATCTTCATAAGTACAATTAATATAGGTAAAATTTTCACAATCTCATTTATTACATGAAACTAGACTTATGAATAGGACCAAATTTTTTGTCAAAATGGACTTATAAATAGAACCAAAGTGGTATATATTTTTTGAACTCAACCAATTTTTTGAAACATTTTTTTTAATGCATCTAACATCCTAAAATATTTTTTCGGATGCATCTAATTAATTATATCATAAACTATTTTTTTTATATATATCAAACACTCTAAAATATCTTTTCAAATGTAACCAATAGGTTAAATTATCTAAATAATTAAATGCAAAATTACATTAAAAAAAATTACGGTGATGGAAGCATTAAAAAAATATTTTAAAGTAATGATACATCACAAAATATTTTAAAGTATTAAATACACCTAAAAAATACTTCGAAGTGTTAAATAAACATTAACTCTAAAGTTATCATCTTTTTAGACTTTACACTATCGCGTGCACCATGGCTTTCCTATAAAAATTACATTACCTTCAGTACTTAATGGAAAAATCACAAAAGAAACATGATTGAATTATAAATACTTTTTTTAATTAAAAGGGCACAAGGCTATCCCTCCCACCTACAAAGAATCTCACATACCATCAGGCGATAAGACCACTAACATTTTAATTATAAATATAACTATTCTTGTTGAAAGTATATAGTATGAAAGTTTTTTCATATTCAGATGCACAATATTAAAAGTATAAATAATTTAAACAATTTTTAAATATATACAAGTTAGTTCTATAATTATTATGTTTAGAAATAGAGTACATATTTTATATTAGGGTTAAGCAGTAAATTTGTCCCGGAAGTTTTCGCTTTGGAGCAATGTTACTCTAAAATTTTTTATTATTTCGATATTGTTTTGAAAATTTCAAAACGTAGCAATGTTATCCATTTTCGTTAAAAAGTTAATGATCAATGTCAATTTTTTAACAATTAATGTTAGTTTTTTAATGAAGTAGGACAACTTTACTACATTTTGAAACTTCTATAGCGATATTAAGACAAGAAAAACTTTCAAGACAACATTACTTCTGAGCCTATACTTATGAGACGGATTTAGTACTTAACTTTTTATATTGAGGATGATTAAATGTTCTTGCTGCATGTTAAAATCTTTTTATAATGATCATCCAGTTGTGCTCCTTCTGCTTAAATAACGACGACGAAATTAATTATACATTGCAGTTTGCCATCTGATTTGGATTTGACGCGCAGAACATTAATCTTATAATTAGGACCAAAATCAACTCTCAAATGTTATCCTATAATTAGGACCGGAGGGAGTAATAGCATTCAAATCATGTAATAATCGAAGTAACGATTATGATTTATGAACATATTCTATACGTGTACTGCTTTTAAAAGCCTATTTTAATTTTTTTGGGGGAAATCTTATTTTAATTATTCACTCGTTTTAATTATTCTCTTAATTAACAAAGGGTTAAGGTGCGTCCAGCATAATGAAGTATTAGCTCAGGAGCGTCCAGCACAATTAACTATTAAGTGGACCGCCCAGCACAACAAATTTTTAAAAAGGAGCGTCCAACACAATAAACTTTTAAAAAGGAGCGCCCAGCACAACGCCGTTAGTAAAGAGTTAACGCCGTTAGCAAAAAGTTAACATTCGTTATCTAAGGAGTGCTCAGCACAACAAACTATTATTCCAAGAGCGCCCAGCACAAAATTCTAAATTTTACTAAATTATATAATTTTTTTCTCAATTGTTATTATTCAAAACTTCTTTTATAAATATATATGGACAAAAATTACTCATTCTTCAAATTTCTCAAAATTATAATTTGCTAAAATAAACAACTTTTTTGATTAAGAATATAATTATATGATTTAAATAAAACTCAAGGTGTTTTACAGTTTATTATATATATTAAACAAAAAAAATATATGATTTATTTTTATTTTAGAAGAAATTTATGTGAGTTAAAAAATTCATTTAATGTTAATAAAATTTAAAAAATATACACCAACTATTTAACAACTGTTTAAACTATTTGTCAATATTAAGATGTACGACATTATATAGGTGTGGAGAAGGCTAACAATATAACATAGCCTTATTGAATACGGAATATGGGATAAGTCCCACAAGAAAAGTGTATACTTTTTTTTATTCATTCAAACTTTCCTTCACGCATTCGCCGACACAAACAAATTGAAAGAGTAATCCTATAGCATAAAGTAGAATCGATAAAGGATTAAGGGGTAATTTTGACTTCAAAATTTTTTAGGAGATAATTTTATCCTGAATGTGTAAAAAAATATCAATTCTACCATGATGATTTTTCCAATTAATTTTTTAGATTTTTTAAATTTTAGTAACATTAAATGAATTTTTCAACTCACATAAATTTCTTCTAAAATGAAAATAAATTATTATTTTTTGTTTAACATATATAATAAACTATAAAACACCTTGAGTTTTATTTAAATCATATAATTATATTTTTAATCAAAACTTTTGTTTATTTTAGCAAATTATAATTTTGAGAAAATTAAAGATGTTTTATAAAAATAAAGATATAGAAGAAGTATAAAATAGAAGACAAGAGCAAGAGAGATTCAAGAGAGAGAGATTCTCATTCAGTTTGTTCGGTCTACATTTGTGAGGGGGTACGGGGCTATTTATAATGGTTGGAGAGAGAGGTGTAGCTTCTACCCACTCACTACCATGAATGTAGTGGGGAACTACCCACTCCCCACCATAACAGTAGTGGGAACATTAATGCCCATAATGGGTCATCCACTAATATATTCATAACACTCCCCCTTGGATGTCCATTATGAATGTGCCTCATTAAAAACTTTAACTAGGAAAAACCCAGTGGGATAAAAACCTAGCCAAAGAAAAGAGTACATCATCCACTAATACACTTTCTAATGCTGCCTCATTAAAAACCTTTCCAGGAAAACCCAGTGGGACAAAATCTAGATAAGGAAAAAAGAGTACAGCGTGTATTGACTCCCCCTTTTGACAACATCAGTTGAGATCTTTAAGTCTTCGAAGGCCGATTCCATTGACAAGCTTTTCAAAGGTTGCTTCTGGAAGTGATTTGGTAAATAAATCTGCTAAATTTTCACTTGAACTGATTTGCTGGATATTTATTTCACCATCCTTTAGAAAATCACGAGTGAAGAAGAATTTTGGTGAAATATGCTTCGTTCTATCACCTTTGATATAATCTTCTTTAAGTTGAGTAATACATGCAGTATTATCTTCATGTAGAACTGTTGGGACCAATTTACCTGAAGATAAATGACAAGTTGTTCGTATGTTATGTATTACTGATCTCAACCATGCACATTCTCGACTTGCTTCATGCATTGCTAGAATTTCTGCATGGTTAGATGATGTGGCTGATATAGTTTGTTTCATAGATCGCGCATGAAATAGCTGTACCTCCACATGTAAACAAATAGCCTGTTTGTGATTTACCATCGTGAGGATCAGACAAAAATCCAGCATCTGCATAACCAACCAGTTCATGCTTTGATACATTTGAGTAATATAACCCCATGTCCATAGTGCCTCTGAGGTAACGAAGAATGTGTTTTATTCCATTCCAATGCCTTCATGTTGGTGAAGAACTATATCTTGCTAATAAATTAACAGCAAATGATATATCAGGCCGTGTGTGATTGGCAAGATACATTAATGCTCCAATAGCACTGAGGTATGGTACTTCTAGACCAAGTAGTTCTTCTTTACCTTTGTCATTAATTACTCTAGGTCGAAATGGATCTTTATCCACTTGTAAAGACCTTACAATCATTGGAGTACATAATGGATGTGACTTATCCATATAAAATCGCTCCAGGACCTTCTTTGTATAAGTTTCTTGATATACAAAGATCTCATCCTTTAGGTACTCGATCTGTAGTCCAAGACAAAATTTTGTTCTACCCAAGTCTTTCATTTCAAATTCCTTCTTCAAACAATTAATTGCCTTTTGAAGCTCTTCAGGAGTTCCAATGATGTTAATATCATCAACATAAACAGCAATTATAGCAAATTTGTTTCTAGATCTTTTAATAAAAATGCATAGGCATATTGGGTCATTTTTGTACCCTTCTTTCAACAAATATTCTTTAAGACAATTATACCACATGCGCCCTGATTGCTTCAAGCCATACAGAGACTTATTTAACTTAATTGAGTATTGTTCTCGAGAATTTGAATTAGATGCTTCTGGCAACTTGAGTTCTTCAGGGACTTTCATATAAATATCGTTGTCAAGTGAGCCATACAAATAGGCAGTCACAACGTCCATTAAACGCAAATCAAGTCCTTCATTTACTGTCAAGCTAATCAAATAACGAAAAGTAGTTGCATTCACTACTGGTGAATACGTTTCTTCAAAATCAATGCCAGGTCTTTGTATAAAGCTTTGGGCTACAAGACATGCCTTATATCTTGTAATTTCACCCTTTTCATTTCTTTTTCTTACAAAGACTCATTTGTATCCAACTAGCTTTACATCTTCAGGTGTATGGACTACAGGTCCAAATACTTTTCGTTTTTCTAATGATTTCAATTCTGCATTAATAGCATCTTTCCATAAAGGTCAATCCTTTCGTTGTTGCACCCGCTAATGGATTTTGGCTCTTGATCCTCATTATCATTCATTACATCATATGCTATATGATAAGCAAAGATGTTGTCAACGTTGACTTCATTTCGATCCCATCGGATACCATTCATAACATAGTTTATTGAGATTTCATTGTTTTCACATATTTCAGGTACCTGTGTCTCTTCTGGGACTCTAACATTCTCTTCTGGAGACATCTCTACTAGAGATAGTAACTCTTCAGAAGATGGCTCTTCTAGAGCTACTAACTTTTCTCGATTACCCTCAACTTGACCATCTATATTTTTAGCTCCTTTTCTCATTCGAGGATTTTTATCTTTGGAACCGATGGGTCTGCCACGCTTCAGGCGTGCTTTAGATTCATTTATAATATATTGTCCTTCAGGGACATCAATTCGAATAGGAGCATTGGCAGCTGGGACATGTGACTTTGTCACTTTCTTTGGGTCAGTAAATGCTTCTGGCATTCGATTAGCTAAATTCTGTAAATGAATTATCTTTTGAACTTCTTGTTCACATTGCTTTGTACGAGGATCAAAATGAGCCAATGATAATTCATTCCAGCTAATCTCTTTACCCAACTGCTTATTTTCTCCCCCTAATGTTGGGAAAACTGATTCATCAAAATGACAATCGGCAAATCGTGCCGTAAATAAATCTCCTGTAGATGGTTCTAAATATTGTATAATTGAAGGAGATTCATACCCAACATATATTCCCCTTCTTCTTTGTGGACCCATTTTAGTACATTGAGGTGGTGCTATTGGCACATATACTGCACACCCAAAAATTCTTATATGGGAAATATTAGGTTCTTGACCAAAAACCATCTGTAAGGGGGAAACCTTTAAGTAACTAGTTGGCCTGATACGAATTAACGTTGCTGCATGCAAAATGGCATGACCCCAAGCAGAAATTGGGAGATTAGATCTCATAAGTAAAGGTCTTGCAATGAGTTGCAATCGTTTAATTAATGATTCTGCTAGTCCATTTTGCGTATGAACATGAGCTACAGGATGTTCAACATCAATTCCAAGGGACATACAATATTCATTAAAAGCTTGTGAAGTAAATTCACCAGCATTATCAAGACATATTTTCTTGATAGGATAATCAAGGTGATGTGCTCTTAATCTAATCAATTGAGCAAGTAATCTCGCGAATGCCAGGTTACAAGAAGATAATAAGCAAACATGCGACCATTTGGTTGATGCATCAATCAAAACCATATAGTATCTAAATGGTCCGCATGGTGGATGTATTAGCCCACAAATATCTCCCTGTATTCGTTCTAGAAATGTGAGGGACTCACTTTCCACTTTGCTTGGTGAGGGCCAAATAATTAACTTTCCCTTGGAACATGCAGCACATGAGAAATCATGGGATTGTGGTATTTGTTTACACTTCAGGGTATGTCTAGATGAATTCTCAATTATTTGTCGCATCATGGTTGACCCTGGATGGCCTAACCGGTCATGCCAAACATTAAATTCATTAGTAAACTTCTGGTTTACATTGGCGAACTTCTGGTCTGTATTGGTAAACTTCTGGTTTACAATAGCATGTGTTTCAATTGTGCTTATAAATGTATAATACAAACCAGAAGAAAAGGCAGGAAAACTTTCTAATATGCATTTTCTACCAGAAACTATATTTGTGATAGCAAGACATTCCTGATTCCTTTTAGTTGTTGTTTCTATATGGTATCCATTTCTGCGGATATCTTTGAAACTCAATAAGTTTCTCTTAGATTTGGTAGAATAAAATGCATTACCAATACATAATTTTGTTCCTCCAGGTAACAAAATATTAGCTCTTCAGGAGCCTTCAATCAAATTTATATTACCAGATATAGTTTGAACATTGGCTTCTTGCATTACCAAGGAAGAAAAATATTTATCACTTTTTAGTATGGTGTGGGTTGTTGCGCTATCAACGAGACACAAATCTTCAGGATTGATAAGATTCATTCTTTGTTAGAGCTCTCGTGCTGATAACGTGTTATAAAAATAAAGATATAGAAGAAGTACAAAATAGAAGACAAGAGCAAGAGAGATTCAAGAGAGAGAGATTCTCATTCAGTTTGTTCGGTCTACATTTGTGAGGGGGTAAGGGGCTATTTATAATGGTTGGAGAGAAAGGCGTAGCTTCTACCCACTCACTACCATGAATGTAGTGGGTGACTACCCACTCCCCACCATAACAGTAGTGGGGACATTAATGCCCATAATGGGTCATCCACTAATATATTCATAACAAGATGGGTAATTTTTGTCTATAAATATTTATAAAAGTAGTTTTGAATAATGACAATTGAGAAAAAAAATTTAATTTAGTAAAATTTAGAATTTTGTGCTGGACGCTCTCGGGATAATAGTTTGTTGTGCTGGACGCTCCTTAGATAACGGACATTAACTTTTTGCTAACGGCGTTGTGTTTGGCGCTCCTTTTTAAGAGTTTATTGTGCTGGACGGTCCACTTAATAGTTAATTGTGCTGGACGCTCCTGAGTCAATAGTTCATTGTGCTGGATGCACCTTAACCCATTAGCAAACACCCATTTTCTGTGCTTCAAAATAAGTGTCATTTTTCAATAACAAAAATTATTATTTCCATATTTAAAGAAGATATTAAATGCTTTGGTTTCTATTTTATCTCTTATTTTGTATTAGATACCCGAACGGCAGGACCTATACCTATTTTTTATTTCCTTTTATTAGTGGTCAAATAGGATTTATTTTAAAGAGCACTAGGAACATTTTCAGAAAGTGCATTAGACATTTCACAAAAACAAAAATTATTTAATGATTTTCTTGATTCATGTGAAATAAAATGTTTTTGTTCCATTTTTTATTAAAAAATCAGAAGAAATAACTTTTATGCATGCATTCCAAAATTTTAAAATCGGATACACTGTGTTCCATTAATTGTATGATATGTATAGTAGGTGCTTCCATTTAGTGGGCAAGGGGTAGTAATGAATTGTTTAATAAAAAGGTCCAAAGTTAGCATAAATTTATTAATTCGGTTAATTGAATTTTATGAAAAGGACATGGAGCAATACATTAATTAAAAATTGCAGCTTGTTTAATTTGTCGGGTTCAAATGTGATTTAGACAACTCAGGTTGTTAGCATAAAGACAAATGAGGATGGGCGAGCAACTTAAGCCGAAAGTTCGCGGGCATCGCATTTGAGTTTGAGTGATGTGTCGTGTCGTATCTCAATTAATGATTATTTAGAGATGTATTCACGCACGCAAAACAAAAACAAAAACAAAAAATAGTGATAGGAGATTTACTAAAATATTCTAATCTCCCTCACGTTTCATTTTAATTATATGAATTTTCTCTATTTCAAAAAAAAAAGTCTAAATTGTTAACTTCGTGAAGGATTTTAATATTTTAATTAAATTTTATATTAAAATAAATTTTATTTACTAATTTACCTTACATCATTACTAATTTCTTAATTTTGGCTTAAATTATTCAACTAATTTAAGATTTTCATCTTAATTTTTTTTTCTTTATTTCTGTAATGGAGACTTCATTAATTTAATTAATGCAAATATGAATAAAAATGTGATTAATTATTTTAATAGATGTATATTTAAATAAACATGTTTATAAGTGATTAAGAAAAAAGTATTTGAAAAATTAAAATTAAGATAAGTTATATAATGTCTCAGATTTACATTATTAATAACATATATTGATCCAATCATTTTGTTGTAGCTAATAAAACAAAAGAAATATATGTTAGTTATTTAAAAGAATACAAAATAAATGAATTTCGATAAATATGAAAAAATTAAATTAAATTTTAATATAATTGAAATTAATAAATTTTATAATGTATTGCAAATTTTGAACATATATATTAGAATGATTTTTGTTAGCATAAAATTATTTTAGGAAAATATAAATGATCATTCATTTGTTGAAAGAGAAGTATTTTGATCAAATGAAATGTTTAATAGTTAAATTTAACAGCCAACTAACGGTTGGATAGATAGAAATGGAATCTCATATATATAAAGGAGGTTTCTTTAGTATGAATTTTAATTTTAAGAGAAGTCAATATGCGTTTCTAAAATAGATAAAAGGTTTGTCTTATTTTAGTAAAACAAAAGGGTAGTCAATATATTTTACTTTAGAAGATTATACTAAGAATATAAACGGCTATACAAGTATTATTTAATTATCATTGGTATACGTTAAGCATCCTTTTAGCTAATTCTATTTGGATTCTGTTTGATTACACGTGCATGAGTATAATAACACCGCCATGATACACAAACATTACGCCCTAATACATATTTGATTAACTAATCATACGCTATAGGAGTTTAGCCAAAAAAATTATAGACTAAACTTTTATAATTCATATCTTATAACTTAATTGTTTGAAAAATTAACTTGCTAACACTACAAAAAAAAAAACTTTTAACATCCGTTTTTAGGTATTTTCCATATGGCTTTACAAGAAACGTATATATAATCGACATAGTAAAACCTAAGAAGAATATTTGTTAAAAAAGAGACCTCGTAAGAGATTTATACCATCTCTTTTTAAAACGGATTTGGTGGGGGTTTTTTTTTTTTGGAAAAAAAAATCCCTCACAATCCAAAAAAAAACCTCTCACAGCCATCGTCTATGCTTATAGACTCATAGTCACAAACCTATTCCCTGTCACCACCATCAATCATTCATCAGCCATACACGCTTGAGAGTGGGAGTGAGGCTGAAAAGTGGATCGACTGATCAATCAAGCCAGAAAAGGAAGGGGAAAAGAAGTTGAAAAAACAAGAATTACAAGACGCACTACTAACCTGACGAAATCCTCTTGGTGAGAGGAACACCGAGCTCTGTCTCCATACAAGCCTGAATCTGATCGTCGAAGCCGTACAATCTCGGATACCTTTGAATACACCTATCCTCCATTTTCTCCAGAGCCACCGCCAAAGGATAGCTAATGGCAAATCCGCCGCCACCATAAGCCATATTGTAAGATAAAAATATGTTCTGCAACTGACTCTCCGAACTCCCAATATAATAGAACTGATTGTGATCGTACTTTCGAAGAACCTTTACCAAATTCTCCATCACTAACACCGTGTCGTCATCCCCCATCACGAACCACCTCACGCCCTCTGTATTCCCTAACCTAATCGTGTTGAAAACGATACACGAGATTCGAATCGCATATTTGTGCCCCTTAGTTTTTGTATGAAAACCTAGCTGTGCCTTCAAAAATCTTCAATGTCGGAAGCAGATTTTTGTCTTTAGAGTCGATTTATACTTTCTGATCAAGCCAAACGATGCCTCGCATTTGCTTAGGTCTCCACCATAGCTTGATGTACTCTTTCCTCTGCTTCCATAGCTTCACCAAAGCTCTGATTCCAAAGATGATGTGCGGAATGTTGGTTTCATCAAAAGAGGGTTTAGGGATCTCTTTAATGGCGTAATCAATTGAATGTGCTAGCTGGCTAATCAAAGGCAGTAGGTTTTGCTGCTCACGACCGTAAGAATGAGTAACGAATCGAAGGGAATAGAGGGGGTTCTGATTCCAAGCACATATTTACGTGTTTTTTAGTTGCTTATATTCTAATTAGATGCATGAGTATATTTTTTTTTGATTATTTTTTAATTTTTTTATGTATTGTATTTATTTAAATTTAAGTTATATATTATTTTCTGATATTTTTTTTTGCACTCAATATATCAAATTAATTAATTTCCAATTTTGTATTTGTCTGTAACACTAATATTATAGAAATTAATTCATTTGAGATACTGGGTGCAAAAAAAATCTCAGAAAGTAGTATATAATTTAAATCTACATGAATACAATATATAAAAAAATTTAAAAACAAAAAAAAAATGTACTCATACCTCTAATTAGAAGTATGATCACCTAAGAAGCACATAATTATGTGCATCTAATGTGCATTCGAATAGAAGAGGTTTCAACCAAAAAAAAGGGAATAGAAGAGGTAAGAGATGAGTTTGGATTCTCTCGGTGTCTCTTCTCTCTTTTTCTTCTCAATATCTGATCTCCACTCTCAGATTTTTTAAAAAAAAAGATGGTCCAGATTTAATATTTTATAAAACTAGTATTTTGAACCTGAATAAATAAACTTAAACTATTAAATTATAATCTCCACAATTTATACTTGTAATACAAACAAAATTAATAAAAAAATTAATTTACAAAACACTATTATAATTGTTTTAGAAAATATTAAATCTGAACAGTCTATTTTTGCATCCAAGGGTGGAAATGAGATTTTGAGAAGAAAAGGAGAGAAGAGATTCTGATAAAATCTGCTCCTAGTAAGAGACAACTTACATTGAAGTCAAGTTGTTTTTACTTTTTTGGGAAAATGATATTCTCTCCAATTCTAATTATAAGCCCTAATTGATCTTATTGGAGAAATTAAGAAAGCTAATTAAATTACTTTAGAGTATTTGTATTTGTATTTTTTTCTTCAAACTAATTAGTTCGACTAATAAACTAATATAGAATTTAAAGACACACAACATATGAAATGATTAAGTAAATTATTTAGTTTCCTTAATTTTTTCAATAACAAAAAAGTTAATTAGGTCTTATAATTAAAACCAAAGGTAGTATTGATTAAGAATCAACCTAAATCGATATGCATACATAAGCACATAAACATATGCATGCTTGTATGCATGTTATCATCCTTTTGTCATAAAATGTATTATATCTCTTGTTCCTCGGTGTTGGAATATAAAGGCGTGCATATGCATCAATGGAAGAAATGTGTTTCAGAAACTAGAGAACCATAAAGAAATCGAGAACTTCGTGGAGGAAGAAAAAAGGTCAGATAAAGCAGGCAAAGGGAGGTGTTAGTTCAGTCGCAGTGCCTAGCCAAGCAGCCATATTATCTGGACCATCCAGATTTAATAATTTTTACTACTTCCGGTCTTAATTATAAGAGCTAGTTGATCTTCTTTGGAGAGATTAAAGAAGCTAGATAAATTACTTAATAATTTCATTTGTTGTGTATCTTTAGATTGTATATTAGTTTATTAGTCAAACTAATTAGTTCGAAGAATAAAAATAAAAATAATAATACTCAAAAGTAATTTAATTAGCTTCCTTAATCTCTTCAAAAAAGTCAATTAGCTCTTATAATTAGACACGGAGGGAGTACTTTTTTCTTTAAAAAAATGTTTTAATGGTAGAGAATCTAAAATAAATTAAAAATGATCTTTTAACTAACCGTTTTTCCAAAAAAAAAAGTTTTCTTTTTTAAATTATTTTTAATATTTGAAAAATAAAAAAGAAGAAGTAATGGTTCCTAGTCACCATCACTACTGATGTCTTCGTCCTCCTGCCCTTCTCCATCGCTTGCAATGGCGGAGCCAGGAATTGTAACGAGGGGGGTGAAAAATAATAGACCTCATCCTTCCAAAAAAATTTTATATTTATCAATGTTTTCTTACTTTACCCTATTGATGATCCCTCAACCACTATCAAGGAGACGAGGGAATTGAATAAGGGAATTAAGGAAGATGACAAGGATATTTTAGAAAATACATATCATATTAACTAATTTAATCTACTCAAATTAGATAAACATGTCTTATATTAAAGATTAAAAGTATTATGTAAACAGGACAAATAACTCGTTATTATCCATCTCTACAACAACCTGTGATATCTGTAGCTCATCAATAATTTTCAAAGCTCTCATTACTGCAAAAACTCCTGACATAAAAGCATATTTCCCATTTATCTTCTCACCAAAACCCCACATAAAACTCTTCAAGGTAATTACATTATTCAGGGGCATTTTATTTAAGCTCTCTTCAAAGATTCATGACAGTTTTTTTTGGGGGGGGGGGCCGGGGGCCACCCCTAGCCCCCTCCCTCCGCCCCTGCTCGCTTGACACATCATCGATGTTTGAGGAATGAGATAAAGAGTTTGACTGGAAGTGATTATATACAACATGATTGTGATAAAGGATGAGATCCAGTTTTCTGTTCAGACTGTGGATCTGTCTGGCGTGATGCCTTGAGCAGTCAAAGCAGGCCAACGTCTGCAAAAGAGCCTCCATTTTAGGAGGTGGTGGTGGTGGTGGTGGTGGTGGTGGGGGTGGGGGTGGAGGCACTGGTGGAAGAGGAGGTGCGAATGGAAAAAAATTCTATAGCGTTTGATAATGATAAGGAAGATAATGACGAGGTTATGAACAAATACTTTTTAAAAAGGTGTTAAGAACAAAAAGGATAGATACTCCACTTTAAAGTATTTCGCTTACGAGAATTGGTACTTGATGTTAGACTGAATGAAGTTTTAAAAATGTGCTTTTTAGATTTGTTTTCTACATGACGATTGTTTAGTAGGAGGAGGAAGGCACATGAAAAAAAACTCTCCGGCGTCTGACAATGATGAGTGAGAGAATGACGAAATTATGAAAATGTGTGTGTGTGTGTGTGTTTTTTTTTTTTTTATAAAAGTACTATGAACAAAAGGAATAAGTATTTCTCTTTGATGCTTTTAAATTAGGAGAACTAATACTTGATGTCATACCAAACGTGGTTTTGAAAACGTGCTTTTTAGATTTGTTCTTTTTATAACGATTGTTTATTATGAAATATCATTTTTGTCGTTCATCTTTATAGTTAATATATATAACTATTATGTTTGTGTTTTCGCTGATGGAAAGTTGGAAGACGAATCGTTTGTAAATGTTACATAATGGTTTTTTCAAAGGAACCTTCACTTTTGTTACTAAAATAAATAATGATCATTAACTACAATCGTTATTTGTGTTTTCGCAAATTTCGTCTCACAATAAATGATGGTACACATTATCAACAAGTACTTTTAAGCGTTATATATCCTTGTGTGACTTTCATCTTGACGTACATGATTTTATTAGTTGTATCCATTATGTATTAAGCATTATAAATGCACAAATTTGTATGAGTGTCTCTCTAAGGGCAAAATGGTCTAGATTTTAAACAAGTTATAATTACTAATCTTTTAAATGAAATCAAACTTGAGGATCAAGAGCTATGATTTGAAACTTGATGAACTAAAACAAAATGGAGGCAAGATTGAGGAATGAAAGATTATAGGGTAAATGATTTCTTTAGTCATTGGAGATAAGTTTATTTCTAGTGATCCAAAAATTACATCGTTTTGGATTAATGAAGGGTGTTTCTGTAATTTTTTTTATTTTTAATCATATCAATTTTACCAAAACACCCTTCATTAATTAGCCTAAAATTACTAACACACCCTTCATTAATTCAAAACGACGTAGTTTTGAGGTCACTGGAGATAACTCTATCTCTAATGACGGTAAATAATTTTCCCAATATTATATTGACCATTTTTTTTAATCCCAAAAAAGTATTACAATCTTGTCATGATTTATAGCTGATTGTTAAATAAAATTAATGTGTGAGTATTCCCTTCAAATACTACTCCATATTAAATATAATTATGAACAATCATGCCTCTTTT
This sequence comes from Acacia crassicarpa, assembly GCA_034222035.1. Taxonomy (NCBI): domain Eukaryota; kingdom Viridiplantae; phylum Streptophyta; class Magnoliopsida; order Fabales; family Fabaceae; genus Acacia; species Acacia crassicarpa. The sequence continues at coordinate 1,858,324 of JAWXYG010000008.1, forward strand.
CAATGCATAAAAAATTATTACTATGAACCAAACACACCTACTCCTTAATCCATATAATTAATTAATCAATTACAATTTTCTTACATAATTTTTCCCCTGAATCCATATAGCTTTTTTTTTTTTTGGAAAAATATTAATAAATTTCCTTAAGAAAAATATCATAACATTTTAAGCCTCCTGACTTTTTCTTTCAGACTTTATGACTGGGTTTTTCATCGCCATTCGTGTGGATTTTTGTGATGTGGAAAGGAGGAGGGAAGGGATAGTTCGCTCTATGCTCACAGCACGGCTCCGTGACAGAGCATATGAAAAATCCGATATCAAGCAAAATAACTGGTGACCCATATCAAGCAAAATATCAACTGTGTGACCCACTCGCGAGATCTTTCCAGTACCAGTAGAAAAACCAACTAACCTCAACTTGTAACTCGCGTGATCCGGTGGAGTGGGAAGTGTTTGGCTTGAGGAATGAAACAGTGAGTAGTGTTTGATAACGGTGGAGTGTGCAGTGTCATGGGCAGTCAGTGAGGAAGACGACATGACGGAAAACGCTGGGAGAGAAGAAAAGCTCTGATACTATGAAAGAATTCAGATGCAGAGAGAATGAGCAAAGTGAAACTGCTTTGAATCAGATATAGAATCGAAGTGAAATCTGAGATGAGGAAGAAATCAAGAAGAAGCGAAGGAAGGGAACAAGAGAGCAGAGTTGGGAAAAGTGAAACTGGAGAAAACAAATGTGATTTAATTAAGGGGGAAAGCCAGCTCTTAAGGCTGGTCCTAATGCCATCGCTACGAGGCGCTTGGCTATTTACATGGGTTTTAGGTTTTAGCTAAAGTTTACCTTAGATTATACCACAAGCACCATTCCGTAATTATTAGTAAGACGCAGATAATAAAACTGATAATAAATAGGGTGAGAGAGGAATCTCTCAATCTAACAAATCCTTTCTCACACCAGCACTCCTTGTAGTGTGATGGTATTGGGATGTGTATTCCCCTTAGGTCCTTAGTTCGAATCCCCCTCCCCTCGCCTTGTAATAAACACAAAAAAAAGAACTAATCAAAACGAAATAATTAATTTAGAGACTCATTAATAGGTAATTAAGTATATTATAATATGCTCACAAGCTTTTAATTTTTTTTATGTAGAATTAATTTTTATTTTTTGAAAAGATATAATTATTTTAGAGTCTTTGTCTGATGAGCACTTAAACACAACTTACCAAATTTTTCTAAAATAAATAAATAATTATTTTAGAGAATCTGGGTACAAAGCATAAGTTAAATAGTGCTTGCATTAAATTAAACGTACAGACATTGAAATAATGTAATGATATCATGAAGACTAAAATATCAAAAGTTAAAAAAAAAAAGGGTTAAGGAGTAAAATCGCCAACGAACTATTAGATTAGGAGCATCTGACACAATAAAGTTTTAAGGGTACCAAGAATACCAAAAAACAATTGAAATTGTAAAAAAATCACAATATCGTTAGTTGCTACAGTAACTTCGTTTATGATTTTTTTTTCACTTCTTTTTTTTTTTTTGATCAATGTCGATGGATAGGTGTAGAAAGGCGGAGTAGCGCCCAATCCATCCATTCATCTAGTCTTCCTTTCTCTTCGATCCACCATTTAAACGAAGTCGCCTTCCTCATCTGGTAGCTTACTTTCATTTTCTTTCTTTCTTTTTTTTTTTTCCGATGAAATTCTATGTTTCATTTTCATATTTGCCTTTACGATTTTTTTTTGGTTGAGTTAATTGATCGGATAATTTGGGGTCGACTGCTGGTGAGTTTGTTTTGAATGTCTTGTTGCTCTTAGCCTGCTTGGGGTTTCTTCTGCTTCCATCACCCCTTCAGAACTCCACGATTGATTTGGAATGGAAGTCTACGATGGAACAGAGTTTTGCTCGCATGGACGAGGAAGTACAGAACTGGAGCCAGAGCAACCAGAGCTCCACTTGCAGGTGCGAGCTTCAGACACCTCACTGTGACGCCGTCGGATCTACTGCGGTTGTTGCCGTTATTGCACCAAACAAGATCATCGTCTCCAACTATGGCGACTCCCAAGCCGTTCTCTGCCGAAACAGCATCGCCGTCCCTCTTTCGTCCGATCTCACAAGGTGGGTTTCAATTTCTCCGAGAAACAAGTGGAAATAGAAGTTAGGTTAATCATTGGATTCTTCTTCGATATCCAAGGTGGGTTTCGTCCTGGCACGCGCAAATCTTTAGGTTTAATTGTTCCTTGTTTTCGTGCATCAAGCTTTCTTAAAATCGCACGGGCTGACTTTGCTGATTTCCATTTTTGCAGCCTGACTGACCTAAAGAGTTGCTTCTAGTTCAAGCTGCAGAAGGACGGGTCATTAATTGGGATGGTCCTAGGGTTCTCGGAGTTTTGGCGATGTCTGTCCAGAGCCATAGGGTTCTTAGAGTTTGATCAAAAAGAAGAAGAAGAAGAAGAGAGAGAGAGAGAGAGAGAGAGAGAGAGGTCACAAACGGAGTTACTGTAGCAACTAACGGGTATTGTGAATTTTTTACAATTTTAATTGTTTATTGGTATTATTGGTACCCTCAAAACTTTATTGTGCCAGATGCTCCTAACTTAATAGTTCGTTGGCGATTTTGTTCCTCAACCCAAAAAAAAAAAATGTAATGCATATCAGCTAGTCTTAGCTAGGTCCTAGGCTTCACGTGGTACTAGGAGATGAATTAAATTGCTTCCCCCTTTCCAATGCGTTCAGAGACTTTAATTTTGAATTATACATGAATTTTCATATAATACAATATTATGAATAAAAATAGAACTATATATATTATTTTTGATATAATAAAATATTTCGTATAAAAAATTTATATAAATTTACCGTTTCATTCTATTTTTTATCTTAACAAAAATTAAATGAATTTTTTTACCAAAAAGAAAAAGAAAAAGATATATATGTTTTAATTCCATTTTTATTTTTCATTTACTACATATGCTTCGATTTCTTCATAAATCGGAATTTATTTTGAGTAATGGTATGTTCAAAGCCTGGAGGAATAAAGGTCAAAAAACAGGAAAGGAATAGACATTTGAGAGAGAAACGGAGGTGAAGGGAGCCTGACACGTAGGTGAAGGGAGAGATGAAAGGAGAGAAATTTGTGATTGAGAGAGAAGAGTTTTTTTTAGGAGTGATGGAGATGAGAGAGAAGGAGATGATATTTATTTTAGGTATAAGGAGCAATTTTATACATGAGAATTTCCTCTAGGAGCGCCCAGTACCACGTGCTTTTTTCTGGATCAAAAATATATATGTGATTACGTTTTGGGAGCGCTCAGCACCACGGCTGTTAGTCAGCTGTCAGTTGACCGTTAACGCTGACGTAGACAATGACGTGGCGCTGATGTGGACTGACACACTGATTTGGCGCTGACATGGAAAAAAATTTAAAAATTAGAAAAAAATTCAAAAATTAAGAAAAAATCGAAAAATTATTAAAAAAATCAAATAATTTGAAAAAAATTCAAATAATTCAAATAATTACGAAAAAAAATTCAAAAAATTACGAAAAAAATTCAAAAAATTAAGAAAAAAATTAAAAATTGTAAGAAAAAAATAAAAAAATAATTTGAATTTAATTAAAAAATTAAAATAATCATTAAAAAATTCAAAAAATTAGATAAAAAAATAAGGAAAAAATTCAAAAAATTAGGAGAAAAATTCAAAAAATTAGGGGAAAAATTCAAAAAATTAGAAAAATAATTAAAATAATTAGCAATAAATTCAAAATAATAGAAAATAATTAGAAATAAATTCAAAAAATTAGGAAAAAAATAAAAATAATTATAAAAAAAATTAAATACCCCCTAGTGAGCCCCATCATCGGCCACCCTACCGTCAGCCACCGCCGGCCGGCAGCGGCGGTCGGTTGCCGAGGGCCGCCACTCAGCAGAGGCAGTCGGTTATTTTCAGAAATAAGAAAAGAATGGATTTTTAGTCTTTTACGGAATTCAATTTTCATATGAATATTTTTACTCTTCATTTATTTTATGTAGATAATTATTTTTTTGAAAAAAATGTATAGTTAAATAGGTTAAAAATTAAAAAATTGTTAAATTTTGTGATAGAATTAATAAAGTTTAAAATTTTGCGGTCGGTCCCCACCACCAGCAACCGACTGCCGTCGTCGACTAGCGGTGGCTGACAATAGGGTGGCCGGTGGTTGGGCCCACTAGCGGGGGTATTGAATTTTTTTAATAATTATTTTAATTTTTTCCTAATTTTTTGAATTTATTTCTATTATTTTAATTTTTTTTCTAATTTCTTAAACTTTTTTTTCTAATTTTTTGAATTTTTTTTCCTTATTTTTGAATTTTTTTATAATTTTTTGAATTTTTTAAATAATTATTTTATTATTTTCCTAATTTTTTGAATTAAATTTAAATAATGTTTTGAATTTTTTCTAATTATTTGAATTTTTTTCCTAATTATTTCTTTATTTTTTGAATTTTTTCGTAATTATTTAAATTTTCTTTCCTAATTTATTTGATTTTTTTCGAATTATTTGAATTTTTCTATAATTTTTCGAAATTTTTTCTTATTTTTTCCCTATTTTTTTTAAAATTTTTCCGCGTCAACTTCCACGTCATCGCCACGTCAACACCATGTCAACGTGTTAGTCCATATCAGTGCCACGTTATCGTCCACGTCAGCGCTAACGGTCAATTGACGGTTGACTGATGGCCGTGGTGGTGGTGCTGAGCGCTCCCAAAACGTAACCACATGTGTATTTTTCGGTTAAAAAAAACACGTGGTGCTGGGTGCTATTAAAAAAAAAACACATGATAAAATTACTCCTAAACCCTTTATTTTAAGAGAGAAGGGTGTTTTGTGATGTGAGTAGGTAGCAGCTAGCTAACCAGCTATCTGTAAGTGGTTCAGCTTTTGGAAGCTTTCACCTCACTGGCTCACCCCCTCCCCCAATGTTTATAATAAATTCGGTCATTTTAACTGAGGGAGAGAAATAACTTAATGTATGCCTCTACCCTGCAAAAGACCATCATTTTCTAGAATCCACATGCCATGTTTAGGATTACATGCTTAATTATATGCTTATACCTCTAATTAAAGATATAAGTATATTTTTTAAAATTTTTTTATATATTGTATTTATTTAGATTAAAACTATATGTTGCTTTCTGAGATATTTCTGAGATCCAGTATCTCAAATTAATTAATTTCTAATTCTGCATTTGTTTGTAACACCAGTATTATGGAAATCAATTAATTTGAGATACTGGGTGCAAAAAATATCTCAGAAAGTAGCATATAGTTTAAATCTAAATAAATACAATATATAAAAAATTAAAAAAAATTTGCTTACATCTCTAATTAGAGGTATAAGCATATAATGGGCATGTAATTCTATGCATGACATGTGAACACCATTTTCTACTAGTCGTAGTGGTGATATCATTTTGAGTTTGACTTGGAGGGGGAAAAAAAACTGACCCCTATTTTTTTTTTTAAATATCAACAAGGAAATTTAATTAAAACAGAGAGTTAAGAGAACAATGTCCCATAAAGCTTTCACCTCAATGTTTTGCCTTCTCGCATCACAAAACATTTCTAAACATTTTGCCTCTCTGTACAACATTTTGCCTTTGACATTTTAGAACATCAAAGGTTACATAATGTTACATAATGGTTTTTTCAAAGGAACCTTCACTTTTGTTACTAAAATAAATAATGATCATTAATTACAATTGTTATTTGTGTTTTCGCAAATTTCGTCTCACAATAAATGATGGTACACATTATCAACAATTACTTTTAAGCGTTATATATCCTTGTGTGACTTTCATCTTGACATACATGATTTTATTAGTTGTATCCATTATGTATTAAGCATTATAAATGCACAAATTTGTATGAGTGTCTCTCTTAGGGCAAAATGGTCTAGATTTTAAACAAGTTATAATTACTAATCTTTTAAACGAAATCAAACTTGAGGGATCAAGAGCTATGATTTGAAACTTGATGAACTAAAACAAAATGGAGGCAAGATTGAGGAATGAAAGATTATAGGGTAAATGATTTCTTTAGTCATTAGGGATAAGTTTATTTATAGTGATCCAAAAATTACGTCGTTTTGGATTAATGAAGGGTGTTTCTGTAATTTTGTTTATTTTTTAATCATATCAATTTTACTAAAACACTCTTCATTAATTAGCCTAAAATTACTAACACACCCTTCATTAATTCAAAAGGACGTAGTTTTGAGGTCACTGGAGATAACTCTATCTCTAATGACCGGAAATAATTTTCCCAAGATTATATTGACCATTTTTTTAATCCCAAAAAAGTATTACAATCTTGTCATGATTTATAGCTGATTGTTAAATAAAATTAATGTGTAAGTATTCCCTTCAAATACTACTCCATATTAAATATAATTATGAAGAATCATGCCTCTTTTCAATGCATAAAAATTTATTACTATGAACCAAACACACCTACTCCTTAATCCATATAATTAAATAATCAATTACAATTTTCTTACATAATTTTTCCCCTGAATCCATATAGCGTTTTTTTTTTTGGAAAAAATATTAATAAATTTCCTTAAGAAAAATATCATAACATTTTAAGCCTCCTGACTTTTTCTTTCAGACTTTATGACTGGGTTTTTCATCGCCATTCGTGTGGATTTTTGTGATGTGGAAAGGGGGAGGGAATCATTTAGTCCCTTTCAAAAAAATCACCCATGAAAGTGAGTAACAAGACTAATCAGAGAACAAAAAAAATGAATATGCATTTTCTATATGAAGCTATCACGTCTCGTGTGAAAAAGGCAATAAAAAATGAAACTATTGACAAAAAGGTTTTAATGTGGTTCTAGGCCTATAAAGTATTGATATTGAATTGTATGGGATTTTTATACAGATTTGGGTTTTCTCATAATTCTTTATTTCTTTTTTTTTTTTAGAATCTCATATCAACCCTTAAATTTAAAAAAATATAGATGGTTCAGATTTTATATTTTATAAATCTATTATTTTCAACATAATTTTTTAGCCAAATATTATTTTAAACATAAATAAATAATTTTATTTATTTATTACCTTTCCATAATAGAAGTCCTTTGCACAAAGATAAATATATACATTGTATACAAATGAATAATAGTTGCAACCATTTAAAAGGATATCTATTTTTATACAATCAAATTCGAAATTAAGTAAAAATCTCCTTTGCATAAATTATTCCCTAGAGATAATTAAATATAAATAAAAAAATTAGGATTTTTTATATACAAACAAATTCTAAATTAAGAAAAAATATCCTTTGCAAAATTTATTCCCTGGAGATCATTAATAAAAAATAAAAAATTAGTATTTTTATATATTAAAAAAATTCTAAATTAACTAAAAATAACGTTTGCAAAATTTATTCCCTAGTGATCATTAATAAATAATTAAAAATAGGATTTTTTATACACAAACAAATTCTAATTTTAGTTAGGATAAATATAAGAAATTTGTTGGAGGTATGAGAAAAAAATCGGAGGACTTAAACTATACACATGATGTACGTGTTGGAAGAAGCTTATTTAATTTTAATAAGCTATTTGAAATAATGACTTATAAAAAAGCTAAACAAAATTTTGTTTTCCCAACAAAATCTTCACGTTTAGCTTAATTTCTCTCAACAACTCAAATATGAAACTTAACTATATTTTAAAAATTTTAAATTAAATTAGCCACCAACGTTGTTTGATTGAATTATTTGAATGGGCGAAGATAATTTTTCAAATTATTCATTTTATGATGGAGTATACTTCATCTGACTTTTAATATAAAATCTATTTATAAATTTTAATTAGATGTAGAAAATGAGTTAATATAACATGTGTTTTCTAAAATATCATTGTAAATGGGGAATATCAATGAAGATACATTAAAAAAATATTTAAAATATATAAAAATATATGTTATATTTAAAATAATTATAAACTCATAGAATATGTCATATATATATAAATTAATTAAAGAACATGAGCGAGTAGATACAATAATATATATTCTCTCAATCTCCCGCTTCTCTGAATCCTTGCAGGTTTTCTGTTGAGATTTCACCAATCATCATGTGCATGTGTCTAAAGTATTTCAGATTATCCTTGGTAATTTAATTAAAAGGCGACACAACTATTTAAAAAAAAATCATTAAAGATAATATATTTAAGTACACACGTTTCAAGGCTCTCTTAAATATCCTGTGATTCTGTCGCTGCATAATCCCCTACCAATATATATTATTTCATTTCCCTCTCATATATGATGTATATCCAAACAGACAGAAAAACTAAAAAGATAAAAGGTTAAAATTTCCATGTGCAAGCGAACCCCCACTAACAGCCTCAATCATACATGTGGACGCGCATATACACTTCTCATGTTACTTTTTTTATTTATGATTCCGCCCCTTGTTTTTCCACCCTCCTAACATTCTGCCCCAGAACTTTGTAAAATTACACTCCAAACTCCCAATCCCATTACAAGACAGTATATATGCGCCATGCATTTCAAGCCCTTCTTAATGACTCTCCATCTTACTTTTAAGACATAAGACAGAAGGCGTGGAACTACCTTACTTTGGGCAAGGGCCAGGGTGGTATGGGCTTTCGAGACTTGGTTATTATGAACGAAGCCTTATTGGCTAAGACTGCATGGTGGCTTCTAACTCATCCTGATGACTTATGGGTTAAAGTAATGAAAAGTGTGTATTTCCTGAGAGGAGAGTTTCTTGATGCGGTTAAAGGCCGCAAAGCTTCATGGTGTTGGTCTAGTATGCTGGAAGGTCGAGAATTCCTACGAAAGGATCTCCAATGGGATGTTGGCTCTGGGCGGGCAATTAGGATTTGGGGTGATAACTGGGTCCCCGGTGTTTCATTTCCTGAAAAGCCACAAAACAGCGAGAATTTCTTTGTTGAGCATGGAAGAGTTAGTGATCTAATTGTTGAAGGCACTTGGGATCTCAGCCCCATTGAGTCTTTTATTTCGGAAGAAGTTAAGGAAGCTATCTATACTATTCCCATCCATAATAATGGTTTAGATGACAAGCTGTTTTGGACTAATTCAAAGAATGGGGCATATACGGTCAAAGCCGGTTACCACACTGTCAAGTCAAAAGATCAGATTTATCAAGCTGGACCCTCTTGTATTATTCCTGATTCTTGTTGGAAATCTATTTGGAGGATTAAAGTCACCCCCCTGTGTGCAACAATTCTTGTGGCGCATTCTCACTAAGTCGGTGGCTATCAATGCTACCCTTTGTTCCAGGAAACAGGCTAGCGTGGGTCTTTGTCCTATTTGTGAGGAATTTGAGGAGAATATAGAGCATCTATTCTTTCGGTGTCAGTGGACCCGTAGTGTTTGGTTCGGTTGCAGCTTGGGTGTTCGAATTGATTGCTCTTGTGTGACAAATTTTAATGCTTGGTGGTTGATGGTTTCTGGTATGTCTTCTCTTAAGCCCCATGACATTTCCTTACTTTGTTGGGTACTTTGGTATATCTAGAAACAAAGGAATGAGAAAGTTTTTAGTCATGTCAACCCTAACCCATTTATTGTCATTGATCTTGCTAGTAAGAGTAATGTTGAATTTTGGGACCATGGTGATAAAATGAGATCAGGGTTGGTGGGTTCGGGTAGTCCAATTGCCCCTTGTGATCGCTGGTCCCCACCTGGTTCTGGTTACTATAAATTTAACACTGATGGTGCTAATGTATATGGTAGTAGCTATGCAGCAAGAGAGAATATGATTGCTGTTTTGAAGTATCATCTCCACAGATCAGCTAATACTATGAAGCAAAAAGATGATAAGAAGCGATCAGATAGAGATTTTGAGGTTGCTTAGTGGGTGTTTTTAAAGTTGCAACCTATTGCCAGATTTTTGCAGCAACGAGAAGCAATCAGAAGCCTCATTTCTTTGGTCCTTATAAGGTGCTGGAAATGATAGGACTAGTGGCCTACAAACTGGAATTGCCTCCAAAAACTAGGATTCACTATATTTTCCATGTCTTTTTGTTGAAATTATGCCTAGACCCAAGTGTAAAGCAGAGACATCCACCAATCGATTGGTTGGCAGTCCCAAATTCCCTATATCCTCAACAAATACTATCTCAGCATGTTGGTAAGAAGAAGCGAGGGATAATTACAAAAGTTTTGGTGCAATGGCAAGAATATCCAGAGGAAGAAGCTATATAGGTTCCCTTATTCAATCTAAAACATCAATTTCCATAATTTCCATTGCCAAACCCTTGAGGACAACGGTTATTTCAGAGGCACTGACATAGAATCTGTAATTGTGTACTTAGGGACCTACTTGCAAGCTTTCTCTAGGAACTTAAGTGGGAAATATATAATTAGTAGGATGTTTAGTTAATTATCCTAGTAACCATTAGATTAGGACTTGAGGGAGGCTATTATACTATAAATAGTCTAGTTCTCCCATTTGTACAATCATGTATGTTACTACATTGCAATATACATAATTTTGAGAGTCTTAGGGGCTCTCTTCTCCATTTATTCTTCTACTCTCTTCTTGTGTTTCTCTTCTTCGTCTATTCTTCAATCCAATAATCAATTAACATAACACTATCTCTCTAGCTTGGCTTTATAACATATCAATTAGCTTAATTATAATATATCCGTCACAACCTATGGTTGTGTCTCTTTTCCGAGTAGCTTAGTTTTATTTACTGTTCCATTCTCTATCTCTTTTCTTTTTTATATTACTTCATTCTATGAAGCCACTACGTTGCTGTGAATTCTTGATTTGGTTATCATATTAAATTGTTCACCCAAGTGAGAACGTGTTGAGTAAATTGCAGTCTGAGTGTCTAGTTTGTTGATTCTACAAGTTTAATATTGTCTTTCTCTCTTTTTGACTTTACTTTCTACCGAGTTAGATTTTAGTGAATTCGAATAGCATGTTTAATGTTGTTGTTATGATTTTACTTAAAAAGAAAACGATTTGGCATACTGGTGGAGTTATTTAGGCCACTTATGTATTGCGTTCATCTGACTTTATCTTATTCTTTCAGATCAATTATCTGCATTACTGTTTGTAGATAAAAACTGAAATAGATTCTTTGCAATACCAAGACATGGGGAAGAACAAGCGAAGGAGAGGATGCAAACCCAAAAGTCCCACAACGAGTGTTTTTGGAATAGGCTCTGTTGTTCAGGTGGTTTGTTTAAAATCACCACCTGATTTTGCATTGCCGTGGAAGAGGAAAAAGCAGGAGAGCTTTATCAGTAGTGGGTTCGTTATCAAAGGGAAGAGGGTGCTCACCTGTGCCCATTCAGTGCACCACTACACCCAAGTAACGGTCAAGAAACGTAGTTCCGATCCCGGATACTCGGCCACTGTGCTGGCCATTGGGACCGAGTGTGATGTTGGTACATATTACACTTTTCTCTGTTGATATATAAATCTAACTAATTTCTTATACATTACTCAGATGAATAAGATTGCAAGACAAACATAGTGAGAATGTCAAGTATTTCATAGAGATTTAGGAGGGAACCAAACATGAACCTATCATAAAAGAGGCCTCTAATTATAATTATTATAAAAATCGGAATCAAAACTTTTAATGTTGTACTTGCAGCCATGCTTACTGTTGAAGATGAAGACTTCTGGCACGGATTGTCACCTGAAGAGTTCGGAGATTTTCCTGCACTGCAAGATGCAATTGATGTTGTTGGTTATCCTCAAGCTAGTGACACTATATCAGTGACTAGTGCTGTTGTATCTGGCATTGGGATTATACCTTATGTCCATGGTTCTGCTAAACTTCTAGGATTACAGGTTAGGCTGAAAAGATTGACTTCTCCCTTTTGAAGCATGGTCTTTCTTCTGCTTCAAATGTCTCTCTTTCTTCTGTGCTTTTCTCCCACACTTAAACATCTTCCCCACCTGCAACAATAATATTATATCCTCCTCTCTCTCTCATTCTTCCCCAGCCCTCACCCACCACTCGTTGCCTCCGTCCTCCACCGCCCTACTGCCTCATTGCCGTCTTCTCCACCGCGCCCACCACCAGCCGCAACACAGCCACCGCCTACCAACCTTCGTCACGGCCTTCACTTTTCCCTTATTCTATTCTGCTTCAGCCATGACCCTCCCTCCACTCCCAAGTAAGTATATATATACATATATATATAAAGTAATTATTGATGCATGAAATGGAAATTAAGCCTCAGATAAGTTTTTCAATGCATTCCAATTTAAAGTAATTGTTGCACAGTTATCTAATAGCACAGATGGTCAATAATTATTCAAAATACAGAAGTTGCGAATAAAGCCTACAAAGGGTGCAGGTCCTAAATATATGAATCTACTGCATGCTTTTGTGGTATAGACAACTTCATTCTCTTAATCAAATGGTCAGCTTTAACACTCTTGTCTTTATGATATAAATGCTTATTTCTTTTCTTACTCTGGCTACACATATGTGGTCTGCTTTTAATAGATCATTTAGCTTAAATGACATACATTTGACTTGCTTTTGAACTTGATCCATTGTGATCTTGGTTTAATATGACTTTTAATATATAATTGTCATAAAATATTACTTGATCCATTGTGAACTTGCTATTCATAATAAAGCAATTATAAATAATAGGTTTCACATGATTTAATAAATCCTTCAAGACATATTCCATAGGAGTAAAAAAGAAAAATATGGACGCTTAAAAGCTTAAGTCAAGTATCATCCATGCACATAGTTATGCACTTCAAGTGTGATAATGAAAGGGCATTTAAAAAATGTAATTCTTATAAGAATTGTAATGTGTACTTATTACGCTTTTGTTATCGTATCATTTTCTTATGGGATCGCTGTATCATAAGAATTGTAACGTGTACTTATTATGCATTTATTATTTCTTCTTACCTATAGAATCACTATATGATCATTGTATCACTTTCCAATTAACCAAGAATATGAGGCTGAATTCTTCTACTTTGTAGGGACTGATCATGATAAATTGGTGTGGTTCTCAAAATGGTTATTAGATGTTGGTGATGACAAGTTAGGGGGCTCACATGACCGTGTTGAGAAAATTGAAATACCCGGTGATTTGTTAATTTCAAGCTATCAAGATCCAATTCGTGTGATTGTAGAATCAACGTATATAAACCTCTTGGAAAGAGATTTTTATGAATGTTAATCGATTAAAAGACATTGTTGTTTAATATTTTTGAGATTTTATTTGTAATATGTACTCTGAATCGATTGGAGGATATTATTGTTTACTATTGTTGATGTTTCATTTCTAATATGTAGTCATTCATTGATAGTGATGTTTTAATATTCCTTAAAGCCAAAAAAATTATATCATTTAAAAAGTAAAATATGTTTAAGTAATTTGTGAGGTACTATCACCCCGTGTAAAGCAAGGTATAACACAAACTTGTTAAAATACTTTTATTATACATTTGACCCCCTAAATATTTTTTTAAAAATTAGTTAATGAGTAAACATTTAGCCCCAAATAATGATCCCAACCCAAGGTTCACCACCGACGGTGGCAATATGCATGGGAGCATAAAGTGAAATAACAATGACTAGCAGGCTATATATATAGTACATATATATGTATGTATGGCCTCATGTTTTCAATTTTTCTTGATATTTCATGCGTGTTACTCTTTTAGCCTTACAAAATTTTTATAGTTTTAATCCGGTCCTCCTCTTATCTAAAATGACAGATAAATGAAGGGACTAGGGAGGCACATAATATGAATATGAAGGAGTTGGTGGGTGTATTGTTGACATTAGAGAGAGGGGTCACGTGGGAGCAGGAACATAGAAACATGCAATATAGCAAAAACATACAAAAACCAAGTAACAAATTCCAAGGTGCATTGGGTCAAACAGTGACGACATGGCACGTTTCAGATCCATGGATTTCACAAATTTTTAATAAACAGGAGTATAATTATCTATATATGAATAAATATTACACGTTCTTGTGATGAATTTTGAAAAAAAAAAAACTATTTAGATTATATACACTCATAATTTGAGTAACATGAATGGTTAGCTAAATGGAGTAATTAAGTTAATTAATGGAAATACATTGACGCAAAGATGTGTAAGTAACACAAGCGTGCAATGTGGATGCAGATAGAATAGAATGAAAGGAAGGCAGCGACCAGAACAGAACGGTGACACTGACTTGAGGAACTTGATGGGGCCCACTGGGTCGGAGTAGCCGAGTAGGGCCACTGGGGCAATCGCCGCTCGTGGCCACCACTCACAAATGGTCGTGTTCCCACTTACCAGAGTAATCAGCTTTCTATTTTAGACCCGCTCGAAGTAAACATGATACTTTTGGGGATTTTCTTTTTTTAAAATAAGAAACAATTATCCTTAAAAATTTATGCGTGAGATAATAAAACTATAAAAGTTAGGGCCAAGTTGCATCAGCACTTTATCATTATCTTATTTATAAGTCTATTTTAAACAAATTTCACATATCAAAGAGACGTAGTTAACTCAATGATTATGAGGTAAACTTTTAACTTTGCCCTCATTTATAATTGGGTATTTTTAACTATTTCTTCCCTCCCTATCTTCATAAATATAATTAATATAGGTAAAATTTTCTCAATCTCATTTATTACATTAAACTGGACTTATGAATAGGATCAAATAACCAAAATGGTATATATTTTTTGAACTCAACCAGTTTATTGAAGTATTTTTTTTAATGCATGTAGATCCTAAAATATTTTTTTCAATGCATCTAATTAATTATGTCATAAACAAGGTTCTGAAAACCAGACCGGTCACTGAACCGGTGGAGGTATTGGGTTAAAGGTCAGTGGGTCAGACCGGAGTCAAACCAGTATCAATTAAAAATATAATTTAATTCACATAAATAACAATATTCATATTTTAAAAATAAAAACATTTCATGGTCATATATAAAATATAAGAGTATATATAATGTGATCATGGATAAATATATAAATATGCTTGAGCAGAAAAAAGATAAATATATAAATATGGGAGGATATTAATATTATATTAATTTTTTAAAAATAAAAGATAACATAGTTCAGTGAGCCACTGCCATGCCACGTGATTTTCATCTTGCATTGTCAATTCAATTACCTCTCATCTTCAATGCTCTTCAGATCCTACTCTCTCACCTGCGGTACTTTTCATTTATATTATTCATATATCAAGTCTGTCTTACTTTCAATACTTTTCAAGTAGGTGTGGTCTGAGGGGAAAAATCTTCGAAGCTCAGATCTCTCTATCTCCAGTTCTGCACCTTCTCCTTAAGGGAGATCAGATCTCTCTCTTCCTCCAGATCGTCACTCCTCCTTCGGCCTCCACTGCCGGCGTCTTCCAAAGCCTCGACATTGAGAGGAGAGAGGCGCCTTTGAGCTTCTTCTTGTCAGATCTGAGAATCGGACGCAGACCTTCTTCTTTCTCCATCATCCATCACTCCGATCGCTCTTTTTCCTTCTCCTTCTATGTCTTGCTTTTTTCTCCGGCGACTTTCTAGCGAACACGGATTTCAGGCTTTTTTTTTTTAAAGAAAAAAAAAACTTGTGACTCGGTAAACTCGGCCGGGTTAGGCCGAGTTGACCCCGGGCCAACTTGAAATCCGGGGTCACCCTTGACTCGGACCGGTTTTCCGGCCGGTTCGCCGGTTTCCGGTCTGGATCGGCCGATTCGGTCCGGGTTTCAAAACATTGGTCATAAACTATTTTTCTTTTTTTATCAAACACTCTAAAATATCTTTTCACGTGTATCCAATAGGTTAAATTATCTAAGTAGTTAAGCGCAAAATTGCATAAAAAAAATTCTATGGTGATGGAAGCATTAAAAAAAATATTTTAGAATACTGTACATCATAAAATATTTTAGAGTACTAAATACGCCTAAAAAATACTTGAAAGTGTTTAATAAACATTAACTCTAAAGTTATCACCACTTTACACGAGCGCGTGCACCCATGGCTCTCCTATAAAAGTTACGTTACCTTCAGTACTTAATGTAAAAATCACAAAAGAAACATTATTGAATTATAAATACTTTTTTTAATTAAAAGGGCACAAGGCTATCCCTCCCACCTACAAAGAATCTCACATACCATTAGGCGATAAGACCACTAACATTTTAATTATAAATATAACTATTCTTGTTGAAAGTATATAGTATGAAAGTTTTTCATATTCAGATGCACAATATTAAAAGTATAAATAATTTAAACAATTTTTAAATATATACAAAATAGTTCTATAATTATTATGTTTAGAAATAGAGTACATATTTTATATTAGGGTTAAGCATTAAATTTGTCCCGGAAGTTTTCACTTAAGAGCAATGTTACCGTAAAAGTTTTTATAGTTTTGATGTTGTCTTGAAAGTTTCAAAACGTAGCAATGTTGCTCATTTTCGTTAAAAAGTTAATGATCAATGTCACTTTTTTGATGATTAATGTTAGTTTTTTAACGAAGTATAACAACTTTGCTACATTTTAAAACTTCTATAACAATATTAAGATAAGAAAAACTTTCAAGACAACATTACTTCTGAGTTTATACTTACGAGACGGATTTAGTACTTAATTTTTTATATTGAGGTTGATTAAATGTTCTTGCTGCATGTTAAAATCTTTTTATAGTGATCATCCAGTTGTGCTCCTTCTGCTTAAATAACGACGACGAAATTATACATTGCAGATTGCCATCTGATGATTTGGATTTAACGCGCGGAACATTAATCTTATAATACCATTCAAATCATGTAATAATCGAAGTAACGATTATTATTTATGAACATATTCTGTACGTGTACTGCTTTTAAAAGCCTATTTTAATTTTGTTGGGGGAAATCTTATTTTAATTATTCACTCGTTTTAATTAACAAATACCCATTTTCTGTGCTTCAAAATAAGTGTCTTTTTTCAGTAACAAAAAATATTATTTTCATATTTAAAGAAGATATTAAATGCTTTGGTTTCTATTTTATCTCTTATTTTGTATTAGATACCCGAACTGCAGGACCTATACATCAACAATCCCAAGCCATTTCGTCACATGAAGTGATGCAACCAGTCCACCACCCACATAGTATGTTAGAGCTTCAACACAATCAACATTGGTCTTTGAGCACATCCACCGTTGACCCCTTTCACATAACATCCACCGTTGACCCCTTTCACATAATATATTAAGAGCTTCATTGCAATCACAAGAGATGGAAGGCAAAAGAGTAGAAGAAGAAAGAGAATTTTTAAAATTGTTACCACCCAAAACTCTTGAATTTTCAAAAGAATCATTTTTGTTTATATCAGGTAGCAATTCACAAGAAAGAATCATATGAAAAGATCCAGTTTCATTTGTAATATCATCAGTCAAAGCAATTGAATCTTCCCTTATTAAACTATCATGCAATTCATTGGAACCAAAATAAAGATCTTTTTCTAAGCTATGGCCTTTTTCACTCAAATCAACCACATTATCATCCATGCAAGATTCAACCTTTTCACAATTGGCATGCTTACTATCATCAATAGTACTAGAGGGTGCATTATGCTCAATGGTAGAAGCAACCACTTCACTAATTGTTTTCTTTTCAAAATCAACAAGTAAGTGTCATTTTTCATGATAACAGTCTACACATATTCGATATTCCGCACAAGAACATGAAAATGTTTCAGTTAGTTCATCACAAACATCCCTAGTAATATAAAGAGAAGCATTTTCAACAGTTAAAGCATCACCTAAAGAAGTAGGAGCACAATCATCAACAAGTACAATTGAATCATTACTATTAGAGCTAATGGCTTGAGCAATTACATTTTCAAATATTTGAGGGGATTCAACAATAATTTCCTCATCCACCTCATTATCGTTCAAATCATGAATTGCTTCATTAGTTAAAGTTAGAGGAGAGTCTACTTCTATTAGGATAGAATCATTACCAAATGGTAGAGAAGACTCTTTAATGCTCTTTTGTACTTGCCTCACTTCTTCTGCTTGTGTGGGAATGGGTACCGAAGGATTGGAAATTTCCACTTGTGAAGTGGCATTTAGGTGTTGCTCTTCGGTTTTCCCATCATTATTGGAAATACATGACCATGGAGCTCCTTCTTCTCCTTCTGTTTTTATCCACAGCACATGGTGAACAAAATCCTTAATGAATTTTTCAATGCCCTCCATTTCCTCTTCCATTTCCTCAGAAAAGCCACGAGGAAGAGCCTCTTTGAGATTGAATAAAAATTGATGCCGAACCTTTACTTAGTCATACATTCTTCTTAAGGTAAGGGTTTGAGCGTCCATATATGGCAAGATGAGGAAGGCATCAAGTCCTGAAGGTTGAGGAGTAGAGGGTTGTGATGGATGTTCCTGGCATAGTGGAGTGGGCGGCTCATATGGAAGTGTATGTGGTGGGCCAGTCTCTTGTAAAGTATGGCACATTGAAGACTCTTGTGCAGGCCACTCCATTGCTTTCTCCAACTTCTCACTGTTTTCTTCTAGCTGCTCCACTTCTTATGTATGTGTGGACATGAGAAGAGGATTTTCTTGGAAATTAGTCTTTAAAACTTGTGATTGCTGAGTGAGACGCTCAATTTCCTTTTCCATTCTCTCATTCTCTTTCTCTTGATGTTCCATTCGTCTCATTATAGAGTCCATTTGATCGTCAAAGTTGGCCTTGCGTGACCGCTCCTCATCTACAGTCTGATCCACTTGATTTTGCAATTTTCCAAGGACTTCACAAATGATAGGTTTTCTATTTGGCACATATGGTTGAGAACGAGGTCTAGAAGGTGGCTTAAATGGGTTTAGGAATTCATGAGATGGATGACATGGTCGGGAAGTGGGATGGAATGGAGGAGGGGGCTCTTGGTATGGCATGCGGTTGTAAGGTGGAGGATTATGAGAAGGCTCATAATATGGGTTGTATGGTAGTGGAGAAGGCTCATGGTATGATCTATAAGGTGGGTGTGAAGGTTGGCGATAATGTTGAAATGGAGGTTGTGGGTAAGGTTCATGATACGGGTGGTGGAATGGACCATGGCATTCTTGACCAATTGGATTCTCATCTTGAATTCCCAAGTTAGCTTGAAGAGCCTGTATTGTTTGTTGAATGGAATCGATACTCTGAAAGATAGACTCCTCTCGTCTGGTTGAATCTCCTACAAAAGAGTGGGATTGAAAGAGTGAATCTTGGACACCATTAAACCAAGCCATGAAAGTTTAATAAAAATTAATTCCCAATGAATCATAAGATAACTATCTAACTATAAACTATAAAAACTAAGAAAATGAATTTAAGAAAATACAAATGAAAATGCAAAAAGAAATTTCAAAATGAAAAGGGAAAAAAATGCAAGTATGCTATGAATTAACTTGGAGACATGGTGAATTTAAACAATTAAGCTCACAACATATCAAATTTAATGTAAACACACCACACAGAAGCTACCAAGTCAAAACAATGCAATATGCTATGCAAGTTACCTAAACGCAAAAAATCCAAAAATATGTGCAATGAGATTTTTTTTTAAAAAAAAATGCAAAACTATTAAGCTTCACACGAGAAACCCTTTGTCAAAAGTGAATTTAACAATTAGATTACCTAGGGAGCCAATTATTTAGCTCCCCGGCAACGGCGCCATTGATTTGACAAAAAACTTTAGTCGTCAAGGAGCCTTTTATTTTGAATTTCTTAGGTTAAACTAAGTGCAAAAAATGATTTTAAAAAAGGGTTTTGAAATTGATCATTACTAAGGTCAAGCAGTGGTTACCTGACTTGGTACTTCCAAACCAATCTAGCTTTGTGGCAAGAAGGCAGATTACTGAGAACATTATCGTTGCCCAGGAAGTGATTCACTCTATGAGACTTAAGAAAGGTGTCAAAGGGTGGATGGCTATAAAGGTACATCTGGAAAAGGCTTATGATCGCCTTAGGTGGGATTTTATTGAGGACACGCTCCTTGATGTGGGGTGTCCCCCCATCTTTGTGAAGGCGGTTATGACTTGTATCTCCACTTGCAGTATGCGGGTTGTGGGATGGCAACCGGTCGGAGCTATTCTTTCCCTCACGCGGTATTCGACAAGGGGACCCCTTGTCCCCATATATTTTTGTGCTATGCATGGAACGATTGTCACAAGTTATCATGCAGAAAGTGGGTGCAAAATTGTGGGACCCGGTTCGCATGGGCAGGGGTGGGCCTTCGTTATCTCATTTATTCTTTGCTAATGACTTAGTACTGTTTAGCGGCACGGGCCGTTCTCAGGTGCAACTAATTAACCAAGTCCTTGATGACTTTTGCACTAGCTCGGGTCACAAGGTTAGCCGTTCCAAGTCTACAATTTTCTTCTCTAAGAATGTACCATTGCAAACGCAGGAAGAAATCAGTCAGGAATTAGGCTTCAGAAGAACGGAGGACCTTGGGATGTATCTTGGTGTCCCGTTGCTCCATAAGCGTGTCAGGGTGGGTACATATCAGTATCTGGAGGAAAAGATCATAAACAAATTGTCAGCATGGGCGGCAAAAACACTCTCGTTAGCTAGGTGAATTACGCTTGCGAAGTCAGTGTTATGTGTCATCCCCTCCTACACTATGCAGACTACCAGCTTGCCTCCGGGCTTGTCCCGGTGTATTGAGCGTCACATCCGCAACTTCGTGTGGGGTAGTATGGGGGCTGACAAAAGGACGAGTTTGGTAAGGTGGATGAGATGTGTAACCTAGTTGCAATAGGTGGTTGTGGTTTTAAAAACTTGGCAACATAGAATCAGACCTTCCTCCTTAAGGTGGGTTTTGCTTTGTACTCTCGTCCTGAGCTGCTATGGGTCAATGTTCTAAGGAAAAAGTATGGATGGGAGGACTGTAAGGGTCCACCACGGTGGACCAGACGAGGCTCTTATTTGTGGCAACACTTGCAAAAGCTGTGGCTAGAGGTTGACCTTGGTACGTGGTGGAGACTTGGGGTTGGGACCCACGTCAGGTTCTGGTCCGACAACTGGGTGTTGGAAGTGGGACCGTTAAAACTACTGGCTTTTAGAGATATTTCTGAGGTTGAGGAAGCTTTACTGGTAAGTTACTTTGTTACCCCAGATGGTGGGTGGAAGTGGGACCTTATGCAGGGTGTCATTCCAAACCACGTTTGCCTGCTCATCTCGGGGTGCAAGCCGCCCATGTGTGGCGAGGGCGACGCTTTCTGTTTTTGGGATGGATCCACGGATGGTAAATTTTCTGTTACATCTGCTTATGATTTGTTGAGAGGTGTGATTGAGGGTGATCGTGACCGTTTGTGGGAAGTGATTTGGAAGTGGGATGGAACGCAGCGTGTCCGGGTATTTCTCTGGCTTGCAGCGCGGAACAACTTACTTACCAATGTGGAATGCCGCCAACGGCACATGACTGATGTTGTAGTGTGCGATAGGTGCGGAGAGGCAGCAGAAGATGTGAACCACGTTCTGAGGCAGTGTAGGTACACGAGGACGGTGTGGAGGCAATTCATGCCGGCGGACCATCTCACTCAGTTTGTTCAGGGGGATTTCAGATCCTGGCTGCTTAGGAACCTAAGCCAGCGAAACTGTGCAGTGGATGGACAAGCAAGTTGGGCGAGCACCATTGGTATCCTTTGCTAGAAGTTATGGGATGCTTGGAATAGGGCGCTCTTCCAAAACTCCCATATTCAATGCCAAACCTTAGCCGGAGAGGTGCGGACTCTTGGGGAGTTTAATGCCCAAGCTCGGAAGAGGGCGTTAAAAGGTCAAGAAAGACACCAGAGGGTCTGCCGTGTTATTCAGTGGATCAAACCACCGCAGATGTAGGTTGCTTTGAATTGTGATGGGGCGAAGAAACAGGATTCTATGCACGTAGGGGCCGGTTGCGTGAGTCAAGATTCGTCTGAAAGATGGTTAGTTGGGTGCTGCCGTAACATCGGTATTTGCTTGTCTCTAACAGCTGAGCTAATGGCAACACAAGTCTGGTAAGGCGGATAAGAAGCTGGTTATCAAGAGAATGGCAAGTATTAGTGAGCCATGTGTTCAGGGAGGGGAATAGGTGTGCTGATTTCTTTGCCTCCTATGCGCTGATTTTGGATTGGGATTCATACGCCGAGCCTTCCACTTGAGGGCATGCAAATTCTGCTGTGTCAAGATGCAAAGGGCTTCGGATGTGTATAGGCTTGTCCCACGGATAGCTGATCGCTGAGGATTGGCTCTTTGCAAATGAAAAAAAAAAAAGGATTGGAGGTAGTACTAGCTTTGGTTTATACCAAAAAAAAAAAAAGCTCAAGGATCCATGCACCAAAGTCATCATTGTGGGGGAGTTTTTTTTGTTTTTAAGAAGAAGTCATGATTGTTCTTAGCCTCTACTCTTTAAACGGTGACGTTCCAAAAAAAAAAAAGAGGGTAGCAAACAAACACAGTAGTGGAGAGAGGCTAGGTACAATAGTCTCACGTCTAAACACGCCTAAAGCATCAGGATAAGGATGAAAGCGTGTAAACCTACCGTGGGAGATGTAACCCATGAGATAGAGCCTCGGGCAAGATAAAAGGAACAACAAGTACAGTGCCATTATAGAGATGTAGAGGTGGTCGTGCCAATCAAAAGCCTCGTAGCTTAGTGGTATAGGTATTCTCCAATCAGTGGAAGGTCGTGGGCTCGATTCCGCTCATTGTAATTCAAGTTATTAGTGCCTACCACTTTGTAATTCAAAAAAAAAAAAAAAAGGTTGACATGCTTAGTGTAAATAATGTTGGCTTCTGTTATGGCAACCTTTCTATCCTTTATTTTTGGATATGGATTCTCTTATTGTCTTTTTTTCATTGTCCCTCATTGATGTTAAATCTGAACTATACATTTGATATAATTGCCCACATTAACAACCTTATTAAGTCAAATTAACGATTTTGATTAGATGATAAGAGATAAAAGAAAGTTAGTTAGTAAGAGAATCTTATTCCTTTATATCCTCGCTTTGTGCTTGTGTTCTTCAGAAATAGAACCCCTTTTTGTTTTTGTTCAAAAGGAAGAAGCTGGGCACAACGATAAGAGCTTTTCTCCACACTTAGTAAATGCACCGTTCTGGTACATGACAGTGATTTGAGCTTTAATTTGTGGCAGCACAGTTCCTATGTGCCATACCCTAGTAGCCTAGCCTATATCAGCAAGCATGCTCCAAAATCCAAATTGTGGAATTCAAATTCCCCATTTTGAAAAAAATAAATGGTGTTCCTGGTTTATATTATGTGCTTTTATATTAAGTGCTTCTTATATACTTTTTTTTACAAATTAGAGGGATGATGTATTTTTTTTTAATTTTTTCATATATTCTATTTATTTAGATAAATTATATGATGTATTTCGAAAAATTTTTCCACCCAGTATCTTAAATTAATTCATTTTAAAGATACTGGTGTTACAAGAAAAATATTTCTGAAGGTAGGATTGAGAATTACTTAATTTAAAATAATGAACGTAAAAAATATTTCAGGAAATAACATATAATTTAATTTAAATAAATAAAATATATAAAAAATTTTAAAAATAAAAAAAATTATCTCATCCCTTTAACTAGAGAGAAAAGCATGTAAGAAACACATAATGTGAATTGGTTCCTACCACATTTAGTCCACGTACTTCTTCTCTTCCTGCAATTACCGGCTTTTATCTTCTTCTTTTTTAAGTAGATCCCGCCTTTGGTCTTTTTTTTAAAAAAAATAAGTAAAAATAAACTAACGGTAAAATAATAAATATGTTAAAATCTAATGTCTTTTCTAAATATATTCTTATTATGAAAAGAGTATAAAAGAGAGAATGAGTAAAAAATATAGGGAAGAATAAATAATAAGTAATTAAATAAAAGAGAATTAATGGTTCATTAATATATAGATATTAATGTATTTAGTAGGGGGTAGAAAAAAAAAGTAGTTTAAATTTTGAGATACAAAAATGTTATTTATATTAACCACTAACCCCAATAGGGAAAAAAATATTACTTATAAATAGGATTGGAGGGAGTATATGATATTCAAAGTAATTCTCAAATATATGATTGTCAGCAATTTATTATGTTTTTTTAATCTTCCATATAATAAACTTGATGCAACTCTAAGGTAAGTTTGATAACTATACGTGACTTGCTATTTTCAAATTCACTAATGTAAGTAAAACAATTGAGAAAAATTTACAAATGTAATGCTTAGTGCCTGTTTAGATTGGTAGTAAAAACTACTTTTTTAACATGATATACTATATAACTAGTAAGTATATGAAAAGAGTTTTGTTTTGACTTGCGTAAATGTATTTTCAAACGCTAACTCAAATAAGCTCTAATTCGTAAAGACACTAGAATAAACTTGTGTTAAAACGACTTTAGTAATTTAATTCAAGAGAAATTACAATTGAGAGATTCAATTATAAGTAAGTTAAAAGACTAAAAACTAAATATTTCTTATGATAGTAGTTTCTTTCTTGCTTTAACATTTCCTTCGATTGTTAATATATGGTTTATTTTGAGAGTTAATATTAATCTTAAATATAAGACAAATTTTTACGTATTTATCAATATTTTCTTAATTTTGCCTTATTGATACTCTATTAATAATAATCAAATAGGAGAGAGGAGAAAGGAATTAAGTAAGATGAATAGGATATTTTAGAAAATACATGTTGTATTAACTAATCTAACTAGTTTCTTTAATCTAATTAAATTATGTAAATTTATCTTATATTAAATATCGAAAGGAGTATTAATTTTTCTTATTTTCTTTTGTTTCATTCTTTGTTTTTTAATAGTAGTTTCACTCTCAATTGGGATCATTAATACAATTTTGAGACTTGGGAAGATAAATTAAACTTATTCCTTTTTATCTTTTCTAATTTTCAAAAGTAAAAATAAATAAGCTTTTCGTGAGAATAAAAACAAAGACACTTGGTTTCAGATATGTGAATCCCACATGAGGCCGGGATGGTGGGGTTTTCAAGATGGTGTTTATTCCAAGGAAGAATAAGATTTTCATCTTGAGATTGGTTTAATACTCGTATCAAACTTATTATAAGGGACCAACTAATAATTCTTATAAATTAATAAAAGGAATTAAAGTCAATAAGGTTGTCATATAATTTAAGTAACTTCCAATATTACTCCTATTAATTGCTCTAAACTCTAATATTATATTAATCATTACCACTCTGATCCTATTTATAAGTCCCTTTTGACCAAATCACACATACAAGGAGAGGTAAGTAATTCAGTCATTATGAGGTAAATTTTCAACTTTATCCTCATCTATGAATGAGTAGTTTTGAACTCTTTATTCTCTCTCTATTTTCATTAGTACAACAATATGAGCAAAATTGTCACAATCTCATTTATTTGATCAAAAGGGATTTGTAAATAGGACCAAATTTTTTGGAAAGAAGAGACTTATAAATAGGACCAGAGTGATATTCTCATCTACCACCTTTAATAATTATGGACATATATGAAAAAAGATAATTAATGCTCATTGGGGAAAAAAAGCCTTATAAAATAGACCAAATATACTTAATAATTGAGCAAGAGAGGCTACTTTGATTGGGCTCAACCAGGGACGGAGCTACACTTGTGCCAATAGGGGCAAGTGAACCCATAAAAAAAAAAATATAAATTGAGAGAATTTAGTAACAATATGTATGGATAGTATAGTTGGTCAAGACTTCATATCTTTAGCTTAAGGTCGTCGATTCGAACCTCCATCTTCTCTTTATCCTTTTTCCCCCCTTTCCCCTTTTCCCTTTCCCCATTTCATCGTATATCCCATTCTTTCGCTCTCTCCATCGTTTTTTTCCCATTCGAATCGATCACTCTCCATCTCCGCTCTCGTTCTCTCACTCCGTTCTCGGCTCCGTCGATCACTCTCCATCTCCCCTCTCATTCTCTCACTCCGTTCTCAGCTCCAAAACCTCCGCCATCACTCTCCGTCTCCGCTCCCGTAGTACTTCCAGATCCCCCCTCTCTGTTCTAGATCCCGCCATCAATTGCTCTCCGCTCTCGGCCTCTCGTCCACCACCATTAGTGCTTCTAGATCCCCCTCTGGCCCTCTTCGTTCCAGTCCCCCCATAAATTCTATCGCCTTTCTTCCACGGAGGTTAGGGTTTTCAATCTATGTCTTTAAGAAAATTTGGCATTATTAATCATGGAGCACTAAATCCATTTTAGTCCTATTCTGATTTTGGAATTTTGTGGTATGAGTTATTGTAGGTTCTGGCTGGTAATTATCAACAATAATTTTCTGTCAATTGAAGGAAATTGTTTGAGCAAGCTATAGGTAAGTTTTTCTCCCAAGCTCTTGAAATTTAATGTAGAAAACTGGTGCTGACTAAGTGTTGTTAGTTTGATTAAATGTTAGCTTGATACTTCATTTGATTAGATTATACTGGAATTTAGAACTCCAATTTTTATAGACTAAAAATCCTTTTGCTTCTTTGGGTTGTTTGTGTGATCCGTAATTTCCATACCTACCAAAATGGGGAAACTGATCATTTGTTTTCCTATATGTTTACATTCTGAATTTTGTTTCTTTTTTCTCACACATTGTTTAATCTTTCTTTTCCGTATATTTTCACATATTTTATGAATTTCCGTTTTTCCTACTTTTCATTGTTAGAAAAATTGAGATGCTACTATTTATGTCTCAAAATATAGGACTTGTAAGTGAAGGAATGAGCCTTGTGCATAATATTGGAACGCACATGAATTCTGTTGTAATTGATGCTAGAAAGTACTGAGTCAGATTAAGATCTGTTTTTCTTCTTCCGAAAGATTAACAATATAGTCAAGAAATTTAATGCAATCTTAATGTATTTAAAACTTTCCTTAAAAAAAATTTGGAGGGCAACCCCTACACTAATTGTGTACCCATTAACTCTAAATCT
Organism: Acacia crassicarpa; assembly: GCA_034222035.1. Taxonomy (NCBI): domain Eukaryota; kingdom Viridiplantae; phylum Streptophyta; class Magnoliopsida; order Fabales; family Fabaceae; genus Acacia; species Acacia crassicarpa. The sequence continues at coordinate 1,885,278 of JAWXYG010000008.1, forward strand.
TGGCTCCGTCCCTGGGCTCAACTAGAGAATTCTTGTAATGTGAGACCATGCAAATGAGGGCGAAAGCAGTAAAAATGGAAATGTAATTAAGAAACTTTTTTTTTTTTGGCCTTCAATTACGACACTTTTATATAAATGAGAGTCATTAAATTAGGAAAAAAAAGTTAAGCATTAATCACAAGAACATTTAAATAAAAAATTTTAAATTTGAGATATAATCATTAGGATAAACTAAATTCTTTTGGATGAGTTAAATCTTTTAAACTTTGTGAACGAGTTTGTTAAAATTTTCTGATATTAAAAAACGAATTAATATTTCTTAATTATGTTAAACATAAGAATAATGGGAGATTGCATAACTCAAACTACAAAAAGCAAAATGGTCCGTTACTTTTAAAATCATGTTAGGCGTTTCCCAAGCAGGCATTTACAAATGTTTCGTGTGTCAGTGATTAAAGCCTCGGTAAATCATAGATACGATAATTCAGATTAATGAATGTATAGTGTATATATTAAAATTGGAATTAATTGATTAATTTGATCCAAAAAGTCACCAAATAATCAGATTAAAAGAAAAATCCTCCCACTGTTTTATGTATCTAAATAATGTTTAAAGAATTAATTTTGGCATAATTCACCTCAAATTTGGTTTCAACAATTTGAAAAAGATAAATATATAATTGTCTAAAGTAAATTTTTCCAAATATTTAGACAATTAAACAACTCAAATTGATGATAACAATTTTTCAAAAAGTTTCCAAAATGTGAAAGTTGCCAAAATTAACTTTTCTCAATTTAAACAAATCAATTTAATGTAATAAAATACATTTCACATAAAACAGGTTGCCAAGAAAATAAATAAGTATGGCCAAGGTGATTAAAAATTGCAATAGGGTCTAATAATTTTCCAAGAAGGAAATAAAAAAGATTTAAAAGCCCAGAATAAATGTTCAATACATTCGAACAATTGGCCCAATGGCCTAAGGTATCCAATTAGATTTATACATAACTGTATGATAAAACTATCAAATTAGTTCCTTACTCTTAATACCTGTGGGTAAATTAAGAATATAATTTGATATTTTATCCTAATTAATCATACAAAACATATAATAAAATATCCCTGTGGGATAATTTTATTATATTACATATGATTTATTACAACTAATGTCATTATGTGATCATACAACTCAATATATAATTTCAACCAATTAAAGATGCTGTGGCTACTCTCTAATTAATTAAAACATATAGATCACTTAACATTAATATGTAATATTGCAAGAAATTATAAGCAATATTAAAATAAAATTGGATATTCATGTGTCATATTATTCAACTTAATATTGCATGTATTATGAAATAATAATTAATACATACAATTAATCAGAATAATTACATGAATCCAAAATAAATTAAATTTCTGATTTATATTTAAATCCGAAAAATAACGCTATGTATATAAATTAAATCCACATAAAACACCCAAGTGTTATGAGGGCGTGGGTTCGAATCGTACTAATGACATTTTCCAAAATTTTGGCAATTAGGTCAGAAATCATTTAAATATACGCGCCAACAAGTCCAGGTTTCTAAACCCCTCAGGACCCCTTTACATGCTTTTCAGCGTTTTAATTCAATTTTAACTTACAAATGGTTTAAATTAAATAAATGATAATGACTAAACACATGTAAGTGGATGGCTTAGTTGGCATACCGCCCGACTTTAAGGCGCGCCCACGCGCCCAGGATAGCTTGTTCGAATCCTCCAGAGTTCACTTCAGTGTTAAATCAATTCAATTTTTTTAAAAAAAAATTTCTAAAAACAGGCCTTCAGCCCAAAGCGCCTGGCCCACCTTCCTTATAAATGAAACATTGTGTTTCATTAAAGGCCAAAACGACGATGTTTAAGCCTTCCCCTTCACCCATCTCAGAAAAACCCTACCCAACCGACGACCCGGTTTAATCCGGTTACAACTGCCGCGACCCGTGTTTTTTCGGCGACGTTCCAGGCGATCAGGGGGCTCAAAATCCAACGATTTTGATGGTGGTTTCATCAGCATAATCACGGGGAAAAGATTATGAGCCAAATCTTGACTCGTTCTAACAAACAAACATGAGATTCGAACCTCAACAAGAATTTGAAATTGAAATCAAATCTGGGTTTTTTTTCTCCGTTCATTTTTACCGATGAAGGACCGACAGCAACACATCATTGAAGAACTACAGCGTCCTTCTCACGTTCTTTTACCCGATGGAAACCAAATGCAAACTCGAAACCCAAATCTCCACAATTCCAGGGAAATTCCAGATTTAAAGTTGTGAAACATATATCTGAAGAACTGACAGCGACGAAGTAGGCCGACGTTAACAAAACTCCAACCGATCATGATTAATCATTAACAAATTTTGAGCAAGAAATCCTAGTCTGTTGCTGATTTCGACTTTCGTTTATTAATCAATCATAAATAGGAAGCAACAATATTATTCAACGGCAAGCATAGATTCATTGCCATAAACCAAATCGAGAACATTTGATTTGAAAAATAAAACCATCGGCAAAATGTACCAATTCTCTTTTCAAACCTGTCAGTAAAATTGAGGACGGTGAGGATTCCGTGGAGAAGAAAACAAAACTTATCATGACAACCGAAAGCCACACAACGAACAATTTAAAATATTAGTCAAAATGAATTGCAGGCAGTAAGCATATATTCAGACCGAAAACCATATCTTTTCATGAAAGCTTAATCAGATAAAACTCAAGGCTGAGGTATATGAAGTGCTCTGATACCAAATGTTAGAAATTTATGTGATCTTATCATGCTGAACAACTGAATAGCATAAGACCAAAGCGAAAAAAGAAGTAGAGATCACAAATACCTCTCGCCATTGATTTGTCTCCAGAAGCAAGTAAGCAAGAACTCCGAGTCTCCAGACAGGAACAAATCCAAGCCAGCAACCAGGAACGAGCACCGAGTCTTTGTCTTTCTGACCCTTCTCTCTGAATCTGCAGATGGTGTGCTTCTCAAGGTCAGAGCAGGTTCAGAGGACCAGACCGAGTTTCACCGTGCGTTTCCCCTCTGGCCATCACAGAGTTACAAAAGGAAACGTATTCAATACACACTTATTGTGTATTAACTGTACATTAATTGGGTCGTTATAGTATTAATGGACGGTTACAAAACCAGCAATAATGTAGGTCATAAATAGAAATAACGGAATATTAATTACTGAATCAAATATTCCAACATAACACCGTGTCGTCATCCCCCATCACGAACCACCTCACGCCCTCTGTATTGCCTAACCGAATCGTCTTGAAAATGATACACGAGATTCGAATCGCATATTTGTGCCCCTTAGTTTTTGTTTGAAAACCTAGCTGTGTCTTCAAAAATCTTCAATGTCGGAAGCAAATTTTTGTCTTTAGTGTTGATTTATATTTCAGCCTGATAAAAGTTCTACTGTTTTCATTTTAGTCTCTATTATTTCTATAGTGAAGGGACCAGAATAGAAATATTGAAATGTTTATAGGGCTGAAACGTAATTTCATAAACATTTGAGTTCTATTTTATAAAATTCGCCCCCTAACTATAATTTCTGACTCCGCCTCTGAAACACACCTACTCCTTAATCCATATAATTAATTAGTCAATTACAATTTTCTTACATAATTTTTCCCCTGAATCCATATAGCTTTTTTTTTTGGAAAAAAAATTAATAACTTTCCTTAAGAAAAATATCATAACATTTTAAGCCTCCTGACTTTTTCTTTCACACTTCATGACTGGGTTTTTCAGCGCCATTCGTGTGGATTTTTGTGATGTGGAAAGGGGGAGGGAATCATTTAGTCCCTTTCAAAAAAATCACCCATGAAAGTGAGTAACAAGACTAATCAGAGAACAAAAAAAATGAATATGCATTTTCTATATGAAGCTATCACGTCTCGTGTGAAAAAGGCAATAAAAAAATGAAACTATTGACTAAAAGGTTTTAATGTGGTTCTAGGCCTATAAAGTATTGATATTGAATTGTATGGGATTTTATACAGATTTGGGTTTTCTCATTTTTTTTTAGAATCTCATATTAACCCTTAAATTAAAAAAAAAATATAGACAGTTCAAATTTTATATTTTATAAATCTATTATTTTCAACATAATTTTTTTGCCCAAAATTATTTTAAATTGTTAAAATCTGTTTTGCACCATTCATAATTGCAACACAGAAAAAAAAAAGAATTATAAAAATTAAACTATAAAATACTATAATAATGAATTTAAAAAATATTAAAACTGAAGGTGGGGATGAGATCTTGAAAAGAAAAAGGAAAAAGAATTCCAAAAGTATTCTTTTCTAATTTTATACATATAAAGTATTATTTCCGGTATTCATATAATTAAAATCGGAAAGAGTATCAAGACTCGAATTTATATCTTTGTTGCAATAAAATTTCTAAACATGAATGAGGGGGCAAAAAAAAAAAGGCTTTATTAACTTGTGTAATATTTCTTATAATAGAGGCCAAAAATGTCTTTTACTGGGACATTAATACACCCATATTGATTGGCCGCTGGACAACTTGTCCCTTTTGGGAATGAAAAAGAAAAAAAAGAAAAAAAATGAAATGAAATGAAATGAAATATTGTTGGGAAGGAACAATTAAGGTTTGAGCAGCTGGAGATTGCCTTTATCATAAGATCTATGAGATGTGTCAATGTCACCTTTCCTTGTGCTTTAAGACATGTCAAAGTCATATAGATGGGCTTTTTGTCTCTTTAGTTTTTTAGGGATAATCATAATTCGATTAAGTATTAATTATAGCATTAAAATGAAGTTATTGAAATCACCAAACTCTAATAAAGAAAACAGAAAGGCACTTTGACGTGGTTGTTGTCCCGTCGCTTCACTCTGAATGCTAAAAAAAAAAAAAAAAAAGGATATGAAAGGTGAGTTTGTGCTTAAAACAGTGGTGGTGTTTAAGTGTTTCATCACAAATTATATTATTTAAAAGTACTTGAAATTTGTTTAAAAATTTATATGAAAGATAGGGATAGAATATTGTCACTACCAATTTTAATCAATATCAATATCACTACCATTTTTTTATTTTTAGATTAGAATTTCAATAGAGAAAGAAATGATAAAAGTATATGAGATTTTAATCTAACGGTTAAAAATGGTAGTAACAATATCCTATCCCTAAAAAATATTTAATATTTGTATAACCTATTTTTAACTATATACGTTATAGAAGACTTTTTTTTTTTTTACCTTACCATAATAGAAGTCCTTTGCACAAAGATAAATATATACATTGTATACAAATGAATAATAGTTGGAACCATTTAAAAGGATATCTATTTTTATACAATCAAATTCGAAATTAAGTAAAAATCTCCTTTGCAAATATTATTCCCCAGAGATAATTAAATATAAATAAAAAAAATTAGGATTTTTTATATACAAACAAATTCTAAATTAAGTAAAAATATCCTTTGCAAAATTTATTCCCTAGAGATCATTAATAAAAAAAATAATAAGAATTAGCATTTTTATATTAAAAAAAATCTAAATTAACTAAAAATATCGTTTGCAAAATTTATTCCCTAGAGATCATTAATAAATAATTAAAAATAGGATTTTTTTTATACACAAACAAATTCTAATTTTAGTTAGGATAAATATAAGAAATTTGTTGGAGGTATGAGAAAAAAATCGGAGGACTTAAACTATACACATGATGTACGTGTTGGAAGAAGCTTATTTAATTTTAATAAGCTATTTGAAATAATGACTTATAAAAAAGCTAAACAAAATTTTGTTTTCCCAACAAAATCTTCATGTTTAGCTTAATTTCTCTCAACAACTCAAATATGAAACTTAACTATATTTTAAAAATTTTAAATTAAATTAGCCACCAATTTTGTTTGATTGAATTTTTTGAATGGGCGAAGATAATTTTTCAAATTATTCATTTTATGATGGAGTATACTTCGTATAACACCCCAACTTTTCTAAAGCATTTTCGAAATTATTTGATCAGAGTTCAAAATAATTTAACCAGAGTTGAGCAACGAAATGATTTTAAATACAAAGTAACTGATATTCAACCACTGTAGTGTACTGGTTTGTTGATACAAAGAGTTCGAAAGACTATACATATCTACAGGACTTTCTCCAGCAAGTCCTTCTGCCTGCTGCTTACCCTTGTTTCTGTTTCTGTTCACTCCGAAAATCCTGAAACTACAGTAAGAGCTGAGGTTCAATACCCATTGAACCTCAGGTAACGGTTAACCTCATGCTTATGTATCAAATATGTATGATAGATATTCATGTCAAAACAGCAATAATCACATACATTATTCTCATATTCACATAATAACATAACACAGCCACTGCAATATGCATGTTATTATAGTCTGCACTATTCACCAGTGCCACGGTGTACATCCGTGTCCTCAGCGCTAGGAAAACATAACGGCGTTATCAAGACTATAACCCGTATCAAGTTGTATGTGTATGATCAATTTTCAAAAACAGAATTTCAGACTATCTATCACATATAAGCATACCATAAGCATCAGAGTTAAGGTTACAATACGCGTCCGTACCTTCGTTCGGTGTGAATAGTAATTTACTATTCATGTATACGACACTATTCATGTATACGGTACTATTCACGTATACGGCACTATTCATGTATACGGTACTATTCACGTATACGGCACTATTCACGTATACGGACTTCCTTCGAATCTGACTCCGGAATCCTCGGATATCCTATAATATCATTTTTATCAGTGACCATTAATTTTCAGCATTTGCGGAAACTATGTTGAATATTCACTATTCATGTGAATAGTATTCACTATTCATGTGAATAGTACCAGTAAAAATATTTTTACCGTGACGGTAAATAATTTTTACTGTTTGGTAAATAGTATTTACTGTATTGGTAAATAACATTACTGCCCAAGAATAATTCTTTTCTGATGTGACAGATCAGACTAAGCTGCAGCCACAGAGCATACTCAGAAAAAAAACTCTATCTGGCATTTCTACTATAATTACCAAAAGAAACTACCAAATCTTAAGACTAGAAACCAAAGAACTTACCCTTGAAGTTCTTACTCCTTCTCTCCAGCTCCGAGAACTTTACTCTAAATTCTCCCTCTAACTCTAAGAATCCTCACTCTTCTCTTAAACTCAACCATTGTGGTCTGAGTTTGGTGTGAAGAAAATGAAGAAATGAAGCTTCTATTTATAGTGTTGGAAAATGGGTCCTTAAGTGTAATTTCTTGTTTTTGGGTCATTTTGCGTAATTTTCAAAATTATTAAAAAAAATAAAAGTTGGCACACGAGGTGCACCTCGTGGCCACCTTAATTTTTTTTATTTTAATAATTTAAATAGTGTTTTTACTGATAAAATCCTTTGTTCGGTGTTCTGATCGCGTGATCTTTTGCAAAATTTCAAAAATCCGGAAGCACAGCCTTGAAGCTCTATTCTTCCTCTTTAAAAATATCTGGGTCAACTGAATTTTTGACCTCATTCAGGGTATTTCGTAATCTGTCAAAGATTTTAAGTCGGACACTGCCGGTAACAGAAATTACTTCGGGTGACACCATCTTCGAGACAAAAATTCACTGATTCATAATATGTGCAGTTGTTTACTACTTAGTTCAAGGATTTTGAGTTATAATTTATTTTCAAAAATAGGGTCTAATAGTCCTCCGAAAATAAGCTAATTTTCTAGTCTTTAGGTCCAAAATTCAGGATGTTACAATTCTCCCCCTGTTCAATAAATTTCGTCCTCGAAATTTGAACATATAAACTCAAAAGGTTATCTAGACCTCTAATATACTTCTTCCTTATACATGCTTATCTAGCATACATCCTACTATTCAATGCTCCATTAAATTGGGAACATTTCACAAATGCTCCATTTCATTTTCTATAATTCAACCTCTTCCTTTGTACTAGCATGCCAACTAGTGATCCAGGAAAAATTCTATTTTCTGGGTTTGTCTATCACTCCAATTCTCTTAATTCTGGTACCAAGTATCATCATAGATACTATTCTCATCATCATTTCAAATCTTCGGATTCTCTCCGGTTCATCTAATATTATTAGAAAGTCACCCTTCCCAAGATTACTATCACCTTAGCACGCTTACGCTTCAAAATCCTATTTTCAAATGTCAATTCCGACATCTTGAGTCAGTTGCACATCTAAGACAGATTTCTTAGATAAATGTGCGTATAAACGTCCAAACTTATTTTCTTGAAAACACAGCTAGCAATAAATGCCATAGCGATTTCTGTCTGCAAAGGTCTAGGAAACTGCGACCCCTAACGGTGGCTAGGGTGCACTAGGGTGCGGTGCCATAAAATTTTCCGCATAACAACAAAGTCTGCACTATTCTGAGCCAACGACAGATGAGAATCCGATGCTGCTTAACAAAATCTAGACGTTGCTAGCCCAGCTATAAATCGAGTAAAGAAAGAGTAAATGTTTCATGTTCTCTCAAACTTCACAAAATATTCATTTCCTCTCCGATCGTAATCTTCACTATAACCTTCCACATTATCCTTAAACATGGCCGGTTCAAGTAACTCTATTCCAGTCTCCGATTCATTCAACCCTTTCTTTCTTGAAGCCTTACTTCATGACTATCAGACTAACATGTTGTCTGATTTGTCAAACAATGCATCATACCCTTATTCTTCTTTATTTCCCCAAAATCCCGTAAGTATGAACGTTCATCCATCTGCCTCAACGATTAACATTCCTACTCCTCCTCCAAGGATACAAGATTCTATTTTTACAACTACTAACAGAAAGGAATCTGAAGCAGGTCCATCAAGGCGACCTGTCCAAAGGTGTCGTAATGTGGCAGAACTTATGGAGTCTACGGTACCTTCTCAACCAAGGAATCCTGCTTCTACCTTGACTGAGACTACTAATCCATTTTCATGTGGTTGCTGCCATGTTCTACGAGAGATTATTCATACCAATGGACTTCAATACCATAAACTTGAAGTTCATGGGAGGATTGGTATGATATGCCACGCTGTCTTTCACCAGGACGTACAAGGAGGTTCTTTCAGTCCTCAAGTATTTGACTTTGGTAAGAAGAATTTAGATGATGTCAAACATTTTCTAAAAAATTATTGTTTGAATCAAAAATCTTTAGGGTATGTCCTGGTGTCGGATCCCATATCAGCCTACTATGAGGCTCTCTGTGTTGGTTTGGAATGGACTAAAAATCAAAATGAACTCCCTAATAGTTCATTTCCAACCAATACAGAAAATATATCCAATAAAGGAAAAGAGCTCATGGTTGTAAATAATAATCCTTCAGTCCCCATACCTAGTAATCCATACCGATCAAGAGCTGAACAAAATATTAGAGCTGCATCAATGTCAATAGATGATCTTAGAGACTTCTTCCATTTACCTCAACAAGAAGCGGCTCAACAAGTTCGTCTATGCAAAAATGTTCTAATGAAAATATGCCATAGGGGAGGAATAAAGCATTGGCCGTATGTAAAAATTCGAAGCACTATGAAGCAAATAGCTAGATTGAGAAAAACAATGTCTTCTGATGGTCCTCTCTCAAGTGCAGCCGCTCAGGAAGAAATTAATAGACTTAAACTTGAGATAGTCGAAGCTTGCGGTGGGATTGTACCAACTGTTGTTCTTGATGCTTGAATTAATATAGTCTACTCTTCTTAGCCTTCTTGCTAATGTTTGTAATCTCTTATTCTAGGATTCATAAGGATTTTCGAGTTTTCCTGCCAAACTCAGCTTTATCTTATTAAATTCAAGCTTAAGCCAGTTATTCTGTATAATCAAGACTATGTCCGCATTCTGTTATGGTATTGTCATCTGTTACTCATATAAATTAGCTAGGTAAGTGTAAATCTAGCGAAAATCTCTTCATACTTTTTACAACGGCAACAAAATGAATAACCATCAAATAGGGGCTTAGTCTTTCAATCACTTTCCTAGACACCAATAAAAATATTCATCCCCTAGAAAGTAATTTTGGGCCTACAGAATCCAATATTCAATAAATTTTCTTGTCTCATTTTCAAATTTTCAAACATGAAAAATTTTCCGTGGTTTCAGTACATTTCACAATCTGCACTATACCACAAAGTAATAGTGCTATAACATTTTTAAATTTAATCGCTGCCATCACAAATTCGTGAAAACATTTTTCACTGCTGGATCATTTTTAAAAACTTTTATTACCGGCACATATCTTTGAGGGAGCTAATTTATTTCACAAAATTTTACAATTGAGAGTACACACCATCATTTTAACCATTTGGTACAGTGAGCGCCTTCTCCCAATCCCCAAATCCAGTTTTAACAGTATTATCAACAATGTGGGAGAACCTCCGCCCCTTTCTCAGGAGACCCAGTGTTCACACTGGCACATAAAGTAGCAACCCTATCTAGCGGAACTCAGTCCAGTCATAGACAGTCAGGTTGTACTAAACAAAACATATGCCCTTGGCAAAGTGTTATGGATTGGGTGCGTTCACTGTTGGTGCGATTTCCATTTTCTCAAACAAAATCCCTCCAAAAACTTTTTGTTCAAAGAGAACATTTATCAAAGGCCAGCGATTTCAAACGTTTTAAAACATCTGGCAGACCCAGCAAACTGTGTACATCTACAACAGCTTCTGTCCTTCCAGTTTTGTACTGACTTTACCACAACATAGTTGAAAACTCAGTTTCAAACTCTGGGTTCTAACAAAACCGTTTGTACAAGACAACATCATAACCATCACTGTGGTCTCAAATTCTGTTGAAAAATATTTCATTTGAAAACTCGATTTCACAAATTTGAAAGTAAACTCCGAAAATTTCAAAATAGCAGGTGCATTGGTAAGTTCAAAAATTCAATTTTTTTTTTAAAACCTTACTTAGGAATCAGACAACTAACATTAGAAGGTCATTACTAACTACATACATCCGGACCTCTGTTCTTGACTACTCAAACCATATGTATAATGTTTAGTTTGTTCTACTTAACTCATCTGGCTATTCCAAACTTTGCCCGTTATCCTCGGGTTTTACAAGCTTTTTGGGACACTTCTCGTATTTGTTGTCTAACAATATGTACTATATAGCATCGGAGTAAACCATGGTGATATACTAGATTACTTAAACCTTCACTCTGGGGAACCTATTCGATGTGAGACTCATTATAATTTACTTACCTTGAGAACTGATGCACTGGTAACTCTACTTTATGGTTCATTGTCACGGCGGCCCCACTCTACGGTTCGTCGTCACGGTGGCTCTGCTCTACGGCACATTACTCGGCGCTTCACTCAGTCTTCGCAGACCAGTCAGCTTTTCCGGTTAGCATCCTCTGTAGGTAAGCCTCCTTGATCAGAACTCCCCGTAGGTATCCTTCTCCGATTAAACTTTCCATAAGTAGCGCCAGTGATCGTCTTTGAATCATTATAATGGGAACTCAAATCTTAACAGGTTCCTATCCTTTAGTAGTTTCATTATCTGTTGTCTCTATGTCTGCCATCTTATCTAGGGCCATTCTATTTGTAAACTTCCACTTTCTGTTTAGCTCCAGGCATAATCCTTAACTCAACTTTCCCTATTGGGTAATCACCTACTTCTTGGGGAATCTACTAGCCACTAACATCTCTATGATTCTTGGTCCCACCTTGAGACCATAACCTGGTGGCTACTGAGGTTTCCAGCTTTCGTATGGTTCTGTTAAGGAACTATCTCTTAGGTATTTGGAACCTAGGCAAAACTCACTCATATTTTCTCAGGGTTCCTACTCTCACAGGGGTCATAGTTCTGAGATTTATCTCGCCTAAGCAATATTAACTTCATAATGTCTATTGATTCTTGGTACTAATATTGATATACTTACTACTGGGTACCTACAACTCTCATAGGCACTAGTATGACATAACTGTCTCCCCAGAATTACTGGGTACTTTCCCTCTTTTGTCAATTGATCACCACCGTCAAGGACTTAATCAAAAGATCTTCGTCCCCGGAGCCACGCCCCTTTGCACGCATGGTGTCTGGCCTCTACAAGGTAGGGATTTCCTTCTCAAGATAACTTAACAAGTTATTATTTTGACAAGGACATTAAATCGATAGGTTACTATCCAAGGGAAACCTAAACAGTAGGTTACTGTCTACCGGAAAACTTAAGTCGTACCAAACTTCTCTGTACCACTTCCCTTGAAACTCTGAGCGGGGATTTAACTTAGATTCCGATTCCCATATCAAAAGTTTTAAAGTTTAACGACAGAAACCATATTCTGTGCCATCTACTCTATATCAAAGCCTCCCGAGCCTAACCCTTTTCCTTAGGATGTACGTCCTTTTTGTATCACAACACCAGTATTGTATCAGTACTTGTACTTGTTTTTTCGAAACACTTTTAAAACCATGGCTTAGAGCCTAACTTAGTTAGTCAAACCGATTGGCCAGGTAGGCGTCTATCATGGGAGCCTCACCGTGCTAGGGTGACTGATTGGCTGATCCACATAGACTCGGCCCTACCTTCGGCACCAATGGTTTACTGTAACTGAGTCGGGTTCATACCAGATAAAACACTTTTGAAAGCTTAGAACCTAACTCCGCTACTCAGACAATCCGACTAGGCAGGTGTATTTGTGGAAGGCTCACCGAATTCAAGGAAACTGATTGCCAACCACAAAACCCCTTTCTAGATATCAGACTGTTTGGAGTAACTTAGTTAACTTCGTGCCAGAATGCCTGCTCTGATACCAAAATATAACACCCCAACTTTTCTAAAGCATTTTCGAAATTATTTGATCAGAGTTCAAAATAATTTAACCAGAGTTGAGCAACGAAATGATTTTAAATACAAAGTAACTGATATTCAACCACTGTAGTGTACTGGTTTGTTGATACAAAGAGTTCGAAAGACTATACATATCTACAGGACTTTCTCCAGCAAGTCCTTCTGCCTGCTGCTTACCCTTGTTTCTGTTTCTGTTCACTCCGAAAATCCTGAAACTACAGTAAGAGCTGAGGTTCAATACCCATTGAACCTCAGGTAACGGTTAACCTCATGCTTATGTATCAAATATGTATGATAGATATTCATGTCAAAACAGCAATAATCACATACATTATTCTCATATTCACATAATAACATAACACAGCCACTGCAATATGCATGTTATTATAGTCTGCACTATTCACCAGTGCCACGGTGTACATCCGTGTCCTCAGCGCTAGGAAAACATAACGGCGTTATCAAGACTATAACCCGTATCAAGTTGTATGTGTATGATCAATTTTCAAAAACAGAATTTCAGACTATCTATCACATATAAGCATACCATAAGCATCAGAGTTAAGGTTACAATACGCGTCCGTACCTTCGTTCGGTGTGAATAGTAATTTACTATTCATGTATACGACACTATTCATGTATACGGTACTATTCACGTATACGGCACTATTCATGTATACGGTACTATTCACGTATACGGCACTATTCACGTATACGGACTTCCTTCGAATCTGACTCCGGAATCCTCGGATATCCTATAATATCATTTTTATCAGTGACCATTAATTTTCAGCATTTGCGGAAACTATGTTGAATATTCACTATTCATGTGAATAGTATTCACTATTCATGTGAATAGTACCAGTAAAAATATTTTTACCGTGACGGTAAATAATTTTTACTGTTTGGTAAATAGTATTTACTGTATTGGTAAATAACATTACTGCCCAAGAATAATTCTTTTCTGATGTGACAGATCAGACTAAGCTGCAGCCACAGAGCATACTCAGAAAAAAAACTCTATCTGGCATTTCTACTATAATTACCAAAAGAAACTACCAAATCTTAAGACTAGAAACCAAAGAACTTACCCTTGAAGTTCTTACTCCTTCTCTCCAGCTCCGAGAACTTTACTCTAAATTCTCCCTCTAACTCTAAGAATCCTCACTCTTCTCTTAAACTCAACCATTGTGGTCTGAGTTTGGTGTGAAGAAAATGAAGAAATGAAGCTTCTATTTATAGTGTTGGAAAATGGGTCCTTAAGTGTAATTTCTTGTTTTTGGGTCATTTTGCGTAATTTTCAAAATTATTAAAAAAAATAAAAGTTGGCACACGAGGTGCACCTCGTGGCCACCTTAATTTTTTTTATTTTAATAATTTAAATAGTGTTTTTACTGATAAAATCCTTTGTTCGGTGTTCTGATCGCGTGATCTTTTGCAAAATTTCAAAAATCCGGAAGCACAGCCTTGAAGCTCTATTCTTCCTCTTTAAAAATATCTGGGTCAACTGAATTTTTGACCTCATTCAGGGTATTTCGTAATCTGTCAAAGATTTTAAGTCGGACACTGCCGGTAACAGAAATTACTTCGGGTGACACCATCTTCGAGACAAAAATTCACTGATTCATAATATGTGCAGTTGTTTACTACTTAGTTCAAGGATTTTGAGTTATAATTTATTTTCAAAAATAGGGTCTAATAGTCCTCCGAAAATAAGCTAATTTTCTAGTCTTTAGGTCCAAAATTCAGGATGTTACACTTCGTCTGACTTTTAATATAAGATCTATTTATAAATTTTAATTAGATTGAAAAACATTAGTTAATATAACATGTATTTTCTAAAATATCATAGTTGTCTCTCTTTTTTTTTTTTAAACCGCCTCCTCCTTTCTTATCTTTGATTATTGTAGATGGGGAATAATATCAATGAAGATACATTTAAAAAATATTTAAAATATATAAAAATATATGTTATATTTAAAATAATTATAAACTCATAGAATATGTCATATATATATATATATATATATAAAAGAACATGAGCGAGCAGATACAATCATGTATATTCTCTCAATCTCCCACTTCTCTGAATCCTTGCAGGTTTTCTGTTGAGATTTCACCAATCATCATGTGCATGTCATGTGTCTAAAGTATTTCAGATTATCCTTGGTAATTTAATTAAAGGCGACAAAAAAAAAAACAACTATTAAAAAAAAATAATCAAAGATAATATATTTAAGTACACGCGTTTCAAGGCTCTCTTAAATATCCTATGATTCTGTCGCTGCATAATCCCCTACCAATATATATTATTTCATTTCCCTCTCATATATGATATATATCCAAACAGTCAGAAAAACTAAAAAGAGAAAAGGTTAAAATTTCCATGTGCCAGCCACCCCCACTGACAGGGGAGAGGATTTTCTTTTCAATAGGCTCTCTTTCCATCCCTCATCGACGTAATCCTGGCTGTCCAGATTTTAATCCAAGGACCCAGAATGATTTTTTTTAAAATCACATGCAGTACCGCCACCGCATGCAGTATTTTTAAAATTTAAAAAACCAATCTTGATCGTTGGATTCAGATTTAAATGGCCAGGATTGCGCCGATGAGGGATGAGGAGGGAGCCAAAAAAAAAAAACCGGATTTGACACCGCCTCAATCATACATGTGGACGCCCATGTACACTTCTCATGTTACTTTTTTTATTTATAATTCCGCCCCTTGTTTTTCCACCCCTCCTAACATTGTGCCTCACAGCTTCGTAAAATTACACTCCGAAGTCCCAATCCCATTACAATACAGCATATATGCGCCATGCATTTCAAACCCTTCTTAATAACTCTCCATCTAGTGCCTCATGTTCTTAATATAACACAATATTTAAAGAATTATTAATCTTTATTCTACATAGATATATTTTCCATATTTGTCAGTTCTTTTTTAATTTACCCCTATCGATACTCCCTTAATAATAAATAAAGAAGAGAGAGAATGATAAAATTAAGGAAGATTACTGCCTCCCTTAACAATTATTAAGGAAGAGAGAGAATGATAAAATTAAGGAAGATTACTGCCGTGTTTTAAAAAATACATGATATATTAACTAACTTCTATAATATAATTAAATAAGGTAAATATGTCTTACATTAGGATAATAATGAGTATTGATATTAATAATCATATTATGACTTGTGGTCATAAATCATAATGATTAAAAACACATGTTCATATCATCAGTATGAAGCAATCTTAATTTACTCACTGGGAACGCAAAGTTTAATTGAAAAACACCACCAGCCTCCATATATTATATCGCAATCATGAGCATGCATCTCCCTATAATCTCCTTTATAGCTAAAAGCAACAGTTTATAGGGACATTATCTTGACAATGATTTCAGAGTTGGCTTTTTGGGGTAGAAGCACATGGTCGTTGGGTGTCATTGTTTATTGGCTATATTTGATATTTGATGTTATGTTCATTGCTTCATAAAAAGTGGTTTGAATTTATTTCTAAACAACTTTCAATTTACTAAACCCATTTTTTTTAAAAAAAAAGAAGTATCTTAATATAAATTCTGTTGTAATTATTAAATTTTTACCAAATTGTCCTTTGGCAAATGAACTTTTAAGTTTTTAACAAATGAAAAGCTTCGGGCAAAAAAAGAAAAAAAGAAAAAGAAATGAAAAGCTAAAACACATACGTGGACCTTTTTGTTTTGTTTTTTGTTTTTTTTTTGGATAATACGTGGACCTATTGTTGACTTGGGCTCTTGCTGTACATTCTGTATCCATAGTGGGCCTAACCTGTTTGGGCTCCTTAATAATGACATTATATATGAAAAGGCAAAAAAATAGTATAGTATAAATTTTTGGGCAACGGATGTGGTGTAAAATAAAATTGATCCATGAGGAAAAAAAACGATACGGGCGCGGTCCAGTGGGCTTTATCCGAAGTTCAGATTCTTGAATACTTCCCCTCCCCTTCGTGCCATCTTCATTGCGTTCGCGCCGTCTTCAACAATTTCGGCAAAACTTCATTCTCCTTCTCCTCTCTTACAGGTGAACGATCTCTTATTATGTCTGCCCATTGTAGAACATGATCACCGTAAAATAAGGAGAAAATACCTTTCCCATGATGAATGGATA
This sequence comes from Acacia crassicarpa, assembly GCA_034222035.1. Taxonomy (NCBI): domain Eukaryota; kingdom Viridiplantae; phylum Streptophyta; class Magnoliopsida; order Fabales; family Fabaceae; genus Acacia; species Acacia crassicarpa. The sequence continues at coordinate 1,902,259 of JAWXYG010000008.1, forward strand.
TTTCTGGGAGATCCATTAAATATAATTTATTGGAGATCTATTACTAGATCATTTGAGTTCAGCTATGTGACATTTGAGTCTTGATGATGTCTCAATCTGAATATGTTTTCTGGTTACCACATGTGCTGTGATTCACTAAATTGTTGTTTGGGCTGAAAATTTCTTATGTGCTCTAACTGCAATTGTTGAAAGGTTGATGTCATTGAGAGTGATTTGGCTGCTCTAATTGCAATTATTTTGCTCATTGCTGTCAAAAGTTGCTGCATAACTTGCTTGGACATTCAGAAAGAGTTTCACCTAATTTTGAACTTGTTTTCTCTTCCATTGTACCTTCCTTTCAAATTTAGGATAACCAACAACATGAATTGCATCTTGCAGTGAGGGCAAATCTCCGAACTCTACAGGTGACAATCCGTGCCAGAAGTCCTCATCTTCAACAGTAAGCATGGCTGCAAGTACAACATTAAAAGTTTTGATTCCAATTCTTATAATAATTATAATCAGAGGCCTCTTTTATGATAGGTTCATGGTTGGTTCCCTCCTAAATCTCTATGAAATACTTGACATTGTCACTATGTTTGTCTTGCAATCTTATTCATCTATTCATCTTAGTAATGTATAAGAAATTAGTTAGATTTATATGTCAACAGAGAAAAGTGTAATATGTACCAATGTCACACTCGGTCCCAATGGCCAGCACAGTGGCCAAGTATTCGGGATTGGAACCACGTTTCTTGACCGTTACTTGGGTGTAGTGGTCCACTGAATGGGCACAGGTGAGCACCCTCTTCCCTTTGATAACGAACCCTCTACTGGTAAAGCTCTTCTGCATTTTCCTCTTCCACGACAATGCAAAATCAGGCGGTGATTGTAAACAAACCACCTGAACAACAGAGCTCCTTCGCTTGTTCTTCCCCATGTCTTGGTATTGCAAAGAATATATTTCAGTTTTTATCTACAAACAGTAATGCAGATAACTAATCTGAAAGAATAAGATAAAGTCAGATGAACGCAATACATAAGTGGCCTAAATAACTCCACCAGTATGCCAAATCGTTTTCTTTTTAAGTAAAATCATAACAACAACATTAAACATGCTATTCGAATTCACTAAAATCTAACTCGGTAGAAAGTAAAGTCAAAAAGAGAGAAAGACAATATTAAACTTGTAGAATCAACAAACTAGACACTCAGACTGCAATTTACTCAACACCTTCTCACTTGGGTGAACAATTTAATATGATAACCAAATCAAGAATCTACAGCAACGTAGTGGCTTCATAGAATGAAGTAATATAAAAAAGAAAAGAGATAGAGAATGGAACAGTAAATAAAACTAAGCTACTCGGAAAAGAGACACAACCATAGGTTGTGACGGATATATTATAATTAAGCTAATTGATATGTTATAAAGCCAAGCTAGAGAGATAGTGTTATGTTAATTGATTATTGGATTGAAGAATAGAGGAAGAAGAGAAACACAAGAAGAGAGTAGAAGAATAAATGGAGAAGAGAGCTCCTAAGACTCTCAAAATTATGTATACTGCAATGTAGTAACATACATGATTGTACAAATGGGAGGACTGAACTATTTATAGTATAATAGCCTCCCTCAAGTCCTAATCTAATGGTTACTAGGATAATTAACTAAACATCCTACACATTATATATTTTCCACTTAAGTTCCTAGAGAAAACTTGCAAGTAGGTCCCTAAGTACACAATTACAGATTCTATGTCAGTGCCCCTGAAACAACCGTTGTCCTCAAGGGTTTGGCAATAGAAATTATGGAAATTGATGTTTCAGATTGAATAAGGGAACCTATATAGCTTCTTCCTCTAGATATCCTTGCCATTGCACCAAAAATTTTGTAATTATCCCTCGCTTCTTCTTACCAACATGCTGAGACAGTATTTGCTAAGGATATAGGGAATTTGGGACTGCCAACCAATCGATTGGTGGATGTCTCTGCTTTACACTTGGGTCTAGGCATAATTTCAACAAAGAGACATGGAAAATATAGTGAATCCTAGTTTTTGGAGGCAATTCCAGTTTGTAGGCCACTAGTCCTATCATTTCTAGCACCTTATAAGGACCAAAGAAATGAGGCTTCTGATTGCTTCTCGTTGCTGCAAAAATCTGGCAATAGGTTGCAACTTTAAAAACACCCACTAAGCAACCTCAAAATCTCTATCTAATCGCTTCTTATCATCTTTTTACTTCATAGTATTAGCTGATCTGTGGAGATGATAATTCAAAACAGCAATCATATTCTCTCTTGCTGCAAAACCTCTTTCGATAGTTAGAATTTATGCTTTTCATATGCATGTTTTTCCCCCCTTCTACTGATGTATGATCTTCAATGGAGAACCTATAGTAACTATAAATTTTTCATATAAGGGTTAAAATGTCATTTTGTTATTAAATTAAACCCTCGTTCTCCTGGTCCTAGGTCTCCTCGCCGACTGCTTCATTCAACTTTTAGTTTCTTAAAAAATGAAAGACTCAAAGCACATAGGCTATAGCCATATGAAAGAAGATGTTCAGAAAATATTGATGAAAAAAGGTAAAAGGAATCGAGAGACTAAAGATTCAACCCGATGTTCTTGCTGCATTCTTGAGTTCGTCAACTATCTTCTGCCTCTTCTCTTTATCTTTCTCTTCGGCTAAATTTAGACTACCTTGCCCTCACTTGTTCTTGCTAACAACCCGGAATCTTGTTTGCATATAGACACCAAAAAACTCAGCAATGAAGCATTGATGCTCATCTCATCGAAAGAGCTTTCAAAGTAAGGTGAAAAAAAAACAAAATAAAGCAGAAATTAAGAACCTTTTAGATTTGAGGAGCATAAGAACATGAAAGAAGAAAGTTCAACCGTACTCATCGGAAAATATTGATGAAAAGGGAATCAAGAGAGTAGAGATTGAACCTGCTGTTTTTGTTGAATTCTTCAAGTCGTTAACTATCTTCTTCCTCTTCTCCTTATCTTGCTGGCCTGCTAAATTAAAGACTACCTTGTCTTCCTGGGATTTGGTTCAAAAGTAAAAAAATGAAAGCCAAAAAAGAAACACAAATCACATTTTCACTTGCATTACATTCACTTTTACTCACTTGTTCTTGCTAATCAAACAGAGACTTGTTTCTGCGTATAAACTTCATAAAATTAACAATAAAGAATTAATGCTCAGCTCATCGAAAGATACTGTTAAATGTAAAGGTGAAAACAAACAAAATAGGGCAGAGAATGAGAAATTCAAAAGGCGTTTTTGGTTTGTTACCTTCAGCTCGCTACAACCTGCAGTCCGAATTTGCAGAGCGTTAGTGGGAGTAGAGAGTACGGAAGACCAACGTGAACAGTGGAATCCAAAATGACGTACTGGGTTTTAATGGTGTGAGCAAAAAGCAAAGAAAATTTCAGTAGCTAATTTACCTAAAATAAGAAAATTAATTAAATCAGTTATATTTTCTAAAATTATATGTTATGTTTTTTTTTAAAAAAAATATCGCTAGTAATCATTTGCATAATATGCTTACTTTAATGGGAAGATTTTAAAAGAAAATCATAAATTTAGGAGAGAAAGCAAAGTCAGGTCAAAGTAAACTAATTTAAGATGCCTTCATTACACTGTTTTATTAATTTTAGGGATATTATTATTTTTAATCATCTTCATTTTAATATTTTTTTCATTAAGAGGTATTTATCGTTATCTTTTTAATAGAAGTTGTATAGTTAGATTAATAGGAGGCACTTGGAGTCCTACATGGCATTTGATAATTATATAATAATTACTAATTTTTCATATAAGGGTTAAAATGCATTGGTCCTAGGTCTCCTCGCTGGCAACATGATTCAAGTTTGGTTTGGTTTGATTTCGTTTGACAGGAGGGGAGGTAAAAAAATTTTCTCATATTGATCAAATTGTTCATAATTTTTTTTAATATTTTAAAAATGCACTCTCAACCAAAAAACTAATAATAATAATCTTTTCATTAATAGCGACAATATCCTCCCTCCCCTCCCCTCTCATCTCAAAATGTTCATAATTTTTTTTAATACTTTAAAAATGCACTCTCAACAAAAGAAAAAATCTTTTCATTAATAGCAACAATATCCTCCGTCCCCTCCTCTCTCGTCTACTCCCATACCCTCCCTCAAACCAAACAGGGTGTCAGTTTCAATGGAAGACTCATGTTCGCAGATCGCACAGTAGAGAAGACTCCTTGTGAACCTTGTTTCTGGTTTCATGTGGTTAACGCGTGCTCCACTAGTGGGAAATTATCAAAAAAAAAAAAGTATTAACTCTATTATTGTCTTTAATCTTTTCAGCCTTGTTCTTTTTATTTACTTCTTTTTTGGTATGTCACAGACAGACTATAACTCCTTTGCCCTTTTTTGTTTTTCCAATATAACTAGTTTGTGTTATACCTTGCTTTACACGGGGTGATAGTACCTCACAAATTACTCAAACATATTTTACTTTTTAATAATGATGTAATTTTCTTGGCTTTAAGGAATATTAAAACATCACTATCAATGAATAACTACATATTAGAAATGAAACATCAAAATAGTAAACAATAATATCTTCCAATCGATTCAAAGTACATATTACAAATAAAATCCCAAAAATATTAAGCAACCATGTCTTTTAATCGATTAACATTCATAAAAATCTCTTTCCAAGAGGTTTATATACGTTGATTCTATAATCACACGAATTGGATCTTGATAGCTTGAAATTAACAAATCACCGGGTATTTCAATTTCCTCAACACGGTCATGTGAGCCCCCTAACTTGCCATGACCAATCTCTAATAACCATTTTGAGAACCACACCAATTTATCATGATCAGTCCCTAAAGTAGAAGAATTCAGCCTCATATTATTGGTTAATTGGAAAGTGATACAATGATCATATAGTGATTCTATAGGTAAGAAGAAATAATAAATGCATAATAAGTACACGTTACAATTCTTATGATACAGCGATCCCATAAGAAAATGATATGATAACAAATGTGTAATAAGTACACATTACAATTCTTATAAGAATTACATTTTTTAAATGCCCTACATTATGACACTTGAAGTGCATGACTATGTGCATGGATGATACTTGACTTAAGCTTTTAAGCGTTCATATTTTTCTTTTTTACTCCTATAGAATATGTCTTGAAGGATTTATTAAATCATGTGAAACCTATTATTTAAAATTGCTTTATTATGAATAGCAAGTTCACAATGGACCAAGTAATATTTTATGACAATTATATATTAAAAGTCATCATATTAAACCAAGATCACAATGGATCAAGCTCAAAAGCAAGTCAAATGTATGTCCTTTAAGCTAAATGCTTTATTAAAAGCAGACCACATATGAGTAGCCAGAATAAGCATTTATATCATAAAGACTAGAGTGTTAAAGCTAACCATTTGATTAAGAGAATGAAGTTGTCTATACCATCAAAGCATGCAATAGATTCATATATTTAGGACCTGCACCCTTTGTAGGCTTTATTCGCAACTTCAGTATTTTGAATAATTATTGATCATCTGGGCGATTAGATAACTGTGCAACAATTACTTTAAATTGGAATGCATTGAAAAACTTATATAAGACTCAGTTTCCATTTGCATGCATTAATAATTACTTTATATATTGGAATGCATTGAAAAACTTATCTGAGACTCAGTTTCCATTTGCATGCATCAATAATTACTTTATATATATATATATATATATATATATATATATATATATCTCATTGAAAAGAAATAAGCATTTATATGATAAAGACAAGAGTGTCAAAGCTGACCATTTAATTAAGAGAATGAAGTTGTCTATACCATAAAAGCATGCAATAGATTCATATATTTAGGACCTGCACCCTTTGTAGGCTTTATTCGCAACTTCTGTATTTTGAATAATTATTGACCATCTGTGCGATTAGATAACTGTGCAACAAATACTTTAAATTGGAATGCATTGAAAAACTTATCTGAGACTCAGTTTCCATTTGCATGCATCAATAATTACTTTATATATATATTTATATATATCATTGAAAAGAAATAAGCATTTATATCATAAAGACAAGAGTGTTAAAGCTGACCATTTGATTAGGAGAATGAAGTTGTCTATACCATAAAAGCATGCAATAGATTCATATATTTAGGACCTGGACCCTTTATAGGCTTTATTCGCAACTTCTGTAGTTTGAATAATTATTGACCATCTGTGCGATTAGATAACTGTGCAACAATTACTTTAAATTGGAATGCATTGAAAAACTGATCTGAGACTCAGTTTCCATTTGCATGCATCAATAATTACTTTATATATAGGAATGCATTGAAAAACTTTTCTGAGACTCAGTTTCCATTTGCATGCATCAATAATTACTTTATATATATATATATATCATTGAAAAGAAATAAGCATTAATATCATAAAGACAAGAGTGTTAAATCTGACCATTTGATTAAGAGAATGAAGTTGTCTATACCATAAAATCATGCAATAGATTCATATATTTCGGACCTGCACCCTTTGTAGGCTTTATTCGCAACTTCTGTCTTTAAAATAATCATTGACCATCTGTGCGATCAAATAACTGTGCAACAATTACTTTAAATTGGAATGCATTGAAAAACTTATATAAGACTCAGTTTCCATTTGCATGCATGAATAATTACTTTAAATATTGGAATGCATTGAAAAACTTTTCTGAGACTCAGTTTCCATTTGCATGCATCAATAATTACTTTTTATATATATATATATATATATCATTGAAAAGAAATAAGCATTTATATCATAAAGACAAGAGTGTTAAAGCTGACCATTTGATTAAGAGAATGAAGTCGTCTATACCATAAAAGAATGCAATAGAGTCATATATTTTGGACCTGCACCCTTTGTAGGCTTTATTCGCTACTTCTGTATTTTTAATAATTATTGACCATCTGTGCGATTAGATAACTGTGCAACAATTACTTTAAATTGGAATGCATTGGAAAACTTATATGAGACACAGTTTCCATTTGCATGCATCAATAATTACTTTATATATATAGATATATATATATATATATATATATATACATATCATTGAAAAGAAATAAGCATTTATATGATAAAGACAAGAGTGTCAAAGCTGACCATTTAATTAAGAGAATGAAGTTGTCTATACCATAAAAGCATGCAATAGATTCATATATTTAGGACCTGCACCCTTTGTAGGCTTTATTCGCAACTTCTGTATTTTGAATAATTGTTGACCATCTGTGCGATTAGATAACTGTGCAACAAATACTTTAAATTGGAATGCATTGAAAAACTTATCTGAGACTCAGTTTCCATTTGCATTCATCAATAATTACTTTACAAAGGCAACAAGAATGCCAAGGACGGGAAGCTGGCGGCAAACTGGGAAGGCCCCTACAGGATCAAAGAGAAGCTCGATGGAGGGGCATACATTGTCGAAACCCTGGCACGGAAGCCGGTCAAAAGAACATGGAACGCCGACAAACTGAAGATCTACTATAGCTAGATCCAACCTCGGCATCGTTTGTTTTTACTTTATTCATTTCAGTGATTCAAAGTTTAAACTTATGTCATTGTCTAATCTATTTCTTTGTAAAGCCCCTTAGGGCTATTTTTTTATCAATGAAGGACCCCATTGAGGAGATTCATGAATGTGCACAAAATTCGCTTAAGCATGAAGCCGAGACTATGAAGCTCGGTCAAAAACGATAAGGCCGAGGCAATAAAGCCCGGCCAGGAAACTGAAAGCTGAGGCATGCAAGCCCGGCACCGGAAAAATGGCTCCGAGGAAATTTAGCCCGGCCGACGAATCGAAAGCCGAGGCCCGTAAGCCCGGCACCGGTAAACAACTCTATGGTAATATACCCGGCCAAAAAGCTAAAAACATCCGGATGCCGGCCATTGTACCCCGACAGGCATTGGTTAGAGCTCGGCGAAGGCGCAATACGTGGCCCTTCGTGAAATTGACGCGTCAACGCTCGCTCGGCTAAGCAAGCGCACTACCATACCGACCCTGATCAGGTCAAAATGTCCGACTGCAGGCGAACGAAGCCTCGGTTGGACATGTGGAAGTCCCGCCCTTACGCCGGTAAAATTCAATCCGACTAAGTGAAAAGTTGGAGTCCGATTATTAGAAAGTCGGACCAAGGCAGTGCGGTTAGTTATACCTGACGAGGTTGAAATAAGACAATCCTGCCCCAACCTCCCACACACCAAGTGTGGTAAAGTAACAACGGCCTGTACGCATACAGCCGACGGACACCGAAAACTAGACAAAAGGATGATAGATTTGTAAATCATTCATTGTCCATGTTACCAAAACGGCCTGCACACATGCAGCCGACGCACACCCAAACTAAGGAAAAAGGATGATAAAGATTTAAATCATTCATAACACAGGCAAAATAATGGTAGAAATTTATATTATTCATCATCCAAGAGTTTGTACACAATGGCCCAAGGCCAAAATTGTTCTCACAAATTACAAGGGCACATATGCCCCAAAAACAAAAAGAAAAATACAAAGACTAGCTGGAAGGCTCAGCCACAGGATCTTCGGCTTTGGCAGCATCCTCCTCAGCAACCTCGGCAGGACCCTCGGCGGCAGGGGGATGATAAGGTATCAAAGTCCCGTCATCCTGAACGAACGCACGATAGTCGTACCCGTCCACGTTGAGCTCGGCCCCGGGGTTGAAATACCGGATCTGTGCCAAGGCCTGCCTAAAGCACTCCTCGGCAGTCTACAGCAGGGCGTCGGAAACCTCCTGGCGAGCCGCCTTCTCCGCCAAAAGGGCCTTCTCAAGCGCCTCCTTATCATTAGCCAGAGAGGCCCGCTACTGCTGGAGGACCTTTATTGCAGCCAGGCCCTCTGACATTCCCTTCTGAGCTCGCCCACACTCCTCAGTCGCCTTCTCAGCATGTGCCCGGGAGAGCTAGAGCTCCTGGTCGGCCTTCACCGCCGCGGCCTTGGTGGCGTCTCGCTCCACTTTGGCAGCGTCTCGTTCCGCCCAAGCCGAGACAAGCTCTTCCTCAGCAAACTTGGCCCTCGCCTTAGTTGCGGCCAACTCCTCACCCAGCTCCTCGGCAGACGTGGCCTTAGCCTTCAGCTCAGCCTCGGCCTTCCTCAGCCTGAGACACTCGGCCTCGACCAGAGCGTACTGCTCCCGCACCAGGACCAGGGCCTGCACATACCCTACCGACCGGCATAGTTCTCTCTGAGCCAAATGTAGTTGGTCCAAGGCCGGGGGAGACAACGGCCGGCCTTCCATAAAATGCCGGAGCGGGAGAAAGGCAACATCCACCTCCGGAGCCACCCCCTTATCTTACAGAAAGCCGCGGGGGAAAACCGAAGACGGACCCGACAGCGGAGGAGGAGGAGGGGGAGGTGGCGGACTTGGCGGAGAACCAGCGGGCACCTCAGGGCGGAGTCCGACCTCGACCTCCTCATCAGAAATTACGACTTCCTTTCCCTTGGAAGTCGGAGACATGGCGACAGTCTCTTGCCCCTCAGAAGCCTGAGGTCCTACCGCCGGGGAAGACTGGGCGACAGCAGCAGAAGAAGGACCTTGGCCAACTGAGCCCCTCGATTTCTTCGGAGCCGCGGCAGCAGGAGCATTGCCATCGGCAAAAGCACCCCGTTTCTTCGGGCGACTAGGCGAGGCAGCGGCGGCGTTCGCCAACCGAACATAAAGTGGCAGGGCATCCATGGTCCTAGCTGAAAAGAAAGAAAGATGAAACACGTTAGCAAGTCAGGAACAAGAATCCAAAACAGGACGCAAAGACACAAAAACCTACAAGTAGGGGGCGCCGGCTGTGAACCCGGCTCGGAAATAAAAAAGGCCGCAGTTTGGACCCCGTACTTCTTCACAAAGGCCGACAGCCTAGGGATGGAAGGGACGGTCTCGGGCAAGAGATCGTCATCATCCACCAAGTAAGACGTCAGCAACTTAGCGTAATGCCCCTTATCCCAATAAAGGGGAAACCTCCACTCCACACCCGGACCCTCAGCCCCTTTCAAAAACCAGGGCTGATGGCCGGGCTTAGCCGCCACCTTGAAGAATGCGTTCTTGAAACGCTTGAAGGAGTCCGAGAAAGCCCCCATCAGTTTTCTATCCGACCCGTTCTGGAGCAAAACCAACCCTTTGAGTTTATCGCCCTCCCTGGGCGAACCGGGGGTGAAAGGGCTGAAGTAGTAGAAGAAGAGGTTGGCGGTGCAAGGGATGGGAATCGGAAATGAGGCGCACCACTTCTCGAAGGCCACAAGGTAGGCCCAGCCGTTCGGATGAAGCTGTGATGGCGCGAGGTTAAGGTAGGTCAGGACCGAGATCTGGAAGTCCGAAAAGGGAAAACGAACTTTGATCCGGGTATACACATCCCGGTAGAAGTAGAAGAAGTTGGAAGACCCTTCCTAGCGGACAGAGCAAACCGGCTCCTCCACCCCAGCGGGAACGTACACACTACCCTTTAACTCGGGCAACTCCAATCGGGCGACATCGGCCTCGGACATGAGAGACCGGACCATCAACGTCTCATGGGAGACCCAGTCAAATTGCCGACACAAGGCCTCCAGTGGACTAGAGGAGTCCGAACCCTCAGGCTCAGAGCGTCGCTTGGAAGGCCGAGATTTGGGAGCCATTAAAACCTATACGAAAATAAACAAAGCTAGTATCAGTGAAGAGCGAAAATACCTGGCACAGTTACAGTAGCAGGCAAAAAAGACTGCCGACTCGGACGAACGGGGGCGCTAAAAGGGACATCCGGGGCAGATCGATGCCGACAAGAACCGAGTATGGAAGAAGCCCTGGCGTCACTACCACGAGCTATCAGGGCAAAGCTCTCCGCGAAGCAGTCCCAGCAAGGACCGAGGTACCCTTCTGGGAAAGGTGTCTGGCGAACAGCAGAAGGGCCCTCATAGAAATTGAGGGGTTGAGCCATCAGCACCGAGGATCCGGAACCGGATGAGGAGCCTACCCCGACCCCACCGGGCAACTCGAGAGGAAGAGCGCGAGCTAATGGGTGGAAAGGACGGTAAGGAAGTGAAACCGAAACCCTAGCCGAAGCCGGGCGAGCCCTGGCTCGCCCCGGACGGATGGCGCCACCTCGATGCAAAGGAGCCAAAACCCCCGTAGCGGGTGGTTCACCCCCAAGAACCCAATAAGTGGCCTATGGGAGACGCGTACGGAGGAATATTTCATCCTCCGGCGTCAATGACGCCCTTGGCCTAGTAAGATTTTTGTCTCTCACCATAATTAGAAGCCTAAAGCGCTAAAGGCTGATGTTTAAGGGGATATTGGGACGAACTTTGGGTATGTTGACACTAGAGAAACCCAGAAAAACCCAAAAACATATAAGAACGATAGCACAGGCAACAATTTCAGAAATAAACGGTAAAATGCAGGAAAGTACCAAACAAAAACGCAAGGGAATAGGCGGAATACCTGTGTGGATAAAATAAAGGGGACTGGAACTCTGGAAGTGAAGAACGGCAAAGTCTCAACTGAAAAAGGTGATGCAACGGGCCTAGAAGAAAACCGGAGAGAAATGTCTGAGAAGAAGAAGAATAGCGGGAAAAGTAAAAAGGAAAGAAAGGAAAGAAAGCTATTTAAACCAAGCCGCGAAACGCTAAGGGCAAAACGGTCTATCCGACCTTAGGCATGACGGGATTGGTACATCACGACGTCAGCGCAATAAATGCGCACAGACCTTGAGAAGCGAAAAGACGCGGCGATTGCAGACCACACCCTCTGAGCGCCTGACAGCTGTAAACCCGCAATGATGGCACACGCGGGGAGAGTCCCGAAGCGTCCAGCGAAGACCAAAAGGCAAAAGGCTCGAAACCGAAGTCACTGGCGGGCATTTGGGCCAGGGTAGGACGAGTAACCGTCTCGACAGGATGGACCTGGCATTCTAGGCAGGACATCGGGACAAAGGCATGGCAAGCCGACCATTGATACGAATCCGACCGATGGTCGCGGCAACCACGAGCCGGCCCTGCCAAGGAAGAATGCCTCGGCCATAACAAGGACCGGGGGCAATATACACCTCGGCCGTCCAGAAGCCTGAACAACCGAGCTGGGGGGCAACTGTTACGGACCGGCCCAAAAGGCCCATATCTGGACCACGGCCCAACCATGCCTAAGACAGAATCACCGTAGTAATGGGTAAGGATATAGAATCCCACTAATCTAGGATCCCATTAACGAAGGATCTCCTCCAATCGTGATCCCGAGATATCAGCCTCTGATATCTCGGCCCCGGATATCGCTCATTAAATCAGAGATACTCGCACCAGACTCCTCTATAAATACAAGGAAACCCTAATCAGGTGCACACGTTCTAATCCATGCTCTCTTTACTTCCTGTCACACAGAGCACACACACCACCCCCTGGCTTCACGCCTTCACGTATATTGCGAACTATGTGGACTTTGATCCCTTCAAAGGGTACGTAGGCTCTAGGCTTGACAACCTAGTCAAGTCCAATCTTTCTGTGTTCTTAGGACAGAACAATTCTAAATAGACATATTTTCCATATTTGTCAGTTCTTTTTTAATTTACCCCTATCGATACTCTCTTAATAATAATTAAAGAAGAGAGAGAATGATAAAATTAAGGAAGATTATTGCCTTCCTTAACAATAATTAAAGAAGAGAGAGAATGATAAAATTAAGGAAGATTACTGCCGTGTTTTAAAAAATACATGATATATTAACTAACTTCTATAATATAATTAAATAAGGTAAATATGTCTTACATTAGGGATAATAATGAGTATTGATATTGATAATTACATTATGACTTGTGGTCATAAATCATAATGATTAAAAACACATGTTGATATCATCAGTATGAAGCAATCTTAATTTACTCACTGGGAACGCAAAGTTTAATTGAAAAACACCACCAGCCTCCATATATTATATAGTAATCATGAGCATGCATCTCCCTATAATCTCCTTTATAGCTAAAAGCAACAGTTTATAGGGACATTATCTTGACAATGATTTCAGAGTTGGCTTTTTGGGGTAGAAGCACATGGTCGTTGGGTGTCATTGTTTATTGGCTATATTTGATATTTGACGTTATGTTCATTGCTTCATAAAAAGTGGTTTGAATTTATTTCTAAACAACTTTCAATTTACTAAACCATTTTTTTTAAAAAAAGAAGTATCTTAATATAAATTCTGTTGTAATTATTAAATTTTTACCAAATTGTCCTTTGGCAAATGAACTTTTAAGTTTTTAACAAATGAAAAGCTAAAACACATACGTGGACCTTTTGTTTTTTGTTTTTTGTTTTTTTAATAATACGTGGACCTATTGTTGACTTGGGACTCTTGCTCTACATTTTGTATCCATAGTGGGCCTACCTGTTTGGGCTCCTTAATAATGACATTATATATGAAAAGGCAAAAAAACAGTATAGAATAAATTTTTGGGCAACGGATGTGGTGCAAAATAAAATTGATCCATGAGAAAAAAAAAAAAAGATACGGGCGCGGTCCAGTGGCTTTATCCGAAGTTCAGATTCTTGAATACTTCCCCTCCCCTTCGCGCCATCTTCATTGCGTTCGCGCCGTCTTCAACAATTTCGGCAAAACTTCATTCTCCTTCTCCTCTCTTACAGGTGAACGATCTCTTATTATGTCTGCCCATTGTAGAACATGATCACAGTACACTTGATATTATAGAACATCAACCAAACCCACGTCCAATACCAGAAATCCCAACTGAAATTCGATGACTGGTCTTCAGTGATTGGGGCTTGTAACCCTCGATCTTCTCTTATTTTTTCAACGGGAAGATGGGTGTCGGCCATAATTATTTTGATGCCCTGTTCAGATGACCAACGTACTTAGGATTATTAGGGTTTAGCCGGATTGATGCTTTAGCATTTTCTTTTGATTTTGTTTTGGTTGAATCTGATGTTAGGATTTAATTAGGTTGTGCTTTCTTTTACAATTACATGGAAGGCAGATCCTCCTATGCTCTATAGGATTTAATTTGGTAGTGCTTTCTCTACCATATATGTAAGGCGGATCCTCCTCTGTTTTGTAGTAGTTGTCTGTAGCAGCTAGTATAATTCCAGCACAGGTAGAATTTACCATTGTCTGTCTTACGTATTTCATGTTAATCCCTTATCATAATAAGAAATTTGCGTGCTTTCTCCGATTTCCTCTTACTCTTTTATGGCTTATGTGCGCTCCTGTAATGTTTTATGCGGGAATATTGAAAGATGAATGGGTTAAGGGGCAAAAATATACATGTAATTTGTAATTTGTCCCAAGGAGTGTCCAGCACCATGTAATTTCAACTGGACCAAAAATACACATGTAATTTGCTTTCGGGAGCGTCCGGCCGTTAGTCAACCGTTAGTCTGGATGGAAATGAACAGTAACTCGGGTGAAATTACACTTTTGCCCCCAGTTTTAGGTGAAATTACACTTTTGTCCTTAGTTTTAAATATTAATTACACTTTTGCCCTTAGTTTTAAATATTAAAAAAAAATTAAAATATCCCACCGCCGGTGGTGGTGGCGGCTAGCACTGGGTCCCACCGGCAGAGATATTTTAATTTTTTTTAAATATTTAAAACTAGGGGCAAAAGTGTAATTAATATTTAAAACTAAGGGCAAAAGTGTAATTACATCTAAAACTAGGAGCAAAAGTGTAATTTCACCCGAGTTACTATTCATTTCCATCCAGACTAACGGTTGACTAACGGCCGTGGTGCTGGGCGCTCCCAAAAGCAAATTACATGTGTATTTTTGGTCCAGTTGAAATTACGTGGTGCTGGGCGCTCCTTTGGACAAATTACATGTGTATTTTTGCCCCTTATCCCAAGATGAATTGGTTGATGAGGCTGTAAATCGAAAGCGCCTGAAAGTGATGGTTGATATTTTAGGAGGAGAGGCCAGCTTTGTCATGACAAGTCACGATATCACCATAAAATAAGGAGAACATACCTTTCCCATGATGAACGGATATTTTTGGGAGATCCATTAAATATAATCTATTAGAGATCCATTACTAGATCATTTGAGTTCAGCTATGTGACATCTTAGTCTTGATGATGTCTCAATCTGAATATGTTTTTTGGTTACCACATGTGTTGTGATTCACTAAATTGTTGTTTGGGCTGAAAATTTCTTATGTGCTCGAACTGCAATTGTTGAAAGGTTGATGTCATTGAGAGTGATTTGGCTGCTCTAATTGCAATTATTTTGCTCATTGCTGTCAAAAGTTGCTGCATAACTTGCTTGGATATTCAGAAAGAGTTTCACCTAATTTTGAACTTGTTTTCTCTTCCGTTGTACCTTCCTTTCAAATTTAATAAATATTACTTCCTCCAGTCCTAATTATAAGAGCTAGTTGACTTTTTTGGAGAGATTAAGGAAACTAATTAAATTACTTTAAAGTATTTTTATTTTTTTCTTCAAACTTATTAATTTGATTAATAAACTAATACTATATAATCTAAGAATATTTAATATATGAAATGATTAAGTAACTTATTTAGCTTCCTTAATCTCTCCAAAAAAAGTCAACTAGCTCTTATAATTAGAACCAGAGGTAGTATAATTATATTGCTATCCCACTAGAGGAATTAATATAATAGCTACCTAAAGCTGTTTGTTTTGCATAAGCTATTTAATTTTAATAATTAACTTGAAGTGTACTATTTTTTTTTTCAATATATGTGTCGATTTTGATTTTATTCATGCCAATTTTAACTATTTCATTATTTGAGTTTATAATAGCAATGACATCGAAACTAGCTCTTACAACATTTACATAAAAAAAAACATTTGTTCAATTTGAGAATGCTAGTAACAGCTCTGCGAAGGCATTTTTTAGCTTCTCTCATACTTTCTCACCTCCTAAGCCGTGATGGTAATATGGGCCAGCCCATCGGGTTTGAGTTGGCCTACCGTAGGTTGACGTTCCACTGGGTCTTTTTGAAAAAAACTTCCATCAAAATGGCTAACATTTAGCCAACCCAATCTATAACCTGTGGCTTGGTGGGTTAGCCGACCTAACCCGTTCTCCCTCTCTCTTTTATTTTATAAATTCATATTAATTTTTTCAAGTTTTTTTAAATAATATAATGAAATGTTTTTTTTTTCTTTTTCTCAAACCAAAACCGTAATGCAATGTTACAATCAATCAAACATAATTGTACAAAGTTACAAACACCTTATGTGCGAACAAACAACAATTATGCAAAGCAAAGCGTGGGAGAAAGACGTAGTGTGAGATAAATATTGCTTAGGAAGGAGATTGCCTCCCACAAAATTTCAGGACACCCTAGATCATATGATACCATCACCAAAATAATATGAGACGTAGAAAAGTTTAAGGAAATACGTAATTATTGTGGGAACCTTTTGTGATCCTATCTTCAATTATCTTCTTAAGCGTCACTGTTTGTCTCCAATTAGGAGCCATCGACAAAACAAAAAAGATGTTGTTCATGCAATGATTAAAATTCAATAAAAGGAACCGATGGAAAGCACTAGCCAATATCTTCTAAGTTGAAGAAAATATTCACTAGAGCTTTCTGTCAAGTTTGAAATAACAACATAACATGATATTTTGGATAAAAGAGAGATTTACTCTGCCATTGGATTGTAGGTGAACCCAACTCCATTTCTAAAATTTCTATATAAAAAAAAAAAATTAAAAGTTACGAGTTAGTCCGCCAACCTGGCATGCTAATCAGTTGCGAGTTCGGGCTAAAAAATCCACATCAAAATGGATTTTATTTTTCACAACGTAATCCATTAAATTTTATGGGTTGACGCGGGTTTAACCCATGGTTCAACCCATATTTTTGGCTTTATCCCTAGGCCTTAGCCCTCCTCTAATTTTTTTTTTTTTTAATTTTTTGGAACAGAGATGGGAGATAAATTTTTGTTCACAAAATTAGCCTCATTCACAAAACATGATTCCTCTCCTACCCTTCACACTCCACGCATTGTATCCTCGCTGAACTCTATCGTTTTGCTCTGCTCGCTTCTCTACTCTCTCGTCGCCGCACCAGCCCCCGCAATCGTCTCCAGCGGCCGCTGCCTCAGGTCTTCTCAGTCCAGGTTTAGCCGTCATCTGTCCCCTTCTCTGATGCCGTTATTTTCTCTTTCGAAATAAGCTTAAAAAAATCTCCTAAAATTTCTTTTGTTCTTTATTGCGCAAGATAGTTTGCAGTAGTTACATAGTTAATCCTGAACTTTCAACATTTGAATCTCAATATTTCCCTGAGATGCACATCCTTTGTATAGACGGTATGAGCGCGTCTTCTGTCAGCTAGTGAGGATGAGCGAGCTGCGTGGGGAGTTAGGTCGTTGGTTTTACTTTTTCTTGAGACTGGTTATTTTGTACAGAATCTTGGTCTAACGAGCATTTTACAGTTCTATGAATACATTGATTTCTTATGCTGACAATGACACAAGTCACATAAGATATACATAGTCTCATCCAGGTACGCTATCAAAGGGACGCACGGAGTGAACATAGCATCCCAACTTTCAACAAGATTCAACAAAACGGCCAACCATATTTGAGGTTACCATATTATGTGGCTGCAAATAAAAAGCAATAAGTAGCTTTAGAGTGCCTTGTGCCTTTCTTTGAGGAACAAAATGAAATGGTGGGAAAGAATGTGTAAAGAATAAAAATAGTTATCAAATCAATTCATGTACCATGCATTTCATCCAAATATGTCAATGTCAATAATGATGGGTTACCAACTACTACTGCAATGTGCCCCTTTACCTTTCTGCTGTGGTTGTGTGAGGAGATAGGTCATTGTTCTATTTAGGATGTATTTCCTTATCACGTCAGTGTTGTTCCTACAACTGGTTCATATTTATTGATGTTAAATTAGGCTTGCCACTGTGGAAGAATTACATAATTTATTGATTCATATTTATTGTTGCAATAACACTTTTTGATTTGGTTGAGTATGCATTTTTCTAAGATTATGAAATGAACCGTAGAATGTTATGCTCTTGCGAAAAATTATCTATTCTCTTATTATAAGTATGTTTTGATTTGGTTTTGCCAGATGAAATGGGTAAAGCTATAGCTCTACTCATCTGTGCTTTTTTATGGTACTATATGATTCATTTGTCTAGTAAGGGAAAAATAGGTTATGGTTTGAGTTTGAGAAGAGAAAGAGTATGTATTTTGCCCCTTTTGTTTGAAGACAAGGGTCCTGTTCTTTGTTGATGTTGCCCAATTATTTACATTGTGCTATCATTATGTGCCTTAAGTGTCTGTATGAGAAAACCTGTGTAGTGTTGCATCTTTACCATTATTGTCTATTCATATTGATTTGTTTTCCCCCTAACATCTGACCTTTTATCCTGTAGTGTATTTTTGTAACGAGTAGTCATTCTCTTCACTCTGCGGTCCTTGAAAGTTTATGATTTTATTCCCTTATGGACTCTTCACTGGCTACAAATATAAGAGTGGTTTTCTAAACGTACAATATACTCATGGTCATTTTTTTCTAGTTTCTTACCTTGTAAATGTACTACCATACAGCAATCTGACTGGTCACAGTCATGTTTTTATCAAGAGCATTTGGAAGGACACTATTAGCTGCTGCTAGGTCAGAAACTTCTGCATCTTCAGCTGCAGCTGCTAATGCTTCCAGGGAAGGATATAACCCTCTTCAGGAGTTCTTTGAGGCAGATAGGAGCCCAGATGATGACAAGCCTGTTGTCTATGGTATAGACCTTTCATTGCTTTAGTTTTTCCTACCAGTCTTTTATTGACTGGGATATAAGATATGTGTGGAAGAGAATGGTGTTAAGGCTATGTTTGATACAATGGAATGTTACTCATGGAAAGGAAAAAGGAATGCTGTTGTGAATAGAAATGACTCTTGTACCTTTACTAAAAAGAGGAACGGACATTGTTGAGATAATAATGTATAATAGACATTGAATTAAAAAAGTAATTTTTTTTCCACCATGTTTCATTTTAAATCCCAAGAGGGCAAACGGATTTTAAATCAATCCACAAGGGTAAATTATTATGTATCCTTCCCCCCTTATCTGTTATGATAAGTTGAAAGCCATTTTAAGTGAAGTTCACTTTTCTCAACATTAGAGAGTTTATTGAGTGTAGTCTGCAGTTTACTGCTCTATAACTTATTACAGTGGTTCTAGCTGTTACCATTAATTTTTTTTTTTAATTCAAGCTATTTTGTTTATTTATTATCATAGGTCGGAGTTGGAAGGCCTCTGAGCTGCGTCTTAAGTCTTGGGATGACCTTCACAAACTATGGTTTGTGTTGTTAAAGGAGAAAAACATGTTGATGACTCAACGTCAGATGCTTCATGCACAAAATCTACGCTTTTCTAATCCAGAGCGCATCCCTAAGGTACTGCTATAGTATTATTTACTTCAGATCCTCGCAGTTATTTATCTTTTCAAATAAGTTGTTCTTAACCTTTGGTTCCATGGATGATTGGCTTATAACAATGGTGTCCGCTTTCATTTTCTGGGCAAGTTCTTTTTACCTGTAGATTTGCGCGTTACATGGCCTTAGGCTTCTCTTTCTTTGCTTGGAAAAATCTAGAAACTTATCTTTGATTTGAATTGTTTGACTTGGTTGGAAGCAATAATTTATGCCAAGTTTCAATTTGGTTCTACAACAATTTGACTGAAAATGCTTTTGAGAAATTAAATTAATTTTCCTATAACAATTTTAACTCTGCCATCATGCCAACAAAACAAATAAAAGATAATACAACGAGGTTTGAGTCCAGCGGAAACCATAGTAGCATCTTAGCTATACTCAAGTAATGGTGTATATACAGAATATGTATTAAATGGGTTTTCATTTGTTGGAAATTGTCTATCATTGCTCTTTATATACTCCATTACTCAAAATAATAAAGTGCATTTGCTCGGTCGATGTAGAAACTGAACCATAGTAGCGTCTTAACTATACTTAACTTAAGCAATTACAGAAGAGTGGGATAATTTGTTGAAATATGATAATGAGATGTCTTTAGAATCTTTACGTGTGAAAACATTGGATGGCATGAATGAGATGATACGGATTGCTAAAAAATTTAATTCTAATTTTAGAATTTTAGCATTTGCTGGTCAATTTCTTTTTTGCTTACTGATGACCTGTTGGATTTGCATATTACAAAAGTCGGCAGCTTTCTCATTCCTTGGTGTAGGTAGATTATAGTCTGAAACTCTGAATCCTTTTTACTTGAGACCTGTTGGATTTGCATTTTACAAAAGTAGGTAGTGTTCTCAGTCCTTGGTGGAGGTAGACTATAGTCTGACTCTCTCAATCCTTTTTACTTGAGACCTATTGGATTTGCATTTTACAAAAGTAGGTAGTCTAAATCCTTGTTATGTACACCAAATTTTCCTCCAAAATTCCACCTGCTATGTTGCTAAGTTGTATGTGTCATGTGTGGACATGACTTGGTCAGTACATGTTTGTTGATTGGGTTTAAAATGTATCTTGTGGTTGGGAGAATGAAAGTGGGAAGGGTCTATATAATCAACCTATTCCGCTGATAACTCTCAAAACAAAATAATTGCTGGGAATCTTACGAAATGGAAATGGGTTTCTGTTAATTTTATTTGCATATTCTAAGAATACTCTGCTTTCCAATATGTCATGGTACCTTTATGATAGGGAAAAATTGAACTTTTGAATATCAAGGTGTGTCTATGTTGTATTTAGTCTGGAACCCTTTCTACCGCATGCTTAATCTGTTTCTGATGGATCGCTGCAACTAAATCATCATTGATTCTTGTTGATATATGTTGAATCAGGTGAGAAAGTCAATGTGCCGCATCAAGCAGGTACTTACAGAGAGAGCAATAGATGAGCCAGACCCGAGGAGGTCTGCTGAGATGAAGAGGATGATAAATTCCCTTTGACGACTTACAATGTATCTGCACCTGAAAGCATTATTGTCCATGTTGATGCAGTATAATGTTGCTTTCAAGTTCGTAAAATTCTTACTCAAGGGGGTCTATTTGTGTAGAAAACTTTGTTTAGAGGACTTTTGCTGGCCCGTTTATGGACTTACGTTTGATTTTCCTTGTCTCAAGGGGAGGGGTTATTATTAATGAGGTGGACAATGACTTGTAACTTACCCTGCCCAAACGGTGTTCCAAACAACGTTGGAAGTAGGCATCCTTAATTTTGGTCCCATTACCCATAGGAGAAAACTGGAATAAGTTAATAACACAAGTTCCTTGCAACTGTTGGCATAGATGGTAAGGGATCCAGGACTAGGCCCTTGGGTCGTGGGTTCGATCGGCTCTGCCGTCGCTAGGACTCCTTTGGTAGGCGATCTCGTAAGTCGAGATCGCCCCCAATAAGTGCTCATAGAGCCCGGGGCCGTGCCCTGGCCTTGGTGGGGGACTGATGCCGAATCCCTCCAAAACTTTTATTTATATAAAAAAAAAAAAAAAAAGTTCCTTGCAACTCATTACGTTATCTTTGGGATCAAATCTGAAAACTTATGAAAATTAAAAATTTGGAAACACATTTACACGAGTCATGA
The DNA here is from genome assembly GCA_034222035.1 of Acacia crassicarpa. Taxonomy (NCBI): domain Eukaryota; kingdom Viridiplantae; phylum Streptophyta; class Magnoliopsida; order Fabales; family Fabaceae; genus Acacia; species Acacia crassicarpa. Next base: position 1,923,860 of record JAWXYG010000008.1, read on the forward strand.
TAGTGGGATGTGGCAAAATTTTAAATATTTGGTCATAGTCATACGACGCATTAATAGGTAAATGAATGTCCATGAAATAAGGTCATACTCATGCCATACTTTCGTGCAACTAAAGCTGTGCTTTTTATGACATAAGGAATTTAATTTAAAGGGCTTTCAATCTTCCAATACCAAGCAAGGTATTTACAACCCACAAGTCCAGTTTGTTTCCTTTTTATCCTGAACCAAGCATGTTCTAAAGGACAGCAGTTAAAAAGTGGTTTATGAAGTTATCTGTATGTGAGTCCGAACATACAAAAAAAAAAAAAAAAAAAGAATAAAACATAGTTTGGTGTGGCAAACAGGAGGAAGGAATCCCAGACGTAATGATTGCTCGAATTGGCAATATGTAGCAAATAATTTAGGATTAGGCTAAAATTGTGGAGGTTATGCATCAATGATTGAGGCCACACAATCCTTGAACTGGTATAGTGTTTAAAAGCAGATTTTCAATCGTAATTTATGGAATATGAGGTAAGTATGGAAGTATTTGAGAGGAGTATTATCTCGACTTATGTGTATAAGCACTTATAAACTTTTTAAAAGTTCCTTCAAACATGCTTATATGGTTCAACTTTGCTTCCTCGAGCCATAATTGGTGGTCAGATAAGTAGGGTTGGCCTGTTTGTTTGTTCGGAATGGTTCCAAGGAAGTAAATGCATAGCCTGACTGTATAAAAAATATTGTTGTATGAGAGATTTAGGAAAGACGTGTTAAATTCTGTTGTAGCAAAACTGGTTCTGAATAATTCTTGAAATGGCAATTTTTATGTATAAAAATACTCACATGCCGTGTTTTTCATTTGCCCACTACATTTTTTTACTTTAAAAAATGACCATATATTATTATCTATTTTGGTCATACACCATATATTATTTTAGTAATGTAGTAATTAGTAAACGTGGATCTTGCCGAATTATTGATCTACCCATTGAAAGCCCCATAAACAAGTCTAACAAGAAACAAGCGTAACAAGATGCCTATGACTAAAACCACATTAACAAGACATGAGAATTATTTGGCGCTTGATCCCATTCAAAGTCGCAATGCACCATAATTGCTAGCTTTTTTTTTAATTAAAAAAAACTATTTTTCCCTGTTTGACATATTCTTAAATACATAAATTTACATAGAGGGAATAAAATACTCCATCCAGTCATACACACACACACCCACAAAAAAAATCCAGTCTTATATATAAGAGTTGGATAAAAGGGCATTTTAATCGTAAATATATAACTCAATCCTTTTAGTCCCTTAAATTCATAATTTTCTCCTAAAATATCTTTATTAATTACACGTATTAAAGAGGTTTTCACCATGGGTAAAGTTAAGAAAATTGGAGAAGTAAAGTTACAAAATTTTAATTAAAGGACGATGTAAGATAAAAGAATAAAAAAAATTAATCAAAATCTTTTCCCCTTCCACTCCCTTCCCTCCTGTGTACCGCACAAACCCTAAATTAACTATTAACTAATTTCTTTAATATTCAAAAATCAATTATCTCATTCTCATATTAAATACAGAAGGCAGCCAAAACTTAATAGCCGATGGAGCGTAAAGTTCAACCAATGGTTTACCTGGTAGAAGATACATTCTGACCCCCCAAACGAACGTCAATACACAAATAAGCCCCTCTGATTTCACAATCAACACTCATTAACTCCGGGTGTACTAGCTCAAGAACAAACTCATGGATTGCAAATAAAAAAAGAAAAAGAAAGAACAAAACTCATGAGTTAAATTTTATTTACAAAAACAGGATATAATGTTGGAGGAGCTGAGTCTATTAGGAGTATAAGAAGAAGAGAGGAAGAAAACAGTAATATACAATATCTTTAAGGCGGGTACAAAACTTTTCTTTGCGTTTAATTTGTCCCCATTTATACCCATATTATAGAATGTGATTTAGATTGATGGGTAAATTTCCTGTAGGATACATTTAGGGGCGGATCCAGAAATTTATGGAAGGAAGGACACTATTGGTTGGGGGAGTATGGGGGTTCGGGACAGTGCCCCCGAATTTTTTTTTTTTTTCACTTGTCATCAAAAACACAAAAAATAATACAAGATTCAAAAGGTTTTTACTTGTCATCAGTTGCAAATTTTATCATCATCAATAAGAAAAAGAGCAAGTGTTAGCCATAAAATGCCCATGGCAGAAAATTAGCAACCTACATGCTTCAAGCAATTTTTTGTGCTGGGAATATCCACCTAAAATATAGAGAAAAAGCAACAAAATGCTAGGAAAATATCTCAAAAGAGGAAGTAGATCTTTCCCAGTTGAAGTTACAATGCTAAAATATGTCTACAAGTATTTTTATAAGGGAAAGGAAAGCAAGGAGTAGAGTGAGCCGGGCGTGTTGAGGGACATAGAAGAGGCAAAAAATTTTTTTAAAAAATTAAAATTTAAAATAATAATAATAAAAGTTAAAATCAAGGGGGGGCACGTGCCCCCCATGTAATATATGTGGATCCGCCTTAGGATACATTGAAGACCCTTGAGTATGGATTATACTCTCAGCACTCAAGAAAAGAAAACAATAACTTTTACAAAATAATAATTTAACTTCATCTTTGTGTACACTTGACGACAAATACAATGGGTTTGATCTATTTTGGTCTGTGATTTATGATGTTGTGTTGTATGTCACGCATGGACTGATGATGTTTAGGTATTTATAGACCTTGAAGTGATGTTTTGAATTGGTGCATCTTAAAGCAATACCTCTTTAATAAAAAATCATAATCACATGTTAGATTCATGAATTCTCATGAAACCAACATAACTTAAATAGCCAATGACAATTTAAAATAACTTTTCCATGAAAAGTTAAGCCTAAAAAACCAAGACGGCCTTTCACCAAGAATCTTTAGTTATAATCTTTTATATGTGTCTCTATGAACCAAACAGGCATAACGTTGACAACCTTTAGTGTTATAACTCCCCACATAACCCTTTAAATTCTTTAATTTATAAGGACATGAATTTTTGGCAAACACATCTTTTCATTTTAAAATATTCTAAAATATAATATTTTCTATGATAAATAATAAATAATAATTTAAAATAAGCACAAAATTTTTAAAAATTCACTTTAGATAATTGAAATTGTTAAATATTTTTTTGTTTATTTTAGATCTTAATAAATTAAGAGAACCAGGCTGTTGGAAAAATGAAAAATATACGAAACAAACAAACTAATGAAACTAGTTTGTGTCAGTGTAATGACAAATGTGTTAGGTAAAAACACAATTGTTGAAAGATAAATAAGTATTTTAAATTTTAATTATTTCAAAGAGACTGATTTAAAATTTTGAAGTTTGGATAAATATGAGAAAAATTACCAAACTACCTTCACCTTTCTTTTAGAAAATAAAAAATCATTATACAGCTCTTGCTAGCCGTCGGAGTTCTAGCGTTGGTAATCTTATTTATGACTTTAGTATCTATATTAATAATTTAAGTATTTATATTAATAACTTTTATTTAAGAAATTCAAAAATATGTATGAGACTTTCGATATTCCGATTAACCTTATTTTACAACTTTAGCATCTATATTAATAACTCAAATATTTATATTAAGAACTTTTGTTTAAGAATTTTAAAATAATATATGAGATTGCAGAGTTTCAATGAATGTTATTTACAACTTTATTATTTATATTAACAACTTTAATATACATAATTTCGACTTTTATTTAATTTTTTTAAAAAATAAAATATGAAACCGCTAGAGCTCCACGTCAAAAGTGAGGGGCGTATGGGGATTTTTTATTTAGAAAAAGTGAGGATAGTTTGTTAATTTCTCACATTTATCCAAAATTAAAAATTTTAAATCAATTCGTTTAGAATTATTAAAATTAAACGTATTTATTTATCTTTTATAAATGTTAACAACATTTTTCCGTCTTTTTCCAACGTGTCATTTTTTTTTTCTCAAGTTTTTCCAATGTGTCATGAGATGCTGGAAATCTCAGTGCCAATGCTGAGAAGAAAATAGAAAGTCAAACCGAGGATGGGACCAGTCAACATTTTGGGTTTCCCAACCCCCAAACTCTGGTCATATTTTCTACACGTGTCACCTCTGCCTCACCTGCCTGTGACGTTATCATTCTCCTGCCCAAACTGCCCAATCTGCCCCGCTGCCCACCCTGCTCTCTCCAAAGTACCAAGTACATCATCCCTGCTGCCCCGTATGCCTTTCTGTTCGCTTCTATCCTCTCTCTCTCAATTCCTCCCTCCTTCTCTCTCTCCCCCGAGATCGAAGGACCGTTCGAAATTTCCTTGCTTATTTCTTCCGTGGGATGGATCCGACCCTCGATTGAATCCGTCTATCGTTGTATGAAGCCCTAAATTAATCTCGGTTGGATTCGAAAAGTCGTGGAATTAGGGTTTCGGGTTCTTTGTTCGGGATGTTGCTGAAGTTAGGGTTTTGGGTGGATCTAGGGTTTCGCGTTGCTGTAATTAGTGAATTTTGAGGCTGTTCGGGCTTTGCTGCGGAGTTAAGGTGGGATTGATGGTACTCGTTGGGTTTGAAGCTGGGATTGAGGCTAGGATTTGGGAAAATGCAAGGCTATGCATGGGCGTGGAGGTGAGGAGAGGAAACGAACTCGGCACATGTGGACAAGCCCCACTCGTGGCCAACCGATTGTAACCGCTGTTCCCGATGTTTCTTCTTCATCTTCGCCTACAGCTAATTCATTCTATAAGGTATGCATCCTTCTCTGGATGTTATTGTCATTATTTCTTTTGTTAGATTTGAAATTTTGATGGGTTTATATACGAAACAATTCTATTATGTCTCGTGACGTATTAAAATCTTCAAAAGAAAACAACTTTTATTTTTTCACTCCATGTTTGTGACTAGTTTAATAAAAAAGGGCGAAAATCGAGCACGATTCTCGCGACTAGGTTAATCAGTTGCCCCAATTGGTGCCAATGTGGTTAGCTACCAATATGCTAATCCGAAGTGTTAGACACTATTTTAGAAAATTTCCTAATTCCTAATTCTGTTAGAATATAAATCTTTTAAAGGTCTTTTACTGATAGAGTATTGGATTGCTCGATTTGATTATAATTCTTGTCAAGTTTATTAGTTTCAGCATGTTCATTTAATCCCAAGCTCCAATGAGCTAGATACTTCCTCAAACATGGGGATTTTGTTATCCTGGCTCAGCGGTTTCACAAGTTGATTTTTGTGGGGGTTGGGTTTTCTTGACTATACGGTGAACTATCCGAATTTCATCAAAAAGAACGTGATCATCTTGCTTCTATAATCTAGCAATCCTTGGAATATACTTGTTTTCATGTTTTACTTGTTCTTTTGTTGCTTCATCTTGAGATTGATTTTTATACTATCGAAAATTGTATAAGACAGTGTCCGGCTAATACCTCGTATACTTTTAATAAACTCTACACACATATGTTGTTAAGGAAAATTCAAGGAAAGGCTGTATTCAATGGAAGTTATCTACCCTAAAACAAACGGTTAATTTCCAAATTGCGTTAGAGACATGAAGAACTTGATTTTGTGTGAGAATAGCCAGGGTGGGGATTCTTAGGCTTTACAGATTGGCCCATTTTTTTTGTTTTCTTATGTCTATTCGTTTTTGTGGTTTCTTGGGAAGATTTCTTATCTTTTTTGTTTCTTTCCCTGCACTTCTAGTCTTCTCTTGAGACATATTTAATTATTTATTTTTTGAGTGAAGAAATATATTTATTCATTTTAAAAGAATTGCAGTGTTGATATCTGGATTTTGTTCTCAAACATCTTAGTGTACAAAGTTGAAATTATTTATGTTTGCTGAGAACTTTTTTCCTTTTCCATATGTAGGGTGGTCGTAAAATTAATATTGGTGACTGTGCTCTCTTCAAACCACCGCAGAAGTGTCCACCTTTTGTTGGAATAATTCGTTCGCTGACAGTTGGCAAAGAGGGTAAATTGAAGATACTTGTTAATTGGCTTTATCGGTCTGCTGAATTAAACCTTGGCAAAGCTCTCCTGCTGGAGACTGCGCCAAACGAAGTTTTCTATTCCTTTCATAAGGATGAGATTCCTGCTGCCTCCCTTCTGCATCCTTGTAAAGTTGCATTTCTTCCCAAGGGCGTCGAACTGCTATCAGGGACTTCGTCATTTGTGTGTAGGAGGGTTTATGACATTGCAAACAAGTGTTTATGGTGGTTAACTGACCAAGATTATATTAATGTAAGTTTCTGATATCTTGTGTAAAACTGTATTTTAGTCTTTTACAGTGCTTTATTTTTATTCCCTTGTTGTGTCCTCAAACTTCCAGGTACTTCAAGAAGAAGTAGATCAGCTATTGTATAGGACTCGTATTGAAATGCATGCTACAGTGCAACCGGGTGGTCGATCTCCAAAGCCAATGAGTAGTCCAACGTCATCACAGTTAAAATCAGGTTCAGATAGTGTCCAGAATAGCACTTCTTCTTTTCCTTCTCAAGTTAAGGGCAGGAAAAGGGAGAGGGTAGATCAAGGGCCTGAATCTGCCAAGCGAGAACGTACAACAAAAGTTGAGGATGGAGACTCTGGTCATTCTAGACAGGAGAATATTTTAAAGACAGAGCTTGCAAAAATTACAGAAAAGGGGGTGCTTGTCAATGCTGAAGGGGTTGAGAAGCTTGTGCAGCTTATGCATCCTGATAGGAATGTAAAAAAGATAGATTTGGCTAGCCGGTCAATGCTTGCTGCTGTTGTTGCTGCGACAGATAAATTTGATTGTCTTAGTCAGTTTGTGCAGCTGAAGGGTTTGCCGGTGTATGATGAATGGCTTCAGGAGGTTCATAAAGGGAAGATTGGTGATGGAAGTGGGTCTAAGGACAGTGATAAATCTGTTGAAGAATTTCTTTTGGTATTACTTCGGGCACTTGATAAGCTTCCCGTAAATCTTCAAGCTCTACAGACATGTCACATTGGTAAATCTGTGAATCATTTGCGAACTCATAAAAACTCAGAAATCCAGAGGAAAGCTAGGGGTTTAGTTGACACATGGAAGAAACGTGTTGAAGCTGAAATGAACATTAATGATGCCAAAACTGGTTCTGGTCAAACTGTCCCCTGGCCTACTAGGACACGCCTCTCTGAAGTTGGCCAGGGTGGGAATAAAAATTCAGGTGGATCATCTGATGTTGCTGTTAAGAGCTCGGTTACACAGCTCTCTGCATCCAGAACTTCCTCTGTGAAGATTACCCAGGGAGAGAATGCTGCCAGATCTGCATCTCCTGGGTCTATGAAGTCAGTCCCCTCACCAACCTCAGCAACTATAAATTCAAAAGATGGACCGCCCCGTGCTGCTGCTCTTAGTGGAGTTTCTGATCTCCCCATATCAAATGCAAGGGATGAGAAAAGTAGTAGTTCTAGTCAATCTCATAATAACAGTCAGTCTTGTTCCAGTGACCATGCTAAAAATGGGGGGTTTTCAGGAAAGGAGGATGCTAGGAGCTCTACTGCCATGAGTGTGAATAAAATATCGGGCAATTCATCACGGCACCGAAAGTCTGTTAATGGAATCTCAGGTGCAACTCCATCTGGAGGGCAAAGGGAGTCTGTTCGAAATTCCTCTGTACACAAAAGTTCATCTTCTGAAAAACTGTCTCAATCTGGATTAACAGAAAAGGCGCATGATGGGACATCTCATGAGGGAAGTACTCCCAAGCTGATTGTTAAGATTCCAAAGCGAGGTCGGAGTCCTGCAGGAAGTGCAAGTGGAGGTTCTTTTGATGATCCTTCAATCATGAACAGTCGAGCCTCATCTCCTGTTTTTTCAGAGAAGAATGAGCATTATGATCATAGCTCAAAAGAAAAGATTGATTTTTATCGAGCTAATACTGGTGCGGATATTAATACTGAATCCTGGCAGAGTAATGATTTTAAAGATGTACTAACAGCATCTGATGAAGGCAATGGATCACCTGCTGCTGTTACTGATGAAGAGCGCTGCAGGACTGGCAGTGATTCTAAGAAGATGATGGAAGCATCAAAAACTGCTTCTTCATCTTCTGGAAATGAAAATAAGGCAGTAAATACTCAGGATGCTTCTTTCAGCTCCATAAATGCTTTGATAGATAGTTGTGTAAAGTATTCAGAAACTAATGCTTCTTTGTCTGCGGTTGATGATGTTGGAATGAAGCTTCTTGCCAGTGTAGCGGCTGGTGAGATTTCCAAATCTGAATTGACAACCCCTGCTGGATCACCTGAAATAAACACTAATGCGGTTGAACAGTCATGTCCAGGTAATGCCATGGAGTGTGAAGGAAAGTTGGTTCAAAATGAATGTCATGCAAGTACTGGCATTGATGAACATAAGAAGCAAGATATGGTATCTGGTGATTCACGTGCTAATAATGATAACGGTTTGGGTCTTTTGGTATCTGAAGTGAAGGATCCTGAGGAGCAAAATAGGCATATTACTTCATCTAGTATGGGTTTGCAGGGGGTTACAGAAGCCTGTCCAGAAAGCAAGGAAAAATCAAGTGAAATTCCAGTTACTGCTGCATCTTCTGGCCTTCCTGAAAGCACAGTGCAAGAAGCCAGAGGTAGTGAATGTAGCAAACAGTGCAAGGAAAACAAAACTGTTGGGAATGTTAATGCAGGTGGAGATCTTGATGTTAAAGCTAATGAGGTTGCCAGAGAAGTTGAGATGGAGTACATTGACAAATTGACACCGCACCCCTCTGTGGAGGTTGATCTGAAAGAAAGTTGTACGATTGAGGAATTAAGCAGGTGTGGACAGACTGCTCAGAAGGTTCCTTTGGTTGTTATGGAGGATTCAGTGAAAGGAACTGATGAGAATGTGTTGCATCCTTCTGTTGATTGTGTTGGTCAGGCTGTAGAAGACCACAGTGATAGAGAATGTAGAAAGGCTGCTGATGTGGCTGCTCGAAGTCATGCAGGTCAGTCTGAAATCCAAAGAAATGAGTTTGAAAGAGATGCTGTGACAACGCCTGAGAACAGAAGTACAACAGTTTTAGGTTCAGGTGACACTTGTCTTGCTTCTGAGCACGTGGAGGAGAATTCAGAAACAAAAGAGTCTCATGACCAACATGCTGGGCAGAATCTGCAGAGAGCTTCACCGAGCTTGCCTTCACAAGAAATGGAGCAGCGTCCTGGCTCTAAAGAATCTAGATCGGCTGCCATTGAAACAGAGGAAGCTGAAGAGTGCACCTCTGCCACTGCAGACGCCTCTTCCATGTCTGCCACTGGTGTGTCTGATGTGGCAGATGCAAAAGTTGGGTTTGATTTAAATGAAGGCTTCAGCGCGGAAGATGGAAAATCTGTAGAGTTCAATAGCATTCCTGTGTCTGGTTGTGCACCTGCTGTACGAGTGATCAGTCCAGTGCCATTTCCTGCTTCAACCATGTCTAGTGGTATTACTTCCTCAATCACTGTTGCTGCAGCTGCAAAGGGGCCCTTTGTGCCACCTGAAGACTTGTTGAAAAGTAAAGGGGGGGAGCTTGGTTGGAGGGGATCAGCTGCCACCAGTGCATTCCGGCCTGCTGAACCCAGAAAAATTGTAGAAATACCTCTTGGCACACCATCAGCAGCTCCTATATCTGATGCTACAGCTGGAAAGCAGGGTCGGCAATTATTAGATATTGACTTAAATGTGCCTGATGAAAGGATGCTTGAGGATACAGCCTCTCAAGCTAGTTCTCATCAGCCAGCAGATGGCGGTTCCTCTGTTCGCTGCTCTGGAGGTCTTGGTCTTGACTTAAACCAAGTAGATGAAGCTTCTGATGTCGGCAATTGTTCCACAAGCAATGGTCATAAAATGGATGTGCAATTTCTGCAGGTGAAACAATCATCCAGTGTTCATCCAAATAGAGAGGCAAGTGCCCTTAGGGACTTTGATTTGAATGACGGGCCTGCTGTTGATGAAATCATCATGGAGCCAACATTGTTCACTCAGCAATCCAGAAGCAATGTACCATCACAGCCCCCCGCATCTGGACCTAGAATGAGTAGTACTGAACTGGGGAGTTTCTCATCATGGTTTCCTTCAACTGGGAACACCTATTCAGCTGTCACAATATCTTCAATTATGCCTGATAGAGGGGATCAGCCCTTTTCAATTGTTGCACCTAATGGGCCGCAAAGAATGCTGGTTCCTGCTACTGGTGGCAGCCCATTTGGACCTGATGTTTATAGGGGACCAGTGCTGTCATCTTCTGCTATGCCATATCCATCTGCGCCATATCAGTATCCTCCTGTCTTCCCTTTTAATTCCAGCTTTCCTCTTCCATCATCATCATTTTCAGGTGGATCAACTACTTATGTAGATTCAGCATCTGGTGGAAGACTTTTCTTTCCCACAGTAAATTCACAGTTAATTGGACCTGCCAGTACTGTTTCATCTCATTACACCGCCAGGCCTTATGTCTTTAGTCTTCCTGATGGTAGTGGTACTGCTGATGGTAAGAGACGGAGAGGGCAGGGTTTAGACCTTAATGCTGGGCCTGGAGGTCCTGAAGTGGAGGGCAGAGATGAGAGCTCAGCTCTGTTGCCAAGGCAACTTCCTGTTGCCAGTTCACAGGCCCTAGCTGAGGAGCAGGTGAGGATGTTCCAGCTGGCTGGTGGTGTTCTCAGGAGGAAGGAACCAGATGGTGGATGGGATAGCTACAAGCAATCCTCTTGGCAATAGCAATCTCTAATCATACAGTCTGATGATAAAAATGCTTGTAAGTTTTCGGTTCTGTATATTCAACTGTTGTAACCTGTAGGAACTTGAGAGGAAGAGGATATATGAAAATATATCCCGATGCTGTGCTGATGTAATTCAGTGGAGGAAGAGATAATTTTTCATAAAGCAAAAAAAATATTTAAATGATATAGGAATAAGACTCATTGTAGTTTCTCCATGATTTTCTTTTTCATGTTAATTGAGAAAACCTGCTTTTTTGGCAGCATTTTCTATGTTTGCCTTCAATGTCTCAGATGGATTTTTCCTCGTTAGCTTGTCTTGTGCTTTGCATGCTGGTGGAAATTTAATATTTTATATGCTTACGTCTTGTCTTCAGTGATTTGAGGATCGACAATGGTTAACTCCTAGGGGTCATCGTGAATTTGGGAGGCTTGGGTGGTAAGCGAGCACCTGATTATTTTCATAGGCTTCTGCCCCATCTTTTTACTAAAATATGCTGAAGGAATGTAGATGTGAGTATAGTTGGCTGCTCCCTCAATACATTCTAGGTGACGGCTGCACTTGAGCTTTTCCTTTGTAGATAGATACCTTGACTGCTGGAAAGCTCTCATTGTGCCCCACCTAGACTTGTGAGCCATTCTTTGTTTAAACTGTTTGTGGCTAGAATCCACTCTATCAATAGAACCCCGATTTCCTTGCTGAATTTCTATTTTGTTGCAGTTTGCTTCTGTTTACTCTTTGTTGTGCACACACTCACCAGCTAACTGGTCAGCTAATTTTAACAGCTGAGGCATTTCTTGTTTAAGGTTGATCTATGGTCGACGTGTTACCTTAATTTCCATATTTTCCGCTGTAATAATTTTTCACTGGTAATTATATCATAATAGGATGTAATTGCAAGTCAAATAGTGCATATTATTACTGGATTCTTGTACTATCACACGTGAATTTGGAGCTGGTCGTTATGGATCTCGAGCCAAGGAGTTTGACCAGCCAGCTGATCTTTTTGTCTTTGAATCAGTTACATATAGCATGAGTTGTGTGACCCATCTGCAAGTTATGCCCCTGCATTAAACGTCAGCAACTCGATCCCGTAATTTTTGTTTAATATTTAGCTTGTTGGATTCTATTGTGGAGTAGCAGTTTGCGTTTTTTGATTTCAATGTATAATGTATCCATTTTGCACAGGAAAATAAAGGTCGAGGTTAGTAGGTATTCCCGAAATCAAATTTTTATGCCAAAATTACCATGTTAAGTAGATTTTTGCTCGTGTCCGTGCGTAACAACTGCAACCCTGGAGCCAAGTATATTACGAGGGCTATGTTTTCAGGTACTGTTATTATTCAACTTCTGATGTTAACTTGTTGGAATAATCAATTAAGAAATATAATTTATGACTCTAGCCAGCAAACAGGCCTTTGAATATCCTTGCAAGATAGAAGCACAAGCTTAAAACAGATCTGTTGAGGAAAAAAATAAAAAATAATAACGTACATATTAGCGCAATCCTTCTTCCTTCTCGAATTGACCCAAATCGTGCCTTTCTCCTCGTGGCGTTGACACTCTCTCATCCCCGCTGCACTTATGGAAGATCTTTTCAACAAACTTTTTCCGTTTCCTGGAGATTTTCTCCCAGTCAATGAAATTTTCTCGACCAACAGAAAACAACGCTAATTTAAATCCTCTTTGATCCAAATTTGATAATTAGGGTCACCTTCTTCAACGCCTTTTCTTCCCAAACAGAACGCATCAAAAGGGCAGCTCATATATGATTTTTCCGTTTCCCCCCATATATTCTTGCCCAGGTTTTGATTTTACGCAATTGATTCTGCAGTTAAAAAAGGAGGTTTTAAGAAAAGGAGCATTTTGGTTTTTTTTTTTTTTGGTGTGATGTTTACTTTTTTAAAAAAATATCTAAACATATAAATTAATTAAAAATGTATTTTTTTGACTTAAAAAAGTACTTTTTTAATCATAAAAGCTCATCCAAACGGGCTAGTGAGGGGAGTCGGGCTGCCCCCGATTTTATTTTGGGAAAGTTTTAAATACATTAAAAAACAAAAAAATATAGACAAGAAAAGAAAAGAAACTTCAACTTAATATAGAAAAATAATAATAAAGATTTAACTAAACTATTACAATAGAACGATTGCAAAAGCATTTTTCAATTCTTCATTCCTAAAAAATATTGCATTATATCTTCATAATCAATCTTACCGAACATATCACGTTCAATATAACATGCATGAGTTAAATCAATAATCACTTATCCGATTATGCAACTTATCCTTAACAAAAGTCATTACAGAAAAATGAGATTTTTCCAAACTACACAACCCAACAAAGCAAGTGATTTTTCCAAAGAACATCTTATATAAAAGAAAATGAGAATCTGCAAGGCTAGAACATCAGAGGACAATTGCACATGTTTTTTCCCTTAAATCAATCAGCACACAAATTGGTGAAGAACCTCAAGTCTTCAACGCCCACAAAGCCACTAAGCATCATCGGAATAATTCATTTACTTTCACTTTTAAATAGGAATAATTTATTTAGACAAACTCATAAGAGTTTATTATCACTATTAAATAAGTATTAATAGTGTATAGTAAATAATTAAATTATAAAAAAATAACTACAATTTGATTTAAATATATTTTAAATCTAAATAATTGAAATTAAATCCATCAATATTCAAAATTTACCATATTTTTTTTAAAAAAAATCTATATTCAAAATTTTGTATCTTCATTTTTAATTCATTTTTTACCCTTATTATGTGTGTATATGAAACAATTTATAATTTTTCTAATTTTTCAACTCCAACAATTTTGATTTTGTTAAAAAAAAAAAAGGATTAAGGAGCAAATTCGCCAACCAACTACTAGGTTAGAAGTATTTGGCACAAAAAACTTTTGAAGGTACCAATAATACCAATATACAATTGAAATTGTTAAAACATCACAACACCCGTTAGTTTCCAAATAACTTCCGTTTAGCAAGATTGTCCTGTGGGATTTTTTGTCCAGGTGGCTTTTTGTTTGTTTATTTGTCCAGATGGCCCCTTTTTCTTTTGGGTTTTTGTTTTTAAAACACACAGATAAATCTCCTTAACAAAAAACCCGTTAGTTTCCGAATTTGCTGCTTAACAAAAAAAATCTCCTTTCTCTTTCTTCTGCTTTTTTTTGCTCGGAATCTTTCTTCTGTCTCTCTTTCTTCTGCGCTTTTCTCCCCTCTGCCCCACCTGCAACAATAATATTATATCCTCCTCTCTCTCTCATTCTTCCCCAGCTCTCACCCACCACTCGTCGTCTTCTCCACCTGCAACAATCATCGCCGTCTTCTCCAGCGCGCCCACCACCAGCAGCAACACAGCCACCGCCTACCAACCTTCGTCACGGCCTTCACTTTTCTCTTATTCTGTTCTGCTTCAGCCATGACCCTCCCTCCACTCACAACTAAGTATGTATATATATATAAAGTAATTAGTGATGCATGCAAATGGAAACTGAGACCTCAGATAAGTTTTTCAATGCATTCCAATTTAAAGTAATTGTTGCACAGTTATCAGCACAGATGGTCAATAATAATTCAAAATACAGAAGTTGGAATAAAGCCTACAAAGGGTACAGGTCCTAAATATATGAATCTACTGCATGCTTTTGTGGTATAGACAACTTCATTCTCTTAATCAAATGATCAGCTTTAACACTCTTGTCTTTATGATATAAATGCTTATTTCTTTTCTTACTCTGGCTACACATATGTGGTCTGCTTTTAATAGAGCATTTAGCTTAAATGACATACATTTGACTTGCTTTTGAACTTGATCCATTGTGATCTTGGTTTAATATGACTTGATATATAATTGTCATAAAATATTACTTGATCCATTGTGAACTTGCTATTCATAATAAAGCAATTTTAAATAATAGGTTTCACATGATTTAATAAATCCTTCAAGACATATTCCATAGGAGTAAAAAAGAAAAATATGGACGCATAAAAGCTTAAGTCAAGTATATCATCCATGCACAGAGTCATGCACTTCAAGTGTCATAATGAAGGGCATTTTAAAAAATGTAATTCTTATAAGAATTGTAATGTGTACTTATTACGCATTTTTGTTATCGTATCATTTTCTTATGGGATCGCTGTATCATAAGAATTGTAACGTGTGCTTATTATGCATTTATTATTTCTTCTTACCTATAGAATCACTATATGATCATTGTATCACTTTCCAATTAACCAAGACTATGAGGCGGAATTCTTCTACTTTAGGGACTGATCATGATAAATTGGTGTGGTTCTCAAAATGGTTATTAGATGTTGGTGATGGCAAGTTAGGGGGCTCACATGACAGTGTTGAGGAAATTGAAATACCCGGTGATTTGTTAATTTCAAGCTATCAAGATCCAATTCGTGTGATTGTAGAATCAACGTATATAAACCTCTTGGAAAGAGATATTTATTAATGTTAATTGATTAAGAGACATTGTTGTTTAATATTTTTGGGATTTTATTTGTAATATGTACTCTGAATCGATTGGAGGATATTATTGTTTATTATTGTTGTTGTTTCATTTCTAATATGTAGTCATTCATTGATAGTGATGTTTTAATATTCTTTAAAGCCAAGAAAGTTACATCATTTAAAATATGTTTGAGTAATTTGTGAGGTAATATCATCCCGTGTAAAGCAAGGTATAACACAAACTAGTTATATTGGAAAAATAAAAAAGGGCAAAGGAGTTATAGTCTGTCTGTAACATACCAAAAAAGAAGTAAATAAAAAGAACAAGGCTGAAAAGATTAAAGACAATAATAGAGTTGATACTTTTTTTTTTTTTTGGATAATTTCCCACTAGTGGGGCACGCTTTAACCACATGAAACCAGAAACAAGGTTCACAAGGAGTCTTCTCTACTGTGCGATCTGCGAACATGAGTCTTCCGTTGAAACTAACACCCTGTTTGGTTTGAGAGAGGGTATGGGAGTAGATGAGAGGGGAGGGGAGGGAGGATATTGTCGCTATTAATGACAAGATTTTTTCTTTTGTTGAGAGTGTATTTTTAAAATATTAAAAAAAATTATGAACAATTTGAGATGAGAGGGGAGGGAGGATATTGTGCTATGAATGAAAATATTATTATTATTATTTTTTGGTTGAGAGAGCATTTTTAAAATATTAAAGAAAATTATGAACAATTTGATCAATATGAGAAATTTTTTTTTACCTCCCCTCCTGTCAAACGAAATCAAGCCAAACCAAACTTGAATCATGCTGCCAGCGAGGAGACCTAAGACCAATGCATTTTAACCCTTATATGAAAAATTTGTAATTACTATATAATTATCAAATGCCATGTAGGACTCCAAGTGCCTCCTATTAATCTAACTAGACAACTTCTATTAAAAAGATAACGGTAAGTACCTCATAATGAAAAAAAATATTAAAATGAAGATGATTAAAAATAATAATATCCCTAAAATTAATAAAACAGTGTAATGAAGGCATCTTAAATTAGTTTACTTTGACCTGACTTTGCTTTCTCTTCTAAATTTATGATTTTCTTTTAAAATCTTCCCATTAAAGTAAGCATCTCATGCAAATGATTACTAGCGATATTTTTTTTTAAAAAAACATAACATATAATTTTAGAAAATATAACTGATTCAATTTTGCTTTTTGCTCACGACGTCATTTTGTCTACTGTTCACACCTCCCGTACCGTCTTCTCCCTCTGCAAATTCGGCGGGACAGCATTTTCTGTCGAGCACTCGAGCTGTAACAAACCAACAACGCCTTTTGATTTTTCATTCTCTGCTCTATTTTGTTATACCAGGCTTGGCATTCTCAGGTGGCTTCGCCGCAGGTACCACACCGGTTGTTTACGGCTTTTTCCATTGAGTGAGCGTCTTCGAGTTCGACCTAGTTACTCTCTCAGGTATTTTTCACCTTGTTATTTTTGTTATTTTTCACCTTTACATTTAACAATATCTTTCGATGAGCCGAGAAAACGAGTCTCTGTTTGATTAGCAAGAGTATCTTTCGAGTCTCTGTTTGATTAGCAAGAACAAGTGAGTAAAAGTGGATGTAATGTAAGTGAAAATGTGATTTGTGGTTCTTTTTTGGCTTTCATTTTTATACTTTTGAACCAAATCTCAGGAAGACAAGATAAGGAGAAGAGGAGGAAGATAGCTAAAGACTTGAAGAATTCAACAAGAACAGCAGGTTCATTCTCTACTCTCTCGATTCCTGTTTTCTTTTTCATCAATCTTTTCTGATGAGTACCATCGAACTTTTGGTGACTCTGCTTTCTGAATATCTTCTTTCATACCGCTCCATGCTTTAGTTTTCCGTTACCCTGTCCTCTTCCGATTTTTTTTGCCGACACCTAGCAATTCTTCTTTTAAGTTCTTAGGCTCTTCAAATCAATAAGGTTCTTAATTTCTGGTTTATTTTGTTTTTTCCACGTTACCCTGAAAGCTCTTCCGATGAGATGAGCATTAATCCTTCATTGCTGATTTTTTTGGTGTTTATATGCAAACATGAGTCCGGGTTGTTAGCAAGAACAAGTGAGATGCAAGGTAGTGTGATATGTGATTAGCTGTTCATAAGTGGATTGATAATTAAATAGAAGTAAAACCAATAGTGTATATTGCATTGATGCTTCGGTCAATCGTGGTTGTTGATGGAATAAGAACAGGTACTAGACTAGAGTAGCTAAATAGTGAAATATTTCTTCTTTTTTTTTTTTCTTTTCTCATTTGGCTGACACGAAAGATTATAAGAGAAAGAATTAATAGTCCCTTCTCATATACTAAATCTGAAATCGAAAGATTATAAGAGAAAGAATTAATAGTCCCTTCTCATATACTAAATCTGAAATCGATATCTATTCAGTTTGCTAGAAAGAGTGAAAACAGAATAATAGTAGGGTGTGTACAACGGTGGATGGACAGTACATATTTTCCTCTTTTCACAGCCTGAAGAAGGAGTTTGAAATGAACTGCTGATGGGCAATGAGTGGAAGCATATTTTCTGCTAATCGCTTTGATGAGCAAAAATGTGCTAATCACACATCTACCTTGTTGACCTGCTGTTCCACTCTTTTCCCGCCAATCCTCCCAAAGTCCACTTGAGCCGCCTTGATTTCACGCACATACCCCTTCACGGCTTCCCCTAGCCTTCCAGGTAGTTTAAATTCCACCTCAAATAAACCTCTGTTCCTCCATTGCCAGAGTAGCCAACATGCCACTCCAAATACTAAACCCCATTCCTTCAATTTTCTGTTCAAATTCCATATAATCCAGTCCTTCCCCTCCAGTGTCCTAAATTCCTCCTCCATCCTATCTTCATGCAGCTCCTTCCACATGTTTTCAGCCACCCAACAATCTCTTAACACACGCATGAGAGTCTCTTCACTTGCCTCACACCTTCCACATTTCGGATCACCACCCAACAAACGGTTTCTGATGATAAAAATGCTTGTAAGTTTTCGGTTCTGTATATTCAACTGCTGTAACCTGTAGGAACTTGAGAGGAAGAGGAATATATCCCGATGCTGTGCTGATGTAATTCAGTGGAGGAAGAGATAATTTTTCATAAAGCAAAAAAAATATTTAAATGATATAGGAATAAGACTCATTGTAGTTTCTTCATGATTTTATTTTTCATGTTAATTGAGAAAACCTGCTTTTTTGGCAGCATTTTCTATGTTTGCCTTCACAATGTCTCAGATGGATTTTTCCTCGTGCTTTGCATGCTGCCTGAAATTTAATATTTTTATATGCTTACGTCTTGTCTTCAGTGATTTGAGGATCGACAATGGTTAACTCCTAGGGGTCATCGTGAATTTGGGAGGCTTGGGTGGTAAGCGAGCACCTGATTATTTTCATAGGCTTCTGCCCCATCTTTTTTACTAAAATATGCTGAAGGAATGTAGATGTGAGTATAGTTGGCTGCTCCCTCAATACATTCTAGGTGACGGCTGCACTTGAGCTTTTCCTTTGTAGATAGTTACCTTGACTGCTGGAAAGCTCTCATACTGAAAAAATAAAGCAAAGTGATGGATGACTTTTTTCCAAAAAAATAAAAAAGATTTCCTTAGCTTATTTTTATCTTAAAACTACGTAATATTAAGGTTACAGATAAGAGTGAATAGAAAGAGTAAATGAGAGAATCTGAATCCTAGTGGGCTAGCCCAAAAAATTTCACGAAGAGAGTTAAACTTAAGAGTGAGATATTTAGAAGTGCATAATTTTATGATATATATATAAAATAAGTTTGTGAAAAAAAATTTATCTCAATTTATATTAAAAGTGTTTCTAAAACCTTGGTTTGAGTTTCTCAAACAAGCAATCTATACGAAACTGTTATTACTTATTAGTGGGTAATTTTTAAATTTTTTATAAGTATTTATTGAGAGAAGGATATTTTCTAAAATATACTTTAGTTGCACCTAAAAAATACATACTAAGACTTATATTCAGTGATGAAAAATAAAAAATTGAGTTTTATATAAGAAATGGAAGGAGTATGTAGTAATCTAATTAGTGAGTGAACTGGGATGAATATCTTATTTTATAGAGTACTTCAAAGTTCTTTTTATATAATTTTTGTTTAATATTTAGCTTGTTGGATTCTATTGTGGAGTAGCAGTTTGCGTTTTTTGATTTCAATGTATAATGTATCCATTTTGCACAGGAAAATAAAGGTCAAGGTTAGTAGTTATTCCCGATATCAAATTTTTATGCCAAAATTACCATGTTAGGTAGATTTTTGCACGTGTCCGTGCATAACAACTGCAACCCTGGAGTCAAGTATATTACGAGGGCTATGTTTTCAAGTACTGTTATTGTTCAACTTTTGATATTGACTTGTTGGAATAATCAATTAAGAAATATAATTTATGACTCTAGCCAGCAAACAGGCCTTTGAATATCCTTGCAAGATAGAAGCACAAGCTTAAAACAGATCTGTTGAGGAAAAAATAATAATAATAATAACGGACATATTAGCGCAATCCTCCTTCCTTCTTGAACTGACCCAACTCGTGCCTTTCTCCTCGTGGCGTTGATTCTCTCTCATCCCCGCGGCACTTATGGAAGATTTCGTCAAACCCTTGAGGACAACAGTTGTTTCAGGGGCACTGACATAGAATCTGTAATTGTGTACTTAGGGACCTACTTGCAAGTTTTCTCTAGGAACTTAAGTGGAAAATATATAATTAGTAAGATGTTTAGTTAATTATCCTAGTAACCATTAGATTAGGACTTGAGGGAGGCTATTATACTATAAATAGTCCAGTCCTCCCATTTGTACAATCATGTATGTTACTACATTGCAGTATACATAATTTTGAGAGTCTTAGGAGCTCTCTTCTCCATTTATTCTTCTACTCTCTTCTTGTGTTTCTCTTCTTCCTCTATTCTTCAATCCAATAATCAATTAACATAACACTATCTCTCTAGCTTGGCTTTATAACATATCAATTAGCTTAATTATAATATATCCGTCACAACCTATGGTTGTGTCTCTTTTCCCAGTAGCTTAGTTTTATTTACTGTTCCATTCTCTATCTCTTTCCTTTTTTATATTACTTCATTCTATGAAGCCACTACGTTGCTGTAAATTCTTGATTTGGTTATCATATTAAATTGTTCACCCAAGTGAGAATGTGTTGAGTAAATTGCACTCTGAGTGTCTAGTTTGCTGATTCTACAAGTTTAATATTGTCTCTCTCTTTTTGACTTTACTTTCTACCGAGTTAGGTTTTAGTGAATTCGAATAGCATGTTTAATGTTGTTGTTATGATTTTACTTAAAAAGAAAACGATTTGGCATACTGGTGGAGTTATTTAGGCCACTTATGTATTGTGTTCATCTGACTTTATCTTATTCTTTCAGATCAGTTATCTGCATTACTGTTTGTAGATAAAAACTGAAATAGATTCTTTGCAATACCAGGACATGGGGAAGCGAAAGAGAAGATGCAAACCCAAAAGCCCCACAACGAGTGTTTCTGCAGGATATTCTGTTGTTCAGGTGGTTTGTGTTGCTTCAGAACCTGATTTTGCATTTCCGTGGAAGAGGGAAATGTCGTGGGGCAAAAGTAGTGGGTTCGTTATCGAAGGGAAGAGGGTGCTCACCTGTGCCCATTCAGTGGACCACTACATCGAAGTAATGGTCAAGAGACATGATTCCGATCTCGAATACCTGGCCACTGTGCTGGCCATTGGGACCGAGTGTGACATTGGTACATATTACACTTTTCTCTGTTGACATATAAATCTAACTAATTTCTTATACATTACTCATATGAATAGATGAATAAGATTGCAAGACAAACATAGTGACAATGTCAAGTATTTCATAGAGATTTAGGAGGGAACCAACCATGAACCTATCATAAAAGAGGCCTCTAATTATAATTATTATAAGAATTGGAATCAAAACTTTTAATGTTGTACTTGCAGCCATGCTTACTGTTGAAGATGAAGACTTCTGGCACGGATTGTCACCTGTAGAGTTTGGAGATTTGCCCGCACTGGAAGATGCAATTTGTGTTGTTAGTTATCCTCACACTAGTGACACTAAATCAAGGACTAGTGCCTATGTATCTGGCATTGGGATTATAGATTATACCTACAGTTCTGCTAAACTTCTAGGATTACAGGTTAGGCTGAAAAGGCTGACTTCTCCCTTTTGAAGCATGGTCTGACATGTACATAATGCTAATGCACATCCTAACTGAAAATATTTCATTTTTCCATGTTTGTACATATAACATGTTAGGCTTGTGTTGGTAATAAGTTGTGGCCGTTTCAGACACTCATATAGTTGAAAATAAGTGTCTCCTCCATTCACTGGCATTATCAAGTTTGCTTCATTTGTCTTTTCCTAATTTTGTGAAGGTTATTTCTTTTGTAGATAAATACTGCTGTAATCCCAGGTAATTCTGGTGGGCCTGCATTTGATGACAGAGGAAAATGTGTGGGAATTGCCTTTCAGAGTGTAAATGATAGAGCTAGACTCATTCCGACACCAATTATCATGCATTTCATTCGTGATTATGAGAAGAATGGAGTATATACAGGTATGGTAGTTGCTGATTTTGTAACATCCTCTATTTTTAAGGATAATTTATTAATTATTAACTCAACTAAAATTTGAATTTTAGATTTTATTAGACCCATATTTTAAAACTAAATATATCTTTAAGATTTGCTAGATTATCCAAAATATACTAGTATAAGCTAAGTGAGCCCTAGTGACGTGGCAATATACAATAATTCAACATGTACCAAAAAAAAGGTGGAAGCACTACCGTTAGCAAAAGTAGCTTAATCTTCTGAAGCCTTCTCTGATTGACCCACACGAGAACTATCACCTGAAAAATATTTGTAACCATCAATCCAGCTTATTGTAAATGCTAATACGTGCTCGTGAGGTGCCAAGTGGAACATTTTAAATAACGAGTGCTAGATGTACAAAATTATCAGAGTACAAATTTCTATAATATATACCATGCCAAGCAACAGATCCGTACCGTGACAAACCTTATCACCCCCCATCCTTATTCCCGCTGACAAAACCTATGGGCTGTAATATAATAGGTTTAGTCTTTGTGACAAGACTGCACCAAGCTCTCCGATGATGAGGTTTAGTCCGGCTAAAGACTACATAACTCATATCGGACCATGGGTTCCCTTTCCTTCGAATATGGAAAGGTGTCACTATCCCAAGGGCTGACCCTAATCCCGGCCAAAGGATTAGGATGATACCAAGGGCAATATCCGGGCCATCCACTGTGCACCAAGTGGTGGCATACCACGTGGTATATACACAATAACTCCCATCATCACTCCATATCCATCACCACTCCACATCATCATAGTCTTGACATGAATATATGAAATTCCAAACAAGATTTACGATAACAATACACCATCGCAATAATTATTGAAATAACATTATTTCAGCTCAAGAAACCGTAAAAGTACATTTTCCAAAACATGTGATATCACTAATTACTCCAAAATAAATCCCACAAGGCAACTTCGTAACAAAAAACATAGCTTTTATAAATTAAAAATCACCCACAAAGCATCATATAAGCCAATACAATGAGTGGAAAGTGGTTACTTCAAGTTTTTGACACGACACTAAGCGTAAGAGAAATCAGTCCCCTTTAAAAATAAATATATAATTATATGTTAATAGAATTAACAATAATTACTAATAGCATAATTAAATAATTAATTAAACTATTATTTCACTTTAGTTTTTCTTAAAAAAATGACAATTTATCTATTCCTAAATTTTTAACCGAATACTACTTTTATAAATATAATCCAATTTATTAAACAATCCCCAAACCCCCACATACTCAGAATCATATCAACTATAATTTAAAATCTCAAATCCTAATTCATAATTTCATATATTTCAAGATCTAGCAAAATTAACCGATTAAACCTTAAAAAATATCTTTAGTAATCTAACTAAATGTTTAAAGTCTTATTTATTCGGTAAAAATATCCTATATGATATAAATCCTAAATTCTTTTAGATAGAAATAACTTTAAATTCCCACAGCAGCAAACTAACAAATCTAAACTGGTTAAAGTTATTTATTAATTATGTTCGTCATATATACAGTCTTTTATTATCACAACTTAAAACTTTATCAATACTCTAATCCCAAAATTTTCATTAATCAATATTATTTTACCCTCATTAGAAAGAGAAAAATGTGTAGAGTAGCTTTTATGAAAAAAATTTATTGAAAATAAATTAATTTAACTACCTAAATAATCTTATAAAATAAATAATATACCTTAAAATCTCAAATAATCTGCTCCTCTTTCCTTTTTCTCCTCTTCTGCATACACTCGCTCTCAACACAACACACGCACACATATATAAATCTGCACACACGCACACAGTAAACACACCTATTTATTATTAACTAAGGCGGTGGATGGGATATACTTATCCCTTAAGTACAATTATGTGGCAGCAATTGCTGCCACCGTATCATACTCTTTTTTTTTTATTTTTTTATTTTAATAATCATACTCTCTGCCACATTAAGTGGCACTAATTGCCGCCACATTTTCATATCTTTTTTTTAATAGTTTATTAAGTTTATTATTATTAGCATTCCATTTCTTCTCCAACACGTTTTTTACACTTTTTTTTTAAAAACTAAATATTAATTTCTTTTTCTACTAATTTCTTTTATTTCCATAAGTGATATTTTTTATATACAAATCTTTATTTTTGATAATTACACAAATAAATTTATGTATCATAATTAATTAATTTTTCTTATTGATAATTAAATCCTAATATAAAAATTAAGATGTTACAATTCTCCTCACCTAAATAGAATCTTATCCCTAAAATTCTCAACAAATACATTAAATAATAATTCTCAACACAAAATCACAAAGATAGGCACACCTAAACACTAACATTTACTCCGTGATGTGACACATGAAACACGTTGTACACACTTGATAGGTACTGTGACACGACAATCAAATAAGTAAATAGCCTAATTTGTTTTAAGGTTCACTCAAGGAGAACTTTAAGGAGAGAAAGTCTGCTGAATAGAAATTAATTTAACTTTCTAAATGATCTTATAAAATAAATAACGTACCTTAAAATATCCTCTAAGCTGCTGCTTTCTTTCTCCTTTCCTTCCTTCCTCACTCTCCGTCTCTTCCTCTCCCTCTCGTCTAACTCCTCTCAATCACACACACACAACGCCACATAAACACACCAACACATACATTTATATTCACTAGTAGAGACTGATAGGCGGTGGGGTTAATTATTACTCCCCCACCATCATTAACTTGTGGTGCTGCCCTAATAATAATAATAATAATAGGATAAATGATTTCTCTGGAGATAGAGTTATCTCCGGTGAGCCCAAAACTACGTCGTTTTGGATTAATGAAGGGTGTGTTTGTAATTTTAGGTAAATTAATGAAGGGTGTTTCGGTAAAATTCATATGGTAAAAAGATAAACTACGTAGTTTTGGGCTCACTAGAGATAACTTTTTCTCCAGTGACAGGAGAAATCCTTTTCCCATAATAATAATATATATATATATATATATATATATATAATATATTCACTAATAATATATATAATATATTATTATTATTATATATATTATTATATTACTTTATTATATTATAAATTATTTATTTATTTTTTCTTCTTCTTTTTTTATTTATATATCTTTTAATAACAATTAGATCAAAATTTATATTTTCAATCTAAATAAAATTTTCTTAATACTTAATAAGTTATAGTATTCTAAAAGTATAACTTACAATATTTTCTTTAATTCTTACTTAAGAATGTATTATCATACTGAGTAACTATATGGTAAATTTTAATTGCCATAAATTAATTTCTCCTAAAATATTATTTAATTTTAGAATTAAGAATTTGGATGTTACATTTTATGCCTCTGAATTCCAATAGAAAATAAGCCCAAAATTAAAGTACTAATATATTTTTTATTTTTGTTTGCATATGTTTTCAGGATTCCCCGTGCTTGGGATTGATTGGCAGAATATGGAAAATAGTAATATGAGAGAGAAAATGCGCATGAAATCTAAACGAACGGGGGTACTTATTAAAAGAGTTGATCCAACTGGAGAATGTAGTGTTTTGAAACCCTCAGATGTTATTTGTAGCTTTGATAGGATTAATGTTGCTAATAATGGGACAGGTAAGTGGAATTTTGCAGCCTCATACTATCTAGCATATATTTCTCTTGGTGTAATTTTTTTTAGCTGGTAAAGACTTTATTTGTAAGAGGGTTTATCGTTACTTTTCTAAAGAAAACCATTAAAATCACAATGAATTGTACAAGCATGAGCATTTAGCCTCCCCTCATAACAAAAACAACAATAACTTACGGATTTTTTTGACAATTTCAGAGAAAAAAAAATATTATTTTGAATCCATTAATATCTTAATGTAAGAGAGTACATATCTGAGTGCAGTTTAGCAATGAAGTCATAGGTTATCTAGGTGCTTTTTCCCTTCTGTCCTTTGTGATTTTAGGTAGTAGTAATGGGATACTTTGTTAGTCAATCATCTTTCCTGCGGATGGCTTGATATATGAATTATTATGCCTATGTCATGATCTTCTTTATTCCTTATTTCTTGACCACATAAGTTCTGGAATTTGACATTTTAAATTTTTCAAGTACTGTTCTACGAGAGTAAAGTTCATCTATGAGCAATATCAGACTCTTATTACTGCTGACAAGGAAGAACTTTAAGCTAGTCACTTGTCCTAACATAACATTTCAACTTATATCTTAATCTTTCATCGCTTTGTATCCTAAACTTGTTACTATTGACAGGAATAACTTTGAGCTAGTCACTTGTCCTAACATAATATTTCAGCTTATATCTTAATCTTTCATTGCTTTGTATCCATATGTTGTGTTTGCGATTCAGGGTTCGCCACCTAATGCTTTAACTCCTTTGTGCATTTTACAGTTTTATTGTGCGATGGAGAGCGCATTGATTTCAGTTATCTTGTATCTCAGAAATACATTAGGGATAGCGTAGTAATCAAAGTGTTACGAGATTCGAAGATCAAGAAATTTAACATTACACTTGGTGATCACCAAAAACTCATTCCAGCACATAGCGGCAGGTCTCCCTCATATTATATCATTGCAGGACTTATTTTTACGACTGTCTCAATTGCATATCTTGATTTTAAGGTTTGTGGTTGATTCACCATCAATACTTCCATATTCAGTTTATTAGTATGCGTGCTATCTTTGTGTTTGTAGTTTGGTTTCTTCAAATGGTGTCAATGTCCCATATGATTGGACTTGTGAGAGTGGGATATGCTTAAATTCCTGATTTTTGAACCCTTGTTTTTCACGTTTGAACAGTATGGACATTATTATCTAAACAAAGCTCCGCACAAGCTTTTGGCTAAACTAGATTCAATGCTAGAGTCACCAGACGAGCAACTTGTTGTGATCTCTAAGGTGCTCTGTTATTTTGACACTATCTCTTGCCGTTCAATTCACTGTTATTTCTCTTTAGTTTTTGATAAAGTTGGATGATCTGTGTTGGCTATATACTAGGTGCTGGAAGATGAGATAAACATTGGGTATAAATATACGATTGATATTCGGGTAAGTAATGTTTTATTTTCCTTTCTTTTATTTCCTTGCTTCTTGTTACATTATATTTAGTTTAGTCCACTTGGTTTTTCATAGTCATTACTCTCATTTACATATATGAAGGTACTTGCCTTTAATGATAAACCTGTTAAGAACCTGAAGAGCTTAGCCAGCATGGTTGAGAACTGCAAAGATACATATCTAAAATTTCGTCTAGAGGATAATCAGGTGTCTTCTCATTCCTTCCTCCTTGACTGCTTGTGTGAAATGTCGCATTTGCCCCGTTTTTTGGGTGGAACATGGCATTTGTCCTGTTATTAACTTACAAGCATATCTCTAATGCAGATGGTGTTTCTTAAGACATCTAAGGCTAAAGCTGCTACTACTAAAATTCTTAAGAAGCACTGCGTTCCGTCAGCCATGTCAGACGATCTCAAGGAATGAATTGGGACGCATGTTGGTGGATTGTGGTTTGAGAATTCTTATGTAGGATCTGTGGGAAGCCTCTTTTTTTTAATCCATTACATCATTGACATAATCTTTTGAAAGATTCAGATAGGTAGGCTTGTAGGGTAGACTTGCTAACTTTTTGTTTCATTTCATTCATGTCAAAGTAGAAACGGATAGAATTCTTATTTTTGATGTGGGGTGGACTATATTCTTTTACATTTTTCTGTTGCAAAACTTTTTAGAAGATAAGCAATGCGTAAATTCCAATTTCTTGTATTTGATCTTTCACTTTTCCCTTTGGAAGTGCTCGGAACGTGGACAATACACCCCCTATGACTTTCAAGTTTTCTTTTTATTTTCGAGAGTCCCAGAATCATTGATGCACTTTCAACAAGTGTTCTTTTTTAATTCTAAATTATGCTCCTCTAGTTCTAAATATAAGATATATTTATCCAATTTGATTAGATTAAGGAAGTTAGTTAACATGACATGTATTTTCTAAAATACCCTAGTCATCTTCCTTAATTCTCCCTTTCTCTTTCCTCTTTCACTACTATTGAGGGAGCATCAATTGTAACATCCTGAATTTTGAATCTAATATCTTGAACATAAACCTATTTTGGGAAGACTAGTAGGCTCTATTTTCAGAAAGTGATAAATTTGAAATCAGTATTTTGCGGGACCCACGGTCAAAAATAATTCTCTGCAAACTTTCTCGTGAAGTTTGAAAAATTTGGCCGCGGGACCCACTCAATAATAATTTATTATTTAAATAATATTATATTATAATAATAAAATAATATATATTAAAATATTATTAAATTTTTAAACAAACGTTCACGGGGCGAGTCACGGGAAAGTTTCCTTTTATAATTTTGGGAAAATTACGTAAAACGACCCAGAGACGAAAATTACACTTAAAGACCCATTTTCCAACTATAAATAGACCTTCCATTTCATTTCATTCTTCACAACTTCTAAGAGCCATAGAGAGAGGTAGAGAGAGAGAGAGAGAGTAGAGAGATATTTGCTTGAGAGTTATAATAGCTGGTTGGTGATTCGGGTATTAGCAAGTAACAGGTAACTCTGAATATTCTTCCTTATACTTGTGAATTATGTATGATTATAAATTTGTTTGTTTACTATTTTGGCAAGAATATTTAGAAAATATTTATGGTTTTAAGATCTGGTGTGGGTACTTTGACTTGCAAATCTGTAGAGGTACTATTTATACCGTATTTACTATTCACATATACCATATTTACTATTCATTTTACTATTCACATATACCGTATTTACTATTCATTTTACTATTCATATACCGTATTTACTATTCACATATACCGTATTTACTATTCATTTTACTATTCACGTATACCGTATTTACTATTCATGTATACCGTATTTACTATTCATGTTACTATTCACGTATACCGTAATTACTACTCATTTTACTATTCATGTATATACCGTATTTTACTATTCACAGATACGCATAGTATTTTACTATTCACAGATACGCATAGTATTATACTATTCATAAATACGCATATCAATGTATATAATGGTATAATAATGCATTATTTTTGAGTAAATACATTCATCATGGCGGTTGTATTGTGATGGGTGGAGTAAGGAGGGAATTGAATGATAAGAATTGTTTATGCCACCACTCGGTGCACAGTGGATGGTACTTTTCAGGGCCCCATCTTCCATGTTTTTCTCTGGCCGGGATTTCATTGGAGATGTGGGACATGTGACACCTCCTTAGTTGTTATTTTAAAGGAGGGGAGCCATAGTCCAGATTTAAGCTCTATACCTTTGGCCGGGTGTATCTTAAGTTTTGGTGAGCTTGAAACCATCCAGTCAAATGAATGAGTTTCTATTGGACTATATGTTAGCCTATGGTTCCAGTCAGCGGTATACGGTTGGAAGGGGATATAAGGGAGGCTGCATACTGCATAGTGCATTTCTGAATTATTCAATAAAGAATGATGAGTATTTTGTAAAGGCATTTGATGTGAACAACGGTATATCTAAAAAATATCTGAGTATATTAAATTCACATTATATTACCTTTTATTTTTGTCATATGTAATTTGCTCGTGTAAGGTAGAAATATTCAGTAGTTACTGAGACATGGAATCTCATCCCATATTAACATTTTTCAGGTGATTATTCTAGTAGAGAGCAAGGGAAGGCACCTATGGAGTGAGCTCTGGAAGCTCTTTTAATCTCCTATAAATTATGTTATGTCATTTTATTTGCCATGAACCTAAGACTTCCGTTTTGTATTAAACTCTGAAATATTTTCTGGAATTTATTCTGATTATGTATTATGGGTTTTATTCGAAATGGTAACATTGTAAAAGGATTTGGATATTGTTGAACTCTTTTGAAGGTATTTTCAATATTTTGACCGAGTTTTTGGGTATTAAAATTGAGGTGTTACATTTTTGGTATCAGAGCAATGGTTCTGGCCAATTTGTTGATTTCCTAACAGTTTCCTAAAATTGAGGTCGTGGCAAATTAAATATCATAACATGAGCACTTCCCTTTGCTAGATTTAGAATTTATTTAGCTATTTTTATTTGTTTAGTGTCCTTATAGTATTAATCATAGGAGGAGATAATGGCAAGAACTCGAAGAACTAATTCAACCCCTGCTCCGTCCCAAAGAGGTCTCCCTCCGCATCAAGATGGTCCCTATCCTCAGGATAACAATGCCCTTTTGGCAGAGTTACGAGACGTCATCTTGGAGATGAGAGAGAAAGTGAATAGACACGAGGATGAACTAGCAAAAGGAAGAGGCCAAGGTGGTAAGGAAGGAAAGGAGAAGGCTCTGGAAGTCACACCTTCTGACCATCAATCTAGGGGAGGAAGTCATTCTCGCACTGAAGATGGAGGTAGTAGCGGTTCTCATTCTCAGTATCATCCCTTACCTATTACTGAGGTTTGGGAAAAATTTCGGAAGTTTACTCCACCGATGTTCGAGGGGAAGCTAGATCCGATTGCAGCACTGGAGTGGCTGAAGCGTGTAGAAAAGATTTTCAGAGTTATCGAGATTAGCTCACAACAAAAGGTGATGGTCGCTGAACAATTGTTGCAGAAAGCAGCTGAAGAATGGTGGGAAAGCACCAAAACAAAAGGAAATGCTGAGATGACGTGGGAAGAGTTTAAGGAAAAGTTCGAAAATTATTACTTTTCCCCTTCAATCAGAATAGAGAAAGAAACTGAATTCCTCACATTCAGGCAAGGGGAATTACATGAAGACGAATTTATTACTCGCTTTTTAGAGTTGTCTAAATTCTGCGGATATTCACAGAACAACTCTAAATGGTTGAGTGCTCGATTGGTTGAAAAAGCTAGACCAGACCTAAAAACAGCTCTATCACCGTTCCTTGATGAAACAAGGGATTTTGAAGAAATATGCAACAAACTGCGCACGATAGCAAGGAACAAACGAGAAGAGGAAGCTGAGAAGATGAAGGGTTTTCAGGCCAGATCTACACACCTCATGAGACCAACGGGAGGAGTTACTAAGAAGCAGAGTCACAACTTCAGTAATGTGAATACGCGGTTTAGCCAACCATCCAGAAATCACTTTGGTGGACCATCGAGGAGTTATTTTACTGGACCCCAAAGAAGTCATTTCAGCAGACCACCGAGGAGTCAATTCAAAGGACCTCAAAGGAGTCACTTCAGTGGAGGTCAGAGTTCATATAGGGGATCCACAGCTCCTGTTGCAAGCACTGCCAACAATCAGATGTGTGCCAAGTGTGGAAGAATACACCAAGGACCATGTGTGACGTGTTTCAACTGTGGAAAGCCAGGACACATTTCCAGATTTTGTGAGGAGGAGCCTCGAGGGGCCAAGGATGCTAGAACTGCAGTGCCAGGGAAAGTGTTTGCACTATCACATCAGGAGGCAAGTGCTTCACCAAATCTGATTAAAGGTATCCTCAAACTCCAAGGTCTTGAAGTAGAAGCCTTATTTGATTCTGGTGCCACACACTCTTTTATATCATACAACTGTGTGCCTCGATTGAATTTAAGAGTGAGTGAATTGCCTTATTATATGATTATTTCTACACCGGCGGGAGCTTCAGTAAAAACTTCTAGGGCTTGCTTAAATTGTACGATTGAGATTGATAATAGGATCTCAAATATAGACCTTGTTTGTTTACCCACGAAGGGTATCGATGTAATAATAGGAATGGATTGGTTGTCAGCTAATGACATCATCCTTGACTGCAAGAGGAAGACTATCTCTCTTGCGGATGACTCTATGAGTCATAATAGACCACAATTATTGTCTATAGTACAAGATGAAAAGCCTGTTCATCATGGTTGTCTTGCGTACATGGTGTTTTTCTCCATTCAAGCAGAAGTAGAGGAAGGGATAGAAGATATCGAAGTGGTAAACGAGTTTCCGGAGGTATTCCCGAAAGAAATGACAGGTTTACCCCCAGAGAGAGAAGTAGAATTTTCTATTGATCTCGTACCTGGAACGGAACCTATATCTAAAGCTCCTTACCGGATGTCTCCATCGGAACTAGCAGAATTGAAGAGGCAGATCGAGGAATTGTTAGAAAAGGGTTTTATCAGACCCAGTGTATCTCCTTGGGGATCGCCCGTACTCTTTGTGAAGAAGAAAGATGGGAGCCTGAGACTATGCATTGACTATCGC
The DNA here is from genome assembly GCA_034222035.1 of Acacia crassicarpa. Classification (NCBI taxonomy): domain Eukaryota; kingdom Viridiplantae; phylum Streptophyta; class Magnoliopsida; order Fabales; family Fabaceae; genus Acacia; species Acacia crassicarpa. Next base: position 1,955,892 of record JAWXYG010000008.1, read on the forward strand.
CAGTTGAATAAAGTGACTATAAAGAATAAATATCCTTTACCCAGGATCGACGATCTACTTGATCAGTTGAAGGGAGCATCCATATTCTCCAAGATCGACCTCAGATCAGGTTGTCACCAACTGAGAGTCAAAGCTGAAGATGTCTCAAAAACTGCATTCAGAACTAGATATGGCCATTATGAATTTCTTGTTATGCCATTTGGGCTAACAAATGCTCCAGCAGTATTCATGGATTACATGAATAGAATTTTCCGACCATATCTAGATAAATTTGTAGTAGTTTTCATTGACGACATCCTTATCTACTCTAAGGATGAAGAAGAGCATAAAGAGCACCTTAGAATCGTGCTACAAGTGTTGAAGGAGCACAAGCTCTATGCGAAACTGTCTAAGTGCGAATTTTGGTTGAAGGAAGTAAAATTCCTAGGCCATGTCGTATCGGCTGAAGGTGTTGCAGTGGACCATACTAAAGTTGAAGCAGTTCTCCAATGGGAACGACCAAAGTCCGTGACTGAGATCAGGAGTTTTCTAGGTCTAGCTGGCTATTATAGGAGATTTATCAAGGGCTTTTCGCAAATAGCTATGCCTTTGACTAAGTTAACAAGGAAGGGTCAACCATTTGTATGGGACGAAAAGTGTGAAGCAGCTTTCCAAAATTTGAAGACTAAGTTGACTACGGCACCAGTACTTATAATTCCAGATCCTGCTCAGACCTTTACTTTGTACACAGATGCTTCCAAGAAAGGTCTTGGGTGTGTATTAATGCAAAATGGTAGGGTAGTAGCTTATGCTTCTCGACAGTTAAGGCCACATGAAGGGAATTATCCTACTCACGACTTAGAACTGGCAGCAGTAGTGTTCGCTCTGAAGATTTGGAGGCATCACCTCTACGGTTCAAAGTTCGAAGTTTATAGTGACCACAAAAGTCTGAAGTACCTGTTCGACCAAAAGGAGCTCAACATGCGACAGAGGAGATGGATGGAGTTTATCAAGGACTACGACTTCGAATTGAAGTATCATCCAGGAAAGGCGAACGTTGTAGCAGATGCCTTAAGTAGAAAGACAATCCATGTAGCCCAGATGATGATCAGAGAACATAAATTGCTCGAGGAGATACCAAGTACATCTATTGATGTAATGTCAGGTTTGGTCGCTACCATGGAAGCATTAACTATTGAAAGCACAATTTGGAAAGAGATTAAATTCGCTCAGCTCGAAGATGAGTATCTATTAAACGTGAGGGAAGATATTGAAGAAGGAAAAGAATCGAAATTTGGGATCGATAGAGATGGGATATTAAGGTATAAAGGAAAAGTGTGCATACCTAATGATGGAGAAATAAAAAGGCTCATACTAGAGGAGGCTCATCGGAGTAAATACACTATCCATCCCGGAGCAACCAAGATGTATCATGATCTCAAGCGGAATTGGTGGTGGCGGGGCATGAAGAAAGATGTGACTGACTTTGTCACTTGTTGTTTGACTTGTCAGAAAGTCAAGATCGAACATCGGAAACCTCCTGGATTATTAAAGAATTTGGATATCCCAGAGTGGAAATGGGATAGCATCTCTATGGATTTCATCATGGGGCTTCCTCTAACGACATCCGGACATAATGCCATTTGGGTAATTGTCGATAGGTTAACTAAGTCAGCTCATTTTCTAGCAATTGCAGCAGAATACTCATTGGAGAGACTAGCAAAGATCTACATGAAGGAGATTGTCAGATTGCATGGGATACCGAATAGCATCGTATCTGATCGTGATCCACGATTCACTTCACGATTTTGGAAAGCATTGCAGAATGCTATGGGAACTCGGATGAGTTATAGTACCGCTTATCATCCTCAAACTGACGGGCAGACTGAGAGGACTATTCAAACTCTGGAAGACATGTTGCGGGCTTGTGCAATCGAACTAAAAGGAAGTTGGGACGATCATCTTCATCTTGCGGAGTTTGCATATAACAATAGTTATCACTCCAGCATTGAGATGGCACCTTATGAGGCTTTGTATGGAAGAAAATGTAGATCTCCTATTTGCTGGACGGAATTGAATGAGCGAATTTTAATAGGTCCAGAACTTGTGGACGAGACGACTCAAAAGATTAAGGTGATTCAACAGAAACTTCTCACTGCTCAGAGTCGACAGAAGAGTTATGCTGACAAGAGAAGACGACCGTTGGAGTTCATGGTGGGCGAACATGTATTCTTAAGAGTCACACCAATGACTGGCATTGGTAGAGCAATACGAGCAAAGAAGCTTTCACCTCGTTTTATGGGTCCTTATGAGATTTTGGAGAAAATTGGACCGGTAGCTTACAGAATTGCATTACCTCCACAGCTTGCGAACCTTCATGATGTCTTTCATGTATCGCAACTGAAGAAATACCAACCGGATCCTTCCCACATTATAGAAGTAGAAGAGGTAGAACTCAAGGATAACATGACGTATAAAGCCGAGCCGGAGCGGATTGTTGATGCAAGGGACAAGAAATTAAGAAACAAGACCATTAGACTTGTAAAGGTCGAGTGGAAAGGAATGGTTCCCGGAGATGCTACTTGGGAAACGGAGGAGAGCATGCGACAAACCTATCCTCAATTATTTAAATAGGTTAGAATTCTTATTATGGCGAAATTTTGAGGACAAAATTTTCTTTTAGGAGGGGAGAAATGTAACATCCTGAATTTTGAATCTAATATCTTGAACATAAACCTATTTTGGGAAGACTAGTAGGCTCTATTTTCAGAAAGTGATAAATTTGAAATCAGTATTTTGCGGGACCCACGGCCAAAAATAATTCTCTGCAAACTTTCTCGTGAAGTTTGAAAAAATTGGCCGCGGGACCCACTCAATAATAATTTATTATTTAAATAATATTATATTATAATAATAAAATAATATATATTAAAATATTATTAAATTTTTAAACAAACGTTCACGGGGCGAGTCACGGGAAAGTTTCCTTTTATAATTTTGGGAAAATTACGTAAAACGACCCAGAGACGAAAATTACACTTAAAGACCCATTTTCCAACTATAAATAGACCTTCCATTTCATTTCATTCTTCACAACTTCTAAGAGCCATAGAGAGAGGTAGAGAGAGAGAGAGAGAGTAGAGAGATATTTGCTTGAGAGTTATAATAGCTGGTTGGTGATTCGGGTATTAGCAAGTAACAGGTAACTCTGAATATTCTTCCTTATACTTGTGAATTATGTATGATTATAAATTTGTTTGTTTACTATTTTGGCAAGAATATTTAGAAAATATTTATGGTTTTAAGATCTGGTGTGGGTACTTTGACTTGCAAATCTGTAGAGGTACTATTTATACCGTATTTACTATTCACATATACCATATTTACTATTCATTTTACTATTCACATATACCGTATTTACTATTCATTTTACTATTCATATACCATATTTACTATTCACATATACCGTATTTACTATTCATTTTACTATTCACGTATACCGTATTTACTATTCATGTATACCGTATTTACTATTCATGTTACTATTCACGTATACCGTAATTACTACTCATTTTACTATTCATGTATATACCGTATTTTACTATTCACAGATACGCATAGTATTTTACTATTCACAGATACGCATAGTATTATACTATTCATAAATACGCATATCAATGTATATAATGGTATAATAATGCATTATTTTTGAGTAAATACATTCATCATGGCGGTTGTATTGTGATGGGTGGAGTAAGGAGGGAATTGAATGATAAGAATTGTTTATGCCACCACTCGGTGCACAGTGGATGGTACTTTTCAGGGCCCCATCTTCCATGTTTTTCTCTGGCCGGGATTTCATTGGAGATGTGGGACATGTGACACCTCCTTAGTTGTTATTTTAAAGGAGGGGAGCCATAGTCCAGATTTAAGCTCTATACCTTTGGCCGGGTGTATCTTAAGTTTTGGTGAGCTTGAAACCATCCAGTCAAATGAATGAGTTTCTATTGGACTATATGTTAGCCTATGGTTCCAGTCAGCGGTATACGGTTGGAAGGGGATATAAGGGAGGCTGCATACTGCATAGTGCATTTCTGAATTATTCAATAAAGAATGATGAGTATTTTGTAAAGGCATTTGATGTGAACAACGGTATATCTAAAAAATATCTGAGTATATTAAATTCACATTATATTACCTTTTATTTTTGTCATATGTAATTTGCTCGTGTAAGGTAGAAATATTCAGTAGTTACTGAGACATGGAATCTCATCCCATATTAACATTTTTCAGGTGATTATTCTAGTAGAGAGCAAGGGAAGGCACCTATGGAGTGAGCTCTGGAAGCTCTTTTAATCTCCTATAAATTATGTTATGTCATTTTATTTGCCATGAACCTAAGACTTCCGTTTTGTATTAAACTCTGAAATATTTTCTGGAATTTATTCTGATTATGTATTACGGGTTTTATTCGAAATGGTAACATTGTAAAAGGATTTGGATATTGTTGAACTCTTTTGAAGGTATTTTCAATATTTTGACCGAGTTTTTGGGTATTAAAATTGAGGTGTTACATCAATAGAGGCAAATTAGGAAAATATTGATAAATATAAAAATTATGCCTTATATTTAATACCAAGATTAATTTTTCAAAGTTATCTGATATTAAAGACCGGAGGAGTATTACTCTACTATTTTACTGTGAAGGAGGCCTGGGATCTTAATCTGTAGGCACCAAAACCTTAGTGATTGTTTGAGAAGTACAAAAAAGTGAATTATTCACTTTTTTGCATATTGAAACAACACTCTTCTCACATATTTACCTCAAATGTCATTAAAATACTTTTAAAAAAGTAAAACAAATAAACACTTAGACTTACGTCATATAACCCAAAATAACTATAAAAATAATGAAGTTCTGACAATTTAAAAACCAAAAAAGAAAAAAGCTACAACTTGTTAACTTGAAGACCTATTAAAATCCATAAAAATTTCATTTCTTATTATTATGAGGTTTGTATTTTACTAACCTTCATCCTGAGGCATAAGACTTTGGTCAAACAACATTTTGATCCTAGTTTCAAACAAAAATTCGTGCCTCATCCACAAATTATTCCGTGCTCAACTTTTTTTGATACAAGGCGATAGGGGGAGGGGGATCGAACCCAGGACCTAAGGGGGAAATGAATCCCAATATCACTGCACTACTAGTAGTGCTGGTATTCCGTCCTCAACTTAATAACTAGATTAGGACAACGAGATATATCATTTGGGCCTATTTAAAAGGGCCTAAGTGTAATGTTGGGTTATATTTGGTTCATTTTTCAGCCCAAGAATACCACGTGTCTGGAAATGAAGAGCGCTAAGTTTGGAAGTAGCTTTTGGAAAATGATTTTCATAATTTACAAGGTAAAAATGACTTTTGAATAATAGCTTTTGGATTTTTAATATTGTTTGGAGTATGCAAAACGTACGTGGCTTGCTCTCTGTTGGTCGATGGCAAGTGAACCAGTCGAATAAGTAATAAAATGTAAGTAGAGTATTGTCTCACGGAGACTAAGATACCAGGAAGTGACGCTCAAATGCTATAAAAATTATGTGAAACAGAAAGTAAATCTGATTGGTTTGAGAGGTTTTTGTGATTACGCTAAATAACAAACAAAGTAAACAGAGTATCGTAGTCGTAAGAAGATATCATTAAGAAGTTAGGCTGAACTCAGAATCATCCTTAACCATATCAATCCCCTAGTTGCTCTACCCATTGTTATAGCATCTACACTGCACAGCTTCTGCAATGCTACAACATAGCTACTAACTACAACGCTATTCGGTTAACTAACTACTATAATCTATTGAAGCTTCCGCGTCCAATACATATGATACTAACTTTACTCATTCCATATGTCTATGACAATTTTCTAGTTAGATATGCATTACAAAATAAGGTGTAATGGTTATGAGCGGTAGACCCATTCCTGAAGCCTACAATAATAGGTCAAGCCTTGTGTATCTGTTGTAAACAATTATAACTTGTAAGGAGAAGTGTGTCCTAGAGTGAGAAGCGTCCTTCGTTTGCAGAGGGTGTAATTGTTCTTGAGTGATAGTGGAAAATCCCAGAGGATCTGGGGACTGGACGTAGGTTAAGGAATTCGACCGAACCAGTATAAATCATCGGTGTCAAGCTTATCTTCTCTATCTCCACTTTGCCTTGACATTATCAGTTGTGTGGGTGAACCGAAAAGAATTTTTGAAATCCCTAATTCATCCCCCCTCTTGGGGATTTCCTTCCTTTTCATTATAAAGTATTATTGTCATACGAACTGCTTTCAGTAAATTGTGAAAAGATTTTCAAAGCTATCAAAAGTTTTATCAGACACCCAATTCACCCCCCTCTTAGGTGATAGCCAGGTCTAACAGAATTTGGCAAAGACGGCCAACAATCTCAAGTCCAAAAGAGTATTAAGCTGTAAAGAATACTAAGATTAATTCTTGAACTTGATGACTTACTAAATTTAGTCCCAACTAGTACCACTGGGATGCTAGGAGCAAAACGTTGGGGTTCAGGGATCCACTGGCCACTTTCGTATATGTCAAGATAACACTACAAATACACAACCATAACTCCTTCAAAACATTCTCATACCTTGCATGACTAACTAAAGAGAAAGCCAAGACAAAGACATCTGCCCCCCCCCCCCCATTGCTCAAAGGCCTCAATCCATTATTGTAATCCTCTTGCCCTACAAAAGATATTGGAAGTGGATAGAGCATAACAAATCATACTCCAAAGACAAAAATTCTTCCAGGCAAGCGAGACATAAAGTTTAAAACAAGCATGTTTCCCCATTGAATTTTGCCCGTATAACTGACTAAGAATAATACCACGACAAGTCTTAAATCTCTATAAATATACCAGCTGTGTCCCAGAGGCCTAGATTGACAGTTGTGCGTTCAACGACCAAATTTGCATTGAAATTATCAAAACAATGCAAGCCCAAATGAAAAGTGGGTTCTTCTACCCTTGATCTTCTTTTTAATCATAAAATAATGGGTTCCTTAAACGTTCCCCTTCCTTAGACACAGATATGCACAAAAGACATTGCTATGATCGAGCTATGAAGATCTTACTAGATGAATGAAAATTCGGGAAGCATATGCATAGATTGGAATTAGATCTTCACCCAAAAAAAGAAAATAAAAATAAAGCAAAATGAACTGTAGGAAATTTATTGCTGGTATAGCCAATGAGCATGCATGTCCTCCCCACAGCTCCATCTCCTACGGTCACACACTTGATGAACCTCGAAGCATTTGTAGCCATTTGCATGAAGACTGGTAGAACTTTACAGAGTAATTTACAGAGAGAAAAAGGGGTTCGCTGGATTTTACAGGGTCGAGGCTTTTGGCTGATTCAAAGATCAAGAGAGATTGACAGGGTGGCGGCAATTCACATGATTCTCACTCATTCATCACAACTTGTTGTTACTAGGGAAAAGTCAACTATTCCTTGACTTTCCTTCTTTCCTTTATCGCCTTTTTTTTCCCTTCCTCCATTTTTAAGGCCCATTTTATCATTTTCTTCCTTTGGATGAAAAAAATGAATGATGGGTCCTCACTTGTCAATTGTTACTCTTGATGATGGAGGAGAGAAAAAAGAGAGAGAGAGAGAGAGAGAAAGTCTTTATTGCGGAGTGAGATTTGTCCATTCATTAGCCCCTTACCGAAAAAAGTTGGCATAGATGATAAGGGTTTAGTTAAGTCTTAAAAGGGATAAGTATTCGATCCTCGCTGCCGTTGCTGAGACTCCTTTAGTAGGCGATCTTGTAAGTCCCCATTAAGTGCTCAAAGAGCCTGGGGTCGTGGTGGTGGAGGACTGATGCCGAACCCCTCCAAAACTTTTGTTATATCAAAAAAGAAAAAAAATCATTAGCCCCGTGTGCGACTTTGCTCTTGTTTTGAAAGGGCAATGGTCTTGTGCGCAGCGGCCACTGATGGAGCTAACCAAACACAGATAGGTGGTAGCACTAACTGGAACCTTTTTTTTTTTTTTAAAAAAAAAACTTTGTTATGAGGGACTCATTTTTCTTTCTCATTTTTTTTCTTTTTTTAAAAAAAACTCTGTTATGAGGGACTCGTTTTTCTTTTTTTCTTTTTTTCTTTTTTTTTCCATCATTGAGAAAGCTTTCTAATTGACAAAAACATTATAATTCTTTTTTTTTCCCAGTAATAAACAGAGTATCAATGAGGTTATTCATAAAATGAATCATGATTTTGATAAAGTCATGGAATTGTGTGTTTTTTTGTTAAATTTCATTCTATAAGTTATACGAAAATGCCATAACCTTGAATTTTATTCTAAATGAAAAATCATGAGAACAATATATTTCTGTTATTTTAATTTTGTTTGAATTTAATTTTCACTTTGACCTCATTTCTTGATTTCAAAAGTTTTCTTCTTTTTTAGGTTGGAAAGAATTATAAGAAAAATACTTCATTGAAAATTCTAGTTTGGATAATTGGTAGTTTAACTGGCAATTTTTGATTAAACAAATAGGTTGTCTTGAAAAAGAAATATTTAAGTGACTTTAATAAGTTAACAAATCAAATTAACAACTAGTATTAAAATTCGCGCCTACCGTAATAGAATACATTTCAGAAACGTTCTTATACTTCCGTTCTTCACCTCCTCCCACCCCATCTGTCATTAGTCCTTGCGCGGCCACCTAGGCACCGTCGCAGAACTCTCTTCATCACCACCTTCATACTTTTCTTGCCGGTTTGTGGAATTGGTACAAATTTGGTATGTATTCCTATGCTAATTTGATTGCTTGAAACACAGTTGGTTTTTCTTGAAATTATAACCACATAGAACAGAAAAGGAAAAGGAATTTTCTGAGATTAAGGGCCTGTTTGGTTTGAGGGAAGGAAAGGAGGGGCTAATTTTTGTTCTCCTTTTTACTAAATTGTCCCTATAAATTTTTCAATATTCTAAAAACATATTTTTAATAAAAAGGAATATTCTTTTCATTAATGACTCATTTCTTTATTTCTTCCTCCCTCAAACCAAACATACTCTAATGGATCTTATCTTTGTTTCTTGAAGGTTAAGGAGCGCTCAGCATCACGAAGTTTGCCTCTAGGAGCACCCAACATCACGACGTTACATTTTTGGAGTACCCAGTGCCACGACCGTTTGTTGACCGTTAATGTTGACGTGGACGCTGACGTGGCGATGCTGACGTGGAATAAAAAATTTCAAAAAAATTGGGAAAAGTTCAAAAAAATGAAAAAGAAATTCCAGATAAATAAAAAAAATTCAAAAAATTAGAAAAAAAAATTCAAAAAATGAGGAAAAAATTAAAATAATTAGGGAAAAAATTTAAATAATTAGACAAAAAATTAAAATAATTAAAAAAAAAATTAGAAAAAATTCTAAAAATAAGGAAAAATTCAAAAAATTAAAATAATTAGAAAAAAAATAATAAAAAAAAGGAAAAAAGTCAAAAATTTAAAATAATTAGAAAGAAATTAAACTACCCCGCCAGTGGGCCCCACTACCAGCCACGATACCGTTGGCGGTGATCGGTTGCCGGTGGCCGCCACCCAATGGCGGCGGTCGGTCGCCGGCGGCGGTCGAATTAGTTGATTTTACATATTTTTCCAAAATGCCCTTATATAAATTTTGTATCTCAACTACCTTATTGATTTCACACAACTTTACTTATTTTTCTAAAATGCCCTTATATAAATTTTGTACTTCAACTACCTTTTATATATTGTGTGAAATCCATAAAGTAGTTGAGGTACAAAATTTATATAAGGACATTTTGGAAAAATAAGTAAAATCAACTAATTCGATCGCCGCCGCCGGTGACCGACTGCCGCCGTTGGGTGGCGGCCACCGGCAACCGATCGCCGCCAACGGTAGGGTGGCTGGTAGTGGGGCCCACTGGCGGGATAGTTTAATTTCTTTCTAATTATTTTAATTTTTTGAATTTTTCCTTATTTTTTCTAATTATTTTAATTTTTTGAATTTTTCCTTATTTTTAGAATTTTTTTCTAATTATTTTAATTTTTTGTCTAATTATTTTAATATTTTCCTCATTTTTTGAATTTTTTTCCTAATTTTTTGAATTTTTTAATTATATGGAATTTTTTTTTTCATTTTTCCCAATTTTTTTGAATTTTTTTTATTCCATGTCAGCATCGCCATGTCAGCACGTCATCGCCACGTCAGCGTTAACGGTCAACAAACGTCCGTGGCACTGAGCGCTCCAAAAATGTAACGTCGTGGTGTTGGGCGCTCCCGAAAAAACTTTGTGGTGCTGGGCGCTCCTGGAGGCAAACTTCGTGGTGCTGAGTCCTCCTTAACCATTTCTTAAAATGGTTAGCATGGTTTTAATGGAATTCTCCTGATTTATGAAGTACCGATTCTGACACTGCATTTCTTATATGTAAGATTTAATAATAAAAAAAAAATCATAACCCAAAATAGACTGATCTCCACTAATAATATATCCGTGTCAAAATTCAAAGAACTGCCATTTGACGTATAGCTAAAATATCACATTGTCTCTTCGACCAAAAAAAAAAATATATTTCACATTGTCTCCACGAGTCCACGTCATCGTCATTATAAACCGCGTCTGAGCGCTGCGTATTTGTCTACATTCACCTATTCACGCCAGCCCAGCCCAGCCCAGCCCACCGGCGGAAACCCTTGTCCGAATGAAACTTTGTTCTCATATCCGGTGGCTTCTGAATCTACCTCTCCCTCTTTCGCTGATCTCCACTACGCGCTTTCGTCTGGGTAAATCTCTCTCTTTCCCCCAACCCTGCTTCATTTCGAAAATTCTTAGATCTGTTTTTAATTCGGATTCCGATTCTCGTGCCCCTATCCAGTCCCGCTTCGTGCTTGTTGACCAATCCGATACACGAATTCCCGTATCGGACGCGTATCCGTACCGGACGCTTGTCCGATAGGTTTTAAAAAAAGAAAATTTCCGCCGTATCGGTGCTTCATAGCTCCTGATCACCTCTGCTAATTCGAGTACTTAAACGTAGCTGGTTTTTCTTGAAATTCTCTTTTTAAACAACCACATAACAGGAAAGAAAAAGGAATTATCTGGGATTAATGGATTTTATCTCTGTTTCTTGAAATGAGTTAGCTTGGTTCTAATGGCATTCTCCTCGCTCGCCCAGTTTTACTCGTCGCCTATTCTCTTGCTCCTCCTCTATATGTCCTGTGAAATTTTTTCTTTAATTTATAGCCGTTGGCTTTATACTATTGTGCTTATTCTGGAAGGCCGCATAATCGCTGTGCTGCATCTTGAGCCATCTATTTGTGTAATAAAACGCCTATTCCAGATATTGAATTTTTGTTGGATTGGAGGTTGCGTTTGACGTGTGAATATTTGAGGCTTTACAATCTATTTGAACTTTTAATTGTTTTATTCGTGCACCAACTCGTGTTCTAGCACGAATATTTCTACTTGATTTTTCCTAGTGGCAGTGTTTCAGGTCCACATGCATCACCCCATTTTCTTAAATTTCTGATACTTTGTTGCAAGGGACTTTGATCTTTAGTTAGATTTCTAGTTCATTATGTTTAAATAAATATTAAATGTAGGCGTGGTTATTGCTTATGTCATTGTTGGTGTCCGTAGAAATGCTTGTTATAAGTTTGGCCAAATCCTTCTCAAATTTGTCACCATTATTTAATTTGAGTTTGGTGCGTGGGTGGGAATTTGCTGTGGTTGTGTCTCTTTTCCTAGTAGTTTAGTTTTATTTATTGTTCCATTCTCTATCTCTTTTCTTTTTTATATCACTTAATTCTATGAAGCAACAATTTTGCTGTAAATTCTTGATTTGGTAATCATATTAAATCGTTCACCTAAGTGAGAATGTTTTGAGTAAATTGCAGTCTGAGTGTCTAGTTTGTTGATTCTACAAGTTTAATATGTCTTTCACTCTTTCTGACTTTACTTTCTACCGAGTTAGATTTTAGTAAATGTGGATAGCAGGTTTGTTGTTGTTTTGCTTAAAAGAAAAAGATTTGGCATGCTGGTGGAGTTATTTAGGCCAGCGTTCATCTGACTTATCCTTATTCTATCAGCTCAGTTTTCTGCGTTACTGTTTGTAGATAAAAACTAAAACAGATTCTTTGCAATACCTAGACATGGGGCACAGCAAGCGAAAGAAAGGCACAAAAATGGATCCAAGAGTAATGGACTCTGTTGTTAGAGTGTCTTGTGTACACTCACCACCTAATTTTTCTCAGCCGTGGCAGAGGATGAAGCCGTACAACTCTAGTAGTACTGGGTTCGTTATTAGTGGGAGGAGGGTGCTCACCAATGCCCATTCAGTGGAGCACTACACCCTGGTCATGCTCAAGAAACGTGGTTCCGATACCAATTACTTGGCCACTGTGCTGGCCATTGGGACCGAGTGTGACATTGGTACGCACCACTATTCTCTGTTGACATATAAATCAAACTGATTTCTTATACATTAATCAGATGAATATAGGAATAAAATTGCAAGACAAAGTAGTGACGACGTCAATAAGACAAAAATAGTGACGACGTCAACTATTTCTTTGAGAATTAGGAGGGAACCAACCATGAACCTATCATAAAAGAGGCCTCTAATTATAATTCTTATAAGAATCTGAATCAAAGCTTTTGATGTTACACTTGCAGCCATGCTTACTGTTGCAGATGACAAATTCTGGGACGGAATGTCACCTGTAGAGTTTGGGGAGGATTTGCCCACACTGCTAGATACAGTTACTGTTGTTGGTTACTTGATTGGTCGTGACTTTATTTCAGTGACTCGTGGCTTGTTAGCTCACATTCAGATTATATCTTATATTCATGGTTCTACTAAACTTCTAGGATTACAGGTTAGGTTGAAAAGACTGACCTCTGCCCTCTGAAGCATGGACTGACATGTACATGATGCACATCCTAGCTGAAAATATTTCTTTATTTTGCCATGTTTGTACCTATGACATGTTAAGCTTGTGTTGGTAATATGTTGTAGCCGTCTTAGACACTCACATAGTTGAAAATAAGTGTCTTCTTCATTCAGTGGCATCAAGTTTGCTTCATTTGTCTTTTCCTAATTTTGTGAAGGTTATTTCTTTTGCAGATAGATGCTGCTATAAACCCTGGTAATTATGGTGGGCCTGCATTTAATGATACAGGAAGTTGTGTGGGAATTGTATTTCAGCCTGTAGATGAAAAAAATAGAGTTCATCTCATTCCGACACCAGTTATCAAGCATTTCATTCGTGATTATGAAAAGAATGGAGCATATACAGGTATGGTAGTTGCTGATTTGATGTGCTAATTTGTAAACTTCAAATTTGAATTTTACCATCTGTATCTAACCATGGAAAATACGCACAAAAGTACTAATTCACTTGTTATTTCTGTTTGCATATGTTTTCAGGATTCCCTGCCCTTGGGATTGAGTGGCAGAAAATGAGAAATGAACTGAGAATGACAATGGGCATGGGATCTGATATCAAGGGGATACGTATTAAAAGAATAGATCCAAGTGCTCCAGCATATGGAGTTTTGAAACCATCAGATGTTATTCTTAGCTTTGATGGGGTTGATGTCGCCAATGATGGGACAGGTGGATGGAATATATAATCTTTATCTAATCCTAAGATATAATATACCTATCTCTAATAATAAGATAATGACTAATCTAAATAATCCATAATAAATACATAATATTCCCACAATTTCCTCAAATTTATGAGTGGAAAATATAGAAAAAGGCTTTGCATGTTGCTTTGAATCAATTATATATGATGGGCGTATCTGTTTATATGATAAAGGACCGATCCTTTTAATGTATGGCCTGTAAAAAGAAAAAGAATTAGGTAAAGATAAAGGCTGCACATAAATCCTATAAAACCGCATGGTAGAGTATAGACTATTTAGTATTTTGTGTGATACTTAAAGCTGGATAGTTCTACAACTTTAATATCTAGCTTTTGGGGTTGCCCATATCAAATTTGAAGATGTTGTCTTTAAAAGGGATATCTATGGAAGGTTCTGCTTGGCAAAGAAGCCAAGTGAAGTGTCAAACAATATAGTTGCTGAGTTGTTTGCTTTTTAAGGGCATCCTAGTGATGGATACCAACGTAGCATGAGATGCCTAGTCTCATATTGAACTATATTGGTTGACTTATGGGGAACTCAAGTGAGTCAATTCTTCTACTTCAGTAGTTTGCTTTTGGAAGAGTGTTCCCTTCACTTGGCTGCCCATCAGATATAAGTCATTTAAATTTCAAAATTCCATGGAGGAAAATTAAGGGACTCAACAGTAGCCTTTTCTGTCATTGATCACTTGCATTAGTGCTTATGGGATAGGCTTTGCTATAGTGTAGTTGATTTGTATTAGAAGCAGAGAGTACAAAACAAACTTTATTTCTCTCTTCATATTTATTTATGCGTAGTCATTTGTAGATCTTATTAATTTTTTTGTTTTGGCCCAAGATCTGAGTGCAGTTTAACAATGAATTCATAGGTTATCAGGGTGCTCTTTCCCTTCTGTCCTTTGTGATTTTAGGTAGTAGTGATAGGATATATTTGTTAGTTAATCATCTTTCCAGTTGATGGCTTGATATATATGCACAAATTATTATGCCTCTATCATGATCTTCTTTTTTCCTTATTTCTTGACCAGATGAGTTGTGGAATTTGACATATTTAATTTTTCAAGTACTGTTCTACAAGATTAAAGTTCATCTATGAGCAATATCATACGCTTATTACTGCTGACAGGAAGAATTTTGAGCTAGTCACTTGTCCTGACATAACATTTCAACTTATATCTTAATCTTTCATTGTTTTGTATCAAGTTATGATGTGTTTGGGATTTAAGGGTCTGCCACCTAATGCTTTAACTCTTCTATGCATTTTACAGTTTTATTTCGACCACGAGGACACATTAATTTCAGTTATCTTATATCTCAGAAATACACTGGGGATAACATAGTGGTCAAAGTGTTGCGAAATTCAGAGATCTACGAATTTGACGTTACACTTAGTTGCAAAAAGCTTATTCCAGCATATAGCCAGGGCAGGTCTCCCTCATATTATATCATTGCAGGATTTGTTTTTACAGCTGTCTCAGTTCCATATCTTCATTCTGAGGTTTGTGGTTGATTCATCATCCAATACTTCCATATTCAGTTTATTTCATGTGTTGGTTGACACCGTCATATATTTTCTAGTATGCATGTTATCTTTGTGTTTGTAGTTTTGTTTCTTGAAATGGTGTCGATGTCTAATACTTTTGCAGTCTGCATAAATTTCATTTGACCTAACAAAAGCAAATGATTTAATTTTTCCTAAAATCAACGAGTGTCGCCATATGGCTTAGGATATTGTTGGGATTTCTGTTGAAATTTAAATATCACATGAAAGATGATAGAATGAACCATCCTTGCGAATTTGTAAATTGTTTTCATGTATAAGTGAATGCTGCAGTTCATCTATCATTAGCGATATGAATAATTGTCATGAATAATTGTTGGCTCTTGACTGGACTTATAGGGCTCATAATATGGTTGGACCTAGGATATGCCTGAATTTAGTAGGACTCTGTGGTTTAGTTAGTTACTAAAGAATATTTAGTCGGATACAATAATATATTTATATATCAAGTCTAACCATAGTCTAGTGATATGCAAGTTCTTGAAACCCTTTATTAATATTTCAATTTCAGGTATTTATGACAGCAATTTTTATTATCACTTGTTTCACTTTCACGTTTTCTAGACTTGTGAGCTTTTCCATCTAGTCTCTTGTAGTTCAGGAAACACTTTATTGTGTTTACAAAGCTTGTACTTGAATTCTTGAGTTTTGTACCCTTGTTTTTCACGTTTGAACAGTATGGGGAGGATTATAACATCAAGGCTCCGATCAAGCTTTTGGATAAACTAGATTCAATGCCAAAGTCACCAGACGAGCAACTTGTTGTGATCTCTCAGGTGCTCTGTCACTGTGAGACTATCTCTTGTCATTCGTTGTTATTTCTCTTTAGTTTTTGACAAAGTTGGATGATCTTTGTCGGTTATATACTAGGTGCTGGTAGATGATATCAACTTTGGGTATGAAGATATTACTAATAATCAGGTAAGTAATGTTTGTTTTCCTTTTTTTATTTCCTTGCTCCTAGTTGCATTATATTTAGTCTAGTCCACATGGTCCTTCATAGTCATTACTCTCATTTACATATATGAAGGTACTTGCTTTTAATGGTAAACCTATTAAAAATCTGAAGAGCTTGGCCAGCCTGGTTGAGAATTGCAATGATGAACATCTAGAATTCAGTCTAGAGGATGATCAGGTGCCTTCTTATTCCTTCATCCCCTAACTGCTGGTGTGAAATGTCGCATTTACCCCGTTTTTTGGGTGGAATATGACATTTGTCCTGTTATTAACTGGTAAGCATATCTCCAATGCAGATAGTGGCTCTTCGGACAGCTAGGGCTAAAGATGCTACTCTCGATATTCTTGACACGTACTGCATTCCGTCAGCCATGTCGGACGATCTTTTACCTTATCTTTTGAAATGTTCAAATATGTAGGTTTTTAGGGTGAACTTGCTAACTTTTTGTTTTATTTCATTCTAAGTGTTAATGTGTCCCTAGAGAGTAGAAAGTAGAAACTTGATTGAATTCTTTTTTGACGTGTGGTGGAGGATACATCATTTTGACGGTATTCTTTTACATTTTTCTGTTGCAAATTTTTTTGGAAGATGATGTTAGACATGGCTATCACCCAAGAGGGAGTGAATTGAGTGTCTGATAAAATTTCTGAAACTTTTAAAATCTTTTCGCAACTTACTGAAAGTAGTTTGTATGACAGTAATGATTTATAAAACAATAAACAATCATTCAGACATATATGTTAGGAATTTAAGAGATAAGGGGGAATAATATGCAAACTGAGATTTTTATTGGTTTGACCCAATCCTTATCTACGTCCAATCTCCAAGCTCCACTTGAGATTTTCAATTCACTATCATCTTGTTTAATCCGGGCACAAGAAAAGTCTTTACAATCCTACAAGTTCACTTAGACACTTGTGAAGCCAAATCTCTCATTGAAATACTCTCCCCCACACATTGTAAGGATACAATCTGTTTTCCCCTAAAGATCACTCAATCTTGAGTAACTCAAACGGATAGAATGTTTATAATGAATCTTTTCTCTCAGAAGTTAATAAGATAAACACTGAAGTGCATTACAAATAATTTCACTTTATGAACTATGTAAACATTGAAAACAGAGTGTGTATAAGAAAGATGTTGGATTCAGAATGTTGGCATTTTGACCGTACAAGCTTTCTCTCAACAACCTTAAATGCTTCTTTTATAAGTAGAGATCAATATATGACCGTTGAGAAGATTCAATAACTGTTGGATAAAGAAATATAGCCGTTAGACTCAGATGGAACTAGTTGTTAGAACTTTTACACAGCTTTTGATGTTCTAACACAAATATGACATTTTGAGTTTGCTTCTAATCCTTTATTTTAATCATCTAAAACTCACTAACAAATTAATAAACATAATTAAGAACAGTAATGAGTAATGATAAGAAGTATCTAGATAATATATGAAGATTTCGCAAATCTGGAAAAGCTGATTTTCAAATTGAGCGCTAAAAACTGGAGTTTCCAAATGCAAACTGGAGTTTGTCATTGTGCACTGATGCAAAACTCAAGTTTCCAAATCAAAACTTGAGTTTCTTCTTTCCAGAGAGGAAAGTCGCGATTTGAGCTTTGGACACATTTTTGAATGAAACTCAAAACATGAGTTTCCATTTCCAAAACTTGAGTTTTGGACTTTTAACATGAAATATGAATTTTAGTTCAAAACATCAAAACTGGAGTTTTCAAATCATTGAAAAAGAACAAAGCTCTCGGCTTGACCAAAACTCGAGTTTCCAAACCAAAACTCGAATTTTCATTTAAGTATGAAAACTTTGATAAATCTGTGTCAAGTCAAAACTGGAGTTTTATATGAAAACTGGAGTTTTCAGAAACATTGGAAAATAACACAATTCTTTGTTTGGCCAAAACTCGAGTTTACAAAACTAAACTCGAGTTTTCATTTAAATATGAAAACCTTTGAAAAATCTATGCCAAGTGAAAACTGGAGTTTTCAAAACAAATTGGAGTTTTCACAAATTGAGTAAAACTTGAAAACTCTCTGTCAAGCATAAACTCGAGTTTCCAATGTCAAACTCGAGTTTTTCCAAAATATGAAAAACTTGGAAAACTCTTGGCCAATCTCAAACTCATGTTTACATATCCAAGCTTGAGGTAGGAATCCAATGCAAGAAGAATTAGCTCCAAACTCATTGTATTATGTCCGTTATGATCCGATGAATGAAGATTGTTCTTGACCAGCGTTTTTGCAATGTCTTGAACTGGCTATCAACTTTCGAAGGCCATACCTCCCTGGTCTGAACTCCGTTTTAGTCTGTTCAAATCTTGATGGAAAGCTTTTTGAGTCTACTTTCATATGCCACCAATTTCAGCTCAATTTGATTTATAGTTTGTGAGTTACACTCAAAATATCGAAGCTTGGTCTGCCGTGTGGCGTGAATTTCACTGTCAACTTCCACAATTGATAACTCCTTGATCTGAACTCCTTTGGGCTTGAATTTTATATCAAAATGACGCATTGGAAGTCTATTTTCATATGCCACTGGTTTCACCTCAATTAGATTTTTGGTTTAGAAGATATCATTGAATTACCAGACCTCGCCCAAGCTGAACGTGAAACAGAGTAGATCAGAGTTGCTGATTAGCGTTGTAAACTCTAGTTTTTACTTGGAAACTCGAGTTTTCCTAATCCAGAGATGCCAAAGATACTGAAGACATTTATTGACACGAGTTTTGAGTCCTAAACTTAAGTTTGCTCATCCTGAACCTTATATTTGCTTGTTTTAACTCCAAATTGAACAATTCAAACTTCCGTTTGATCGTGGATTCTTCTAGAACTTGAATAATGATATCTTCATTCCATTCAGCAAGTTCTTTCTTCTTCAATCTCTCATCTTGATCATTCTTCATTATCAAACTCTTTCTTTCTTCTCTTCTCTTGATCATTCTTTGTCATTCAACTTAGACTCATCATTTTTAGCAAGTTATACCTTCTTCAATATCTCCTCTTCTTCTTGATTGTTCCCAAAATACTTTGATAACTTCTTGCTTCCTTGACATTCTCTCTTTCTTGATTAATCTCTATAATTTAACTTGAACTAATCTACATTAAATATAGTAGTCAGTCAATATAGGAGATAAATATATTATACAAGCTTTTTGTTTTTACTAGTGGCCTCTATATAAGACATCATCAAAACTAATCATATCCAACAGATGAGCCATGCGTAAGGTCCCAATTTCTTGTGTTTGATCTTTCACTTTTCCCTTTGGAAATTCTCCTAACTTGGACAACACACTGCCCATGACTTTCATGTTTTCTTTTTATTTTCATGGGTCCCACAATCATTGATGCACTTTCAACAAGTGTTACTTTTTTTAATTCTAAATTATACTCCTTTGATTCTAAATATAAGACACATTTATCTAATTTAATTAAATTAAGGGAAGTTAGTTAACATAACAAGAATTTTCTAAAACACCCTAGTGATCTTTAGATTCTACTTTTCCTCTTCTCTTTGACTAGAGAGGATCAATATGGATAAATTAGTTAAATATTAACAAATATAAAAATTATATATTATATTTACGATTTAAATCAAATTTCCAAAGTTGTCGTATACTAAGTATACTAAGGACCAGAGGAGTACTACTCTAGTCTTTTACTGTGAAGGAGTACCACATTTATGTAATGGACATTCAATTGGAAAAACCTAAAGAATCATGACAAAAGATATGGGATCTTAAACTGTAAGCACCAACACCTTAGGGACGGTTTGAGAAGTACAAAAAAGTGTATTATTTACTTTTTTTTTATAAGTTGAGATAAAACAATTCACAAATACTTATTTCAAATGTCATAAAAATACTTCTAAAAAGTCAAAACAAATGAACTCTTAATCGTATGTCTTCAACTCTTAAAAATAATGAAGTCTTGACAATTAAAAAGCAAAAAAAAAAAAAGCTACCACTTGATAACTGGAAGATCTATTAAAATCCCTAAAAATTTAATTTCTTATTCTGAGGTTTATATTTTAACCTTCATTCTGAGGCATGAGACTTTGGTCTAAAAACATTTTGATCCTGGTGTCAAAACAAAATTAGTACCTCGTCAACAAATCGTGTGATGCTCAACTTAATTCCTTGATTTGGACAATGAATATAAAATTGGGGCTGATTTAAATGGGCCTAAGTGATTAGTGTTGGACTATGTCTGATTCATTCTTCGGCCCATCGGCCCAAGAATATCCACTTGTCTGGTAATGAAGAGCACTATGTCGACGTGAAAACAATGGAATTGGCTTCTTTCCTTTTCCCTTACTCTCTTTTTCTCTTCTTTTTGCATTCTTTGCTCTCCTTTTCACATCTCCACCATTGAATGAAAATTTGAATGGCCCAGATTTTACATCTTATAAAAATATTATTATAATTTTAGTTAAAAATACATGAATAAATTTTAACAAGTTGTGAAAAAATTAAAATAAAATTTACCCTATAATAATAATTAACTTATTTTCTGATTAAATTTTAACAATTAAAATTTATTTATGTATTTTTAACTAAAATTACAATAATATTTTTATAAGATCTAAAATCTGGGCCATTGAAATTTTCATTCAATGGTGGAGCTATGAAAAGAAGAGCAAAAAAATGAGAAAAGAATAGTAAGGGAAATGGAGAGAAGCCAACTCGGAAAACTATATAAAGGCTATAATAACCCACCTAACTCTCTATGGTCAGTCGATGCGTGTTTAACTTGGACCCGGCTTGCTACCCACCTATATTGTAAAAACTGCGAAGTTTTGGCGCGAAACAATGCAACTGCCTCCTTTTTTTATTTATAAAAAGTATATTTCAGGGTACTCTTTTATTTTATTAAAAAATATATTTTAGGGTACTCCTTTTTTTTATTAAAACAATATTTCAGGGTACTGACGGATTTAAAAAGATACTTCAGGATACCGACCAATACTAAACAAATACTTCATGATGTTGAAAAATTATTTTAGAATCTTTAAAAAATATTTCAAGGTACTAACTTGTACAAAAAGATACTTTAGAATACTGATCAGTATTGAAAAAAATACTTTATGATTTTGAAAAATTATTTGAAGATCTTGAAATAATATTTTAAGGTATTAATTGATACTAAAAAACTACTTTAAGATAATGACTGGTATGGAAAAAAATAATTCATTATCGAGAAAAATATTTCAGTATGTTAAAAAAAATTTCAGGTACTGGTTGGTATTAAAAGGATACTTCAGAATACTGATTAGCACTGAAAAAATATTTTAGGATGTTAAAAAAATATTTCAGGTATTGATTGATACTCAAAGGATACTTTAGAGTACTAATTAGTACTGAAATATTTCATGATCTTGAAAATTTATATTAGGATTGTAAAAACATATTTTAGGATACTAACTAGTAATATAAATATAGTTTAGGAAATTTTTTAAGATCATGAGAATTTTTTCAATATCATAGTATCCTGAAGTATTTTTTTTTTAAAATAAAGAAGTATCTTTTTAATACGTCAATATACATGAAATATATTTAAGGGATATGATATTATCACTACTAATTTTATGTCACTACCAAGTCACTATCACTTTTTCACCGTTAGATCAAAATCTTATCTACCTTTATTATTTCTCTCTTTTATTAAGATTCTGATTAAACGTTGAAAAGATGGTAGTGACATAAAATTAGTAATAACAATATTTTATCCATATTTTTAAAAGAAAAAAAAAAAGGAGGCAGCTGCATGCACCTTTTTTTTTTAAAATACAAAAGAGAAACCTCAGCAAATACCTAGAGCAATATTACAACCATTCCAATCCTTAGAAATCAGACGTTGTAGGGTATCCGAAGGAATATAGATTTCCTAATAACCCTGAACGCCTTCCAGTCCTGTCTTAGCTAAGAAATTCGCAACGTTGTTACACGTACGAGGCACATAGGTAAGTTTCGTCATCCAGTCCCTGCCTAGCATGGCTCTCACTTGTGTAAGTAGATCAACGTCCCTATGGTTGTGACCAGGTTCTTAAAGAATCAAATCCCGACATTCCGTGGAGTCAATCTCAATCCATACTTTCCTGCACCCCATTGTTGGAAATTATGCCCTAGGGGCAATTTATTGTACTTTAGATATTTATGTTATTTAAATTATTATCTTTTAGTTATCAATTCTATTTGTATGTTTGTGTTGATAACTGTATCTCTGGATATATCTTATAAATTATCCTAAATGTCCCTGGTCAGTCATCTACGTGGGAACGAAGATGAGATAAGACCAGTATGACTTTGATGGGGTATGGAGATACGAATCAAAGTCATGGGAACTTGTAATAGTACAAGGTGCTGGACCGACCCACTATGAGAAAGCTGCGTGGATTAAGTCATAAGCTTATCTTATATATAACCGCGTCATGACGCCCTATGACCTGAGATCTGTTAGTTCTCTGATGGTTTTGATGATTGTCAACAACTACAAACAATTGAAGAGGTTTTGCTCTTAAGTGTCAAAACTCTGTTTAAGAGCAAACCTCGAGGTTGGGTTTGTAACCTCGAGGTTTGACCTTACAGAAGCCTTAAAAAGTCAAGTGTTCTAATGTTACAAAACTTGGTTTCACAAATTCTATGTGAAACCTCGAGGTTGAGAAGTCAACCTCGAGGTTCTGGTCCTCTTGGAAAACCCAAGTTTCTTCATTAACACTTGCAACCTCGAGTATGCAAAGCAAACCTCAAGGTTTAACCCATACAGAAAGGTCATACTTTTCATCAAGCATGGAGACCTCGAGGTTCATGTTTCAACCTCGAGGTTGGACACTTTGATTTGAAACTTAAGTTTGATGAAAACACTTTGGACCTCGAGTATGATGTTTCAACCTCGAGTTTTATCACTTACAGAAAGCACACTGGTTTTCAAAGTATTGAAAACCTCGAGGTTAAGATTGTAACCTCGAGGCTGGGCTTTATGCTTAACTTTGAACTTTACATTTTCAAAAGGCCAACCTCGAGTATAGATTTACAACCTCGAGGTTGTCAGGCTCCAGTGAAATATGAAGTTTTTGAAACAATCTTCAAACCTCGAGGTTACCTTTGGAACCTCAAGGTTTGTAAGTTAATGAGATTTTTCAGAAGGATTCCTTTTAAGAGAAACCTCGACGTTCACTTTGCAACCTCGAGGTTGGATGTTTTAAAACCTGAGTTTGCCTGAAGTTTTCAAGTCAACCTCGAGGTTGGATGAACTAACCTCAAGGTTTGTGACCGTTGGTGCTTTTTCAAATTTGTGAAATCTGCTATATCTTGTTGTTTGATCTAATTGCTTTCATATATCATTCACTCATGATCGCAGATATGTTTAACAAGTTTGTTGAGTGTTTTTCAGTTAGCACAGATCAAGATTATTGAAGATTTGTGAGAAAAAGCAAAAAGGTGAACAGTGCATTTAATGCACCTGCACAATCTCATCTACTTTCGGCTAATCCATCTGAGCACGCCTTGTTAACGTTAAAGAATGCTTACTACATCAAGTAAAGTCAATTCCAACGGGCAGAAACTCAGAGAGCCACATCAGATCACATTAACACTTGGATTAGCAGAAGTTTAGAGAGAGAAGAAGACCAGAACCCAAGCTAATCACTTCCAACGGTTGGAATCATCTTACAACGGTCATTTAATGTTCTCTACCTATAAATAGAGTGCATTAACTTCTTCTCAAGCTGATACAACTACTTAGAGTGAAAATTTATTGAGTCATTTATTGTATCAAGCTTTCATCTGTATTGTATCATTTTAATACTTCGTACTTCAGTGATTATCCTATCTGCTCTGTGAGAGAGTATTATCTTGTAAATCATTTACTGATTGTGATAACTATAAGTCAGGGGACTTGGTAGTTAGGGTGTATTGATTACAACTTGTAAGGGGGAGTGTGTTCTAGTGAGAGAACAACTCTTAGTACAGAGTGTGTAATCAATATTTGATTATAGTGGATTGAAAATCCCAGGTGAGGCTTGGGGACTGGATGTAGGTCAGAGAAAGGACCGAACCAGTATAAATCTTGTAGTGCATTGCTTCTCTTCTCCTCTCCTCTGTTTTACCCTGTGTTACTTAGCCAAAAACAGAGTAGAATCTTTAAATTTTTAAAGATACCCAATTCACCCCCTCTTGGGTATTTAGCTCCAACCTTCATTTGGTATCAGAGCAAGGTCTTCTCAGAAGAGTTTAACCACTCGAGAAGGATCACTATGGAAGGAATTCTTCCAGATGGAGCTTCAATCAACTGACCTCCCGGTTTCGACGGTGAACACTACTCTTTCTGGAAAGCAAAATTTCGTGTGTTCGTGATGGCAACAGAATATGGTCTATGGAGAGTCTTTGAGACTGGAGACTATGTTCCAGTCAAGGTAGAAGGAGGCATCACTGTTCCTAAGACAGAAGTCGAGTTCAATGATGATGATAAGAAGAACATCACTCTCAATAGCAAAGCTATCCTGATGCTTCAGAGTGCTCTTAGTCAAAAGGAGTACTTTCGTATCTGTAATTTATCAACGGCTAAGGAGATGTGGAAGGCGCTGGAAATTGCTTATGAAGGAACCTCTGGAATCAAGGAGAATCGCGTCAACATTCTAACTACTGAGTATGACCTGTTGCGAATGAAGCAAGGCGAGAGCATTGGAGAATTTCAGTTGAGATACACTCATCTGACTAATCAGCTAGCGGCCTTAGGAAAGATTTTTGATCAAGGAGCTCAAGTGAGGAAAATCCTCAATATTCTGACAAAGGATTGGGAAGCAAAGGTTACCGCTATTGAAGAAGCTCGTGGAGAGTCAATGACTTCAGTTGCCGCATTGTTTGGCAGCTTATCTGAATACGAAAGCAAACTGAAGTTCAAGAAGGAATTAGAAGATGTCAATGGTGGCAACAATCGCAACAAGGGAGTGGCTCTCAATGTGGAAAAGGATGAGGAAGATGAAGACGAGGATGAAGAAATTGGCATGATGGTCCGGAGATTCAAAAAGTTTTATAAAAGAGATCAAGGCTTCAAGAGATTTCAGAAGGGAAATTCAAGCTATGAATCGAAGAAGCCGGTTATCTGCTACGATGCGAGAAGCCCGGACACATCAAAGCGGAATGTCCTCAGCTGAAAAATCAAGAGAAAGAGAAGAAGAAATTCAAGAAATACAAGAAGAAGGCATACGTGTCAGCTATATGGGGAGACAGCTCATCGGATGAGGATGAAGCTGAAGAGGATAATGGTGAGAAAGCCAACATATGTCTAGTTGCCGAAGAAGAAGAAGAGCAACCTAGTGAAACAAATGAGGTATATGAATCTCTTCCTTCCTATGATGAACTGTTTGCTGAATACAATGTGGTTCAAAAGGAATTTGAAAAATTAGCAGATAAGTATATGAATTTAAAAAGGAAACATTCTTTTCTTGAATCACATGTTGAAAATCTTACTTCTCCTGAATCTCTAGTCTGTGACGAATGCTCTATTTTGGAGAAAAAGAATTTGCAATTAACAAAAGAACTTGAGAAGTTCACTAAGGGAAGTGAAATGCTCAATGTGATTCTAAAACAACAACGTTTTATAAATGATAGATCGGGCATTGGTTATAGACCAGACTTTGACAAGAAGAAAGGAAAGAAAAAGAATGGTCAAAAATCTTATATGAATTATTTTACGAAATCTGTTCATTCTTCAAATCCTTTTGCTCATTGCAATTACTGTAATAGGAAGGGACATTCTACTTCATCTTGTTTTCATCGAAAAGAAAGAAAAGCTAAACCTGTAGGAAATTATGTCTGGGTACCAAAAGGAACATATGTTCCCAAGGTACATGCTAACCCCAAAGGACCCAAGAAAAGATGGGTACCTAAAACTTGATCTCTTGTGATCTGTAGGTATGTCTTAGAGCATCAAGGCCAAACAAGTGGTACATCGATAGTGGATGTTCAAGACACATGACTGGAGACAAATCAAAGTTTTTATCAATAAAGCCAAAAGATGGAGGTAGAGTCACATTTGGAGGTGATCAATCCGGGTAAATCACTGGCATTGGTGAGATAGGCAACAATGAAGGCCCACTCATCAAAGACGTCTACCTTGTAGAAGGATTGTGTCACAATCTCCTAAGTGTGAGCCAAAGCACCGATAAGGGTAATTTGGTGATATTTGACTCTGATGAATGCTTTATTGTTAAAAAGGATTTGATCTCTATGAATGATTTGAAAAACAAAGCCTTATTTAGAGCACCTAGAGATGGAAACTGTTATACCTTGAACCTCTCTAGCAATGCTTCTGTTTCTGAAAATTGTTTTGTAAGTAACTTGAATGAGAGTTGGCTATGGCATAAGCGATTAGCTCATGTCAATATGTATCAACTTGACAAGTTATTGAAAGAGGATTTGGTTATTGGCATTCCCAAATTGAATTTCAAAAATGATATGATTTGTGATGCTTTTCAAAAGGGAAAACAGACCAAATCTTCTTTTAAAGCTAAAAATGAGATTTCAACAAATAGACATCTTCAACTTCTTCACATGGATCTAGTTGGACCAGCTAGAGTGAAAAGTCTTGGTGGAAATTTATACACTTTGGTCATTGTTGATGATTTTTCTAGATTTACTTGGACTATATTTTTATCTTCAAAAGATGAAACCTATGATCAGTTTGTTTCTTTTGCCAAGAAGGTCAAAAACGAGAAAGGTCTTACCATTTCAGGGATAAGGACTGATCATGGAGGAGAGTTCGAGAATAATGCCTTTGCCGAGTTCTGTGATAGTATGGGGATCAACCATAATTTCTCAGCACCAAGAACACCACAACAGAATGGTGTTGTGGAGAGAAAGAATCGAGTACTCACGGAAATGGCCCGGGCAATGCTGAACGAATACAACACTTCACAAGTGTTTTGGGCTGACGCGATGAGTACGGCATGTTACATCTCCAATCGAGCCTATTTGAGAAAGAAGATGAACAAAACACCATACGAACTCTACAAAGAAAGAAAGCCGAACCTCAGTCATCTACATGTCTTCGGATGCAAGTGCTATGTGCACAATAATGGTAAAGATAATCTTGGTAAATTCGATCCTAAATCTGATCTAGCTGTTTTTATTGGTTATTCAAATAGGAGTAAGGCATATAGGGTGTTTAATACTAGGACTAAGATTGTTGAAGAATCCATACATGTTGTATTTTGTGAATCTGAATCTGATAAATCTTTGGATGATGAAGAGGAGATTATTTTCAAAAACAAATTCTTTTCGAAAAATGCTCCTACTCCTTCTGAAAATTCTGAAAATGTTTTTGAGGCTGATCCTGAAAACAATTTAGAAAATCCTGATCAGTCTCAACCTAGAGCTTGGAGATTTATAAGGAATCATCCTTTAGACCAAGTCATAGGTGATGTAAACCAAGGAGTCAGGACCAGAAATAGTACTTTGAATGAAGTCACATTCTCTGCATTTATTTCACATATAGAGCCTTCTAAGATAGAAGAAGCCCTTTCAGACAATGATTGGGTGATTGCTATGCAAGAGGAGCTACATCAATTTGATAGAAATCAAGTTTGGGACTTGGTACCTAGACCCAAAGACCATCCGGTAATTGGGACAAAGTGGGTATTCAAGAACAAACGTGATGAATCAGCCATCATTGTGCGTAACAAGGCTAGATTAGTGGCCAAAGGTTACAATCAAGAAGAAGGAATAGACTATGAAGAGACTTATGCTCCAGTAGCTAGATTGGAAGCAATAAGAGTTCTTCTAGCATTTGCATGCACAAAAGGTTTTAAACTCTATCAAATGGATGTCAAAAGTGCATTTTTAAATGGCTTTATTCAAGAGGAGGTGTATGTGGAACAACCTCCAGGTTTTGAAAATGAACACCTTCCGGATCATGTTTTCAAACTAAAGAAAGCTTTGTATGGTCTTAAGCAAGCTCCTAGAGCTTGGTATGAAAGATTGAGTCAGTTCTTACTCAATCAGGGATTTATTAGAGGAAAGGCTGATACAACATTATTTATTAAGAAAAACAAATTGAATGAAATTCTAGTTGTTCAGATTTATGTTGATGACATTATATTCGGTGCTACTAATGACTCCTTGTGCGAAGAATTTTCTAAGTCTATGCAGGGTGAATTTGAGATGTCAATGATGGGAGAGCTCAACTATTTTCTTGGGCTGCAAATCAAGCAACGTAAAGATGGGATATTCATATCTCAAACAAAGTACCTGAATGATTTGCTGAAGAAGTTTGGGATGGACAAGTGCAATGGGGCTGACACACCAAAGAGCACAATCACTTCCTTGGATGCTGATGAAGAGGGCAAGGATTTCAACATCACCAAGTATAGAGGAATGATTGGATCATTGCTCTATCTCACCGCAAGTCGCCCGGACATCCAATTCAGTGTTGGAATGTGTGCTCGGTTCCAATCCGCACCCAAAGAGTCTCATGCTGAACACGTGAAGAGAATATTCAGATATCTATCTGATACAAAGACTCTTGGGCTATGGTTTCCCAAAGGTCAGCCGGAGCATCTTGTGGCATATTCAGATTCGGATCATGCTGGCTATAAGACGGATAGGAAGAGTACAAGTGGGCAATGCGAGTTCTTTGGCAACTCACTTGTCTCTTGGTTTAGCAAGAAGCAAACTACCGTGGCTGTGTCCTCAACAGAAGCTGAATATGTGGCTGCCTCAAGTTGCTGTGCTCAAGTGTTGTGGCTGAAGCAACAACTTGCTGACTTGGGAGTGCACTTAAAGGAGATCCCAATACTGTGTGATAATACCAGCACAATAAGCTTGGCCAAGAATCCCGTGCAACATACAAGAACCAAGCATATTGATGTGAGACATCACTTCATCCGGGATCATGTCCAGAAGAGAGATGTGAAAGTGATGTTCATTCCAACTCATCTTCAATTGGCAGACATTTTCACCAAACCTCTAGCCAAGGACCCATTCACATTCATAAGAAGAGAATTGGGAATGGTAAATCCCAATGAGTTGTGAGTAATTTCTGTCTACTTCTATGTTAAATTATGGTTTTGATGATTATGGATCACTAATTTAAGCATCGGAGTACATAGACAATTTTATGCAGGACTTAGTTTTGCTGTCAAAGGGCCGAACCTCGAGGTTCAATAGCCAACCTCGAGGTTGAAAGGGTGTCAAAAAGCTCAAGGTTTCTGATGGATGGAACCTCGAGGTTCAAAAGCTAACCTCGAGGTTATTGGGGTAAATGGTCAAAACTGAGAATGTCTGGAAGCTGGAACCTCGAGTATGGGATTGGAACCTCGAGGTTGGTGACAGACAGAAGAGACATCTCATCTAATAGACAGTAAAACCTCGAGGTTCTGGAGGCAACCTCGAGGTTGGAGGTAAGAAATTCAGAGGTTAGTAAATTTTTATTCATCTAACCTCGAGGCTGAGATGTCAACTTCGAGGTTGATCGTAGAGATTAGTGAATTTTTATTCATCTAACCTCGAGGCTGAGATGTCAACCTCGAGGTTGAACACATTTCTATATATATGCTGCTGTGAAATTTCATTTCTACTGAACCCTAACCTCGAGTTCTCACGCTTTCTCTCTCCACTCTCTCTTCAAATCTTCAATTTTCTGCCAATTTCTTCTGTTCTCTGTCCATAAATGGCTTCGAAATCTCCTTCCCAGTCAAAATCAACCTCTCATTCGAACGATGAGACAGAATCTTGGTCTCCATCTCCACCTCCAAAACGTCAACCTTCACCTGAACCTCAACCAAGCAAGCCAGTTAGGAAGAAGACTCGGTCCATTCGCTTGCGCACTGGGATTGACAAGCACATCCTAGGGGTGCCTATTGATCCTCCTCCATCTCCTCCTCCGAAGAGCAAACTGAAGGGCATTTCCATCAAGGAGCCCAGTCAAGCTGAATCCAAAAAGAGGAAAGTGCCAGAAGCAACCGGAAAAGGGAAAGAAAAAGTAGGAGAAAAGGCCAAGAAGGCAAGGACCAAGAATGCTTCAAAGTCTCAAGGACAATCTCCCTCTCAGGCTTCACAGCAAAAGAAGATGGAAAAGTTTGTTGTCAATGCCATTGAGGACATTCGTCATGTCAGATCACCTCCTGAGGGATTCATCACTGCTGCCTCATCCTTCTCAACCAAGGAGGAAAATGATAAGTATAGAGAAACTTATCTTCCTAAGGTGTTCTGTGCCTCAGTAGCCATAAATTTAGATGCTTTCTTTAAAGAGTGCAACTTTGATCTGAGCCCTTGGATTAAGATATATGAACCATTTGTCTCTATATTCTGTCCATACACTCCTAGTCTTGTTAGGATGTTTTACTTTAAGATGGAGGATGAGAGTGTACTAGACGCAGATGGTGAGTTGGTAGAGGAAAGGGTATCAACCACTATGAGGGGAGTCAAGTTCTCACTTTTGTTAGTTATGCTTAGTTTTGATGATGACAAATATGCTTATCAATATTAAGAGCAAAAAGTTTCCATAGTACATTTATCTTCTACTTTGACTAATGCTTATATTTAATATTGAAGAAGATGAATTATGGAGAATGAAGAAGAGAAGATATTGAAGAAGGTAGAAGCTACAGAGAATAATGAGCCCAAATTGGTTAGTCCAAGTTGACATATAGATCAAGAAAGAGATAAGAGATTACAGAGAGAAGAAATTGGAGAAAATGTCAAGTTCAAGAAGAAAAAGATATATTGAAGAAGGAAGGACCTACAGAGAATGATGAGGCCAAGCTAAATGGTGAAGAATGATCAAGATAGGAGATAGAAAAAGGAAGAGCTTGCTGAATGGAATGAAGATATCATTATTCAAGCTCTAAAATTGATTCTAGAACTCTCCACGATCAAATGGAAGTTGGGATGGCTCAATCCGGAGTTAAAACAAGCAAAAATATGATTCAGGATGAGTTAACTCGAGTTGGGAACAAAATAACTCGAGTTAATGACTTCGCTACAGTGTTTCTGGGTTTCTGGACTGATCCAACTCGAGTTAGTATGAGTAACTCGAGTTAAGAAATGTGATTTTCGTCTCTGGACTAGGAGTAACTCGAGTTACCACTTAGTAACTCGAGTTACCAGTGATTTTCAGCACCTCTGTTCACCTCTGTTTCGTGTTTCAGCTGGGCGAGGTCTGGTAGTTCGATGATATCTCCCAAACCAGGAATCGGATTGAGACGAAACAAAAGGCATATGCAAATAGACTCCCAATGTGTCATTGTGACAAAGTTTTAAGTCCAAAGGAGTTCAGATCAAGGAGTTATGAATTTCACAAGTTGGCATATCAGTTCACGCCACAATTCAGACATAGCTTTGGTATTTTGAGTGTAACTCACAAACTACAAATCCGATTGATCTGAAATCAGTGCCATTTGAAAGTAGACTCAAAATTATTTCCATAAAGAGTTGAACCAACCAAAACGGAGGTCATACCAGAAAGATATGGGTTTTTAAAGTTGATACTTGAAATTCTGGATTAAGTTCAGCATAGCCTCGATGTTTTGGACATAGCTCACACTAGGCACAACCAAATGGAATGAAACCAATTTCATATGAATCTAGACTCAACAAGTGTTTCATAGAATTTGGAAGCAACCAATTTTGATGAGCTTTCAACTCGAGTTATTACTGTACAACTCGAGTTATGAAAGAGCAATTCCTCTCTGTTTGATTTTGATTTAAGAATAACTCGAGTTATTACTGTGCAACTCGAGTTATGTCAAAGCGAATTGCTCTCTGTATAAATTAAATGCAAAAGCAACTCGAGTTGGTACTGTGCAACTCGAGTTACTCATATCAGATTTTGAAATTCAGCATTCTCGAATTCTGGAACTCAGTGATTATGCAATGGGTACTTGATTTTATTGTTCCTTATCATTTCTAATCACTATTAATCATGTTTCCAGTGTGTTTTAGACAGGATTAACAAGGTTAAGTCTTCAAATCAACATAAAGCAACTTATGTCAGAAGCTTCAACGGTAATATTTCTCCAACGGTTGAAAGTTCCAACGGTCATATACGCTTACAACGGTCATATTCAAACCTGGAAGAATTGCTCTATGTTCTTCATTGACTATAAAAGGAGAACTATTCAAAAATGGAGACGACGGCGATGAGAGCTTACACTGTCGAAATGCCAACATTCTGAATCAAATGTTTATCTCATACACACTCTGTTCTCAATGCCTACGTAGCTTTATCATATAGAGTGAAATGATTTGATTGTACTTCAGTGTTTATTCATCTTCTCTTCTAGAGAGAACATTTCTGATCATTAAATCATTGTAAGAATCTCAAGTCGTGGGACTTGGAGATTTGGTTCTCAGTTTACAACTTGTAAGGGGGAGTGTATCCTAGTGAGAGGATAACTTCGAGTGCAAAGTGTGTAACTGAGTGAAAGGTGTATCTCGGTGGCTTCACAAGTGCCTGGGTGAACTTGTGCTTTTGTATTGGCTTCTCTTGTGCCCGGTTAAACAAGAAGATAGTGGATTGAAAATCTCAAGTGGAGCTTGGGAACTGGACGTAGGTCAAGGGTAGGGCCGAACCAGTATAAATCACTGTTTGCATATTCTCTTCCCTTATCTCTTATATTTCCAGCATATATATTTGAATGTCCATACATGTTTGAATGACTGAGTATTGTAGTATCAATTATTATGGTCATCCAAACTGTTTTTAGTAAGTTGCGAAAAGATTTACAAAGTTTCTAAAGTTTTATCAAACACCCAATTCACCCCCCCTCTTGGGTGATAGCCAGGTCTTTCATTTGGTATCAGAGCGGGGCTCTTGTTTAAAGGACTTAACAGTCTCAAGAGTTTCAATGGCTGATTTTGGGTGTTGTTTGTTTTCAGAAGGTTTTGATTATACCATTCCACCACTTTTCAAAGATATTGATTTTTGGTTTTGGAAAGCTAGAATGACATCATTTTTAAAATGTTCTGATTTTGATATGTGGGATGTTTTTATAAATGTTTTTGATTTCAAACCAAGAAAGGATTGGAGTGAAAAGGAAAAGAAAATGTTCTCATTAAACATTAGAGCAATGAAAATTTTATACAGTGCTTTAACCGAACATGATTTTAAGAAAATCAAGTCTTGCTCTAGTGCTAAGGAAATATGGGATACTCTTGATTCTATATATTCTTCTAACAAATATGTTGAAGTTGGTAGTGTTGATAGTTCATCAGAAATTATAAACTGCACATCTACGACTGATGAACAACTGGAGATTGAAGAAGGAGAAATCATTGAATACTTCCTTAATCCAGTCAACAAGAAAGATCAAGAGGAAGAGGATTCCCAGGAAGAGCTCATGGACGATTATGATCAATCATTATCAGGAGCTCAAGGTGCACATGTGGTAAACAATTTCAATTCTTCTTGTGTAGTTAAGAAAAATGATTTTGAAAGTTTGAATAAAATTGTTTTTCAACCAATCATTGATTCTAGTTTGAAAAACAAAAATGTTTTCAGACATAATGCTGGAAAGTTTATTGGGAAGAAAGAATATTCAAATGAACGGTGTTTGAATTTTCACTCTGATGGCCGACACAATTTTTGCATAAAATCTTGTAATGCACATCATCATATTGTTTGCAATTATTGTGGTAAATATGGTCATATTTCTCACACATGCTACATTAGAAGAAATTCTAATGTGAGAAATAAACTTGTTTGGGTACCTAAAGGACAAGCAAGGTCCAACACTAACGATCAAGGACCCAAGTATAAGTGGGTACCAAAATGTCCATCTAGTGCTTTATGTGTACAGGATGATTTGGAAACCAATGGACATATGGGTACAGAGAAGATCAACAAGAAGCCAAGAGTTTCCCATGCACCAATGAAGAAGATCATAGCATCTATATCTAGCAAGAGAACTCTCGGAGCATCCATTGCAAGAGCTACTAGGTCTAAACGTCAAAAGAAGCAATGGATACAAGCAAGAGGAGTATATTCTACCCCAAGAACAAACTACCATAGAGTATCGTTCAATTATACTGAGGAGAACATGAAGAGGAAAATCTCTCAAGTATCAAACCGAGAACTATTGAAGCCTACATCCTCTGAGAGAGCTTTGCAGATACCCATGGGAAAACATGTGAAGAGCCAATGGGTAAGCAAAGTTAGTCCTCCAAGTACCTAAGGCAAAGGTATATCATGGTAAAACCTCCTATGCTATTATATGAAACATATATTGAGGTTTTGTATTTTTTAACCTTAGGAATGATCATTGCAAATGATTCTGAAATTAATTTTTCACATCCCTTAAAAATCCACTTAATAAATTTATAAAGAGATTGCAATGTTCAATAGTTTAATTCTTTACGCATACATGATGATTTGAAAGGAAAGTATCTTTTTTTAATGAAAAAAGTCATGTTTAATTCATTGTGCTCAATTATTCTGAATTGATCATATTCATCAGAGCATGTGAATTTAATTTTGGCTCCTGCAAGCTAATAATGATTGGATCCAAGTAAGTTTGGATACCATGGGAGAAAAAGGTTTATATGTCTCTGTAGGACAAAGAAAGCTTCTCAAGAATGCAACATAGAGAAATGATTCAAGTCTTAAGAATCTGAATAAGCTGCTTGATGTGGATGGTGAACGTCGAGAAAGAAGATATTCACATCAATCCATCTCAACTAAGCAAGTTACTACAAGGACAAGAGGAATTACGGTGATATCTAATCCTTACCCTATATTGTGATTACATGTTCATTTTTTTTTGGGTAATAAATACTTGTCCATTATTACATTCCTCTAGCAATCAATCATTTATGTTGGTTCAAAATGTTTTTAGATTGCTAAATGGACCATAAGTGAATTTGTGCATAACTTTCTGAGTTTATATTTTTGAAATGCACATTTCTAAGTTGTGTTTTGGATTTAAAAAATGCATACAAATGATTTTTAGAATGAAGTAACTCAAGTTATTAATCATAACTCAAGTTATGTTTTTTCAAGAAAATCGGTTTTACAAACATCATAACTTGAGTTGTCACTAAAGAACTCAATTTATGAGGTGTACCTCAAAGTTTCAAATATTTTTCATGACATCAGATTATAAATATATGATGTAACTCGAGTTCCCTGGAAAGAACCTCGAGTTACTGGCGTATCAGAAAGCTATCACTGATATAATTTTCTGATATAACTCGAGTTCCCCAACATAACTCGAGTTCCAACAGCGTTCAATGCTCTCTGGATGAGAAAATTTTTAAGATAACTCGAGTTACCAGTCATAACTCGAGTTACCCAACTCCAGTTATCGTTCATAACTCAAGTTATCTCAGTTGAATTTTTTAATTTTTTTGAAGAAATAACTCAAGTTACTAAAAGTGAAAATGTTGGATATGCTTCAAACTTGTTTGGTAGAATTTTCTCTATCATTCACATATTAATCCTTGGTATTTAATGTGTTGCTTGAACTCCTAATTCTTTATTGTCTAACAAGTTGATCATTTGTGAGTTTCAAGCTTATCTCCTATAAAAGGATTTAATCTGAGTGTTATTCTGTTACTCAAATACATCAACATTGTTTTCATCCATATTTTGAGTAACTATGTTTGA
Source organism: Acacia crassicarpa (assembly GCA_034222035.1). Lineage (NCBI taxonomy): Eukaryota > Viridiplantae > Streptophyta > Magnoliopsida > Fabales > Fabaceae > Acacia > Acacia crassicarpa. The sequence continues at coordinate 1,991,679 of JAWXYG010000008.1, forward strand.
ATATTAAAAAACTTGCCTTAACCATTCATATGTTTCTAAATTCAATTCTAAGAGGCAAGACTATCACTTGAACAATAGCAAAGTCATTGTACTCATATGTTTTTATTATGCTAAGCATGCTTTGATAATGCTTTATCTTCATGACTTTTGCTTTTGAGAAAATTCTTCAACATGTTAAGTGCAACATTTGACATGTTCTATGAACCTGAAGCATTCTGATATATTCATTTAATCAATTGACTTCCACCATGTTTTCGTGTGAGCATTGATTTCAAATGCGTTTCAAAAATGAATATTTCTTTCATCAAAATTTGATTTCATAATGCAAGAACATTCAAGATTTGAAATAATTTGCATATTTCATTGTCATTCTTGAAAAATCTAATCTCATTCATGAACTATGAATTGATAAATGCTTATCTTTATAGATAAGATTTCTATACTCAAACTTACATGTATTTTATCAATGACATCTTTTATGTGTTTACAAACTGTCATTGAGAAATAACATTATTGGTATAATTTAGTTGTTACCCTTTTTGATTCATTGGCTTGAATTTATTTGATTGGGTAAAACTATGTTCTGATATTTGATTTTGATATACTCTTTGCTCAAATATCATATGATTTAAGTTTATAAGAGCACAAGAGTTTATTGTGTCTAATCCTGTGTGGACTCAAGATTCATTGAGTACCAAAGAACATATATTTTTTGCAGGAGATGACTAACATGGTCTGTTGTTGGATACAACGAACATAGGCAAACAAAATAGACCATTTCAGTGGCTACGTTTGCAAATTCTATGACATCACTTCTGTGAATGACAAGACTAGGCAACTCTGTGAATTGATCAACCGAAACTTCAAGGTCTTATCTAGCAAGAGGCTTAGATCAAGATGATACAGGAGCGTACTAGCTTGATAAGAAAAGCTGTTGGCCACAGAAACTTATCATTATGCATCAAATCTGGGAGTTCCTCAATATTGACCACATCATCAGATAATGGCCAGCCCATGATGCACCTATGGATTACAAATGATTATGATTCAAGTAATTACGATATTACTTGAGTGAGGTATTGTATTTTGAAATAATGTTCATATGTCATAATCATTTCTATGCTCTCGCATTATTCAGCAGGCTAACTTGATTTTGTTCATTCAAATTTTTTCTCATAAAGTTTATCCTGATAACACTTATTTTTATAATGATCCTTATGCTTTAAACATTTTTGCTATCATAAAAAGCATAAGTGTTTTCTTCATATCAATTTCGAGTTCACCCAAGTGAACTTGAAAATTCTTAATTCTGAGATACGATGTTATGTCCATTGGAGTTGGAGGAACTCTAGACCTCATAACATTTAGTGTCATATTATTATTTGGTATCATTAAAGGAAGCTTCATGTATTTTTTTTAATCATGCATTCATTAAGGGGGAGCATCACATTCACATGTGTTTTTATATCATAAAAGCTCATCTCCTTTATGTGAAGAAAATCCTTTTTGACATAATCATTTGTATTCACTGTGTTTTATTAGTTTTGATGATGAGTTAATATCATATTTTCCTTTCATCATTATAATTTGAAAATATCATATAGAAAGGAATATTTTGATATCTGGTTGTATTAACAAATCTCTTTTGCAAAGAAAGTTTTCAATTTGTAGCAGGAGATTTTGTTTTATACAAGGATATTCCTTAATGCACTACAAGGAGGAACCATCAAATTAAGGAATAGTGCTTTCACATTCCATCATTCAGCTAAGATATGCTCTGTGATGAATTCCATGAAGAAAAGGCAAGAGATGAAAGCTGAGTACTTCTATATTCGCTAAGATGAGATAACCCTCAAGAAGCCAATGCTTTCATCCTATTCATTGAGCACTCTTCAGAGAATCTCCTTCAACAAGAAAGCTAGCAAATGGACTTCATCAATCATTCATCAATTTGCAGAACCTACATGAGCATTTCTAAACTCTATTTTTTTTTCTATTCAAGTAAAAGCTTTGCACATGTTTGGTGTCTATATGTTTTGATTGTGAAAGATGGCTTGAAAACCTCTCCAAATTCTCTCAAATTTGTTTTCATAAAAACATTACGAACTGCTTCATATTTAGAATGAAAACCATTTCAATCAGGAAGAGAAAATCAATTCCTTGAATCATTCTAATCTGGCTTAATATTTGTCTCTCTAAGTATATCTTCTCTATACTTCAACTTTTTGCTAATGACAAATAAGGGGGAGAGAAACGACAAGAAAAATATGTTGGGCCATATACTTACATATTTTTATATTCATCCATATTTTTCTTAAAGTATTTGTCATCAACAAAAAGGGGGAGAATGTTAGTTATGCTTAGTTTTGATGATGACAAATATGCTTATCAATATTAAGAGCAAAAAGTTTCCATAGTACATTTATCTTCTACTTTGACTAATGCTTATATTTAATATTGAAGAAGATGAATTATGGAGAATGAAGAAGAGAAGATATTGAAGAAGGTAGAAGCTACAGAGAATAATGAGCCCAAATTGGTTAGTCCAAGTTGACATATAGATCAAGAAAGAGATAAGAGATTACAGAGAGAAGAAATTGGAGAAAATGTCAAGTTCAAGAAGAAAAAGATATATTGAAGAAGGAAGGACCTACAGAGAATGATGAGGCCAAGCTAAATGGTGAAGAATGATCAAGATAGGAGATAGAAAAAGGAAGAGCTTGCTGAATGGAATGAAGATATCATTATTCAAGCTCTAAAATTGATTCTAGAACTCTCCACGATCAAATGGAAGTTGGGATGGCTCAATCCGGAGTTAAAACAAGCAAAAATATGATTCAGGATGAGTTAACTCGAGTTGGGAACAAAATAACTCGAGTTAATGACTTCGCTACAGTGTTTCTGGGTTTCTGGACTGATCCAACTCGAGTTAGTATGAGTAACTCGAGTTAAGAAATGTGATTTTCGTCTCTGGACTAGGAGTAACTCGAGTTACCACTTAGTAACTCGAGTTACCAGTGATTTTCAGCACCTCTGTTCACCTCTGTTTCGTGTTTCAGCTGGGCGAGGTCTGGTAGTTCGATGATATCTCCCAAACCAGGAATCGGATTGAGACGAAACAAAAGGCATATGCAAATAGACTCCCAATGTGTCATTGTGACAAAGTTTTAAGTCCAAAGGAGTTCAGATCAAGGAGTTATGAATTTCACAAGTTGGCATATCAGTTCACGCCACAATTCAGACATAGCTTTGGTATTTTGAGTGTAACTCACAAACTACAAATCCGATTGATCTGAAATCAGTGCCATTTGAAAGTAGACTCAAAATTATTTCCATAAAGAGTTGAACCAACCAAAACGGAGGTCATACCAGAAAGATATGGGTTTTTAAAGTTGATACTTGAAATTCTGGATTAAGTTCAGCATAGCCTCGATGTTTTGGACATAGCTCACACTAGGCACAACCAAATGGAATGAAACCAATTTCATATGAATCTAGACTCAACAAGTGTTTCATAGAATTTGGAAGCAACCAATTTTGATGAGCTTTCAACTCGAGTTATTACTGTACAACTCGAGTTATGAAAGAGCAATTCCTCTCTGTTTGATTTTGATTTAAGAATAACTCGAGTTATTACTGTGCAACTCGAGTTATGTCAAAGCGAATTGCTCTCTGTATAAATTAAATGCAAAAGCAACTCGAGTTGGTACTGTGCAACTCGAGTTACTCATATCAGATTTTGAAATTCAGCATTCTCGAATTCTGGAACTCAGTGATTATGCAATGGGTACTTGATTTTATTGTTCCTTATCATTTCTAATCACTATTAATCATGTTTCCAGTGTGTTTTAGACAGGATTAACAAGGTTAAGTCTTCAAATCAACATAAAGCAACTTATGTCAGAAGCTTCAACGGTAATATTTCTCCAACGGTTGAAAGTTCCAACGGTCATATACGCTTACAACGGTCATATTCAAACCTGGAAGAATTGCTCTATGTTCTTCATTGACTATAAAAGGAGAACTATTCAAAAATGGAGACGACGGCGATGAGAGCTTACACTGTCGAAATGCCAACATTCTGAATCAAATGTTTATCTCATACACACTCTGTTCTCAATGCCTACGTAGCTTTATCATATAGAGTGAAATGATTTGATTGTACTTCAGTGTTTATTCATCTTCTCTTCTAGAGAGAACATTTCTGATCATTAAATCATTGTAAGAATCTCAAGTCGTGGGACTTGGAGATTTGGTTCTCAGTTTACAACTTGTAAGGGGGAGTGTATCCTAGTGAGAGGATAACTTCGAGTGCAAAGTGTGTAACTGAGTGAAAGGTGTATCTCGGTGGCTTCACAAGTGCCTGGGTGAACTTGTGCTTTTGTATTGGCTTCTCTTGTGCCCGGTTAAACAAGAAGATAGTGGATTGAAAATCTCAAGTGGAGCTTGGGAACTGGACGTAGGTCAAGGGTAGGGCCGAACCAGTATAAATCACTGTTTGCATATTCTCTTCCCTTATCTCTTATATTTCCAGCATATATATTTGAATGTCCATACATGTTTGAATGACTGAGTATTGTAGTATCAATTATTATGGTCATCCAAACTGTTTTTAGTAAGTTGCGAAAAGATTTACAAAGTTTCTAAAGTTTTATCAAACACCCAATTCACCCCCCCTCTTGGGTGATAGCCAGGTCTTTCAACTTTCTGCTGATACCTTGAACAAAATCCTGAAAATCAAGAACCCACCTCCTGTTCCTGATTTTTCCTATACCAATCAAGAGGTATATGAAACTCTCATTCCAGGCAAACCTTTCCCACCTGATCAACAGATCAAGCTTACCTTCAAACCTAGGGATATGCCTAAGGAAAACCGGGTACTTTGGTATGTCTATTCAAGGAATTTTATTCCTAAAGCTGGGAACTACACCCACTTCACTTCCTTAGACTACAGACCATTCACAGCTTTTGTGAGGAGAGTGCCTTTCAATATTGGGGATTGGCTACTTCAGGGGATGAAATCCTTCAAGTTTGCCAAGAAGCCTTTGACACACATACCCTACCCTTCCCTTGTTTCTGTGATACTCTACTATCACAAAATTTGGTATGTGGGGTCAACTGATACCCTTGAGTACCCCCTTTATTTTGGGGATTGGCTACTTCAGGGGATGAAATCCTTCAAGTTTGGCTACTATTTTGTGATAGTTTGGCTACCCTTTATTTTGTGATACTCTACTATCACAAAATATTGGGGATTGGCTACTTCAGGGGATGAAATCCTTCAAGTTTGCCAAGAAGCCTTTGACACACATACCCTACCCTTCCCTTGTTTTTGTGATACTCTACTATCACAAAATTTGGTATGTGGGGTCAACTGATACCCTTGAGTACCCCCTTTATTTTGGCAAACATCAGCTGAATCTTATGCATATCAAGTTTGATGAAGAGGGTGCAGCTCAGTCTCAGGCTTCTCAAGCCCCTGAGGAAGCACAGTCAGCTCCTTCACCTTCTCAGGCCCCTCTACCAGATGATCTGATGGGACAGATCAAACAGATTGTGGATCAAGCCCTAATCTCCCACCGAGCTATCATGAAGACTGAAGTTGATATATTACGGGCTGACATCAAGATGGGACTCATGGATGTCATAGTTGCCCAGACTGAGGCGATGTCCCACTTGTACAAGCTAAAGGAGGAAGTGGATCAAAAGTTTACTGAATTGGACTCCTCTTTAGCTGTCACACTCTCAGCTGCATCTGATGCCAGAGACAGAGCTGACATGCTTCTCAGACATTTTGGTCTCGGGGCTTCTTCATCCACTCCTGTTTCATCCTCAGTTCCAGTCCAGGCTTCCACTGCTATTCATGTTCCTGAGATGGATTCTGATCCTATCCCTGCTCCAGCTGATGGCCCTAGCTCATCACTACCTATACCTGACCCATCTTCACCTCCATCACCCACTGAGTCTCCTGCTCACTCACCCATTCACTCACCTCCCTCTCACTCTTTCTCATTTCCCAGTCCACCACACACCTTTCCATCTCATACCACTCCAGTCTCTGAGACTCAACCTTCACCCACTACCCCTTCCACAGAGATCCTCATTCCACCATTCCTATCTCCACCTACCCCCTCTACTGAGATCTTTCCCACACCTTCTCCCTATACCCATCCCTCTCTTCTTGATCCCTCCTTTGATCCTACCACTACTATGGTTCTTTACCAGCCTCCTCTTATCATTCTTGACCCCGAGTATGTTGATGATGATGACAAAGGGGGAGAGAAAAGAAATGAGGATTAGAGGATTTTAGGGTTGTTCTTGTTGTGTAGCAGCACTTGTATTTTTTTCTTCGTTGTATTGCTGTTTGCATCTTGTTTAATTTAGCCTTCAGTTGAATTCCATTGTATCTTGTATGTATGAATTTGTTGAAATGGAATATCAATTGGAATATCAGTTTCGATTTCATGCTTTTGCTTATCTCTGATAATATCTGACTTTTTATCTTAAGAACTTTGCTTGTGCAAAACTCAGTTTTTCAAACTCTCTGATAATCTCACTGATAATGTTTTAAGTGTTGAAAGAGGTAATGCTTGTAGATGTTGTCATCATCAAAAAGGGGGAGAATGTTAGTTCTCTGATGGTTTTGATGATTGTCAACAACTACAAACAATTGAAGAGGTTTTGCTCTTAAGTGTCAAAACTCTGTTTAAGAGCAAACCTCGAGGTTGGGTTTGTAACCTCGAGGTTTGACCTTACAGAAGCCTTAAAAAGTCAAGTGTTCTAAATGTTACAAAACTTGGTTTCACAAATTCTATGTGAAACCTCGAGGTTGAGAAGTCAACCTCGAGGTTCTGGTCCTTTTTGGAAAACCCAAGTTTCTTCGTTAACACTTGCAACCTCGAGTATGCAAAGCAAACCTCAAGGTTTAACCCATACAGAAAGGTCATACTTTTCATCAAGCATGGAGACCTCGAGGTTCATGTTTCAACCTCGAGGTTGGACACTTTGATTTGAAACTTAAGTTTGATGAAAACACTTTGGACCTCGAGTATGGTGTTTCAACCTCGAGTTTTATCACTTACAGAAAGCACACTGGTTTTCAAAGTATTGAAAACCTCGAGGTTAAGATTGTAACCTCGAGGCTGGGCTTTATGTTTAACTTTGAACTTTGTATTTTCAAAGGGCCAACCTCGAGTATAGATTTACAACCTCGAGGTTGTCGGGCTCCAGTGAAAAATGAAGTTTTGAAACAATCTTCAAACCTCGAGGTTACCTTTGGAACCTCAAGGTTTGTAAGTTAATGAGATTTTTCAGAAGGATTTCTTTTAAGAGAAACCTCGAGGTTCACTTTGCAACCTCGAGGTTGGATGTTTTAAAACCTAAGTTTGCCTGAAGTTTTCAAGTCAACCTCGAGGTTGGATGAACTAACCTCAAGGTTTGTGACCGTTGGTGCTTTTTCAAATTTGTGAAATCTGCTATATCTTGTTGTTTGATCTAATTGCTTTCATATATCATTCACTCATGATCTCAGATATGTTTAACAAGTTTGTTGAGTGTTTTTCAGTTAGCACAGATCAAGATTATTGAAGATTTGTGAGAAAAAGCAAAAAGGTGAACAGTGCATTTAATGCACCTGCACAATCTCATCTACTTTCGGCTAATCCATCTGAGCACGCCTTGTTAACGTTAAAGAATGCTTACTACATCAAGTAAAGTCAATTCCAACGGGCAGAAACTCAGAGAGCCACATCAGATCACATTAACACTTGGATTAGCAGAAGTTTAGAGAGAGAAGAAGACCAGAACCCAAGCTAATCACTTCCAACGGTTGGAATCATCTTACAACGGTCATTTAATGTTCTCTACCTATAAATAGAGTGCATTAACTTCTTCTCAAGCTGATACAACTACTTAGAGCGAAAATTTATTGAGTCATTTATTGTATCAAGCTTTCATCTGTATTGTATCATTTTGATACTTCGTACTTCAGTGATTATCCTATCTGCTCTGTGAGAGAGTATTATCTTGTAAATCATTTACTGATTGTGATAACTACAAGTCAGGGGACTTGGTAGTTAGGGTGTATTGATTACAACTTGTAAGGGGGAGTGTGTTCTAGTGAGAGAACAACTCTTAGTACAGAGTGTGTAATCAATATTTGATTATAGTGGATTGAAAATCCCAGGTGAGGCTTGGGGACTGGATGTAGGTCAGTGAAAGGACCGAACCAGTATAAATCTTGTAGTGCATTGCTTCTCTTCTTCTCTCCTCTGTTTTACCCTGTGTTACTTAGCCAAAAACATAGTAGAATCTTTAAATTGTTAAAGATACCCAATTCACCCCCCCTCTTGGGTATTTAGCTCCAACCTTCAGAGGTTAGATGAATAAAAATTCACTAACCTCTGAACTTCTTACCTCCAACCTCGAGGTTGCCTCCAGAACCTCGAGGTTTTACTGTCTGTTAGATGAGGTGTCTCTTCTGTCTGTCACAAACCTCGAGGTTCCAATTCCATACTCGAGGTTCCAGCTTCCAGATATTCCCAGCTTTGACCATTTACCCCGATAACCTCGAGGTTAGCTCTTGAACCTCGAGGTTCCATCCTTTAAAAACCTTGAATTTTTTCTTGACACCCCGACAACCTCGAGGTTGGCTATTGAACCTCGAGGTTTTGCCCTTTGACAGCAAAACTATACCTGCATAAAGTTGTCTATGTACTCCGATGCTTAAGTTAGTGACATGTGTTAATCAAAACCATAATCTAACATGAAAATAGACAGAAATTACTCACAACTCATTGGGATTTACCATTCCCAATTCTCTTCTTATGAAGGTGAATGGGTCCTTGGCTAGAGGCTTGGTGAAAATGTCTGCCAATTGAAGATGAGTTGGGATGAACATCACTTTCACATCTCTCTTCTGGACATGATCCCGGATGAAGTGATGTCTCACATCAATGTGCTTGGTTCTTGTATGTTGCACGGGATTCTTGGCCAAGCTTATTGTGCTCGTATTATCACACAGTATTGGGATCTCCTTCAAGTGCACTCCCAAGTCAGCAAGTTGTTGCTTCAGCCACAACACTTGAGCACAACAACTTGAGGCAGCCACATATTCAGCTTCTGTTGAGGACACGGCCACGGTAGTTTGCTTCTTGCTGAACCAAGAGACAAGTGAGTTGCCAAAGAACTCGCATTGCCCACTTGTACTCTTCCTATCCGTCTTATAACCAGCATGATCTGAATCTGAATATGCCACAAGATGCTCCGGCTGACCTTTGGGAAACCATAGCCTAAGAGTCTTTGTATCAGATAGATATCTGAATATTCTCTTCACGTGCTCAGCATGAGACTCTTTGGGTGCTGATTGAAACCGAGCACACATTCCCACACTGAATTGGATGTCCGGGCGGCTTGCAGTGAGATAGAGCAATGATCCAATCATTCTTCTATACTTGGTGATGTTGAAATCCTTGCCCTCTTCATCAGCATCCAAGGAAGTGGTTGTGCTCATTGGTGTGTCAGCCCCATTGCACTTGTCCATCCCAAACTTCTTCAGCAAATCATTCAAGTACTTTGTTTGAGATATGAATATCCCATCTTTAAGTTGCTTGATTTGCAGCCCAAGAAAATAGTTGAGCTCTCCCATCATTGACATCTCAAATTCACCCTGCATAGACTTAGAAAATTCTTCGCACAAGGAGTCATTAGTAGCACCGAATATGATGTCATCAACATAAATCTGAACAACTAGAATTTCATTCAATTTGTTTTTCTTAATAAACAATGTTGTATCAGCCTTTCCTCTAATAAACCCCTGATTGAGTAAGAATTTACTCAATCTTTCATACCAAGCTCTAGGAGCTTGCTTAAGACCATACAAAGCTTTCTTTAGTTTGAAAGCATGATCCGGAAAATGTTCATTTTCAAAACCTGGAGGTTGTTCGACATACACCTCCTCTTGAATAAAGCCATTTAAAAATGCACTTTTAACATCCATTTGATAAAGTTTAAAACCTTTAGTGCATGCAAAGGCTAGTAGGACTCTTATGGCCTCCAATCTTGCTACTGGGGCATAAGTTTCCTCATAGTCTATTCCTTCTTCTTGATTGTAACCTTTGGCCACTAATCTAGCCTTGTTACGTACAATGATGGCTGACTCATCACGTTTGTTCTTGAATACCCATTTTGTCCCAATTACTGGGTGGTCTTTGGGTCTAGGTACTAAGTCCCAAACTTGATTTCTATCAAATTGATGTAGCTCCTCTTGCATAGAAATCACCCAATCATTGTCTGAAAGGGCTTCTTCTATCTTAGAGGGCTCTATATGTGAAATAAATGCAGAGAATGTGACTTCATTCAAAGTACCATTTCTGGTCCTAACTCCTTGACTTACATCACCTATGTCTTAGTCTAAAGGATGATTCCTTATAAATCTCCAAGCTCTAGGTTGAGACTGACCAGGATTTTCTAAATTGTTTTCAGGATCAGCCTCAAAAACATTTTCAGAATTTTCAGAAGGAGTAGGAGCATTTTTCAAAAAGAATTTGTTTTTGAAAATAGTCTCCTCTTCATCATCCAAGGATTTATCAGATTCAGATTCACAAAATACAACATGTATAGATTCTTCAACAATCTTAGTCCTAGTATTAAACACCCTATATGCCTTACTTCTATTTGAATAACCAATAAAGATAGCTAAATCAGCTTTAGGATCGAATTTACCAAGGTTATCTTTACCATTGTTGTGCACATAGCACTTGCACCCGAAGATGTGAAGATGGCTGAGGTTTGGCTTTCTTCCTTTGTAGAGTTCATACGGGGTCTTGTTCAGCTTCTTTCTCATATAGGCTCTGTTGGAGACGTAACAAGCCGTACTCATGGCATCCGCCCAAAATACTTGGGAAGTGTTGTATTCGTTCAGCATCGCTCTGGCCATCTCAGTGAGTACTCTGTTCTTTCTCTCCACTACTCCATTTTGTTGAGGAGTTCTAGGTGCTGAGAAGTTGTGATCAATTCCCATATTATCGCAGAACTCAGCAAAGGAATGATTCTCGAACTCTCCACCATGATCAGTCCTTATACCTGAAATTGAGAACCCTTTCTCGTTCTGGACCTTTTTGGTAAAGGCAACAAACTGATCATAGGTTTCATCTTTTGAAGATAAAAATATAGTCCATGTAAATCTAGAGAAGTCATCGACAATGACCAAGGTATATAAATTTCCACCAAGACTTTTAACTCTAGCTGGTCCAACTAGGTCCATGTGAAGTAGTTGAAGTGGTCTGGTGGTTGAAATCTCATTTTTGGTTTTAAAAGTAGATTTGGTTTGTTTTCCCTTTTGACATGCATCACAAATCATATCATTTTTGAAATTTAACTTGGGAATGCCAATGACCAAATCCTTTTTCAATAACTTGTCAAGTTGATACATATTGACATGAGCTAATCGCTTATGCCAGAGCCAACTCTCATTCAAGTTACTTATAAAACAATTTTCAGAAACAAAAGCATTGCTAGAGAGGTTCAAAGTATAAAAGTTTCCATCTCTAAGTGCCCTAAATAAAGCTTTATTTTTCAAATCATTTATGGAGATTAAATCCTTTTTAACAATAAAGCATTCATCAGAGCCAAATATTACCAAATTACCCTTATCGGTGCTTTGGCTCACACTTAGGAGGTTGTGACACAATCCCTCTACAAGGTAGACGTCTTTGATGAGTGGGCCTTCATTGTTGCCTATCTCACCAATACCAGCGATTTTTCCGGATTGATCACCTCCAAAAGTGACTCTTCCTCCATCTTTTAGCTTTATTGATAAAAACTTTGATTTGTCTCCAGTCATGTGTCTTGAGCATCCACTATCGATGTACCATTTGTTTGGCCTTGATGCTCTAAGACATACCTGCAGATCACAAGAGATCAAGTTTTAGGTACCCATCTTTTCTTGGGTCCTTTGGGGTTAGCATGTACCTTGGGAACATATGTTCCTTTTGGTACCCAAACATAATTTCCTACAGGCTTATTTTTCTTCTCTTTCCTATGAAAGCAGGATGATGTAGAATGGCCCTTCCTATTACAATAGTTACAATGTGCGAATGGATTTGAAGAATGCACTGATTTAGTAAAGTAGTTCATATAAGATTTCTGACCACTCTTCTTTTTACCTTTCTTTTTATCAAAATCTGGCCTATAACCAATGCCCGATCTATCATTTATAAATCGTTGTTGTTTAAGAATCACATTGAGCATTTCACTACCTTTAGTGAATTTCTCAAGTGCTTTTGTAAGTTGCAAATTCTTTTTCTCTAAAATAGGGCATTCATTACACACTAGAATTTCAGGAGAAGAGAGATTTTGAACTTGTAATTTAAAAGTGGTATTTTTCCTTTTTAAATTCAAATACTTATCAGCCAATTTTTCAAATTCAGTTTGCACATTGAGGTATTCAGCAAAAAGATCATCATAGGAAGGTTTAGGTTCGTATACCTCACTGCTTTCTTCTAGTTGCTCTTCCTCCTCAGCAACCAAACAAATATTGGCCTTTTCTCCATCATCCTCATCAGAGGAGCTATCACCCCAGATGCCCGAGACATAAGCCTTCTTCTTATACTTGCTGAACTTCTTCTTGTCTTTGTTGTTCAGCAGGGGGCACTCCGACTTGATGTGACCAGGCTTTTGGCACTCATAGCAAATGATTGGCTTCTTTGTCTCTTGGCTAGAGTTACCTTTCTGGAACTTCTTGAATCCTTGGCCCTTTTTGTAGAATTTCTTGAAGCGCCGGACCAGCATCCCAATCTCTTCATCTTCCTCTTCTTCATCATCACCCGAGTCCTTGCTTTCTTTGACAGCCTTGAGGGCTACTCCTTTGCCCTTTCCATGAACTTCATCAAGTCCCTTCTTGAATTTGATCTTTGCTTCATATTCAGAAAGGCTTCCAAAAAGAGCAGCTACAGACATCATCGATTCGCCTCTTGCTTCCTCTATGGCTGTGACCTTAGCCTCCCATTCTTTGTTCAGAATATTCAGAATCTTTCTAACTTGAACCGGCTGGTCATACTCTTTACCAAGTGCAGCAAGTTGATTGATAAGATGAGTGAAGCGAAGTTGAAACTCTCCAATAGATTCACCGGGCTTCATTCTAAGTAGGTCATATTCGGTCATGAGCATGTTCACCCGATTTTGTTTGACACCAGCAGTTCCTTCATGAGCAATTTCCAAAGCATCCCACATGGCTTTAGCAGATGGAAGAGTGCACACTCTAAAGTATTCTTGTTGGCTTAGTGCACTCTGAAGAAGAAGAACAGCCTTGCTGTTGAGAGTGACGTTTCTTCGATCATTATCATCATATTCTTCTTCAAGCTTTGGAACACGAACACCATCTTCCACAGTTGAGGGCTCATAATCTCCTCTTTCGAAGACCCTCCAGAGGCCATACTCAGTTGCCATCACGAACACTTTGAACTTGGCCTTCCAGAACGAGTAATGCTCTCCATTGAAACCAGGAGGTCTGTTGATAGAAGCTCCATCTGGTAGAATACCATCCATGTTGATCCTTCTCGAGTGGTTAAACTCTTCAGAGAAGACCTCGCTCTGATACCAAATGAAACCACGAGCTTGATACCCAAGAGGGGGGGTGAATTGGGTATCTTCAAATTTTCGAAGCTTGGTCTGTTTTTGAACACTTAAGACAGAGCAAAACAGAGGAGTAGGGAGAAGAAACTTGACTAATGCAATTTATACTGGTTCGGTCCTTTCTCTGACCTACATCCAGTCCCCAAGCCTCACTTAGGATTTTCAATCCACTAACTCAATGAAATTGATTACACACTCTGTACCAAGAGTTGTTCTCTCATTAGAACACACTCCCCCTTACAAGTTGTAATCAATACACCCCAACTACCAAGTCCCCTGACTTGTAGTTATCTCAATCAATAAATGATTTACAAGTATTTGACTCTCTTACAGAGTAGATATGATGAACACTGAAGTGCTTGTATCAAGTATGATACTTTACAAGTGAAAGCTAATACACAATAAATGAACTTAGTAGAATTTCGCTCAGAGTAGGTGTATCAGCTGGTGAAGGAGTTAATGAACTCTATTTATAGCTAGAGAACATTAATTGACCGTTGTGAACTTGATAGAGCCGTTGGAAATCATCTGCAGAATATTGGTGCATTTTTAAGCATCTTCTCTCTCTCCAAACTTCTGCTAATCCATGTCTCTAATGTAGTCTGATTAGGTTCTCTGAGAATTTGCCTGTTGGAATTGACTTTACTTGATGTAGTAAACATACTTTAACGTTAACAAGGCGTGCTCAGGTGGATTAACCAAAAGTATGTGAGATTGCAGAAGAGCATTTAATGCACTGTTCACTTTTTGCTTTGACTTTCCAATTCTTCAATAATCCTTCGTTAAACTGTCTGAAACTCACTAGAAATATGGTTAAACATATCTAGAATCAATATAGAATAAACATGGAAAGCATTGAGATCAAACAAGAAGGTATTGTAGATTTCCCAAATTTGAAATTGCAGCAACGGCTACAAACCTTGAGGTTTGTTCATACAACCTCGAGGTTTGCTTGAAGGTTTCAGGCAAACACAGGTTTTAAAACATGTAACCTCGAGGTTTCCATGTGAACCTCGAGGTTTCCCTTAAAAAGAAACCTTTTGAAAAATCTCAGAAGCTCACAAACCTTGAGGTTCCAAAGGTAACCTCGAGGTTTGAAACTTGATAAAAAATTTCATTTTTCACAGGAGCCCGATAACCTCGAGGTTGCAAAACCATACTCGAGTTTTGTTTCCAAATTTCCAAAGTTGAGTATTTGAATAACAGGCTCAACCTCGAGGTTTCATTCTGAACCTCGAGGTTTTCAGTTCTTTGAAAACCAGTGTGCTTTTTGTGAGTGATAAAACTCGAGGTTGAAACATCATACTCGAGGTTCAAAGTATTTTCATCAAACTTAAGTTTTAAATCAAAGTGTCCAACCTCGAGGTTGAAACATGAACCTCGAGGTTTCCATGCTTGATTAAAACCATGACCTTTCTGTATGGGTTAAAACTTGAGGTTTGCTTTTCATACTCGAGGTTGCAAGTGTTAATGAAAAAACTTGGGTTTTTCAAGAAGACCAGAACCTCAAGGTTGACTTCCCAACCTCGAGGTTTCACATATTATTTGTGAAACCAAGTTTTGTAACATGAAAACACTTGACTTTTTAAAGCTTCTGTAAGGTCAAACCTCGAGGTTACAATACCAACCTCGAGGTTTGCTCTTAAACAGAGTTTTGACACTTAAGAGCAAAACCTCTTTAATTGTTTGTAGTTGTTGGCAATCATCAAAACCATCAGAGAACTAACAAGCATTGCGTCCTTTACTCTGCTATAGCATTCATTATACCTTTTATTGCACTACAACTTGTGAAGAATGGAGCTTGATACCCAAGAGGGGGTGAATTGGGTATCTTTAAAAATTTAAAGGATGACTCTGAACTTTACTATGAAAAACAGAGTATAAGAGAGATGAAGAGTAGAGAAGCTTTACACAAGTCGATTTATCCTGGTTCGGTCTTATCCTTGACCTACATCCAGTCCCCAAGCCCCACTTGGGATTTTCCAATCCACTATAACTCACAAATTGATTACAAGCTCTATACTCAGAGTAGTTCTCTCTCTAGAACTCACTCCCCCTTACAAGTTGCAATCAATTATCCCAACCACCAAGTCCCCTGACTTGTGGTTCTTTACAATCAATGAATAATCACAGAAATAACTCTCTCAAAGAGTAGATAAGATGAACACTAAAGTGCTTGTATCAAAAGATACTTTTACAGATGAAAACTAAGAGTATTGAATGAACACTTAATGAATTTCGCTTTCAGTTCTGCAAAGTTATTGAGAAGACTTCAATGCACTATATTTATACTTAGAGAGCATTAATTGACCGTTGTATGATGATTCCAACCATTATAGGTGATTGGCTTTAAGTCTGGTCAGCCTCTCTCTCTAATCTCCAACTAATCCAGATGTATAATTGATTTGAGGTGGCTCTCTGAGGATTTTCCTGTTGGAGAAGAGTTTACTTGTTGAAGTAATCATTCTTGACCGTTGAGAATGCGTGCTCAGGTGGATTAGCTAAAAGAAGGGTGTTTAACTGAAGTGCATTAAATGCACTGAGCACTTTATGCTTTTTGCCTTTGACCTTCAATAATCTTCATCTGTGCTAACTGAAATTCACTTAACAAACTCTTTAAACATAGCTGGGAACATAAGTGAATGATAGATGGAAGCAATAAGTTCAAATGAAAGTGTTTCTCAAATTCGTGTGATTTGAAAATCAGTTTTTAACGTTCAATACTCGAGTATGTTCTTCTATACTCGAGTATGTCACTGTGTACTAGTGTCAATACTGGAGTATCCAATTTGATACTCGAGTATGCAGCTTCCAGAGGCAAACCATCGTGACTTGAGCTTTGAAAACCAATGTCAATACTCGAGTATGTTAGTACTATACTCGAGTATGAAACTGTTTATGGGAAAAATTTAAGTTCAAAAACCTCAATACTTGAGTATTCATTTCCATACATGAGTATGCAAGTCATTGACAAATGGATAACCTCTCTGTATGGCCAATACTCGAGTATGCATATCTATACTCGAGTATGCCTATCAATTTTCAAAAAAGTGTGAAGTTATTCCATGTCAATACTTGAGTATACAAATCAATACTTGAGTATACAAGATCAGGTGTTAAGTTGAAAAACTTTGTAACAACCCAATACTCGAGTATGCAACAGTTATAAAAGTTTGAGAGCTCTCTGTAAGACCAATACTCGAGTATGTAAGTACCATACTCGAGTATTCACTCAAAGTGAAAACTCATTTGCTCTCTGTAAGTCCAATACTCGAGTATAGCTTCCTATACTTGAGTATTGATTCAGTTTGAAAATTTTGGATGCTCTCTGGATGGCCTATACTCAAGCATGTTAGTGCTATACTCGAGTATGCACTTGAGTTCAAAACTTGATTGCTCTCTGTAACTTCAATACTTGAGTATTGACTTGTAAAATGCATTTAAGCAATCCACTGTCAATCCAATACTCGAGTATGCAATTGCTAGATGGTTTTTAACAGATTTTGGAAACTTCGAAGCATGTTTACAATTGTTGATTATCATCAAAACACATAGAGAACTAACATTCTCCCCCTTTTTGATGATGACAACACTTGTAAACTAACTTTTTAAAGAATTTGAGAGATTGATTCCTTTTTGAAATGAAATTGTCAAATATCAGTGCAAAGTGTTCAAAAGTCATTTCAATGAGCTAAATGATGAATCAAGAATGCACTATAAACTTGAAAACTCAGAGATTCGCAGCAGTAATCAACCAAATTCATCATGAACATTGATAACATCATATTCATAAAACACATATACAGCAAACACTGATATCAGAAAAGATAAAATACTAAAAGTTCACTGATATCATAAAATCAAAAATACAAAACACTACAAATTCAAATTCTGCCTAACAACACTAACTCCCTAGACCCTATGCGTCCTTCTCTGCTTCTCCCCATTTGTCATCATCAATGTGGGGAGGATCAATAGAGGTGGATGGCCCAGAAGGAAAATCAGAGGTAGAGGGAGGTGGAGGTAGGAGTATGACAGCTGGTGTGGATGTGGAAATGGGAGAAGATGGATGGAAAAGCTCAATGGAAGGGGTATTTGGAGATGGAAGAGGATCGGGGAAGATCTCTGTGGAAGGAGTGATAGGTGAGGGTAGGACAATGGTGGCTGGAGTGGATGGAGTGGATGATGAGATGGGAGATGATGAAGTGTGAGGTGGGCTAGGAAATGCGAAGGAAGGTGAAGATGGCTGGGCTTTTGGTACAGAGGTGGATGTGGAAAGAGCAGTGGTGAAGCCGAATGGGGATGAGGAGGCTCCAAGATCAAAATGCTTCACTAGCTTCTCAGCATTGTCCCGGGCAACAGCGGCAGTAGTCATCGTGATAGACATCCGGGCGTCCAAGTCAATGAGCTGGTCGAAGATCTCTGATTGCTTCTGTTCAGATTGCTCCTTGAGCTTCCCCAACTGAACCTTCATCTCTTCTTACTCAGCAATCACCTCATTGAGTCCCATCCTGATATCAGCGCCTAGCTTCCTGAACTCAAATTGCATCTTGATGAAGAGCGATGCAATGGCAGCATCCACGATCCCCTTAACTTTCTCATCAAACTTAAATGGTGGAGGTGGAGCCGACTGTGCCTCATGTGCAACAGACTGAGATGCACGGGCCTGTGATCTCTGTGGAGCTCTGGACTGACCGGATCCTTCTGGCTCGAAGTTGATCTTCATGAAATTGAACTGACTCTTGCCGAAGACCGGGATGTACTTCATTGACTCTGGAGGCCCCACATACTAAATCCTATGATAAAATAGGATCAATGACACCAAAGATCGAAATGGTATGTATGCAGACTTCCGGGAGACGAACTTGAAGTGGCTCATTTCCTTGAAGATCCACTGGCCAATGTTGATCGGGTGCTTCTTGACAAAGGCTGTGAAGAAACGATAGTCCTTCTGTGTCAAGTGGGTGAAGCTGCCTCCCTTCTGCACGAAATTCCGCGAGTATATGTACCAAATGACTCGGTTGATAGGAGACATATCAGATGGCTTGAAGGACAAATGAGCTCTTTGGTCATCGGGAATCTCCTTGCCAGGTACAAGTGTAGAGTACACCTCCTCATTGGTGTACGTGGGAGTGATGGCCGGAGGCGGATTGGTGACCTTGAGGATCCGGTTGAGGATGGAAGCAGATAAGGTGAATGTGACACCTTTGACAGTAGTGGTGATGCGCTCCTCAACCAATGCGCCATCAGAGTCCAGAATGTGGTCCGTCACCATGTTGAAATAGAATAGCTTGACCAACTCCGGGTAGTAGGCGGCCTCAATCGAAACAAAGGACTCGTAGGGCCCGAACCAAGGTGACAAGTCCACGTTACACTCCTGGTAGACTTGGGCCAAATCAACTGAGACAACGGCGCAAAAGCCTCGGGACGTGTACTGGTCCTTGAACTTGGCGTTCAGTCCAGGCGAGAGAGGAACAGGGGCTATCTTGAAACCAACCGGCGCCAACTTGTACAACTTGATTTCCTCTACGGCGTTGGCTATGACCGGAGACACCTCCTCGGATTCGGTCTCTGAAACGGTAACTTCCACTGATGAAGAAGTGACGGTAGTAGAAGCTCTCTTCGTCCTCGCCTTTCGAGGAACAACCTTCTTTTTGCCCTTGTCCTTACTTGGCTCGGCAGTCTTCTTCTTCTTACTTGCCGAAGACGGAACCGCCTCAGGAATCGACACACTTACACACCCCTCTTCTTGGGGTTTGGAGAAGCTGCCTCAGGAATATTCTCGCTAACTCCATGTATCGAGCGATCAATGCCGTGTTGCAACCTCATTGGTATGGATTTCATTCTCGGTGGACGAGGAGGTTGAGAAGAATCGGGTTGATTGGATTTCTCAGATTGCTTTGACATTTAGAAGCTAGGGTTTGGACGAGTTGATGATTGGGAAGTGATTTTGAAAGGATTTAAGAGAAAATGCTGAAGGGTTGTGTTGGTTTCAGAGAGAAATGGAGAGGAGAAGAGAGAACGATAGGGCTTTACTGGAGTATTAGCGCGAGTATGGAAGAACATAACAATCTCAGTATATATAGACACGCACCTATACTCGAGTATTGCATACTTTCACTAACATACTCGAGTATTAAAGGAAGTATACTGACCTGGACTTCAAAAGTGTAAAGTGAACTTTTGAAACCCCGATAGCCATACTCGAGTATGCCACTTACATACTCGAGTATGCCACTTACATACTCGAGTATTGAGATCCTTCAACTTCAGCTTTGGTCTCTGTCTGGTCCATACTCGAGTATGTCACTTACATACTCGAGTATTGAGGCTCCTTTTCACCAGTCTGCTCTCTGCCTTGTGGATACTCGAGTATCCACATCCATACTCGAGTATGACCCTTCTGATCTTCAGTTTTGCTCTCTGTCACTTCCATACTCGAGTATTGTGGCCAATACTTGAGTATGCAACTCCTGAAATCACAAAACATCCTGCAAAAACTATAGCTATATACTCTGATGCTTAAGTTAGTAAAGATTAATCGTCAAAAACATAACTAATATTAAATTGGATGAGAATTGCTTACAATTCATTGGGATTTACCATTCCCAATTCTCTCCTTATAAAGTTGAATTGTTCTTTGGCTAGAGGCTTTGTGAAGATGTCAGCAAGTTGGAGATGAGTTGGGATGAACATGACTTTGACATCTCTTTTCTGGACATGATCCCTTATGAAGTGATGCCTCACATCAATATGCTTGGTTCTTGTATATTGTACCGGATTCTTGGCCAAGCTTATTGTGCTTGTGTTGTTACACAATATTGGGATCTCTTTGAGGTGGACTCCCAAGTCAGCAAGTTGTTGTTTGAGCCATAGCACTTGTACACAGCAACTTGACACGACTACATATTCAGCTTCAGTTGATGAGACGGCTACACTTGTTTGCTTCTTGCTGAACCAAGACACAAGTGAGTTGCCAAAGAACTCACATTGCCCACTTGTGCTCTTCCTATCAGTCTTGTAGCCTGCATGGTCTGAATCTGAGTATGCCACCAAATGTTCAGGTTGACCTTTGGGAAACCATAGTCCAAGAGTCTTCGTGTCTGAGAGATATCTGAATATCCTCTTCACATGTTTAGCATGGGACTCCTGTAGAGCGGATTGGAACCTTGCACACATCCCAACACTGAATTGGATGTCCGGGCGGCTTGCAGTGAGATAGAGCAATGATCCAATCATTCCTCTATACTTGGTGATGTTGAAATCCTTGCCCTCTTCATCAGCATCCTATGAAGTTGTTGTGCTCATAGGAGTATCAGCCCCATTGCATTTGTCCATCCCAAATTTCTTCAGCAAATCATTGAGATACTTTGTTTAGGATATGAAAATCCCATCCTTTCTTTGCTTGATTTGCAGCCCAAGGAAGTAGTTGAGCTCTCCCATCATGGACATCTCAAACACACCCTGCATAGTCTTGGAAAATTCCTCACACAAGGCATCATTAGTAGCACCAAATATAATATCATCAACATACATCTAAACAAATAAGATTTCATTCAATTTATTTTTCTTGATGAACAATGTTGTGTCAACCTTTCCTCTAATAAATCCTTGATCAAGTAGGAATTGACTTAATCTTTCATACCAAGCTCTAGGAGCTTGCTTAAGGCCATACAATTTTGTTTCCAGAGAATTGGTGAAGGAATTGGACTTGAAACTCAACAGGTTACCTTCTTTTGCAGTCCAAATTGGTGATGGCTCTATGGTTTCTTGCAACTCGATTTGCAGGAAATTGACTATTACTGTACAAAGTTTGAACATTACCGATGAATTTTTTCCATTTAAACTGGGAAGTGTGGACATGGTATTAGGCATTAAATGGCTGGCATCACTCAATACCGTTGCAGCTAATTGGCATCAGTTATTCATGATTTTTTGGGTTGATGGCAAACGATACAAGCTTCAAGGTTTGCCTCCATCTTCTTCTTAGATTTCTCTACGTCGCTATGATGGTATGGAAATTATCCGCCAATTCGAGATCTTGCAAGATTTACAACAACAGTTTACTGACATTTTCCTTGAACCACGATCCCTTCCTCCTGTTCGTGACAGAAGCCACCATATTTATCTACACCCAGGTGCCTCTCCGCCTAATATCCGGCCATACAGGTATCCCCATTCTCAAAAGACTGAAATTGAATCACAAGTGGCTACATTACTTCAAAAGGGATTTATCCAGCCTAGTGTGAGTCCCTTTGCAAGTCCTGTTTTGTTAGTCCCAAAAAAGAACTTGACTTGGCGTCTTTGTATAGACTATAGGGAACTAAACAAAATTACTGTTCCTGATAAATACCCTATTCCTACTGTCGATGAATTGATTTATGAGCTTCATGGGGCCAAATACTTTTCAAAAATTGATCTTCGTTCTAGTTATCACCAAAATTTAGGTTGCTCTTATGGATATACCGAAAACAGCTTTCAGAACTCATTCAGGCCACTACGAGTTTATAGTTATGCTATTTGGTCTCACTAATGCTCCATCTACATTTCAAGCAGTCATGAATGATTTATTTCATCCCTATCTTCGAAAATTCATATTGGTCTTCTTTGATGATATTCTGGTTTATAGTAAGGATTTCCCGGATCACTTCACTCATTTAAATATTATTTTCCAACTGTTACGTTTAAATGAGTTCTATGCGAACCCTGAGAAGTGTGACTTCCTCCAGATAGACATTTCATTCTTGGGACATAATATTTCTGCCAAAGGAGTGAAGGTTGATCCTAACAAACTCTCTGCTATTGATAAATGGCCCCTGCCCAAAAACATTTCTGAATTAAGGGGTGTCTTGGGTCTTTTAGGCTACTACCGTCGGTTTATCAAAACTTATGGTCAAATTGCAAAGCCTTTAACTGATATGACCATAAGAAATGGCTTCAAATGGGATGTTCATTCATTAGCAACATTCCAAGATCTGCAAAAAGCATTAGTTAATGCTCCAGTATTACAATTGCTTGACTTTTCCAAGAAGTTTATTGTTGAATGCGATGCCTCATCTTCTGGTATTGGTGCTGTATTGCAACAAGAGGGTCATCCAGTGGCATTCTAATGCAAGGGTTTATCTCCTTCAAACCAGAATACATCTGTATACAATAGGGAATTATTGGCCCTGGTTTCTTCTTTGCAAAAGTGTCACCATTACTTGCTAGGGCGCAAATTTGAGGTTCATACGGATCATTTTAGCCTCAAATATTGGACCAGCGAATCACTACACCTGTTCAGCAACGCTTACTTTTGAAGTTGCTACCATTTGATTTTCAGATTGTATACAAATGTGGATCTTCCAACCAAGCAACAGATGCCTTATCAAGAATTCCTCATTCTGGTGATTTGTTTTCCTTGGTAATACCACATGCTTCATTATTCACTGATTTGCCTTCTCTTTTAGATGAAGACCGGTATACTTCAGCCATAAAAAATTCTCTCAAGTCTGATCCTCAATCAGTTCCACACTTTACTCTTAATAATGATCTTTTATGTTACAAAGATCGATTGGTGATCCCTGCTGCATCTTCTCTTACTTCCTCTTTGATTAAAGAAGTTCACTCAACTCATATGGGTGGTCATGGTGGTGTACTTAAAACACTCAAATGTTTGCAGCAATATTATTTCTGGCAGCACATGAAAGAAGAGATAACCACCTTTGTTAAGAATTGTGCAGCATGTCAACGTGGTAAATACATTCCTCAAGCACCAGGAGGTCTTTTACAGCCATTGCCTAATCCAGCACAGATTTGGGAAGATATTTCTATGGACTTCATCACTGGTTTGCCACCCTCACATGGATGGGAGTGTATATTGGTGGTAGTGGATTATTTTAGTAAATCATCTCATTTTGTGGGGTTACAGCACTCATTCTCAGCAAAATCTGTCGCTGCTCTTTTTTGTAAAGAAATAGTTCGCCTTCATGGTTTTCCTAAATCCATTGTGTCAGACCGGGATCCTATTTTTTTGAGTGCTTTTTGGCAAGAGTTATTTCGATTGAGTGGCACTACTCTTAAGATGAGCACTTCCTACCATCCACAAACAGATGGACAAACCGAGGTTGTTAACCAGTGTTTAGAAACATATTTAAGATGCTTTTGTCAAGACATTCCTCGAAAATGGAGCCAATTTCTACATTGGGCTGAATTTTCTTACAATACAGGTTTCTATTCTTCATCTGGCTTTAGTCCTTTCAAAGTGGTCTATGGTAGAGAGCCACCTTCCTTGCTGCCTTTTGCACCGGGGGCTACTCGTATCAAAGATTTGCAAGAATATTTTGAGGAACGAGACATGGTTCTGCAACTTATCAAGGACAACTTGATTTCTGCTCAAAATCAAATGAAGTTGCATGCTGATGCTCATCGAAAAGACATTACTTTTGCTGTTGGAGACTTGGTTTTTCTCAAGCTTCAACCATACAGACAAAGGTCTCTTTCTCAACAAAAGTATCATAAGTTGTCTCCTAAATATTTTGGCCCCTACCCTATTCTACGGAAAATTGGAGCTGTGGCATATGAACTTCAACTACCATCAGATGCTAGAGTTCACCCGGTTTTCCACGTTTCTCTCCTAAGGGTTGCTCACGGTTATGATTCTTTTGCACCCTTACCACCTCTTCCTATTTCAGATGACTAGGAATTACTTCTGGAACTAGATCAAGTTTTGGATTAAAAAATAATATCCAATGATTCTGGCCCAAACATTCAATTACACATTCAATGGAAAAATCGACCTCTTGAAGAAGCCAGCTGGGAGACTTATGACTTGATTGCTACCCAATTTCCTCATTTCCGCCTTGAGGACAAGGCTTATTTTCAAGGGGAGGGTAATGATAGAAGTGCACCCCGCCTCCTTGTTTACTCAAGAAAGAGGCAGAGACATGCGGATATAATTTAATAATAAGTAGCAGTTAATTCTTTAGGAAGTTGTGTGAATGTCTTATCCATAAGAAGTTATCTTTAGGAAGTTATTATCAGTTGTTATCTTTAGGAAGTTATTATCAGTTGTTATCTTTAGGAAGTTATTATCAGTTATTATGTCTGGTAATATATTTTATGTAAGACAATGACAGAGTTTTTCAGGAATGAATATACGAATGTTCAAGTATTAGGTCAGGGACTTAGATTCTTTGTTCTTGAAGATAATTGTTGATTGATCTAGATTCTGGATCTACAGATAGCCTATAAATATGCATACTTCAGTACGCGAGTCCATCTTATCTGCTTTCTGTTGCAAGACATGTGCCGGAGCACCCCAAATCCGAATATGGTTCATGGTGGGCTTACACCCTTTCCACAATTCTATTGGTGTCTTTGAAACCAACTTGGACGGAGCTAAGTTCAATAGATACATAGCTGTTTCTAAGGCATATCCCCAGAATGAATCAGAAAAAGATGAATAACTGAGCATAGATCTTGTCATTTCTAAAAGGGTTCTATTTCTCCTTTCAGCAACTCCTTTCTGCTGGGGTGTCCTTGGAGAAGATAATTGTGAAACTATCCCCTCTTTGGTCAGGTAAGACCTGAACTCTCCAGATAAGTATTCAACCCCTCGATCAGATCGAAGAGTCTTAATTTGAACACCTAGATGCTTTTCTGCCTCAGCCTTGAACTCTTAGAATTTTCCAAAAGCTTCAGACTTGTGACGCATTAGGTACACATGTCCAAATCTAGAGTAATCATTAGTAAATGTGAAGAAATACTGATACCCGCCTCTGGCTTAGATATTTATTGGTCCATATACATCAGTATGTACCAATTCCAGCTGAAGTGTGGCACGTTTTCCCTTGGCCTTGAAAGATCTCTTGGTCATTTTACCCTCTAAACAGGATTCACATACTGGTATCGGTTCAAAGTTCAGGGATTTCAAAATCCCACTTTTGACCAAACCTTGTATCCTGTTAGAGTTAGTATGACCCAATCTCAAATGCCAAAGATAAGTTTCATTGGAAACTTTTCTTTTCTTTGATGAATTAATATTCTCAACATCTTTTAATTTAATATGATTAACTTCACGGGGAACAGGATTAAGGAAATAAAGACCATTAAGCTTTACACTAGAACAAATAAAAGAAGATGAACTTCTTATTGAACTGAGGAATTAAACTGAACTGTCAAATCATGTTTATCCAAACAACTAACAGAAATTAAATTCATCTTAAAATCTAGAATAAATAAACAGTCTTCTAAAACCAAAGTCCTGCAATTATCAAAAGATAAAATAACTTGTCCCACTGCTAGTGTAGACACAAGCTCCCCAGTTCCAAGCTTCAAATCTCTTTGTCCTTTACTTACAGGCAAGCTATGTTTAAACCGCTGCAAAGAGTAACAAACATGGTTAGTGGCTCCTGAATCAACGATCCATTTATCATCGTGATTCTCCACTAAACAAGACTCAATCACATGTAAATCACTTATACCTGGTTTATTCATACGTGGGCAATTTTTCTTCTAATGCCCCTTTTGTTCGCACTTGAAGCACTAGCCTTTTGGCTGCTTCATTGCAACTGTTTTGGCAACTGGAGTACCTGATTTCTTCTTTTTCTTGTTCTTGTTATTTCCCTTGGGTTTCCCCTTAAGTTTCACAGAACTTTCACCAGCAAAAAATGTACTTCCATGCTTGACTAGAGACTGTTCAGCACTCTCAAGCTCGTACATCAGTTGAGTGAGGTCAAGATTTATCTTGTTCATATTATAATTCATCTTGAATTGATTGAAGTACTCAGGCAGTGATTGTAAGAGAATGTCAACTTTTACTTCTTGTTCAAACTTGATACCATGGTCATCAGCCTTCTTGAAGTTTGCTATCATTGTTAGACAATGATCCCGCACACTTCCACCAAACATCACTGTCTTGGTGACTGAATTCAGTGCATTTTGCCTAGCAGAGCTGCTAGGCGTAGCAAACATGCCATCAAGAGTCTGGAGCATTGTTGCTCCACTCTCAATCATGCTCACTTGCTCCTGAAGGTGATTGGCGAGACTGGCCAAAGTGTAGCAGCGAACTGACACATTCGCCTTCTCCCATCTTTTCTTCTCCTGCTGAAATCGAGTCCGAATTGCATCAGACGCGTCTGCAACAGGTTGCTCTGGCATAAGGGTAGTGAGAACAAAGTTTAGCTTTTCATATTGAAGAACAATATCCAAATTAGTTTTCCATTGTTTGTAGTTTCTACCATCCATAGGTTTTTGGCTCAAGATTGTAGCTAAAGGATTGAATGAAGACATTTTTCTGAAAATAAGGAAAAAGCACACTAATTACAAACTATAATTAACAACAAACAGATATAGCGCTAGTAGATTCTAATAACTACTATTCGTTTATTGTTTAACAATCCATTAGTTATCTTTACAAGGCTTACGATGGGCAAGATTCTTGTAAAACTAATATTGTTAATTTGGGCCTTCAGTTCCATTGCCAGAGCCTCGATGGGAAGGTTAACAATTTTACCAAAGTTGAATGTATTTAACCATTGTTTAAGTGTTACCGACGATGGGTCGTGCAAAACTTTACTAAAATTCTGAAAATATTAGGGTTTAATCTAGCGAAATCCGATTATCCTTATTCGATGAGGCTTCAGCGATAACCATTTCACAAATAAACCCACAATTGGCGCCCGTAGGTTTTAAAATTAAATGCTCAATTTAAAACCTTCACCCATTCAATATTTTAAATTTAGAATTTTCAATTTCCAAGAATTTGTCAATTTAGAGTAAATTATTAGGTATCTAAAATCTAGTCATGATTGGCAAAGTGTGCGTCACATAACCATTTTAAATAACCTACAAATTACTCTAAAAGGTACAATTCTCTTAGGAAATTTCCTGGATTATTTGTCTAGATTTTAATTCCACAATTATTATTCTAGATTTTAATTTAAAATCATAATAATTGATAATTAATGTCTGGATTTTAATTCCACAATTAATTAATCGAATTGTTATTCTAGATTTTAATTTAAAATCATAATAATTGATAATTAATATCTAGATTTTAATTCCACAATTAATTAATCCAATTATTATTCTAGATTTTAATTTAAAATCATAATAATTGATAATTAATTTACTGGACAATCTAAATAATCTTGCAAAATAACTATCATACTAGTCGATTCAAGGCATAATAGCTACTATGCAATTATGACATGTGATTATGCAACAATATGACATCTTCCTATTTTATATGACATGTTATTTACAAACATCATGTTAATCACAGATATAATTCATACAATTTAACAAAGGCATTAAATAATTAGACAAATAACTTTAATCCATAGCTTTCCTAAAAAAAATAAGAATAAAAATTTACAACTTTGGAATTCCTCTTTTGTCCAGCCCATAGTATCTGTCTCTAGCCCCTTTAGGGTATCTATGTGTCCAAAAGCCCAAAGACCCATACTTTAGATAGAAACACTAGGACAAACAAGAGGAACCCTAGCCGTCACTCCTACCACGCCATTAGCCGAAGTCATCTCAGCACGAAACTCCAGGGGAAGGACCGTGTTGAATGCTCATCTTCTTCACAGTTTCTTTATCTCCAACTTTTACAAAAATTTGAAAAATACATAGAAATTCCAAAAAATGGAAAAAAAAAACAACAAGAAGGAAACCTAATCATATGGGATTAGCCTCATTGTTACAAATCAAGAAATACGAGAAAATCTAACCATGGATTAAAGCGATTAACCGATTGAAATTAAAACTAATACCAAATATGAATTATAAAAGAATTACTACCATAAAATAAATAACAAATATAGAAAAAGATGCCATATTTTCAAAAATAATTTTCGAAAAGAATCACATGAAATATAAATTGATATCAAAACTCGGTTCTTTTCCTCATCGCTATTGGCTCTGATGCCAATTGTAGGAATCTCATCAGAAACGCGGAAGCGTATCATACCACGTGATATAGGAAAAAATAAAACTTTTATCGTTTTGATTACCTGGAAAGATGCAGCGATCTGAAAAGCCTCTTTATGAACAGTCGTAGTCCACTCTATGATCGACCTTCCAGACTATCTCTCGAGGGGGATGGGATTGTTGTGTAGACAACCGTTCAGATGATTGATGTCTGCCTCTGGGGTTTGTTCCTGATGAGAGCCTCATTGTTCTTGCGTCTTATTTTTACGAGTAGGTGAAATTAGGTTATAATGCTACTACATCCAAGACCTAACCCTAAACCACATGGGCCATAAAGTTCTTGGGCTGTAGTCTCATTTAAGCCTTATTGGGCTTAAGTGACCAAAGAGCACATTAACCCAACAGTAATAAAATTCTTGGTTTAAAATGGGAATCTATATTTTTTTTTTTACAAAATAGAGTAGATCAGCAGCATTTTGTTCGAAGACACGAGTTGAAGATCACTACATGAGTTGTCAGCAAAAGAGAATTTTGAATCTTGATTCTTGATTCTAGGCTTCAAATCTAATGGTTGTTTTATACCATGTCTACGCAAGTCAATTTTTTGTGTTCCAACACAAGGTTTTGCTCTCTCCCCTTCTTCCTTTTCTTATTCTTTGAAGCACAAGGATGCTAGACCATTTTTATGGGTTTTTAATGTCTTATTTTCTTCTCTTACAGAAATTCCTTGCCTATTTTTTGGTATGTGATTACTGTTCTTCTTCCTTCTCTCCTTTTTGGTTCTCTTACCTGTCATCTACTCTAACTTCCCTATTTTTTTGATAGTGTTAAGTTAGCATTACATACACATTCTTCAATTTCTTGGTGTTGTGTTTTGATAAGAATATGTTGCAATGGAATTGTAGTTTCAAACTAAACGGCAATCTGTGCCACCATCCATTCCACAACAATCCAAAGAATTGGCCCCCGCTATCTCAAAGTAGGATAGTTCCTAACGGGTAGGATAGGTTGTTATCATCACGAGCTGTCCGGAAAAGCTTCTATAGGATCGGCCTGCAGTGTCAAATCACTTCCCTCTTTTTCTGCCAGCTTTTCTTTCTCTCTCTCCTTCTTTCTCTCTGTATTTTTTAATCCTTTCAATGTTTTTTTTCCCTTTTTTCTCTCTGCAAACTACTGTATGCACAGTTCACCTTGGGTGGCATCGGAGATGGATTTCCTGAGATGCAAAATGAATGAAGTAAATGATTTACTAAGGATAGATGTTGCCTTGTATACAGAGTTTGGTGGCAGGGTGCCTTTAGATTTTGTTTGGATTTTGTCATCTCTCTTTATCCTTTCCTCATTTATGGCTTCCCTCCTTTCTCGTGCTAATGCCCTCCCTCTCACTTCCCTCTCTTTTTTCACAACATTACTTGCTCTTTTAATTACAAATCTGATCTGATGATAATTGATAAGATTATAAAATATGTGCACAAGTATTTCATATTATTTATCGGGTTCAACAAGAATAACACTATCCCAATAGCTATAATAAATGATGTACTTTATAAAAGATGTACACAAGTATATCATTGTTAAAAAAAAACTGATTCAAAAGGCATCTTCTAACCAGTATCAGATCAGATGAGCACATTGAATGATGTGAAAATGGGGCTGCCTTCTCTCCTCTACCCATTCCTATCTTTTTCTCTTTTTTGTTGTTGGATTAAGATATCAATGGTCTAGATTTATTATATGATAAAAGCATTAGTATGATGGAAAATGATGGTAAAAAATTATAGTAAATCTTCGTAAAAATGAGCCATCTTTTTTTTTTTTTTTGCACCAAGTGAGAATGAGCCTTCTACTTGACACATCTTTACATATTTATGTATTTTATTAAATTACTATTCTCTCCGGTCCTAATTATAAGACATATTTAACCAACTTTGAGGAGATTAAGGAGATGAGTTAAATTAATTAATTTTACTCATTTTCCTAAAATGCCCTTATATAAATTTAAAATGACATAAGTAAAAATGAATCAACAACCCCTACCACATACCTCTCTGACCTAGAATTTTCTTTTCCACATGCTTTCTAGTTGAAATAATGGTCTTGCTATATACAAATATATGTGTGTATATATGTATACATATAGATACACATACACACATACATATATCTACACACATATATATGAATACACACACAAATATATATATATATATATATATAGACACACACATATATGTACAAATGTATGTGTGTGTGTGTGTGTGTGTTTGTATATGTACACACACATATATCTACATAATATATATTGACAAATACACACACAAATATACATATATGTACACACACACACACACACACATATACACAGATATACAGGCACACACAGATATGTGTGTGTGTGTGTTTGGGGGGGGGGTTAGACACACACATATATAAACACACACACACACAAACATGTGTGTGTGTGTCTATATATATATATATATATAGGCAAATTGACGACAGTTGATCGAT
This sequence comes from Acacia crassicarpa, assembly GCA_034222035.1. Lineage (NCBI taxonomy): Eukaryota > Viridiplantae > Streptophyta > Magnoliopsida > Fabales > Fabaceae > Acacia > Acacia crassicarpa. The sequence continues at coordinate 2,022,738 of JAWXYG010000008.1, forward strand.
AAATAAATTAAAATCTAACAATTTAAAAGTTTCAATGGCTAAAAGAGTCTATACAGCCACATACATATAATCACTAAAAGCCAAATATATTAGAGAGAATAAAATATGGGTATTTTAGGAAGAAATTGACAAAAATTAGAATGTTGTCCTATAATTAGGATCAAAACCAACTCCTAAATATTGTCCTATAATTAGGACCGGAGGGAGTATTAATTATCAAACCTAAGTGATCCTATCTTTGACTTTTGCTCTAGCCTTTTACATGATTGCTTAACCTCTTCAAGAAAGTTTTAAAAACACTCTACCAACAATAGTAGCATTTTTTTTTATAAAAAAAAACAATACAAAGTTTTGTTGCTTCGGTAAGCTTGGACATGTATTTCCTTTTCCTTTTTGCAGCAGTGCCTCATTACTAGACATTACTCGATTTCTTTTGGTTTTATACATTAAATTGTTTTCTTCACAGGTAGGCATTCCTCCTGCTCTTTTCTTATGTTTTTTCAAAGAGAGCTACATGTGCAGATAGTGCTTTTTTTAACTTGACTATGGATCATTCAAAATTTGAGTATGGAGCACCCAAAATATGAAATTACACCTGGGAACTTTTTCCTCATTACCTTTACGCATCTAAAGAAAAAGTCATCTCCCTTTTCAATAAACAGACTCCATGTCAGGGATATTAAAACATATTTACAATAAAGATGAAAGCACCAAGTCAGACCCAAGTCACAGGTAGGAAAAAACCATCATGGAAAGAAGAAAGCAATAAGATGAAAGCCTTTGAATTTAATTATTTATTTATTTTAAACAGTCAGTCAAATCTAGCTAATATTGTTAGTGAGGATACCAATGTATATGTGGAAAAAGGAAAAATAAATGTGTAATTTATTTTCCCTCAAACACGTTTATTTTAATAATTATGAAAAATGTAATTTAAAAAAATTATTATTGCCCACACTAGACAATGTAAAAAAAGTTCACACCTTATTTTAGGGGTGTTCATGGGTAGGGCTGAATAAGGCAAGACCCTTGCCCGATGCCCTGCCTGAAAGATCATTAGGTAGTAAAATGCAATCCAGTGCCTAGCCCTGCCCAATAGATGAAGAACGGAGCCGAATACCCAAGAGGGGGGGTGAATTGGGTATGTTAAAAATTTTCGATTTAAACTCTGTTTTAACAAAATAAAAATAGGGGCGAACAGAGTAAGGGATAGAGAAGCTGAACACAGAGATTTATACTGGTTCGGTCCTAACAACTTGACCTACATCCAGTCCCCAGACATTCTGGGATTTTTCACTAATTCAATGATTACACACTCTGCACTAAAGAAGTGATTCTCTCACTAGAACTCACTCCCCCTTACAAGTTGTAATCAATGAGCCCAACCACCAAGTCCCCTTGACTTGTGATTCCTTTACAATAGATGAATAATCAGAAGTAAAACTCTCTTAAAGAGCAGATATAAATGATCACTGAAGCTCTTGTGTCAAATGATACTGTACAAGTAAAAAACTGAAAGAGGTGAATGAAAACCTTAATGAATTTCGCTCTCTGTTATTGTAGTTGTTGGAAAGACTTGAATGCTCTTCTATTTATACTCAGAGATCATTAAATGACCGCTGCTTTCCAAATAGATCCGTTGGAGAAGCTTTTCCAAGGTTAGGAAGTGGTTTAGGAACCTTCTCTCTCTTGTTTACTCTTAATCCAGCTGGTTAGATGATCAGAGTTGACTCTCTACAAATAAATCCGTTGGAGAAGAGTTTACTTGTTGTAGGAAACATTCTTTAATGCTTTGTAGAAGTGTGTAGTTGGATTAGCTGAAAGAATGCAACTTTTCTGGTCTGCATTTATTATGTTGATATGCTTTTTGCTTTTGTTGAGATCTTCAATAAACTTTCGTTAATCTGTCTAAAACTCATCAAGAAAGTGGTTAAACATATATGAGAACATAGAGGATTAATACTGGAAAGTATTAGGACCAAACAAGACAGATGTATGAAATCGCGAAATTCAAATTTCAAACTTAGCACAGAAACCTCAAGGTTTGTTCATCAAACCTCGAGTTTTGGACTAAGCATGTGAAACTGATTTTATGTCCAAAACACCAAAACTTGAGGTTTCTAAGCAAAACTGGAGGTTTTCAAAACTTTGAAATGCTCGATGCTCTTTGCCTGGGAAAACCTCGAGGTTTCATTACAAACCTCGAGTTTTCACTTATATATAGAAGTTTTGAAAAATCCTATTAAAACCAAAACCTCGAGGTTTCTGTTGAAACCTCGAGTCTTTATGTCATTGAAAAACTCGTTTGCTCTCTGTCTTGCAAAACCTCGAGTTTTCTGTACAAAACTCGAGTTTTTATCAAATAAGGAAACTTTGAGATTTTTCGCCAAGGCAGAAACCTTAAGGTTTCAAGAATTACCTTGAGGTTTAGATACTCGGGAAAACTTAGTTGTTTTCTGCCTGGACAAAACTCGAGGTTTCCCCCAAAACCTCGAGTTTTCAAACTTTGTGAAAACTTTGAGAAAATCTTGTTGAACTTGAAACTTGAGGTTTTTCACAAAACTGGAGGTTTTGAAACTTGGTTGAAATCAACGTTTTCTCTTTTAGTCAAAACCTTGAGGTTTCTTGCCAAACCTCGAGTTTTCTCAAAAACTTATGAACTCTGTTTCACATCAAAACACAAAACTTGAGGTTTTATTTGAAAACTGGAGGTTTTGATTTGTTCAGTTTCTGAGAGACTCTCTGTGTGACAAAACCTCGAGGTTTCTCCAGAAACCTCGAGTTTTGCATTTTCTCAGAAAAACTTGAGAAGTCTTTGTGTTTGGAAACCTCAAGTTTTCTCTGGAAACCTCGAGTTTTCTATAATCTCAGAAAGCTTGAGTTTCTCTCTGTAAGGCAAAACCTCGAGGTTTCTCTGCAAACCTCGAGTTTTGCTCTCACAGTGAGTTTTACACAGTTGACAGCAAAACTTCAAACTTTGTTTACACTTATTGGAAATCATCAAAACCTTTAGAGAACTAACATTCTCCCCCTTTTTGATGATGACAATACTTATAAACCAAATATCTTTGAGAATTTGAGAGAGTTTCCATTTTGAATCAGAATTGAAAAATGTGAAGGCTTTTCATTTTGAAAATCACAAACATAAGCTATTCTTAAGTACCAGAGTGAAAGACAACGGAAGCCAAAGAGTATAATTCATATCAAAATGCAATTTCATATATAAAGAGCAATTTACATATCTCAAAATGAAAATGCAATACATAATAATCAAAAGCTAACCAAAAGCTAATCAAAAACTCAAATTCTATCCTATGGTTTCTCTCCCCTTTGTCATCTTCAAAATACAATTGAACCAAGGGAGTAAAGGGAGGAGAAAGATGGACAACTTCAGTTTCACCAGAAGGATGAAAAACTTCAGTTTGACCTGAAGGATGGAATATTTCAGTAGTGGGGGTGGATGGAGATGGAAGAACAATAGTAGGAGGTGTAGTAGCTGTCACAGGAGATGGGAAAATGGGAGTGGATGGCTCAGGAGATGATGTGGGGATCTGAGGGCTAGTAAAAGTGAAGGAGGGTGAAGATGAACTTGAGGCAGGACTTCAAGTGCTAGGGCCAGCAGTAGTACCAATAGGTGAAGTGGATCCAATGTGTAGGTGCTTGAGGATCTTGTCCACTTGGTTACTCAAATCCGTGCCAGATATAATCTGTGTTGAGAGCTTGACATCAATCTCTTCAATCTTATCCTTCAGTTCACTGGATTGACCAGAAATCATCTCTAAATGTTCCTTCATTGCATCTTGAATTTCAATGAGGCTATTTGTCCCACGAGTTACTTCAGCTCGCAACTTGCCTAACTCAAACTCAAACCTCATAGCCATAGAGGCAAGTGCAGCATCCACCATTCCCTTTATTTGGGCAGTAAAATCAGCTGGCAGGGTGGACTGAGGAGGAGGTGCAGACTGAGCCTCTTGAGCATGAGACCGAGTTCTTCTTGGTTGAGATCTTGAAGGTGCTCTTGACTGATCTGAGCCTTCTGCCCCAAACTTGACTTTCATCAGATTTAGCATATTCTTCCCAAAGAATGTAGGATATTCCAAAGAGTCAGGGGAACCAACATACCATATCTTGTGGTAGTACAAGATGACAGATACTAAGGAAGGGAAGGGTATGTGAGACAGCTTGCGACGAGAAAATTTAAACTTGGTTATAGCTTGCAGAAGCCAGTGACCAAGATTAAAAGGAACTTTCTTAACAAAAGCTGTGAAGGGTTGGTAGTCTTGTTGAGTAAAGTGGGTGAAGTTGCCACCCTTTTGGATAAAATTTCTGGAATAGACATACCAAAAAAACCCTATTCTCAGGAGACATAGACCTAGGGGTAAAGGATAACCTAATTTGTTGATATTGAGGAAAATCCTCACCTGGTCTAAGTGTCTCAAAAACTTCCCGGTTGCTATAGTTGAACTCAGGGATTTGTGGGGGATTGGCAATTTTCAGAATCTGATTGATGATTTTTGCAGATAAGGTAAATTTGACCCCTCTCACAATAGTTGTCACCCTCTCTTCTAGTAAATGACCTTCTAGCCCTAGTTCACTAGCATACTCCATATTATAGTAAAACAGACGAACCAACTGAGGAGTATAGGGAGCAGAGATAGAGATAAAGTTCTAATATGGTTTCAGCCAAGGTGAAATGTCAAGGTGGTTTTCCTCATAAAAATCAGTTAAGTTGACAGCAACTACTGGACAAAAATCTCTATGTAAGTAGGCTTCCCTAAACTTATCATTAGCCTCTTTGGATGGGAAAGTAGATGGAGCAACAGAGAAACCTTCAGGAGGAGACATGTTTCTGTAAATGTCAGAGATGACATTCTCCATAACTCCTGGCACATGATCCTCTTGGTCTTGATCAGAAGAAGTTGCTTGAGACGAAGCTTGAGGAGTGGCTCTGGAAGAGGCTTGTCTCTGAGTAGATGGATTGGACCGAGTAGCAGTGGCCCTTTTCATTTGAACTTGCCTCTTTTTCTTGGTCGGTCCAAACTTCTCAGTAGCTTTCTTCTTAGCAGGTTCTGATTTCTCAGCAACTTTTTCTTTCCCTTTCCCTTGAACCTCCGGTGCTTTCTTTTTCTTAGAAGGTGTTGGAGTGGATTTGTTGATATGAACTCCTTTGGCCTTTGGAGAGGGAGAGGCTTTGGTGCGTTTGGAAGGAGGAGACAAGTCATCTGAAGGAATGTCATGTGTAATCCCCCTAATTCTCCTGTCTGCTCCATGGTGAAGACGTTTAGCCACCGTCTTCAACCTCACAGGACGCTCAGAAGCAGAAGAAAGTGGAGCATTTGATGGTTGACGAGAAGGAGGTGGAGGAGGAGACCATGATTTGGAAGGCTGTTCGGTGGATTTAGGGTTGGAAGTAGTCTGGTTGTTTGATTTCGAAGCCATTTTGGGGTTTCAGAAAGAGATTGGGCACGGAGAAGAAGATTTCAGGTAGAGTTTTGAAGAACACTACAGTGACCCATATATATAGACAAACTCAAAAACTCGAGGTTTTTGTCTAAACCTCGAGGTTTAGTATAAACATGCTAACCTGGATATCAAAGGTGTTCTGTGAACCTTTGAAACTTTAGATGCCAAAACTCGAGGTTTTTATGGAAGCCTCGAGGTTTGCTTCATTCTTCATAACAGGATCACTCTCTGCCTTATGAAAACTCGAGGTTTCCTAGGAAAACTCGAGGTTTCACTCTTCTTCAGAACTTCAGATTCTGTTTAACCCTGACAGTCTATGGTCAAAACTCGAGGTTTTTATCAAAACCTCGAGGTTTTGCTCTTCGACAGCAAAACTCAGGTTCTTGAAAATCCTGCATAAACGATGTCTAGATACTCCGATGCTTAAGTTAGTATCCTATAATCATCAAAACCATAATTTAACACTAGATTGAACACGAAATACTTACAACTCATTGGGATTTACCATTCCCAATTCTCTTCTTATGAAATTGAATTGCTCCTTGGCTAATGGCTTTGTGAAGATATCAGCAAGCTGAAGATGAGTTGGGATGAACATGACCTTAACATCTTTCTTCTGAACATGATCCCTTATGAAATGATGTCTCACATCAATATGCTTGGTTCTTGTGTGTTGAACTAGATTCTTCGCCAAGCTTATTGTGCTTGTGTTGTCACACAAAATTGGGATCTCCTTCAGATTGACTCCAAGGTCAGCAAGTTGTTGTTTCAACCACAGCACTTGAGCACAGCAACTTGATGCAGCCACATATTCAGGTTCAGTTGATGACACAGATACACTGGTTTGTTTCTTGCTAAACCAAGACACAAGTGAATTGCCAAAGAACTCGCATTGGCCACTTGTACTCTTCCTATTAGTTTTGTAGCCAGCATGGTCTGAATCAGAGTATGCCACCAAGTGTTCAGGCTGACATTTAGGAAACCACAAACCCAGTGTCTTGGTGTCTACAAGATTTCTGAAGATCCTCTTCACATGTTCAACATGAGACTCCTTTGGAGCAGATTGAAATCTTGCACACATCCCAACACTAAATTGGATGTCCGGGCAACTTGCAGTTAGATAAAGCAATGATCCAATCATCCCTCTATACTTTGTGATGTTGAAATCTTTGCCCTCTTCGCCAGCGTCCAATGAAGTGGTTGTACTCATTGGTGTGTCAGCTCCATTGCAATGGTCCATCCCAAACTTCTTTAGCAGATCATTGAGATATTTGGTTTAGGAGATAAAGATGTCATCCTTCCTTTGCTTGATTTGCAGACCAAGGAAATAGTTCAGCTCTCCCATCATTGACATCTCAAATACTCCCTGCATAATCTTTGAAAATTCCTCACACAAAGCATCATTAGTAGCACCAAAGATTATGTCATCAACATAAATTTGTACTATCAAAATTTCATTCAATTTATTCCTTTTGATAAATAATGTTGTGTCAGCCTTTCCTCTGATAAATCCTCGATCTAAGAGAAATTGGCTTAATCTCTCATACCAAGCTCTTGGAGCTTGCTTGAGACCATATAATGCCTTTTTGAGTTTGAAAACATGATCAGGGTACTGTTCATTTTCAAAACCTGGAGGTTGTTCCACATAAACCTCCTCTTGAATAAAACCATTCAAAAATGCACTTTTAACATCTATTTGAAAAAGCTTAAAACCTTTAACACATGCAAAGGCTAGAAAGACCCTTATAGCTTCCAATCTAGCTACTGGAGCATAAGTTTCTTCATAGTCTATTCCTTCTTCTTGATTGTACCCTTTTGCAACCAATCTTGCCTTATTCCGGACAATGATTGCAGATTCATCATGTTTGTTCTTAAATACCCATTTAGTTCCAATAACCGAATGGTCCTTGGGTCTAGGTACTAAGTCCCAAACCTGATTTCTGTCAAATTGATGTAACTCCTCTTGCATAGCTATCACACAATCATTGTCTGAAAGGGCTTCATCTATTTTAGAAGGTTCTATGTGTAATATGAATGCAGAAAAAGTGACTTCATTTAAAGTACTCTTTCGAGTTCTTACTCCTTGATTTATATCTCCTATGACTTGGTCTAAAGGATGATCTCTAATAAATCTCCAAGCCCTAGGTTGAGACTGATCTGGCTTTTCAATGTTATTTTCAGGATCAGCCTCGAAAATATTTTCAGAATTTTTGGTAGAAGAAGGATTAGTTTTCAAAAAGAATTGATTTTTGAAAATATTTTCTTCCTCATCATTCAAGGATTTATCAGTCCCTTCTTCATTGAACACAACATGAATGGATTCTTCAACAACTTTAGTTCTAGTATTGAAAATTCTATAAGCTTACTTCTATTTGAATATCCAAGAAATATGCCCACATCAACCTTAGAGTCAAACTTACCCAGATTTTCCTTACCATTATTGTGCACATAGCACTTACACCCGAAAATGTGTAGATGGCTCAGGTTTGGCTTCCTTCCTTTGTATAGCTCATATGGGGTCTTGTTCATCTTCTTTCTTAGATATGCTCGGTTTGAGATGTAACAAGCGGTGCTCATAGCATCAGCCCAGAATACTTGGGAGGTGTTGTTCTCATTCAGCATAGCCCTTGCCATTTCAGTGAGGACTCTATTCTTTCTTTCCACAACACCATTTTGTTGTGGTGTCCTTGGAGCTGAGAAGTTGTGATCTATCCCCATATTGTCACAATACTCAGCAAAGGAAATGTTGTCGAATTCTCCTCCATGATCAGTTCTAATACCTGAAATAGAAAGACCTTTCTCATTTTGGACCTTCTTGGCAAAAGTAACAAACTGATCAAACGTTTCATCTTTTGAAGATAGAAATATTGTCCATGCAAATCTAGAATAATCATCAACAATGACCAAAGTGTAGATATTTCCACCAAGACTTTTTACTCTAGCTGGTCCAACTAGATCCATGTGAAGTAATTGAAGAGATCTACTCGTAGAAATCTCATTTTTTGCTTTAAAAGAAGATTTAGCCTGTTTCCCTTTTTGGCATGCATCACAAACCATGTCATTTTTGAAATTTAGTTTAGGAACACCAATTACCAAATCCTTTTTCAGTAATTTGCAAGCTGAAACATATTGACATGAGCAAGTCGCTTGTGCCATAGCCAGCTTTCATTCAAATTACTTACAAAACAATTTTCAGAAACAAAAGCATTGCTAGAGAAGTTGAGAGTGTAACAATTGTCATCTTTAGGTGCTCTAAATCAAGCTTATGATTTCAAGTTTTCTAAAGGGAGAAATTCCTTTTTCACTATCAAGCATTCATCCGAATCAAAGATAACTATGTTACCCTTGTCGGTGCTTTGGCTCACACTAAGAAGGTTGTGGCATAGTCCTTCTACGAGGTAGACATCCTTGATAAGTGGACCTTCACTGTTTCCAATCTCACCAATTCCAGCAATCTTCCCAGATTGATCTCCTACAAAGGTTACTTTGCCACCTTCCTTAGGCTTGATTGTGAGAAACTTGGATTTGTCTCCCATCATATGTCTTGAGCATCCACTGTCAATATACCATTTGTTGGGTCTTGATGCTCTAAGACACACCTGCAAATCACAGAAGATTAAGTTTTAGGTACCCATCTTTTCTTGGGTCCTTTGGGGTTAGATTTGACCTTGGGAACATAAGTTCCTTTCGGTACCCATTGATAATTCCCAGCAGATTTAACCTTTCTTTCTTTTCTATGAAAGCAAGATGAAGTAGAATGACCTTTCGTATTACAGTAGTTACAATGTGCAAATGGATTAGAAGAATGAACTGATTTTGTAAAGTAATTCATATATGATTTTTTACCATTCTTCTTTTTCCCTTTCTTCTTGTCGAAATCTGGTCTGTACCCGATGCCAGATCTATCATTAATAAATCTTTGTTGTTTTAAAATCACATCAAGCATTTCACTTCCCTTAGTGAATTTTTCGAGTGCTCTAGTAAGATGTGTATTCTTTTGTTTCAAATCTGGGCACTCTTGACAGACTAAGATTTCTGGAGAAGAAAGTTTTTCAACTTGCAATTCTAAAGAAACATTTTCCTTTTTCAAAATCAGATACTTTTCTGCAAGTTTTTCAAATTCCAATTGCACAAGATTGTATTCAGCGAATAGTTCATCATAGGAAGGTTGAGTTTCATATACCTCATCATCTTGTTGTTCTTGTGCAACCAAGCATATGTTTGCTTTCTCTTCATCTTCAGCTTCATCTTCATCTGATGAGCTATCTCCCCATATAGCTGAAACATATGCCTTCTTCTTGAACTTATTGGATTTCTTTTTCTCCTTCTCTTGATTCTTCAGCTAAGGACATTCTGATTTAATGTGTCCGGGCTTCTCGCATTCGTAGCAAATAATGGGCTTCTTTGATTCGAAACTAGTGCTCCCTTTGTGGAACTTTTTGAAGCCTTGATCCTTCTTGAAGAACTTCTTGAATCGCCGAACCAGCATCCCAATTTCTTCATCTTCATCTTCCTCATCATCATCCAAATCCTTGCTTTCTTTGGCAGACTTAAGAGCAAGAGCTTTGTTTTTCCCATGAACTTCATCAAGTCCCTTCTTGAACTTGATAATAGCCTCATATTCAGATAGGCTACCGAAAAGTACAGCAACTGAGGCCATGGAATCTCCTCTGGCTTCCTCGATGGCAGTGACTTTGGAATCCCAATCTTTGTTGAGGATATTTAAAATCTTTCTTACTTGCACTGACTGATCATACTCCTTTCTAAGAGCAGCAAGCTGATTAATCAGATGGGTGAACCTTAGTTGAAATTCACCAATCGATTCTCCAGGATTCATACGCATGAGATCGTATTTGGTCATGAGTGTGTTGACTCGGTTTTGCTTTACACCAGCCGTTCCCTCATGAGCAATCTCCAGAGCATCCCACATTGCTTTGGCAGAGGGCAAAGTACAAACACGAAAATACTCTTGCTGGCTTAACGCACTTTGTAGAAGCAGAACCGCCTTGTTATTAAGAGTAATATTTCCTCTATCGTTATCGTCGTACTTTTCTTCTAGCTTGGGAACTCTTACACCATCTTCAAGAGTTGAGGGCACATAATCTCCTCTTTCAAAGACTCTCCATAGTCCATACTCTATAGCATTTACGAAAACCTTGAACTTAGCTTTCCAAAAGGAGTAATGCTCTCCATTGAAACCAGGTGGTCTGTTGATAGAGGCTCTATCAGGCAATATTCCTTCCATAATGATCCTTCTCAAGTTGTTAAGCTCTTTAGAGAAGACCTGGCTCTGATACCAAATGAAGAACAGAGCCGAATACCCAAGAGGGGGGTGAATTGGGTATGTTAAAAATTTTCGATTTAAACTCTGTTTTAACAAAATAAAAACAGGGGCGAACAGAGTAAGGGATAGAGAAGCTGAACACAGAGATTTATACTGGTTCGGTCCTAACAACTTGACCTACATCCAGTCCCCAGACACTCTGGGATTTTTCACTAATTCAATGATTACACACTTTACACTAAAGAAGTGATTCTCTCACTAGAACTCACTCCCCCTTACAAGTTGTAATCAATGAGCCCAACCACCAAGTCCCCTTGACTTGTGATTCCTTTACAATAGATGAATAATCAGAAGTAAAACTCTCTTAAAGAGCAGATATAAATGATCACTGAAGCTCTTGTGTCAAATGATACTGTACAAGTGAAAAACTGAAAGAAGTGAATGAAAACCTTAATGAATTTCGCTCTCTGTTATTGTAGTTGTTGGAAAGACTTGAATGCTCTTCTATTTATACTCAGAGATCATTAAATGACCGTTGCTTTCCAAATAGATCCGTTGGAGAAGCTGTTCCAAGGTTAGGAAGTGGTTTAGGAACCTTCTCTCTCTTGTTTAATCTTAATCCAGCTGGTTAGATGATCAGAGTTGACTCTCTACGAATAAATCTGTTGGAGAAGAGTTTACTTGTTGTAGGAAACATTCTTTAATGCTTTGTAGAAGTGTGCAGTTGGATTAGCTGAAAGAATGCAACTTTTCTGGTCTGCATTTATTATGTTGACATGCATTTTGCTTTTGCTGAGATCTTCAATAAACTTTCATTAATTTGTCTAAAACTCATCAAGAAAGTGGTTAAACATATCTGGGAACATAGAGGATTAATACTGGAAAGTATTAGGACCAAACAAGACAGATTTATGAAGTCGCGAAATTTAAATTTCAAACTTAGCACAGAAACCTCGAGGTTTATTCATCAAACCTTGAGTTTTGGACTAAGCATGTGAAACTGATTTTATGTCCAAAATGTTGAAAATTATGCCCTCGGGGCAAGTCATTGTTCTCCATTAAGTTATCACTTCATATGCATGTTTATGGTGATAACTACATCCTTGGATATATCTTATAGATTATCCTAAATGTCCCTGGTCAATCATCTACGCCGGAGCAAAGATGAAACAAGACCAGTATGACTTTGATGTCGTATGGAGATGCGAATCAAAGTCATGGGCACTTGTAGGAGTACAAGGTGCTGGACCGACCCACTATGAGAAAGCTGCATGGATTAAGTCATAAGCTTATCTCATGTATAACCATGTCACAACGCCCTATGACCTGCGATCATCATGGATTCCTACATGATGAGTCACTGACCTTTGACCTAGTCAAAAGTCACCTTTGACCGGGTGATAATAAAGGCTAGGATCAGGATTAATGATTTTCATGCTGAGAAATGTGAATGGTCAAGATGGAATTTGTCCCTCACATTTGTAGAGAGATAATACTGGGCCCCTCGAAGAGTGAGTCTAAGAAATGTATGGCCATACTGTGATGGAAAAGAGTTTCTATTTCACCTTTTGGACTACTCGAGAATCGAGAAAGTAGTGGTCAAGAACAGGAAGTTGACATTATTCATGCCTCATCCTTGACCAAATTATCGCGTGACAAAAGGGACGTGACATGGTTGTACAATAGGTTGTATCGTGTCATCGATCCCCATGTGAATTGGGTAGTCGCAATGTCTTGCTAGAGGCCGCTTACGACTTGTGGGCTGATACAGTCTTGGCCCACTGCCAATCTCATATGGGCCTGCAGGGTCGCACACAAGAATAATCCAACACGGGTAAAAGTGTCCAGGTTTATTGAGTCTCAGATTAATCTGAGATTTAATGAATACTGGATTTAATCTGGGGTAAATATATATATGTGTATATATATTTAAATTCGAAAATAATATAATAATATTATTTAATGGAGATAATAATATTATTATATAATATTTGTTTTATATTTAACTTATTTGGTAAATTAAATATCTAAAACAAATCGAGATATTGTATCTCATTTAATTTTCTAATAAAGATATCATTATCTATTTAATTTAAATTGAGATATTGTATCTCAGATTTAATTAAATAGATAGATATCATTTCTCGGATTTAATGTATAGAGATAAATTAAATCAGAAGGCTTTTAAACTTGGATTAAATAAATAGATTGGATTAAATCTACGAGATAGATTTAATTACTATATTTTTTAATCCAGATTCAAAATTCGAATTTTCAAATCTGGATTTTAATTCGAATTAAATAAATATTATTATATTAGATCTATCAGAAAGATTTAATTAATATATTTTAATCCAGATCTAAAATTTGAATTTCAAAATTAATGAGGATTAATTTTATATAATACGCTAGACGGGTTTAGAAAAACCTACGGGACTTTTAGTCGAGCGTATTAGAAAGCCGCGAGAAACCCTAAAGCGAAAGAGAGAGACACACAGTTCGAGGCGCTAGCACGCTGCCGTGTCCGTGTTCGGAGATTATTCGTGTGGATACCGGTAGAGAAAGCCGATTCTAAGAGTCGTCTTCTGCTGATCAAGAAGGTAGCCCACCAGTTCAAAGAGAATGAGACGCGGACGAATTCACTATAGTATGGGTTTTCTTGATCGCCATGAGAAAATTGCCCAAAGGGTTTGTGTAGATTCTTGAGCTACTAGTTCCCTAAAATCAAAGGAAAACCTCTGGCTCCAGATGATTCCGAGTTCTCTATAAGGTATGATTCGGGTTCCCTAACATTGATTTAAACGCACCTGAGTGATCCTCGGGACGGGATTCGTAGAAAATTTTAATCCACTACGTATACGGATCCCAACAGTGGTATCAGAGCCAACTCGATGTGCGTTTAAATTGGGTTTCTGTACATGCTATTATATGTGATATATATGCAAGAATCTGAATCTACATGCAAGAATCTGAATCTTTGTATGCAAGAAATTGAATCTTTGTATCAAGAAATTGATTCTTGTATGGTTTATAATAATATAGTTGCGTTAGGGTTTGAATCGTTCATATTTGCGGCCACATCTGAATTGTTCAGATTGAAACAAAAGTGAAGGTTGATTGCAATCCGAAATTGCAATTGTTGCAAATCGTAATTGCAATTCTTAATTCAATTCGAAATTGCAAACGTAATTGCAATTCGACAAGATTCATGGATTATGTATATTATATATAATCATGATATTATATTATAATATAACATGAATTCGAAATTAAATAATAATGATATTATTAAGGTAGATTATAATATTATTATCTAATGTTTGTTTTGTATTTAATTTATTTGATAAATTAAATATCTAAAACAAATAGAGATATTATATCTCAGATTTAATTTTCGAAAGAGATATGATATTTTAGATTTAATTTATAAAGATAAATTAAATCAGCAGGTTTTTAATTTAGATTAAAATAAATAGATTAGATTATATCTATTGGACAGATTTAATTAATATTATTTTAATCTAAAATTCAAATTCAAGATTAATTGAGATTAATTTTGAACATTTTAATACAACCAATTAGGGTTTTAGAAATCCTATAAGATATAGATCTAGTCGTATTAAAATGAAGCTACAGCCGCAAAACTCAATAATTTAATTATAATTGTATGAATTAACATATGTTATAATTAATTTAGAATTTTAATTATGATTTGATTAGATCACTCATAATTAATTTAGAATTAAATTAATAGGATTCATTTGATTATATCTAATAATACCCTCTAAATAAAATCTTAAGTCACAATGCCATCAATAAATGAATACTTTTCAAAACTTCGATTACCCATTTGTATGTTCCACCAAAGTGGATGCATCTCAATAATCTTGGGGAGACAAGAGAGAGTAATGGTGATACTCTACATTCATTATTGTCTTGACTTAATTGAGATTATCAAAATGGTTTTGGATCTCAAGGCATTGGATGGGATTAAACATGCTAGGTCATATGATGATCGAATCCCATAAAGATCTAAGAGTTACATGTGATATAATTGACAAAGGGGTTGCCTACCTAAATAACTTGATTTTAAGCGTCCTGCCAAAGCGGACTTAAGATTAAGCTAAATATGGATCTTAGCCCACTAATTATATTGAGGGTTATTAATTCAGTGGGAGTTTACTGATTAAACTTTGCATATCTTTTAAACTGTAGAATCATGTCTAATAGTAACACCCCAACACCATCAATGCGATCAGTCCTTGAAAAGGACGAACTCGATGAGACAAACTTTCTTGACATGTTTGGGAGCTTAAGTGTTGATCCTAAACACGAAAGAAAGGAGTATTTCATTGATCAACCCATTCCTGACGAGCCTATAGGTGATGATCCAAGAGATCAGACTGATGCTTATAGAAGCATCAGGATGACTCTATGGATACAGGATGCCTGAAGCCCGGCATTGTGGTTCCAAATCTCGATGGAGATCTAGAACACATGGAGGTATCTGAGATGATTTATCATCCTATGGAAATGTTCTAGCATCAGGCGACGCAAGAGATGTATGAGACCACAAAGGCCTTATTCTCTTGCAAGATGGCTAAAAGTGAATCAGTTAGTCTTCATTTTATTGAAAATGAAAGGCTACATTGATCACCTTGAAAGGCTTGGACTCCCCATATCCCAGGAGTTAGCTACATATGTGATCTTGATCTCACTCCCAGAAAGTTATGATAACTTTGTCATGGATTACAACATGAACAATATGAAGGAATCAATTTCTGAACTGCATGAGATGCTCAAAACTGCTAAGCAGAGCCTTGAGAAGAGGCCCAGTTCTGTTTTGTCTGTTCAGAATGGAAGGGGTATGAAACGGAAAGTCAAGAAGGCAAAACCTCTGAAGGATGGGGTCTGCTTCTTCTGCAATGAAATCGATCATTGGAAGAGGAACTGCAAGCTCTATCAAGAAGATTGGAAAAGGACAAGAAGGATAGCGGGCCTATCGCTTCATGTAACAACTCAATTTCATCACCCAAAAACTTGGCCAAAATATTTGAAATACCTTCAGTAGGGATACTCGTTATCCAAATCATTAAATTACGTAACCTTTTAAAATAAAAATTCATAATACATATTCAAAATAAATTTCCGAAGATGTTTCAGAGTTTAGTACAAAGCGGAAGACTTAGGTTCATGGCAAATAAAATAACATAACATAAACTATAGGAGTACAAAAGAGCCTCCAAAGCTCACTCCATAGGTGCCTTCCCTTGTTCTCTACTAAGATATTCACCTGAAAAATGTTAATATGGGATGAGATTCCATGTCTCAGTAACTACTGAAAATTTCTACCGTACACAAGCAAATTACATATGACAAAAACATGGGCTAATTTCAAATATATTTGTAAATATATATATATATATATATATATATATATATATATATTTATGCCATAATTTCTCATACAAGAATATTTACAAAAGTAATCATTATGTTGAATTATGAACTATACAAATATACAATGCAGAATGCAGCCTCCCTTATATCACCGTCCTCCCTTATACCGCTGACTAGAGCCATAGGCTAACACATAGTCTAATAGAAACTCATTCATTTGACTGAATGGTTCCAAGCTCACCAAAATTTAAGATACACCCGGCCAAAGGTATAGAGCTTAAATCTGGACTATGGCTCCCCCCCTTAAAAATAACAACTAAGGAGGTGTCACATGTCCCACAACTCCAATGCAATCCCGGCCAGAGGAAAACATGGAAGATGGGGCCCTGAAAAAGGTACCATCCACTGTGCATCGAGTGGTGGCATAAGATCATATCACATCAATTCCTCCAAACTCCAACCCATCACATTACATCCGCCATGATCGATGCATTCAATCAAAATAATATACTATTACTAAAATAAATATATCAATATACGTATTCATGAATAGTACATAGTAAAATACGGTACATATACGTGAATAGTAAATCAGTATGTATAAGTGAATAGTAAAATATAATATGTATACATGAATAGTAAAATACGGTATATATATACGTGAATAGTAAAATACAGTATGTATACATGAATAGTAAAATACGATATGTATATGTGAATAGTAAAATTACAGTATGTATACGTGAATAGTGAAATACGGTATGTATACGTGAATAGTAAATCATTATTGTACTCGTAAATAGTTCCTTTGTATGAAATGCAGATTTGCAAATTCAAAGTTCTCACATCAGATCTTAAAAGCTTATAAACCATAAAATATTTTCTACATATATTCTTGTCAGAAAATAGTAAATAAATAAATATTTATAATCATACATAATTCACAAATATAAGGAAGAATATTCAGAGTTGCCTATCACTCTATAGCTCCCAAAAATAATTACCGCAAGGCTACCCTACGTTCCTTCTCTCTCTCTCACTCTCTCTCTCTCTCTATCTTTCTGTGAGTCTTGAGTGTTTGTGTGTTGTGAAGGAAATGAGAATGGATGAGGTATTTATAGAGTTCGGGTCTCAACTATTTTTCAAAAATCACATGTCCATCTACTACACATCTACCATTTCAATCTACCATTCATTTGTCCATCTACCACGCATCTACCATACACTTCTTCATCTACCGTCTAACTACCATTCATATGTCCATCCACCATGTAACTACCATACATATCTTTATCTACCATCTAACTACCGAATACTCATCTTCCGATCAAATATCACATGCTTATCTACTACATAACTGTCTACCATTCAAGTTAATATCTGATTTCCTTACCCTGATTGCATCAAAAATACTGATTATCAAGAGCCTAGTAGCTTTCTTATTTCAAACTTATTCCTAAATTCCTTGTTCCAAAATTTGGGATATTATAAGAATAGATCTTACATTCTACTTCAGAAAAACGTACTTTCATGCTGTGAAATAATTTCTCTTGAAAAATTTCAGGATGTTACATTTCTCCCCTCCTAAAAAAAGAATTTTGTCCCCAAAATTCAATATAGTAAGAATTCTACTTACCTAATTAAATAAGTGAGGATAGGATTGTCGCATGCTCTCTTCCGTTTCCCAAGTAGCATCTCCGGGAGCCATTCCTTTCCACACAACCTTTACAAGTCTAATAGTCTTGTTCCTCAATTGCTTATCCCTTGCATCAACAATCCGCTCCGGCTCAGCTTTATATGTCATGTTATCTTTAAGTTCTACTTCTTCTACTTGTATAACATGAGAAGGATCGGGTTGATATTTCTTCAGTTGCGATACATGAAAGACATCGTGAAGGTTCGCAAGCTGTGGAGGTAATGCAATTCTGTACGCTACAGGTCCTACTTTCTCTAAAATCTCAAAAGGACCCATAAAACGAGGGGAAAGCTTCTTTACTCGTATTGCTCTACCAATGCCAGTCATCGGTGTGACTCTTAAGAATACATGTTCGCCCACCATGAACTCCAATGGTCGTCTTCTCTTGTCGGCATAACTCTTCTGTCGGCTCTGAGCAGTGAGAAGTTTCTGCCGGATCACCTTAATCTTTTGAGTTGTTTCGTCCACCATCTCTGGACCTAATAAACTTCGCTCATTCAATTCCGTCCAGCAAATAGGAGATCTACATTTTCTTCCATACAAAGCCTCATAAGGTGCCATCCCAATGCTGGAGTGATAACTATTGTTATAAGCAAACTCTGCAAGATGAAGATGATCGTCCCAACTTCCTGTTAGTTCGATTGCACAAGCTCGCAACATGTCTTCCAGAGTCTGTATAGTCCTCTCAGTCTGTCCGTCAGTCTGAGGATGGTAAGCGGTACTATACCTCACCCGAGTTCCCATAGCATCCTGCAATGCTTTCCAAAATCGTGAAGTGAATCGTGGATCACGATCAGATACGATGCTATTTGGTATCCCGTGCAATCTGACAATCTCCTTCATGTAGATTTTTGCTAGTTTCTCAAGAGAGTATTCTGCTGCAATTGCTAGAAAATGAGCTGACTTAGTTAATCTATCGACAATTACCCAAATGGCATTATGTCCGGATGTCGTTAAAGGAAGTCCCATGATGAAATCCATAGAGATGTTGTCCCATTTCCACTCTGGGATATCCAAATTCTTTAATAATCCAGGAGGCTTCTGATGTTCGATCTTGACTTTCTGACAAGTCAAACAACAAGTGACAAATTCAGTCACATCTTTCTTCATGCCCCGCCACCACCAATTTCGCTTAAGATCATGATACATCTTAGTGGCTCCGGGATGGATGGTGTATTTACTCCGATGAGCCTCCTCTAGTATGAGCTTTCTTATTTCTCCATCATTAGGTAAACATACTCTTCCTTTATACCTTAATATCCCATCTTTACCAACCTCGAATTTCGATTCTTTTCCTTCTTCAATATCCTCCATCATGCTTAATAGATACTCATCCTCTAGCTGAGCAAATTTGATTTCTTTCCAAGTTGTGCTTTCGATAGTTAACGCTTCCATGGTAGCAACCAGACCTGACATTACATCAATAGATGTACTCGGTACATCCTCAAGCAATTTATGTTCTCTGATCATCATCTGGGCTACATGGATTGTCTTTCTGCTTAAAGCATCTGCTACAACGTTCGCCTTTCCGGGATGATACTTCAATTCAAAATCGTAGTCCTTGATAAACTCCATCCACCTCCTCTGCCGCATGTTGAGCTCCTTTTGGTCGAACAGGTACTTCAGACTTTTATGGTCACTAAAAACCTCGAATTTTGAATCATAGAGATAGTGCCTCCAAATCTTTAGAGCAAACACTACTGCTGCTAATTCTAAGTCATGAGTAGGATAGTTCCCTTCATGTGGCCTCAGCTGTCGAGAAGCATAAGCCACTACCCCACCGTTTTGCATTAATACACACCCAAGACCCTTCTTGGAAGCATCTGTGTACAAAGTAAAGGTCTGAGTAGGATCTGGAATTATAAGTACCGGTGCCGTAGTCAACTTAGTCTTCAAATTTTGAAAAGCTGCTTCACACTTTTCGTCCCATACATATGGTTGACCTTTCCTAGTTAACTTTGTCAAGGGCATAGCTATCTGTGAAAAGCCTTTAATGAATCTCCTATAATAGCCAGCCAATCCTAGAAAACTCCTGATTTCAGTTGCGGACTTTGGTTGTTCCCATTGAAGAACTGCATCAACTTTGGTAGGGTCCACTGTAACTCCTTCAGCTGATACGACATGGCCTAGGAATTTTACTTCCTTTAGCCAAAATTCGCATTTAGACAATTTTGCATAGAGCTTGCGTTCCTTCAACACTTGTAGCACGATTCTAAGATGCTCTTTTTCATCCTTAGAGTAGATAAGGATGTCGTCGATAAAAACCACTACGAATTTATCTAGATATGGCCGGAAAATTCTATTCATGTAATCCATGAATACAGCTGGAGCGTTTGTTAGCCCAAATGGCATAACAAGAAATTCATAATGGCCATATCTAGTTCTAAATGCAGTTTTTGGGATATCTTCAGCTTTGACTCTTAACTGGTGGTAACCTGATCTGAGGTCGATCTTTGAGAATACAGATGCTCCATTCAACTGATCAAGTAGATCGTCGATCCTGGGTAAAGGATATTTGTTCTTTATAGTTGCTTTATTCAACTGGCGATAGTCGATGCATAGTCTCAGGCTCCCATCTTTCTTCTTCACAAAGAGTACAGGTGATCCCCAAGGAGATACACTAGGCCTGATGAAACCCTTTTCCATCAACTCTTCGATCTGCTTCTTCAATTCTACTAGTTCTGATGGAGACATTCGGTAAGGAGCTTTAGAGATAGGTCCCGTTCCAGGTGTGAGATCAATAGAAAATTCTACTTCTCTTTCTGGGGGTAGACCTGTCATTTCCTTTGGAAATACTTCCAGAAATTCGTTTACCACCTCGATATCTTCTATTCCTTCCTCCACCTCTGCTTGAATGGAGAAAAACACCATGTATGCAAAACAACCCTTATGAACGGGCTTCTCAACTTGTACTGTAGACAACGATTGTAGTCTACTATGACTCATAGAGTCATCTGCGAGAGTGATAGTCTTCCTCTTGCAGTTAAGGACGACATCATTTGCTGACAACCAATCCATTCTAATATTACATTTATACCCTTCATGGGTAAACAAACAAGGTCTATATTTGAGATCCTATTATCAAACTCAATTATGAAAGAGAAGGAAATCACCAAGAGGGGGGGTGAATTGGGGATTTTAAAATTCTTTTCGGTTCACCCACACAACAGATAATATCAAGGTAAAGTGGAGATAGAGTAGAAGAGCTTGACACAGATGATTTATACTGGTTCGGTCTAATTCCTTGACCTACGTCCAGTCCCCAGTACCTCTGGGATTTTCCACTATCACTCAAGAACAATTACACCCTCTGTAAACGAAGGACGCTCCCAACCTAGGACTCACTCCCCCTTACAAGTTGTAATTGTAAACAATAGATACACACTCTGTAAACGAAGGATGCTCCCAACCTAGGACACACTCCCCCTTACAAGTTGTACTCTGATTTTCCCAATCTCCTAGTCACCTGACTTGAGACTATTACAATGAATGATATACAGTGAAAAAAACTCTCTCTCTAAGAGTAGATAATGATACACACTGAGGCTAAATGTATCAAAGATACAATTAAATGACTATACAGAGAAATAACTTGGTATTTTCGTGCAGGACTTCAGTGTCTGTCTTCTCTGCCTTGAAACTTCAAATCTTCACTCTTTTATAGAGATTTGAGGCTTGTGAACGTTATAGATCCGTTGGAGCTTTTACCCATTCGAAAATATAGCCGTTATGGATGTTTCCTAATATATTTCTTGCTAAAATCACTCCTTGTCTGAATATAGCTGTTGGGAGACTTTTGCCAATCTGAATATTCAAATTTTGGCTCTTCCCATAATGGTGTTGTCTGAAGAATGATGTTTAGTCTTAATTGGTGGAGGTTTTAATGACTGCTTTGAGAGATCACTGTCCATCTTGCCAGGTTGTCTTCCAAAATATTGCAAGTTGCCAAAAATGAACCTTTATTTGATTCTCAATCAAATTCAAATACTTCTGTAATCTCATGAACAAACTCGTTAAAATAGTTCGGTTACAATGATAAATGATAGATATAACATATAAGATCAATGGGTAACTTAATCCTGGAGTGTAGATCAGATTGGACAATTCTGGAACAAAATGCGTTTTTCTGGCAGAAACACCAAAACTCGAGTTTTGATAGTTAAAACTGGAGTTTTGAACTGTTTATCTTCATAACTGGCAGTTTTCAAACCAAAACTGGCGGTTTTCAAAGTCTGGAAATGCTGATGCTCTCGGGTTGACCAAAACTCGAGTTTTGGATCCCAAAACTCGAGTTTTGAACTTTTGGTGTCAAGTTCAAAACATCAAAACTGGAGGTGTTGATCCATAACCGGCAGTTTTCATTTGTTAGATTCTTGAATGCTCTCTGTCTGATGAAAACTCGAGTTTTCACTTGCAAAACTCGAGTTTTGCCTTCTCCTGGATTTGCTGAGTTTTCTTGAAACAACCATCAACTTTAGAAGATCATATCTCCCTGGTCTGAACTCCGGTTTGGTCCGTTCAACTCTTGATGGAAAGATCTGTGTGTCTAGTTTCCAATGGCACTGATTTGAGTTCAATTGGATTTGTAGTTTGTGAGATATAGCCAAAATACCGAAGGTGGGTCTGGAATGTGACGTTGATTCTTGGGTCAACTTGTAAAACTCATGTCTCCTTGATCTGAACTTCTTTTGGCTTGAATCTTATATAAAAATGACGTATTAGGAGTCTAGTTTCATATGCTTTTGGTTTCGTCTCAATCCGATTTCTGGTTTGTGAGATATCATCAAAACATCAGAGGTCGCCCGTGCTGAACGTGAGACAGTGTGGAGCTGAAGTGCTGATAACAGTCCAAAACTCGAGTTTTCAACTTCAAAACTCAAGTTTTGGTTCTCCAATTTTCCAAAACTCACGTTTTTCCCCGAGACTTGATTCCAATGTTCCAAAACTCAAGTTTTCACCCCAAAACTCGAGTTTTGCTAGTCCAGAGACCCCAGAGACGTTGTAGACACTTGATAACTCGAGTTTTGCCTCAAAACTCGAGTTTTCTCCTCTCAGATGAGTAAATTACAGCAGCAAGGTAGAAAACTCATGTTTAATACTTGGAGACTCAAGTTTGCTAATCCAAAACCTCATTCTTGCTTGTTTTAACTCTGAATTGAATCATTCCAGCTCCCATATGATCTTGGAGGCTTCTAGCATCAATATAAGAACTTGGATGATAAAATCTTCATTCAATATATCAAGTTCATCTTTATTTGGTCTCTTCTCTTCTTTCTTTCTACTCTTATCTTCTTCTTGATTAATCTCTATAATTCATCTTGGATTAATCTACATTAAATACAATAATTCATCAATGTAGGAGATAATTATATTATTCAATCTTTTTGCTTATAACAATGGCATCTATATAAGACATCATCAAAACTAATCATAACTAACAAATTATACAATTTAAGCAAGCCCTAGAAGTTTTCACTGAAGCTCCCGCCGGGGTAGAAATAATCATATCAAAAGGCAATGCACATATTCTTAAATTCAATCGAGTCACACACGCATACGATATAAAAGAGTGTGTAGCATCTGAATCAAATAAAGCTTCAACTTCAAGGCCTTGGAGTTTGAGGGTACCTTTAATCAAATTTGGTGAAGCGCTTGCCTCCTGGTGGGATAGTGCGAACACTTTCCCTGGAATTGCAGTTCTAGCACCGTTGGCTCCTCGAGGCTCTTCCTCACAGAATCTAGAGATGTGCCCTGGCTTTCCACAGTTGAAGCATGTCACACAAGGTCCTTGGTGTACTTTTCCACACTTGGCGCATTTCTGACTGTTAGCGGTACTTGCCACAGGAGCTGTGGATCCCCTATATGAACTTTGTCCTCCACTGAAGTGACTCCTTTGAGGTCCGCTGAAATGACTCTTCTGGGGTCTACTGAAATGACTTCTTTGTGGTGCATTGGAATGACTCCTTGATGGTCCACCCGAATGATTTCTTGATGGTTGACTAAATCGCGTGTTTACACCACTGAAGGTATGACTATGCTTCTTAGTGATTCCCCCTGTAGGTCTCAAGGGAGGTGTTGATCTGGCTTGGAAGCCCTTCATCTTCTCAGCTTCCTCTTCCCGTTTGTTTCTAGCTATCGTACGTAATTTGTCACATATTTCTTCAAAATCCTTAATTCCATCAAGGAATGGTGACAAGGCCGTTTTTAAATCTGGTCTAGCTTTTTCCACTAATCGAGCACTCAACCATTTAGAGTTGTTTTGTGAATATTTGCAAAATTTAGACAACTCTAAAAAGCGAGTAATAAATTCGTCTTCGTGTAATTCCTCTTGCCTGAAGGTGAGGAATTCAGTTTCTTTCTCAATTCTGATTGAAGGGGAAAAGTAATAATTCTCAAACTTTTCTTTAAACTCTTCCCACGTCATCTCAGCATTATCTTTCATTTTGGTGCTTTCCCACCATTCTTCAGCTGCTTTCTGCATCAATTGCTCAGCAACCAGCACCTTTTGTTGTGAGCTGATATCAATAACTCTGAAAATCTTTTCCAGGCACTTCAGCCATTCTAATGCTTCGATCGGGTCTAGCTTCCCTTCGAACATCGGTGGATTGAACTTTCGAAATTTTTCCCAAACCTCGGTAATAGGTAGAGGGTGGTACTGAGAATGGGAACTACTACTGCCTCTTGAGTCAGTGTGAGTACAGCTTCCTCCCCTAGAATGATGATCGGAAGGTGTGACTTCCCCAATCAGAACCTTCTCCTTCCCTTCCCTACCACCTTGGCCTCTTCCTTTTGCTAGTTCATCCTCGTGTCTATTCACTTTCTCTCTTACCTCCAAGATAGCGTCTCGTAACTCCGCCAAAAGGGCATTGTTATCCTGAGGAGAGGGACCATTCTGATGCGGAGGGAGACCATTTTGAAGCGGAGCAGGTGTTGAATTAGTTCTTCGAGTTCTTGCCATTCTCTCCTCCTATGATTAATACTATAAGGACACTAAATAAGAAAAAGTAGCTAAATAAATTCTAAATCTAACAAAGGGAAATGCACTTGTTATGATATTTATTATGCCATGACCTTAAAAACATTTTAAGAAATTACTTTCAAAAAATAAACAAAATTGTCATGGAACGTTTAGCTCTGATACCAAAAATGTAACACCTCAATTTCATCACCCAAAAACTTGGCCAAAATATTTGAAATACCTTCAGTAGGGATACTCGTTATCCAAATCATTAAATTACGTAACCTTTTAAAATAAAAATTCATAATACATATTCAAAATAAATTTCCCAAAGATGTTTCAGAGTTTAGTACAAAGCGGAAGACTTAGGTTCATGGCAAATAAAATAACATAACATAAACTAGAGGAGTACAAAAGAGCCTCCAAAGCTCACTCCATAGGTGCCTTCCCTTGTTCTCTACTAAGATATTCACCTGAAAAATGTTAATATGGGATGAGATTCCACGTCTCAGTAACTACTGAAAATTTCTACCGTACACAAGCAAATTACATATGACAAAAACATGGGCTAATTTCAAATATATTTGTGTATATATATATATATATATATTTATATTTATGCCATAATTTCTCATACAAGAATATTTACAAAAGTAATCATTATGTTGAATTATGAACTATACAAATATACAATGCAGAATGCAGCCTCCCTTATATCACCGTCCTCCCTTATACCGCTGACTGGAGCCATAGGCTAACACATAGTCTAATAGAAACTCATTCATTTGACTGAATGGTTCCAAGCTCACCAAAATTTAAGATACACCCGGCCAAAGGTATAGAGCTTAAATCTAGACTATGGCTCCCCCCCTTAAAAATAACAACTAAGGAGGTGTTGTTGGAAATTATGCCCTAGGGGCAATTCATTGTACTTTGGATATTTAAGTTATTTAAAGTATTCTCTTTTGTTATCATTTTCGTTTGCATGTTCATATTGATAACTGCATCCCTGGGTAATCTTATAGATTATCCTAAATGTCCCTGGTCGGTCATCTACACGGGAGTGAAGATGAAATAAGACCAGTATGACTTTGATGAGGTATGGAGATACGAGTCAAAGTCATGGGCACTTGTAAAAGTACAAGGTGCTCGACCGACCCACTATGAGAAAGCTGCATGGATTAAGTCATAAGCTTATCTCATGTATAATCACGTCACGACGCTCTATGACCTGAGATCATCATGGATTCCTACATGATGAGTCACTGATCTTTGACCTGGTCAAAAGTCACCTTTGACCGGGTGATGATAAAGGCTAGGATCAGGATCAGTGGTTTTCATGCGGAGGAATGTGAGTGGTCAAGATGGGATTTGTCCCTCACATATGTAGAGAGATAATGCTGGGCCCCTTGATGAGTGAGTCTAAGAAATGTATGGCCATACTGTGATGGAAAGGAGTTTCCATTTCACTTATTAGACTACTCGAGAATCGAGAAAGCAATGGTCAAGAAAAGGAAGTTGACATTATCCATGCCTCATCCTTGACCAAATTATCGCGTGACAAAAGGGACGTGACATGGTTGTACGATAGGTAGTATCGTGTCATCGATCCCCATGTGAATTGGGTAGTTGCAATGTCTTGCTAGAGGCCGCTTGCGACTTGTGGGCTGATACAGTGTTGGCCCACTGCCAATCTCATATGGGCCTGCAGGGTCGCACACAAGAATAATCCAACACGGGTGAAAGTGTCCAGGTTCATTGAATCTCAGATTAATCTGAGATTAAATGAATACTAAATTTGATCTAGGATTTATATATATATATATATATATATATATATATATATATATAATTCGAAATTAATATATATATTATAAATTGAGATTATAATATTATATTTGTTTAGTATTTAATTTATTTGATAAATTAAATATCTGAAACAAATAGAGATATTGTATCTCATTTAATTTCGAATAAAGATATCGTATATCCGTTTAATATTAAATTGAGATATGGTATCTCAGATTTAATTAAATAGATAGATATCATATCTCGGATTTAATTTATGATGATAAATTAAATCAAAAGGCTTTAAATTTATATTTGATTTATATTCAAAATTCGAATTTCCAAATCTGGCTTTTAATATATTCAATTACATTTATGAGATAGATGTGATTGATATGTTGACCAGATTCAAAAATCTGAATTTCCAAAATTAATAAAGGATTAATTTTGGTTATATAATACGCTTATCAGGTTTAGAAAAACCTACGGGATTTTCAGTCGAGCGTACTCAGAAAAGCCGCGAGAAACCCTAGAGCAACTAGAGAGAGAGACGCACAAGAAGCGCTAGCACGCTGCCGCAACCGTGTTTGGGGATTGTTCGTGTGGATACCAGTAGAGGAAGCCGATCCAAGAGTCGACTTCTGCTAATCGAAAGAACGAGACGCGGACGTGTTGATCGCCCACCTGATCAAAGGAACGAGACGCGGACGTGTTGTTCAAAAAGGTAGCCCACCTGATCAAAGGAACGGAACGCGGACTAGTTCAACACAAGGTATGATTCGGTTTCCTTAACTCTGATTTAAACGTCGTTGAGTGATCCTTCGGAAGGATTCGTAAGAAATTTTAATCCGCTGCGTGTACGAATCCCAACAGGTGTCACATGTCCCACAACTCCAATGCAATCCCGGCCAGAGGAAAACATGGAAGATGGGGCCCTGAAAAAGGTACCATCCACTGTGCACCGAGTGGTGGCATAAGATCATATCACATCAATTCCTCCAAACTCCAACCCATCACATTACATCCGCCATGATGGATGCATTCAATCAAAATAATACACTATTACTAAAATAAATATATCAATATACGTATTCATGAATAGTACATAGTAAAATACGGTACATATACGTGAATAGTAAATCAGTATGTATAAGTGAATAGTAAAATATAATATGTATACGTGAATAGTAAAATTGAATAGTAAAATACGGTATATATACGTGAATAGTAAAATACAGTATGTATACATGAATAGTAAAATACGATATGTATATGTGAATAGTAAAATTACAGTATGTATACGTGAATAGTGAAATACGGTATGTATACGTGAATAGTACATCATTATTGTACGCGTAAATAGTTCCTCCGTATGAAATGCAGATTTGCAAATTCAAAGTTCCCACACCAGATCTTAAAACCTTATAAACCATAAAATATTTTCTACATATATTCTTGTCAAAAAATAGTAAATAAATAAATATTTATAATCATACATAATTCACAAGTATAAGGAAGAATATTCAGAGTTACCTGTCACTCTATAGCTCCCAAAAAAAATTACCGCAAAGCTACCCTACGTTCCTTCTCTCTCACACTCTCTCTCTCTCTATCTTTTTGTGAGTCTTGAGTGTTTGTGTGTTGTGAAGGAAATGAGAATGGATGAGGTATTTATAGAGTTCGGGTCTCAACTATTTTTCAAAAATCACATGTCCATCTACTACACATCTACCATTTCAATCTACCATTCATTTGTCCATCTACCACGCATCTACCATACACTTCTTCATCTACCGTCTAACTACCATGCATATGTCCATCCACCATGTAACTACCATACATATCTTTATCTACCATCTAACTACCGAATACTCATCTTCCGATCAAATATCACATGCTTATCTACTACATAACTGTCTACCATTCAAGTTAATATCTGATTTCCTTACCCTAATTGCATCAAAAATACTGATTATCAAAGCCTAGTAGCTTTCTTATTTCAAACTTATTCCTAAATTCCTTGTTCCAAAATTTGGGATATTATAAGAATAGATCTTACATTCTACTTCAGAAAAATGTACTTTCATGCTGTGAAATAATTTCTCTCGAAAAATTTCAGGATGTTACACTTCAGGTATCTATGTCATAGACATTCGCTTTTCTACTTCCTCAAACATGGGTATTAGATACTACATGTGGTTCACGCATTTGTATAAATGTATAGGAACTCAAGGATAGTAGAAAATTGAATGGACATCTGTGACATAAAGGATCAAGTCAAAAGATTTGAGTCCTACCTTCCTACGGCATTGTCGTCTAGGCCATATAAATGAGAAACGCATTTCGAAACTCCATTACATATGGATTTCTAAAATCATTTGATTTTGAATCATTTGATATATGTGAGCCTTGTTTATTGGGTAAGATGACAAAGGCACCTTTTACTGGGCACAATGAGGGCCTCATACATACGGATGTGTGTGGACCAATGAAGCTGCCAGAGGAAGTCATTTGTACTTCATTACATTAATAGACGGTCTTAGTAGATATGGTTATATCTATCTAATGAAACATAAGTTTGAATCTTTTGAAATGTTCAAAAGATTCCAAAATGAAGTGCAAAACCAACTTGGCAAAACAATTAAGGCACTTCGATCTGATCGGGGTAGTGAATATTTGAGCCAAGAGTTCGTTGACCATCTTAGGAGTTGTGGGATCATCTCACAGCTTACTCCTCCAGGAACACCTCAATGGAATAGTGTTTCTGAACGGAGGAATTGAACTCTATTAGATATGGTTCAATCTATGATGAGTCAACCAAATCTTCCATCTTCTTTTTGAGGTCATGCCCTAGAAACTGCTGTGTTCACACTAAATCGTGTTCAGTCAAAGGCGATTAAAAAGACACCATATGAGATATGGACTGGGAAGAAACCCATTTTGTCATTTCTAAAGATTTGAGGATGTGAGGTTTATGTTAAACATCAAGCCTCTGATAAATTATCATCCATATCCTCAAAATGCCTTTTTGTGGGATATCCTAAGGAAACTAAAGGATACTATGTCTACAATCCCACCGATCACAAAGTGTTCGTTATTCGGAATGGTACTTTTTTAGAAAAAGAGTTTATCTCTAAAAGAACCAGTGAGAGTAAAGTGAACCTCGAAGAAGTTCGAGAGTCAGAGGACAATGTAGAACCACAGATGGAAACCGGAGAAGACTCACAACAAGTTGTTGAGCCTACTCAAGTAACATAAGGCCCACGAAGGTCCGATAGATCACGGCTACAGCCTCAAAGATATGAATTTCTGATTACTGGAAGTCGTGAAGTTTTGCTCATTGAGCAGAATGAGCCAACGACCTATCGAGATGCCGTAGTGGGACTAAACTCCGAAAAATGGCTGGATGCCATGAAGTCTGAAATGCAATCTATGTACGACAGTAAGGTATAGACCTTAGTCGATCCACCTGAAGGTGTAAAAACCGTTGGGTGCAAGTGGGTTTTCAAAGAGAAAACTGACATGGAAGGCAAAGTAAATGTCTTTAAGGCACGACTGGTTGCAAAAGGATTCACTCAAACTCATGGTATGGACTATGATGAAACCTTTTCCCCAGTTGCAATGGCCGAATCAATCAGAATCCTTCTTACCATTGCATCATATTATGACTATGAGATATAGCAGATGGACGTCAAAACAGCCTTCCTTAATGGAAAGCTGCTTGAGGATGTGCAGATGACACAACCTGAGGGTTTGTGCATCCAGAGGACTCTGGTAAAGTTTGCAAGCTTCAAAGATCAATTTATGGATTGAAGCAAGCATCTCAGACTTGGAATCATCGTTTTGATGAAGTAGTCAAAGAGTTTGGATTCATTCAAAACATGGATGAACTTTGTGTTTACAAGAAGGTTAGTGGGAGCACAGTTGTATTTCTAGTGCTTTATGTTGATGACATCCTACTCATTGGGAATGACATTCCTACCTTGCAGAGTGTCAAGTCTTGGTTAGGGAAATCTTTCTCAATGAAAGTTTTAGGCGAAGCTACTTATATCCTTGGGATTAGGATCTATAGAGATAGATCCAAGAGGCTGATAGGCCTAAGTCAGAGCACATATATAGACAAGGTTCAGTGTGCAAAATTCTAAAAGGGGTAACATGCCCATGTCTCATGGCATCCATCTCAGTAAAGATCTGTGTCCTAGTAAATATATATATGTGTATATATATTTAAATTCGAAAATAATATAATAATATTATTTAATGGAGATTATAATATTATTATATAATATTTGTTTTATATTTAATTTATTTGGCAAATTAAATATCTAAAACAAATCGAGATATTGTATCTCATTTAATTTTCGAATACAAATATCATTACCTATTTAATTTAAATTGAGATATTGTATCTCAGATTTAATTAAATAGATAGATATCATTTCTCGGATTTAATTTATAGAGATAAATTAAATCAGAAGGCTTTTAAACTTGGATTAAATAAATAGATTGGATTAAATCTACGAGATAGATTTAATTACTATATTTTTAAATCCAGATTCAAAATTCAAATTTTCAAATCTGGCTTTTAATTCGAATTAAATAAATATTATTATATTATATCTATCAGATAGATTTAATTAAAATATTTTAATCCAGATCTAAAATTTGAATTTCAAAATTAATGAGGATTAATTTTATATAATACGCTAGACGGGTTTAGAAAAACCTACGGGACTTTTAGTCGAGCATATTAGAAAGCCGCAAGAAACCCTAGAGCGAAAAGAGAGACACACACAGTTCGAGGCGCTAGCATGCTGCCGTGTTCGTGGTCGGAGATTGTTCGTGTGGATACCGGTAGAGGAAGCCCATTCTAAGAATCGTCTTCTGCTGATCAAGAAGGTAGCCACCAGTTCAAAGAGAATGAGACGCGGACGAATTCACTACAGTTTGGGTTTTCTTGATCGCCATGAGAAAATGTGCCCAAAGGGTTTGTGTAGATTCTTGAGCTACTAGTTCGCTAAAATCAAAGGAAAACCTCCGGCTCCAGATGATTCCGAGTTCTCTATAAGGTATGATTCGGGTTTCCTATGTAACGCCTCAATTTCATCATCCAAAAACTTGACCAAAATATTTGAAATACCTTCAATAAGGATTTTCGATATCCAGATCACTAAATTACGTAACCTTTCAAAATAAAATTCATAATTCATATTCAAAATAAATTTCCAAGAATGTTTCAGAGTTTAGTACAAAGCGGAAGTCTTAGGTTATTGGCAAATAAAATAACATAACATAAACCATAGGAGCACAATAGAGCCTCCAAAGCTTACTCCATAGGTGCCTTTCCTTGTTCTCTACTAAAATATTCACCTGAAAATTGTTAATATGGGATGAGATTTCCACATCTCAGTAACTACTGAATATTTCCACCGTACACAAGTAAATAATGTATGACAAAAAGGCATAAACTAATTTCATAAATATAAGTATATACCATACTTTCTTACAAAGATTATTTGTAAAAGTAGTTATCAATACAAAAGTTATTAAAATATAACTTTATGTATATAAATATATATTTCAGAAGTTCTCATCATATGTCTTTACAAATCAGTCATCAGTCTAACAAATCCTTGATTTGTTCAGAAATGCATTATGCAGTATGCAGCCTCCCTTATACCACCTCCATCCGTATACCGCTGACTGGAGCCATAGGCTAACACATAGTCCAATAGAAACTTATTCATTTGACTGAATTGTTCCAAGCTCACCAAATCTTAAGATACACCCGGCCAAAGGTATAGAGCTTAAATTTGGACTATGGCTCCCCTCCTTTAAAAAAACTAAGGAGATGTCACATGTCCCACAACTTCAATGAAATCCCGGCCAGAGGATAACACAAGATGGGCCCTGAAACAAGTACCATCCACTGTGCACCGAGTGGTGGCATAACAATTCTTATCATTCAAATCCCTCCTTACTCCACCCATTACAATACATCCGCCATGATGAATGTGTTCAAAAATCAATGCATTATTATACCATAAAATCAATATGCGTATTTATGAATAGTAAAATACTATGCGTATATGTGAATAGTAAAATACTATGCGTATATGTGAATAGTAAAACTGAATAGTAAAATACGGTATATATATACATGAATAGTACATACGGTATGTATACATGAATAGTAAAATGAATAGTAAATACGGTGTACGTGAATAGTAACGTATGCATAAATAGTACCTCTGCAGATTTGCAAATCAAAGATCCCACACCAGATCTTAAAACCATAAATATTTTCTAAATGTTCTTGCCAGAATAGTAAACAAACAAATTTATAATCATACATAATTCACAAATATAAGGAGGAATATTCAGAGTTACCTGGTACTCGCTAATTTCCAAATAACCACCAGAAAGCTACTACAAGGCTCCCAAATAATTAACACCTTACTCTCCTCCCCTCTCTCTTCCCTCTCACACTCTCTTCCGGTGAAAGGTGTGTGTGTGTTTGCGTAGGAGGTGGGGGGTATTTATACTGAAAATCCCCCCCCCCTTTTTCATTGGCGGGAACGGTGCCCCATTTTTTTTTTAATTGAGGAGGCGCCGTTTCCCCCATTTTCAATGTGGTAGGCGCCTCCTACCCCAATTTTCAAAAGGGGTGGGGCCCACCACCTTTATATATATATATTTAATAAACAAACTTTACGTAAATGCGCAGCGGGGAGGAAATATTTGGTCGTGGGTCCCGCATGAGTACTATGCAAATAGTAAATCACTATGTAGAAATAGTAAATACTATTCACGGGTCCCATAAAATACTGATTTCAAATTTGTCACTTTCCAAAAATAGAGCTTAGCAGTCTTCTAAAAATGGCCTTATTCTCAAGACTTTAGGTCCAAAATTCAGGATGTTACATTTCTCCCCTCCTAAAAAAGGAATTTTGTCCCCAAAATTCGATATAGTAAGAATTCTACTTACCTAATTAAATAAGTGAGGATAGGATTGTCGCATGCTCTCTTCCGTTTCCCAAGTAGCATCCCCGGGAGCCATTCCTTTACACACAACCTTTACAAGTCCAATAGTCTTGTTCCTTTGTCCCTCACATCATCAATTTGCTCCGGCTCAGCTTCATATGTCATGTTATCTTTAGGTCCTATCTCTTTCCCAAACATGCTCACCAAGCACACAACACAATTTTCATTCATCCTGTACCCAAAGTAATATTCAGACACAGGATCCACTAGTTCCTTTTTTGAGTGCTTGGTTACACTGGCCTCACAGGTCGGTACATTCTTCTTTTCCGCTTATTTCATTCTATTACCACAACGCTGGATATTCTGATCTTACAGCTTAAGGAATTACCCTCAGACCATATTGACCACAACACGATATAGTTTGATTATTCTACCAACCTTAAGATAAACTTTAGACACACAGGTCTAATTGTACCATGTTAGGCAACAAACACAATACTAGGCACATAAGTCTTTCAACCTAAAGATACCTCCACATGCAAACTAGCTCAACGGATCCTACCGCCTCTAGCCTCTGCTCTTCTATCTTATGCCAGTGCTTCCTCAATTCAAGTTCAAGAAAACACTCACTTATTCATTCTAGCTTTCATCAATGGCAAGTAATTCAAAAACAAGTACATTTGGCAAGATTCAGCAAACTGAGTATATCCATAACAGTTTCCAACCTCTTTTAGCTTGTACTCCTTTTACCACAATCATAATTTAAAAGTCCATTCTTGTTCTAATTTTGCAACGATTCTTTCCATGAGACATCATAGTTTATAAATGTCGATTACAAACTGGTCTTAAATCCTGTTGTAAATATTGCGTAAAAAAATTTCCAAACACAGCAAGTGCATTGGTAAGTTCAAAATTCAAATACTCAGGGACCTAGCAAATAGTCACCAACTCCAAATACATTCCAGGTTCCAACTTATTCTACTCAACTCATCCATGAAACACTCAATTCAATATTTCTAAAGAAAGATTCTATTATCAAGATCATTTCCTATGCTAGATAAGCAGTTGGCAATCTCTGAACACCTTATACATGTTGGTATCACATTTTGTTCCCTATTTCTCTCAAATCAATTAATACCATATTCTAATATCTCAATTTATTCAATCAATTCAGTCTCCTAAAGAATCAATACAACTGTTAAGTTGAACTGTTATATTACATTTCTACTGGTAACAACCCTCTAGATCCCCTACCAACTTCCAGATTCATCATCCTACTTCTAAAACCTCGATTATTCATACTAGATTCATCATGCTCCATAGCTTATATCATTTAAGAACTATCCTCAAGCTTTCCCCAAAAATGATAATTGTCAAATTATAAATCAACTCTTAGAACTTCAATATCAGCAAGACAGAGATATCATGTGTCCTCAATAATACCCATAGAACATTCTAAATTCATGTTTCACAATTCCTAGACTAAGATCTAAAACATTCAAATATTATTCTCACAACCTCAGCATCGTTCACATGATTCGAATTCAATCCTTAGTATCTCAAAGACGTATACTAATTATCATTTGTTCCTCTCATAGTTATCTATTAATCACACCCAAATAACATACTAATATTGTAACATAAATCACCGGATTTCATACTTTCATAATTAGACATACTATCTTAACTCAGATTGAATTCAAGTCTATTCTCATTCCCAGACATCAATAGTCAAGTTTACAATTTAATTCTTATAACCTCATCATCAACTGATAATTCGTGTTTCCCCAAAAATACCCATTATACATACTAAGATCATGATTCACAATTCCTAATCTAATTCTTGGATTATACGAAGACTATCTACAACCTCAGCAGCATTCACAAGGTTCTAATTCTACCTCAACCTGCAATATCACAAAGGCTCATTTCGTTCTTAAGTTCTATTTCAGCTCAGATTAAATTAAAGCCTATCATCAACATTTACTATATTCATTCTAACATCTTTCTGGCATTCCTAAGGATCACCATTTCATACCTTTCCATCGATCTTCCAACATGTTCATCCAAAAACCTTAGTCTTTGAATTATCTGAGACAAATTCATAAAGTTCTTCGGATACTCAGAGAGTGAAGAATGCTCTCGAGTTAATTGGCACAACCCATCATCATTTCAAATCTTCGGATTCTCTCCGGTTCATCTAATATTATTAGAAAGTCACCCTTCCCAAGATTACTATCACCTTAGCACGCTTACGCTTAAAATCCTATTTTCAAATGTCAATTCCGACATCTTGAATCAGCTGCACATCCAAGACAGATTTCTTAGATAAATAATCATCATGCGCGTATAAACGTCCAAACTTAATTTCTTGAAAACACAGCTAGCAATAAATGCCATAGCAAATTCTGTCTGCAAAGGTCTAGGAAACTGCGACCCCTAACGGTGGTTAGGGTGCACTAGGGTGCGGTGCCAGAAAATTTTTCGCATAACAACAAAGTCTACATGATTCTGAGCTAACGACAGATGAGAATCCGATGCTGCTTAACAAAATATAGACGTTGCTAGCCCAGCTATAAATCGAGTAAAGAAAGAGTAAATGTTTCACGTTCTCTCAAACTTCACAAAACCTCCACATATTCATTTCCTCTCCGATCGTAACCTTCACTATAACCTTCCACATTATCCTTAAACATGGCCGGTTCAAATAACTCTATTCCAGTCTCCGATTCATTCAACCCTTTCTTTCTTGAAGCCTTACTTCATGACTATCAGACTAACATGTTGTCTGATTTGTCAAACAATGCATCATACCCTTATTCTTCTTTACTTCCCCAAAATCCCGTAAGTTCGCACGTTCATTCATCTGCCTCAACGATTAACATTCCTACTCCTCCTCCAAGGATACAAGATTCTATTTTTACAACTACTAACAGAAAGGAATCTGAAGCAGGTCCATCAAGGCGACCTGTCCAAAGGTGTCGTAATGTGGCAGAACTTATGGAGTCTACGGTACCTTCTCAACCAAGGAATCCTGCTTCTACCTTGACTGAGACTACTAATCCATTTTCATGTGGTTGCTGCCATGTTCTACGAGAGATCATTCATACCAATGGACTTCAATACCATAAACTTGAAGTTCATGGGAGGATTGGTATGATATGCCACGCTGTCTTTCACCAGGACGTACAAGGAGGTTCTTCCAGTCCTCAAGTATTTGACTTTGGTAAGAAGAATTTAGATGATGTCAAACATTTTCTAGAAAATTATTGTTTGAATCAAAAATCTTTAGGGTATGTCCTGGTGTCGGATCCCCTATCAGCCTACTATGAGGCCCTCTGTGTTGGTTTGGAATGGACTAAAAATCAAAATGAACTCCCTAATAGTTCATTTCCAACCAATACAGAAAATATATCCAATAAAGGAAAAGAGCTCATGGTTGTAAATAATAATCCTTTAGTCCCCATACCTAGTGATCCATACCGATCAAGAGCTGAACAAAATATTAGAGGTGCATCAATGTCAATAAATGATCTTAGAGACTTATTCCATTTACCTCAACAAGATGCGGCTAAACAAGTTCGTCTATGCAAAAATGTCTTAATGAAAATATGCCATAGGGAAGGAATAAGGCATTGGCCTTATGTAAAAATTCGAAGCACTATGAGGCAAATAGCTAGATTGAGAAAAACAATGTCTTCTGATGATTCTCTCTCAAGTGCAGCCACTCAGGAAGAAATTAATAGACTTAAACTTGAGATGGTCAACGCTTGTGGTGGGATTGTACCAACTGTTGCTCTTGATGCTTGAAATAATATAGCCTACTCTTCTTAGCCTTCTTGCTAATGTTTGTAATCTCTATTATAAGATTCATAAGGATTTCCAAGTTTTCCTGCCAAACTCAACTTTATCTATTAAATTCACACTTAAGCAAGTTATTCTATCTTATCGTTTAATCAAAACTATGTCGGTATACGGTTATGGTATTGTCATCTGTTAATCATATCAGTTAGCTAGGTAAGTGTAAATCTAGTGAAAATCTCTTCATATTTTTTACAACGGCAACTAATTGAATAAACATCAAATAGGGGCTCAGTCTTTCAATCACTTTCCTAGACACCAATAAAAATTTTCATCCCCTCGAAAGTAATTTTGGGCCTACAGAATCCAATATTCAATAAATTTTCTACTTACCATCTTCCGCTACGCAGCTCTGAAATTTAATCTCAATCACATCCTCAAATCATAAATCCTCATAATCAATCACTTGAATATTTTGATTAACCCATTCTTCTCCTATCATGAATGTCACAAGAAAATTAGGTAAAAAGAATCCAAAACTATAAAGGAAAATGCACATGTTATGATATTTAATTTGCCAGGACCTCAAAATTTTTATTTAGAAAACTGATAGGAAATTTACAGATTGGCCAGAACCTTTGCTCTGATACCAAAAATGTAACGCCTCAATTTCATCATCCAAAAACTTGACCAAAATATTTGAAATACCTTCAATAAGGATTTTCGATATCCAGATCACTAAATTACGTAACCTTTCAAAATAAAATTCATAATTCATATTCAAAATAAATTTCCAAGAATGTTTCAGAGTTTAGTACAAAGCGGAAGTCTTAGGTTATTGGCAAATAAAATAACATAACATAAACCATAGGAGCACAATAGAGCCTCCAAAGCTTACTCCATAGGTGCCTTTCCTTGTTCTCTACTAAAATATTCACCTGAAAATTGTTAATATGGGATGAGATTTCCACATCTCAGTAACTACTGAATATTTCCACCGTACACAAGTAAATAATGTATGACAAAAAGGCATAAACTAATTTCATAAATATAAGTATATACCATACTTTCTTACAAAGATTATTTGTAAAAGTAGTTATCAATACAAAAGTTATTAAAATATAACTTTATGTATATAAATATATATTTCAGAAGTTCTCATCATATGTCTTTACAAATCAGTCATCAGTCTAACAAATCCTTGATTTGTTCAGAAATGCATTATGCAGTATGCAGCCTCCCTTATACCACCTCCATCCGTATACCGCTGACTGGAGCCATAGGCTAACACATAGTCCAATAGAAACTTATTCATTTGACTGAATTGTTCCAAGCTCACCAAATCTTAAGATACACCCGGCCAAAGGTATAGAGCTTAAATTTGGACTATGGCTCCCCTCCTTTAAAAAAACTAAGGAGATGTCACATGTCCCACAACTTCAATGAAATCCCGGCCAGAGGATAACACAAGATGGGCCCTGAAACAAGTACCATCCACTGTGCACCGAGTGGTGGCATAACAATTCTTATCATTCAAATCCCTCCTTACTCCACCCATTACAATACATCCGCCATGATGAATGTGTTCAAAAATCAATGCATTATTATACCATAAAATCAATATGCGTATTTATGAATAGTAAAATACTATGCGTATATGTGAATAGTAAAATACTATGCGTATATGTGAATAGTAAAACTGAATAGTAAAATACGGTATATATATACATGAATAGTACATACGGTATGTATACATGAATAGTAAAATGAATAGTAAATACGGTGTACGTGAATAGTAACGTATGCATAAATAGTACCTCTGCAGATTTGCAAATCAAAGATCACACACCAGATCTTAAAACCATAAATATTTTCTAAATGTTCTTGCCAGAATAGTAAACAAACAAATTTATAATCATACATAATTCACAAATATAAGGAGGAATATTCAGAGTTACCTGGTACTCGCTAATTTCCAAATAACCACCAGAAAGCTACTACAAGGCTCCCAAATAATTAACACCTTACTCTCCTCCCCTCTCTCTTCCCTCTCACACTCTCTTCCGGTGAAAGGTGTGTGTGTGTTTGCGTAGGAGGTGGGGGGTATTTATACTGAAAATCCCCCCCCCCTTTTTCATTGGCGGGAACGGTACCCCATTTTTTTTTAATTGAGGAGGCGCCGTTTCCCCCATTTTCAATGTGGTAGGCGCCTCCTACCCCAATTTTCAAAAGGGGTGGGGCCCACCACCTTTATATATATATATTTAATAAACAAACTTTACGTAAATGCGGGGAGGAAATATTTGGTCGTGGGTCCCGCATGAGTACTATGCAAATAGTAA
Organism: Acacia crassicarpa; assembly: GCA_034222035.1. Classification (NCBI taxonomy): domain Eukaryota; kingdom Viridiplantae; phylum Streptophyta; class Magnoliopsida; order Fabales; family Fabaceae; genus Acacia; species Acacia crassicarpa. The sequence goes on from JAWXYG010000008.1 coordinate 2,062,454, forward strand.
ATCACTATGTAGAAATAGTAAATACTATTCACGGGTCCCATAAAATACTGATTTCAAATTTGTCACTTTCCAAAAATAGAGCTTAGCAGTCTTCTAAAAATGGCCTTATTCTCAAGACTTTAGGTCCAAAATTCAGGATGTTACATCCTAACCTTGATTTCAACGCACCTGAGTGATCCTCGGGACGGGATTCGTAGAAAATTTTAATCCGCTGCATATACGGATCCCAACACAAAACACCAAAACTTGAGATTTCTAAGCAAAACTGAAGGTTTTCACAACTTTGAAATGCTTGATGCTCTCTGCCTGGAAAACCTCGAGGTTTCATTACAAACCTCGAGTTTTCACTTATATATAGAAGTTTTGAAAAATCCTGTCAAAACCAAAACCTCGAGGTTTCTGTTGAAACCTCGAGTCTTTATGTCATTGAAAAACTCGTTTGCTGTCTACTTGCAAAACCTCGAGTTTTCTATACAAAACTCGAGTTTTTATCAAATAAGGAAACTTTGAGATTTTACGCCAAGGCAAAAACCTTGAGGTTTCAAGAATTACCTCGTGGTTTAGATACTCGGGAAAACTTAGTTGTTCTCTGCCTGGACAAAACTCGAGGTTTCTCCCAAAACCTCGAGTTTTCAAACTTTGTGAAAACTTTGAGAAAATCTTGTTGAACTTGAAACTTGAGGTTTTTCACAAAACTGGAGGTTTTGAAACTTGGTTGAAATCAACGTTTTTTCTCTTAGTCAAAACCTCGAGGTTTCTTGCCAAACCTCGAGTTTTCTCAAAAACTTATGAACAATGAAGTTTCACATCAAAACACAAAACTTGAGGTTTTATTTGAAAACTGGAGGTTTTGATTTGTTCAGTTTCTGAGAGACTCTCTGTGTGACAAAACCTCGAGGTTTCTCCAAAAACCTCGAGTTTTGCATTTTCTCAGAAAAACTTGAGAAGTTTCTGTTTTTGGAAACCTCGAGTTTTCTCTGGAAACATTGAGTTTTCTATAATCTCAGAAAGCTTGAGTTTCTCTCTGTAAGGCCAAACCTCGAAGTTTCTCTGCAAACCTCGAGTTTTGCTCTCACAGTGAGTTTTACACAGTTGACAGCAAAACTTCAAACTTTGTTTACACTTATTGGCAATCATCAAAACCTTTAGAGAACTAACAATAGAAGCTCTAACATTTTTGGGCTTGGCAATAATGGGCTAGGCAGGGCGGGCCTTTCCTGCCCAAATGGCAATATCTTGCCACACAATATGTGAAAAAAGCAACTTCAATAATACCTAATAAACAATATTGAAAACTTCAAATTAAATCAATAATTCTACACTTTGGAATATTTCAAAATAAGTTTACAACTTGAGTCTTGAAATTAAAAAGACAACCATATATCTTAACAAATAATCAAATAGACATAAGTGAAAATAAAAAATACATAATACTATATATACTACAAGGCAGAGCCAAATGGGCAAAGCAACATACCTTGCTCAATGCCCAACCTTGCTCGCAAAAATGCCTAGCCCAATCATACCCAATTTTGTCAGGGCTGCTTTTTCTTGAGCTGGGCAGGGCGATTTTTTGGCGGGTGCACAGGGCCATGGGCATCATGAACACCCCTACCTTAATCCATGCCTACTTACATCACATTGTTGAATTTAATGAATTTATTTAATAGTTTCTTTTTATCAATGGCTGAAGTGGTTGTTTTTCTCATGTCAGCCTTCATATATCAACAGAAAGAAGGAGAACAATAAGGCTAAAGAAAGCAAAAAAGCACAGGAAAAGGTACAAAAGTACAAATAAAGAAGGAAACAAAGGCCATACGCAAATTCTGCAATTAATAACTTTGTCCCCGTGGTAGAGACAAGAAGAAAGAAGCCTTCATGAAAGAAGTATAGAAGCTTTGACAAAAAAAGAAAGAAGTATAGAAGCAACAAAGTTTTAATTACTAAATACATTAGACTTAGAATTGAACAACTTATGTGAATAGTTTTTTATTGATAGTAAATTTTGAGAAATTACCAACTCAAAGTACGACCCTGGTGCCTTTTGACAAAAATGAGTCTTTTGATAAAAGGAGACTTTATCCTTCCTTCAAACAAGATATGACGGCAAAGAAAGGAAATGGCATAGGGAATGCCATAAACGCAAAAGATAAAGGAAATATTAAATTGAAAGGAAAAGCTAGAGAAAGAACTTTATATTTACTCAAAAGTGGGGCAGTAGATAGATGAAATCTAGTAAAAGTGGCATTATTAAGGAAGAGGTCGTAATGGCCCAAGCAAACATAGGAAAGCCCATTGTGGCAAAGCAAAGATCACACCACATTGTTAGTGGTGACTTGGGCGACTGTGATCAAGCCGGAATCAAAATTCCATATAGGAGGAAGACGTTGCATACTTGCATTCAATGGGACTATCTGACAAGAAGGATCAATTAAGTCTTCATCTTCATCCCAGGCCACTATATATCATGAAGATGCAGAGGCCAGAAGCCGGTCTTTTCCTTTTTTGTCAAGAGATATTGTAAGGGAAAATTATATATATATATATATATATATATATATATATATATATATATATATATATATATTTGCTTAATTGAGCCTCGTATGGATGGTTCCAAAGCTAACTGAGTGGTGAGGAAACTTGGATTCAATAATTGAATTCATGTTGAAGCTACTGGATTTGTTGGGGGAATTTGGTTGCTTTGGAATAAATGGGATTATGATATACAATATATCTCCTCAAATGAACAAATTCTTCACTGCCAAATATGTGAAAGGTGCTCTCTCAAAAAATAATTGAGATTTCATTTGTAATATGTACTCTAGATCAAATGGAAGATATTATTGTTTAACATTGTCGAGGTTTCATTTCTAATCGGTGGTAATTATTGATAGTGATGTCTTAATATTCTTTAAAGATAATAAAGTTGCATTACTTTGGAAGTAAAATATATTTGAGTAACCCGTGAAGTATTATCATCCGTGCAATGCATGGGGGAAGTAAGCTTGTTTTAATAACAAAATGACATTTTAACCCTTATATGAAAAATTTATAATTACTAGTATAAAATTATCAAATGCCATGTAGTATTCCAGGTGTCTCCTATTAATCTAACAAGGCAACTTCGATTAAAAAGATAACGGTAAGTTCCTCATAATAAAAAAATATATAATAAATTCGGGGGTTAAATTTAAACTTTATAATGTCAGGAGTTATTTGCAACTGATCAAAAACTCAGGGGTTTTGTATAATTTATACTTTTATATATAATAAAGGGAAAATCCCTTTAAGGTCTCAATAAACTAAGAAAATTTCAAAAAAGTCCCAGAAATGTCAGAGAAGTCCCAAATAATTGTTAATCCCACAGATGAAGTTGTTAATCCCCCACTGAAAGAGTTGTTAATGGGATCTTTGTGACATCTGATCTGATTTTTCTTTGAAACTTTTTTGACATTTTTTTAGTCCCGTAGGACACTACAAAAAAAAAAAAAACTTGTTTAACGATGGACAAAATCCGCCATTAGAAAGAGAAAATCAGTTGGAAACAGGTTTTACAAAAACCCTCAACGGATTTGAGACCAAAAAAAAAAAAATCTGTTGCAAATTGCGACGGAAAATAAATCCGTAGCAATTGAAAAAAATCTAAAAGTCCGTCACAAATTGCAATAGAATATGAAAAAAGAAGGTCACAAATTGAGAAATTACAAATATATATATATATATATATATATATATATATATATATATATATATATATATATATATATATATATTAGCTTAATCATCAACGATAACTACATAATATTTAACATTTAACAGAATAGAAGTTCCCATTCAACCAAATTTTTCAAAATTCAAAACAAACATGCCTTAATCAACTACATCAAATACATTAGCTTTCATTTATGGCATCATAAGTCACATGGCCTTAGCGGCAAAACCAGAAGGAATAGCTAATCTATCAAAGACAACAAAACAAAACAGGAAATAAAAATTTCTTGGCAGCAACAAGGAGGATAAGTCTTCAATGTATGGCAAATAAAGCTGCCATCATGATCTTACTTGGCGGTTAGTAGTAGTAACATGCTTAGCTGGTCTACGAATTTCAAGAGTTGGACCATTATTAGTGCTTTCACCAGTTTTTTCCATTTAAGATGATTCAAACTCCTTCCATAACTTTATCATTTCTTGCATGCATTCACCAACTTTATAAACAACAGATGATACTTCTTTCCCTAAAATACCTGAAACCTAAATATAGAGGACATGCAAAGCATAGTCTAGAAAGATTTATCATCACAAGGCAACACACAACAAATTAATGATAGGAAGTTCAACAAAATAAATTAATTCCAAACAAGTTACTGTTCCTCAAAGTTGAATGCAACAGTGTACCAATTAAAGCAATTTCTGATCAATGAAAGCTACTTCATGAAAGCACTGAGCACATATTCATTACTCTATGACAAGCCAAAAAAACTCGGAGCGAGTGAATCAAATTCGACAGCATACCTTGCGACCTGCAAAAAAAAAACAAATTATATAGTACTAGTAATTATCAAACAAACTAATAGAAAGTTTCAGTCTACGAACTTAATTCCCAACAGAAAAAAGCAATAGGCTTATTAAGAGAAAAACTAGACACTTTAATAGACACAATTAAATGCCAACAGATTTCCTTCCTAAGAATTCAAGCAATATAGAAAACTATTATATGAAATGGAATTAACGCTTCACAGATGGAATTGAAGAGAAAATTCCTTCAATTAAGCCTATGAGATACAATGAGACATATTTTGCCTATGCACAAGGTACACAACTAACTTGAGCAGCATAATTATTGCTAAACAAGTGTAACAGATCTGAACTTCAACTAGATTTTGTTACCCAGCCTTTTAACGAACTTCCTGAAATATGATCTGTTGTTCCTAGTTCATTGAGTAGGTAGAAATTGAATATAAAGTAAACAGAATAATAAAACAAGAATCTGTATTATTGAAATAGGACATACAAAAATCATATAACTAGCCTGTATAATATAGAAAAACTTTAAACGAACTCACAAGACTGCCGATATGGTAATGGAAAAAATGCAGAAATCTGGGCCCAACTTTCGTTGTGTCCTTAAGACAATTTGCTCCCTCAATACAGATGCCAAAGGTTTCTGAGCAATTGTCTCCCAGGATAGAACGGATTATTCGTCTCCAGAAAGATGGCTCTGTCTGTCTAAAGCCCAAGCGAATCCAACGAGTCTGCTTTTGGAACGTACAGAATGTGTATGCAATATGCAGGGAGAGAGTGTATGTAAAAATCGGGATATGATTCTATGACTAGGGCGTCCTATTTATAGACTCTGAAAAAACATGATCAGATCGTCTGTTGCTGCGAATTGGTGCGTTGTGCAAACAGACTGAAATTCAAAAAATTATTTTTTTAATCCAAAAATTAATTTTTTATTTCACACACTGGACCGAGCGGCGCGTGTGTGTGGTGGACCAAGGGTCACCTAAGTCCTCATCCCTCCACAAAAGTGGGTTGGCCCAAAGGCCCAATTAGTAGGAGCCAAGTTGGGGTTTATATACCCTCCAACTTCTCTCCAACTAAATAATGTGGGACTCTTATCCACACACACATTCCTTCTTACTTTTTCCTCTTCTTTTCCATCCTTCTTCTTAATCATAACCCATGAGATTTTATCCTAAAATTCCAACATAATCATCCCGCGGTTTGAAATGAGCAGGAGGAGTAGAGGTGGAGCTTCGTAAGGATTGGACTGCAAGGATCAAGAACCAGTCAATTAAGGAATTCACTGACACTTATTCCTTAAAACTGTAAATACTCCTAATGCGCATACATGAATTATGGGTACAACAACACTAGCTGAAAGCAACTGAACTTGAAACTCATAGGAAAATGGATCAAACATGGACGAATCATATAGCTTAATAACATGGATCAAACATATTAAGGATTCACAAGTATACCAACATGATACATCTATTTGCCAAGATATATTAGAAATGGAGAACCCCTCTCTCCCCTGTTTGTTTTCAAAGAGTAGAACCTATGATATTACATAATTTGGGGAAGCAGAATGATAGAGTACCAAGTCATCCTCTTGTCCTTTATTTAAGGAAGAGGCGTAAGGATAGTTAGGAAGTTATTTATATGTGTTTGGAAGTTATGTTAATAGGGGAAGTTTAGAATTAAGTTTTTATGTGTGTTTTATTATATGTTAGTTACTTAGGAAGTTCAATTGGTTTGTCAATTATGTTTCTTTATATATATCTCTTTAGGTTGTAAACAGAGGTTATGCAGATAAATATATAAAGAATTTTATTGTGAATTTGGTCAAGAACTTCATATTCTGGTTCTTGAATTATTCTATTAGATCCTAATCTTCAGGATCTATCAATTTGGTATCAAAGCATCTTCTTTCTCTGGGACCAATTATTTCACGCCTAGATAATAGAATAAATTTCAGAAACCCTCTCATAAATACTTATATTCCGTTCTTCACTCCTCCCACCCCATATGTCATTAGTCCCTGCGACTGCGCCAGCACCTAGCCATCGTCGTGGAACTCTCTTCATGACCACCTTCGTACTTTTCTTCCCAATTTTGTTTGTGGAATTGGTACAAATTCGGTATGTATGTATTCCTATGCTAATTTGATTGCTTGAAACACAGTTGGTTTTTCTTGAAATTATAACCACATAGAACAGGAAAGAAAAAGGAATTTTCTGGGATTAATGGATTTTATCTTTGTTTTTTGAAATGGGTTAGCATGGTTTTAATGGAATTCTCCTGATTTATGAAGCACCGATTTTGACACAGAGACATAGATATGTTACTTTAAAAATGCAAATATTTTGATACGTCTCTATCCCTCTTAGTGTTAAATAATATTTCTAATATAGACGGTGTATTTTACATTAACAAAACATAAACATAAATAGGATAGGATATTGTTACAACCATTTTTTTTGTTACAACCAATGTTACTACCATTTTTTCACCGTTAGATCATAATCTTAATAGGAGAGAGAAATTATATAGGTAAATGAGATTCTGATCTAACGGTGGAAAAGTGGTAGTAACATTGGTTGTAACAAAAAAATGATTCTAACAATATCCTATCCCTAGGCAAAAAAAAAAAAAAAAAAAAACATCCTATTCCAGCACAAATAAGCTGAACTCCACTAATATGTCTCCACGTCACGGTCATTATAAAACGCGTCAGAGCGCTGCGTGTTTGTCTACATTCACCTCTTCACGCCAGCCCACCCCACCGGCGGAAACCCTTCTCCGAATCAAACTTTGTTCTCATACCCGGCGGTTCCCTCCTTCTGAATCTGCCTCTCCCTCTTTCGCTGATCTCCATTACGCGCTTTTGTCTGGGTACATCTCTCTCTTTCCCCCAACCCTGCTTCATTTCGAAAATTCTTAGATCTGTTTTTAATTCGGATTCCGATTCTCGTGCCCCTTTCCAATCCCGCTTCGTGCTTGTTGACCAATCGGATACACGAATTCCCGTATCGGATGCGTGTCCGATAGGTTCAAAAAAACAATAAAAGAAAAACTTTCCGCCGTGTCGGTGCTTCATAGCTCCTGATCACCTCTGCTAATTCGAGTACTTAAACGTAGCTGGTTTTTCTTGAAATTCTCCTTTTAAACAACCGCAGAACAGGAAAGAAAAAGGAATTATCTGAGATTAATGGATTTTATCTTTGTTTCTTGAAATGAGTTAGCTTGGTTCTAATGGCATTCTCCTCGCTCGCCCAGTTTTACTCGTCGCCTATTCTCTTGCTCCTCCTTTATATGTCCAGTGAAATTTTTTCTTTAATTTATAGCCGTTGGCTTTATACTGTTGTGCTTATTCTGGAAGGCCGCATAATTGTTGCAAGGGACTTTGATCTTTAGTTAGATTTCTAGTTCATGTATGTTTAAATAAATATTAAATGTAGGTGTGGTTTTTGCTTATGTCATTGTTGGTGTCGGTAGAAATGCTTATTATAAGTTTGGCCAAATCCTTCCCAAATTTTTCACCATTATTTAATTTGAGTTTGGTGCGTGGGTGGGAATTTGCCGTGGTTGTGTCTCTTTTCCTAGTAGCTTAGCTTTATTTACTGTTCCATTCTCTATCTCTTTTCTTTTTTATATCACTTAATTCTACGAAGCAACAATTTTGCTGTAAATTCTTGATTAAGTCATCATATTAAATCGTTCACCCAAGTGAGAATGTGTTGAGTAAATTGCAGTCTGAGTATCTAGTTTGTTGATTCTACAAGTTTAATATTGTCTTTCACTCTTTCTGACTTTACTTTCTACTGAGTTAGATTTTAGTAAATGTGGATAGCAGGTTTGTTGTTGTTGTTATTTTACTTAAAAAGAAAACGATTTGGCATGCTGGTGGAGTTATTTAGGCCACTTATGTATTGCGTTCATCTTACTTCACCTTATCCTTTCAGCTCAGTTTTCTGCATTACTGTTTGTAGATAAAAACTAAAACAGATTCTTTGCAATACCAAGACATGGGGCACAGCAAGCGAAAGAGAGGCACGGAAGTGGTTTTGGCAAGAGTAATAGACTCTGTTGTTAAAGTGTTTTGTGTACACTCACCACCTAATTTTTCTAAGCCGTGGCAGAGGATGGAGCCATACAAGTCTAGCAAGTCTAGCAGTAGTGGGTTTGTTATTAGCGGGAAGAGGGTGCTCACCAATGCCCATTCAGTGGAGCACTACACCGAAGTCAAGCTCAAGAAACATGGTTCCGATACCAAATACTTGGCCACTGTGCTGGCCATTGGGACCGACTGTGACATTGGTACGCACCACACTATTCTGTGTTGACATATAAATCAAACTGATTTCTTATACATTAATCAGATGAATCAGATGAATAGAGGAATAAAATTGTAAGACAAAATAGTGATAACGTCTATAAAATTGCAAGACAAAAGTAGTGACGACATCAGCTATTTTATGGTGAATTAGGAGGGAACCAACCATGAACCTATCATCTATGAAGCACTGACACTCCTATTTTTTAAAAATATGCGTGTCGGACACTCCGACACTCCTCGACACTCCTATTTTTTAAAAATATGTGTGGCTTGGAATAGTACTACATTGATGATGAATTTTTCTTTCATATTTTTTTCTAAAAAGAGGGGGCACGGCTTTTATGACAAGGCGAGCCTACGATGAGCCAAAGTTAGAGGTCAAGATATTACGGGAAATTGAACTTGAATGTAAATTATAATATATATATATTTAATATCAAAACGTGCCCTAACGTGTCGAAATTTAAATTTTTTTAGGATTAACGTGTCGGAGTGTCGAGTTGTGTCGTATTTCATGTCTCATGTCGGTGTCAGTGCAACATAGCCTATCATAAAAGAGGCCTCTAATTGTAATTCTTATAAGAATCTGAATCAAAGCTTTTGATGTTACACTTGCAGCCATGCTTACTGTTAAAGATGATGAATTCTGGAACGGAATGTCACCTGTAGAGTTCGGGGATTTGCCTGCACTGCTAGATGCAGTTACTGTTGTTGGTTATCCTATTGGTTATGAAACTATTTCAAAAACTAGCGGTGTTGTTGGTTATCCTATTGGTTATGAAACTATTTATAAAACTAGTGGTGTTGTATCTTGCATTGAGATGATATCTTATTTCCATGGTTCTGCTGAACTTCTAGGATTACAGGTTAGTTTGAAAAGACTTGCCTTTGCCCTTTGAAGCATGGACTGGCATGTACATGATGCACATCCTAACTGAACATATTTCGTTTTTCCATGTTTGTACATATAACGTGTTAGGCTTGTGTTGGTAATATGTTGTGGCCATTTCGAACACTCACCTAGTTGAAAATAAGTGTATTTCTTCATTCAATGGCATCATCAAGTTTTCTTCATTTGTCTTTTTCTAGTTTTGTGAAGGTTATCTGTTTTGCAGATAGATACTGCTATGAACTCATGTAATTATGGTGGGCCTGCATTTAATGATTCAGGAAGTTGTGTGGGAATTGCATTTCAGTCCATAGATAAAAAAAATATAGGTAATCTCATTCCAACACCAGTTATCAAGCATTTCATTCATGATTATGAGAAGAATAGAGCATATACAGGTATGGTAGTTGCTGATTTGATGTGTTAAGATGTGAACTTTAAATTTGAATTTTACAATCTGGATCTAAGTATGGAAAATAAGCACAAAAGTATTAATCTACTAGTTATTTCTGTTTGCATCTGTTTTCAGGATTCCCTGCCCTTGGGATTGAGTGGCAGAAAATGAGGAATCATGAACTGAGAATGGCAATGGGCATGGGATCTGATCACAAGGGGGTACGTATTAGAAGAATAGATCCTACTTCTCCAGCCTATGGAGTTTTGAAACCATCAGATGTTATTCTTAGCTTTGATGGGGTTGATGTCGCCAATGATGGAACAGGTAAATGGAATATATAATCCGTATCTAATTCTAAGATGTAATATATCTATATCTAATAATAAGATAATGACTAATCTAAATAATCCATCATAAATGCATAATATTCCCACAATTTCCTCAAATTTATGAGTGGAAAATACAGGAAAAGGCTTTGCATGTTGCTTTGAATCAATTAAATATGATGGGCGTATCTATTTATGTGATAAAGGACCGAGACATAGAGGGGAATGATCCTTTTGATGTATGGCCTCCAAAGAGAAAAAGAATCAGGAAAAGATAAATGTTGTGCGTAAATCGGAAAATGATGAGGGACTAAGGGAATATGAGATGCCAAGTTGTATTATAGACTATGTAGTATTTTGTGGACTTAAAGCTGGATAGTTCTCCAACTTTAATATCTAGCTTTTGGGGTTGCCCATATCAAAGTTGAAGATGTTGTCTTTGAAAGGGATATCTATGGAAGGTTCTGGTTGGCAAAGAAGCCAAGTGAAGTGTCAAACAATATAGTTGCTGAGATGTTTGCTTTTTAAGGGCATCCTAGTGATGGATACCAAGGTAACATGAGATGCCTAGTCTCATTCAGTAGTTAGCTTTTGGAAGAGTGTTCCCTTCACTTGGCTGCCCATCATATATAAGTCATTTAAATTTCAAAATTCCATGGAGGAAATTAAGGGACTTAACAGTAGCCTTTTGTATTATTGATCACTTGCATTAGTGCTTATGGGATAGGCTTTGCTATACTGTAATTGATTCTTATTAGAAGCAGAGAGTACGAAACAAACTTTATTCTCTCTTCATGTTTATTTATGCGCAATCATTTGTAGATCTTAATAATATTTTTGTTTTGGTCCAAGATCTGAGTGCAGTTTAACAATGAAGTCACAGGTTTTCTGGGTGCTCTTTCCCTTCTGTCCTTTGTGATTTTAGGTAGTAGTGTTGGGATATCTTTGTTAGTTAATCATCTTTCCAATGGATGGCTTGATATATATGCACGAATTATTATGGCTCTGTATGATCTTTTTTCCTTATTTGTTGACCAGATGAGTTGTGGAATTTGACATATTGATTTTTCAAGTACTGTTCTACAAGATTAGAGTTCATCTATGAGCAATATCTGATGCTTATTACTTGTGACAGGAAGAATTTTGAGCTAGTCACTTGTCTTGACATAACATTTCAATTTATATTTTAATCTTTCATTGCTTTGTATCCAATTATTGTGTGTTTGCGATTCAGGGGTGTGCCACCTAATGCTTTAACTCCTTTGTGCATTTTGCAGTGTTATTTCGACCTCGAGGGCACATTAATTTCAGTTATCTTATATCTCAGAAATACATTGGGGATACCACAGTAATCAAAGTGTTGCGAAATTCAAAGATCTACGAACTTGACATTACACTTGGTAGTCACATAAAGCTTATTCCGGCACATATCAAGGGCGGGTCTCTCTCATATTATATCATTGCAGGATTTGTTTTTACAACTGTCTCAGTTCCATATCTTTGTTCAAAGGTTTGTGGTTGATTCACTATCCAATACTTCCATATTCAGTTTATTTCATGTCTTGGTTGACACTGTTATTTATTTTTATTTTCTTTTTAAAATTTGTGTTTGCAGTTTTGTTTCTTGAAATGGTGTTGATGTCTAATACTTCTGTAGTCTGCATAAATTTCATCTGACCTAACAATAGAGGATGATTTAATTTTTCCTGAAATCAACGAGTGTCACTATATGGCTTAGGAGATTGTTGGAATTTTTGTAGAAATTTAATAATCGCATGAAAAATGAGAGAATGAACGATCCTTGTGAATTTGTAAATTTGTAGTACAATTTTCATGTATAAGTGAATGGTGCAGTTCATCTATCACTAGCAATATGAATAATTATGGGCTCTTGACTGGTATAAGGCCCATAATATGATTGGACCTATGCAAGGGGAATATGCCTGAATTTAGTAGGACTCGGCGGTTAAGTTAGTTACTAAAGAATATTTAGTCGGATACAAGAATATATTTATATATCAAGCGTAACTGTAGTCTAGCAATATTTAAGTTCTTGAAACCCTTTATTAATATTTTGATTTCAGGTATTTATGACAGCAGTTTTTATTATCACTTGTTTCACTTCCACATTTTCTAGACTTGTGAGCTTTTCCATCTAGTCTCCTGCAGGTCAGGAAACACTTCATAAGTTCTTGAATTCTTGAGTTTTGAATCCTTGTTTTTCATGTTTGAACAGTATGGAGAGGATTATAACATCAAGGCTCCAATCAAGCTTTTGCATAAACTAGATTCAATAGCAGAGTCCCCAGACGAGCAAATTGTTGTGATCTCTCAGGTGCTCTGTCACTGACACTATCCTTTCACTGCTATTTCTCTTTAGCTTTTGACAAAGTTGGATGATTTGTGTTGGCTACATACTAGGTGTTGGGAGTTAATATGTTATTTGGGTATGAAGATCTTATTGATATTCGGGTGAGTAATGTTTTGTTTTCCTTTCTTTCATTTCCTTGCTCCTAGTTACCTTTTATGTAGTCTTATACATGCGGTCCTTCACAGTCATTACTTCCATTTATGTATGTGAAGGTACTTGCTTTTAATGGTAAACCTTTTAAAAACCTGAAGAGCTTGGCCAGCATGGTTGAGAACTGCAATGATGAACATTTAGAATTCAGTCTAGAGGATAATCAGGTGCCTTCTCATTCTTTCATTCTCTGACTGTTTGTGTGAAATGTCGCATTTGCCCTGTTTTTTGGGTGGAACATAGCATTTGTCCTGTTATTAACCAGTTAGCATATCTCCCATGTAGATAGCGGCGCTTCAGACAACTAGGGCTAAAGATGCTACTCTCAATGTTCTTGACATGTACCGCATTTCGTCAGCCATGTCGGATGATCTCAAGGAATGAATTGGAACACAAGTTGGTTTTACATCATTGACATAATCTTTTGAAAGGTTTAGATATGTAGGCTTGTAGGGTAGACTTGCTGACTTTTTGTTTCATTTGATTCAAGTGTTGATACATCTCTAGAGGGGAGAAAGCAGAAACTTAATAGAATTCTCAAGGAATGCGTAGATTCCCAATTTCTTGTTTTTGATCTTTCACTATTCCCTTTGGAAGTGCTCCTGGACAATTTTAGTGATTGTTTGAGAAGTTCAAAAAAGTATGTTCATTTTTTTGTAAGTGGAGATAGAACAACTCTTTAATACTTACTTTAAATGTCATACAAATTAATGAAGAGAAGAAGCGCGTTAGGAGCCCTTTTGTCTGCGTTGGTATTATCCTCTGTCTTCATTTTCCCCGCGCTCTGTATTTCCTTGTTTCACAATTGTGCTCGGTTCATGTCTTTTTATCAAATTTACGGTGGCATATTGTATGTCTTCTGACCAATTTCGTTATTCGGTTTTTTTTTTTTTTTTTGGGGGGGGGGGGAGTGCTCTGGATGAGTGTGAAAGGTGGAATTACAAGTACGGAATTTAGATTTGGATTGAGGGAGAAAAAGTTTAGGGTTCGGGGAGCTGATTCACCCGGAGACCTCTCATTTACATATGAACCCTATAATCTTCTCATTTAAGTGTGAATTCATTGATTGGATATTTGGACCAGCATCCCTTCAAAAAGTCTGTATTCTTTTCATGTTTTTCTATGGTACGATATTGACTCTTGACTTTGCCCGGAGTTCTGCCACACAGGCCCACCGCTCCTCATCTGAGTATGAGCCAGTCACCGTAATTTATGGATGGGTGTGATGTCTCATCGTTACACCTGAGCAGTATTAGCTTTTCTTTCTCCATGGAGGCAGTTAACGTGAGAGCAAATAACCATTACCATTACCATTAGTTTTGATACACCATGTTGATGTCCGATTTGGGGAGGGATGTAATTTGGGGAGAATGGTCTTATTGGATCGATGAATTGAGAGTTGGAGCAAAGGGAACTGGAGATGTTATTGTGGAATTAATGTGGTAGAGAAAAGTATCGTGCCTTTTGAGTTTGACTTGTGAGATCATACGTATGTATAAAGTAACTAAAATCTGAGTCTGACTTTCATCTGCTTTGTTAACTGATTATGTTTCCATGTTTAAGTAATAATCACCCCGTTCTGTTCATGGTCCTCAATCTGCTCGTATCCTGAGGATGCCAAATCTTGTGCTTGAAACTTCTGACCATATATGTAGTCAATTAGTTTACTAGGTTGTTGTCTGCTGAACATTGGAAGCTAATTAATTTAGCAAATTGATCATAATTCTAGGTGGAAATTGTTTGCACTCTGTCAATCTCTAAAGAGTAAAGATTGAGATGTGATGAACTTATGGTATATTAGACGAGTTCTTATGGAGGGTTTTCTTTCTGATTGATGCCATCTTCCATCCTACATATGTTGGGTAAGTTTTTAATTGTATAGGTATGATTAATATACTTCACGTGCTTAATATAAAAACTCAATTTGCTAATTAATTTGAAGAAATTAAGGAATCTACATAAATATAGATTACTATATTAATTATTTTAAATTTAAAATAAATAAGAAAACTTACGTGCACGGAATGTTTTTTATGTTGACCTTGGTCCTTCTCGCAATTTGCCTGTGTGAGGGGAATGTCTCATGGGGCAAAGAGGCCTTAAGACAATTTATGGTACGTATTGCGCAGTTGTTTTATCCTTTAGCTTTAAAGGATGTAGAAAATTATTTTGTTAAAAAACTAATAAAAAAAAGTGTTGTAAATTTAAAAATGAAATTGTGGGAAAAAAAATAAAAGTAAATTATTACCTTTCTTTAGACTTCATTCACTAGTAACCACGGTTAATTCATCCCAGATTGACTCGAGGTCTGACTTGATTTCTGACAGAAATTTTAACACACTTCCATTAGCCATTTGGTTAGTAATTAGTTTAAGGAATAATTAAATAACGTTTTCGCGGTTGGAAATTAAGAGGAAAACAATGAGCCCTCACCCAACTTTTCGTCCAAACCCTTCTTTAACAATCGTAGCTAGATATACCAAAGAAGAGAGAAAAAAACCAGTGTGTATACTATACAGTAAAAAATTATGCAAACAACTCATCACAATTCGTCCAAAGTCCTCTTTATGTTGCAATCCCCTAGCGTCGGTTTCTTTACTGTGAACACTCCATTATATTATCTTCCATGTGTATTATATCCTTGCTTTGGACGGCCTTATTACTGTTATGCAGGGAATGACCGAAAGAATAGGCATTAGGTCTATTAGTTTAGAAAATTCTCAGTTGAATCTTAAAGAGTATACTCAATTAATTCTAGATAGGCCAGTACTGTGACAATTTCAGTGATCCTAATCATTGGGTTTCCTAAGAAAGGTTTAGAGTTTCTCCAGGGAACAAAGCTTTTTCAGCTACACTAATACTGGTGGGGACAAGAATCTCAGTGGTGATTTTCTGTGTTCAGGTTCTTCATGAATGAATTTGTCTAGTATATTTTTGGAAACTTTCGAATCACAGAAAATACAAAGAGTTCTCGAAGCTTTTGCCTGACAAGCTTTTTCAGGTACACTACTGGGTTGGACAAGAATCTCGTTGTTGATTTCCTTGAAAATCATGATGAATTCTGTGTTCAGGTTCTTCTTGAATTTGTCTTTTTTTTTTTGGAAGCTTTTGAATAATAAGAGAATAATTAAATGGTGGTAGTGGTCTACACCGAAATTCCCATCGGACCTTCACCATCCCTATCATCTAGTTATTCTTGCATTTCTTTTTCCGTGGCCACGCATGCATTCTCATTGCTAGCTTCCGCATAAAGGGATTGTTCAAAAGAATACAGATAGTAATATATATATATATATATATATATATATGAAAGATATTAAAGAATAACGACTGTCAATCTGAACAGTAAGATTGAGATTAGATTGCATGAAGATCCTTAAACTTTTCAGACACAAGTTCTAAACACTATTTAAGAAGTAAACCTACCTATATCAAAATTCCAAGAAACTTGACGATGATTGCCAATTGACTGATCTGAAATTTTAACAAAGGTAGGAAATTGCATAATTATTTTTATTATTTTTCTAAAAAAAATCCTTTAAACTGTTGCCTCTCCGTACCTGGTCACCCCCAACTAAAGACAAAGTTCTTAATATCTTTTTTGAATTTTCAAAATAAGAGTAATAAATATGGAAATCAAAGTAGTTAATACCAAAATTAGAGTAGTCAATACTGAATAGGGTCTTTTTTACCAAGTAATTTCTAATGAATACTTTTGTTTTGGTATTAACTACTCTAACTTTGGTATTATCTATTCTTATTTTGAATATTTGAGAAATATTTTTAAGAACTTTGTCTGTTTTGTTACTCTAATTTTAAAAATTCAATATCGTTATTTATCTTTCATTCAAATTCATGTTAAAAATGAGGAAAATATTATTTTTTGAAGAAAAGGAAAAATGATACATTAAAGCAAAATAATATTATTTAAACTACTTTAGTCGCTAAAGCCATCACTAGAGCTGTCAAATTGGGCTAAGCCCCACGGGCCAGCCCATTAAACCCTATTTTTAGCCCCATTAATATTTGGCCCACATATGATGGGGTTAGTTTTGGCCCTAGCCCAACATAACCCCCACTCCCCTTGGGCTATGATAGGGCCACCCGCGGGCCAAAAAAAAAAAACTTGAATAAGATGGATATAGTAGCATATCACCAATTCATCTGGCTACAAGTGTTCCCCTTACCAATTCGTAATGTAATTTGTTTTTCTTAGTAGCTTTGTAATCATCGTTTAAAAAAAAAAATTTTGAACTGTTTTAATTTTGTTGTGGATAAGCAATTTTTTTAAGTACTCCATATTTATTATTTATTCATGCATCACTTGAACATGAGCATCATAAATACATTTGAAGATTATATATTCGTTGGATATGTGTGTATATCTTTTTTTTTTTTTGGGATTTCTATTATTATATTCATCTTCTAAAAAAAACGAAATTAATTTCAAAGCATAAATGTTTTTTTGACATCAGATTTTATCAAAAAATTCGGTATACTACTCATAATTTTTATTTTGCTGTTTTTGTTTCAGATTCACTCAACTTGTGATCACATGAGGTAAACAGAATCATCTAACTTTAATTTTTTTTTATTTGATTAAAAATATCCACAAGTGAATTTAATAGTTGAAACTAATCTCTTTATTAAACTCTTGTTCTCATAGATGGGGCCTCTTAAAATTTCAACCAACAATTTTTTACTATGTTACGATTTTACATTTTACGATTTTTCATTCTCCTTCCGTTTTCAGGTAAAATCTACGTTTTCACTATCATGCTGAGGACAATTTACTTACTAGTGCTAGTATACTATTAATAGCACCAAATAATGAATGGTTGTGAATAATATTCTTTTTTTTTTTTGGCTACAAAAAAGTTTTAGAGGGGTTCGGCATCAGTTCCCCACCAAGGGGAGGGCACGGCCCCGGGCTCTATGAGCACTTACTGGGGACTTACGAGATCGCCTACCAAAGGAGTCCCAGCGACGGCAGAGAGGATCGAACCCACGACCCAAGGATCTAGTCCTGAATCCCTTACCATCTATGCCAACTCTCATTGGCTTGTGAATAATATTCTGGTTGGAAATAAAGTTGATTATTTAAGCCTAAGTTGATTATTCTAAAATTATTTTTGGCCCGCGGGCTGGCCCTAACCCTTAGGGTTATATAGGTTTTTGGCACGTGCGGGCTATTTAACAAGCGGGCTTTTT
Organism: Acacia crassicarpa; assembly: GCA_034222035.1. Classification (NCBI taxonomy): domain Eukaryota; kingdom Viridiplantae; phylum Streptophyta; class Magnoliopsida; order Fabales; family Fabaceae; genus Acacia; species Acacia crassicarpa. The sequence goes on from JAWXYG010000008.1 coordinate 2,080,646, forward strand.
GGCCTTGTGGACTTTTTGGCCCTAGCCCACACGGGTTAGGGCCTAACGGGCCGGAGTGGCCCGTTTTGACAGCTCTAGCCATCATATTTAATTAGTATGTTTATTTAATTCTAATTACTAAAAATTCAAATTGAAGTATTAGATTACGTGTATGAAAAAAGATACAACCTTCGGTTTTAATTATAAGAACGGTTTGATTTTAAAAAAAAAATTAAGAAAGCTAAATAATTTACTTAATTATATTATATGTTGTATATCCTTAGATTATATATTAATTTATTAGTCAAACTAATTAATTTTAAGAAACAAAATAAAAATAAAAATACCTTAAAATAATTTAATTAATTTTTTTATCCCTCTAAAAAGTCTAACTGGTATTATAACAAAGACGGGAGTAATAATTAATCACTCCTTCCACCACTTCTTTTCATAAGACAAACCAAAAAGAATTCTCAGTGATTATATTTATAAAATGTATTACGAAATTTAAACATGTCCGCTATAGCCACAGAGAACTACCTTGTTCACTGTGCCTCGGGCCTCCTTTCCTTCACTTCTTTTTCTACTTTTTGATTGATTCAGTTGGATATCACTTGCCAATGAGAGTTGGCATATATGGTAAGGGATCTAGGACTAGGTCCTTGGGTCGTGGGTTCGATCCCCTCTGCCATCGTTGGGACTCATTTAGTAGGCGATCTCGTAAGTCCCTAATAAGTGCTCATAGAGCTCGGGGCCGTGTCTTGGCCTTGGTGGGGGACTGATGCCGAACCCTCTAAAACTTTTTTGTAACCAAAAAAAAATGGATATCTCTTTGGTTTCATAGTTCCCTTGTACGTAGTTGTTTTGTCCCTGACCTCCGTCTGCCTTCTTTTTAAAGCCCTAGTGTTTGTGGATTTTGTATTCTCATTTCCAAGTAATTTGTGGGTTTTTTATTTTGATTAAGTGTTTCTTTGTTTGCCAAATCCACGTGTCTGTTAACGAAGAGCATTATGTCGACATTAAAACTATATAAAGGCTATAATAACCCGCCTAACTCTCTATGGTCGGTCGGTGGTTGCTTAGCCTGGCCTGCCATTGCAATACTGCATTAGGTTCGCTTCAAAATTTTCCGCTCACGTTGGTCAATTTCTCCCTCTAATTCTCAACTTTGTATGGAGAAGATGGGTACTGATGATTGTAGTTTGGAAGAATTTTTCGAAGAGAAGAAGCGCGTCAAGAACCCTTTTGTCCCCGTTGGTATTATCCTGTGTCCTCATTTTCCCCGCGCTCTGCATTTCGGTGTTTCATTTTTTACTTTAGACTTGCTGCTTTCTTTATATTTTTCATAATTGTGCTCCGATCGTGTCTTTTTATCGATTTTTCGGTGGCATATTGTATGTCTTCCGATTGATTTCGTTATTCAGTTGTTGTTGTTTTTTTTCTTGCATTGTTAGACTTTGGGGAAAAATCCCCTGAATGAATGGGAAAGAAGGTGGAATTGAAAGTATGGAATTTAGATTTGGATTGAAACTAAGGTTTCATACATGTCCGATTTGGGGAGGGATGGTCTTCTTGGATCAATGAATTGAGGGTTGGAGCAAAGGGAATTGAGAGTTGGAGCAAAGGGAATCGAGAGTTGGAGCAAAGGGAACTGTACTGTGGAATTAATGCAGCACAAAAAAGTACCGTGCCATTCATGTTGGACTTATGAGATCATATGTATGTATAAAGCAACTAAAATCTGAATCTGACATTCATCTGCTTTGCTAACTGATATTTGCTTGTTTGGCATCATGTTTTGAATCTCAAACTTATTCATGTAAATTGAGATAAAACTCCTCTCACATACTTATCTCGTATCTCATAAATCACGATTGAAAAACTGTTTTCGAAGACTCTACGCTATTTCAAACAAGCATGTTTCCATGTCTAAGTAATAATCACCCCCTACTCTTCATGGTCCTAAATCTGCTCATATCCTAAGGATGCCAAATCTTGTGCTTGAAACTTCTGACCATATATGTAGTCAATCAGTTTACTAGGTTGTTGTCTGCTGAATATTGGACGCTAATTAATTTAGCAAATGGATCATAATTCTAGGTGGAAATGGTTTGCATTCTCTCAATCTCTGAAGATTGAGATGTGATGAACTTATGGTGTATCAAACAAGTTCTGATGGAGGGTTCTCTTTCTGATTGATGCCATCTTCCATCCTGCTACATTGGATAATCTCAACTTTAGATTGTTGTCTCCAATGAGATGATCCTTAATGACTTTTCTCGAATGAGTATTTCAGTTCTTGATTTTATTTGTTACTTCTATTTGGCTTCATTTTAATTTGTTTTGTGTATCAAAGCCCACTGTTTAGCTTACAGATGCTATGCAATAGAAGTTAAAAAAGGATTAAACTGAGATAATGGATTATGACTTATTACTACTGGTGTATGAATTTTAGGTGCATTTATTACTGCTGGTGTGCTCACGGCTGGCTTAATCAGTTTTAGACGAGGCAATTCTCTCAGACTCAGAAGTTAATGAGGGCTCGTGTGGTTGCCCAAGGTGCTACAGTAGTTTATGGTTGGCACTGCATACTATTATGGAGAAAATCTTTGGCAATCGAGTTAAACTCTGAATTATTCCCCTCCCACTGACTTTGTTGTCGTGTAATGTTGAAATTTGGTCATTGAAGGACCAAAATCCTTATTAATTTGTCTTGAAACTTTCTTGAGTTTACACTCACATAAGCAGTTGAATTCTTATCAGTGTACTTTGATATATATTTCATTCAATAATACAGCTTTCTTGACGTACTGTTGCCCTCTATATAGATGGAAGCATGAGGGGATTGGAAATTATCTATGGACTGATGTGTGTTGCTTTTGTGAGTCATGTGTATTAGAACTAAAATTAGGAATAGAGTGGTGGATAGCCTAGATGGGATGTGGCTACAAGCCTCATAGCTATGATTCGAAATACCCGCTTGGATTTTAGTGGCATGGCTGTTTTGGGTGCTTGCTGCACTTGTTTTAGTAGTAGTTTGTTAAAATATTGCTGGTGGTGGTTACAAGCCTCATAGCCATAATTCGAAATATACACACATGTATATATTGTTTTATGTGCATATAATAACCCTGAGGAATGAGGATGTTGGCTCGCTTCTTATTAGCTGACCGCTTAGCGTCCCTCCAGGTCTTATCCTTTTTGTTTGCTAGGCCGTGAAGCAAATATCCCATAAAACATTAAAGAAAAAGGATTGAGATTTATCATTCATTTTACTATCATATTCAAACAAGATTGTTCAAATATTTTTTGCTCGTTGGTTGTAGTGACCCTATCATTTTAGGGTTTGAAGTTAGTATATCAGTGTAGAAGGAAGGGAAAAAAGTGACCATGAAATTCCTTGAAAAAGCATTTGGTGGCTTCAACTTTAAACCCTACAACTGTCCATATATAGATAGCACTAGCAACGAGTTTCTGATTCATGTCCTGGATTCATTCATATGTGTGTGTGTATTATGATGCACTGGTTCCCGTAGGTGTGATGTTTCATGGTCCAGAACTTAGGACTAGTATGAGGTTGTGATTCATGTCCTTGGATTCATTCGTGTGTATAATATTCTGATGCTCTGGTTCCAGTAGGTTTTCAAGATACAGCGTGGCTTTTTCTTGTACTATTTTTTCATCTTCTTTTGAGTAAAGACCTACACAAATGCAAAATAATAAGTTTCAGTCCAAAGCTTTAATACCAGTTTGCAACCAAGTAACTTCTTATATAAAACAGGATGGATATCCGTTGGGAGAAAACCAATTATAGCAAAATAAAGACTCCTCTCAATGTTTAGTGCTCTTTCTATATGGTCTCTACCCTTTTTAGTTTTACTAAAGTTTTTTCTATATATAATTTTTTTTTATATGAATTCTCTATATATAATTAATATAGAGATTAGAGAGGTTGGTAACAGGCCCTGGTAGTACTTCCTTTAACAAAAGGAAAAATATTAATTAATTAATGTTTAAAAATTTCATAAAATATTTTATAAATATAATCTAGCAATCACAATGTTTGGTAAGCTAAGCTAGCAACAATAATCTAATCAAATATTGATGTGTGGCAGAGTTGCTGGAACTTGAGGCCAAACTCTTCATATTATTGTCGAAGGAATATCAATAAAAGTAAATTAAAAAAAATCGATAAATATATATATAAAAAATTATTTTATTTTAAAATCACAAATCAACTCTCTAAATATGTTTTATGTTAAGGATAGGAGGAAGTAATATTTTTTTTTCCATTGTCAGTTGGGTTATATTTTTATATTAGAGCTTTTTCATCATTTAGATGTTTTTCCTATTATTTTTCTTATCAATATTCACTTATTCATACTAAAATATACCATGAGCATATTATTTAAAAAAAAAAGAAGAAGAAGAGAGAATTACTATAAGATCCCAACAAAAACATTTAATAATAAAAATCTAATAATAACATAAAAACATAAATTTACAAGTTGAAGAAAAGGAAATGACTTACTTAAGCTGTCCACTTGTCATTGTAACTTTTTGAGTCATTAGATCTCATAGTAATTCTAAAAAAAAAAAAAACATAAGGCATTAGTCAGTACAAAACAGCACCAGGCAAGCCCAAAGCATAGCTGGAAAAAAAAAATTGTAATTAGAAATTTATCAGTAAAAAAAGGTTCAGTCCCTTTCAATGAGTTCAGATTATATGTACATAATTATGTGCTTCTTGAGCATATTTCTTTTAATTTTCTTAATTTTTTATATTTTATTTATTTAAATTTAAATTATATACTATTTTCTGAGATTTTTTTTACACAGTATGTCAAATTAATTAATTTCTAATTCTACATTTATTTATAACACCAGTATTATGAAAATTAATTAATTTGAGATACTGGGTTTAAAAAACATTTCAAAAAGCAACATATAATTTAAATATAAATAAATACAATATATAAAAAAATAAAAAATATATAGTCATATCTATGAACACCTAAGAAGCAAATAATTAGGGAAAATTATGCGCAGATCCCAATGAACAAAGCAAATTACAAAAAAGTCTCCTGAAATCACAAAATTACACAGAAATCTGAAGGGACTTATATATATATATATATATATATATATATATATATATATATATATATATATATATATATATATATATTATTTGTATTAATAACAAGAAATGCCTATATTTATAACAACATTTAAACACCTGAGCATTTACAACAGAAAATGCATGTATTTATAACAACATTTAAACACCTGGATTTTAAATGTAGAGAAGTCATTTACAACAGAAAAAACCTAGATTTACAACGGAAGTGCTATATTTATAACAAAATTTAAAATCTGACCATTTACAATAGAAAATGTATGTAATTATAACAGGAAATGCATGTAGTTACAACAATATTTAAACACATGAATTTTAAACGTAGAGAGTCATTTACAACAGAAAAAGCATAGATTTATAACAGGAAGTGCTGTATTTACAACAAAATTTAAAATCGGACCACTTACAACAGAAAATGCATGTATTTAAAACAAGAAATGCATTTATTTACAACAATATTTAAAAACCTGGATTTTATTTCCATACAAATAATATTAAAAAAGTCCCTTGGACTTCTATTTAATTTGGTGATTTTAAGAAACTTTTTTATAATTTTTTTGGTTCCTTAGAACCTATGTGTAATTTTCCCAAAGGGCAAAGGAGCGATTTTACACACGAAGTTTGGCCCTAGGAGCGCCCAGCACCACGAAGTATTTTTTGGAGCAAAAGTACACACGAAGTTACGTTTTAGGAGTAAAAATACCACCGGCCGTCAGTTGACCGTTAAGTTGGATGGAATGCTGACGTGGCGTTGACTGGGACTGACATGCTGACGTGGACGATGACGTGGATGCTGACGTGGAATTAAAAAATTCAAAAAAATAGGAAAAATTTCAAAAAAATTAGAAAAAATATATAAATAATTAGAAAAAAAATTCCAAAAATTAAATTAATTCGAAAAAAATTAAAAAAAATAGAAAAAAATGAGGAAAAATTTAAATAATTAGGAAAAAAATTAAAAAATTTCTAAAAAGATAGGAAAAAATTAGAAAAAAATTAAAGTAGTTCGAAAAAAATTTAAAAAATTCGAAAAAATTAAATAATTTGGAAAAAAATTAAAATAATTATAAAAAAAATTCACAAAAATTAGGAAAAAATTAAAATAATTAGAAAAAAATTCAAAAAATTATTAAAAAATTCAAAAAATTAGAAAAAAAATCATAAAATTAGGAAAAAATTCAAATAATTAAAATAATTAGACAAAATTAAAATACCCCTCCAGTAGGCCCCACCACTGACCACCCTACCACCGGCCGGCGACAGCGATCGATTTCCCTTTATTATATACTCCCTCCGGTCTTAATTATAAGACAACATTTGAGAGTTTGTTTTAGTCCTAATTATATTACAACATTCTAAATTTTGTCAATTTCTTCCTAAAAGATGCCTATTGATATAAGTGAGAGATTATGTGAAATCAATAAGGTAGTTGAGGTACAAAATTTATATTAAGGCATTTTAGAAAAATAAGTAAAATCAACTAATTCGACCGCCGCTGAGTATATAATAAAGGGCAACCGATCACCGCCGGCGGCTGGCGGTAGGGTGATCAGTGGTGGGGCCCACTAGCAGGGGTATTTTAATTTTTTTCTAATTATTTTAATTTTTTGAATTTTTTCCTAATTTTATGAATCTTTCCTAATTTTTTGAATTTTTTTCTAATTTTTCTAATTTTTTTTCTATATATTTTAATTTTTTTCCTAATTTTTGTGAATTTTTTTATAATTTTTATAATTTTTTTCCTAATTATTTAATTTTTTTGAATTTTTTAATTTTTTTTCGAACTACTTTAATTTTTTTTCTAATTATTTCAATTTTTTCCTATCTTTTTAGAATTTTTTTAGAATTTTTTCCTAATTATTTAAATTTTTCCTCATTTTTTTTTAATTTTTTTTCGAATTAATTTAATTTTTGGAATTTTTTTCTAATTATTTATTTTTTTCTCTAATTTTTCCTTTTTTTTTGAATTTTTTAATTCCACGTCAGCATCCACGTCATCGTCCACGTCAACATGTCAGTCTCAGTCAACGCCACGTCAGCGACACGTCAGCATTCCATCCAACTTAACGGTCAACTCACGGTCAACTGACGGCCGGTGGTATTTTTGCTCCTAAAACGTAACTTCGTGTGTACTTTTGCTCCAAAAAATACTTCGTGGTGCTGGGCGCTCCTGGGGCCAAACTTCGTGTGTAAAATCGCTCCTTTGCCCTTTCCCAAATAATTATGTGCACTGGACTCCTTTCAACTTCCTCCTTACGAAATCAGAATTACCGATTATCTTGCCTGTATCTTAAAAAAAAAATAAAAAACTTCCTCCTGTTGTTGGCCGGAAGCCGAGTTCCAGAAATTATTTCCGAGAGCCCCAACTATCCAATCCAACCCAGTTGCTACTATATATTCCCGAATTCTTCTTTCTCAATGAGATTTCTTCTCATTTCTTCGCATTCGATCCGAAATCAGAATTTCAGAAGGCAAACGTCGAACTTCAAAAGCTTCTTGGCATTCTTTTCTCCCGGAGATTTTGATCCAGGTTTACTTCTTAGCTTTCTTCTTGCGTTCTTGCGTCAGTTAAACCTTCGCAATAAACAATGAATGAACACCTTCAGAGTTATCAGCTTGTCCCCTGCCCCTTCTTTTAATTTAATGGAATTCTTTTGAGATTATGGAATAACCTTTTGGTTTTGAACCTTTAATTGTGTTGAAGACAAAGACAAACAAAATTATGTGTTTACCAATTTGTACGTTTGGCTGACGAGAAGCTTTTTAATTGTTCTTGTGCCAGGTTTGATGAACTGATTTACTCAAATCAGATCAATGTTGTGGAGGCGAAGAAAAGAAATGGATATAGCTGAATTGTAAGTGATTTTTTTTTTTTTTTGATTTGTTAGATATATACCTATAATCTTAAATTTAGCCTTACTGACCTTTTTTTTTTTTATAATTGGTAAAATTGGTTGAATATCAATTTGCTTGTCCTGTGATGTTGAAGAATTGATGGCATGTTTGGTAAGATAGCAATCATAATGTGTAGTCACAGAAAAGAAATGCAAGATTTATTGAACTTCAAGAAGTTAAGACAACTTATGTTAGTTGTAATATGCAGAAAAATGATCAAATATCTTGTAAGCGTTTACAAGTTCTGGAGATATAGGCAACATATTCAGTTATGATTCACATATCTCGTTAATTAATTGTATATATTTTCCTTTTTCCCAGGCTGATGAGGGATTTTAAAGTGATGAGAGAAGATGGGTTTGATATATTTGAAGTGGTGTTTCATGGTCCAAAAATGAGTACTATCCACATTCTATCTCTCGAACTTGGCTTAATAATATATGAATTGGCTCAATTATAATACCTTCCTCACAACCTCATTTTTTTGCAGGTCCTTACGAAGGTGGAGTCTGGAGAATTCGCGTTGAACTTCTGCCTGAATATCCATTAGAACCCCCCAGATTGTTTTTTGTGAATTCCATATTTCACCCAAATATTGATTTTGTGTGAGCACTCTATTTGGTGTTAACCTTTATCTTGTTTTTCCCCTTTTTCTACGAGGGAAATGAAATCGTTTTGGACTGTGGAATAACAGCTATATGCTTTGTCTGCAGAAGTGGTTTGATATGCTCGAATTGTCTTTACTTGGATCATCTTGAAACAGGCTGGACTCCAATCGATGGTAACTGCTAATTTTAGGATCTTTATATCAAAAGTTTCAAGTATTTTGGCCTTTGATGATTTTTACATAAGAATTTCATGCTCAAGTGTATAAAATGCATAAATGACCATACATCTTTGGTTTTGCATTTTTCCAGATCTTGCAGTAACCTTTCAACACTGTATTCCAAAACTTTTGTTTGATCCAAATCTTGAATGTCCAACAAATCCTGAAGCGGCAGAGATGCTTAAACATGATGAAGGGCACTACAAACAACTAGTTAGAGGTAAGGAGACTGTAATTTTACGGGTTCATTGTTTTCCAACAGTAAAAACATTCTTCAATTCCTTGAATAAACTAACTGAATAGCTTATGATATTAATCACTGTGTGGGGATAGTAAATGTGAAGTATTGTTTCTCTTTGAGACAGAATTTTGTGAAATGTTTGCAAATATGGAAGGCATGCTATCTGAAAAGTCGTCAGGCCATGAAGAGAGTGGAAGTGAGGACTGAGGAGTATAGCAGTGAAGAAGAGGAAGCGGATAAATTCACCATGAAAGTCCTTGAAAAAGCATTTGGTGGTTTCGACTTTAAACCCTGCAACTGTCCATATATAGAAAGCACTAGTAATGAGTTTCTGATTCATGTCCTGGATTCATTCATTTTTGTGTGTGTGTAGGATGCACTGGTTTCCAGTAGGTTTTCATTTTTCAAGATACAGTGTGGTGTTTTCCTTTTCCTGTACTATTCTTTCAACTTCTTTGTGGTAATGTCATAGGATAATTGTAAAACAATAAGGTTCACTTCACAGCTTTGATAATAGTTAGCTGCTAGTAACTTCTTCTTCCACCTCAGTTTTGTGTGTACGATTGATTTACAACAATATGGGAGTTTGTTGGGTGATTCATGTCCTTGGATTCATTCGTGTGTATAATATTCTGATGCTCTGGTTCCAGTAGGTTTTCAAGATACAGCGTGGCGTTTTCTTGTACTACTTTTTCATCTTCTTTTGGGTAAAGACCTACATAAATGCAAAATAATAAGTTTCAGTCCAAAGCTTTAATACCAGTCTGCAACCAAGTAACTTCCTATATAAAACAGTATGGATATCTGTTGGGGGAAAACCAATTATAGCAAAATAAAGACTCCTTCTCTCAATGTTTAGTGCTCTTTCTATATGGTCTCTGCCCTTTTTAGTTTTACTAAAGTTTTCTCTATATATAATTAATATAGAGAGGTTGGTAACAGGCCCTGGTAGTACTTCCTTTAACAAAAGGAAAAATATTAATTAATTAATGTCTACATTTCGTAAAATATTTTATAAATATAATCCAGCAATCGCAATGTAAGCTAAGCTAGCAACAATAATCTAATCAAATATTGATGCGGCAGAGTTGCTGGAACTTGAGGCCAAACTATCCATATTAGCACTGCTAATTATTCATCTGGTCTTTAATATAAGATATATTTATGGAGTTGATCTTAATCCTAAATATAATATAAAATTTTCATAATTGTCAATATTTTCATAATCTACCCCTTATTGATGTTCATTCAATAATAATCAAGGAGGAAAGAAAATGGGTGAATCAGAGAAGATAGATGATAAAGGTGTTTTAGAAAATATATGTCATATTAATCAATATAACTAATTTCTTTAAACGAATCAAATTAAGTAAATATGTATTATATTAAAAACTCGAGAGAGTAAAAAGGTTCTAATTCATTTCCTAAAAGCAAAATTATCACTCAAGTTTTCTCCATATAGAAATGGTATGGAGGGGTTGGTAATATTCCCCTCAAATGTGCTTTAGTACTTCCTTTCGATTTCAAAAAAAAAAAAAAAACAATAACAAGAAAGAAAGAAAGGAATTAATCACTGTAATAATTACTGAGACATGAAAAAAAAATGGAGGGAGTGATTAAATCTGATTTTTTTTTTTCACATACGTAATCTAATACTTTAATTTAAAGTATTATTCCCCCCTTGCTTTATATGAGACATTTATATAATTTGATTAGATTAAATAATTTGATTAATAGTTAATATAACACATATTTTCTAAAACACCTCAGTCATTTTTATTAATTCTCTTTTTTCTTTAATTATTGTTGAGGGATATCAATAAAAATAAATTTAAAAAATTGATATATATATATATATAATGGTTTTATTTTAAAATCACAAATCAACTTTCTAAATATGTTTTATGTTAAGGATAGGAGGAAGTAATTTTTTTTTCCCCCATTGTCAGTTGGGTTATATTTTTATATTAGAGCTTTTTCGTCATTTAGATGTTTTTCCTAATATTTTTCTTATCAATATTCACTTATTCATACTAAAATATACCATGAGCATATTATAAAAAAAAAAGAAGAAGAGAGAATTACTATAAGATCCCAACAAAAAAATTTAATAATAAAAATCCAATAATGACATAAAAGCATAAATTTACAAGGGGTAAATGATTTCTCTTGTCACTGTGTAACACCTCAACTTTTCTAAAGCATTTTCGAAATTATTTGATCAGAGTTCAAAATAATTTAACTAGAGTTGAGCAACGAAATGATTTTAAATACAGAGTAACTGATAATCAACCACTGTAGTGTACTGGTTTGTTGATACAAAGAGTTCGAAAGACTATACATATCTACAAGACTTTCTCCAGCTAGTCCTTCTGCCTGCTGCTTACCCTTGTTTCTGTTTCTGTTCACTCTGAAAATCCTGAAGCTACAGTAAGAGCTGAGGTTCAATACCTATTGAACCTCAGGTAACGGTTAACCTCATGCTTATGTATCAAATATGTATGACAGATATTCATGTCAAAACAGCAATAATCACATACATTATTCATATATTCACATAATAACATAACACAGCCACTGCAATATGCATGTTATTATAGTCTGCACTATTCACCAGTGCCACGGTGTACATCCGTGTCCTCAGCGCTAGGAAAACATAACGGCGTTATCAAGACTATAACCCGTATCAAGTTGTATGTGTATGATCAATTTTCAAAAACAGAATTTCAGACTATCTATCACATATAAGCATACCATAAGCATCAGAGTTAGTGTTACAATACGCGTCCGTACCTCCGTTCGGTGTGAATAGTAATTTACTATTCATGTATACGGCACTATTCATGTATACGGTACTATTCACGTATACGGCACTATTCATGTATACGGTACTATTCACGTATACGGCACTATTCACGTATACGGACTTCCTTCGAATCTGACTCCGGAATCTTCAGACATCCCTTGCAGAACCTTGTTCAGCACTATTTCAATGCAAGAAGGCCTAAAAACAAGTTTAAGAATTTATTCTCTAGTTTTCTGGATCAAACTACACTATTACCAAGAACTAGAAGCTAAAACTCAAGAACTAGAGAACTTACCCTTGAAGTTCCTGCTCATTCTCTCCAGCTTCAAGAACTTTACTCTAAACTCTCTCTCTAACTCTAAGAATTCTCACTCTTCTCTTAAACTCAACTGTTGTTCTCTGAGTTTGGTGTGAAGAAAATGAAAAAATGAAGCCTCTATTTATAGTGAAAAAGCATGACACTATTCATACTTTATCAGGTCAGATTTTGGCTGTTGGATCTTGACTTTAAACATGGCTTCATCTCAACCGCCCAATCCATTTGCTTACGTCATCGATGACGTCATCAAGATGCTTACGTCATCGATGACGTCATCATGACGATGACACTTTCTTACTCTTTTACATTTATCCTATAAAGATTCCCTGATCGGTGTTCTAATCGCGTTATATTAGAAATTCTCAAGAATCCGGAAGCACAGCCTTGAAGTTCTATTTTTCCTCTTCAGAAATATCTGGGTCAACTAAATTTTTGATCCTATTTAGGGTATTCCGTAACCTGCCGAAGATTTTAAGTCGGACACTGACGGTTACAGAAATTACTTCGGGTGACACCAACTTCTAGACAAAAATTCACTGATTCATAATATGTCCAGTTGTTTACTACTTAATTCAAGGAGTTTGAGTTATGATTTATTTCCTACAGATTCCACTATCTGTCATGCTTCAAAATATCGGTTTCAACCTATCTCAATAATCATTCCGCCGATTACGGAAATGACTTTGGAGATAACCCACTCTGAGATAGAAATTCACTTGTTTATAATATACCCTTACTTTAAAAACCTAATTCACGGTTTATTGGAAATAATTTTATTTCTATTGTTTTCCAAAGTATAAGATATTATATTATAATAATATTATTATTGAGTGGGTCCCGCACGCAAAATTTTTCAAACTTCAGGAAATAATTTGACGTGGGTCCCGCATGAATAGTAAATACGTATTTTCAAATAGTGAATACGTATTTAGGAATAGTAAATACCGTATTTTTAAATAGTAAATACTATTCATACCCCACAAAATACCGTATTAACCAATAGTAAATACGTATTTGTGAATAGTAATTACTATTCATGTACGTATTTGTGAATAGTAAATACTATTCATATTCAAAAATACTGATTTCAAATTTGTCATTTTCAAAAATAGGGCCTAGTAGTCCTCCAAAAATAGACTAGTTTTCAAGTCTTTAGGTCCAAAATTCAGGATGTTACACACTGGAGATAGAATTATCTCTAGTGACCCCAAAACTACGTCGTTTTGGATTAATGAAGAGTTTGTTAGTAATTTCAGGTGAATTAATGAAGGGTGTTTCTGTAATTCTGTTTATTTTTTAATCATATACATTTACCAAAACACCCTTCATTAATTCACCTAAAATTACTAACAAACCGTATTAACCAATAGTAAATACGTATTTGTGAATAGTAATTACTATTCATGTACGTATTTGTGAATAGTAAATACTATTCATATTCAAAAATACTGATTTCAAATTTGTCATTTTCAAAAATAGGGCCTAGTAGTCCTCCAAAAATAGACTAGTTTTCAAGTCTTTAGGTCCAAAATTCAGGATGTTACACACTGGAGATAGAATTATCTCTAGTGACCCCAAAACTACGTCGTTTTGGATTAATGAAGAGTTTGTTAGTAATTTCAGGTGAATTAATGAAGGGTGTTTCTGTAATTCTGTTTATTTTTTAATCATATACATTTACCAAAACACCCTTCATTAATTCACCTAAAATTACTAACAAACCCTTCATCAATCCAAAACGACGTAGTTTTTGGGTCACTGGAGATAACTCTATCTCTAGTAACAGGAGAAATCTTTTTCCCATTTACAAGTTGAAGAAAAGGAAATGACTTACTTAAGCTATCCACTTGTCATTGTAACTTTTTGAGTCATTAGATCTCATAGTAATTCTAAAAAAAAAAAAAAACACATAAGGCATTAGTCAGCACAAAACAGCACCAGGCAAGCTCAAAGCATAGCTGGAAAAAAAAAAGTAATTAAAAATTTATCAGTAAAAAAAGGTTCAGTCTCTTTCAATCGAGTTCAGATTATATGTATATAATTATGTGCTTGTGTTCATACCTCTATTTAGAGCCATGAGCATATTTTTTTTTAATTTTCTTAAATGTTTTATATTGTATTTATTTAAATTTAAATTATATATTGTTTTCTGAGATTTTTTTTACACAGTATTTCAAATTAATTAATTTCTAATTCTACATTTATTTGTAACACCAGTATTATGAAAATTAATTAATTTGAGATATTATGCTTAAAAAACATCTCAGGAGTAGCATATAATTTAAATATAAATAAATACAATATATAAAAGAACAAAAAATATATATATATAGTCATACCTTTGAACACTTAGGGTCTGTTTGGTTTAACGGAGGGAAGGGGAAGGGGGGATTTTAATAGAGGGGAGGGGAAGGGAGGGATTCTAATATTACCTTGTTTGGATTGATCAGAAGGAAGGGGAGGGGTGAGATTTTAATGCTACCTTGTTTGGTTTAAGAGAGGAGGGGAGGAGAATATTTTTGACATTGACAAATTTACCCTTGTATTATAAGAGAGATTTTAATGTTACATTATTTGATTTAGGAGATAAGGGGAAAGAAATTATCTTCACATTGACAACTTTACTTATATTAGAAGCGATTTTTTCCACACTTTATTAAATGTATAATAACTTTTAATTATAAATAAATTTGTAACACACACATATATTTATTTATTTATTGAAAATCAAAATTAAACTTCCTAGGTACAATATGCCAAATCAAATTGATAGCAATATACACACAGCATAGAGAGAGAAAGAACGAAATTAATATTGTTTAGAGAAAAAGAATGAACGAAATTAATATTGTTTAAAAAGTAAATCGATAATTTATTTTAAAAAACGGCTAGAAATGAAGAGGATGAGGAGATGGATCAGATTCAATTGGCTTGGTTTCTCAAAAGAGAAAAATCGCTCAGTTATTTCAACGTCGTTCATCTGGGGAAATAATCATCACTTCCATCTCCAAACAATACAGAGAATAAGATCGCCAAGCAAAAAATAAAAGAAACACTAATCCTGGTCAAGAACATAATTGAATTCCTTCGAGTTTTGGCGAAGGTGAAGAGGAAAAGAGAATTTAAACAAATAAAAAGGTAAAGTGGAGAATTTCCCGTCGGTTGGAACTGACATGAAAGGCTAAGCAGAACACAAATTATTGCAGATCGGAGAATTATAGCGTCAGACACAATGCAGGGACAAGACAAATATACCAGCATAAGGGTATTTCAGGAATAATAAAAAAAATTACAGGGGCATCTTTGTCGACTGACACACTAATTTTAATAATCCCTCCAAATCCGTCCGATTTGGGGGATGACGTTTTTTAGGGAAGGGAGGGCAAAGGTTTAAAAAATTTCCCCTCCCCTCCTAAAATATATGATTAGCCAAACGAAGGGAGGGGCCAAAATCCCTCCATCCTCCTCCCCTTCCTTCCAGTTCCCTCAAACCAAACAGACCCTTACGAAGCAAATAATTAGGAAAAATTATGCGCAGATCCCAAGGAACAAAAACAAATTACAAAAAAGCCCTCTAAAATCACAAGATTACATAGAAATCACAAGGGACTTTTTTTTATATTATTTGTATTAACAACAAGAAATGCCTAAATTTACAATAACATTTAAATACCTGACCATTTACAACAGAAAATGCATGTATTTATAACAGGAAATACATGTATTTATAACAACATTTAAACACCTGGATTATAGAGAGATCATTTACAATAGAAAAAACCCAGATTTACAACAGGAAGTGCTATATTTACAATAAAATTTAGGGTTAAGTATCAAATTTGCCCCGGAAGAATCCGGGGCAAAATTGATACTTAACCCAAAAAAATGTTAAGAATGTTATTTATGATATCATATATTTTTAATTCTTATTTATATAATATCTAGGGGTGGAAACAGACTAGACCAACTTAAATTTCACCCTCCAATTCAAATTTTAAATATAAAAATTAAATAACTAATTTATAGAATTAAAGAATTTTACTTTTATAAAGAATTATATAAGATTATATATTTATAAAGAATTAAAAGGAAATTTTTATGTAAAATATTTTACTTTTTTTAAAAAAAATAAATAAAGGGCGCTTTCAATTTTTAACATGTTCTTAATAAATGTTAATAGAAAGGAGTTGAATTAAAACTTAAGAGATTAATTTTTGTATTTCTCATTTTTATGTATTAAATTTAATCTTTCTGTTAAAAGCGTTATGTGAATCTTGTATACATTTATTGTCTCTCTATTTAATTATTTTTTTCTTGTGACTTGTAAGTCGTTTTCTTTTTTCTTTGAACTTCTTTTTTTATATATAGGAAATGTATTATAATGGATACAAATTTTAATTTTTCTGAAACATATTTAACCCATAGAAATATTTTGGTGGATATGTTGGCATTCATTTGTTGAGTATTACTATTGTATTATATTATAAATATATTTTATTTTTATGGAAAGATTCAGTCATGCACACACACAACCATTTTATATTAGGGATCAAAATTTCAGTAAAGTCCCACTGTATAAATGATTAAAAGGAATATTTTAGAAAAATAAGATTTTTTAATAAAAGATACTTTAATTAAGTCTTTAATTCTATAAATTAGTTATTTAATTTTTATATTTAAAATTTGAATTGGAGGGTGAAGCCTAGGCTTGTATAGCTTATTTCCACCCCTAGAAATAAGAATTAAAAATATATGATATCATTTTTAACATTTTTTTTGGGTTAAGTAGGAATTTTGCCCCGGAAGTTTTTTTTGGGAGCAATGTTGCCCCGGAAGTTTTTCTTTAGAAGCAATTTTGCCCCTCCGTTAACAACCCTAACGGTCAACGGTTAGTTGACCGTTGACCGTTAGTTGATCGTTGACGGAGGGGCAACATTGCTCCAAAAAAAAACTTCCAGGGCAATATTGCTCCAAGGAAAACTTCCGGGGCAAAATTGCTCCTGGCGCGATACTTCCGGGGCAAATTTGATATTTAACCCTAAAATTTAAAATATGACCCTTTACAACAAAAAATGCATGTATTTACAACAGGAAATTCATGTATTTACAACAACATTTAAACACCTGAATTTTAAACGTAGAGAGGTCATTTATAACAGAAAAAACATAGATTTACAACAGGAAGTGTTGTATTTACAACAAAATTTAAAATCAGGCCATTTACAACAGAAAATGTATTTATTTACAACAATATTTAAAAATCTAGATTTTATTTTTATATAAATAATATTAAAAAAGTTTATTGAGACTTTTGTGTAATTTAATGATTTTAAGAAACTTTTTTATAATTTTTTTCGTTCCTTATAACCTACGTGTAATTTTCCAAATGTTGTGCGAGAGCCGCAACGGTATTACCGATTTCAAGAAAATGTTGTTGGCCGGAAGCCGAGTTCCAGAAATTATTTCCGAGAGCCCCAACTATCCAATCCAACCCAGTTGCTGCTATATATTCCCGAATTCTTCTTTCTCAATGAGATTTGTTCTCATTTCTTCGCATTCGATCCGAAATCAGAATTTCAGAAGGCAAACGTCGAACTTCAAAAGCTTCTTGGCATTCTTTTCTCCCGGAGATTTTGATCCAGGTTTACTTCTTAGCTTTCTTCTTGCGTTCTTGCGTCAGTTAAACCTTTGCAATAAGCAATGAATGAACACCTTCAGAGTTATCAGCTTGTCCCCTGCCCCTTCTTTTAATTTAATGGAATTCTATTGAGATTATGAAATAACCTTTTGGTTTTGAACCTTTAATTGTGTTGTAGACGTTGTAGACAAACAAAATTATGTGTTTACCAATTTGTACGTTTGGCTGAGCGAGAAGCTTTTTAAATGTTCTTGTGCCAGGTTTGAAGAACTGATTTACTCAAATCAGATCAATGTTGTGGAGGCGAAGAAAAGAAATGGATATAACTGAATTGTGAGTGAAATATATATATATATAATTTTTTTTTTTTTTTGAGTTGTTAGATATATACCTATAACTTTAAATTTAGCCTTACTGACCATTTTTTTTTTATAATTGGTAAAATTGGCTGAATATCAATTTGCTTGTCCTGTGATGTTGAAGAATTGATGGCATGTTTGGTAAGATAGCAATCATAATGTGTCGTCACAGAAAAGAAATGCAAGATTTATTGAACATCAAGAAGTTAAGACAACTTATGTTAGTAGTAATATGCAGAAAAATGATCAAATATCTTGTAAGCGTTTACAAGTTCTGGAGATCTAGGCAACGTATGTATTCAGCTACGATTCACATATCTCGTTAATTAACTGTATATATTTTTCTTTTTCCCAGGCTAATGCTGGATTTTAAAGTGATGAGAGAAGATGGGTCTGATATATTTGAAGTGGTGTTTCATGGTCCAAAAACGAGTACTGTCCACATTCTATCTCTCGAACTTGGCTTAATAACATATGAATTGGCTCAATTATAAAACCTTTCTCACAACCTCTTTTTTTTTTTTTTTTGCAGGCCTTTACGAAGGTGGAGTCTGGAGAATTCGTGTTGAACTTCTGCCTGAATATCCATTAGAACCCCCCAGATTGTTTTTTGTGAATTCCATATTTCACCCAAATATTGATTTTGTGTGAGCACTCTATTTGGTGTTAACCTTTATCTTGTTTTTCCCCTTTTTCTACGAGGGAAATGAAATCGTTTTGGACTGTGGAATAACAGCTATATGCTTTGTCTGCAGAAGTGGTTTGATATGCTCGGATTGTCTTTACTTGGATCATCTTAAAACAGGCTGGACTCCAATCGATGGTAACTGCTAATTTTAGGATCTTTATATCAAAAGTTTCAAGTATTTTTTACTTTAATGATTTTTACATATGAATTTCATGCTCAAGTGTATAAAATGCATAAATGACCATACATCTTTGGTTTTGCATTTTTCCAGATCTTGCAGTAACCTTTCAATACTATATTCAAAAACTCTTGTTTGATCCAAATCTTGAATGTCCAAGAAATCCTGAAGCGGCAGAGATGCTTAAACATGATGAAGGGCACTATAAACATATAGTTAGAGGTGAGGAGACTGTAATTTTACGGGTTCATTGTTTTCCAACAGCAAAAGCATTCTTCAATTCCTTGAATAAACTAACTGAATAGCTTATGATATTAATCACTGTGTGGGGGTAGTAAATGTGAAGTATTGTTTCTCTTTGAGACAGAATTTTGTGAAATAATGTTTGCAAATGTGGAAGGCATGCTATCTGAAAAGTCGTCAGGCCATGAAGAGAGTGGAAGTGAGGACTGAGGAGTATAGCAGTGAAGAAGGAAGCGGATAAATTCACCATGAAAGTCCTTGAAAAAGCATTTGGTGGTTTCGACTTTAAACCCTGCAACTGTCCTTATATAGAAAGCACTAGTAATGAGTTTCTGATTCATGTCCTGGATTCATTCATTTTTGTGTGTATGTGTAGGATGCACTGGTTTCCAGTAGGTTTTCATTTTTCAAGATACAGTGTGGGTGTTTTCCTTTTCCTGTACTATTCTTTCAACTTCTTTGTGGTAATGTCATAGGATAATTGCAAAACAATAAGGTTCACTTCACAGCTTTGATAATAGTTAGCTGCGAGTAACTTCTTCTTCCACCTCAGTTTTGTGTGTACGATTGATTTACAACAATATGGGAGTTTGTTGGGAGAAAAGCAAAGATAGCAAAAGAAAGACTCATTTTGTTTCTCTCTGTTTTGCTCATTCTATTTTCCCTGTCTCTTTTTTAGTTTGACCTAAATTTATAATTCAGAAAATTCATATATAATTGTTTTGACTTTTAACTAGTTGAGAGTTTAACACCATACCAGTATATGCAAAAATTACTACCAAAGTTTTCTCCACGGGCTATAGTACTTTCTTTAACAAAAAGAAAAATAGTAATTAATCACTATTTAAATTTAATAAAAACATTTTATAATATAATTTCTGAGATATGAAAATAAGCGGAGGGAGTGATTAAATATGATTTTTTCACACATGCATAATCTAATACCTTAAATTATTAATATCTTATTCTATTTTTTCCTTATTAGTTGGGTTGTATTGTTAAAGATAAATGTGTAATTTTAACTGCAAACTTTTGTGACAGGGGCACATTAAAGTTTTTTTTTAGATGTTAAAATGTATATAAAATTTGTAAAATAGGGTAATTTTAATAAATCCGTTAACTTGGTTGCGGATGGATGTTAACTAAGTCTATGTAGGCCTCATACGATGTAGACTTAGCACAAGTGTCATTTTCTATCATCGTCCTCTCAACCTCTCTTTCTCCTTCCACTCTAAGCAATGGAGGGCAAAGCGGAAGCAAGCAACTCAGAATCCAAGCTTGGTGCGGATCTAGCAGATGTGATGATGAGGATGTGAGGGCGTTAGCTCAATAAAATACTTGTCTAATGGAAATTCAATCACAGCTAATGAGGATTGATACAGTTGGCTAAGGTGTCAGCCTTCACTCCAAAAGAGATGAGGTTCGATACTCACTAGTCGATGTGAGAGCCTCATTGGTAGGCGATCTGTAAGTACCTCTGTAAGCACTCTTTGAGCCTGGAGGCATGCCTTGATCCTGGTGAGGTATAAGTGCTCTTTGAGTCTGGAGGCATGCCCTGATCCTAGTGGGGTACCAGTGTCTACCCCCACCTAAACTTTTATATATCAAAAAAAAAAAATCAATCACAAACTAAACTATTGTTTTCCGTAGATCTTTTTACTTAAGCTATCGGTCACTTTGTTTTGAACTCTTGAAAAATGAACAAACTGAAAATTTAAATTGAATCTCATCATGCTTTGTATATCAAAAAACACCGAACAACAAATTTTATTGGGAGAATCATGTTAAGGAGATCAATCAAATTCCAAGCGAACTTCAACCCCTTCCAACAATTCAAATCAGAAGTAAAACCAGCAACCCAGCAACTTCTTTTTTTAGTATTATTAATTTTATATTCTTGCTTTTGGTACTTCTAAATAATTACAATTTTTATGGTCATTCTTAATAAATATATTTTCCTATAGGTCCTTCATTCTATTTTTTCAAAAATTTTATATAACTCGAGCAAAAAAAAAATTTATATAACAACTATTATAAACATTTTATAATCAACATTTACAAATTTTCAATAAAAAATTAATATGTCATCATTTTTTTCATTAATGTCATTAGTGGACTAAAAATAAACTATATAAACTTAAATAAATAAACTAAAAAAAATTAGATGACTCTATATTTGAACTAGGAAATAATAAAAGGGACAACACGTAACAAAGGGAAACAAAGGTGTCCGGAATATAATTTTTTAAAAAAAAGGTACCAAACAGATAATGCAGAAACGAGAAGCTTCACTCAAAATTAAAAGTTTCAATGTTTAAATTTTAGCAACACGTTATATCATTCTACCTCTGATCTTAATTATAAGATAAAATTTATAGTACAAAATTTTATATTACAATTTATATGACAAACTGTGTCCTTTAGCCAACTCAGTATTTTATTGAGAGAGAGAGAGAGAGAGAAATGACACATGTGATGATGGTACACCCTCTGGGGCCACATAGATTGAGCTAACGCCCATTTGCAACCAAATTAACGGTGTTATTAAAATCCTCCCATTTTTTGAACTTTATATGCATTTTAGCATTAAAAAAACTTCATAGTATTAGATACCCCGTCGCAAAAAATTATTATTGAAATTACACCTTTACCTGATTTTTAAATTATAACTTTTTAGTCTTTTAAAAGTTTTCCTATTATCTTTTTTGTCCATATTCATTCATATTAAAATATACCATAAGCGTCGTATAAAAAATACACACACCATAAGCACATTGTAAAAAAATAGTAAAATAACTATGAAATCCCAGAGAAAAGATTTAATCTCCTAAAAATTTGATAATAATGGAAATCATACATTTTGAAGTTTAAATATAGGAAATGACAAATGTTTAAGATACTCACTTATCACCGTAACTTTTTGGTGACGAAATCTCTTCTCTCATACTAATTCTTAAAAACAAAAACAAAAACAAACCAAAAAAAAAAAACAAAAACATAACGCATAAGCTTATTTATTCCTATGCACTCCATATTCACTTTGCAGGAGAAGAAATATATTTTTGTACGGTCACAAAACAAAACAAAAAATGATGAACCGGTCCCCTGTTTTTTAGCCTGTAGAAAAGGTCTCCCTTTCAACTTCCCCACACGAGCCTCTGATTCATCAATGCCCAACGACATGAACTTGCCAGAGCTGCAACAGTATTACGAATTCCAGAAAAATGTTGTTCACACCACACTCAAATCTTTTTTGAGCCTCCCCAATCCAAAGAAATCCAGTGGCAGCTATATATTCCCAAATTCAGATTTATGCTCATTTCTTTGCATCTGATCCCTAATCAGAGGTTCAGAAGGCAATTGCTAAACGTCAAAAGGTTCGTGGCATTCTTTCTCCCGGAGATTATAGTGTTACTGCTCCTTCTTTAATTTAATGGAAGTATATTGATATTATGAAGTAGCTTTTGACTTTGAACCTTTAATTGAGGTGAAGACAGAGGCAAACAAAATCATGTGCTTACAAATTTGTACGTTTGGCTGAGGACGAAGCTTTTATAATGTTCTTGTAGCAGGTTGAAAGAACTGATTTACTCAAATCAGAGCAATGTTGTGCAGTCAAAGAAAAGAAATGGACACAACTGAATTGTGAGTGAATGTTTTTTTTTTTTTTTTTTTTTTGAGTTGTTACATCTATACTTATAATCTTAAATTTAGACTTGCTCACCAAATTTTTCATAGTTGGTAAAATTGGCTGAATATCAATTTGCTTGTTGTGAGATGTTTGGTAATCTAGCAATCATAATGTGTCGTCACTGAAAAGAAATGCGAGATTTACTAAACATAAAAAAGTTAAGAAAACTTATGTCTACAAATGCTGGATATATAGGCAACATATTTAGTTACGTTTCATATGTCTCGTTAATTAACCGTAAATATTTTCCTTTTTCCCAGGCTGATGAGGGATTTTAAAGTGATGAGAGAAGACAAGCTTGATATGTTGGAAGTGGTGTTTCATGGCCCAAAACTTAGTACTGTCCAAATTCTATCTCTCTAACTTGGCTTAATCATAGTACCTGTCTCAGCCCCTCATGTTTGTTTTTGCAGCCCCTTATGAAGGTGGAGTCTGGAAAATTCGTGTTGACATTCCACCTGAATATCCATTCGATCCCCCCAAATTGTTTTTTGTGAACCACATATTTCACCCAAATATTGATTTCGTGTGAGAACTTATTTTGATGTTAGCCTTTATCCGATAGTTTCTCCTTTTCCTAAGAGGGAAGGGAAATCGTTTTCGAATGTGGAATAACAGCTATATGCTTTGTCTGTAGAAGCGGTTTTATATGCTGGGATGTTCTTTCCGAAGACTGGATTGCATGTTATGGTAACTGCTAATTTTTAGGATCTTTCTATCAAAACTTTCAAGTACTTTACTATTTTTGCCTTTGATGATTTTTACGTTCTAATTTTCATACTCAAGTGTAGAAAATGCATAAATGACCATGCTTCTTTTGTAATCCATTTTTCCAGATCTGGTAGATATCTTTGAAGACTTTGTTCCACAACTCTTGCGTCAACCAAGTCCTGAAAGTCCTGCAAATCATGATGCGGCTGAGTTGATGGAACATGATGAAGGGGAGTATAAACAAAAAGTTATAGGTGAGGAAACTGTAGTATAGGGGTTCATTGTTTTCCAACAGAAAAAACATTCTTCAATTCCTTGAATCAACTAACCGAATGGCTTATAATCTTTACCATCGCGTGACGAAGTAAATGTGAAATATTGTCTCTCTTTGAGACAGAATATTGTGAAATATATGCAAGGAAGGAAGATATACTATCTGAAAGCTCGTCAGGCTATAATGAGAGTGGAAGTGAGGAGTATACCAGTGATAGTGAAGAAGGAAGCAGATCAAGTGAAGATGAAAGTCCTTGAAAAAGCATTCGGTCGTCTCAGCTTTAAACCCTACAGCTGTCCATATATAGCACTAGTAATTAGACTCTGATTTATGTCCTGAATTCATTCATTTGTATTTGTTTATTCTGGTTTACTGCAAAACATGGGTTTCAAAGTTACTTTATGTCATAAGTTCAAGATCAAAAGAAAAATGAATTTGCTAGTCGTGAGACATTGAAGAATTTATGGCATGTGTGGTAAGCTACCACATAATATGTCATCATAGAAAAGAAAAACACAATTATATATATATATATGGGAAAAATATTTCTCCTGTCACTGGAGATAGAGTTATCTTCAATGATCTTAAAACTACGTAGTTTTGAATTAATGAATGATGTGTTTGTAATTTCAGGTGAATTAATGAAGGGTGTTTCTGTATTTGCACTCTTCATTAATTCACTTGAAATTACAAATACACCCTTCATTAATTCACCTGAAATTACAAATACACCCTTCATTAATTCAAAACGACGTAGTTTTAGGGTTACTGGAGATAACTCTATCTCCAGTGACAGAAGAAATCATTTACCATACATATATATATATATATATATATATATATATATATATATATATATATATATATGGCTTATGATATATTCAGTGACTGGATATAAGGTTTTTTGCCGTGAAGTATATACTGTGCCGATATGTCCAGTTTAGTCTAGTGAACAATACCAAAAAAACAAAAAACAAAAAAAAAAGCAATTGGAATCAATTTCCAATCGAGCAAACAGGCAGAGTAGCGGTGATCATTGTTTATGTATAACCATTATCCCTTGAACAATTATCCATTATTGCATAATTGTTTTCTGCAACAATTTTTGAAAGCAGAGAATTATATAGATAAAAGCCAAGCTTCTTATATACAGTCCGGGTATTACTGCGATGATGGCTAGGGATATGCAATAATATCCCAGCTTATAATAAACTTCATGAGGCAGGTTATTTTATTGAAAATCAATGCTTATAATAGGTATTTCTAGCACATATGTTTTAACTTCTAATAATTGGTAATTCTTTGCTTGTATCTTCTCTATTTATCATCGCAATAACTTTAGAATCAATGCTTTAACTTCACTTGCACATATAGGAATGATCACCTGCCTCATGAATCACCAATACAATGTTTGTCAGTAGGCAGATACAAACAAAGAATTATGATTATTGAATTCCATACTCCCTCCAGTCCTAATTATAACAACACTTTTATAGTGGAAATTATACTACAAAAGTGTTCTTATAATTAGGACCGGAAGTAGTATCTTGTAGCAACACTTGGCCTGTTTGTCTTCGCACGCAGATAAAAGCAAAGAATCACTGAATAAACAACAGAGAATTACTAAGTTTGATTTTTATCTTTCATTACCGATTTTATTTCTAAATTTAGGAATTATCGTTTAAATGTGAAGGTCATATCAATTTTTTTGTGAGCATTCCTATTGGATTTTGTTTTCAATTTATTCTGTGTTTTTCTTTTTTTCTTTTTTTTTTTTGTGATTTCCACTGACTTAGCGCGTGATATAGCAAAACGGCGCAGTATATACTTTACTGGAAAAAAAAAAACCTTATATTCAGTTAGTGAATATATCATAAGCCTATATATATATATATATATATATATATATATATATATATATATATATATATATATAATTCAACAAAGCTTATTTAACTAAGTAGTATAAGTTATACTGGAAAAAAAATAAATAAATAAACATCTGATTCTAAATATAATACTTAGTTGATTCTTTTTAGAAAGATTTATGAAGTTAAATAAATTATATAATCTTATCATGTGTTGTGTGTGATGAAATTATATCAATTTATAAGTCATATAAATTAATTATTTAGATAAAAAATAAAAAATATAAATATTTTAAAGTAATTTATTTAATTTATTTAATGTCGGAAAAAAATTAACCAGGTCTATATATTTAGAAACAGATGGTGTGTGCAAATGCTGGAGATATACATAGGCAATAATCAGTTACGTTTCATATGTCAGATTAATGAACGGTACATATTTTCCTTTTTTCATAGCCTGAAGAAGGATTTTGAAGTTTTGAACCCCAAAAAAAAAAAAAAAAAGGATTTTGAAGTGAATTGCCGATGGGCAATAACCGGGAGCATATTTTCTAGTAATTATAACGGCCACAAGTGTATTATTCGCTGATCTTCATTTGTAGATTACATTTTGATGGTCCAGATTTAAGTTAATTTAAATTATAAATTTTATATAAAATTTTGTTTTAATATACTTAAAATAAAGATAATCTTAAAACTCTCACTTTTTATAAAAATGAATTTATCATTTAAAAAATCATAAAGTAAATTTTTTTTTTAATTTGAATTGTTCAAGGATGAAACCCCAATAATAAACATAAAGAAGTCAAGAAAACTTGTGTAACCGTGATTTCAGAAACATTTTTTTTTACTAATCAAGACAAAATTCTTTTCACATACTTGTCTCATAAATTGTAAAAGTTATTCTCTAAAAATTAATCTCAAATAGTAATATGCAAATAATGATCATAAAAGCCGGAGACATAGGCCATAAAGATATAAGGGTTAAATATCATTTTTGCTACGGAAGTATTGGCTAAAGAGCATTCAGCACCCGAGAGTTTTTTTGGTATCATTTTTACCTTGGTAGTTTACAAAAAGAAGCAAATATGCCCCGAAAGTTATTTTTTGAGCAAATTTGCCTCTAAAGTTTTATTTAGAAGCAAATTTTTGTAAACTTTCGAGGTAAAAATGATATAAAAAATGATCAATCCAATGGTCAAGATCAATCGATCGGTAAGATTACTACGTTTATAAACTTCCGGGGTTAAAAATAATACCAAAAAAATTTCTAGGTACTGGGTGCTCCAAAACCAAAACTTTCATAATAAAATTGGTATTTATCCCTATATATAATTAACTGTATAAAATTTCCTTTTTCCCGTTGATATAGGATTTTAAAGTGGCGAGAGAATATATGCTATTTGGACTGTTCAGATGAAATCTGGACGGTCCAGATTTAATTTAATTTTACTTTTAATTTTTTAAAAAATGATTATTTTAATAGGTAGAGAATCTAAAATAAAGATAATTTTTCAACTAACATATTTTGAAAAGATGATTTTTTTTATTTAAAAATCGACAATTAAAAATAAATAAATCTGGACCGTCCAGATCAAATCTGGACAGTCCAGATTTAGAGAAGCTCTCCCTACCTATCCCAAAATAGGTAGGGAAAGTGGTTCGACTGGAAATGGTGTTTCATGGTCCAAAACTTATAGTACTATCCACATTCTATCTCTAAGTTGGCTTTATGACATATGAATTGGCTTGATTATGAATCCTCATCCAAAAGATAAGCAGCACCCAAATTGTTGTTTGTGAACCACACATATTTCACCCAAATATTGATTTCGAGTGAGCACCCATTCTGATGTTAATCTTTATCAAATGCTTCCCCTTTTCCTAAGAGGGAAATGAAATCGTTTTGGAATGTGGAATAACAGTTACATGCTTTGTCTGCAGAAGCGGTTTTATATGCTGGGATGTTCTTTTCGAATACTGGATTGCAAGATATGGTAACTGCTAATTTTAGGATCTTTTTATCAAAAGTTTCAAGTATTTTACTATTTTTTCCTTTGATGATTTTTACGTACTGATTTTCATACACAAGTGTATGAAATGCATAATTTACCATGCTTCTTTTGTAATCCATTTTTGCAGATCTGGTAGATATCTTCGAAGACTTTGTTCCACAACTCTTGCGTCAACCAAATCCTGAAAGTCCTATAAATCATGAGCGGCAGAGTTGCTGGGACATG
The DNA here is from genome assembly GCA_034222035.1 of Acacia crassicarpa. Taxonomy (NCBI): domain Eukaryota; kingdom Viridiplantae; phylum Streptophyta; class Magnoliopsida; order Fabales; family Fabaceae; genus Acacia; species Acacia crassicarpa. Next base: position 2,108,742 of record JAWXYG010000008.1, read on the forward strand.
ATGAAGGGGAGTATAAACAAAAAGTTATAGGTGTGGAAACTGTAGTTTACGGGTTATTGTTTTCCAACAGAAAAAAACATTCTTCAATTCATTGAACTAACAAACTGAATGGCTTATAATCTTTACCACTGTGTGACTTAGTAAATGTGAATTATTGTGTCTCTTTGAGACAGAATATTGTGAAATGTATGCAAGGAAGGAAGATATACTATCTGAAAGCTCGTCAGGCTATAATGAGAGTGGAAGTGAGGAGTATACCAGGGACAGTGAAGAAGGAAGCAGATCAAGTGAAGATGAAAGTCCTTGAAAAAGCATTCGGTAGTCTCAGCTTTAAACCCTACAGCTGTCCATATATAGCACTAGTAATTAGGTTCTGATTTATGTCCTGGATTCATTCATTTGTATTTGTTTATTCTGGTTTACTGCAAAACAATGGGTTTCAAAGTCACTTTATGTCATAGGCTCAAGTTCAAAACATGATTGATTTGGAACATGGAAATCTGTTGGGATAAGAGCAACGATAACAAAATATGCCTGAACTGTACCCTAGTTATAACCTGAATTCTCTCAAATTAGAATGCTTCTTAAATGAGAATTGAAATGGCACTATAACCTGAATTCTCTCAAATTAGAATGCTTCTTAAATGAGAATTGAAATGGCACTAGAACCTAAATTCTCTCAAATTAGAATGCTTCTTAAGTGAGAATTGAAATGACACGAGAGATTTAGTTACAACCTGAATTTTCTCTAATGTCTCTGTTAAAGCACTTCATAAATTTGTAATTCATAGAATCCAAATCCCTTCTTTCTTTTTGACTTCTAACCAATTGGGAGCTGGACACCAAAAGAGCATATGCAAAATCAGTACTAAAGCAACTGTTGGGCAGACATAATCATAGGCAACATTTGGATGCCATGCGTGCAAAGAAAAGGAATATGGGACCCCACCATCCTGTTTTGTCTTCCATTGGAATCTCTCGTGTCACTTCCGTTGAATATGTGAAAATGGACTTGAGGGAGGCTCGTGAATATCTCACATCCTACCTACTGTGAATGTCCATCTTTATTTCATATTATGGCCTCAATAACTTCCAGGACAAAAAAAATAAAAGGAGAAAGGAACATCTTTAATCTTGGCCTTCAAGAATTGTTCTTTCGCTGCAATCATGCCTAGATTGACGTGAAATGGCGTAATTAGTCGAGCATGATACCGGGTCATGATAGCCTGAAATGATTTCGATTGTGATCTCCTGTGTTTTAAAATACAAGCCACCCTACCCTAACAAGTAGACAGGTTTGGACAATAAAATTGCGTGAAAAGGTCAAAATCTTGATCATTTGATGCTTTATAGGTTTTTGAAGTACGCCTAAAACCTTGATAGATATTCAAACAAGCAAGTCACTCTATGCTACGAAGGAATAACATTCCAAGTATAATACTCATCTAGTTTGAAATATAAGACATAATTTATAATATAAATTACACTATAAAATATACCCTAATAGTAATACTTTTCTAAGGTACAAAAAATGTCTATAACTAAAAAGCTTCATATGCAGATCAAATAAAAACCTTCCTAGCTTATCATGATATACTCAACAAAATCGTAGTGTATATAATACCTGTCTCCAGACTCTGTCACAGACCCTCTTTTCCAGAATCTGATTGCCTATTTATATATTTATTCATTGTTTAGCATTATTTTATAAGCATTTTCTTGAGTGACATATTTCTGGGTCTACACTGTGAAAACATACAAAACAAAGGACCTTTTCATTGTGTGGTCATTATGTGCTGAACCATGAACATCATGTTGGTGTCTATGTTTTCTTTAATACGAACTTGCTCAAGTAATATCACAGGATTCGTTATTTTAGAAAAGTTTTTCTATATATTACATTTTTTTATAAAAAAATATACTTTACTTAAGTCATGCTCTTGTTAAGTACTATAGAAAAACTGAAAAAGTGAACATTCTTTGCCTCACCACCAAAAAAAAAAAAATCCAGAGAGCTGAAAACTCTCTGTCTGGGGTTTCTTGATTCAAAAGTAGTTCAAAGATACAAATATCATCACTTCAATTGTTCCCAATTACAGTGACTTCAGTTCTGTTCTTGGACACTGTCAAAAGGTAAGATGGGTTCTTCTTCAATCTCTTTTTCTTCAGATATACTGACTCTTAATTTCTCCTTGATGGTGTTTACATGAGAAAATCTCCCACTTCCTCACAGTCTCTTTTCCGATGTTCCTTTCTCCAAAGCCAAAGATCTGAAGAATATAGATATCTGTCAAAATGGCCAGTGTTCCACGCAAGACTCAGCAAATAGGTGATAGCTTGAGGTATTCTCCCCCCGAGTCGCCTCTCTCTTCATTGCAAGCTCCTTCTTACATAGCTATAAATGAGAAAGAAGAATCATCTCCTTCTTCAACTGTAAGCAAAATCACCCCACTTATTCTTTTAGTAATAATTGTTCTGGCAGTCATCTTCTTCATCTATGGAATCATTCATTTGGTTCTTTGGCTTCTAATGAGAACCCCACCATCATCTTCACCTCTATATCATTCCAATAGATTTCCAGAATCCACACGCTCTCGTGCTTTTCCAAGGCAGCTTCATCATCTCTTTCGCTTACATGATTCAGGATTAGAACAGTCTCTCATAGATGCTCTTCCTGTTTTTTACTACGAGGATGTCTTGGGTTTGAAAGAACCATTTGATTGTGCTGTATGTCTCTGTGAATTCTCCGAGCAGGACAAGCTGAGGTTGTTGCCAATGTGTGGCCATGCTTTTCACATCAGTTGTCTTGACACTTGGCTCCTCTCAAACTCTACATGCCCTCTTTGCAGAGCGATAATCTCATCAAGTTCAGATTTTTCTGCGGAAAATCCGTTGTTCAACAATGATAAGTGGGTTTTTAACAGATTCAAAGGAGATGAAGAGAATGCCAATGGATGTTCGCATACTGAGAAAGTTCTGGGTAATGAAGATCGAATGACAGAAGAAAGGGTTTTTTCTGTGAGGCTTGGAAAGTTCAGAAACATTGATGGACGAGAAGTGGAGGTTGGAGAAGAAGAAGGCAGTAGTTGTAATATGGATGGAAGGAGATGCTTCTCCATGGGGTCTTATCAGTATGTGGTGAGTGGTTCAAATCTGCAAGTGGTTCTTTCTGATGTTTCAGACAATGAGGAAGCTGTGGAGGGGAAGAAGATAGGAGATAGAATCAGAGGTGAGAGCTTCTCCGTTTCAAAGATATGGCTTTGGTCTAACAAGAGCAAGTTTCGAAGTTGTTCTGATGATGCTGTTTTCCCTTGGTTGCTGTGAGTAGGTTCAGTTCACACAGTGAAGACTTTTTTTTTTTTTTTTGGTCGAACACACAGTGAAGACTGAAGACCAAGTTTTTTCTATTATTCACAAGTCCATGACAATAAAATGTTCTTTCTTGGTTTAGACATCATGATATACATGAGGCTATTCATAGTTGGTTTTGCATACAGTTTGTTCTTTTTCATATACCAACGCTGGTTTTTAATATAAGTTTTAATTCGTTGTGCAAATTACATAACAAACAAAATCTTATATTAAAAGCTAGATGTAGCATTTCTTTAAGTCAAATCCACACTAGTGAATTGGGAAAAAAATGCTAAGGAGTCGTTTTGGATGCAAGCACGTCAAAATTATAATGCAGTTCAAAAACAACACAAAAGATTAGCAATGAAAAATTATGTTTCATTTGACCAAAAAAAGAATAAGAAAAATTATTTTTCTTGTTCGTCGATCTTGTGCAATTTTTTCTTTCCCATTGTCTTCACGCAGCCTTCTTCATGAATATTTTTCTATACATTTTCAGGAAGACTTAAATATTTTTATAAATAAAGGTTTAATATAATATTTGATTCTTATAATTTACTACTTTTTCTTTTTCTCTAAAGCGTTAATCCCTATGTTTTAATAATAAAAAAAATTTGACCATTTTGATTCCTAGTAACAAAAACATACAGTTTAAAAACCAAACTGAAAGTAAACTATAAGATCCAAATATTGCATTAACACAAAAAAAAAATAAGTTTGATCTTAAAAATACTTTTAAGCTATTATTTAAATTACGCATATTATGAAAGAAAGATATAAGATAATATCTCACAAAAAAGTACATAAGATACTAATATTTAAGAGCTATTCAATTAATCAGCTCCTCGGAAAGCCTGCTTTCTAGATAAGAAAATGTATTCATTCATTAGTTATGAATTACTGTACTAATATATTTTTTTTATGAAAAATTACTAATATGTTAGAGGAGGATAAGTTAAAAAATGATAAAATACCTATGAAAATATCAGATTTGACTAGATTTTCTCGGCAAGTGAATTCCTAGTAATCAAGAAACCTAGTTCCACAGCATCATGAGAATGAGAGGTCATAATTTTTCACAAACCTAAAAACAATCTCACCCAAAAAATACTCCTTCCATATAAAATTATACACTTTATAAAATATAGGATATGATATTATTACTACTAATTAGTGTTACTACCCGTTTATTTCACCGTTAGATTAGAATCTTATATACCTTTATCATTTTTCTCTCATATTAAAATTATGATCTAACGGTGAAACAAGCTGATAGTAACGTTAGTAGTAATAATGTTTGATCCCAAAAATATTGTGTCAAAAATTATAAGATCCCCCCCCCCCCCCCCCAAACAAAGGGTTATTTGACAAAGTTCCTCTTTTAAACTGAAATAGCTAACCCTTTAGCCCTCTTCTTCTTGCTTCTTCTTCCTTTTTTTTTTTTTTTAAAAAAGTAAATTTTAGATAAGTTGAATGGTGGGTTCTTTAAGATCATAATATATCTAGGTCCACCAATAAAATCCTCACAATAGTGAGATTTAAACCAATAATTTTATGGTTAGAAGTCAACACTTTTACCAAATTGACCAATCTTTATTGACTACTAAGCCTCCTCTTCTGGTGAACTAAATTAGGCCATAAGAATTCACCAGAAAAAAAGAAAGGGGGGGGGGGGAAGGAAGCAAATAGCAATAGTAATTTTTCATTTCAATACTAGTCGATTGACCCTACTTCAATCCATTCTAGTATGGACTCTCAACTCACTCAAGTAGAGTTTGTTTGACACCTAAGTTTAACTGGTAAAGGGTCGGACCCTCTAATTAAAAGGGAAGAAGTTTAATCTTGGAGTTGGTCAAGGAGTTGGGGAGGTGAGCCCAACTCCTTTCCTAAAAATTATATATATATATATATATATATATAAAAGAAGGGTTTATTTGACCGAGGGCTTGTTTGGACTCTTAAAATTTCCGGTGTGTTTTAACCTTTAACTTACCCAGGTATTTTGATATTAAAAAAAAAAAAAAACAACAACAAAGAAAGAGCCTCTAGCCCTCTACAAATCTGTTCTTCTTTTCAGGCCATATCGGCTCTTCCCGGCACAGGCCTCCCCCTACCGGAAAGTATTTGCTTACTGAGATTGAACACCGCTCCACATTCGAGCAAAAAAAACACCGCTCCATTTCCAAATGGATTTGCAAAACAGTCCCACAGTTCGAATCTCCAACATTCCCCACACTGCGGTGGCCAAAGAGCTCATCGAATTTTTAGAGTCCAAAACCGGTCCTGGCTCAGTCTATGCCTTGGAAATCTTTACGGAGCGCCAAAACTGGAAATCGCGGGGCTTCGGCCGCGTCCAGTTCGCTACCCTCGACGCTAAAGCTAATGCCCAATCACTTTCTCTTCAAGATCGTCTTGTCTTCAAAACCCACTACCTCAAAATCGCTGAGAGCCCAGACGATATGATTTTCAGGCCCGCCAATCCAAGAAATCGTGTCGACAATGGGGTTTTGCATGCGGGTTTTATGGTTAAAGAGAACTGTATGAGTGTGTTGGAATCCTGGAATGGTGTGAGAGGATGGATCATGCCCGAAAGGGAAAGATTTGAGCTTTGGGTGTGGCAGGAAAAAGAGTGTTACAAACTGGAAATAATGTTTCAGGATATACTGGAGACATATGGGTATTCTCTTGGAAAAGGAAAACTGAATGCACTACTTTTGAAGGTATGCCTTAACAACTGTTGTTGTTGTTTCTAGCTGAATGTAATTTTGTAGCTATGTACTAAAGCCTGCACCTTTTCCACGTTTACTTGGAATTCACAACACATTCTCACAGAAAATGCCAATATTGGGAATGCAAGGGAGGAAAATTTATTTATTTTTGTGCCACTAAATGTATGTAGATAAATTAACTACTTCTTGGTTGAATTTCCTGAGATCAGGATAAAAGTTCGTCAAGTCTTTCTTCAATAGCCAGATATTTCCAGAGGACAAAGATTCTGAGGTTCTAGTTAGTTCGATAGTCAGTAATTTACAATTGTTGCAATTTGGTTTGGCATTTTCAGTAATTTGTAACATTAACCACAAAAGACGAAAAGGTTGCTTGCATTTATAAAAGCTTCTAGCCTTTCAACTTCTCATCACCATTCAATTGATTGAATGAGCTACATATGGCTGGAATCTCTGCTCGTGAAATAATGATCCTGTATGGTTATTCTATTATTGGAATATGGCTTTACAGTCACTTTTCTCATCTGTTGGGAGGTGCGGTGTCTGTTCTTTGGTTGCAGTCTGTTGTATAATAGAACTTATAGCTTTTATCATTATTGGCTCCTTCGTTTGACCATTTCTTATGTTCTTAAGGTAAAGTTAAATATTTGTTTTACCCTCTTATAAAACTGATTGCCACAGTTGTTCATTACAGCTCAAATACGGACCAAAGATCTATCAAAAAAAGGCTGGGCCAAATATAGCATCAAAATTTAAAGCTGATAGGTACCACTTTTGTCAGGAGGATTTTGAATTTGTTTGGGTACGGACAACAGACTTCTCGCCCATAAAGTCAGTTGGACACTCTACATCATTTTGCTGTGTCATTGAAGAAGAACCATTAGCTGCAGATATTTTTCAAAGTTTCCCACTCTACAGAGAAAACTTAAATGAACTAATTCTGGAAGAGGGGGAAGAATTCTGTTCTTCATCAGAAATAGTTCCACTGGTCAAGTGTGGTTCAGATTCAAAGTTGCCATATGAGATTATTTTTCAACTCAATTCTCTTGTTCACACACAGAAAATAAGTTATGCTTCAGTAGATGATGATTTGATTGATTTGTTCAGCACCTTAAATGAAGAAACTTCTGCCATAATTCTTCAAAAGTTGCATAACCTGAAGTCCACATGTTATGAACCCCTAAAATATGTGAAGAGTCAATTACATGTGCTAAGGTGTAAAAAAAGAACTATTCCGCCATCACCACACAAAAGGTTGACAGATAATAACATCATGAGTTGCCATAGAGCCCTGATTACCCCATCAAAGATTTATTGTCTTGGTCCTGAGCTGGAAACCTCTAATTATGTGGTAAAGCATTTTGCATCATATGCTTCAGACTTCATTAGAGTTACTTTTGTTGAAGAGGATTGGAGTAAGCTTCCAACCGTTGCAGTCTCCACTAGAATTCAAAAGGGCATCTTTTCAAAGTCTTCTGAAACTCAAATATATAAGCGGATATTGACTATTCTTCAAGATGGGATTGTGATTGGGGATAAAAGATTTGAGTTTCTGGCCTATTCAGCTAGTCAGCTCAGGTCAAGTTCTGTTTGGATGTTTGCTTCTAATGATAGTGTGACAGCAGATTATATTAGAGAATGGATGGGGATGTTCAAGGTGATTCCCAGTGTCTCTAAATGTGCAGCAAGGATGGGTCAGTTGTTCAGTTCTTCCATGCAAACTCTTGAAGTTCCAACATGGGATGTGGAGTTAATTCCAGAAATTGAAATCACCGCTGATGATGGTACAAACTATTGTTTCTCTGATGGTATTGGAAAAATTTCGCAATCTTTTGCCAAGCAAGTAGCAGAGAAGTGTAAATTGGACCATGTTCCATCAGCCTTCCAAATTCGCTATGGCGGATACAAGGGTGTCATTGCTGTTGATCAATATTCTTTCAGGAAGTTATCATTGCGCAAAAATATGCTTAAGTTTGCATCCAATAGCACAATGCTTAATGTCGCTAAATGGAGTGAATCTATGCCTTGCTTTCTGAATCGAGAGATTATAACCCTGTTGTCCACCTTAGGAGTAGAAGATGAAGTATTTGAGGCGTTGCAGCAGGATCAGTTGTCTGTATTAGCAAAAATGTTGAATGATAGAATGGCAGCTTTGAATGTTTTAGAGAGTTTAAGTGGTGGTGATTCAAAAAACATTCTAGTGAAGATGTTGCATCAAGGTTATGGACCAAATATTGAACCTTACTTATCAATGATGATTAGGGCTTATTATGAGCACCAGTTATCTGACTTGAAAAGTAGATGCCGAATATTTGTCCCTAAAGGTCGGATTTTAATTGGTTGCTTGGATGAATCTGGTCTTTTAAATTATGGCCAAGTATATGTCCGCATGACCATGACAAAATCTGAGCTTGAAAGTGGAGATGAAAGCTTAAGGAAAGTGGATGAGAGAACATGTGTAATAGTGGGCAAGGTGGTTGTCACAAAAAATCCTTGTCTACACCCAGGAGACATCAGAGTCCTTGATGCTATCTATGATGAGCAATTAGAGGAGAACGGTTTGAGAGATTGCCTTGTCTTCCCCCAAAATGGGCCTAGGTAAGTATAGAATATTTTACATGGACTCACTACTTGTTATCGTCATCTTCCAAAAAGCCTGGCCATTTCTGCTGTTTGTGTTTTTATTCTCTTCCTGGATTTAGAGTCATTAGTCATGTTGTTTGGCTGGTTACAATCTGATGCTACCAGCTGATCAATAGTTTGATGGTTCGTTAGGCTTGGTGCCTGTTAATTTTAGCTTTTTAGAAGTACTTTTATGTTTTACTAAGTAAGTTTGTGAGAAAAATTTTATTTCGGCTTACAGAAAAGTACTAAAAAAAGCACTTTTTAGAGTTATCCAAACAGGCATTTGGCATGCCCTTAATCTCTGCTGTTCCCTATCCGTTTATGTAGTTATTGGGCATATTGTCTTGTGGAAATTAACTTGTAAGACAGCAGTTTTTTTTTTTTTTCCCTCCTGATTTATTTCTGCTTCTGAGCGAAAACTTATCTCTTGATCTACAGGCCACATCCAAATGAATGCTCAGGTGGTGATCTTGATGGTGATCAATATTTCATTAGCTGGGATAAAGGCCTCATCCCATGCAAAACAGTGGATCCAATGGACTGCTCAAGGAGGCCTCGTGTAATGGATCATGAGGTGACACTAAAGGTAATTTTTGGCACAGTTCAGTTTGGACTTGACCTTTATCTTAATGTTGATAAATTTGGAATTGGAATTGTTCCTCATTTATTCTTGTATTGGCAGGAGATCCAACAATTTTTTGTTGATTACATGATCAATGATACTTTAGGTGCTATCTCCACGGCTCATCTGGTTCATGCAGACCGTGACCCTGAGAAGGCCATGAGCAGAAAATGTCTGGCGTTGGCAGAGCTTCACTCCATGGCTGTTGACTTTGCAAAGACCGGAAATCCTGCTGAAATGCCAAGAGCCTTGAAACCAAGGGAGTTTCCTGATTTCATGGAGAGGGTAGGGAAACCAATGTATATCTCGAAGGGGGTTCTGGGAAAACTATACCGAACCATAATTGAGTTGATCTTGCAACAAAGGTCCAACTCTGATTGGTCGTCTGAGAAACTAGCAGAAGCGTATGATCATGAACTTGAGGTGGATGGTTTTGAGGGCTTTCTGGAGGTTGCAAAATTTCATAGAGATGAGTATGCTGAGAAAATGAGATCTTTGATGAACTTCTATGGAGCTGAGACTGAGGACGAGTTGCTGACTGGTAACTTGCGAATCCGTGCTTCGTATTTGCAGCGTGATAACAGGAGATACGGAGATATGAAGGATCGGATTCTGTTATCACTGAAGAATTTACAGCATGAGGCTAAAACTTGGTTTGAAAGTAGTTGCAAACCACATGAAAAATTGCAAATGGCCTATGCTTGGTATTATGTTACGTATCACCCTCCATACAACCAGGAGAGTTCAAGTTGTCTTAGTTTTCCATGGATCTTAGGGGACATTTTATTGCAGATAAAATCTAATAAGGGTTTGGCCCTGAAAAGATACAAGAGAAAAAACCAAGGGTGAAATCTGGTTGTTGAATACCATGGTCTTAAGTGAAAATTAGATTGGTACCAGTGTTGCCTAGGGTTCGAACTATTGATGACTTGTAAATGGTATGACTTGTTATAAATAGTTTATATTTTAGCATGTGATATGACATGTTACTCCCTCTTATCTTTAATATAAAACATATTTACTTAAACTAATTAAATTAATGAAGTTAGTTAAATTAGCTAATATGATATGTATTTTCTAAAACGTCATAATTTTCTTTCTAAATTCCTTTTTCTCCTCTTTTCCTTAATTATTATTGAGGGAACATTAATAGAGGTAAGTTGACTAATATGAAAAATAAGTCTCATATTTAATATCAAGATTGAGCCCCAAATATATCCTACAATAAGGATCGGGGTATAGAATTTAGGTGTTATTTGGGACTTGCTTAGGTGATAAAGAGAGGACAAGATGTAGGTTGTGATTAAAGTGCTAATCCACTCTAGGGAACTAACAAAAACTAGCATGTTAGTACTTTTCTACAATCGTTTATGATCCATGTTCATGTAGATTGAACAGAGTTTATATTGGTTGTTGAGGATTTAACCCAACCATTCCTTACTTAGGCTTGAGACCGGCTATAAAACATAAGCGGAGTTTCTACAACAATTTATGATGTGTGTGTTTTTGAACTTTTCCACAACATGTCGGTACTGGTCCCCTTGGTTGAGAAGAATTTCCTCCCCGTGTTCCTTGCACTGTGATGCAGTGCAAGTAATCAGCTGAGTGGATTTTCCTCCTTGTGATGTGTATGTTGATGATGATTTTGGAGTGAAAGAGACATCATGTGGTGTTGACAGGTGAAATCTTTGCTGGTCGGAAATTAGTCCGTTAGGACATGTTTTCAATGAGACCATATTTGTCGTCAAACATTTATAGCTAGATATTGATTGAAGAGGCAAGACCTCATTCTAGAAGCACGAGTAACTGTTGCAAATGGTAGATGCAACATGTCTGCTGATTTTATTAGACCTAGAGGATAATTGCAGCCTGAAGCTAAGGATTGAGTTGAGTTTGGACTGTGTTGTCTACCCAGACACAAGTTAAAAATAAAGGTTAAAATGGATATTGAAAGATAGTCAAATTGTTTTTTTTTTTTCGACTTGGTAAAAATGTGGCTGATAATTTTTTTTCCTAAAGATCTCGATGAATTGTGCTCCCTCCTCCCTCAGTCCAAAATATAAGCTATCTTATAAAAGAATTTTTTTCATCTATGATATAAATAAAGAGTAATTAATTGTACTTATTTGCCAATTTTATCCCTAAAACTATACTCCCTCCTATTAGAATTAATACTCACACACACATGTGCGTATAATAAAGGAAAAATTCCTTTAAGGTCATAAAGATTAAGAAAATGTCCAAGAAGTTCCAGAGAAAAGTCTAATGTTAAAAAAGCCTTATTTAACAACTCCTTCAGTAAGGCATTGTTAACTCCATCTATAAGTTTATAAGTTTTAACAACTCTTTAGAACATTTTTTATATCAGAATTTTTTTTGAGACTTTTTTGTCATTTTCTTAGTCCTCTAAAATCTTAAAGGGATTTTCCCAATAATTAAACAACTACTCAAGTCCCGTATAACAATATGTTTTTTAGAATCAGACAAACACAAATTATCCCCAACAACTGTATTTATAAAGTTCCATTTTCCGGATAAAATTAGTTCCTTTTTTTATCTATTTGAGTTTGTTTGACTAAGAAATGCATTTTTATCCATTTTACCATGAATTCCATACATTGCATTGATTAAAATATTCACTTATTCCCCATATTCTCACATCATCTTCCCTCAAACATTTGTTTTCATTAATTTTCTCATTATTAATCTCTTACTCAATTATAAATAAAGATATATTATATTTCTTCCATATTTATTACTTTTAACTATTTTATTGAAGTACGACCTTATAAGTTATAAGTACTTAAATATGGGCCGTCGTATTTTCGGCTCTCCTTTGAAACGGATAAAATTAAAAAATTACTTTCAATTTAAAACGGATCTGATAAGTCAATCATCCAGTTTTTTTTTCTTTTCTTTTCTTTTTTAATTAGGTTTTAAAGGGGAGGGAGTATCTGCAGCTGTGATGTTTGTTGATATTGGGCAAGAGGACGAGAGAGTCATCCCAATCTTGAATTTTTTCCATTTGGCGTGCCCACACTTTATTCTCCTTAAATTGCTCCATCATCTACCCACCCAATCAAATCCCTCCAACATGCCTAATACCCGTTTTCCACCAAAACATTAAAAACATATTTTAATAAGGTGATTAATGAAAAAGACAAATACCCATTTGAACCAATTCAACCTATCATCATTAAAATACTATACACAGTGCATTTCCCTTAAACAACACATTATCACAGCAATATTAAAATAAAAACAAAGAGAATACAAAAAGAGAGAATTGAGTTGAGTATAACCCACCGAAATCCGAATCTTGCTTTTTCTCTCCCTTGCGTATACTCATCTCAATATCACCACCACGCCGTCTTTTGTATTTTATATGTCTCCAACCATCACAAGAAAAATCATTATTTGTTTTATATACACACACGATATCCACTAGAAATATACTCTACTCACATATTAAACCAAAAATTAAAATATTTAAAAAAAAAAAAAAAAAAAGTTAGGTGGCGCGACGCGGCCTGCGAACCACCACTCTGACAGAAGCGCGTAATGAACGGTTTGGGGTATTTCTGTCATCTAGTCCAGCTCATGATGGGCCACTTCCAGCTCACTACACCCTACCGGCGCATCTTAGCTTACGCAGCGCATTCCGCCGCACTTCACGCGAATCCTGCTACGTCCTTACCGGGCGTGGCACCGACTGACTTCAACGGGACTGAACCAGGTGTGCTGGCGTAGCGGGTGGAGAAATTGCGGTATACGTCGTAGCCGTTGTCTTCGAGATCGCCGTTCTGGCCGTTAGGGCCTTCGTCGAAGTTTAAGGAGTAGCTTAACGGATCGTATTGGTACTTACCGTGCTTGCATCCGCTGCTGCTTCTGTTCCTGTTGAAGCTCCGGATAAAAGTCTTCCACCTCGGTCCGGCGACGATCTCCGACCACTCACGGATCTTCTTGAGGGCTCTGATGCCACGAGACCACCAGCGATCATCGGTAATAGAAGAAGAAGCATGCGTGCGGGAGTGAGACCAGGAATTGGCTCGTACGCGCTCCCACCAGACGAGACCGACAGTCGGAGAAGGGCTGGAGCTGAAACAGGGGAAGCAGAAGCAGCAGCGTGTGTTGGCTAGGAGGCTGTTGGATCTGCCTTCCACGGCGGATTCCGGCTCCATGTGGGACATATCAATAGTACCTTGGATTTTGCAGGAAAATTAAGAAAATCAACGGAAGAATCGATGGAATTAACAAAGTAGCAAGAAGCAGAGACTGGTAATTATAGGTATGTGTGAGAAGTGTTGGAGACAGTGATCCCAATCATTCCGTGTTCAGTGCGAGCTCTAGCACAAAGTCCAAGTTCATGAGCCGTTCACATATGGAGGAGATCAATAATTTGAGGGCTGAGGCCTTTTAGGGTGATGGCTGATGATGATAATTGGAGGGGAGGGTATCATAGTAATTGGAGACAGAGAATGAGAGCCGTTGAAGGGATGAGTGGATCAATAGTATGTGGGGCCCCGCTTAGGAGTGTAGAGCCTTCACACCTCTTTTACACGGGAAAGGTTTCCTGAGATTTTTTTCAGGCCACAAGGAAAGAGGGTGACTGACTAATGGACTTAGGAGTTTGGATCTTTTGAGTAGGGGTGAGCAACGGGCGGGTGGGGCTGCCCCGTGGCCTAACCTGTATCCCACCCGTTTAAAATACACACAGGTACGGGCTAGCCTGTACCGTGACAAAACCCGTTTAACCCGTGATAAACGGGTACGGGGTAAAGACGGGTGGTTCCAACGGGTTCCGGGGAACCCATTTAGATATGACCATTTTAAAAAAAAAAAAAAAGAGAAATCAGTCCCTTTTACAGTCTCACATAGTCACACCAGTCGCTACCCACTATGAACAAAGAAGAAGAATAATAAAATGAAGAAGAGAGAAATCCTTGTGCTCTAGTGTGAGATCTGAAAAATGCAATGGCAAGATCTGAAAAAGTGGGCAAGGTAGGAAACAGATCTGTGGCGAGCGTTCGAGACTCCAAGCTACACCGCATCTCCAACGAGACCAGAGCCAGAAACCCAGTCCAAGAGCCAGAGTCGAGGGGGTTCTCATTTGGTGCACATAATTATGTGCCCAATTATATGCTCATACCTCTATTAGAGGTATGAGCATATTTTTTTTAATTTTTTTTAATTTTTTTATATATTATATTTATTTAGATTTAAATTATATGCTATTTTCTGGAATTTTTTTTACACCCAGTATCTCAAATTAATTAGTTTCCAATCCTGCATTTATCTGTAACACTAGTATCATGGAAACTAATTAATTTGAGATACTGGGTACAAAAAAAATTCCAGAAAGCAACATATAATATAAATCTAAATAAATACAATATATAAAAAAATAAAAAAAAATAAAAAAAAATATGCTCATACCTCTAAAAGAGGTATGAGCACATAATTAGGCACATAACTATGTGCACCAAATGTGAACTCGAGTCGAGGAAGGTTACTGCTGGAGACTGGTGTGGATGAGTGGAATGGACATAGTGGTTAATGACTTACTGGTTAGGACTTGGGATTTCGGAAATGGCGTATGGGTCAATGGGAATCCAGCTGGTCTTAATGTCTTATCATGAGGCTCTTACTTCTATGCACTTGGCAACCTCTTCATTTTTTATTTCTTCTCTAGTCTGAAGCTATGAATTGGACGGCATTATAGGTATTAGTTTCTTGTTTGTTTTTTTTTTTTTTCCACCAAATAGGTGTTTGCTTCAATGGAAGACTTGGACAACATTAATTATTTCGATGTCAGGGCTCTATATGTCTCAGTCTGTATCTACTCTCTAGTCTGAGTAGTCTCTCTTGTCAGTGATTGTCACTCACTCACTCTACAATTCGTCTCACACCCCCACTATCTTGTTTGATCTGATCTGAGATAAAAAAAATAATAATAATAATATATGGGTAACGGGTGGGTACGGGTGCCCCGGTAGGTAACCCGTACCCCGCCCGTTTAGTTTAAACGGGTACGGGTTAGCCCGTACTCGTGGCGGGTTTAATCTGGGCGGGTTTAAAACAGATAAAATCACACGGGTTGTGGGTGGGCTACGGGTCTTTTGCTCACCCCTACCTTTAAGTAAGCTCTAATGACCGTACAAAAATGGATTGCAAATTTCGCTCATATCATAGAAATAGAGTCTGCAATTTGAAAGAGGTTCCTCAAGAATATAGGAACTTATTTTTGTATGGACCTTGTTGGTTCTTTTTTGGGTTTATATCCTCTCAAATCATATATGCATTTAACCGTTATCCGTCGTATTTCTTGTTATCAGATAAATCACATAAGCTACACACAGTTTTTTATGGCCTATTCATATGCATATACATAAATACGGTAAAGTATATATTTGTTCCAAAAGTTTACGTAGATGAACAATATAACCCCGAAAAAAATTTTAGGTACAATGTTGCCTGTAAGTATTGAACTATGAGTAATGTTATTCATTAACATTAACAAGTTAACGGTTAACATTAGGTTTTTTAAAAAAATTAACGGTATGGGGAAACATTGCACTCTAACAAAAACTTTTAGGATAAATTTATACCTTAATCCTACTTAAATTTATATTCATTATTTTTTCACCACTTATTTTCTTTTCCGGTCAAAATGCACAGCCTGTGTCTCACTTGCTTTATGTTGATAACTCTTTGTTTTTCTTTGAGAGCAATGCTCTAAATATGTGTTCAGGCAAATTAGTTCTCAACATGTATGCATATTGGTCAAGGCACATTGAAACAAATCAAAATCTTTCGTAGTCTTTAGTCCTAATGTGCCTTTCTCTCATAAACATCATTATCTAGATTGTTGGGACTTCGCTTTCAATCAAAACTAGGAAAGTACCTAGGAACTTGGATAGACCTTGCAGAAATTTTTTTTTTTTTTTTTTTTTAAAAGATTTATCAACAAGTCCTTGACATCTATAAAATAAAATTTTTTTTTATAAAAAAGACACAAGTACATGGCAGGTGAAGCTGGTTTCTCAAGCATCGAGATTAACTCTGATTAAATCTACCCTGACTGCTGTGATTATTCATGTGCTTTCTTGCATTAATATCCCTCAATACATCTATGATAAAATAAATTCCTGTTGTATTAACTTTTTCAGGGGAATAAGTAATGACAAGCAGAAGATTTATTTGCTTAGAAAAGATCAATTTTTTCAGTCTATGGATAAAGGTGGCTTAGGGTCTTAATCTAAAAATACACATGATTTATCTCATTCTGACATCAGAGCATATATAAGTGATTACTTATGTGGTCTTGTACTGATTTTTGATATCAACAAGAACAATATCCCCGTGCGTTGCGCGGTGCAACAATTTAGAAAAATTATAGAATATTCAATCCTTAAACTCATCCAAATTATTAAGTAATTGAATAAAAAACAAATCATGATAAAAGAAAAGAACTGTATTTCAAATCGACCAACAAAAAATATACATTATCTCTTTATTTGAAAACACAACATACGAGCATCAATAGTTGTAAGCTTTTATGTTTAGCAACATATATAGTAGCTCAAAAGCAAGAACAAAATAATATCAACATGTTAGCTATTAGATTGCATAAACATTCATATATATAAAATGAACATCCAAGATCTCAATTATCTCTCTAAACATTTCTAAGTATTTCCATGTACACGACATTAGTAGTTGCACATTTTCCCTGGTTTTTCCCATCTTGTATAAGAATCTTCAAACCTGCATTGTAAACTCTTGATAAAGCAACATATATAATTGCACATATTTCAAGAAATGTTGTTCTTTGCTGGAATCATAAAAGACATTATAGTGTGAAAGCGATTTCCAAATAATGTTCTTCAGACATCCAGTTGCTGAAGACTAAGAGAGAGATGGCCGGCAAGTTGACGTCCGATAATCAGAGGTTAAGCAATGAGTGTATGACTAAAGATCAGAGGTTAAACAGCTCATAAATCCATTTTGGGTGAGAAATAGCAGTGACTCTATGACGGAAATGCGTGAGTTACAACAGAATACCTTGAGTGGAGGCTGGTAAAAGAAGGAACAGATCTGAAACGCAACAGTGAAGAAGAGGAGGCATGGATCTGGCGGAAGAACAAACAGACAAAGCTTCCATGGATCTAGTTGTCGAAGCTCCTAGAATACGAAAGTGGCTGCTGATGTCGAGGAAGAGAGGAGGATTTTATTCAGGAATGCGATAATGAAGAAGGGAAAAGCTTACTCGGAGCTGAGCTAAGGATACAACTGGTAGAACTGAGGGGCTCGAAGCTCCTAGAAGACGAAAATGGCTGGTCTATGAGGAGGATTTTCTTCAGAATTCTCTCTAGGAATGCGAAAATGAAGAACCGAAAAAGCTTTTGTGGTGCTGAGCTGAGGGTATAGCTGGCAGAGGCAAGGGGCAATTTTGTGAATGCAAGGGAACTCCCTGTCTTTTCATTCAGTCAGCAATTAATGACCCTAAAATTTCAAATATGTTTTTTCCCCCAACAAATATGATTTTCTATTCAGGTCAAACCTACAGTAGGGTATATAATAATACGAATGAATTCCTTCTACCTCCACCCCCTCAAGCACGGAGCCCAAAAAATCAAATAGATTGGCATATGTAGCCGATACTGTTCAAATAAACAGTGATTTGTGAGTGCAGGAACAGTGGATGGCTTAAAATGATCTTGCTATTAAGTCTATATTGATTATTGATTACTTATGTGGTCTGATATCAATTGTTGATTACTTATGTGTGTTGGAAACCTACCTAAAATGCTATATCTATTAATTGGCCCTTGCAAAGCTGACTTCCTGATGGCTACACTCCTTAGTCTTAACTCTGATACCAATATTTGATACCAATATATGGATACTTATGTGGTCTGATACCAGTATCTGATATTTATGTGGATAAACTACATTCAATGTCAGAGTCACCACACGAGCAACTTGTTGTTCGCTATTGTTTCTCTCTAGTTTTTGATAAAGTTGGATGATTAGTGTCGGCTACATACTAGGTGTTGGTAGCTGATATAAACATTGGGTATGAAGATATTATTAATATTCAAGTAAGTAATGTTTTGTTTTCCTTTCTTTTATTTCCTTGCATCTAGTTACTTTATATTTAGTCTAGTCAACTTGATCCTTCATAGTCATTACTCCCATTGACCTATATGAAAAAACTAGGTTTTAGTAGTGAACCTGTTAAAAACCTGAAGAGTTTGGCCAGCATGGTTAAGAACTGCAATGATGAACATCTAAAATTCAATATAGAGGATGGTCAGGTGCGTTCTCATTCCTTCATCCCTGACTGCTTGTGTGAAATATCGTATTCCCCCCCTTTTTTTTGTTTGCGGAATGTCTCTTGCTATTAATTTACAAGCATATGTCTTATGTAGATGGTGGTGCTTCAGACAGCTACACCTAAAGCACCCTTAATATTCTTCCCATGTACTGCATTACATCAGCCATGTCGGAGGATCTCAAGGAATGGATTGGAATGCAAGTTGGTGGATTGAGCTTTGAGTATTCTTGCGTGGGATCTCTGGCAAGCCTCTTTTTTAACCCATTACACCATTTACATAATCTTTTGAAAGGTTCAGATATGTAGGCTTGTAGTGTAGACTTATTTGAAAATCATATGTAGGCTTGTAGGCCTGAATAGAAAATCATATTTGTTGGGGGAAAAAACATATTTGAAATTTTAGGGTCATTAATAATACGAATGAATTCCTTCTATCTCCACCCCCTCAAGCACGGAGCCCAAAAAATCAAATAGATTGGCATATGTAGCCGATACTGTTCAAATAAACAGTGATTTGTGAGTGCATGAACAGTGGATGGCTTAAAATGATCTTGCTATTAAGTCTATATTGATTATTGATTACTTATGTAGTCTGATATCAATTGTTGATTACTTATGTGGTTGTGGTATGATACCGATCTCTAATACCAATTGATGGACACTTATGTGTGATGGAAACCTACCTAAAATGCTATATCTATTAATTGGCCCTTGCAAAGCTGACTTCCTGATGGCTACACTCCTTAGTCTTAACTCTGATACCAATATTTGATACCAATATATGGATACTTATGTGGTCTGATACCAGTATCTGATATTTATGTGGATAAACTACATTCAATGTCAGAGTCACCACACGAGCAACTTGTTGTTCGCTATTGTTTCTCTCTAGTTTTTGATAAAGTTGGATGATTAGTGTCGGCTACATACTAGGTGTTGGTAGCTGATATAAACATTGGGTATGAAGATATTATTAATATTCAAGTAAGTAATGTTTTGTTTTCCTTTCTTTTATTTCCTTGCATCTAGTTACTTTATATTTAGTCTAGTCAACTTGATCCTTCATAGTCATTACTCCCATTGACCTATATGAAAAAACTAGGTTTTAGTAGTGAACCTGTTAAAAACCTGAAGAGTTTGGCCAGCATGGTTAAGAACTGCAATGATGAACATCTAAAATTCAATATAGAGGATGGTCAGGTGCGTTCTCATTCCTTCATCCCTGACTGCTTGTGTGAAATATCGTATTCCCCCCCCTTTTTTTTTGTTTGTGGAATGTCTCTTGCTATTAATTTACAAGCATATGTCTTATGTAGATGGTGGTGCTTCAGACAGCTACACCTAAAGC
This sequence comes from Acacia crassicarpa, assembly GCA_034222035.1. Taxonomy (NCBI): domain Eukaryota; kingdom Viridiplantae; phylum Streptophyta; class Magnoliopsida; order Fabales; family Fabaceae; genus Acacia; species Acacia crassicarpa. The sequence goes on from JAWXYG010000008.1 coordinate 2,128,754, forward strand.
ACCCTTAATATTCTTCCCATGTACTGCATTACATCAGCCATGTCGGAGGATCTCAAGGAATGGATTGGAATGCAAGTTGGTGGATTGAGCTTTGAGTATTCTTGTGTGGGATCTCTGGCAAGCCTCTTTTTTAACCCATTACACCATTTACATAATCTTTTGAAAGGTTCAGATATGTAGGCTTGTAGGGTAGACTTACAAACTTTTTTATTTCATTTCATTCAAGTGTTAATATGTTTTTAGGGGTAGAAAGTAGAAACTTACGTTATACATTTCATCAATTAGCCCACATGGAAAGCCCACGTCCTTGTGGCTGCACCTCACGGTCTTAGGTTTGATACCAATTGGTGATTATTTATGTAGTCTGATACCGATCTCTAATATCAATTAATGATTACTTATATGGTCTGATATTGACCTCTAATACCAATTGATGAGCACTTATGTGTGATGGAAGCCTACTAGATCTATTAATTGGTCCTTGCAAAGCTGACTTCCTGGTAGCTATACCCCTAGCCTGGGTTTTGATACCAATCTTTGATACCAATATATGGATACTTATGTGGATTGATACCAGCATCTGATATTTATGTGGATAAACTATATTCAGTGCCACCACACGAGTAACTTGTCATGGTCTCTCAGGTGCTCTGTCACAGTGACACTATCTCTTGTTGGCTTCCGCATTAAAATCAGTCAATTTTAATGCATTCTAATTGCTGGCTTCTGCATAAAGGGATTGTAACAAAAGAAAATGGATTTCTGGTATTAAGGATACATGTAGTAATATATATATATATATATATATATATATATATATATATATATATATATATAAAAGATATTGAAGAATAACGACTGTCAAATCTGAACAGTAAGATTGAGATTACATTGCATGAAGACTCAAACTTTTCAAACAAAAGTTCTAAACGTCATTTAAGAAGTAAACCTACCTGGATCAAAATTCCAAGAAACTTTTGACGTTCAACGTACGATTAGCAATGGACTGATTTGAAATTTTGACAAATGTAGGAAATTGCATAATTATGTTTATTTTTTTCTCTGAAAAAAATCCTTTAAACCGTTGCCGGCCCCAATGCTTCGACTCTGGTGACCTCCGACTAAGACAAAGTTCTAAATATCTTTTTTGAATTTTTAAAATAAGAGTAATAAATATGGAAATCAAAGTAGTTAATACCAAAACTAGAGTAGTCAATACTAAATAGGGTCTTTTTTACTAAGTAATTTCTAATGAATACTTTGTTTTGGTATTAACTACTCTAACTTTGGTATTAACTATTCTTATCTTAAATATTCGGAAAATATTTTTAAGAACTTTGTCTTTTTTGGTATTAACTACTCTAATTTTAAAAATTCAACATCCTTATTTATCTTTTATTCAAATTCATGTTAAATAATGAGGAAAATATTATTTTTTGAAGAAAAGGAAAAATGATATATTAAAACAAAATAATATTTAAAATAATATTATTTAAACTACTTTGGTTGCTAAAGGCATCGTATTTAATTAGTATGTTTATTTAATTCTAATTACTAAAAATTCAAATTGAAGTATTAGATTAAGGGTGTATGAAAAAAGATACTACCTTTGGTTTTAATTATAAGATCGGTTTGATTTTTTTTTTTGAGAAATTAAGGAAGCTAAATAAGTTACTTAATTATATTATAGGAAAAGTATTTCTTCAGTCATTGGAGATAAAATTATCTCCAATGAGCCCAAAACTACGTCATTTTATATTAATGAAGGGTGTGTTTGTAATTTTAGATGAATTAATGAAGGGTGTTTCGGTAAAGTTCATATGATAAAAAAAATAAACAAAATTATTGAAACACCCTTCATTAATCCAAAACGACATAGTTTTGAGCTCACTCAAGATAACTTTATCTCCCGTGACTGGAGAAATCCTTTACCCTTATATTATATATTAATTTATTTATCAAACTAATTAGTTTAAAAAAAAATAAAAATAAAAATACTTTAATTAATTTTTTTATCCCCCAAAAAAGTCTAAGTGGTATTATAACAAGGACGGGAGTAATAATTAATCACTCCTTCCACTTCTTTTCATAAGACATACCAAAAAGAATTCTTAGTGATTATATTTATGAAATGTTAGGATAAGCCGATAAGGTGTAAAAATATACATGTGCTTTTTTTCTGAGGAGTGCCTAGTAGCAAGTACTTTTTTTATGTGCAAAAGTGACTATATGGTTACAAATTAGGTGTAAAAATGCCGTTTGACCATTAAGTTTGACTTTTTTTTGTTGACTAGATGATGACATGGCATTTTGAAGGTGCAAAAATACACATGTGGTTTGTCAAAAAGAGCGTCGAACACCAAATTCTTTTTTTTAAATTTAATAATTTTATTTTAATTACTACCGGTGCTAAAAAAGATATTCAGAATACTGACTTGTACTAAAAAAATACTTCATGATCTTGAAAAATTACTTTATGATCTAAAAAAATATTTCAGGGTATTGACTGGTACTAAAAAGATACTTTGAGAATATTGTTTGGTACAGAAAAAATATTTCATGATCTTGAAAAATTATTTTAGAATCTTAAAAAAATAAGCTGAAGTATATTTTTAGTACCAGTTAGTACTTTGAAATATTTTTCAGTACCAGTCAGTATCCTTTTAGTACCAGTCAATAGTTTGAAATATTTTTTGAAGATCCTAAAATAATTTTTCAAAATTATGAAGTATTTTTTCTGTACCAGTTAATATCCTGAAAAGTACTTTTTAATACCAGCAGTACCCTGAAATATTTTTTCCGTATTAGTCAATATCCTTTTAGTACCAGTCAATACCTGAAATATTTTTTTAGGATCCTAAAATAATTTTTCAAGATTATGAAGTATTTTTTCTGTACCAGTCAGTATCTTAAAAGTACTTTTTAGTACCAGTCAATACCCTGAAATTTTTTTCCAATATCAGTCAGTATTCTTTTAGTACTGGTCAATACCTGAAATATTTTTTCAAGATCCTAAAATAATTTTTCAAGATTATGAAGTATTTTTTCTGTACCAGTCAGTATCTTAAAAGTACTTTTTAGTACCAGTCAGTACCCTGAAATTTTTTTCCGTATCAGTCCGTATCCTTTTATTCACGATCAATACCTAAAATATTTTTTCAAGATCTTAAAATAATTTTAAGAAAGTAAAAGTATTAAATTTAAAAAAAAAATTTGGTGTTGGGCGCTCTACTTGACAAAACACATGTGTATTTTTGCACCTTTGAAATGCCACGTCATCGTCCAGTCAGCAAAAAAAGTCAAACTTAACGGTTAAATGATATTTTTGCACCTAATTTGTAACCACGTGTACACTTTTGCACCTAAAAAAGCACTTGCTACTGGACGCTTCTCGGAGAAAAGCACATGTATATTTTTACAGTTTAACCCTAAAATGTTTTACGGAATATAGCCATAGAGAAGTTTAAGACCTTCAGGGTATGTTTGGTATGAGGGAAGAGAAGGGGAGAGGAGGGAAAATTTTTTTGGAATGACATTTACCATTTTGCCATTAATAAAAGGAATATTCTTTTTTATTGTGAGTATATTTTAAGAATATTACAGATTATCTATAGGCAATTTTGTAAAGACGAGAGGAAAAAATTTTCTCCAAACTTTCCCTTGCCTCCCATTCCCTCATACCAAACATAGAAAAACTAGGCATTACTGGCGAAGCAACTTTGCAAGATTCTATCAGGAGAACGATCCACTAGTGTAAAAAAGGGCTTTAAGACCGGACGAAATAGGTATGTAAGACCGGATCTGCGACCGGTCTTGTTCCAGGCAGTCTTAAAAGTTACACTTTTAAGACCGGATGAACCGAACTTTTGAAATATTCGGTCTTAAAAGTGTTTCAAAATTTTTTTTTTTAAAAAAAAAACCAAATGAAACAATTGGTCCCAAATCACCAGATCTGGTAACATTTTGAATGTTCCTCCATCATCAGTGACAGAGAACCAAGAGAAGGTTGGAAGCAACACCAATAAGAAAAACAAAAAAGAAGAGAAGATTGAAAGCAACACCAACAAGAAAAACAAAAAAGATGAATACAAAGTTCAGAAATAAGAAAATATAACAAGAAATAGAAATTATTTACCATGGAAATCGAATTTGAATCAATATAAAATCAGAAGTGAAATTGAAGTCCAGATCTACAAAAAAATCACAAACTTAAAGCAACCAAATCTGAGCAGGATCCTCTTGTCGATGCTGGCAAAGCTTCAAGCAACCAAAATCAAAGTCTAGATCTGAGCAAAAGCAGTCAAGGTAGGAGGAAACAAACTTAAGCAAGAAGAGATCTGGGTTTGGTTTTAAGCCAAATCTGTGCAAAGATGGTGTGGAAGGAGCCATAGATCGAAGAAGGAAGGAGCCGTCGTCATCCAGAATCCTCGAAGCCTTGTGCCGTTGCTGAGGATTGGACTTGATGCCATCGCTAAACCCTCGAAGCATCTCACTGCCAACATTGCCAAGGATTTGATTGTGTGGCTCTTAGGATGACTTACGAAGATTGCGAGTAGATTAGAAGAAGAGGATGTCATTCTTGCTGAGGATTTGACTCGTTAGGCTCTTGGTACACTTGTTGAATCTATAACTAAGCAAATGTTATATCACCAAGAAGACAAGCACGCTCACGGACTTAACGAGTTTAGCGAATTTAGTTTTTTTTTTAACACTTTTAAGACCGGATGTTTGTAAAATAGGTCTTAAAGGTATATTTTTAAGACCGGATCCTTTATAGTCCGATCTTAAAAATATGACCAGTTGCGATTCATAAATATATAAAACACTTTCAAGACCGGACCCTTTATAGTCCGGTCTTAAAAGTGTTTTATATATTTACGAATTGCAACCGGTCATACTTTTAAGACCGGACTATAAAGGGTCCGGTCTTAAAAATAAACTTTTAAAACCTATTTTTACAAACATCCGGTCTTAAAAGTGTTTTATATATTTGTTAGAAATTCAAATTTAATTAGTTAGCATATACGATTATATTGTGCAATTATCTTAATTCAATTGTGAGAGAGATTTTAGGAATTAAATGAGCAAATCATGGTTTTTTAAATTTCGTAATTATATTCCTGATTGTAATCATTTTAATTAAGTTGTTAGAGAGATTTTAGGAATTAAGTTAGCAGATCATGATTTTTTGAATTTCATAATTATATTCCTAATTGTAATCCCTAGATTATAAGAACTGCCTAGGTCAGAAGATTATTTATTTATTAGCATCTGTATATAATTCCAATTAAGTGAAGGAATAAATTATCGCATTCTCGGACTCATCGGCATCTTCTCACAATATTTACAAAATTGCCACCGGTCATATTTTTAAGACCGCATATTTTATAGTCCGGTCTTAAAAGTGTTCTATATATTTACGAAATTGCCACTGGTCATACTTTTAAAACCGCATATTTTATAGTCCGGTCTTAAAAGTGTTCTATATATTTACAAAAATGCCACTGGTCATACCAAAAAGTTCTTTATATTTACAAAACTGCCACCGGTCATACTTTTAAGACCTGATTCTCTATAGTTCGGTCTAAATGAGGCGGTCTTAAAGCTCTTTTTTGCATTAGTGATCATCTCTTCTAGGGCAACAGTGAAGGTTAAATACATTGATATCAATAGTGATGGCATCATAAAACTTCCATACAATTCTTCCTGGATATGGAAAGAAATAGCTGAGAGTGCTAATCTTATTATAGATAGGTTACGATGGAAAGTGGGTATGGCTCGTCCAAATATCTCTTAACCACCAGTTATGGTGGCGAATGTAGTTGGATCAAAATTCGCTTGGTTTACTTAACCGAGTAATTAAAAGATTTGTTAATGTACGGAGTATGTATCTTCACCTTAGAATCTTGTCAGATGGAATCATTCATTAGTTTCTGAATTATACCCACAACACATTGCGCGACAAATTCTTAACATCCCTCTATCCCTTCTTGATATCCAAGATAGTTTCCAGTGGTAGGGCAACAACTCATGTTCATATAAGGTTAAGGATGGGTATCAAATCCTCATCCATCAACATCTGCGGCATCAATCTGTTGATGATTCATTTTGGGAAACTACTTAATGATGCTCTTCCTGCCGCTAATATTCTGCAAAAACATCTTATGCAAATCAATGATACATGGCAATTTGGTTGTGATGAAGAAGAAACCATGCAACATATATTTTTCACTTCCCCTGTCTCTAAGGGTTGTCTGGTTTGGATTATTAAATATGAGAATTCCCCTAGTAAACTATGATGACTTGATTCAATGGTTCAAATACACTACAATTCATATTCATCTGCTTCATTCACATGAGTCCAGTCTTTTATGTTATGTCATTTTAACAATTTATACTCTATGGATAAATAGAAATGCAGTCTTCATCGTTGGAAATGACTACAACCTGAGATGATAATTCAGGTAAGTTAGGGGATCATATGCTGTTGTGTGGTTGGTAAATAAGTCTGATGAGTATGGTACGGCAAAGAAGTCACTTGAACAAGCTGCCATTGTTGGAAAAGGTATTGTGGTAGATCAACGAAACATTATCTTTTATCACTTCAAAAGGCAGGTGGTCACTTTTGTCAATGTTACAAATATTATCAAGGATCTCTATTGACTCAGTTTTTTTGGAGAAATACAGTGAATTCTACTACTCCATTTCACACTAGATACTTAAGAGCAGTCTTATTATGAATTATGAAATCTCACATGGAAGGAAGTCTAGGACTTAATGAGATTCTAGTGCTTCTTAAAGATTTTATTTTACAACATGTTCATGTTATTTCATATTCTGCGTATTGTAACTATTTTTCGTCATTTTATTTGTGGCATTTGCTTTGATACCTTGTAAATATTTTCTTTTCAAGTAACATCCTTTTGTCCTTTATTTTTTTTTTAAAAAAAAAACATATATTAGGAGGATTCTAACCCAACACGCCTCTGTTTGCACTTTTCACCCTTATTACCTGAGCTAGCATCGGATGAAGGTATCACTCTCTCTTTTCATAATATAAAATGTTTTCCTTCCTAAAATGACACAGGCATGGTCCTCTTTTCTTTTTCTTTTTTCATTAAAAGGGCAAAAGATCAAATCTTGACACAGGCATGGTCCTCTTTTTTCTTTTTCTTTTTTCATTGAAAGGGCAAAAGATAAAATCTTGAGAATTACAACCAAAAAGGACAGACAAATTAAAGCTGCATTGGGGGATTCTGCAAGAGAATGATGTCGTCATTGAGATGTTGAGCCTCACAAGAAAATGTTCACACTAGAGGAGGCGTTTCCCCTTTTCCAAAGAAGGCCACTACCTATTTGAACGTTAGGGACAAAGTTGCAGTATTGACTTCGGTTTTGGAATACCATGTGCTAGCCCCACTGCAGCATATATCCCGGATAGATTAACCAGATGAATTTCATTATATATCTTTTAAATATTAGACTAAAATATACGTTTAATTCTATAAATTTACCTTAAATTTCAGTTTAGTCACTAAAATTTATAAAATATACTTTTAGTTCTTTAATATTTATATTACTAATATCATTTAACGGAAAATGCCGACACATTAGTTTTAAATGATGATTTTTTAGTTAAATGCTGACAAAACATATTTCATATTTTAATTCTTTCCCATTACTGAATTTCACCCTTTAAGTTTGTTGAGACACCATTTGCTGTCAAATAAAACTAACGATGTTAATAACAAGGACTCAACTGAAATTTGATCTAAATCTATAGGCTGAATATATACACTTTAACCTTCTATATTACTCAATTTGACATTTAATATAAGACCCAATTGATTTTTTTGAATAAATTAAGAAAACTAAATAAGTTAGTTAATCATAGTATATATATTATGTATAATTTGATATCTTATCAGTTCATAAGTCAAACAAATTAATCTAGTAAATATATATATATATATATATATATATATATATATATATATATAAATACTTTAATGTAATTTATTTAGCTTCACTAATCTTTTTTTAAAAAATTCAATCAATTTTTATATTAAGGATTGAGGAATTAGTATATTAACATGTTAAAAAACCACTAATAGGACTATGATCAAAATTATGTAAATAGTGGAGCCCTTTTTCGCCTACCACCAAACCCATGGGGATAGAGCATAATGGGACATGTCACCCCACTCTAGTTTTTGCTGTTGTGCCCACCTAAACCTAAATGATTGTTTTTTGTTAGGTTGGTTTCATATCATTGTACTATGGCAATAATTGATTCTACCTAATCTTTGTGTTTGGTTCTTCACTCCCAAAAAAACAAATTGTATGTGTTTGTGTAACAGTTCTTTGAAGAATTCGTATTCGCATTGCTAACTCATTTTTCAGCATATATATATGAGCTTAACCAACACAAATTAGTGAATCAATATTAAAAGCTCTTTTTTAATATATGTGAAATTTTTATGACTGAGTGTAGTGAATAAAATTAAATGGGTAGAGGGGTATTCAATGAATATCGAATTTGTATTGTGGACTCAATTTGAAATGGGAAGGTTGATTAATATATAAAAAGATCGAAAAATAATTACTCACTGAAATGGATCTCGTGTTTTTTTATCAACTTGACTATTTTCATCAAAGTCCCCATCGGATATAGGTTCTATTCTCACCCTTTATCTTATTCATGATCATAAATGGAGATCTAATGGTTTAAATTTAAATTTTCTTCTTATCCTTCTCTCAATTTCCTTAACATTCTTCTCTTCAATGTAATACTCACTCTAGTCCTGAATATAAGAAAAAGTTGAATTCTTCTTAGAGAAATCAAAGAAGTTACATAATCATATCATATGTTGTATATCTTTAGATTATATATTAGTTTATTAGTCAAACTAATTAGTTTGAAGAAAAAAAATAATTTAAAGTAATTCAATTAACTTCATTAATCTCTCCAAAAAAAAAAATCAATTCTTTTTATATTTAAAACTAGATGAAGTAATATTTTTATAAAATATTAAATGTAGATGATCTAACGATCATAAAGAGTACAGATGATGAGAGGGGACCAGGAAAAATCAAAAAGAAAAGAAAGAAGGCAGATCGAAGTCGAGATGGTCAATGTTTATCAAAAAAGTAAGGTGGGGGAATCTTTTATGATGTTGCGCTTTCGATGAAAGAGATTTTTTTTTTTTTTAAACCTTCCAAACCAGGTGGCCTTATTTCAGAGACATAATCAAATCATTATAAGAATGAAAATGGAAAGATACAAACCCCGGAAGTAAAATATCAATGATAATAATTATAGCTTTATTGAAAACAAAAAATGGAATCGGATTACTCTTACATATCACAGATATCAAATTAATCAATATATTATATAAAAATAAAATGGTAAGGAATCTTTTTATTTATTGTTAAATTATTTGTCATTGTCGTGGCATGATGTCAATATATTTTATTGTGAAAATAAATCATTTGGATATTATTGTTTTTTGAAAAATAAATAAATAAATAAATATCCGGGCGATGGGCAAGATTGAGATCATTCAGTGATCAAAGTCAGAATCCAGGGCCGTGACAATGTTGACCAATCTTTCACGGGAAACTTGTCACATGAAGACTTTTACCTTCATAAGAATGCTGATGACCCATTCAGTTCTTGAGTCTCTGACCACGATTTGGGTAGGCAATAAGCGGACAATTATCTCCTTGTTTTTTGTTTTTTGTTTTTTTTTCTTTTCATATATCGGGCAAACATAGATTGAAATTAATTCTATTGATCTATACTACTTACTTAAGGAAGACCTCTCACCCGCATAATGTATGTCTGGCCAAAATTATAATTGACAACACTGTTACACTTCTAAAAGAAAAATAACTTGAGGACTATCAGAGTGAGCCTTCCTAACTAATTTATCAGTATTTATTCAGCGCACATTAATAATTCCCTATTAGCACAATATACCTGCACAAACCACTCATCATATATAAAGTTGCCTGGTTTCTTCAATCAAAAGCTGATATGGATGACTATCTCCACTATCTCGAGCAGTGGCGGAACTTGGAGGAAAAGTGTAGGGGGGCCAATAGTGGTGATGGGTTCGGGGGTTGCCCCCCGAAAATTTTTTTAAAGGAAAGTTTTAAATGCATTAAAAATGAAAAGAAAAAATATATATATTCATGAAATTAAGTCAATTAACTTCATCTACAAGTGTAGTGTAAAATGGGTAAAAGCATAGTAAGGGATACACCACAAAAGTAAATTTCACTGATAAGCTAAAAATTTCAAGTAATTATAATGAAATATAGAAAAGAATGACAAAATTAACATAAATCATACAAGATCCCACATGGAACAAAGATTAAATTATAAGCCCAAAGATATAAAAAGAGGCGAAAAAAAAAGAAGAAGAAGAAGAAGTTGGGGGGCCAAAATTTAATTTTACTACTTTGGGGGGGCAAAGTTGTATTATTACACTAAAAAAAAAGTTCCACTAAAAAATTTTAAACATTTTTTTTGGGGGGGGCCATGGCCCCCTCTTGTCATATATAAGCTCCGTCTCTGATCTCAAGTAAAATATTAATAGTTTCAAGTGAATTTGAAAACATGTAAATACCTTCAGATTCAACAACATACTGATTTCAAGTCCTGTTTTGTTGGCCAAAACTTCAGCCATCATAACTGGGTATAGGCCAAGTGCCTTTTTAAAACCCATAATCAATCAACCTTTATCATCTCTAATGAGGTCACCGCATGCCGCCTGCTTGCTGGCTTTAACTGAAGCATTTACATCTACTTGGACCACTCTTGGCATTGGGGGTGCCAGCGACATTTAGCTCATTGATTGCTTGGAAAAATTTGATGTTGAAATCTTCCTGTTGATACACCCTCCATCAGGTGGAACAAGGTCTAATGAGTAATAATTTGGTCCCACACTTCTTTCGCTCGCTTATAATCTCCCAACATGTGAATGAAACTCTCCTCAGAGAGACAGCCCAAAGGGCAATTTGGTGTTTCTAATATCCCTCTTTTAGCTCTTAGTGAATTAGTTATTAGCTTCTCATGAGCAACTTGCCCAAAGAAAAATGGGAAAATTACACACAGGTCCCAAGGAACAGAGATATTTATATTTAGGTCCTTTGAATTTATGAAATTACACAGAAGCCCCTAGGGACTTCTGTGTAATTATTTGTGGAAGCAAAATTACTTTTTTTTCCCAAAGGAGAAATAGCCTCTGGACCTCAGAATTAAAAAATCCAGGCTTTTAAAAGTTGTTGTTAAAATAGGAATTTGCTGTTATAAATATAGAATTTCTTGTTGCAAATGGCCTCTAGACCTCAGAATTGAAAAAATCTAGGTTTTCAAAACTTGTTGTTAAAATAGGAATTGGCTGTTGTAAATATAGAATTTCTTGTTGCAAATGACCTCTGGACCTCAGAATTGAAAAAATCTAGGTTTTCAAAAGTTCTTGTTAAAATAGGAATTTGCTGTTGTAAATATAGAATTTCTTGTTACAAATGGCCTCTAGACCGCAAAATTGAAAAAATCCAGGTTTTCAAAAGTTGTTGTTAAAATAGGAATTTGCTGTTGTAAGTATAGAATTTCTTGTTGCAAATGACCTCTAAACCTCAGAATTAAAAAAATCCAGGCTTTCAAAAGTTGTTGTTAAAATAGGAATTTGCTGTTGTAAATATAGAATTTCTTGTTTCAAATGGCTTCTGCACCTCAAAATTGAAAAAATCCAGGTTTTCAAAACTTGTTGTTAAAATAGAAATTGGTTGTTGTAAATATATAATTTCTTGTTGCAAATGGCCTCTAGACCTCAGAATTGAAAAAATCCAGGCTTTTAAAACTTGTTATTAAACTAGGAATTTGCAGTTGTAAATATAGAATTTCTTGTTGCAAACCTGGATTTTTTCAATTTTGAGGTCCAAAGGTGTTTTTTCCTTTGGGCAAAAAAGTAATTTTGCTTTCACAAATAATTACACAAAAGTACCTAAGGACTTTTGTGTAATTTCATGAATTCAAATGACCTAAATGTAAATATCTCTATTCCTTGGGACCTGTATGTAATTTTCCCAAGAAAAATTTTATCTTTTCAGGCACCTGCCAACGCCAGACTTTTTTCCAGAGCTGTGCACCACATGACTCCTCCTGTTGAGAAAGGAAATTATATGCAGCTTTGACAAAGAATTTCCCATGAAAAGCATTTCTCCAGATTACACAATCCTCGAAACACCCTCAGGTGGTGGAATTTTGATTAATATGTTTACCACCCATTCAAGAAAAAATTTCCTCCATTTAGTCACATTTCACCTTCCATTTGGTAAAATAAAATCTGCAACTTTATCTCCCGACTTGACATCCTCTAAGTTCTACTGGACTACCTTGAAAAAAAGTATCCCAAACATGAACTATAGCCCTCCAAGTTGGGAATTGAGATTGCTTTTTGGAAACTTGAGGAAATAAATTATCCCCACAAGCATATCAGCTTCTCAAACATTTGAACCATAGGTTGTTTGGTTTTGTGACCACACCCCAACATAACTTCATAATAAATGCTTTGTTTTAAAGGTCTAATTTTTTATACCCAGTCCTCCAACCTTTTTGCTTTTTATGATGTTGTGCCAAGCAATAAGGTGCATTTTCCTCACATTTTCATCTTGATACCATAAAAAGTTCCTACTCACTTTTTCAATCTCATCCAATACGCACTTTGGGAGGAGAGTGGATTGCATTTGATATTAGGGTAATGCTGAAATTACAGCTTTGATCAACACTGTATGGCCTGCCATCCCCAAGTGCTTACCTTTCCAAGATGATAAACATGGACAATTATCTCTATTCACAAATAAACTCTCACTCTTTACAAAAATTATTTAGATAGCATTTTAATTCTTTTTTTTTCATCTGATAACATTTTTATATTAATGTTATTTTTATAAATTTATAATGCTCAAATGAAGAGTGTTATTTCCATATCAATCTTTATTTGAAAAATGTTACATCTTTATCAGATTTTTTTTTTAATAAAAAAAAATAGATTTGAAATTACAAACTTCGTTTCTAAAAAAAATAGCAACTTAATCATGACTAAATTCATCTTCTTTAATTTAAATTGAGCTTAGACATTTCTCTAACTATAATTGCATAGAAACTTACTTCCAAATTAGTTGGAGTATTATGTAGCCTTCAAAAATTAGTTTTTTATAACAGTTAAATGCATTAATATAGTAAAAGGATGTACATTAGAAGTCCACGATCATAGAAAGACATGATTGTAATATGCGAGAACTAATATTATGAATAAATAAAACATGACTTGGAGGTTTTCTTTGGTGGCAACATTACAAAAGTGACAGTTTGTGATCCAATGACGACAAATTCTGAAGCAGTTCAACGCTGAGAATGGCCGATTTGACACTCTTCCCTAAAGGAATAATTGAATAGATTGATTGACCTTGATAACAAATCCAAGCTTCCAAAAATAAGTTAATATGATAGAATTATGTTGGCAAGAAAATAAAGTTGCTATTATAAGTTATAATTACAAAATAAGTTGATTGACCTAGACTATATGACGTACCATTAGGGATTTAGATTCTCCCCACTTCTTCTATTTTCATCCAAGGATCCATAATTGAAGTTTCATAAACTTAATAATGGTCATTTGAGGTACATGATTATGTTATTGTTAGTGTTGATGGGGCTGTCACTAGAGTACAGGGGCGTGCTGGATGTGGGGGGTTAATTAGAAGTAAAGAGGGCAGATGGATTGCGGGGTTTGCACATTTTCTGGATCCTGTAGTGCTTTTGAGGCTGAAAAATGGGCGATTGTTAAAGGCTTAGACTTGGCCTGGGATTTGGGGTTTCGAAGAGTGTTGTTAGAATCTGACGCTAAGGAGCTGATAGCCTTAGTTGAGAATAATGATGCTGACAGATATGCCAATTTGCTTTTTTGGAAGATCAAGGAGCTCTTCACCCGAGATTGGGAGTTGTGCTTGCGTTTTATACCCAGAGAGGTTAACACATGATGGCAAAAAAGGGTCTTTCTTCTTTGGAATTTTATGATGTGTGCCCAGAGTTTTTGCACAGTGTGTTGAGACAAGGTGTTCTGGGATCTAATTCCCCTGGATGTACTTAACTTATTCTATGTTTCCCACAAGTAGCGAAAAAAAAAAAAAGAATAAAGTGCTAAATTATAATATGAAAATTTAAAACTGCAATAAAAGCGTATTAAAAATTATTCTATAAAACATTAAGAGCCTGTTTGGATGGGCTTTAAAAAAAAATGTTTTTTTTAAGTGCTTATTTTTTAAACTATAAATTGAAACTTAAAAAACAAAACAAAACAGTACTTTGACTCTTTTTTTTTTTTGTGACTTTTGCTTTTTTAAAAAAAATATCATCTAAACATATAAATTATTTAAAAAAACATTTTTTTTTTTGCATTAAAAAGGTACTTTTTTTGTTTAAAAAAAAAAAACTATCCAAATGGACTCTAAATTGCATTGCTTAAATAAGCATTGGGGTGGAAGTGGAGGTTAAGATTAGTTATGATAAACTAGACCCCTTATTATTCTATTCAGAAAAGTAAATAAATGACATGATTCTAAAATAATGAATAAGAGACTTGAAATGAAATCTCATAATAACAAATAGTGAACTGCATTTACTCCCCGTTTAATCTCATCATTTATATAAACTTAACTTACCAAGAATTTCAAGCCACATTGAAGTCACATACAGTAATTTCAATACTACAGAAACCATCCATTGATTTCCATTGGCCTCCAGGTACCATTCTGGTAGCAACTGGCGATCACCAAACAACATGGGGCATATAAACCATATCATGATATTCCACAAACAAGTAAACTATCAATTTAAATCAGAAACTACCACTTATTAGGAGGGTGTTGATGCCATTGGACAAACCAGTGACCCCAAGTCTTGGAATTTGGAGCAAAACTTGTAAATTTAGAATAGATAATGTTCAATAACTCGGGAAAAGCTTTCCTCAAACCAGAAACAAGAAGGATTGTAAAGTATAACACTGACTCATGCAGTAAACTAAAAGGACTAACGACACAAAAATGGAACAATATCTAAGAGTTCTAGCAAAAGGACAATTCCATAATTTATTCCTCGTCCTCCTCATCTCCATCTCCGCCAGCAGCCTTCTTGGCAGCAGCCCTTTGGTTCTTTCTCTTCACTCTTCCAGGACGTCCACCTCCAAATGGACTTGTAAGTGAAAAGTCAATGTGCTTCTGGGAATCAACTCGCACCATGAATGATGGGATGTTCACCACCTGCCTCCCAACCCTGGCAAGCCCAAAAGACATAGAAATTAATTTCCTAATTAAAAAAAATCATACAATAACATTGCAGCAATAGATGTACATTAACAAGAGTCACAATAAATTTAGATTAAATGAATTTTGAGCGGAAAGTAAAATTTTATTCATACCAAAAACACAAGTTCTCCTAATCCTGTTTGAACAAAGTCCATTGTTCAAAACTTGACGGCACAATAACACTTCTATACAAATTGACTTTAATTTTACTTATCTATCAAAGAAGCAAGCACCACAAGTGGAGCCAATCGTGAGTAAACTCTGGTACTCACACTGCACGATACTAGCACGCTAAGGCAACTTAAAGTTTCCTAAGTAATAAACACAAAATGCCTAATATCATAGATTTTAAGTTGAAAAAATAATCATTCAAGATGCAAGAACACATTTTTCCAAATTAGTTGGCAGATATAGGAGGCCACTCAGGGCAGCTATTCTGCAGCAGGTAGGAATCTCTGCACTTTTAGCATTACAAAGGTATTTCATAGCAGGTATTATGGTCCATACTACTGCACTAGCAAAGTTGCTTGCCACTAACAGTTTAACTGGATTAAAAGAGATGGGGCAGATATAAGACCTGATATGCCTCTGCCTGATGAGGACCCTGGCATGATGGATTGACTTGGCCATTCCAGATTTGAACACAAGTGTTTGAAGACGACGCTCTAGGAAATTTTCGACGGTCAAAGCCAAGACGTAATCAAGCTTGTTCTGACTCTCATCCAAAAGCCCATATCGAAACATCCGACGCAGAAGGGCTTCACCCTCGAAGATCCGACGTGGGTTCTTCTCATCAAGGGTCAAAAGCTCCCTTGCGTTATTACGGATACGACTCAGAGCGTACTGAACCCTCCACAGCTCCCTTTTGCAGCGAAGCCCATACTCTCCTACAAGCTTCAACTCAGCATCCAAACGCTCCTTCTCATATGGACGGCGAGGCTTCTTGAACGTTTTCCCGTCTATTTAAGAATGGGACATGTTATAGTACAATTTGATCACCGAATATTTCCGAAATGTTTACAAAAGAATGATCAGATTCAAAAAAAAAAAAAAAAACTTCAATAATGGCGGAAAAGTTAAAACCCCATATGATAAAACAATCGCAAATCATCACGAAAACATCAGCAATCTTCAAATTAACGAGGAGCTAGTATTGTTCAAAGAAAAAATCAATTAAACATTGTTAAGATTCACAGCATCACGCATGGAAAACTAGCGATCAGTCTGAGAAAGACTTACAGTTGCGGTAGAATGATACGTGAACCATGGCTGTCGGACGTCAGGTTCTCTGGCTTCTTCCCTTGTGGCGCCCTAGGTAAGAAGGGAAAAATGGATAGCAGTAGCGCGCCTAAAGAAAGAACAAAACCCTAATTCCCGGCAAACGATCTTAAGGCTTAAGGCCCACTAATCGGAAAGGGCCCAGTTATATATATTTTGCATCTAGCCCAAACAATGTGTGCCAATTGGCCCAGATAGATTTTATTTATACCCATTAACCTACTAATTTCTCTCGTTCCAAAGAAATATTTTTACCCGGCAAATTGAATCAATTATTTAGCGGTGTTATGTGAAACTCCTCATTTTGCATGGTAAAAAGACACCTCATTTTACAAAAAGTCTTAAATTCTGCTTTAAAAAAATTTATGATATATTTTTTATATGTTGCTTAGAGTTTGATATTTCAATTCAAAACCTTGAAAATATTTATTTTTTGAAAAAAAAATGAAACAATATTTTATCTAAGGATCTATATATTATATGAAAAATCACTAGTCAATTTAGATGTTTTTTTCCAGGTCAAATTAGAACAAGTGAATTTAAGATTATAAACCAAGTTAGCGTTAATTAAAAGGGCTAGTTATAAGTTATAACGTCAATAATGAATAAGAAATGCATATTTTATAGTTTAATTGAAAAAGAAGAAAACCTTTAGTATATAAACATGAGTTTCCCCCTATTTTAATGTATAAGAAATATATATTTTTCTAGTTGTCAACTTTTAAGGGGCTACTATTTTTTCTTAAATAAATACTTCTTCAAATTTAAATTTTTTATTTAGACACACTTACTCCTTACAAAACTTCTTCAGTTAAATGTAAGACTAATTGCTTCTTCTAAAAACTTGAAAATTATTTTTAAAACTCAAACAAATAGTGGAATTGTCCGGTACATATTGTCTATATAACAAGCGGAATAACACATGAAACTATTTTTATTTTATTTTTTTTAAAAAATAAACATGTTACTGATTTTCTGCTTCTCAAATTTAGTGGTTTATTTTTATTAAAAACAAAATGAAATATGATTTGTTTCAAATGAATCATCAGCCAGATAAGAATAAAATAATCTGAATAGTTATATTTTTATTTAACATAGATAACGTGGCAGTAGTAAAGATGAAGGCTAGTATTTCAGAAGAGGATTTCCTCATTATCAATTCTCTCATTATCTCTCACAGGCGGATCCTAGCCGTTAAAATCTTAATTCAAAGGTTTAGAATGATTTTTAGAAAAACCGCGCGCGGTAAAGAAAACCATGCGCGGTTTTTCTAAAAATCATTCTGAAACCTTGGATCAAAATTTTAACACTCAGGATTTACTGATGATGCGGGATGGACAGAAAGTTGATGATGAGAGGATCCGAACTCTAGTATTTCTCATGAGAGAAGAGAAAGTTGAAGAACCTAATAGCAATGATACTCAGTTATCTTGTGACCGACATCTAATCTAATCGTCCATGTCAAGTGAGATCAAAATTCAATTCACATTTAACAAGTTATACTTGTCCGGTCCATCATATAAGACCTAACTAGGGAGTTAATCTTATTCATAAATAAAAGACTTATTTTCCATGTTTATCAATTTTATTATAATTTATTTATTGATACTCTCTCAATAATAAAGAGAGAGACTAACGGAAAATTATTAAAATGTTTTTAAAAAAAGACATATCATATTAACTAAATTAACTTCTTAAATAGAATGAAATTAGTTTAACGTGTTTAACATTGGGCCCGTTTGGTTTCACTTTTTTTAGGGCGTTTTAGTTCAAAAAACCCAGCAGCTTTTAAGCTACTGGAGAACCGAAAAAAAAAATGGAGGCACACGAGTTTGGATAGCCCAGTACGTTAGATGGGATTTATCCATTAACCCCAATGTAACTGGGCTTTTTGAACGCCCCAAATCGGAGCTGCCAGCAAAACGCACTGAAGCAACCTTCTTCTTTCTTTGCTCGACCTCCAGTCCCAGCTCGAGACCTCCAGTCCCAAGCTCTTCCTCAGCTCGTCAGGATCTCTCTCCCCCACTCCAGCCCGAAAGCCTCACGGTCTAGACGCACTGGTTCGGTCCTCCAGCCCGTGGTTGTGCTCTCCATCCGGTTGTCACCACCATGTTCCCATCCCGTCACAAAGTCCCCTCCAACAGAAAAAGGCTGAAACATCGCAGAGATTCTCCATGGCAGAGATGCTCCCGCGTGCCCTAGATTCTCGGCTTTCCCTTCCTCCAGCAGAGATTCTCTAGCTGATTCGCGTGCTCGTCTTGTCCAATCAAAGCGCAGATCAATTCTTGTCTTCAAATAGCGGTCTCGTGCTCCATCTATTGCACCTGGGCTCAATTCGTCCTCTCCGATCTCTTGGAAGACGCCGTCGCCAGCCATCGCCTATTGCCAGACACCATCAATCAACCGAAGCACTTCGAAGCTCTTCTTCAGGTTTGTGATTTCCTTCGAAACTCTGGAATCATGAGTCTGGGAATTTTATTTAGAGTTTGATTTCAGTTGATTTTGAGTTTCTGTCTGGTGGATTAGCTTGGATTGTTGCTTCCCATTATCCTGTGCTTGTGAAATCGACTAATCTGTACATGTGGGGGTTTTTTTCTTCTTCATGTTGTTGCTCTGTTTGCATTCTAAATGCAAATTCATAGGTAGCATGTTTATCGATTAATTCTGCTTGTTGTTTTGGGTCAGACGATTGTTTCTGGGGCTTAAGTTTTTGGAATGTCTGTCTATTTTTCCAGATAATTTGACTACTTGGTTCTGGGGCTTAAGTTGTGGTCATAGTATTTTAAACTTTTTCCTTACGTTTGAAACATTTTTCAGTGAGCATGATGAAAAGTATGGCTATGGTGTAGTGGAGCGTTTTGTTGGTCATGGTGTGGGAACGGTTTTTCATTCTGAGCCAATAATTTTTCACCATCGTGTGTGAACTATTGCCTGTATCATATTTTTCTCTTGTTGATGAAAGAGTTGGTTTAATTGTGTTAGTGCTTTGTGAGCTGTGCAATTCTTTTGGTGAGCATATTTCATTATTGCTTGTTTTCGTGCTTACACATATTAGTTACATGGAGATGATATCGCGAGTTGTGTTGTCCCATATGCGTCAATTTGATCTTCCATAAACGAAGTGATATGGTTCTGCCCAATGTTAGCTTAGTCTTTCCTTCTTTATCAATCATAGCCATTGTTAATTTCTTTTCTTTTCTCTTTTGCCGAAGACAATCTGTCTTGCAATGGTAGCCTGCCCAACAATCAAATCCTATTAAATTGCATATTGGGTATCTTGCTTTTCCTACATATGCTAATGGAGTAGCGGTTGCCTAACTCCAATGTTCTTAATTTTTTTAATAAAGTATGTTATGCGGGCCTTGGTTCCTTGGCAAAGCTATATTGCTACCTTTAGTCCTTTTGATTTTCAACAATGATGGGGTCAGATCTTTTCATGGAACAATTCCTACTGATAAAGCTTGAAGGCTGACAAACAAACATTTGGTTTGTGTTTTGTAACTGACTTATTTTTCACTTTCTTCCATACTCATATCACTACCATTAGTGATTAACATTTCTGAATACTTCTTTGTATACATCATTTCTTGTTATTCCTCTTGTTGTCACTTTCATCATCACCCACAACTATCTTCAAACCTTTTATTCTTTTAACTATGGACAATGCAATATATAATTGGCCATGAATAAAGACGGGCTTACAAAAGCCAACATGGGAAGAGATGCCCCTGATTTCTTTGGATAGTCATAGCATGTGCTCCTTGTGCTTTGCAGGGGGAGCTTGTAAAAATGGAATTAGTATATTTGTCACCCAAACTATTTCTTCTCTGCGTCATATTGTCCAAGTGTTTTGAGTAGATAGAGAGATTGGGCTTTTTGCAATTAATCAGTAACTTAGAACTTATTGGAGTTTGCTTATAGTTGGAGCATGCATCAGATAGCACATAAGAAGGAATAACCTGTTTTAAATGCATTGCTTTTGTCCGTGTAGCTATTAGATATTTATTATCATGAAGTTTTTAAAAGGCAGATGTTGATGTGACCAATGTTTTCCAGGTACAGTGTTCCAGAGGCTGCACTACTAAGTGCACTTGCAGCCAGAAGCATCTCTTTGACCTGCAGGAAAAAGAAATTGTGGTGTGTTTTTATTTAGCTTGTTTTCACTCCTAGTTCTGAAGTACTTATGAAAGGATTATTGAATTGAATGTGGTTTAATTAGAACTTCAGTTATAAGTAAAAAAGTTAGAATAGAAAAGCTGCTAGTAGTCATTGGTAGACTGCCAGTAGTGGGAGGGTTTATTCCAGAAACAATTGAATAATGGAGGTTAGCTTAGCCATTACATGGAGTGTCAAAAATTGTATAAAACTCAACTATGCTTACCCTGTCACTGGATGTCCTTTCCTTTTATTTTATCTTGCTTTTTTTTTTTTTCATTTACCTCTTTTCAGAAGTATTTACTTTAATTTCTTGTTCTTTATCCATTTTGTAACAGGATATTGCGCTGTGAAGCCACAGTTATAGGTGAGTTACGAAAGATGCCTATGTCCAAAATACTTGCTCTAATTTCCAGATTCCAACTAAAATAACTTGGGCGTTTTTGTCCCTATTCTGCATAGCATTTGTGTATGTCTTCATAAAACATTGATATTCTCTATAAGGTCTACATCTATGCATTCTTCACTCGTGGTCATACCTTTTGAAGAAGTTACAGATGACGCAAATTAGTTTGAGTTTTGTTTCTATCAATGTTTTGAAAGCAGGATTAGAATTTTGTGACGCTATAAGGTTCAACTTGATTCCATCTGCTTTAGGGTAAAAATCGAAGAAACCAATGCCCCGGTAATTATTTATAGGTAACGCCTTTACGTGAAGTTTATCTTTTATTAAAAACAATTAAATTTAGTATATTTATGTTTAAATAAACAAATTCAATATATATATATATATATATATATATTTAAAGAAATCAAGAAACAATTATATTCAAAATTATTTATTAATCCATTTAGATTAAGCATACAGTTTGCACTATTTTTATTATGAAGTATATGTTGGAGCGTTAACTTCTGATTATTTACATAGCAATATGAGCACGGATAAAAGTCGAACATGTTGGGATAACAAAACTATAGGAATTTTCCTCCAACAATGTATTGACCAAATTTTGAAAAAAGAACGACAAGGCGGATCGTTCACACCTACCGGATGGATCAATATTATGTACGGATTTAACAAAAACTCGAGAAAATCGTTGGGAAAAAAACAACTAAAAAATAGGTATGATAGCTTGAAGAAAGAATGGAAGGTATGGGACAAGCTATTTGCAAGAGAGACCGGTATCTCATATGACAGTGTCCACCATAAAGTGATTGCAGAAGATGAGTGGTGGGAAAGGAAAATTCAGGTATAAAACTCTTAAGTTTGTATTTATATTATTGTTATTACTTATTCTTTTACATTACAATAAGAGGTTTTTTTTTTTTTTCTAGGAGAATCCACAGTATGCAAAGTATAAGTACAACGGCATAAAGTTCGCCAGAGAATTAGAGGTCATCTTCAAGGATGGTATGGCATCGGGTTCCTTACAATTCTCACCGTCTGCAACACCGCGTGATGGCGAAGATGATGTGTACCAGCCGACAATGGATTTAGAAGAAGGCTCAGGTGATAGCGAGGAAGAGCTTCCAAGGGCAACTACTGGAGTTAGTGGCTCTTTAGAAGGCATAAATCAGACACAAAGCACCGAACCTAGTGGTTCAAGCTCCGGGAAGAGAAAGAGGGGTCAAGGGTCCAGTGCAGGAAGAAAGAAAAACGTATCTGCCTCGCAACAAATAGCGGATTCTTTTAGTATGATAGCTACATCCACTAAGAATAGAACACAACAACTTGATAATGTCAATCATGAAGTTTCAATGGCTTACGTCTACAGTGAGTTGCGGAAAATTCCAGAAGTTGCAGCTGACCGTGACTTTCGTCAGCGCTGTTACAACATGATGATGCATGACAAATGTCGCGATGTGTTTGTTGCACTACAAGGGGACCAAGATGACTTGGTTGAGTGGTTGAAGTACCATGCGTACAACACGCCATCATGGCAGCAACCCCCGACGAACTGAACCAGAATTGACTATGCTACAACTTATTTTATCTGACGCACCTATTTATATGACGCACCTATTTATATGACGCTTATGTTTGTATTATGTATTGTCTGACGCTACGTGTTATCTGACGCTTATGTTTGTTGTTTGACGCTTGTTATTTTACGTTCAACTTTATGTTTGTATGTTTGATGCAACTATTATTACACCTTTCTATGTATGTTTCTTCATTCAGTTAAGTCTTCGTCGTGACACAGGTCTTATTCTCCATGGAAGGACGACGTTTGTCTCGTGCTGAAAAAAAGGCGTTGAAAATTTCTATTATGGAAGAAGAGATAGCAAATAACGTACAAATTGCTGCATTGGTGGCTGCACATATGACATCATATATTTGCAAAGAGCCACGTAGAACTAGTAGCCAAACAGGAGCAATGTGGGTGTAAGAGGTTTTGGAAGGCCATGACATAGTATGTCATGAAAATTTTCGCCTTGAAAAACATGTCTTCTATCATTTATGCTCCAAATTGGTGGACCATGGGTTACAGCACACCAAGTACACAAGAGTAGAAGAGATGGTAGCAATGTTCTTATATATAGTTGGCCATGGGTTAACAAATAGAATCGTACAGGAACGGTTTCAACATTCAGGAGAAACTATCATTAGGTTATTCCACTACGTGTTACAGGCTTGTCTTGGTCTAGCCACTGAATACGTCAAACCGCTTGATCCTGAGTTTCGCGGTTGTCACCATAATATATCAAATGATCGCCGCTACTTCCCATATTTCAAGAATGCAATAGGAGCAATTGATGGAACTCACATTAGTTGTGTGGTGAGCGAGTCTGAGCGCGACAAATATGTTGGGAGAAAGGGATATCCAACACAGAATATCATGGCGGTATGTGATTGGGATATGTGCTTTACTTATGTGTTGGCAGGCTGGGAAGGTACGGCACATGATGCACGTTTGTTCAACAGCGCTATCACTACTCCACGTTTGAATTTTCCCCATCCACCTCAAGGTATATCTTCAACACCATCATCTTAGATCGATTTTTTTTTTTCGTGTTTATTTCACTTTTCCTATAATTTCTAAGTGCCACAAAATTTCATCACTTATTAGGAAAATATTACTTGGTCGATGCTGGCTATCCAACACCAGTTGGATATATTGGTCCGTATAGACGTGAACGTTATCACCTTCCACAATTCAGGCGACAACCAGGATTTCGAAATCCTAACGAGTACTTCAATTATTATCATTCAAGTTTGAGGTGCACTATAGAAAGAGCGTTTGGAGTGTGGAAGAAAAGGTTTAATATATTGCGAAATATGCTCCCTTATGACTTTCAAACTCAAATCCACATAGTTTGTGCAACAGTGGCTATACACAATCTCATCCGGAGATTTTCGAATTCTGATGTGGAATTTGAACGAGCTGACCAAGGAGATTTGGGTGATGACGATGAAAATGAAGATGAAGATGATCCATCTGATGAAGGCCCCTCATCAAATATGAATACATTATCTTCACCACAAATGAATCATCTTCGTGATAGAATCAAAGAAAAACTTGTCCGCCATAGTAGTAGGAGCAGTTAAAATGTATTATTTGTATGCATTTTATTTTATAAACAGTTTTATCCATTAATTATATGCAATTAAGGACTTTATTTATTTATTAACTTTTTTAATAATCATTTAACTTTTTTCCAAATTAAAATTTTTATTATTTTAATATATACAATTAATAAGTATAGTAGTACTCAATATGATTCATGTCATGTTCTATTTTAACTGACTTTTCAAATAATAATCCAAACACTCATCAGTTAAGAAAAAAGCTACTTCTGCAAAAAGCCATACTGACAATCCAAACACAACTCACTATTTACAACTTGACTTTTTTCCTACCGGGCTTAAAAAAAAGTCAGATAGCTTTTAAGCCACCGCTCCTACCGCCAACCCAAACAGACCCATTAAGAAAGGGAGTGAGGGGGTAGAGTAGTATGAAAGTAATTTATACAAAAGTTTGCGCATTATGTAACAAAAACCTGTCTTTATAACAATTAAACATATTTTCTTGTAAAATAATCCTATAGCTTGCTAATAATGCGACTTTCTAATCACATCATCACTTTCTCCACTCCATCTAATTGCCAATTGTAGCAGCAACGAAGAAATATTTGAACTTACATAGTCACAACCGATCAAATTCAAACTACAATAACTAGCAAGTACCGTACGTACATTAGTCATTAAAAGGTTTTTCAGTACCAGAAACACAGGGCAAGCAACTGAGAAGTTAACTCACAGTCTCAAAATGGCAGAGCAACCCCAAGCTTGGCTCCGTGAACGTCCCAGAAAACTTTGCCAGCAGCATCGCAGTTTGCCGCATCAATAGCAATAGCACCAAAGATTGCACGGAATGCGCCACAAACCACAGAAGGCGCAGATGAATTGGTCTTGGGAGAAACCCGAACCACCTTCTGCAAACCCAACCGCGATGCGTCTCCAGTGCATGAAGATTCCACTTTAGAGATTTCCGCTATTATAAGATTCAGATCTTTCGAGGAGATGTCTATGTCTTTTGAAAGTGACTGGAAAGAGACGGCTGTTTCGATGACATTGGCACCCAAAATGCTCAAAGCTTTGTTGTTCTCTTCTGAGAAGGAAGCATGGGTCATCGCACGACGAAGAAGGTGAATGCTCTTGAAGGTATAGCTGATACAAGGGATTTGCATAATTTTGCGATCAGTTTTTAACTAAAAAGAAAAAGAAAGAAGGAATAGGACATGAATAAAAAATGAAGAAACGAAAGGACAAACCCTAATTGCTTCTGTAGGGTTTCAAGAGCCACTGAAAACGGCGATGAAGATCTGATGTGAAGATCACTTGTGGCATACCCCTGCACAAGAAGCATTAAACATATCCTCAGCGATCGTCCGATCGCCGGAAAAGGGACAACGGGAAAAAGAAAAATCTGAAGACGACGACTAATCAGCGCACCTGAAAGTTGGGAAGCGAGGCGATGAGTAAAACGGAGAAGAGAGTGAAGCAAACGGACGGCATTTTTTTTTGGCTCAGAATTGATGAAGTCGGAGCTTCGTCTTCGTCTTCCTTCTTGCTCTCTGCCAAGTGTGACTGAGACTGGGACCGTGTTTCACTCCTTCCTTATATATTAATTCCACTAATTTTAAATTAAGTCCATAAGTTTTGTAAATTCTCAAGGCCTCCCCACACTATGCAAAGTTTTTTTTTTTTGGTCGAAACACTTTGCAAAGTTTAAACTTAGAACATTGGCCGAAAAAGCTTTAAACTCTTTCATCCCCACATTTAGACATAGGAGTAGAACTTTATATCAATTAACGATATGATATTAATATTGATGATTTATTTTTTTCATTTGTCATATACATAAAGATATAGTTATAAAAATTAAGAAAATAAGTTATATTATTCATGATTAATAATTACCTGTAAATTTCATGTGGGTTAAAAAACACTAAATAAAAACCCAAATACTAGAATTTGTTTCTATAATATTACCTTAAGAGAAAATACGATAAAATAATCTATTGAAATCTCAACATTCTATTTGGTTTTTGTAGGATTTTTTTTTTTTGTAATAAATCCTAATTTTGTTGACAAGTCTATGAAAGTCCATTAACAAATTCATGGACATTTAACAATTTGAAATTTATTTTAAAAAAGTCTCACGGGACTTAAATGCAATCTTAAAATTTCAAAGATCATTTTGTTGTATTTTCTCTTACTCAGGACTTTCCTTATATTTAATTATCATGATCTTAAAAATTTATTCCCTCTGATCCTAATTATAAGAGCTAGTTCACTTTTTTGGAAAGATTAAGGAAGCTAATTAAATTACTTTAAAGTATTTTTATTTTTATTTTTTTCTTCAAACTTATTAATTTGACTAATAAACTAATATATAATCTAACAATATTTAACATATGAAATGATTAAATAACTTATTTAGCTTCCTTAATCTCTCCAAAAAAGTCAACTAGCTTTTATAATTAGGACCGGAGGTAGTATCTTCTTATTTAATTTCATTTAAAAATGTAAAAACTAAAAAGTATACATAATTATTTTAATTCCATTTTTTAATTTTGTTATGCATATCGTACGGTACGATTCGTACCGCGGTCAACATTTGGATCATAAATGAACTTAGGATTTATATATATGTATATATATATTAGACCGGGCGAAAAAAAAGCCATACATACACATTATCTTTTCCGGCTCTATACATAACAAGTGCTCTTTGTTTGGCCTGGTTATAACATGTAGAGTACTTTGCAAATTTTTCCGTTCGAGGCATTTTAATTACCAAACAATTAACAAACCATTTTGTTGAAGACAAGGGTTTATTTGATGGAAATTTAATAGTTTAAAAAAAATGACAAACCATTTTCTTTTACCGTTTTCCCATGCATTTTCTACCTGATGACTGTGAACCCATCAAAAAAAAAAAATGATTCCATCAACTGGGTCACATAACATGACCCAAAGATATGAAATAAGAACTCTTCTAATGGGTGTATAACTATATAATTGCAAATCTGAGACTTTGGCCAATGTGAGTTGGCATAGATGGTAAGGGATCCAGGACTAGGCCCTTGGGTCGTGGGTTCGATCCCCTCTGCCTCATAGAGCCCGGGCCCGTGTCCTGGCCTTGGTGGAGGACTGATGCCAAACCCATCCAAAACTTTTTTATATCAAAAAAAAAATCTGAGACTTTGAATACCTTAATGGATAAACCGAATTATTTCGAACAATACAGACAAATGATTTCCAAAGTCCCATGTAACTAGAATTCTTTAGCCCCTCAATACATTTGATATCCATCTTTCAAGGCTACTGCTAGAAAGAAAAACACACACCGCTACATTCTTTTCCTTCCCCACCAACCAATCAAACTTCAACTACTCTAAACACCTGTGAACACAATGAACTCATAACTTGCATTCGAAACTATGTCCTCTAAGTCTGCCTCCCCACCTTATGCTTACTACCTCAAGTAACAAGCCCAGCATTAATTTTTCAAGCACCCGTTTCAGAACCAGCTTCGACTGTTTCAGAATGACCTTCTTCTTCATCATCACATGCCGGTTTAAGCCTTGAAGCAGTACCAAGGCTCTTAAGCAGCATCATCACCTCAGCAGTATCGTCTAGGTAGTACCTGGCTTTGCTTGGTTTCTGGCCAACTGTGCAAGCAAAGATTTCTGGTGCTGAAGATGGGCTGCTTCCTCCTCCATAGACTTTGGTCAATATGCTCTCGAACATGTCCTCATCAGACCTGTCATCCCCGATGCACAGAATGAAATCTGGTGATTTCCCTGTCTCGGTCAGTCGAGACAGAACCTCTTCTACAACTAACCCTTTACTGATTCCCTGTTGTGTTTGACTATCCAGGTTTAGAACTTTTTATGATCAATCATTGGTGAAGAAGATGAAGAAAAGAGGGACAGAGATTTTACCTGTGGTTTAACTTCAACAATGTACTGTCCCTTCTTAACAACCACTGGATCATTTGAAAGGACATTTTCAAGGTGATCCAGCAGTGCCTTGGCCTGCCAAGATCCAAAATCAAGATCAGCGTCACGGTGGTGCCAAACCATCGCGCTCTCCTTGATCTCCATTTGAGAGCCATCAGTTGCCTCAGTATACGATCTCATCACAGGTTCAACAATGCTTTTCCAATCAAAATCTGTGGCAATATGATTTCCTTCCCAACTTGATTGTCCACCCCACCTGCATTCTCAAGAGTAAATAAAACTTCAGAAGTTCAGAGATTTCTAACCAGTAAAAAGTCCCTTATAAGCATGTGCAAAAAGAATTCAACTTCATATCATATGGAACCTAAGAAGCCAATGCTCTAGGCTGAGGACAAACTGACCTTATAAAATAACCATGCTCAGCTGCGATACCGAGGTTCTCACACTGATTTAACCACTCACCCAGCGAAGCCCTTCCCCTACCACTAACTATAAATACAGTGTTCTTGGGGTCACTGCATAGGTTGTTTAGCAAAGATATGACTTCAGGACTAGGACTTCTGAAGATGGAAGTTTGGGACACGAGTGTGCCATCATAGTCCAGAAAAATTGCTCGCTGGTTTGACCTTTTATATGCAGAGACAATGTGGCCAATTGACAGCTTCCTAAAACTGGGAGAAAGGGCCAGGATTCTGAAGCTCAGTCCAAAGCCAATACCCCAGCAACGTTTGCTGAGGTGATCCTGGCATGAACGAACCAGATCTTGTACAAAACTTCGAGCCCAATAACCCATGTCATGAGAGCTAACATACCTATAGTGCTTTTCATGCCGCAACTGTTTCTCTATGATAGACATATTGATCGCCAAATTTATTGCATCAGCAACAGCACTAATGTCCCATGGGTTCACCCTCAATGCCCCACTAAGAGATGGCGAGCAACCAATGAACTCAGAAACAACAAGTGCACTTGTACGAGGCAACCCTGGAATAATTCCTAAGGCTTGATCCATTTGCGTATTCCCCTGCCTACAGACGATATATTCATATGGAATTAAATTCATACCATCTCGCACAGCGTTCACAATGCAACATTCTGCCAAAGAATAATAGGCTATCTTCTCATAGAAGGGGACAGGATGATCTATGATGATCACAGGTTCATAATTTAGCCAAGAGAATCTTTCGTTTATCCTGCTAGCAATAGTGTGTATCTCCTTCTTCGCTTCCTCAACGTCTTTGCCTGAACTTCTTGGGGGATTTACAATTTGGACTAGTACTAATTCACCTAGCAGTTCTGGATTCTGCTCTAGGAGTAATTCAATAGCCAAGAGCTTCAAACTGACTCCTTTAAAGATGTCCATATCATCAACACCAAGAATAAGTTGCTTCCCTTTAAATTGCTCACAAAGTTCTTGGGCTTTGACAATAGAAGATGGGTGATTTACGGCAGATTGAAGTCTAGACATGTGAATTCCTACTGGCAAGATCTTAATGTATATTGTGCGGCCAAAGTAGTCCAGCCCAATGTAGCCCTTTTTGGATTCATATTCCAAGCCAAGCATTCGACTACAACAAGATAAAAAATGGCGAGCATAATCAAATGTATGAAACCCAATTAAATCTGCATTGAGAAGTGCTTTCAAAATTTCGTCTCTGACAGGCAGAGTCCAATAAATTTCTGACGAAGGAAAAGGGCTGTGGAGGAAAAATCCTATCTTGATTTTACTGTACCCTTTGCGGAGAAACGTTGGGAGAACCATCAGATGATAGTCATGAACCCATACATAATCGACTTCTGGATTCATAACCTCAAAAACCCTTTTTGCAAATATCCTGTTAGCAGAAACATAAGCCTGCCAAAGAACCCTATCAAAGCGATTGCCATGATCAGGAAACATGGGTAACATGTAATGAAATAGTGGCCACAAATGTTGCTTGCAAAACCCATCATAAAACCTATTCTGAACGAGCGAGGGAAGGAAGGTAGGCCAGCATTTGAATTCATCAAGCAGCTCTTGAGAAACTTTCTCTTGTTCACTTTCATGAACATCAACCTTCAAAGATCCCACAAAAACAACATCGGCATCAAAAGAAATAGCATCTTTTAGCTGCCACAAAATTGAGTCTTCATCGTAAGCAAAGCACCATCTGCCTGAATCTTTATCCTTTTGAGCATTAAGGGGAAGAAAATTTGCTACAATGATTATCTTTTGACGAGGTTCTGATGAGGAAGCATGTGAACCACCATCCCCAATATCTATATCAGAAATAACTCCAGGAACAGTATTAGTACGCAGAAGAGTTCTGGATGTTTGAGGGAAATTCAAAATGTCCCCAGACACCAAGGCCAACAAATTTGTGCAAGATGTAGCCACCATTTTTACTGCAATTTCCAATTATTGTGTGTCAAGAGTGAAATGTTATGTTGGATCAACAATTATAAGAACCTTTAATAAATGACACAAAGAAAAGCAAGAACAACCTGTGACAATAGAAAAAAAAATTGAGCATGCAGGCCTAAACAGAGCACTAAAGGACACAAGCACATAACTCAAGCAAACAACTGAAGGTTAATTAATCAGTACTTAAAACATTGCTTAGGTAATCACTTGCTGCTTTTTGTAAATGTTTAGGCCTCAGGATTGCTTTCTGAAATAGGAAAACAAATAAATGCTACTCAAATCACCTGATAATTATTTGCTATATGTTTTTTTTACCATGTCTAACTCCATCATCCATTGTTGAAATAAGGAAAACAAGAGGCAAGATCAATATTCAATACAAAAACACTCATACCAGATGCATGTATGAAAGAATTAGCAAGTCAATTTAATTACAACCAAGATGAGATATAAAGCAGCATGCCAGAGGAAGGACAATGTGATTACAAGTTCAATCTTTTATTCAACAATTTTCAGCCGGCAAAAACAATACTGACCCCCCAAGTATGCTCACCAAAGAAGACTGATTGGAAAAATCAAGTTGTCCCAAATAATATGTTCTTCGATCCGAGCAAAAAACAAGGGACAGCAAGGAATCAGAAAAATGATTGAAGCTTCTATCATAATTTTACTGATGATAAATTTTTCTTGATCCAAATTATCAAATTAAAGGACATTAAAGTTCCATCTTCAAAGAAAGAAAGAAATCAAACAGGAAAGGAAAAGAGAGAAAGGTAGAGGTTCCAACCAAGGGTTTAGCCAGTCCAGTTCTACTTGATCTTTGAGTAATCCAATGCTACACAAGCACTATAATGCCTGACCAGAAACACAGACTCACAAAATTAGAATGAAAGATGTGAGATGAAATGGCTAATAAAGAAAACAAAAGTGTGCATGCCTAGATTGAACGGACACTTATACAGCTAAGCTCAAGGTAATCATTTCTTGAATTGCTCGCCCTTCACGCGTTCTCCTTGCCTAGCCGCATAGAGCTTGTGAAGAAAAGAGTGTTATCCTTGGGAACTGCGAGTAAAGCGCAGAGTTAGGCAGAACAAGGAACTGACTCACATTTTTTATATATTATCTTAATCCAGCAAAATCATTGAGACTAATTCACTGGATCATCAAATAAATAAAATAATTGGATGCCTCAAGTGAGCGAGTTCATTCATTTATTTAATTTTATGGACATTAAAGTTCCATCTCCAAAGAAAGAAAGAAATCAAACAGAAAAGGAAAAGAGAAAAAGGTAGAGATTCCAACCAAGGGTTTAGCCAGTCCAGTTATACTTGATCTTTGAGTCATCCAATGCTACACAAGCACTATAATGCCTGACCAGAAACACAGACTCGCAAAATTAGAATGAAAGATGTGAGATCAAATGGCTAATAAAGAAAACAAAAGTGTGCATGCCTAGATTGAACGGACACTTATACAGCTAAGATGAAGGTAATCAGTTCATGAATTGCTCGCCCTTCACGCGGTTCTCCTTGCCTAACCGCATAGAGCTCGTGAAGAAAAGAGCGTTATCCTTGGGAACTGCAAGTAAAGCGCAGAGTTAGGCAGAACAAGGAACTAACTCACATTATTTATATATCATCTTAATCCAGCAAAATCATTAAGACTAATTCACTGGATCACCAAATAAATAAAATAATTGAATGCCTCAAGTGAAAGAGTTCATTCATTTATTTAATTTTATGGAAATGCAGTATACAAAAATATGGTGTAGTGAAATAAATCCAGCCAATTTGCCAGGACAAAGAAGTACATGAGTAAAAACAAAGTAGAAACATGGAATAATTTGCAACTAATGACAAAGATAAGCTGGTGGATTCATGGACTAGCTCAAGAGTTTGTTGAAATTTATCTTTCTTTCTTTTTTCTTTTTTTGAATTAAAGAGGCAGGCACTAACAGCCTGAGGTTGTAATAGGGAGCTCTCATGCCACTAGGCTGCAAGGCTATTGGCAAACTTTATCTTTCAGTGAGCACAAACAGTCAGCAGAGGTATAAATGCATTGCTTGCTGGTCTAGCTATTTAAACATATCCAGGATGTTTTGTTTGTTTCTACATAAGTTGTTTAATTTATATCTTACATTTCCTTCAGTAATTTTTATTTTCCTTTTTTCAATTGTCAATACTCAATAGTTCACTTTTACATTGTCCAAAGATGCCAAGCAGCCTCGATGCCAAGTAATTACTGTTGGAATAAGGAGTATTTATATGTAACATTTTACTTTCATGCATATGAAACAAACTGGCTGAGCAGTACATTTCTTACCAAACAACCAGCCCCTAAAGCAAATATAACATAACCAAACCACAAAGCCAAACAGACGAACAGAGAAAAAAGAGCGCACCTTTTTCTGAAAGGAATCAAATTGATACAATACCAATAATTTTCAATGGCTGTACATAAATTTCCTGCTGGAAAAACAAACAAAATCAAATATGAACAAAGCATTTCCGTTTGATCACAGAGAAACAGCTCCTTAATACAAGGTAAATGGAATTTGAATAAAGAATATTTGCATGTACTATTGTTACTTCCTTGTGCATGCAACAAACTGGCTTTCATTTCTCAATAAGCAGTATACTTCTTACCAAACCGACAGCTCCTAGATCAAATATAACAGAAACAACCGACAATGACAAACACCCAACCAGAGACAGAAGAGCGCACATTTACCTGAAATGAATCAAACTGATGCAAGACCAAGAATTTCCAGTGACTATACATAGATTTCCTGCCGGAGAAACAAACAAAATCAGACATAAACAAAGCATTTCTGTTTGATCGCAGAGAAACCAAGAGAAACGAAAAGAAAACTCTTTCAACTGGGCGAACCTAATTTCTAGCAAAGTAGTCAATGAAATATCAACAAGTCATTAACCCCGTCCTTCACTTTCTCAACAAGCAAGCAAGCAAACACATTACAAGAAAGATTAGATAAAATGGGGATGAAAATGGATAAATTCAAAACTGAAAAATGGGTATGAAGTATGAAGCCAAGTAGGGGGGAAATTTACAAGTGGAAAGATGGTATTACTTGAATACATGCGACGAGTGTGTTAGGTTGACAACCGGTGAGATTTGTGGGAGTTTCATGGATTCGAGACCGACCTCGATAATTATTAGAGAGGTGACAAGAATACGATGATGGGTAGATTGTTTCTCTGCTTCCGTTTGGTTTGGGCGTTGGTTTTGTTCAAATTTTTGCATATTCAACAAAGGATGCTGCATTGAATTGCTGAGACAGCTTGAACATGGAAAGTCAAAAAGAAGAATGATACACTATCACATTTGGATATATTGATATCTTATTAATTAATTAATAATTATAATCATGAATTGGTAAGAATACTAATACTTAAAATAACGAGAGAAGCAACTTTCAGTTCTGATGCTAATCCTAATCATGCTTTTTTACACAAATGCCCTCCTCGTATGGCATTTTTACGCCAATGGCCAGCAATTATTTCATACAAATTAATGATCTCCCATAACTTTGAATTGCTTGATTAAGATTCTCCCAATTGCGCAGATCATTTTTTTAAGGACATCCATATCGTACTTCTTTTTTTAATTATTATTATTATTTAGAACGGGGAAAAACCTAAACTCAAAATTTAAACCAGCATATTTTTAGAAAAAGAAGAGTTGACATTATCCTAATACAAGATTACCCTTAGCTGGCCTTTCTAGGAGTTGAACGATATTGATTTGAAGAGAACTCCATTTTGTAAGTTAGTCTGCCGTGATTACTCTATTGAGTTGGCCACGAAGTTGAGAGCTCCAAGTAAGCTATTTTTTTATAAGTAGAACTGACGATGCAAGATGAACTGAAAACCAAGTTACAATACTCAACTGTGCGTTTTTTCTTCTTTGTATCTAAGGCTTCAGTTGCACCTCATAGCTTTGTTAACAAAAATTATCTAGCTTTAGCTAATAGGCTTGTTTGGAATCAGCGTTAGGAGCGTTTGCAGTAGAGTTAATGGGCTTTGGAGAAAAAACTCAACGTGATGTGTTTAGATTCGGTGTTAAGTTCACTAGACTTAAAACTCCTAACATTCAAAAAGCCCGTTAAGGAAAAAACTCTAGAATCCAGCTTTTTGATATGAGCCCCGCCACTTCTACTACCATATCAATCCAAACACAAATCATTATCTATAACCTGACTTTTTTCCTACTGAGCTTTTTTTAAAGTCAAATAGTTTTTAAGCCACTGTTTATACCGACAACTCAATCAGGCCCAATATCCTACTCTAGTGCATTAATCACATACCTATTAAAATAAAAATAAAAAAGTATTGATTTAACTAAAATAATATGTAAAGGTTCTACTTTTTCTGGCCGTGAAAATCAGACAAATTGAGCGATAATTAATCTAAACAAAGAATAATAGGGAAAGCAGAAAAGGGCAAAATAGTCATTGAATAGGATGATTAAATTAAAGAATGGAGAGGCGTGATAGAGAAATACTAGGATTAAGAAAAGACCAAATGCTTCACAAGTCAGTCTTGTTAATCCAAAAATATGGATTAAATTAAATTTAATGAATATGCGGAATACGGATTCTTTGCCTGCCGTTGAAAATATGCTCTGTATAATGGGAACAAGATTGATCATGTCCGACCACCTTATTATATTCTATCCATTTGACCACGTCTCCTTTTCTCATTTTTAAGATGGCTAATCATATCAAATTAATTAATTAAGGATACATTAATTAACCAAAGTCATCGTAAATAGAATCTTAAATTTGTCGAGTACAAAGAAACCTTTTTTTCTAAATTAATTAATATAATAAGGCTACAAGATTGACGCCAAGAACCGTCCCGCAAAATTCAACTCCGTTTCCCACGGCATATTTATCAATGAAAAACACATTTTCTTGTTTGATTGAAATAACATTACTTACAACCTTCAAAATTAGGTTTTCAATTGTAATTTATGGTATACGAAGTAAATATATGAGAGAAATTTTATCTCAATTTATATAAATTTATAAGTCTTAAATGTAATCTCAAACAAAAACGTATGACAAGTAATGTGACATTCCAACTGTTTCTCACCTTGAAAAATACACACTTTGCATATTTATATTTTTACTTAAAAAATGCAACTCAGCAATATTATAAATGGTTATATAAACGTGCTAACCATTACGTGAAATTCCCCTACAAGCATAAAATTATGGGATAAGTAGAAAATTTTTCTCAGAAATATATGGCTAGGAGCAATATTACTCTGAAAGTTTTTTAAGGTTCAATGTTACCCCATAATCTAAAAATACAGCAATGTTACCCATTTTCTGTTAAAAAAACTAATGTTGACCATTAAAAAAATTGACTTTAACCGTTAATTTTTTAACAAAAAATGATAATAACGCTACATTTTTAGATTTTCAAGGTAACATTGAAACCAAAAAACCTTTTCAGGTAACATTGTTATTGGATGTATACTTTCGGATGGATTTATTACCTAACTCTAAAATTATCGCCATACAGGCAAATCATATTCTTAGAATGAAAGTAAAAGTTAGGGAAGCTGGTAAAAATTTCATATGTCACAAGGAGGTCCGATATATTTTTATACATAATGCAAAAATGATTAATCCTCGATTAAAGGACTTTTTGCCCATGACCACTTTTCACCCATTTTTAAAAGTCCAACTTGATTCAATAAAAGTAAAAAAGGGGGGGGGGGGGAATTAAAAGGGGGACATATTTAACTATTCATTGTCTCGCTCGCCCACACACGCTTTATGATTGAAATTATTGGCAGTTCTGAATTTTGGATAATGCGGAGAAAAAGAACCCGACAGCGGCCGCGGCAGATCGAGCATGTTACCTGCCCCACCCTCTCGTCCTTTTCCGGTCAGTGGATTGAGGATTAAGGAATCATTCATGTTCTATTTCTTTTCTTTTCTTTTTCTAAATGTGTTGGATTAGGGAGCTTGCCAAGATTATAGAATTATAGAAACGAACATTAGTCTTTCAAAAAGAACTTTGTAAAATTATACTGGTTCTATTTATAAATTCCTTTTTAAGTAAAAAATTTAGTTTTATTTATAAGTCTTTTTTCAGGTAATAAATGAGATTGTGTAATTTTGCCTTATATTAATTGTACCAATAAAAATAGAGAAAAAAGAAAGAGTTGAAAGATATTCATTTATAAGTGAGAATAAAGTTGAAAATTTACCTCGTAATCGTTGAGCTAACTACCTCTCATTAGTATATATAATTAGTTAAAATAAATTTATAAATAAAACCAGAATGGTATACTTCCCATTTACTCACAAAAGTTTCCATATGATAATGCACTATTACCTCTTTGATATAACCATATAGAACATATTTATCTAATTTGATTAGATTAGAGAAGTTAGTTAATATGACTTTTTCTTCTTTTTTTAAACACCTTAATCATATTTCTTAATTCCATCATTATCCCCCCTCTTTGATTATTATTAAGGGAATATTAATAGGAATAAATTAAGAAAAGATCAAGCAAATATAAAAATAATGTGATATATTTAGTATCAAGATGGAAATTTTCATGGAAAATATTCGTACAGCCCAATGCATATCAAAATTTATCATGAAAGTTGATCTAGTCAACGACTCATATTAGCTCAAATTCACCGAGACAAAGAAATTAAGAGGATTTAAATAAAGGGTTAAAGAGTTTAAATACCCTGAAAGTTTTAGCATATGAGCATTTGGCACCTGAAAATTTTTGAGGAGGTAACTGTGTGTCTTAAAAGTTTAAAAAATGAGACGATTTTGCCTCTTCGTTAACCAGCCCTAACGATCAACGTTTGCTGACTAAATATGTAAAGGTTGTATGCCTATGTGCCATCTATCTTACGTTTTTTTGTCCATGTCATCAGATTTTTTAGAAGGATTTTTTTTAAAAAAATAATAATAATAATCTCAGATCCTCTCCTGCAATGTCTGCATTTCATAATATAAGACTCAATTGAATTATTTGGGAGATTAAGAGAGTTAAATAAATTACTAAATTTATTATGAGTGACTTGAACAAAATAAGGGTGAGGTGGACGTCACATAGGTATGCCACCCACCTTTACATATTTGGTTAACAAAATGTTAGCTGTTAGAGATGGTTAACAGAGGGACCAAAATTAGTTTTTTAAACTTGTAAGGTATATCAACCTCCTGAAAATTTTCAAGTGTCCAATATTCATACACGAAAGCTTCCTTGACATTTAAGCCTTTAATCTTAAATCTGAGGTTGTGTATTATACAAGTTGTATGTTGTTAATTGAATCCATTAATTTGGTACTCATCTAGTCTCTAATACACACAATTGGAGAGTTGATCTTCGCCGGTCTTAATTATAAGACATATTTAATATATCTGTAAATATTTTTCTAATTTATTTTTGTTGACACTCCTTTTACAGATTTTTTTTTTAAAAAAAAAAGAGAGAGAGAGAGAGAGAGATGAAGAGAATTGATGAAAATAATTAAGAAGTTCTTAAGAAAATATATATTATATTAATTAAGTTAACTAATTTTTTAAAAAAATAATCAAATTAGATGTATACGTGTTTCCTTTTCCTTAAATGAGAAGCATGTGAATGATGTGGTAATTTTTTTTTTTTTTTGGTAATGATGTGGTAATTTGAAAACAGAGGCACCAAATCAGTCTCCAAAAATTAACTGGTTTTCACCAAAAAAAAGTGAACAGATTTTGGATAAGATGGAGGGGAAGACCGAAAGAGACCAAGTCAATAAACAATTAATCAACCAATGACGCGTCTTGTGGCCATCAAGTGGTCAGGGATCGTGCTATATATATAGTATAATCCCTACCCTTCAATTATGTCCAGTTCTATAGCATTAAAAAATTATATAAAGTAATATTTTACCATCACATTCACACAAAATTACACGTACCAGTTTTTTAATATTCCAACATTATCCTAATAACTAAAAACTCTTTTTTCATTCTTTCTCTTCAGCATTCTTTGCTGGCCACTTCAATTCTAATATTCCAACGGGATCCTAGTACGTAACTTAAGGTATATATCTTTCACCAATAAGATTTTTAATAGGATATTCTCCGATTTTCTCAAATATTATTTAAAATCGCCCTGACTAGATAGAAGTTGTGAATGATGGCTATCAAAATTTGAACTTGAGCTAATTTTAAAACAAAACTGTTTGAGTAAAAAAGTAAAGAAAGAATCGCAGAACATAAAGGATAGAATCAAAGGTTTCAACGAACCAGTTTCCCTATTTATTTTTTAGATGAATAGGGGGAGTTTTTTTTTTTTTTTTCCATTTGGAGCATCTAGATTTAATTTTTTTTTAACAGTTGATTTTTAAATGAAAATTATATTAATAGGAAGAGAATCTAAAATAAAGAAAATCTATAAACTAACATATTTTTTTATAAATAATTTTTTATTTAAAAATCTGCGATTAAAAAATAATAAATTTAAATCGTCGAGATCCTATCTAAAAAGCCCAGATGGGAGAAACTTCTCCTACTCATCCAAAAGATCAGTAGAAAAACTGGTTCGGGTTCAACTACCGCGGATGCATTATCGCTTTGTTCCCCTCACTTCTTCCATATATATTCTCCTCATCTTCTTTTCATTTATTATTTGTTTATATGTATATATAAAAAAATAAGACGTAGAAAATATAGAGCCTCCTAAATTACATACTGCCACGTACGTCAACCCCATGTAATTCACATACGTCACTACGCCATTGGTCCTCTTTGTATTAGCAGAAGCATTATTCCTTCCCTTAGCTTTCTATTTGGTTTTAATAGAGTGGGTCAATTTTACAAATCTCGGGGAAACCATAATTATTTAACAAGTCAAAATACACAAGTAGACGCGTCTTACGTGCAAGCTTGCGGTATAATCCTGCAACAAGTTTCTTTATTGGCCTGGCCACCATTATCGTACATATTCTTATGCAATTAATGGATGTGGATATGTTCAACTACTCCCAAGCAAGCATGCTGTTTTAAAATTTTTTATGATGAGGTGATTGCTTTGAATATTTTGACCCAAAAATAATAATAATTTGCTTTGAATACGTATGGCACATGATGTTAGCTCTCACCAGCAATCAACGACCTGCATATTGATTGACTCCACAATGTAATTTTTCATTTA
Source organism: Acacia crassicarpa (assembly GCA_034222035.1). Lineage (NCBI taxonomy): Eukaryota > Viridiplantae > Streptophyta > Magnoliopsida > Fabales > Fabaceae > Acacia > Acacia crassicarpa. The sequence continues at coordinate 2,168,646 of JAWXYG010000008.1, forward strand.
TTATATTATTCGTCTTCTTGTTATTATAATACAGGAATCACAGTTTTCTCTTACGTGTAACATAGTGCTATTTTGTTTAATATATGAGCCTATAGAAACAAGGACGGAGTTTGAGAAAAATATTTGGGGGGCCAAATGTATAATTTTTTGGAGCAAATGTGTAAATTTTTGGGTTAAATGTATAAAAAAAATTAATTTGCACTAAATTCTTGGAACAATTTTTTTTTTTTTGGGGGGGGGGGGGGCTAGGCCCCCTGTATGCATGAAGCTCCTTCAGTGCATAGAACGAACTTGAACTTAATTTACGGATCCGAGTCTCAAAATGTCCATGCAATTTAGGAATGATATGTTTTGATCGTGATTTATAATTTTGTGGATAAAGAAAAAAAAAACTTATTGAGAGATTGATTTCATTTTAACTAAAAAATTATCCAATGCGATTTTTTGAGATAATTATCTAGAAAAGAAGGGATGATTGATTATCGTGTTGCCCTACCTAAACAATCTAATCATTAAAAAGTCTTATAATAAGTGAGCAATTAACATACATGACAAAATCAAGTGCAAGAAATAACATCTTATAACATATAGATAACTCAAAAAAAGAAAAAAAGATTAAATTACTTATATAAAACAGTATGGTAACTCTATAAAAAATCCAACTCATCAGCACGAATAATGTATATTGATGTGGGCTCTAGAATTTGAAATTTGAGTTAGCCATTATTATTATGAGCTCAACATGAAAATTTAAACTTGTTGACATGATAAAAAATGTTACTCCCTCCGGTCCTAATTGTAAAAACTAAATGACTTTTTGGGGGAAACTAAGAAAGCTAATTAAATTACTTTAGAGTATTTTTATTTTTATTTTTTCTTCAAACTATTTAATTTAATTAATAAACTCATATATAATTTAAGGATACACAACATATGAAATGATTAAGTAATTTATTTTGCTTCCTTAATCTCTCAAAAAAAAAGTCAACTAGCTTTTATAATTAAGACCGGAGGCAGTAAATTAGTTGCCGGGATTCGGGTATCACTGGGATTTGGAATAAGCAACTTACATATTCATCCTGTAGTGCTGCAATTATTTGTCTCTTGGTATTGTTTGTTTGTTTTTTTTTTTTTTTTTTCTGGTTGTTACGTTTGATCAATAAGTTGTTTTGGCCCATGCTATCGTTGCTGGTTGGTTTGCTCATATCTATCCTCATTTGGGTGTTTCTAGTTGGTTTTTAAATATCCATAGGGATACAGATGTCTGCATAGTGGCATGGTTCTCAGATTTGAACAATGGTTCTCTTACCTTGATCCATATGCTCATGGTGGTTTTTTTTTTTTGGCGCGTTTATCTGTGCAAGCGGGACCCGCATTATCCAAAAGAGAGGAATACGTGTTTCACGGAAACGACAGGGTCAAAGGTCAAAGTCTAAGGAAATGGCTTCCTCCGACTGAGTGTGGTGGCTGTTGCGGACCTGCTCCTCATGGTTATCCTTTTCTCCCATACACACAGCACATTATTTTTCTGAATTCCTTCCATAATAACAATATACCACTCCTGAAATTTCGATTCTAACATAAAACTTAGTTAAGATAGAGTCAAATTTAATCAAAATTATAATACTGTCTTTTTCAGGTCAATTTGGATTACAAATGGGCAGGTAATTAAGGATAGGAGAAGTATCTACATCTTTCATATCTATCATTTTACCTAAACTAACTTATCTAATTTATAATATTACACACACACACACAAATATTTTTGGTCAAGACACACACATTGGGGAGGGTGGATATATCATAATCTTAATAACTATGTGGTGTCAACCATTAGAGACTGGAAGATCTCAAACACAGTATATTTATATTTCGTTTATTCAAATTAATCCATTTATTATACTTTTTATTTTCCTTAAATTAGTTATGGTTGTTGTGCAATTAGAGGGAGTAATTTCTAATCTGTGAACATTTTGTATTATATATATATATATATAAAAGAATAATAATGTGTTGATATTTTCACAAAACATAATGAGTTGATGATAAGTTTAATGGTTCAGAGCATCTAGAACCCATGTTCGAAACCCGTTAGGAGAATGCTTACATTTAGTGTCCGACAGTGTTTCAAATAGGATTACCTCCTATAGAAAGATATATATTCTTAGCAAACCTTGAAGTATTTTCTTATATAGATTTGACACTTTAAAGTATTTTGTAAGGTATTCAATACCCTAAACCTGAAGTATTTTTTAAAGTGCATCAACAAGCTAAAATATTTTTTATGCTTGATGCACCAAAAAAATATTTTAGGGTGGACATTTATGGAAAATACTAAGATGTTAGATGTGAAAAAAAATAATTTAAGGTCTTAATTAAACGTACTTGAACAATAATAATGCACGAATACACTGCAAAATACTTTAGAATACTGTATATATTTGTGAAAATATTGCATGATAGTGGATACACATCTTACACCTGGATGCTATATATATATATATATATATATATATATATATATATATATATATATATAAAAGAGGTTTTAAAGTCAGTCACTAATGACATGAATTACAAACAATAGGATCAAACTTACAACATCTTGTGTCTATATCACTAGGATATACCCTTTGCTTGTTGGCGACAATTTTGATAGGTTCAGGTTGGGAGAGGGACCCTCCCTGTTAGGTTGGACTGGAGGAATGAATGCTTCTAATCTCACCATTTATCTCCCTTAATGTTGACCTTGACAATGCCACATCCATTTCCTATTTCTCTTGGGGTTTGATTGGTATAAGAGGGAGAGGGGAAATGAGCGGATTAAAAAAAAAAAATTGAGTTGGATTTAGGAAAATAGGATAAGTGGAGTTAAAAGTTTTTTTTTTTAAAATTGATTCTTCTTACCATTTTATTTTACATCTTATCTTTATTAAAATTTTGTAACCTCATTTTTTTTAATTGTTTTAAAATTTAACGCTTAAAAATTTTCTTTTTTCTCTAAATCCCTCGTATCAAACAGGCAATTAAAGATAACAATTATTGTAAACTTGAAAGATGTCCCACGTCCAATTAGAGGGATATGATCCCTTTAAATAAGTCTTAATAACTCAATCGACCACTAAATGTACTTTCTTAAAAATAGATATGCAAGACTCTTTATGATAAGTTCCTTTATAACAATGATGTTTTCTTATAAAATATCATATCTCAAATTGAAAGAAGTATTGTTATTATGAACTGTATCTTTGACTTGCTAAAGTACCCTCATAAGACAAGACTGGAGCGCGGATACCAACTCTGATTTACATTATATGGTAGTTTCACCATTAGAGATGAAGAAGAGTAAAAGTGCCGAGGAATATGAGAGCGAGCGGTTATTTCAAGAGAGGAGTATTGTGAACGGCATGACCAACTATCTCAAACCCATATCGACTATATCACCTATAGGAAGTTTTGTAAGAGTAAAAACTCCTTCTACAAACCCACATTTCACCATATTCACATAACAAACCCACTTGAATTGGGCTTTGGGCCCTAATCTGTTTAAGGTGGATCATGTATATTTCAACTCAAACAATTAGTCAAAGAATTCTTAACAAAAAAATTAGTCAAAGAATGATGCTAGCACTTTGGAGAGGATTGCCATTAATAGGAGGATATATATACCTAGCGAATAAAAAAAGTCAAAGAAAGATGTTATGAGTCTTTGGTCTAACGGAAGGGGTTAGTCTCTAACAACGTAGCAAACCAAGGTCTAAATCCATGTCGGAAGACGTGTCCACATTTAGTGTCTGTCAGTGCCTCGAACAAGATTGCTTCTAATAAAATAATAAATGTACCTAAAAAAAGTTGTTAAAGAAATATTATCAATTCAAAGATATATAACCACATCAGGAGATGCATTATTCTTCATAACTTATTTTAACTACTCCCTTCAATCATAATTATAGGGCATATTTAACTAATTTCGGAGAGATTAAGAAGATGAGTTAAATTAGTTAATTTTACTTATTTTTCTAAAACGCTCTTATATAAATTTAAAATGACATAAGTAAAAGTGAATCAACAATCTCTACCACATAACTCTCTTATCTAAAATTTTCCTTTTCACATACTTTCTAATTGAAATAATGATTTTACTATTTATACATATGTGTATGTATATATGTATAATATAGATACATATATATATATGTGTGTGTACATATATCTATATATATATATATATATATATAGACATACACCCAAACACACATATACCAGAAGAAAACAAGTAAGATTTTTTTTGTGTGCGACTTGACTGATTTTTTTGATACATCCAAGTAAGATTTTTTTGTGTGCGACTTGACTGATTTTTGTCTTATACAGCCGAGCGACATGAGACTCATCTATCCATAGGCCCATATTTTCGTGTGGCTCGGCCCCACTATAAACGCAGCTGTGATCCACATATTCTAGAACCCATGCATTTAAAACAAGTTATAAAGCCAATAAGGAGTGGCATGGTTGGTTAAGGCGTCGGCCTTTACTCTAAAAGAGAAGAGATTCGATACCCGCTGGTCGTTATGAGGGCCTTATTGGTGGGTGATCTGTAAGTATCTCTGTAAGAGCTCTTTGAGCCTGAAAGCATGTCTTGGCCCTGGTGGGTTACCGATGTTTACCCCACCTAAACTTATATATATATATACACACACACACACACACCAGTTATAACACTAGCGAAAGTTGGCCTGAGTGAAAAGGACTTTGGTCGCTTAAGCAAGAGGTCTCGGTTTTAAGCCCTTGTAAATGCAAAAAACTTCCCTAAGACAGGTCCCCACTTTGACACCTGACAGAATCTCGAAGTGGTTGCACACTTTGCCACCATTTATATATATATAAACAATTGTAACATGATAATATTTAGGCCCCGTTTGGATCAAAGAAAACAGCAGGAGGGAAAAGGAAAATTCAAATTTTCTGGTGGCGACGGCCATTTGGTTCGAATTTTCCTGTCGTGCTTCATTTTCCCAAGTTTAAATGAAAATAGCTTGCCACAAAAAAAATGGTGGGAAGCCATTTTCCAGCACCTCTAAAAATGGACTAAGGTCTAATTTGCCCCCATTAGCTCTATAAAAGGGCCACCATGTGAGCATGAAAAACAGAGACTTGTGGAGAACGGAGACGCTAAGTGGAATTTCAACGACGACGCTGTGTATCCCGCACAATAGGTTCGTTGGTTCTTCTCTTTCTTTGTTCTCTTCGTTTACTTTCAGCCTCCTTAGTTTTTGTCTTCAGTTAGGCCATGGATAGCGAAATCCATGAATGTTTAGTTGAGGTGTTGGCCACATGTTTGCTTGAGGTGTCGAGATGCTCATCATGCTAAGATGGAAGTCAAGGAAGTTGAGCTGTTTCAACATTTGTTGGAAGTTCCTGGTCTCACTATGGACGAGCTGACCACCGCCCATATCAAGATTGTCTCTTCGCAACAACTGTTCAATTCATTCGAGAAGATTCCCATCGCATTAAGGGAGCATGGATTCGGGCATTGTTAGGGACATAGATTTCCATGGGTTATCTTGATTTTTTTGAGAAAGTATGTCGAATCTTATTTTAAATTTTTGGAAAGTTCCATGGTTGGGTTTTTTTTGGTGCCCACGTATATTTATAATTTTAATTTGTCAAAGCCAAAGGCAACTATAAGTGTGCAATCGACAACAAACGAGAGATAAATATATTGTATGGAACCTATGTTTAATATAGATAAAGTTCTAAAATCATGTACCCAAGTTTTGTTTCCTCCCTCATATCCTCTGTTTAATGATCTTAAAACAGAGATAAATAGAGACTATGCAAATGTGGTATCTAGATATATGTCTTTGGACTTTGCAAATTAATTCATAAGTATCAATTACAACTTTAAAAGATCCCAAGTGTTCACTCAACACACTTGAATTGAAGTATTTGTGGTATTTTATGATTATATAAATTTTTCTAACTAGAATTTCCTGAGTAAAAATATTATTACCCGAGTAATATTTCCATTCAACATTATTGAAATGATATATTATGCGACATTACTCAAGTAATTATATGGCTACTCGAGTAACGTTTTCTATGGTTGTTCAAAGAGTGTTGTCTCCGTCGGTCCATTTTGGATATATATTTTTTTAAAAAAACATTAAAACGATTATATATATATATATATTTCATTTGGTGTTTCCTTTCTGCTTATTGAATGACCTGATTATTGCGAATCAAGTGTGTTGTGTGTTGAATTTTTTTTTTAAAAGAAAACATTATATATATTAAAAATTATCCGGGTAATAAATCCGCTACCCGAGTAAAAGCGTCTTTTTCAATGTGAAGTTTGCTTTTGGACGTTTTGGAGAGTGATTCTTCTCAGCTTTCCGCGCAGCTTGAGACGATGTTTTGTGGCCATGGGATTATATTCTCTTTCATGGGCGGGAATATCCTCTCCATTACAAGTAATGGTTATCTCCCTATTTTTGTGGGGACCATGTGGCCTTCCGCAGCAAAATGCCTGCATATCAAGCTAAATTTAGGGCCTTTAAATGATTGAAAGAATCGATAGAGTACCCTCATGAACAATTCGGGTCCGTCGTAACTCGGGTATGAATGGTTTTACTCTGGTAATGTCGCAGCCGAAAAAACAACGCCGCAATTTCTTTTTCAAGACGATGCTATATGAGTAATCCATTTACTTACTCGGGTAACTTTTTCAGTTTGAAGAATTAAAACAGCGAAATAAAAAGATACAGTACTTATGGAGCTCAATATTATTCGGGCAATTTAGATTAATTGTAAAAATGTTTATAAAATATGAAATTGCTGACATTACTTTATTTCAAGTATGTTTGGTAAATACTTGAATCCATTTGATATGAGAATAGACCTTTAGCATATTAATTTGAGGATTCAAAGTTAGCAGCTACTTTCCTAGTTTAGGTGTTAGGTGTTACTTGGGTAACTTTGATAATTGCTTGGGTAATTGAGTCGTGGTACAGTGATATTTTTAGGGGTAAAATGATATTTTTTCTTATTCTCTTACTTTATTTTCTTCCAACCAAATAAAATTTTTCCTATCAATCCATTTTCTTTTCCAATACCAACACATCGAGGCCAAAAAAAAAGGAGAGAAAATTTTCAAAATTTGTATTTTTTAAATCATTTATGGAAATTTTTAAACCTAGTATTCCGTCCTTTCTATTATCATTCCCCCCAAATATATAGGGAGTTACATGAGGTATGGGTTCAACTCCATCTGAATGTAGCTATGGGTAACTAATAACCCAATAACTACAAGCACTACTAATTGTGCAGTGGTATTGGGATTAATTTTCTCCCCCCTAGTCTTGGGTTCGATCCCCCCTCCCCTATCGCCTTATATCAAGAAAAAAGAAAAAAAAAAACCCAATAACTTTAGTATGACCCAATCAAGTAAGGAGGTAAAGCATAGACATAGACTTGTAGAGAAACGGAAACAGCAGGTAAAACATGGTGTTCGGCACTCAGAAATAAATATTATACCTTGATTAAATAATAATAACATCTTTTTTAACTCTAATCTTCTGTATTATTTACTACTTCCATTCTTTAATATAAAAGACAACTTACCTGTTTTATAGAGATTAAAAAAGTTAATTAGGTTACATTAAAGTATTTATATGTATCATTTTTCACCAATCTTATTTATTTAACTTATAAAACTAATATACACTTTAATGATATACAACATATTATATGATTAAGTAGTTTATTTAGTTTTATTAATCTCTTTAAAAAAATCAACTAACTTTTTTATTAAGGATACGAGAGAGTATTATTTTTCCTCAAACATTTTGTTTTTGTTTTTGTTTTACTGAAGCATTATTATACATATGGATCCAAGATATGATTAATTTAATTAACTGTCATATGAAGAAGTCAATGGTTGGCAAAGGGAGCTTCTGGTGATATACTCATCTGGGGTCGAAGCAATTATTGTTAATCAATTTCTCACAAGCCCAAATTCCGATCTGAGTTCATTTATTCCTTTTCATAAGTATTAACGTTGTATCTCACGTTCAATATCTCTATTAAGGAAACTAAACCAATATCATAAATTAACCACCTGCTTGACCTTCTACCTACCCTTTACCCCGAGCTCCTCCGTCACTCGCCTGCAACTTTGACCCTCTCTGAGAGCAATAATTGAGTAGCGGTGGTCAAATCGCCGCCATGCCAGGTCCTGGTCCTCATATGATGTACGCGATGGGCTCAGGCGTGGCCCTCACGGCGGTCACCCATGGCAGATTCAGCCCCCACCACACTCTCACTTACGCTATCAACGCATTCTTCGGTCCCGATATTGGTTCCTTCTCCGAATGGCTCACTTCCTTCACTGAAAATTCTGCTGATTCCTTTGCTTCCGGCCTTCCCGATCTCATCCACCATCCCCTCTATTACATTCTTATCTTGGGACTTCCTCTCTCTTTTATCTACTCTTGGATTTCCAAGCTTCTTCTTCATCGTCAGCTTCTTGATTCTGCCCCCAGGGTCAGTCACTCACTCACTTCACAAATCACAGTTGGTTCGGTATTGTAGTTGATTTTAAATCCATGAACTTATTGATCTGGCTCAAATTTCCCTGAGCTACTTTGATATTTCAGTTTTCAATCATGGGTGGGATCTCAAACATGTTGACTTAGCTTGTTATATTGGAGTTAGTATGATTGGGACAGCAAATGCATGATATATGGGGGAGAAACTAATTGTCTGCAAATTTGATTGTCAAGTCCCTCTGGTTTTCTCTTGAACAAACCTTGCCCATGTTTCTTTTTTGTTTGTTTCTTGAATGCTTGAAATGGATGCATCCACTTTATATCTGGTTCAGGTGCCGCTTACACAAAGGCAATGCTTCTTGTTGATATGTGCTGGCTCTTTTAGTCACTTCTTCCTGGATCATTTGTTTGAGGTGCGTATTGGATCAGTGTCATCTCTACTATTGCTTCCTTTGATTTATATACAACAACAATAAACCGGGGAAAAACACTAAAATAATAAAATTTTTTTTAAAAAAATATACCTAATTAGAGCATTTTTGAACATATTTACTAAAGTAATGCAGTCAAACATATTGACTGACAGGATGCCACTAGTCACGTCAAAAAGCTTAACGCCACCGGGTACTGACGTCAGAGCTTGTCACGCTACTAGTGGTGTGATAAAGTCTCAAGCCACTAGTGGCGTGATAAATATTCACACCACTAGAGTGGTAAGTGGCGTGAATATTGGTTTGACGCCAGTACCCGATGGCGTCAGACTTTTTGACGTGACTAATGGTGTCCAGTCAGCCAACGTGTTTGACTGCATTACTTTAGTAAATATGTTCAAAAGTGCTTCAATCCGGTATATATATATATATATATATATATATATATATATATATATATATATATATTGGAAAAATTCTTATTTTGGTGTTTTTCCCCAACAAATAGGGGCGGAGTAGGATTTGAAATTTTTGGTTTTTTTGGGGCTAGTGGAGTCAATATTTGAAATTAGATGACGAAAATTATAGAACTGGACCCAAAAGTGTAGGAAATTATATTTTAACCTCATAAATATTTCAATATTCTTATGTTAGTCCCTCTATAAAACTAAAGTAAAAATGTTGAAACTTTTATAAAACTAAAATATAATTTCCTAAACTTTTGGATTCAATTCTATAATTTTAGGGGGCCCTCCCTAGCCCCAAGGACGGACCCTCTTGTTAGAGAAGGGGGTAAGTGCCCCCATTGAATTTGAGTTTTTTTTTAAAATTCTTATAATTAATACATGTTTAAATTATTGTCTACCCTTAAATTAAGTGCCTACCCTTGATATCTCAAGGCTGCACTTCGTAATAGGATAGGGGATGAATGATTAAATGATTGTTTAGTGCCTTATATTGAAAAAAGATGTATTTGATAGCATTAATAGTAAATCAATTATAATGGAATTCCAAAAAATTAGGTCTAGAAAGATGACATTATAATTATTTTTATTGTAATATACTTTTTTTTACTAAGGTGTATGTATTTGAACTTATTGAATGCTCACTTTTCATTGTAATTTATGTAGCTGCATTTATTTCTAACAATACTTAGCGTTGCTTTTCTAAATTACAAGTTTGTAAAATAATTGTTTCTCGAAAATTACAAAATAGGATACAGTGGAGTCAACATTTGAAATTAAGGGGCGAAAATTACTGAATTGAACTCAAAAATTTAGGAAATTATATTTTAGTTTTATAAAAATTTTAATATTTTCACTTTAGTTTCATAGGGGGGCCACCCTTAGCCCCAAGGGCGGACCCATTTGTTAGAAAAGGGGGCAAGTGCCCCCTTGAATTTGAGATTTTTTTATTTTTATTTTTATAATTAATTCATGTTTGTATGATTGTCCACCCTTAATACATCAAGACTGCACTTCGTAATGGGATGAGGAATGAATGGTTGAATGATTGTTTAGTACCTTATATTGAAAAAAGATGTATTTGATAGCATTGATTATGAGGGAATTCCAAAAAATAAGGCTTCGAAGGATGACATTATAATTATTTTTATTGTAATATACTTTTTTTTATTTGAATGTATGTACTTGAACTTATTAAGTGCTCACCTTTCATTATAATTTATATAGTTGCATTTATTTCTAACAGTACTTAGCCTTGCTTTTCTAAATGATAAGTTTGTAAAATAATTACTTCTCTTATTACATCATCAGTATTCACTTGATTTCATAAATATATATATATATATTTTTTCTTATTTATATTCTTTTATTTTTTTAATGCATTTGAAACTTTCCTTAAAAAAGAAATTTTTGGGATAGCCTCCAAATATCCCTGCCAATTGTGCCTCTTTCTGTAATTTTCTAGGTCTACCCCTATCTAGGCCCTCCTGATTCCACTCCTAACAACAAAGCCTTATCCTACTAGGTGGGGGCTTCCTTTGATTTATGATTGTTCTAATAAACTTTGAGTTGTATCTTAATTAATGTTAAGTGAATCAAATGATATTGTTCTCTTTCACTGATGACATAAGCGAATTGATATTCTTTGTAATCAATTTTGGCCTTGATTGGGAGTTACACGTGCGATGGCTATCATTTGAATGTGCAAGCTTGTTAGCCCTCCTAAAATTACATCATACAATCGTAGTTATTATTTGGTGTCAGACGCCGAGTTGGTGGAGCTCAGGTTCATATTAAGAACTGCCACCCTTTAACTGTTGAAAATTGTAAATGTGATATTTTTCGAGTGAGTAAGTTCTATCTACACTGCCTATTATTTTCTGTATTTTTCACACCTGGTTAGTAACAAAAAATCCTGAATGAATTTGGGAACTGCACCTTCTCTGCATCAGCTACTGAAGATAATAAACACGAGCCACTGGAAGCCATCCATGGATACCACTTACTAATTACAATTGGTACTCCACATACAACTAGATACCCCAATAGACCATGAGAAAGACTCCAGCAAACAACTTTGAGTAGTTACTATTCTTATCAACTCCAGCAAACAACATTTCATAATGTCTCACTCTCAAGTCTCAAGTCCTCCACTGTCTCTCATCAGATATTCATATTTGTTCCTGATATGGACCAAGGTAGTAGAGAATCCCTAGATTCCATATCGGGTTGCGATGCTTATATAAGATATGTCTCTCACCTCAATGGTTAGATTTTGAAGGAAAGTTTTCTGTCCTGTTTGAGTGTTTATTAGACCTCCTCTAATTTGTTACTATTTTTTGGGCATCATTTATATTCATGACTGATTATCTTGATTTTAGATTGAAAGTATATGTTCTTGATCCTTTCCATATACAAATATACTATGCTATTGGTTATGGCTTTTATTCCGACGCAAACTATAACAAGAATTGGAGTTCTGCTGAGTTTTACACATTTTACTGCTTAGCGAGCTATCTAGTGGTGTCCAAACTGTGTTGTGATCTATCCTCAAAATTCATTCAGTTCTATTCAAAACCATGTAGGAGAATGGGCACACAACTATGTATACCTGGATTTTGAGCACGGGCTGGTGGGAAGGCCGAGCACCAATTAACCCAGATGCTGTTGTTGCGATTTCATTTTTATGCACGTGCTTGTATGGTGGCTTTTTTTACATCAACAGGTGCCTGTTTATACAATGTTCCGTGTTAATTATCAAGTTGTATATTGTGGTGTTGACATTTTCTTTGTCTTTGAAGACCATGCAGAGGAAATTCATCAAACTCCTTTGTGAAAAAGTCGCATCAATCACTGCTACTCATACTGTTTATAGCCTGCTTATACTGTTTATGGTGTGCAATTCAAATATACATGATCAATCCTCGTCGTGCTGCAGTTGGGGAAGAGGCTGATCTTGGTGTTATAGTCTTTTTAGCCACATTTTTCTTCCTACCTCACGGTTTGTGTATAATCTCTATGCACCCAGCAAAGGGCAATCTACTAGACACAGATATGGTGGCACAACAGTTAGGCTTGAAGACACAAAGGCCTACAAGTCCAAACCCTAACCCTAAGGTACACTCTATAAATAAGAAGTAAATTCTAAGGTATGAACACACTCTCTCTTGATTAGCATTCTGCCATCACTGTACACACACCCTACTCCCTTTGGCTAGCGCCTTGTTGTATACAGTGATATGCTATTCTCATAAGTATCTAATCCATAGATATCTAGGAGAGAGTTAATTGATCCAATATCAATATACTAGTCCAGTAGGGCTAGACATCTGTTGTTCTAATACAAAACACTTTCCTTTTTTTTTCCCCTCTCTTTTTAATGCTCTGGATTAGGGAGCTTTCCAAGATTGTAGAATTGTAGAAACATCGTCATTCAAAAAGCACTTTGTAAAATATATACTTCCCATTTGCTCACAAAAGTTTCCATATCGGTAATGCACTGTTACCTCTTTAATGTATGATATATTTATTTAATTTAATTAGATTAAAGAAGTAGTTAGTTAAGTTATATTTATCTAATTTGATTATATTAGAGAAATTAGTTAATATGATATTTTTTAAAAAATACCTTAGTCATATTTCTTAATTCCATCATTATCTCCCCTCATTCATTATTGTTGAAGGATTATCAATAGAGGTAAATTAAGAAAATATCGATAAATATAACAAATATGTCATATATTTAGTATCAAGATGGATCCTCTCAAACCGTGTCATACATCATTTTCATGGAATATATTCGTACAGCCCAATGCATATCAAAATTAATTAAGAAAAAACCCAAAACCAAGCACTTATAACGAAAACAAAAGCAAAGCACCATTTCATATGTGGCATGGCATGGCAGCATTATTATGAAAGTTGATCTAGTCAACGACTCAGATTAGCTCAAATTCACAGAAGAAATTAAGAGGATTTAAATAAAGAATTAAAAGGTTTAAATATCTCGAGAGTTTTAACGTATGAGCATTTGGCACCTGAAAATTTTGGAGGGGTAAATGTATTCTGAAAATTTCAAAAATGGGGCAATTTTATCCTTTCGTTAACCAACCCTAACGATCAACATTTGTTGACCAAATTTGCAGAGGTTGCATGCCTATATGCCATCTATCTTACCTTTTTTTTGTCCACATCATCAGATTTTTTAGAAGTAGCTTTTTTTTTTAAAAAAAAAAACTCAAATGCTCTCCTGTAATGTTTATATTTCTTAATATAAGACTCAATTAAGTCATTTAGAAGATTAAAAGAGCTAAATAAATTACTTAATTTATTACGAGTGACGTGAACAAAATAAAGGTAAGGTGGACATCACATAAGTATGCCGCCCACCTTTACATATTTGGTCAACAAAACGTTGATCGTTAGAACTGGTTAATAGAGGGGTAAAATTGCCCCGTTTTTTAAACTTGCAAGGCACATCTGCGTCTCCGAAAACTTTCAGGTGCCCAATATTCATACACGAAAGCTTCCGAGACATTTAAGCTTTTAACCTTAAATTTGAGGTTGTGTATCATACGAGTTGCATATTGTTAATTGAATCCATTAATTTGGTACTCATCCGGTCTTTAATACACATAATTGGAGAGTCGATCTTGACCGGTCTTGAATGCAAGACATATTTGATATATTTATGAATATTTTTCTAATTTACTTTTATTGATACTTCCTTTACACAATAAATAAAGAGATGAAGAGAATTGATAAAAATAATTAAAAAGTTCTTGAAAAAACATATTATATTAATTAAATTAACTAATTTCCTTAATATAATCAAATTAAATCAATACGTGTTTCCTGTTCCTTAAATGAGAAGCATGTGAATGATGTGGTAATTTGAAAACAGAGGCACCAAATCAGCCTACAAAAGTTAACTGGTTTCCACCAAAAGGTGAACAGATTTTGGATGGGATGGAGGAGAAGACCGAAAGAGACCAAGTTGATGAGCAATTAATCAACAATGGCGAGTCTTGTGGCAGTCAAGTGGTCAGGCATCGTGCTATATAGTAATTCTCTTTGTTTTTTTAATGACTTGAAATCATCATTAATTGAATCAGTAGTGAAAATGTCAGTTATTTCTTTTTCAATATGAATTACCATATTATCTACAGTAAAGTCATCTTCTATTTTGTTACGCAACCTTATCTTAATTATTTTCATTGCTAAAAACAAGCGTTCTGTGGTAGTTGTTGAAACTGGAAGAGTTAATAAGAGGCGAATCAATCGATCAATCAAGTAATACACTTTAGATTTCCCTGTTTTTATCAAAGCACAACATAATTCAGGTAGAGTTAATAGGTTGTTTAAATCTGGATGACTAAAAGCATCAATAAGAAAATGTTGAAGTTGAGGCTTCAAAATTATCTTCTCTTGTTCAGTAAAATTAGCAGGATAGTATTTTGCAATAAGAGTGCAAATATTATTAATGTTGAAAACTTTACAACCATCCTTAAGAATCAAATGAGAACTAAGTGTCAAAAGCTCCAAAATTTTAAGTTGTCAACATAAAGGGAAGGGAATAGGAAAAAAAGAGAGGGAAAAATGTATTAAATAAAATTGGGGGCCAAAATTAAATTTTACATTATATATATATATATATATATATATATATATATATTGGGCCCAAAATTAAATTTTATTATATATATATATATATATATATATATATATATATATATTTATATTTTGGGGGGGGGGTGGCCCCCTTATGTCATAATGAAGGTCCGTCATTGTGTTTGAGAATAAAAGAAAAAGAGAAAGAATGGCTGAACATAAAGGATAGAATCAAGGGTTCAATGAACCAGTTTTCCTATTTAGTTTTTGGACGAATAAGAATGGCTGAACATAAAGGATAGAATCAAGGGTTTTTTTTTTGGTTCAGAGGATCTATATATTAATACTCCAAAACGATACAATACATAACAGTAACCACAAACAGATCTAAAACAAATACAACCAACATAACAATAACAACAACAACAAAAAACACTGGATACAATATTAGCCAAGCACCGTACATTAAAAATATAAGAGTAGAAGTAGAATTATGAATATCATCAGCTTCCTCGAAACCCAAGGTTAGAAGTAGAATCAAGGGTTCAATGAACCAGTTTTCCTATTTAGTTTTTGGACGAATAAGGGGAGCTTTTTCTATTTAGAATGTCTAGATTTAATTTTTTTAACTATTGATTCTTAAATAAAAATTATTTTAATGAGTAAAGAATCTAAAATAAAAATAATTCTTTAACTAATATATTTTTTTATAAATGATTTTTCATTTAAAAATTAGCAGTTAAAAAAATTAAATCTAAAAAACTGGTTACGAGGTTCAACTACTGCAAATCCATTATCGCTCTGTTCCCCTCACTTCTTCCATATTCTCCTCATCTTCTTTTCATTTATTATTAGGTAAATGTGTAAAAATGTACATGTGATTTACTCTCAGGAGCTCCTAACACCAAATAGTTTTTTTGGGTGCAAAAATACACATACGGTTATAATTTAGGAGTAAAAGTCACACCAGATATTAGTTGACTAGATGTTGAGTTGACGTGGGAGCTGACTTGGCAGATTGAAGAAGCATCCGAGGGGGAAAAAAAAAACTCTCACAATCTGGAGTTCCAGACCCTTCTCAGATCTTTCTTTTCGATATTGAATGGTCCAAGACTTAATCACCAACCATTTTATGCGCTCCACTGTTCCTATAAGCATCAGTGATTTCGCTTTTGGTTCTTCCAAGGAGGGTTGGTACGATCCTTGCCTCGGCCTCGTCCCTGTGAACTTTTAGATCTAAACCTGATTAGAACGGCGATTTTGAGTTCTCGATTTGTTCTAATTCGCTAGGATCTCTGTCTTCGATTCATTGATCCTCGATTTCTATAGGATTGGTGAGATCTTTGTTTTGAGACGATGATGCTTTACAAGCAAAAGAAGGATATGAGCATTGGGAATGTAAGAAAAATGTTGATTAGCGTGAATGTTCAGGGAAGCACAGGCTGATCTGATTCATGGTGAGTGAATAAACACTTGTAAATTGTAATGTAGGTCATCGCTACCACCTTGAAGATTTATGCCCGCATAGGTCGGCCTCTAGTTCTGTTTGTGATGTCACTGGTGCTCCTTCGACCTCGCTCTTTGGTTCGACGGTGTTCAACTTTTTTTTTTTTTTTTTCAGATGCTTCTTCAATCTGCCGAATCAGCGTCCATGTCATAAGGAAATGGAAATGGCGAGTTAGAAAAACCAAAAAAAGGAGATTAGAAAAGGAAATGTCTCTGAGTAGCTTAGAAAATGCTGATGGTAACACCAAAAAGGTTGTTGAAGAAGAATGTTGTATTGGGCCAAGTTTTGATGGGAAGGATTCATTTGAATTGCAGTCAGGTCTAAGTCCCCTGAAGTTCACCGGTGCTCATTTGACCTTGCTCTGTGTTCAGCTTTTTTTTTAGATGATTCTTCAATCTACCAAGCCAGCATCCACCTCAGGTCAATTTTGTTAGTCAACACTCTGACTTTAATGGTCAATGTCTAGTTAACTAATATCTGGTGTGACTTTTGCTCCTAAATTGTAACCACATTTATATTTTTGCACAAAAAAAAAACATTTGGTACTGGGCGCTTCTGAGGGTAAATCACATATGCATTTTTACACATTTACCCTTTATTATTTATTTATATCTACATATAAAAATATGACGTAGAAAATATAGAACCTCCTTACATACTACCACGTCAATCCCATGTAATTCACATATGTCACTACGCCATTGGCCCTCTTTTGGGTTTGTTTGGTTTGAGGGAAAGGGAGGGAAGAGAGAAATTTTTTACCCTCCTCTTTAAAATTACCATAAATTTTTTTTAATATTCCAAAATTATACTCTTAACAAAAAAGAATATTTTTTTCATTAATTGCAGTTTGGTCAATGTCTTCCTTTCCATTCCCTCGCCTCAAACCAAACAAGCCCTTAATTAGCAGAACCATTATTCCGTCCCTTTCCATTTGGTTTTAATAGAGTGAGTCAATTTTACAAATCGGGGAAACCATAATTTAATAAGTCAAAATACACAAGCAGACGCGTCTTACATGCAAGATTTCTGTATAATCCTGCAACAAGTTTCTATGTTGACCACCATTACCTTACATATTCTTATACAAATAATGGATGTGGGCATGTTCAACCCCTCTAACTAATTATTAGTTAGAGATTTTTTCTCTAACTAACTAATTAATTATTCTCTAACTAAGTTTATCCTATAATAATATACAACATATTTTAAATATATATAATTTTAAATATTTTAATTTTCATAATTATTAATTAAAATTATTATATATAATTATTATTTATATTTTTAAATATAATTATATAATTTTAATTTTTTTTAAAAAAATAAAAAAGTGGTGGCGTGCATAGCAGCACGCCACCACTTTGTTCCCTACACGCCATTAATTGTGGCGTGCAAGGGAGCACGCCACCTGGAAAGGTGGCGTGTTGAACCAAACGCCACTTTCAGGTGCGTCAATGCACGCCATTGACCACACTAGATCGGTAATTTCTTTCTGACACGCATTATTCAGGTATTTTTTTTTCTGATTCTGTATTATATTGGTAAAAAACCCCCATATAACCATTGAGTTACTTCTTGAGTTACTTAACCTAACATTCCTCCCGAGCTCCTCCCTCACTCGCCTGCAACTTTAATCCTCTCAGAGCGATAGTTGAGTGGCGGTGGTCAAATCGCCGCCATGCCAGGTCCTGGTCCTCATATGATGTACGCGATGGGCTCAGGCGTGGCTCTCACGGCGGTCACCCATGGCAGATTCAGCCCCCACCACACTCTCACTTACGCCATCAACGCCTTCTTCGGTCCCGATATTGGTTCCTTCTCCGAATGGCTCGCTTCCTTCACTGATAATTCTGCTGATTCCTTTGCTTCCCGCCTTCCCGATCTCATCCACCATCCCCTCTATTACATTCTTATCTTGGGACTACCTCTCTCTTTTCTCTACTCTTGGATTTCCAAGCTTCTTCTTCATCGTCAGCTTCTTGATTCTGCCCCCAGGGTCAGTCACTCACTCACTTCACAAATCACAGTTGGTTCGGTATTGTAGTTGATTTTAAATACATGAACTTATTGCTCTGCCTCAAATTTTCCCGAGCTACTTTGATATTTCTGTTTACAAACATGGGTGGGATCTCAGACATGTTGACTTAGCTTGTTATGTTGGAGTAAGAATGATTGGGACAGCAAATGCATGCTATATGGGGGAGAAACTTCTTGTCTACAAATTTGATTGTCAATTCTCTTTGGTTTTCTCTTGAACAAACCTTTCCCATGTTTCTTTTTTGTTTGTTTCTTGAATGCTTGAAATGAATGCATCCACTTTATATATGATTCAGGTGCCGCTTACACGGAGGCAATGCTTCTTGTTGATATCTGCAGGCTCTTTTAGTCACTTCTTTCTGGATCATTTATTTGAGGTGCGTATTGGATCAGTGTTATTTCTACTATTGCTTCCTTTGATCAATACAACAACAACAAAGCCTTATCCCACTAGTTGGGGGCTTCCTTTGATCTATAATTGTTCTAATAAACTTTGAGTTGTATCTTGATTGATGTTAAGTGAATCAAATGATATGGTTCTCATTCATTGATGACAAAAGCGAATTGATATTCTTTGTAATCAATTTTGGCCTTGATTGGGAGTTACATGTGCAATGGCTATCATTTGAATGTGCAACCTTGTTAACCCTCCTAAAATTATATCATACAATCTTAGTCATTATTTGGTGTCAGACACAGAATTGTTGGAGCTCAGGTTCATATCAGGAACTGCCACCCTTTAACTGTGGAAAATTGTAGATTTGATATTTTTCGAGTGATTATGTTCTATCTACGCTGCCTATTATTTTTTGTATTTGTCACACCTGGTTAGTAACAAAAAATCCTGAATAAATTTGGGAACTGCGCCTTCTCTGCATCAGCAGCTGAAGATAATAAACACAAGCCACTGGAAGCCGTCCATAAATACCACTTACTAATTACAATTGGTAGTCCACATACAACTGCATACTCCCAATAGACCATGAGAAAGACTCCAGCAAACAACTTTTAGTAATTACTATTCTCATCAACTCCAGCAAACAACATTTCATAATGGCTTACTCAAGTCTCAAGTCCTCCATTGTCTCTCATTAGATATTCATATTTGTTTCTGATATGGACCAAGGTAGTAGAGAATCCCTATATTCCATATTGGGTTGCATGGATTGTTCTATAAGATGCTTATATAAGATATATCTCTCACCTCTATAGTTAGATTTTGAAGAAAAGTTTTCCGTCCTGCTTGAGTGTCCATTAGACCCTCTCTACTTTGTTACTATTTTTTGGATATCATTTATATTCATTAGTAATGATCTTGATTTTAATTCAAATTATATGTTCTTGATCCTTCCATATGCAAATGTACTGTGCTATTGGTTGAGGGCTTTTGTTCCGATGCAAACTATAACAAGAATTGGAGTTCTGCTGAGTTTTACTGCTTAGCGAGCTATCTAGTGGTGTCCAAACTGTGTTGTGATTTATCCTCAAAATTCATTCAGTTCTATTCAAAACCATGTAGGAGAATGGGCACTCAACTGTGTATACTTGGATTTTGAGCACGGGCTGGTGGGAAAGCCGAGCACCAATTCACCCAGATGCTGTTGTTGCGATTTCCTTTTTATGCACGTGCTTGTATATTGGATTTTTTTACATCAACAGGTGCCTGTTTATACAATGTTCCGTGTTAATTATCAAGTTATATATTATGGTGTTGACATTTTCTTTGCCTTTGAAGACCATGCAGAGGAAATTCATCAAACTCTGTGAAAAAGTCGCATCAATCACTGCTACTCATCCTGTTTTTAGCCTGCTTATACTGTTTATGGTGTGTAATTCAAATATACATGATCAATCCTCGTCGTGCTGCAGTTGGGGAAGAGGCTGATCTTGGTGTTATAGTTTTTTTAGCCACATTTTTCTTCCTACCTCATGGTTTGTGTATAATGTCCATGCACCCAAATGATCTTCACACAGATCAAATTCCTCTTTAACTGTATCTTATTCTTTCCAAGATTTTTCTCTGCTGTAGCCAATCCGATATGTATAACAGAAAGTAGTAAACTGAGGCTTTCATTCAACATACAATTAAATAATTTAATCATTCTCCTCCCTACAACAAGGTTCGGGACAGTGATATTATTTCAACAAACGTTTGAATCTTAGCCAGTGTGATGACTTTCAAGTTAGAACTTGTTCAATCACGCATCAGTTGTTTAATCCTCACGGTAATTTCTGTGCTTTTGTATGATAGGGTTTAAACTTCTCATGTTGCATGAGAAGAGGAAGATTCCTACACACATGAAATGGTGGGACTCACACACACACACACACACATAATATATATGTGGGTTCCATCATTTCATGTGTGTATCAATATCAACTTAATAGCAAAATCAAACTGAGCCATGCACTGTTCATTGTGACTCAATTTACTATTGCTCTCAATAGTTACCGGCTTATGTGGCTTGCATTTGGCTTTGTGCATTGCTTTTACTTTTCACCTCTCCTCTCCCATCAAGCCATACCAATACCATACCGTGCGTTTAATTTCTTACCCACTACTTTCTGTTTTCAAATTTGAATTTCGAGCAACAAATTTTTCAAATTAGAATGTCCCTGTTATCGCCATCAATCAATCCTGAGAGGACGAAGATATCTCCTCTCCAGTGCAAGGATGGAAGCGTTTGAAGAAAGTTAGGGTTCAGTCTTTCTTTCCATTCTTCAGAATTGGTTCAGCTCCATTTCCTGTGGATTTCGTTTCTCTCCCTGCGATTTTTCGCTGTCACAATCCTCTTCATGGCGTCATTTGTAACTTGAATGCTCTCGAGGTGTTTGATGTAAATTTTCTTCTCGTCAATAACTGTTTTGGTATTTGGTATGATTTCATAATTTAGCAAGATTAGGATTTGGTTCTAATCTTACTCTGTTACTTACTCTGCTTTGGATTGTGACTGATTATGGACTCTACTGAATTTGTCAATAGGAGATTCTACTTCTCGAGCACCTTCAAAGTCATTGCATAGATCTCAAGACCTAGTATTTTCGGAAGGGTATTCTCTTGATATTTAATTGACTGTTAAAATTTGATTACTCTACTAGCATATCGTCACTTGCTTTGCCTGCAATTACGCAGATGGGTTGAATTCACTGACAAAAGAGTAGCAAAAAGAGTTGCTAATATGTTAAACGGTGAACAGATAGGTATGTATTCTTACCAACTCTTAGCCAAATATTGGTTTGTTAGTTTAATATGCAGAGGCAATGATGAACTATGTGATATAGTTCTTACTAGTAATGCCCGGGTTGTCCATGATGTGGTCTGTATTGATAAGGTGATAGTTGTCCGAACTATTTATACAGGGGGCAAGAAGAGGTCAGCATTCTACTATGACCTTTGGAATATTAAATACTTGAGTAAATTCAAATGGGATGATCTAACTGAAGAACTTGGTAGGGTTTTTATTATTTGTATAATCTTTTTATCAAGTGGAGCTAAAGCAGCTGAGCTTACAGCAAGATCCTGATTTTTTATAACAGCCTTTAAGAAAGCTGTTCGGGAGCAAAAACTAGCTGTAGAACTTTCTGCTGCCAAAGGAGAGAGGAATTTCTATCTTTCTAAGGTTGACCAGTCGCGTGCTTTGAGTTCTATAGAGGAACGCCTAAAGAAGGTATGTTATATTTTGGTGCTTTTTTTCTTATGTCTTTCTCCCTTTGATATAATTATGTGTACAGATGCACAAATCTAATGATGACAAAGAGGGTAAATTAACTAAATCCAAATTATTTTGGCGTATGAATCACCTAATAGAATGAAACTTAATTAAATAAATTACATTGGCTTTCGAATTTGCCACATATTCTTGGATAGTTGGCTTTCCCATCTTTAAACCCCCCATTTTGGTTCTTTCATGATTACTCATGTAATGTAAAAGCTTGTAAAAATTATTCTATAAACTCTACAGTTGTAGAGAAAGACCGATTTTGAATTATGATTGGAGTTATTTTGCCATAAGAATAGAAGCTGTCACATTTGTTGATGTTAACATGTTCTTACTTTGCATATGCTTTTTCATGCCGACTGCTATAACTTGCTTCATCATTGGTAAATGTGTAATCAGAAACTTTGTTCAGGGATGCTTTGTTTCTTTAGTTTTAGCACAAATGTTATATTTTGGAGAATCATTAATGACACAATTTTGTTCTGCTTTCTTAGAAGTGGAAACTTGAACAAGATTCGGGAATAATTGCCAAAGTAATTCGCCATTTCCCTCGGAAAAAACCAATATCTGCTAATGCTGATGGTAATAAACCCAAACTCTCCGACGATTTATTGGATGCGGTAAGTCAGTTTGGTTATTGGTTATAGCTCTTGGTTTTGTCTTGTGTTTTTGCACAAGTGCTATCACATCATGCATGGAATTGAACCTTTTCTGCCTTGCTTCTTGCAGGTATTTGGTGGTTTGTAATGCATGTCTTCGTATCAGCAGCCAATTTTGTGAAATTCTAGCAGGTTGTACATCACTTCCCCGGTTGGTTGGTTGTGTTAGACTTGTGTCTTTTCATAATTCAGCAAGATTAGGATTTGGTTCTAAATAATTAGAATTGATTGTGAGTAATTAGAATCTATGGACAGGTATGTGTATCCAGTTCCATATGCAAGTTACACCTCACATTAAATTGTAAAGGCTGCTTTTTTATTTTTTTTTTCATTTTAAATTTCAGCCGCATATGATGCTATTCTATTGAAATAAATTGAATTTCCTTATAGTTGATTCAGATTTGGCTACTTTGTTGCATTTCAGTATGGTTTATCTACAATTAGCATTTAGTTCCTTATGTATGTGGAATACTGGGGTTCATGACTTCAAATCGATACTTTTTGTTATTTATTAAAATGACAAATTCCATTTGATGGTTTTAATTTTGAGTTTTCTGTGGAACAGCTCCTTTGCATAGTAACTGTTGGAGCACCTTCAGATGCTCAACGCTTGGATTCTCTAGTGGGTCCTCCGACAAAGCGATTTTTGCTTCATCACAGTTTTCCACCCTTCTGTACAAATGAAGTTGGCAAACGTGCTGGTCTGAACAGGCATGAAGTTGGACATGGTAAAGGAGTTACATTTAAATTTTTGTTACAAATTCAATTAATGGATACGTATGCCACATAGAGCTCCGCTTTTGTTGGCAAATTGGCAAGATCTCATTGTAGCTTTTTGTATAATTTTTTCCTTTAATTTTTAATGAAGTGAGTAGAGAATACTACCTTCTAGAACAAAGGACAAAATATTCTTTAACTTAAGTGGGCCCTATATTTCCTTTGGAGATCCCCAAGGGACACCCTTCTGAAGAAACTATTAGCTGAAATCCTCATACAGGACACAAATTCCAAGACAAGATGTGGTGAAAGAAAATGATATATGATCAACTTACTTTTTGTATATTCATAATACCCAGCTGAACATTCTTATATTATTGATGATGCTACTATATGCCATTCCCATAATGTCCTCTTGGTAAAATATTAATATATTGGCCCTATGAATCTTGGATTTCATATTTTGAAATCTAATTGGATAGGCAACACAAGATCCTGGTGCATAAGTTTTTACTGTTGATGACACAAGATCCTCACTGTTGAGTGTTGATGATGAAGTCATAAATCCATGAAGAGTGGGTTTTCTTTTTTGCCTCATATAGATTGTGGCTATAGTTATGTCCTAGCTTTACTGGTGGTTTTAGGCTTTTAGCTGCCTATCCGGTGTTCTGGGATGCAATGTGGCAGATATAAGGAGAGAGAGAGCACTATAGGATATATCTGATTATGTGAGTCATCCTTACTTGATGTTGGTCAAAGGAATCGGCTTATTGAGTAACATTAAAGAATAGATCATAAAACTATTCGTAGGCCTAACAGATTAAGCTTTTTAGTTGAATTGGTCCTTGACATGGTCAGATGTTCTATTACATTTATCATTTATTGCTTGATCCTGATAAAAAGAAAAAAAATATGGAAAGCTCCTAGCATAATAGATCATTAAAATAACAAATCAAATTATTTGAATGCCCATCTCAATACCTAATATCAACCATTTGATCACCAATCAATATGTGCTATTCAAGTGCAGATATCTGATTTGAACCATTTGCTATAAGTTTCCGCAGGAATTTGCTAACAAGAAAAAAAAAATCCATTTTGGACATTTAGTTATGCTTTTGTAATCTGCATGCCTATTTAACGGTAACAACGAAAATGTGCCCCAGACGCCACATTCTACTTTTGATTGAGTTCTAATTATTCTAATTGCTGTGGATCCTATATAGTACACAGGGTCTCTCTACACAATGGAGAAAGTTATGTCGCCTTACCTCACATTTTCATTACATCTTACTTTCACTTATTTATAACTTGACTTATTGAAGTGCAAAACAGATTATTTCTCTTACATTATATGATTCTTTGACGCTCAATGTTAATCTGATGCCATTATTTTAGATATTGAATCTGCCAAAGCATCAAGGCGGCAGCTTAATGAGGCAATATGTGCTGCCCTCTTTGACATGAATGTTCCTGCTATTTGTGCTGTCAACCAGGTTTTCCTCTCTTTTTAACAAGAAAGCTCTGATTGCCTTATATCTATTGTTCTACCATAAGGATGATGCACATTGACAGATGCTAAAAAATTTAAATGGGAAAAATTCCATTGAGTTTGCAATTGTATAGTACCTAATTTCTAGCAACCAATTCAATGTAATTTAACAAGATGCATTCACTTTAGTTCAAACATGGACAGCTTATAAAAAAGTTCCAGCAAGCTTCAATACAATTACAGGAAAAAAGGAAAAAATGAAAAACAAAAATCAAACTTTGGTCTTCTATCTTGTATGTTATTCTGATGGATGAAGAAGGAAGCACAGCATATAAAAAAAATATATATATATATATTAGGAATCTGAAGCTTCAAAACAGAACCTTGCAAACTTTACCAACAACAAATCACTGATCACTGATGAGAATGAAACTAATAATAACTCTTTAAATCAACAAAAGGTTTGATTCAACCAAGTGAAATAACAACAACCTTATCCGACAATGGTTCTGTTGTTGAGAGAGCTTGGTGAAATAACAAGAAGTAATTTTGAACCTGTAGTTTTATTTTAATTTGACCATGATTTAGTGGTCATGAAGATATTCTATTATCCAGGTCATCCCGGGTGGAATTCTGATTGCTAGCCATAGGATTTCTTCATTTATGAGTGTACAAGAAAGTCTTGAGTCTTTTATGTTTGTGGTGACAAACTACACTTCTGGATGATACTCCTCGGAAGAAGAAAAATAATTTAATATTTGATTCATTTTAGGTTCATTCATATGTTTTTCTTTGTGCATTGTGTAACCAGCACTGGAAAAGCTTGGGAACACTTGCTTAGCTGCAGTGCAAGCGTATGATGCAGCTACCGAGAGCATTGAAGCATTAAATGCTGCACAATTGAAATTCCGGGATATTATGAAATTCTCCTTCTCTGGACGCTGCCTGCAAAAAGATAGACACTCTAGCTGAGAAGAAAGAACTGGATTCAACATTGGCATTGATGGTCACAAAAGCGTGGTCAGCTGCAAAGGAGACAAATATGATGAAAGATGAGGTAACTGACCTGAGAAAATGCTGTTTCCCTTTCTATGTGATGTGTCTTGCATTATAAACATGGCCAAAAAGTGTTGAATACAACAACAATAAAGCCTTATTCCACTAGGTGGGGTCGGCTATATCGATTGTATAACGCCATTGTACTATCAACAATCAACTCTTTAGATAGGTTACTAACCAAACAAACTCAATAAATAACTTTATTGAGTATTTTTTTTTGTTCTTGTGTTTCTGAATGATTATGACAATTATAAACTATTTTATTATTGTTGTTATTATTTCTTTTCCCTAATGAAGAGGCCCTCTGGACTCAGTATTTACACTCCGCATTATTGAAACAATACTTATTATTGTAAAATTTCTTTAGTGAACATTCCTAAAGATATAATCTTCCTCTAATAGTAAATCCTTATTACTGCTAAGATGTAATTTATAAACATTATTGTGTAATTGTTTGTTTGAGACAAGTGGGGAATGTTGTAGGCAAAAGATATAATGTATGATTTATACAAGACCAGACCACAGTTGAAAATCTTCAGAGACAGGTGCCGAAGGAGATTCGAATAATCAAGCATGTTATTAGAAGTGAGAATCCTGAGGTGCAAATGTGTGCCCTCAAAGATGCATTTATTGGAAGGTAGGAATAAATAAAGCTAATTTATGATTTGTATTATATAATATTATTGTTATTATTATTTTTTGAAACAAATGGAGATGCTTATGCATTTGGACAGGCACCTTTGTAACAGTTTTTTATGGTCATAATGGCGCAGTAGCTAGTGAGATGGCATCCAAACTTTTGGTGGGGTATTTTGTGTTGCACACCTATTTTGTTTTGGATGCAACATATTCATTTCTATATAGACATCTTCAGGAAGAATGTCTCATAAGAGAGATTATGATGAAGCAGGGCATCTACACAAGTGGGAAGAGATTCTTGGTTGGGATGAATTGCATTTTGGAAGGTATTTTTATATCTCAATTCAATGTATTCTTATGACTAATTTTTGGTTTTCAAGATTGACATTTCTTGGGACAAAATCATATATTTTAGTTGTTAGTATGCAAACTTTTTTTTTAGAAGCATAGACTTTTAGACTATCAGGGGGAAATATCTAATCCATAATCCATATTTTTTCATGGAAATATTTAGAATTGTTTAGAGAAATAATTGAGATATTGGATGTTCATTTTATATATATGAATGTTTATGTAATATAATGGCTAGGATGTTGATATTATTTTGTTGTTGCTTTTGAGCTGCTACATATGTTGCTAAACATGAAAGCTTACAACTATTGATGTTGCTGTGGTGTATGTTGTCTTTTCGAATAAAGAGACAACCTATATTTTTTGTTGGTCGATTTGAAATACAATTATTTTCTTTTACTATGCTTTATTTTTTATTCACTTAATAATTTGAATGAGCTTAAGGATAGGATACCCTGTAATTTTCCCAAATTGTTGTACCGTGCAACGTGTGGGGGGATTTCATTCTTGTTACATGAGAATACACTTCTCCTACAACATAAGAAGTGTTTTTCCTATGTATAAATGTTCCATACTTGTGTACTTTATTTTTATCTTTGTCTATATTACTTGCTTGGAATCTGAAATTCTATCAATATTCAATACCTTCTTCTATATTACAAATATTGAAGCATTGTTTGATCTGGCTGTAGATTCATTCCAAGTAATTGAATTTCAGTACCTGATTCTCATTCTGTTATCTTGCAGATGCACTCCTCTATGCCATCGTTGCATCACAGGGGTAACTGTTCATAACATGTTAATTAGTTTCCAATTTGTTTCATAATCATGCAGGGTAAATTTGCACCCTCTAAAGATGAGAAATAACATTATACAGGTCCTTTTTTTTCCCCCTTGGTGCGAATACACTACACAGATATTAAAACCAATAGGCAATATTGCTGTGGATCAGCCGATTGGTTGTCACAGTAAAGAAGAGGAATCATGAATTATGCAACCCGTTCCTGAAACTTCATGTTATGCATAGAGACCACATTTTGTTTATCTTAAATATATAAGAGAAATCAAGAGAAAATCATTCTCAACAAATACGAATATGGGAAAATAATATATTTAGGAGCTACAATTAAAAATAGAAGAAATTTATAATTATGTTTCTGTCTCAAACAAATTGTATTGAGTAATGACTAGTTCGAGTTAAGAAGCGGTAACTTAAGTATAAGCCCATAATAGAGAATGATTTATTTATTATAACAAGGTCCTTAATTTTTTTATTTTTTATTTTTCATTAAAACCTAATCCCAAAAAAGGAAGAAGCAGATAGAGTGGTGACAATAAAATTAAAGATTAAATGGTTATGAACGTCTATGCCAGTATCAACTTTGAAATTTAGGCTTTAATGTTTTCTTTATAAAAAGATGTCCAATTCATTGGTCAAAAAATGCCACTCACTTTGTTTTCTCTAATATCTTTTGCTCACTTAAAGTAAAAGGACAACTTACCAAAATAACTAAATTCTCGGTACAGGCATTATATATTAGAAGCGATACTATTTACTCTTCTGTAACTATATTACAAGTTACAATATTTTATATTAGACACACACACACATGTTAATTTATATGATTTTAAGTCATTTTTTATGTGCTCTCAAATTAAGGCAGGAAATAAAATAGTATATATTTTGAAAATTATTAATAAAAGTTACAATATAAAATAAAGACCTTAAAAATATTCAGGTAAGAAAGCTAAACACACAGCACCGATTATTTTATTATCACGTTAAATAAAAGAGTTTTGTTGGCAAAAAAAAAAACAAGAGTTTGAATTTAGATCTCTAGCAAACTTCTACGCCGCACCAATTCACCTTGGTCAAGATTTTTTTTGTTCTTTTATTAAATAAAGGTTAAGAGGCGTTTTGTCCCGGAAGTTCATTTATCATTTACTTCATTTTTTTTCTTTTTAAGTTAGATTTAAGATTTTTGAGATAAATTTGCATCTTAACAAAAATGAAGTAGATAATATATGTATTGCTAGCTCAACATATTTCATCAATTAATAGTCAAAATTAATTTAGCTAACGGCTAAGATAAAATTGCTCAATTCTTAAAACTTTTGGGACAAAATTACCCTTTAGTAAAAAATCCAAGGACAAAATTTGACCCTTATATAAAGGTGAGTGAGTAAGTAGTAATCATATACAGTTTCAAAATAATGGCGCACAGCAAAGACTAAGATACTCAAGTAAAAAGTAATATCTTCATCCAACAACAAGAAAGTTGATGATAACAAGTTTTATTATAATTAAAGCTATTTATAAAAGTCCAATGATTAAAAATTTTAAAATCATGAAAAAATTACACTTTAAAATGAAAAATCAATATTTTTACTAAATGTGCTTCAAAATAATTATAAGAAAAGCATATATAATAAACTTATTAAAATTAATTTACTTTTTTTCTTTAAGATTAAAAAAAAAAACTAATTGTGACACACTCCAAAATATGATCTGGTAGGTTGAACTGATATATATATATATATATATATATATATATATATATATATATATATATATATATATATATATTTTTTTTAACATAACAAATCCTAACAACCTTTTCCTTGGACATTCGAAGGATTATTCTCTTTTCAATTGGCATCTTCAAAGCAAACTCCACAATTTTTAGGTCAATGCAGTCGAACTTGACTTGGGAGACGAAATCAACATAACTCTTATAAAAAATAAATACTCCAATAACAGCATCCCTTTTCGTTTCACACTTCAAGTTCAAGATCGAAAAATGTTGAATAAAATAAATGTTGCGATTTTTTAAATTTTTTTGATAGAAAGTACAATACCCATTAGAGCTCAGATTCCGATTAATGTATTATATTGTTGGTTATTAGGCTCTCTAATGTTTGTTCCCCCATAGCATTTCATTCATTGTTTCATATATTTTCTTTTAAAGAACTTGATCTCTGAGTAGAATATATAAAAACTCATTGATTCATAAACTCATAAACAATCTCCTAAATATTTCATTAAGCTCGCCAAGTCCCTAACCACCAGCTGGAACAAATTAAACTTGGGTTACTTTCATAAGATTAAACAGTGTTTTTAGCTAGGCAATGAGATTCATATATAGCATGTGATTACTACTGTCCGGTCGGCATGAAAGATGATTAATCAATATTCCTTGTAATGATTTACTTAATGGAAATTGTATAAGCAATGAATTTGAGAGAAGTAGTGTTTTTGAAGCCAAAAAAAACACAAAATTTTGGGGGACAGGAAGAGTGCAAAATTTGTCGAGAATCCAGACACATGGATGACATCTCACTTGACCAAGATTATTGTCGGAATTTGCATGTATTGTTGTCGGCACATGTTGAATACGTACGCTTAACTAATCTCTTTCCTTAAGTACTGTTCTTGGGCTTCATCATGCTGCTGGTGGCCTTTCTCGCAAAAGATGGTAAGCAAAACGCAGCTGAATGAACCTGAAATTAAAGAATATCATAAATCAATGAAAAGGGGTTGATTAGTATTTGTGGTCATTAATTAAGTAATGAAACTGATCTAGGGTTTGATGATGATTAATTAGGTACCTCAGAGTTGTAGAACTTCAAAGGTTGCTTGGATATGCCACAGCTACTTGGATCGATGGGGTTTATGGGACATCTGAAGTCCACGTATGGGCCTTCTGTGGAACATAGCAAGAACCCTATCACCCCACTGCAAGTAATTTAATCAGTAAGTGCTCCTTGTTTAGCCTTCATTTCAACCATAGACATGTATTGATTATATCATTGAAAAGACTACTTGCTCAGGTAATAAAGAGATTGCGAGATATGTATAGATTCGATTTGTTAAATCAATTACTGATAATGACTGATGATTGTTTCAGAAGGCGCCCTACAATAGGGCCGGGACAGGAGGGAATGCAATAATAACTAGAGGAAGCTCAAGTATTTTTGGGGGAGACAATGTTATGAATACAGAGATGGAGATGAAAATGATTTGGTCAGAATATATGATTGGGAAGGTTAATGAAAATGCGTGCCTTGGATAAGAAGGAACAGTGGTCCAAGCATAATCGATGGAGCCTTTGAAAATTTGGCGGCATTTGGAGAAAAGCTTCTGAATGTCCAGTGAACCACACCATAAGCTCTCTGCTTGAATGCACATAACTCCTCCTCCTCTTAAAGCCCTTGCTGCCACTTCCATAAACTCTGATTCCAACAGCTCATGATCACCCCCTGCATGCATAAGTCGGCAAAAGTGACTTTTATTTTAACTCATCATTATCTGTAAACTGAAGTTGGGGTAAGAGTGAATTAGTGTAATGTAATTCATATTTGGATAGACTATTATCCAAAAGGGTTAAGGCAAGGGCCAATTTAAACTTGGCCATTATCTCTGTTAACTTTGACCGTCAATTGACCAAATATGCTAAGATATCAGTCTATATATCATTCAAGTCATTTTTGTTAGGATGTAAATTTTCCATAGAAGTCTATATATTATCTACTTCATTTTTTTAAAGTTAGATTTAAAACTTCTAGAGTAAATTTGCACTTTAACAAAAATAACATATAAACTGATCGCTCAACATATATTTAGTCAACTAATGGTCAAAATTAATTGGGATAATGACCAGGGTGAAATTGCTATCTTTTTTATACTTTAGGGGCAAAATTGTCTTTTAACCCTATTTAAAAATCAGTTTGATATAAACTTATTTAAATGATATATTTAAAAGTCAGATTCAGAAGGTTGAAATATAGGGGGGGAAAAAGCCAAAAGTAATTAAAAAAAAAAAAAAAAAAAGCTGTTTCAACTTCAAAGTGCTTGTATCGGTATAATGCAAGTAAGGTTATATATCAAAGAAACAGTTAGGTATATACTTATTGGGTCGAAGGCATCTACTATTATTGCATCGTACGTGCCTCTTTCAATAGATTTCAGATACAAAGTTCCTGCATGCACAAATTCAAGTTTATAACACCAAACCAAAGTTAACCAACAATCACCCATGCATCGTGTCCATAAATTGAGCACAGTACAAGAAACTAACTACTAAACACACACATACCATCTATGACATGAAGCTTCACTCGAGAGTCCTTGTATCCAACAGCTACATTTGGGAAATATTCTTTGTACACCTTTCAAACAACGTCAAATTATATTCATACATATGTATGTATATTCTTAGAATTTAATAATTACCATAGTAATTGGCTTACATCAATGAGCATAGTGTCTATTTCACAGATGTCGATTTCCTCCACAGAGGAGTGGCGCGAAATTTCTCTGAGGATGCCACCATCTCCCCCTCCTATAAGCAGCACCTGAAATTGATGATGATTTCATGTTTCTGATGGTAATTTTTCATTAATACTAGTATATATAAATGTGAATAATCGCTCTGTGTGTGTGTGTGTGAATGGAACCTTTTTTGGGTCAGGGATAGAGCAGAGAGGAAGATGAGTGATCATCTCTTGGTATGAACATTCGTCTTTCTCTGTCAGTTGCAGATCTCCGTCCAGCACAAATACTTTCCCATAGCTTGCTGACTGCCATATATTCAACAACAATACCAGGAGAAAAAGCTTGAAGTTAAATTATGACGATAAATACAACTAAATTAAACACATTGTATTATTCAACCTCATTAATGATTTGAAGTGTAACCTAGCCAGCTAATGTAATTTTTGAAACAGTTTAGTCTCAAAAGTGTATATGTATATATATATATATATTAGTATCACCTGAAATACCAGCATAGATTGGTACTGAGACTTGCCTTGGAATAAAATATTTTCAACCTTCAAAAAGTGTGCTTGCCCTGCAACATATTTCCACCAACTTTGGTTACCTTACCTTAAAAAAACAAGATCGCCTCCAATCATGCAGATACTTTTGTTCTTGATTTTTTATTATTCCTTCTTTTTCTCGATGGGGTAAATTAGAAACAGACAAGCTTGAAAAATAAAGTAGCCTGATCTTGTGATGAACTTTTGAATTAAATAAGGAAGAAAGTGTCACTCTTTAACGTGTCGCGCGTTAAAGAAAGGGGCGGATTGTGTACGTATATCAAGAAAGGGGGGAAAGGATAATAAATTAATGGTTAAAATTAATGTAGAAACAAATTAACGTAAAATTCAAGAAGGCATCATAAATGATGATTTTTTTTTATGAACTAACTTTGATTACTATCAATTTAAAATTGATTATTTCTTATTCTCAAAAAACACCAATTAATGATAAATTATTTACTCCATAAAATTCTTCTTTACTTAATATACAATTACTTGTGGATCTAATTAGGAAATGAAAATGAGATGAATATTGCATATATACTTTTTTTATATATAAGATAAAGTTTGGGTGAGTTGAATCTTGGAACTTACCAAGGTTAAGACATACTTTCGAACTGAGAGTATGACACTTTTTAAATTCATATTTAAATTGTATACAGTGAGTTTTAATTTTTTTTTTTCAAAAAAATATATGCGTTTATCCTAAGATATCAATACTATTAATTACATTATGGAAATTTAAAAGTTAGTTAAAATTGATTAAATATCATATATATATATATATATATAATTATTTTAAAAAAATACTCCTATTTATGAAAGGAAAAAAGGTGAATGAGAGATAGGATGAATAGAAATATGGGTGTGACTTGTGTGAGAGAGGTAATGAATGCAATAATATAATATGTAATTAATAGGAACAAAAATGAAAAAAAAGGTTGGTTAAAAATTCATACATTAAGTGGATCTTATATATCTATGATTAGATGTCTCTTGAGTATCAAAAAATTATTACCTCCCCTCCTAAATGTAAATCATTTTTATTTAATTTAGGAAAATTATGGAAACAAAATAAATTCATTAACTATATCATATATGACATAATCTCTCTGAAATATTTGTATATACCATTATATTATATATTAGTTTATAAGTCAACAGATTAATTGAAAGAAATACAATAAAAAAAGGAGGGGTTTTATACTTAAAATAAACCTAAATTACCTTCTAAACTAGTTCTTATATTTAATTATCACTTTTAAACTAGAAATACAGGATCAAATGAAGAAGTACTTTTCTTATTTTCTATGCTACGCAAATGTAGGATTTTATTTTCCAAAAACATTTCTGTATTTTAATATCACAAACCTGGAAGCGTAGGAAAAATTGGAAAGTGATTATATATAATCCCACCTGGCCAAATTGAAGAAAACTCAGAAAACCATCGAGGAGATTTGAGACGGACATGATTTCCAGAGTCTGCTTCATCATCTTCTTGGGAAGCTGTGATGCTCAGAGCAGAGAAGCCATTTTTACTATTACTAGTTACACTCTTAGGACGACGAACATTGAAGAAGCTCACCATATCCATGGCGTTTTACAAAAGACTCTGTTCTTGTTCTTGCTGGTGTCCTTGACCTTCACAAAATCTGTGTTTGGATCTCTAAAGCCTCAAATCTTAAATAGCCACAATCGAGTATACTGTAACGTGGGAAAAGAGAGATGTTTGTTAAATGAAAAAGGGATAATAACATTAACGTCTAAATTATAAAAAAATATATCAGAAAAGTCCCAAAATTTGTCTACGTAGCTCATCCACTTATTAATGATTACTCATTCACTTATCATTAACAAGCTATATCCTTAGGATTTTGTTATCATTTTACCAAAAAAAAAAAAAAAAGTGAAAGGTCAGGTTCATTATGTTGACATATTTAGAGTAAAAAGCGATCTTTGTGTTTGGATTTTAAAGGCCCTTGATATTCAACGTATCGGAGAAGAACAACAATTGTAATAATTGGGTTTCATAAGGATTGTGAGATTTCACGCAGGACGTGGTTTTGCTTGGTTGTTACGGTTTGCCGCCATCATCATCATCATCCTCCTCCTCCTCCTCCTATTTTTTTTGATAAATAAAAAGTTTTGGATGGGTTCGGCATTAGTCCTCTACCAAGCCAGGGGCCGTGCCCTATGAGGGCTTAGGGAGGACTTAAAAAATCGCCTATCAAAGGAGTTCCAGCGATGGCAGAGGGGATCGAAGGGACTTACGAGATCACCTACTAAAGGAGTCCTAGCGATGGGAGAGGGGATCGAACCTACGACCTAAGGGCCTAATTCTGGATCCCTTACCATCTATGCCAACTCACATGGGCTTCTCCTCCTCCTATTTATTTCTCTTTTATTTTCCCATTTATTTGATCCCCACTACGTGGGTTTGCAGGCCATTTCTATATTGGGCCCCATTGTGGTTTTAAAGCCCACAACATAAATGATGATCGGACTAGCAGCAATATATAGGCCCAAATTAGCTACTCTCATCTTGATTTTGGTCTGAAGTTTCGAAGTGTGGGTTTTAGTCTTTTAAATTTGATCCGTTTGCTAACATGCGATGATGAGTTGGCAAGATGACTGGATAAGTTTCGCTGAAATCAACATATTAAAAAAACAGAAGGGAAAAAAAGCTGAGACACTGTTCATCTTCTCCCTCCCCAGATCCGTTCACCTCTTTCCTCTCCATTCAGCTCGCAGCATCTCGGCTGGTTCACGCTTGAACAAAATTTTTTTTAACTTGAGCAGAGCTGCATAAATAAGAACCGGCAAGCAGAAATTATTCAAAAAATATGGTGACCCGAACTGTAAATAAAACAGTCCCTGTGCATAGGGTGACCAAAACTTCGAAGTGAGCAGGAAAATTATATTTTTCTACATGGCACAACTACATGGAGTATGTTAAGAGGAAAATAAAAGACTTGTTATTGAAAACAACTGATATATAGGTCCAGAACAAGCAAAGAAAACTAGAATTTACTAGACTAAAAACAATGAAGTTTCAAATACGAACCCTCATACTAGCATTTAACAGGCAGAGTCTTCAACACTTTGAGACAAATTGGCTCGTCGTCAACCGCAAAACACCCATACCCACAGGCCAAAGGAAACTTTGTTGTGGTCCCATTGTCATCAACCAAATCACACCTTTGGTCCTCCATTATCATCTAAAGAAACCCAGATGAAAAACCAAACACTAAAGCAGAGATCACAATCCCAGAGATGGAAGTTTGAATCTTGGTTATGCAAGCATAACAAGAAGAAGTGAACGGAGAAACAAAAACAGAGGAAAGGGTTTTGAAACGAAGAGAGAGAGAGAGAATGTGAAAGGAAGCGAAAAGCAGAGTGAAATGCGTGAGGCTCTGTAACGGTCACAATCTTCAACGATTTCTCTCAAATCTTCAAGGTGTGAACCAGAGGAGATGCCGCGGGCTGAATGAAAATCTGGGGACGGAGAAGGTGAACGGTGCTCAGCTTTTTCCCCCCTTTTTTGTTTTTCTAATATATGCCCATCTCACCAAAGATTACCCAGTCAATTTGCCAGCTCAACAGCTCATGTCAACAATTTTAACTTTGCTAGAGAACATGTAAATTTCATATTAGTTTGAGTTGAGGGGAGGTTAGCAGTTTAGTCTCCTCTCCCCTCTAAGCTTTTAATATGAATACTAAAAAGTTTTACAACAAATAAACAATATGTAATGACAAGTTTTAGAGATAAAAACAAGAATAACATAATGTTGCTAGCTTGTTATTAAAATATTTTTGTTATTAAATTATTTCATTGGGACCTCATAATAATTTTTCCAATCTTCTAATCTAGCCAAAATAATTTGGGAGGTTAATATAATTTTTTGTTCTTACAATTTATTGACCTCACTTTGATTTTAGTCTCCAAAGTTTCTAAACATGAGTTTTGATCGCTAATAGTTTAGTCCATTTATAATGTTAGTACTTATAGTTCAAAAAAGATTTATAGTGTGTTTGGTTTGAGTTGAGAGGAGAGGAAGCTAAACTTAGAGGTCCCAATAAAATAATGTAATAATAATTAAAAAAAAAATCTTAACAACAAGCTAGCAACATTATTTTATATATTCTTGTTTTTATCTCTAAAATTTGTCATTACTTGTTGTTCATTTGTTATAAGCCTTTTCAGTATTCATGATGTTGTTGTTGTTCACTTGACGCGTTAATTGTTGACATTGTTTTCCGTTCTTCCAAAAAAGAAAATCCATTAAAGGCCGAATAGTAATATTGAAACCAAAGTTGAGAATTGAGGACAGTGGCGGAGCCAGAGTTTTATGTTTGTGGGTGCACACTGCTCTCGAATTTTTTTTTTAAGGAAAATTTTAAATACATTAAAAATCAAATGAATATAGACAAAAAAGAAAAAAAAAACTTCAACTTAACATAGAAAAATAATAATTAAGAATCAACTAAGCTATTACAACAAAACGTTATAAAAACATTTTTCGATTCTTCATTCCTTGAAAATATTGCATTATATCTTCATCATCAACCTTATTAAACATATGTTGTTAAACATAAGTGTGTTAAGAGTTCTTTAAGATTATACAAGGTGAGTTTGAAATGTCTACGATAGGAGAATTAAATTTCTTCTTAGGACTTTGAATTAAGTAAAAGAAGAATGAACTATTAATTTCCCAAACCAAATACCTGTGAGAGCTTCTTAAGAAATATGGAATGGATCATTACAACAGAGTTGATACCCCTATGAGCTCAACGACTTTTAGAATATCCTAATTTTTACTTTTAGGATTTATTTATAATCAAGAGTGAAATTATATATGATAAATGTATTTAATTTATAATTTTTATAAATATATAAAAAATGGAAATAGTGGGTATTTCGTTGTAATTTGTTTCCCTATATTTGTGGCAGACACAATTAAACAGTAACAGTGGGTATGTTTGATTCAGTGAGTCATCTATGCGAATTGCAAAAAGGAAAAGAATAAATGGCAAGCAAGGATTCGAATTCGAACTGGGGTCTAAACCATGACAAGGGATTATTTTACCGCTAGACCATTGGTGTGCTTCATTTTGAAAAGTTCATTTAAAATATATACATATTCTTAGAATTTTATAGGTGCACTTGCCCACATAAACTCCAATGTGGCTCCGTCACTGATTGAGGATGATGTAATTTTTTTTTTTTAAAAAAATTTAGTTTAGGCTTCTGATGATGATTGTGTAATTTTGACGTTTCATATAAGAAAAGTGCAAAATATGCTGTGATTTGAGGAAGTACATACCCCGTGTTGGCCGGTGTTGGAGGAGAGAAACCCGATGAATATGTATGACTCTGGTGAAAACAATAAAAAAGGAATAAAGCAAGCATGCTTCATTGCTTCCCTTTTAATTTATTGAAAGGAGGAGAAACAAGGCCAAATCTGATACGCCAATTAAAGCATCTCATGAATTGCCAATATGTGAATAATGCAACAGGTTTCTGTTTTTGTTAGGACCAAAGTACGTAAATAAGATTTCACCCTAGCAACTTAATATAATTAATGATAAACCACAAAAACGAAGTGCGTTCATGATAGTTTTAGACAAGGAAGGAGCTATGGTCAAGAAGATGAATTTGGTAAAAAGGGTGAGACAGAATGGGTTAGGTTTCTCTAATAATCATTTTTTCATTATCTTTTATCATTTATAAATTATATGCATTTAATCAATCACAATATTACTTTAACATTTCTCTCATTTTCTCAATCAACAACTCAGATAGACTAATGGAGAAAAATGAACAAAAAGATAAAGAGAGGATACTCTATCAAGGTGGGATATAGGAAAAATAATAATTCACAGTATGACTATAGCAGCATGGAACTTTTGACTGCCCATCTTCTATCACACGATACTCCATATTTACTAAGACATTAGTATAAAAGTGTTCGTTCTGGCCACATTCAATCAACACTCGTTAAAAAAATATCCATGGCAACCACATGCCCATAATAAAAATTGTTCAAGTCACAACAAAAAAATTCATCTCTGCTATCGATGTTCCTCATGCAGCAAATCTATCTAACATCAGGTAAAAAAAAACCCCACTCTTGTGCCATCACAAGAAGAACATATAGTCGGGCCAAATACATAATATTACCTTTGGTCCTAACTATAAGACCGAGTTGATTTTTTTAAAGAAATTACGGAAACTAAATAAACTACTTAATCATATCATATGTCATGTATTCTTAAATTATATATTAGTTTATTAGTCAAACTAATTAATTTTAAGAAAAAATAAAAATTTTATAAAGTAATTTAATTAGCTTCCTTAATTTCTCCAAAAAAAAATTAACTTGGTCTTACAATTAAGAAGTAACACCATAAAGACAAGTATACATATGGTTCACTACATTTTTACAATTGAACACTTGAATATCTTCATGGGCTGATTTCTTACCATGGTTTCTGCATAGCATCAAACATATAGTTGGGCCAACAAAACCAGATATGGGTTAGCATGATGACAGGTTTGTGGTTAAATACAGTTCAGCCCAAAAGAGAAAGAATAAAAAATATCTCTACGACTATCAGATTCTCAGGTTGAAAGGAAAAAAAAAAAATTACTCTAACTACGTGATTCTAGAAATTAGTTTGAGTAAATTTATTATAAAACTAATTAATTGAGATAGATGTTCAATTGGATTCATAATCACAAGTTTATTGTAGAAAACTAAATTAGGAAAATGTTGTTTTCTCAGAAAAATAAGACTTTAAATTTGTAATTGTAATGGTGGGGTAAGAAAAGATCCCAGAATCGACAAAGCACTTAGCCTCATGTCAAAGTCAAACTTCAAATCATGGCCACAGCCACCAACTTCATCGCTTTGACTGACTTTTAAATTTTTTTTTTTAAAAAAAATCTTAATTCCAAATCCGACATACGTGCCCGGTGGCACCGACCATTACCGTTTCAGTCTGCCTGTGGGGACCATCCAACGCCTATAACTGATTCACATTTTGTTATTTATTTACATCAACTTATTCTCTTATATATTTCTTAAGCTCAAAAAGAAAAAAACATATACTGTTAGAATGTTATAGGTCGCATCGATCCTCTTTGTGTATGCAGAATTAGATACACACACACATACTTGGATTGTAAAATTAAAACGTTCTCATAATAAATTCAATTAGAAACTTTTTTAATGATAAAGAAACGACACTATTTACAAAATTATTTTTAATTTTACACTTGACATTATCATTAAACTTCAAGATTTTCTCAAGAGGGAGAAAAGAGACGTAATATAACTTGTGGTATGAAATTACGGAGGCTGGAAAAGGAAAATAATACTCTCTCCGGTCCCTAATAAAAGACATATTTAGAGAATTGATATTTGTTCTAAATATAAGACATAATTTTCACGTTTGTTAATATTTTCCTAATTTACTCGTATTGATATTTAATTTTCTCAACAATAATTAAAGAGGAGAGTAATGAGAGAATTAAGAAAGATAACTAGGGTATTTTAAAAAATATATGTTTTATTAATTAACTCAACTAACTTACTTAATCTAATCAAATTCGGTAAATATGTCTTATATTAAAGACCGAAAGGAATATGCCGCGATGATCACATATGCCTATCCTTCAAATTTTTATGGGGAAGAAAATCCCTTATATATCCCAGGTACAAAGAATGTGTGCTGCAAAAAGGGAAAACAAGGAAGGAGGAATATGGATTTGGAGGGAGGGCAAAATTGTCATTTCATTCCAGGACTAGGGGTGCAATGGGTACAGATTTTGGATTTCATGGAATTGGAAAGAAGCTGGTTTTCATAGTTGTGAAGGAACCACGACTAATGATGAAACACGATAATTTTAAGGTGATGGTGAAAATTAAGTAGATAGATATTCTATCAGAACTAAAACTAAGAATCTTAAAACTCATTAATTAATTCTGTGACGATGAAAGAGTAGATAGATATTCCATCAAAATTAAGGAGAATCTTAAAACCCATTAATTTTGTCTTAAAATTTAATGTGTTTTCAATTTTGTCCATTTTAATTAAATATGCACCCTTGTTAAA
This sequence comes from Acacia crassicarpa, assembly GCA_034222035.1. Taxonomy (NCBI): domain Eukaryota; kingdom Viridiplantae; phylum Streptophyta; class Magnoliopsida; order Fabales; family Fabaceae; genus Acacia; species Acacia crassicarpa. The sequence continues at coordinate 2,209,821 of JAWXYG010000008.1, forward strand.
ATTAAATTACATATACCAACTTTCTATAAATTAAGGGGTAGAAAGGAAAACTAATATCTGTTGGGAGAAGTACCCATTACCTATTATAGAATGATACATTTGTGCTTAGCACACAAAAAAAGAAAAAAAGAAAGGCAAACTGATGATAACAAAATTAATGGCATGTGTTATAATTATTCAGGCAAAAATAAAAAAGGAGTTTATTATCTCTGGTTTTAAATATAAGATATAGTTGACTTTTTTCAGAGGTTAAAGAAGCTGAATAATTTATTTAATCATATTACATCTTGTATATTTTTAGATTATATATCAATTTATAAGTTAAACAAAATAATTTAGATTTTAGACAAAAAAATGACAAATATAAATACTTTAAAATAATTTAATTAACTTTCTTAATTTCTGTAAAGAAATTAACTTTATCTTATCTATTTAAAATTAGAAGGAATATAACAGAACCAGAGTGGTATACATGCATACAAGCTCACAAATAGTTTAAATGTTGGTGAGAACTAGGGGCGGAGGCACACTAGTGCCTATGGGGGCAAGTGAACCCATAAAAATTTAAAAAATATATATTTTCTAAAGGACTTATTGTTGCAACTTAGCTAATTGGAATAATTGGTTAAAACATTCCACATTCATGTACAAGGTCCACGGTTCGAATGGCACCTCTATCCTTTTGTGTGTGTGTGTGTGTGTGTGTTTCCCCCCCCCCCAGTTATAGTTCTCACTGGACTGACTGTTCTCACTCAACCGAGACTATGCACGGGTGTGAGGCAACTCGTCTTCCTCTCTTCCTCTCTTTCTCCGTGAATTGCGTCAGGCCACCATCCCAATTCGCCGTTGCTTGTCGTCGATTGCGCCTTGGGTCGTGTTTCTCCTGCTTGTCGCCGATTACGCCTTAGGTCATGTTAACCTCAGTCGTCGACGTCTTCTAGCTCCTCCAAGGTAATTTTGATTCTGTATTAGGCGTCATTGTTGTCAGTTCTCACTCACCGAGCCAACATTCTGATTCAATTCTGATTTCATTTTTCAATTAGGGTTTATCTTCTATTTGAATAAGGATTATCTTATCTTTATCTTCAAGAATTATATTTGAGTAGTTTTGAAGAACTAGAATTAAAGGACTAGGTCTCTATAAATAGCCTAGGGCTAAAGACTTGTAGTTTGCTTGTTAGGTAGCAAACTTGTTTACTCATTTTGATTCAATTCTGTTGTTTACTTGTTTCTTTTTCTAGATCTCCTTCTGCTAAGATTCACTTTTCGACTGTTTGTTGCCGTATCGGTCAAACTTTTATGTGACTAGATTTTATACTTGTAGTTATGTTATTTACTGAATTTCCTGAATAAGTGATATGGCTAAAAGTGCCAGCCAATACATCAAGCGACTACACGATCAACAACCTGAACTCTCTTATCCTGATGAATGAGTGATATGGCTACAAATTTTCTAAGGACTTCTGATTTCTAAAATTGATGGTTCAGTTCACTCTATTTCCTGATCAGCTTATCTCCACATGGCTTACCTTTTCTTGTTAAAAAAATGTATTCACTTTGGTGATTTACCCCAAGAAGTAACTTTATCCCCTTGAATCTTTTTGGAGGTTGATGCAGCACTCAAGGCTAAGCAGATGAAGGCTGATGTAAATGAATATCTGAAGATAATGCCCCACCTTATGATTTTCGTTTATGATGAATTGAAGATAAAGCTAGCATTTTGGTTTGCTTGCCCACCTTCTAGTTATTATAATTCTTCATTCTTTGATTTCTTATAGGTTACAATATGTTCTTTAATCTTGTCAAACTTTTTTCCTTCCAGAAGATTTCAACAATACAATCTTAATGCATTTAAAACTTTCTTTAATCTTCGTCACTGGTGAGAACTATCAAATTATGAGTGATCCAAGGGCCAAATAAGCAGCTAGGGAAAAGAGAATGTAGGGTGGAGGAAGCTAGGCGTAGATTAATTACCTACTACATTAACACTCACATTATTTTCCGTGTCGTTATACATATACATACATGTATAATCATTATATTTACGAATAATATCTTTCGTTATTATTCCACTTAATAAATATTAATTGGTGCGTGTGAAAGGAAAACAAGACCCGAAATAAAAGAGCGACACATTGCAGCAGGATATATATATATATATCGTTATATACGAAAAAAATAATAAATCACTCTCATCAACGTAACCATCATCTGATATCATCATATAATTAAACTATAGTTAATTAGGTTTCGTGTCAATTGCATGCATATATAATATAGTTGTGTGGTGCAAACTAAGCTGAACCGCGTTATACTGGGCATCCCCTGATTGGTCCACGTGCTTTCCCATCCACATCATCGTTTTTGAATTCTTTGACATGTCCAAATCTACATAAAATAACAAACCAAAACTAGTCTATCTCGTGCCTGTTTGTTGCCACGAACGAGTCTCATTCTTCATTTGTTGCTGGTGTGAAAACTTAAACTGGGTATTAATTAGCTAGATATGATAATGCTTTGACGTGACCACGCTTCTTTAATTTTTCCACATAGTTTCATTTATCTCGTGGCGTTAATAAACTTGTTCAATTTAGCAATTAATTAATAATAACATCCCAAGCAATCTCACGTGCAGATAGATATATATGGCGTGCTGTTGTTATATATACCCTCCCAGTTTACTATCTCCCTCCCATTCTTATTATAAAACTCAGTTGACTGCTATTAAGTAAATTATCTAATTATAACATATGTGTGTTTTACGTGATTTTTTAAAAATATTTGTAGGTATTATTAGACTTAATATCTTTTCATAACTCAGACAAAGTAATTTAAAGAAAAATTTAAATCTAAATATATTAAATTAATTTATTTAACTTTCTTAATCACTCTAAATTACTCAACTTAAACTTATATTAATAGCCAGCATAATATCTATCAATGATCGATCACATTCATCATTCTCCTTTTGGACATCAGATTGTTAGAAGATGCCCTCACATTCAACTGTACCTTGTTCCCTTTTCATACCTCGATCATCAATATTAATTAGTCCAATAAACTCAAATCTCCACTTCATTGATTTGATAAATAATACTCGTATTATTTATTTATATGCTCCCTTCAATCCTAAATACAATAATTAACTAAGGGGTTTGTGTTAATTGGTCTCAAAGGAAAAACATTAATTCACCTTAATTTCTCTACATTTTTGGACAGGCCAGGTTCCATCCATTACAGATTATTATAAGGCATTTCAGAGAAAACACACTTTTTTTTAATAAGTGATTAGATTAAAATTATTTCTTGATCTTGGTAAATTAGTTACTTAATTAGCTCCTATGTTAATGATCAGAGGGAGAGGTTTAGAACTGCTCAATATTTATATCTTTTAAAATGTTGACTTGTTTATTAATCATATTTTATATATAATCCCATAACATGATGACGCTTCATCTTGTTTTTGCGTGTAGACTTCTGTTTCTCTAATATTCCGGTCTTAATGTGAATGAAATGAATATAAAGATATTCCAATTAAGACAATGAATAATTAATTATGATGATATTCAGATTTTATAGGCTAAAGTATACGTTTGATCCTTTATGTTTGCCTCTGATATCATTTTAGTCCCTTAAATTTGTAAAATACACGTTTGGCCCCTTAATGTTAACACCGTTAGTCTAAGTTAACAGAAAATATTGGCTCAACAATTTTAAACAATAATTGTACAATTAAATAAAAATCAAGCATACTTATATGTTAGCATTTTAATAAATTAATATTTTAAATCTTATTAATTGAAAAATATTTAATCTTTTTCGACAAAAAAGTATATTTAATTTTCAAAAACTGCAAAAAACTGTAAAATAGTCTCTGAAGATTAAATATTTTTCAATTAATAGGATTTAAAATAATAATTTGATTAAAATATTAACATATAAACATGTTTGGTTAGGACTTAATTGTACAGTCACCGCTTAAAATTGTTGAGACAGTATTTTCTATTAAATCAGATTAACGTTGTTAATATTAAGGGACCAAACGTGCACTTTACAAATTTAAAGGATTAAATACCAGAGGCAAATATAAATGACCAAACATATACTTTATCTTATTTTATATGTATGTTACCCATAGTGACTACCTAGATCAAAGTAGATGAAGACTTCACTTGAAATTAAAGGTCTTTTTTGTACGGCCAATAATATTTGAAAGGCCATGTAATTATGTAAATACAAGATTAGATTGAAATTATTCTTAATTAAGTATTAATGGGATACTCATGATATTGTTGAGAACGTACTGAGAATTGAAATTATTCTTAATTATATTGTTGAGAATTGGGATAACTAATTCTTTATAATCCACTTAGATTTATCTTTATTAATCATCTTGGTGTAGAATCTATCATATCTCCATCATATTTAGGGAATATATATATATATATATATATATATAGGGATCTGAACACACAGTGGAAGGATTTCATCCATTTAAAATCTTATCAATCCCATTGGAGGATACGTTTAAATTGGTTAGTAAGGAACTGTACCTATACAAACTCATATACGTCTCGAACGTCGTGCAATCTTGTTTGATCCAACACAAGCTGACTCTGCGAATCCACTCCCTCTACCAGTATCCACACGAACAGCCTCCAACACCGACGATAGCGTGCTAGCACCTTTAATATTTTCGCGTCTCTTCTCTTTTTTCCTCTAGGTTTTTCGCAGCTTTTCTAATACGTTTTGCAAAATGTCCTGTAGGTTTTTCAAAACCCAATAGGCATATTATATATTCAAAATTAATCCTTATTAATCTTGAAATTTGAATTTGGATTAAAATAATATATTAATTAAATCTATTCAATAGATATAATCTATTTATTTAATCAAAATTAAAAGCCTTCTAATTTAATTTATCTCTATAAATTAAATCTGAGATATGATATTTATTTAATTAAATCTGAAATACTATATCTCAATTCAAATTAAATCAGGTATGTATGATATCTTTATTCGAAAATTAAATCTGAGATACAATATCTCTATTTGTTTTAGATATTTAATTTATCAAATAAATTAAAAACAAAACAAATATTATATAATAATATTATAATCTCTAGTAAATAATATTATTACATTATTTTCGAATTTAATAATATACACACACGTATATATCCATCCTAGATTAAATACAATATTCATTAAATCTTAGATATATCTAAGATTCAATGAATTTGAACACTATTGCTCGTGTTGAGCTATTCTTGTGTACGATCCTACAGGCCCACATGAGATTGGCAGCAGGCTAATACTGTACCAACCCACAAGTTACAAGTGGCCTATAGTAAGACATTGTGACTACTCAATTCATATGTGGGTCAATGATACGATACTACCTATTATACAACCATGTTACGTCCCTTTTGTCACGCGATAATTTGATCAAGAATGAGGCATGGATAATGTTAACTTCATGTTCTTGACCATTACTTTCTCGATTCTTGAGTAGTCTAATAATTGAAATGAAAACTTATTTTCATTGTAGTATGGCCATACATTTCTCATACTTACTCATCGAGGGGCCCACTATTATCTCTCTACAAATATTAGGGACAAATTCCATCTTGGCTATTCATATTCCTCTGTATGAAAACCATGGATCTCGATCAAAGCCTTTATCATCACTTGGTCAAAGGTAACTTTTGACTAGGTCAAAGATCAGCGACTCATCATGTAGGAATCATGATGATTTCAGGTCAAAGGGCGTTTTGACGCGGTTATATATGAGATAAGCTTATGACTAAATCCATGTAACTTTCTCATAGTGGGTCGGTCCAGCACCTTGTAATCTTACAAGTGCCTATGACTTTGATTCGTATCTCCATACCTCATCAAAGTCATACTGATCTTATTTCATCTTCGCTCTCGAGTAGATGACCGACCAGGGACATTTAGGATAATCTATAAAATATATCAAAGAACACAGTTATCACTATAAACATGTAAATAAAATGATAACAAAATGGAGAATACTTTAAATAACATTAACGTTTAAAATACAATGATTTGCTCTAGGGCATAATTTCCGACAATAATATATATATATATATATATATATATTCCTCCGCATGCATGTAAGTATCGTCATAAATAATAGAAGGATCATGGTAGATTCCATTTTTTTTATAATGGAATTAATTTCTAATAATCTATGATTGCTAAACTATACCAGTAGGCAGGATTAGGAGGAAATGCATGGAAACAATAATAATGACGAGTTTGATCAGAAGAAATTAAAACAAAAGAAAACAAATTAAAGGAAAAATGAGAATTAATCAAATGTGGGGATGGAAAGTGGCATTCATTTATTGGTGGGATGGCAGATGCGTTAATTAACAAGAAATGTTCTTGTACGTAGGACAAAGACAAATGCAAGTCATTAGGGTAATGATGGGGATGATTAAGGCCTTTTGATTATTAAATTAATGGTCAGGATATTAGTAAGCATAATGCATGCATTGGGTTGGATTTATATAATTAATTGTAGTGATTGGGCTTAACGCGCTTACATGGAAGATGCCAGGGCGGTCACACCCCACCACACGTCCCCACTTGATACTTCCACGTGTCCTCCCTGTTAAGTCGGCTGACATCACATCACCTTGACCAATCACCATGCATCCCTCCCCAATTTTGTTTGTTTACCATTCCAAATTCCTTCCTTCACAAGAAAATCAAATTTCAAAATTCCACAACAATCCACCTCCCTTCTACAATCACATTACTCTTCAATAACAAAATTATTATTTCAACCACATTTTATTATTGGAGTCATTGTTATCCCTCATGAAAGATATATTTTATCTTTCAAAATATAACAACTAATATCTTAAATTACTTCCTTTGATTTTTTTTATAAGAGCCAAAAATTTGAATTGTCTTTATTTTTTTTTATAAGAGTTTAACAAGAATTGAATGAATATTTAATGATTTTTTCTTATTTTTACCCCAAATTAATCATATATATTTCATTAATTAAAATATTTTTTATACTTATAATTACTCTTTTTATCTTTATGACATGCCTCTTACAAATAAGGATATATTTAGAGATAGGGTCAAAATTTATGACTAAGTCACACCAAATCAAAATTATATTAAATCAAAACTACAAGGAAAGAAACTAATTTTTCATGAAATTTATATCATATCTATTATTCAGATTTTAGAAAATATTGTGTTTTTTTTTAATCCGATATATATCTATCATGTCTCCATCCTTATAGTATAAGGTGATTATTAAATTTCTCCCTTATCAGTTTTTACTTTCCCTTCCCGTGTTAATTGTCGTGGGTGTATATATGTCCTCCCTATTTATTCCTAGATCTCCTTGATTCTAACTGATTTCGGAAGTTGATTTTTTAGTAAATATTAAAAATAAGTTGAATTATCTAACTATTATTCTATTGATACGGGATCCAGTTGGATTTGGATTTTGGGGTTGAAATTGATGGAATAAAAAGGACGTTGTACGTTCATATCCAGCAAAGCCCCCAAGCCTTCATCCGTCCATGTGTCCCCTCCTGATGCTGCCACTTGTCTCCTAGATTTCCCAGTCAGCTATCCTCCCTATAATAACAACCCCACTTGTCTTCTCTCTCTCCCCTCTCTCTGTATACACAAAAACAGAACACACTCTCCTCTGTTTCTTTCTTTTAAAAAAAATGTCTCGTTACTCAAACCACGACCATCGTCGTCTTCTCTCTTCTCCTGCTGTATTCCCATGCCGAGACATCTCTCCCTCCACTCTTCTCACTTCTTTAATCTCTCTCTCCCTCAATATCTGTAATTTTAAATCCAGATTCTTCCCCACACAGCGACGTAATGCCCGAGAAATCACACGCCAGGTTCATGTCACCCTCATGTTCCTCCAGGATCTTCCAGAAATCCCAGAACAATCCCCTTTTATTCTCTGTTTCTCCGAGCTCCACTTTAGTTTCCAGAAGATTCTGTTCTTGCTTCAAGATTGCACTCGTGAACGTTCCAGAGTATGGATGCTCATGAAGTCCCAATACGTCGCCTCCCAATTTCGCGACATAATTCGTGGTGTTGCCACTGCGCTTGACGTTTTATTATTGCCTCTGCGTCGGATTGAGGTTTGTGATGACGTGAAGGAATTGGTGGAACTCGTGGCCAACCAAGCTCGGAAAGTGAAGTTCGAAGTTGATCCTGTCGATGAAGAGAATTCAAAACTAGTTGGTTCGATTTTGTGTCAGTTTGAGAAGGGAATTGAGCCTGAATTGGATGATATGAAGCAAGTTTTCGATTATCTAGAGATAAAGACTTGGACTGATTGTAACAATGAGATTGAATTCTTACAATATGAGATGGATTTTCAGTTCTCGGAGTGCAAAGAGCCTGAGGCTCCTCTTTTAAGTGGTCTAATCGGATTTTTGAGTTATTGTAGAGGAGTGATATTTGAAAATCATGATCCTAGCAGACTCATAGATCATTCAGAAGGAAGGTGTACTACAAAGAAGATGATTAATGGCTTGAACCCTGAGGATTTTCGATGCCCAATTTCACTTGAGCTAATGACGGACCCAGTAACTATATCAACAGGTCACACCTACGATCGAAGTTCAATTCAACAATGGCTGAAATCTGGAAACAAAACCTGTCCTAAAACAGGGGCGAGGCTGAAGAACACAAACGTAATCCCAAACATAATACTCCAAAAGCTTATACAACAATTCTGCGTCGATAAGGGTGTTTCCTCGACCAAATTTAACAATCAAAGTCGCGACATAACGAAGACCGTCCTCCCAGGAAGCCCCTCAGCGGCTCACGCCATGCAATTTTTGTCCTGGTTTCTTGCTCGGAGGCTCGTTTTTGGAACAATGGAGCAGAAGAATAAAGCAGCCTACGAGATTCGTTTGCTTGGAAGATCCAACATTTTTAACCGGTCGTGTCTAATCCAAGTGGGGACAGTGTCACCTTTGCTTCTACTTTTGTCAACGAGGAACAAATGGGCGCAAGAGAACGCCATTGCTGCTTTGCTGAAGCTCGTAAAGCACAACAATGGCAAAGAAGCTATAATGGAAAATGGAGGCTTAAAACCAATTGTGTTTGTTCTCGAGAAAGGAATAAGCCTAGAATCACGCCAAATCGCAGCCGCCATAATATTCTATCTTGCTTCTGTAAGACATTACAGAAAATTGGTAGGTGAAAACCCAGATGTAATTCCTTCTCTGGTTAAACTGATAAAGGAAGGAACAACATGTGGGAAGACGCACGCCATGTCAGCAATCTTTGGGCTTCTCTTACATACAAGTAATCATAAAAGAGTAATTGAAGCCAATACAGTGCAAGTGATTATTGATCTGCTAGCTTCGACAGAGAAGGAAGATGTGATGACAGATTCATTGGCTGTTCTCGCGGCTTTAGCAGAGAATAATGAAGGTGTAGAAGCCATGTTGAAAGTGTCGGCTGTGCCTTTGATCAGTGGGATACTGAAATCAACAACAAACAAAACAGGGAAAGAACAGTGTGTTTCGATTTTGTTATCACTGTGCGTGAATGGAGGAGAAGAAGTGATAGGTGTAATGGCGAAAGACGCATCGATAATGGGTTCCTTATATCTGATTCCTACGGATGGGACGAGTCGTGGGGCAAAGAAAGCTCGATTTCTCATGAAGATTTTGCACGAGTTTTATGAAAAACCAACTTCTGCGGCTGCAGGAGAACAACAAAACCTTGACGCTATTAATTTGTTACGTATAAGATGAAAAGGATCATGTAAATATTCAGCAACAAAATGTTGCTGCTTTTTTTTTTTTTTTTTAAAGAGAGGAATTTGTGGAATTAGCCCCTGTTTTTTTTTTTTTGGCCTTCAGGGAGCTAATTTCAATAAGTGGGACTTTGCAGTTTGCATCAGTCCATCGCATTGATTTTTATTTTTTTTTTGTTCTTGTATTTCCTCTTGTATTCTTTTCAAATGGCTGGTTTGAAATAAACTATGGGGTCGAATTTGAATTAGTTAATACTCATCTTATTTCAAGCTGGTTTGTTTAGAACACTTTTGATTCTATATTCTTTCAGTTTTTTTCTGTTAAATATTGTCCTCCGCTATGAGATTCGATGTTCATGGTTGTTCCTTGCTATACATGTGTATCCTTTTATATTCAAACTCGAAATTTAGAGAGATCTAGGAGGATTTTACATTACTGGACCAGATCTTTGCATTACTGGACCAGATCTTTGTTGTTTGAATTCAAAAGCAGAATGCAAACCTGTTAAGAAAAAATAATTGAGTATTACCAGCACGGAGTTGATCTAGTGTGTAAGGCTTTGTTAAATTCTTCTTAATCTCAAGTTTGAGTTTCAGATAAGAAGAAACTTATTTTTTTGATTACAAGGTGAGGGAAGGGGGATTCGAACTAAGGACCTAAGGGAGGGATACACATCTCAATACCGTCACACTACAAGGAGTGCTGGTGATAAGAAGACACTTATATTAGGAAGGACAATCACAAACCCTAAAAAATGATGACTCAGAATATGGGCTTCTATTTCATGAACTTACAAGACCCTACACTTTCATGGATCCAGCAAATAGCCCAAGATTGGCGGCCTCCTAGGTCTAATCCTCCCAGCCACATCAGCCTGGGCGCACGGAAGGCAATATGTTATTATTATATAGTGCCACATATTACTACTAGTATATACCTTAGAAATATTGACATAGTTATTATGTTTTATAGGACACAGTTCAGATGACCTAGAGCATATAAGTATTTCTTGTATATACCATACTAGTATACTAGTAACCCTCCGTATATACATTGATTGATACGTAAATACTGGTATATGATAAGATCACAAGATATTGTGGAGACTGGAGAGAGATACTCAGTTGGTCAAGCCGTTTAGATATAAGGATAATTCATAATTGTGGGATAACACCTAATGAGTATAAGCCCTTTAAATTTTAGTAATAAATATGTGTTTAGTTTTTCTAAATTACTCATTTAGCTCCTATATTAAATGTCTGTTTGGATTGGTGTTCGAAAAACATGTTCATGCAAATTGAGATAAAACTCATTTTACACATTTATCTCACAAACCGTAAATCAAGTTAAAAAAGCAGCTTCACGTTAAGGAAATATATGTGTCATTCGCCCTATTCTTGTTGTTGCTCTTAATTCCTTTCAAAATTAGTGGGCCATAGCATTTTACCCCGTCAGAGGAATTGAATTCTAAACTTCTTTTAATTGGGATAGTCCACGGCTACGGTTTTAATTTTTAAAGCAAACAAAGACGACACTCAAGTATTGATAAGAAAAAATGAAATGGCAAAAACATGGATCATAAGTTTGAGATAACGTAACGTAACTATAGTCAAAATCAAAAATATGGGGAAGTTGGTGGCTCACGTAACTTAATTAAACATAAAACTAGAATCCAAAGGGGTTGCCAGCATTTTCTTTCTGGATTAGAGCAGACTTTGTCAAATACTTCATCCCAACGACCCACTTTGGGGCTCACAGTCGACTCACTTGTGTTTGGGATGCTCACAAAAATACAGCACACAGCAGACAAAATGTATGGCTCTAAATCAAAATCCAAGCAATCATACAGTTTTAGTTTTGTCCCTTTGTCTCCATCGCTTTCTACTTTTCTACCATTCACTTCGCTTTCCATTGCTTTTTTCCATTCCGCCTAACATCCCCCACTTCTTTCCGAATATACTCCCACAACCACCTCTGAAAACTGGATTAAGGTTCCATCCTACCAAACACACCTTCATGGCTTGATGCAGTTTGGATGGAGAAAAAATTAAAGGGAGAAAAACTTCAAAAAATAGTAAATATTTTTATCATTTATGGAAGTTTTCAAAGCTAGTACTCCCTCTCCCTATTTTCCCCACTTTTCTCTCCATCCAACCAAAGCATTAGAGAGTCATATAATAACAGCATGAGATTACAAGCGAGATCATGCCACTGGATTATTACAAAGCCATTGGCTCTATCAAACTTGCAACTGTTGAATTAGAGAAGCAAACACTTACAATGAAGCTTTCATGCCACAAGGCTATAGAGCCGTTGACTCAATTATGGAAATATAAAATTTAAAATACAAAATTCTGGGAAAGTACATCACCCTCTATTGCTTAGTGAATCTGAGGTAAGAGAATACTTATGAGGCAGACTTTTAGTTTAATCACAGTAATCATGCTGGAAACTGTATAATGCAGAACTTACATGAATATTAATAGCAAGGCCAGTACAGCAACAATGTCAAACTGAAATTAACAAGAGCCATACCCACAAAACCCAAACTAAGTTGTGACTGAAAGAAAATGAAGAGGTATGACTCACACATCCAATGAATTGACATGTCACCAGTTTCTCCTTCCTATAAAAGATTCATTATACCCTCCCAGTTCACTATATAATAATTCTCTGGTATTTTAAATCATGTATTCTCTCAACCCATAGATACATACTACGAGTAATTGTTTGAACAATGAAAAATCATCATGATCCAATCATTGTTTTTGTGCCAAAGAATGAAACTTTTTAAGGACCTCTGCGCTTGCGGAAGCAGAAACAACCTTGTTGCTGATCAAGAGGGATCATGCCCCCACCTTTTGATGTGTCAATGGCCTCTAACATGGAAACTACCTCATCCATCTCCGGTCGCTTATCAGGATTGGAATCCCAACATCTCTTCATCACATTTGCAATAGAACTTGGGCAGCATCTTGGTATTTCAGGTCTCAGGTTCTACCATTTCAACCAAATTTTTTTTAATTAGAATAGGATTTTTCTTTTTCACAATGAATCCAGAGACAATAATCTGTGAAGACAGAGATGACATTATTGTACCTGGCGAACAACAGCAGCAGTAACCTCTGCAAAACTTAGGTCCGGATATGGCATGTCACAACAATATATCTCCCACAAACAGATGCCAAAACTGTACACATCACATTTCCTATTATAGGGGTTGCCATTTAAAACCTGTAAGTCACCCAATATAGACAGAAAGTGAATAGCCAATAACATGATGAGCTTTCTCTTTGATCAACTTTAAATCTTCTTACTTTTCTTTATGGCATACAACTTGCCCGTTATCACATTGAAGTTACCAATACAATGCATATTTCCCCAATTTAATAAGTCAAAGGCTATACTGCAAAGGTTTTTAAATACCTCAGGAGCCATGTATCCAAGAGTACCAGTTTCCCCAGTCATGTCATTAGGATTTGAAGCCTCAACACGTGCAACCCCAAAATCAGCAATTTTGACTGTACCTTTCTTGTCTAGCAGCATGTTCTCTGTCTTTACATCTCTGTGGACAATCTTTTGAGAGTGAAGATAACTCAGGCTGCAAAACAGAACCAGGTAAAACTGAGTTGATCACTGTATAAGTATCGAGACCTTGTTGTACAATTGGACACACCAACAAAGGGGGGAAAATAAAAAATAGGCAAATACCCTCTTGCAAGATCAAGAGCCAGCTGGATGACAACCTTGAATGGTAATTTCTTTCTCCTGTTTTTTATTAGGAATGTTTTTAGACCCCCAGGAAGATACTCCACAACAACACAACAGGCATTGCCTGGCACAGTAATTAGACCACTTTCAGTTTGTATCTGCAATTCTGACAACCCTGTTGTTGCACCTATAAACTAAACATGCAAAGAGAACACTGTTAACATCCAAATGAAGGTATGACACCTTTTGTTTATATATGAGCATGCCCAACAGCGAGAAATTACAAGATGAGGCAGAAAATTTCATGAAAAGAAAGAGGCAATATGGTAAGCCTTGTTCACTATATCTACAAGTATCTTTTGTCCCAGAAAAAGAGATGGACAAACACAGCTAGGTTTCAGGATACCAAGAGAACAAACATAAATGTAATTACTTAAATGGCATGACTCTGTGAAGCAAAAATAAGGAATGAAATTATTAAGATGGCATACTATTTAGATCCATTCCCATACTCCAAATGGAAAGAAATTACAGGTTTAGGGCCACTCTGAAGTTGCATGAAACAGTGCACACAATAACAATTTTGTAAAATAAACTTCTTAGGTGAATAAAAAGAGTCTATGAAAAGATGGAAGACCTTTATGTAAAAAAGAAGCCAAACATTTTGGCTTTGAGATATGCAGACAATATCGGGAGTTAAATCGAAAAAAACACACATGCACATATGTAGTAAATTTCACTAATAGATACAACAGAAGCTCAATTGAACACAACAACAATAACTCAAGGAAGAGAAGTTAAAGTTCAAAGTGAATCAAACCTTGGTGACATTAGGATGATCAAGTTTATGCCAAACAGCAACTTCTTGCGTAAATGCTGCCCTTAATGAAGAAATCTCAGCATCTGTCCTGTGACCTTCTTCGCCCCAATCCAACATTTTAACTAAGCATTGAGGAAGTAATCAAAATAATCATTGTCCGTCAAAATGCAGCAAAGCATGCGATTTATTCATATACAACAATAACCAAGCAAACAAAATTCTCCTTTAAAATCTAGGCCTTAGCTTCAATAATAACATCTCTATACAGACATCGCCAACAAGACTGAATCGAAGACCCAATGGGATCGCAAAAAGATTCAGATACAGAACTTCATTAAAGTCATTGCTGTTTCCACTAATTCTAGCCTAGTCCAGCATCACTTCAGAGAATTGCAAAATAATGGATCCCCCCACCAGGGGACGCGCATAACACTGGATTTAAAACGGCCCATCGATAAATGAAAAATTCAGAGTCAGTCACTGGGGAAATCAAAAGAACATAGATTATCCAAAGATAAAGAACTAGAAGGAAGGCGGTGAATTTGAGACTAACCGGCGACATCTTGACCATCATAGACACCGCGATGAACGGTGCCGAAAGTACCACGAGCGATAACACTCTTGATGATTAGCTTGGAAGGGTCAATCTCCCACTCCTGCCTTTGCCTCTTGAAGATTCCGCCACCACTGCTTAGACTTTTAATGGAAGTAACGCCGATATGAGTCGCCGCCGGCACATCATCGTCTTTAGTCTTGTGCTTCTCCAAAGTCAATGCCTTGTTCAGATGCCTCTCCAGCTGTTCATCTATGCTCTTCAGATCAATCTGATCCGCCCTCACAAATCCGTCACTCACCTCCTTCATCTTTGCTTCTTCTTCTCCTTATTCACCCTTTTCCTTTCTCTCTCTCTCTCTCTCTCTCTCTCTCTCTGACTCTCTCTCTCTTGTTCTGTGGGAAACAGAGACCAATGATTTGGGGGTAAGCTATATGATTTAATTATTCGCCAGATACGGCATGGGTGTAAGGATTGTCGTTGATGATGCAGTGATTGTTCATCATCTTCCTTTTTCTCTCCCCAAGTTTGCTACTTCCTCTCCAATCATCCATGTGGGCACATGGATTTGCCTACGCTTAGCGAGTGCCACTGACCCACTTGGGTCTTCTTCTTCCTCTCTTCCCTATTTATTATGCCTTCCCCTTTTATCATTTTTTATTTTTTACTTCTCTTTTACCAATTTTTTTTTTTTGCTCAATTCTCTTTTACCAATTCAAAGCCGGACCCAAGTGGGGTGTGGATATTGCGTTAACTGAATTTACAAATCCAAATTATAAGTCCACATACCAAGTTTACTGAATTTACAATTCCAAATTGTAAAATTACGTTAACTTATTATTAAACTCGTATCAACTTTTTTAATTTTGTATAAAAAAAGCTTTTTTAATTTAATTATGCTCAGTGGCCTTACATATAAGTTTTATATAAATTTTTTTATTAAGTATAATTAATTATGAATGTGGATCAGTTTATTTTCAATTATTTAAATTTAAAATTTATATAAATTAAATTGTTTTCATTTAATTATACCATATTAATACTTATTTATTTATAAAAGTAGACTCTTTCAAGATTACCATTCAAGTTCAATAGGTTACTATTTTATATTAGTTTAAGGGAAAAACATTTCTCGTAGAAGAAATGTTTTCTCATGCCACACACACATAAAATGGTGGGACCCACATATATATATAATTAGCACTATATATATATATAGGTTCCACCATTTTATGTGTGTGTAGGAATCTTGTTTTTCTCCTGCAACATGAGAAAAGTAAACCCCTTAGTTTAAACTCATAAGTTTAACAATTTTATCTAATACCATAGCTGTGTTAATGGTAAATTTTAAATTTTTATTTTAACTAAGATCATGGCCCCAAAAAAAAGAAACAAACTGGTTTAAAAAAGAAAAGACTTGATACTACCTCCGGTCTTAATTATAAAACTTAGTTGACTTTTTTTTTTAGAGAGATTAAGGAAGCTAAATAAGTTATTTAATCATTTTATATATTGTGTATCCTTAGACTATATAGTAGTTTATTAATCAAACTAATTAATTTGAAGAAAAAATAAAAATACTATAAAATAATTTAATTAATTTCTTTAATCTCTCTAAAAAAAACCAACTAGAATCAGACGGAATATTATAATATCATTTGACTTGGTCATGATTCTGGGAACTGCGAATTTTCTCCTTGGGGGCGGCACGTATCTCGTGTAGGAGCAAAAGAATCCCGAGACGGCCAATCTCTTTATTATGGTTTTAGTCATTTATAATCTTCTCTTCAGATCAAAACTGAGTCATTATGCCCAACACATGATGGTAACTTTGGACCAAAGTTTATAATATAAAAATAAAATCTGAATTAATAAATACTATTATTTAAAAATTAGTTGTGTTGCTTTCTTCTTTTTCTTTTTCTTTTGAGAAATAGAGTAACTTAAAACATGTTCAAGTCATAATCTTATCTCTAGATCAACGAAACTGGATTCAGTTTGATTGATTTTAACCTGGACAAACTCTGGAATAAAGTAGGATTAATATAATGTTTACCCATTTTGATTGTTGTTTCTAAAGTTTAAAATTAGGTGTTTTAGTCATTCAAGTTTACTATATTTACAATCTTGGTCCCTATAGTTTGAAGAGTGAAACTAGGTGTTAACTTCATATATGTTCGTTTCATTACGTTGTTTAAGTTACTTATGTGGCATGCTGACATGGCTACCTGGACGTTTTTACTTTTGAAACAAAATTAAAAAAGTCTTCCACACAAATCCCACGCACAACAGTCAAACAACGGAAAAACGCACTCATGGTGACGACTGAAGAAAGCAAAAGATAAAGCCTTGTGAGTTACGTGTGGCCATCCTCCATGAAGGAGGTCTGTTTGAATTTAGTTTTTGAAGAATAATTTTTAAGATTTATAAAGTAAAAATAACTTAGAAAATAGCTTTTGAGATTTATGAGGTAAAAATAGTTTTTAGAAAATAACTTTTAAAAAATAATTAGGACTGGATTGAGTAGTCTTTAGATAAAAATAATAATGTTTGGATATTATTATCAAAATAACTTTTTCACAGTCAAATTTATCAAAAAGAACATCAGTTTTTTTTTTATATATAATTGCATATAAAGGATAAGGTTGTATTTTAAATACTATAAACATTATATTTCATAATAAATACCAAAAATTACATAAATTTGTGTATAAATTAAAATACTTTAGGATAATGACTTATCCTAAAAAAAATATTTCAGGGATGACGAGTACTAAAAAAAATATTGGTGCTGAAAAAATACTTTTCACGATCTTAAAGATTTATTTTAGGATCTTGAAAAAAAATTTCAAAGTACTAAAAAGATATTTAAGGATATTGAAAAAATATTTTATGATCTTGGAAAAAAAGTTTTAGGATATTCAAAAAATATTTCAGTGAGGTGTACTAAAAAAATACCTAACAACACTGAATGGTACTAAAAAATACTGATGATGGTAAAGGAGAGAGAAAAATATTTAAAAAAAAATAGATTTTTTCTAAAACCTAGGTTCTTGATTTAAAACTTAAATTTTGATACAGAATAGCTTATAAACAATTTTAAAGTGTTTGACAAACTTTTGTCAAAACTTAAATTTTGAAGTTATCCAAAGAGGCTCGAAACTTGCCATGGCCATTGCCGGTGAATTCCGCCGTGTCCACCACTGAAGTTGTCGTAGTTGCCGGCGGACATTGAGCACTAGTCACAGACTACCCCTTGACATTCTAACGCTGAAGAACGTGCCATTATAACCTAGATTGAATTAAAAGATAACATCAACCAACTTAAACTTACCTTCTTGTAATGAATCAATCCAAAAAAAAAAAAATTCACAATATAGTTGAGTAAAATTGAATTGATTGGAAAAATATAAGGCGCTTTTGTCAGATCTTTTAGGTTAGAGAGTTTTGATTGAAATGTGAATGAAATTAGAAGCACAAAAGAGGGGGAAACTGTCAGATTTTGAGTACCTTGATGTCTCTGATTCGTGATTCCATTGATGTTCAGAGCTTTGTGGAGAGTAATCATAGGATTATGTGTTTACTTTTTTTAAAAAAAAGAGATTAATAAAATTAAATAAGTATAGATTAACCTAATAAAATACTACTCTCTTCGATTTGAAATATGAAATTTAATTAATTTTTTTAAAGAGATTAATAAAACTAAATAAGTTACTTAACTTAATGAAATAATATGTTGTGTATTGTAAAATTAAGTTAAGAAACAAAATAAAAAAAATAAAAAATTTTAAAATAATTTAATTAACTTCTTTATCCTCTAAAAAATTAATTAGATCTTATATTTAGATAAGAAATAGTAATTACTTACCCATAAATTTATAACTTTGCACTATGAAGATTTTAAATGTGCACAAGAAAATGCATTGTATCAATCAAAAACAGACCTTTGACACTGACAGAGAGAGAGAGACCAAATTACAACGATCCCTTTAGGCTTGTTTGGTACGATGGAATTGTAAAAATGGAATTTGAAAAATTTTCAATTGCAAGTGGAAGCCAAACCTCCCCAACTCCATCAAATTGGCTTCCACCCAAAAGGTAAGGATTTGCAATTCCATGCTGCCAAATTCTTTTTTTCTCTTACAAGCCTCAAGGTCTCATCTCATGCCACCACCGACCATGATAGTAGTGGACTAGCCACTCACCCGCCGCTGGCAAGCTTTTCCCTATTGCCGACGACCTTCCCTTACCCCTAGCGATCTACTCACACTGCAAGCTTTTCCATGAGAACACTGACCTCACCCTGAATCGCGGCCTCCACTCCTCTAGCAACCAGAGAAATGGCAGCTTACACCAACTAGTGACGGTGGCCTCTCTTTAGGTCTGGCCCTCCTTTCTCACAATTTGCAATCCCATGCCAAGGCATCGAAGGTAATCTCCTCCTCCTCCTTAATGTACAAAACACCAAGGCTGTCGTATATTACTATACCAAGCTAAGGCATCGATTCTCCAGGATTGTGCGGTTTCCACTGCCGGTGCCGAGATCTCAGTTGTGGATTTGGGCAGTGTATTTGCCGGCGGGTTTTAGGGTTGTAATCTTTGGTAGCAGGGACGGAGCCAGGATTTGGAGTTAATGGGTGCACAGCTGAATTTTTTTTTTTTTAAAGGAAAGTTTTAAATGCATTATGATTGTATCGTTGACATTTTCTGAAAGGAAAAAAGTTTGACAAAAGAAAGCAGAAAATGAAGCTGTGTCATGCCAATATTCAATACAAATAAGAAATTGAAAGACCACCATGTTAATATAATAGAAATTTTTCTCACTAGCATAATATAGAATAATGTGCAAGGTGTCCAAACCTGGTAATTTCTTGTCAATAAAAAAGACCACCATGTTAACAGTATACCTGCAAAGGTTCACAACATTAAATTGAAAGACACAAACAAAATCTTTCATTTCAAAATCAGAACATGCTCCTCACCAGGCAACAACTATATCAACTGTGTAATGTTTCCAAGATGCTATTATCAAAAGGCTCTGAATCGCAGCAAGAAGCCAAGCTAATTGCTTGATAAACCTAAAGTGGATCATCACAAGTCAGAACTAACACTACAACACATGTATCAATGAAAGTGTTAGCCCATTTTTATAAACATCCAACTCAACAACTGTAGTAAAATCTCTACTTATTACAAAAATAGAAAAGAAAAAAGAAAATTCTACCTTTGCATGCCATATTTCTTGTAACACCACAATTTTAATACCCAAAAACTCGGTCAAAATATTGAAAATACCTTCAGAAGAGTTCAACAATATCCAAATCCTTTTACAATGTTACCATTTCGAATAAAACCCGTAATACATAATCAGAATAAATTCCAGAAAATATTTCAGAGTTTAATACAAAACGGAAGTCTTAGGTTCATGGCAAATATAATAACATAACATAATCTATTGGAGATCAAAAGAGCTTCCAGAGCTCACTCCATAGGTGCCTTCCCTTGCTCTCTACTAGAATAATCACCTGAAAAATGTTAATATGGGATGAGATTCCACGTCTCAGTAACTACTGAATATTTCTACCTTACACGAGCAAATTACATATGACAAAAATAAATAATGTGAATTTAATATACTCAGATATTTTTAGATATACTGTTGTTCACATCAAATGCCTTTACAAAATACTCATCATTCTTTATTGAATAATTCAGAAATGCACTATGCAGTATGCAGCCTCCCTTATATCCCCTTCCAACCGTATACCGCTGACTGGAACCATAGGCTAACATATAGTCCAATAGAAACTCATTCATTTGACTGGATGGTTTCAAGCTCACCAAAACTTAAGATACACCCGGCCAAAGGTATAGAGCTTAAATCTGGACTATGGCTCCCCTCCTTTAAAATAACAACTAAGGAGGTGTCACATGTCCCACATCTCCAATGAAATCCCGGCCAGAGGAAAACATGGAAGATGAGGCCCTGAAAAGTACCATCCACTGTGCACCGAGTGGTGGCATAAACAATTCTTATCATTCAATTCCCTCCTTACTCCACCCATCACATTACAACCGCCATGATGAATGTATTTACTCAAAAATAATGCATTATTATACCATTATATACATTGATATGCGTATTTATGAATAGTAAAATACTATGCGTATCTATGAATAGTATAATACGGTATATACATGAATAGTAAAATGAGTAGTAAATACGGTATACGTGAATAGTAACATGAATAGTAAATACGGTATACGTGAATAGTAACATGAATAGTAAATACGGTATATGTGAATAGTAAAATGAATAGTAAATACGGTATATATGAATAGTAAATACGGTATATGTGAATAGTAAAATGAATAGTAAATACGGTATATATGAATAGTAAATACGGTATATGTGAATAGTAAAAATGAATAGTAAATACGGTATACGTGAATAGTAACGTACGTATAAATAGTACCTCTACAGATTTGCAAGTCAAAGTTCCCACACCAGATCTTAAAAACCATAAATATTTTCTAAATATTCTTGCCAAAATAGTAAACAAACAAATTTATAATCATACATAATTCACAAGTATAAGGAAGAATATTCAGAGTTACCTGTTACTTGCTAATACCCGAATCACCAACCAGCTATTATAACTCTCAAGCAAATATCTCTACTCTCTCTCTCTCTCTACCTCTCTCTATGGCTCTTAGAAGTTGTGAAGAATGAAATGAAATGGAAGGTCTATTTATAGTTGGAAAATGGGTCTTTAAGTGTAATTTTCGTCTCTGGGTCGTTTTACGTAATTTTCCTAAAATTATAAAAAGAAACTTTCCCGTGACTTCTTCAGCCGCCCCGTGAACCTTTATTAAAAAAATTTAATAATATTTTAATATATATTATTTTATTATTATAATATAATATTATTTAAATAATAAATTATTATTGAGTGGGTCCCGCGGCCATTTTTTTCAAACTTCACGAGAAAGTTTGCAGAATTATTTTTGGCCGTGGGTCCCGCAAAATACTGATTTCAAATTCATCACTTTCTGAAAATAGAGCCTACTAGTCTTTCCAAAATAGGTTTATGTTCAAGATATTAGATTCAAAATTCAGGATGTTACATTTCTCCCCTCCTAAAAGAAAATTTTGTCCTCAAAATTTCGCTATAATAAGAATTCTAACCTATTTAAATAAATGAGGATAGGTTTGTCGCATGCTCTCCTCCGTTTCCCAAGTAGCATCTCCGGGAACCATTCCTTTCCACTCGACCTTTACAAGTCTAATGGTCTTGTTTCTTAATTTCTTGTCCCTTGCATCAACAATCCGCTCCGGCTCGGCTTTATACGTCATGTTATCCTTGAGTTCTACCTCTTCTACTTCTATAATGTGGGAAGGATCCGGTTGGTATTTCTTCAGTTGCGATACATGAAAGACATCATGAAGGTTCGCAAGCTGTGGAGGTAATGCAATTCTGTAAGCTACCGGTCCAACTTTCTCCAAAATCTCATAAGGACCCATAAAACGAGGTGAAAGCTTCTTTGCTCGTATTGCTCTACCAATGCCAGTCATTGGTGTGACTCTTAAGAACACATGTTCGCCCACCATGAACTCCAACGGTCGTCTTCTCTTGTCAGCATAACTCTTCTGTCGACTCTGAGCAGTGAGAAGTTTCTGTTGAATCACCTTAATCTTTTGAGTCGTCTCGTCCACAAGTTCTGGACCTATTAAAATTCGCTCATTCAATTCCGTCCAGCAAATAGGAGATCTACATTTTCTTCCATACAAAGCCTCATAAGGTGCCATCTCAATGCTGGAGTGATAACTATTGTTATATGCAAACTCCGCAAGATGAAGATGATCGTCCCAACTTCCTTTTAGTTCGATTGCACAAGCCCGCAACATGTCTTCCAGAGTTTGAATAGTCCTCTCAGTCTGCCCGTCAGTTTGAGGATGATAAGCGGTACTATAACTCATCCGAGTTCCCATAGCATTCTGCAATGCTTTCCAAAATCGTGAAGTGAATCGTGGATCACGATCAGATACGATGCTATTCGGTATCCCATGCAATCTGACAATCTCCTTCATGTAGATCTTTGCTAGTCTCTCCAATGAGTATTCTGCTGCAATTGCTAGAAAATGAGCTGACTTAGTTAACCTATCGACAATTACCCAAATGGCATTATGTCCGGATGTCGTTAGAGGAAGCCCCATGATGAAATCCATAGAGATGCTGTCCCATTTCCACTCTGGGATATCCAAATTCTTTAATAATCCAGGAGGTTTCCGATGTTCGATCTTGACTTTCTGACAAGTCAAACAACAAGTGACAAAGTCAGTCACATCTTTCTTCATGCCCCGCCACCACCAATTCCGCTTGAGATCATGATACATCTTGGTTGCTCCGGGATGGATAGTGTATTTACTCCGATGTGCCTCCTCTAGTATGAGCTTTTTTATTTCTCCATCATTAGGTATGCACACTTTTCCTTTATACCTTAATATCCCATCTCTATCGATCCCAAATTTCGATTCTTTTCCTTCTTCAATATCTTCCCTCACGTTTAATAGATACTCATCTTCGAGCTGAGCGAATTTAATCTCTTTCCAAATTGTGCTTTCAATAGTTAATGCTTCCATGGTAGCGACCAAACCTGACATTACATCAATAGATGTACTTGGTATCTCCTCGAGCAATTTATGTTCTCTGATCATCATCTGGGCTACATGGATTGTCTTTCTACTTAAGGCATCTGCTACAACGTTCGCCTTTCCTGGATGATACTTCAATTCGAAGTCGTAGTCCTTGATAAACTCCATCCATCTCCTCTGTCGCATGTTGAGCTCCTTTTGGTCGAACAGGTACTTCAGACTTTTGTGGTCACTATAAACTTCGAACTTTGAACCGTAGAGGTGGTGCCTCCAAATCTTCAGAGCAAACACTACTGCTGCCAGTTCTAAGTCGTGAGTAGGATAATTCCCTTCATGTGGCCTTAACTGTCGAGAAGCATAAGCTACTACCCTACCATTTTGCATTAATACACACCCAAGACCTTTCTTGGAAGCATCTGTGTACAAAGTAAAGGTCTGAGCAGGATCTGGAATTATAAGTACTGGTGCCGTAGTCAACTTAGTCTTCAAATTTTGAAAAGCTGCTTCACACTTTTCGTCCCATACAAATGGTTGACCCTTCCTAGTTAACTTTGTCAAGGGCATAGCTATTTGCGAAAAGCCCTTGATAAATCTCCTATAATAGCCAGCTAGACCTAGAAAACTCCTGATCTCAGTCACGGACTTTGGTCGTTCCCATTGGAGAACTGCTTCAACTTTAGTATGGTCCACTGCAACACCTTCAGCCGATACGACATGGCCTAGGAATTTTACTTCCTTCAACCAAAATTCGCACTTAGACAGTTTCGCATAGAGCTTGTGCTCCTTCAACACTTGTAGCACAATTCTAAGGTGCTCTTTATGCTCTTCTTCATCCTTAGAGTAGATAAGGATGTCGTCAATGAAAACCACTACAAATTTATCTAGATATGGTCGGAAAATTCTATTCATGTAATCCATGAATACTGCTGGAGCATTTGTTAGCCCAAATGGCATAACAAGAAATTCATAATGGCCATATCTAGTTCTGAATGCAGTTTTTGAGACATCTTCAGCTTTGACTCTCAGTTGGTGATAACCTGATCTGAGGTCGATCTTGGAGAATATGGATGCTCCCTTCAACTGATCAAGTAGATCGTCGATCCTGGGTAAAGGATATTTATTCTTTATAGTCACTTTATTCAACTGGCGATAGTCAATGCATAGTCTCAGGCTCCCATCTTTCTTCTTCACAAAGAGTACGGGCGATCCCCAAGGAGATACACTGGGTCTGATAAAACCCTTTTCTAACAATTCCTCGATCTGCCTCTTCAATTCTGCTAGTTCCGATGGAGACATTCGGTAAGGAGCTTTAGATATAGGTTCCGTTCCAGGTACGAGATCAATAGAAAATTCTACTTCTCTCTCTGGGGGTAAACCTGTCATTTCTTTCGGGAATACCTCCGGAAACTCGTTTACCACTTCGATATCTTCTATCCCTTCCTCCACTTCTGCTTGAATGGAGAAAAACACCATGTACGCAAGACAACCATGATGAACAGGCTTTTCATCTTGTACTATAGACAATAATTGTGGTCTATTATGACTCATAGAGTCATCCGCAAGAGAGATAGTCTTCCTCTTGCAGTCAAGGATGATGTCATTAGCTGACAACCAATTCATTCCTATTATTACATCGATACCCTTCGTGGGTAAACAAACAAGGTCTATATTTGAGATCCTATTATCAATCTCAATCGTACAATTTAAGCAAGCCCTAGAAGTTTTTACTGAAGCTCCCGCCGGTGTAGAAATAATCATATAATAAGGCAATTCACTCACTCTTAAATTCAATCGAGGCACACAGTCGTATGATATAAAAGAGTGTGTGGCACCAGAATCAAATAAGGCTTCTACTTCAAGACCTTGGAGTTTGAGGATACCTTTAATCAGATTTGGTGAAGCACTTGCCTCCTGATGTGATAGTGCAAACACTTTCCCTGGCACTGCAGTTCTAGCATCCTTGGCCCCTCGAGGCTCCTCCTCACAAAATCTGGAAATGTGTCCTGGCTTTCCACAGTTGAAACACGTCACACATGGTCCTTGGTGTATTCTTCCACACTTGGCACACATCTGATTGTTGGCGGTGCTTGCAGCAGGAGCTGTGGATCCCCTATATGAACTCTGGCCTCCACTGAAGTGACTCCTTTGAGGTCCTTTGAATTGACTCCTCGGTGGTCTGCTGAAATGACTTCTTTGGGGTCCAGTAAAATAACTCCTCGATGGTCCACCAAAGTAATTTCTGGATGGTTGGCTAAACCGCGTATTCACATTACTGAAGTTGTGACTTTGCTTCTTAGTAACTCCTCCCGTTGGTCTCATGAGGTGTGTAGATCTGGCCTGAAAACCCTTCATCTTCTCAGCTTCCTCTTCTCGTTTGTTCCTTGCTATCGTGCGCAGTTTGTCGCATATTTCTTCAAAATCCCTTGTTTCATCAAGGAACGGTGATAGAGCTGTTTTTAGGTCTGGTCTAGCTTTTTCAACCAATCGAGCACTCAACCATTTAGAGTTGTTCTGTGAATATCCGCAGAATTTAGACAACTCTAAAAAGCGAGTAATAAATTCGTCTTCATGTAATTCCCCTTGCCTGAATGTGAGGAATTCAGTTTCTTTCTCTATTCTGATTGAAGGGGAAAAGTAATAATTTTCGAACTTTTCCTTAAACTCTTCCCACGTCATCTCAACATTTCCTTTTGTTTTGGTGCTTTCCCACCATTCTTCAGCTGCTTTCTGCAACAATTGTTCAGCAACCATCACCTTTTGTTGTGAGCTAATCTCGATAACTCTGAAAATCTTTTCTACACGCTTCAGCCACTCCAGTGCTGCAATCGGATCTAGCTTCCCCTCGAACATCGGTGGAGTAAACTTCCGAAATTTTTCCCAAACCTCAGTAATAGGTAAGGGATGATACTGAGAATGAGAACCGCTACTACCTCCATCTTCAGTGCGAGAATGACTTCCTCCCCTTGATTGATGGTCAGAAGGTGTGACTTCCAGAGCCTTCTCCTTTCCTTCCTTACCACCTTGGCCTCGTCCTTTTGCTAGTTCATCCTCGTGTCTATTCACTTTCTCTCTCATCTCCAGGATGACGTCTCGTAATTCTGCCAAAAGGGCATTGTTATCCTGAGGATGGGGACCATCTTGATGCGGAGGGAGACCTCTTTGGGACGGAGCAGGGGTTGAATTAGTTCTTCGAGTTCTTGCCATTATCTCCTCCTATGATTAATACTATAAGGACACTAAACAAATAAAAATAGCTAAATAAATTCTAAATCTAACAAAGGGAAGTGTTCATGTTATGATATTTAATTTGCCACGAACTTTTTTTTTTTAATTTTTTTTTAGAAATCACTTTAAAAAATAAACAAAATTGCCATGGAACCTTTAGCTCTGATACCAAAAATGTAACACCACAATTTTAATACCCAAAAACTCGGTCAAAATATTGAAAATACCTTCAGAAGAGTTCAACAATATCCAAATCCTTTTACAATGTTACCATTTCGAATAAAACCCGTAATACATAATCAGAATAAATTCCAGAAAATATTTCAGAGTTTAATACAAAACGGAAGTCTTAGGTTCATGGCAAATATAATAACATAACATAATCTATTGGAGATCAAAAGAGCTTCCAGAGCTCACTCCATAGGTGCCTTCCCTTGCTCTCTACTAGAATAATCACCTGAAAAATGTTAATATGGGATGAGATTCCACGTCTCAGTAACTACTGAATATTTCTACCTTACACGAGCAAATTACATATGACAAAAATAAATAATGTGAATTTAATATACTCAGATATTTTTAGATATACTGTTGTTCACATCAAATGCCTTTACAAAATACTCATCATTCTTTATTGAATAATTCAGAAATGCACTATGCAGTATGCAGCCTCCCTTATATCCCCTTCCAACCGTATACCGCTGACTGGAACCATAGGCTAACATATAGTCCAATAGAAACTCATTCATTTGACTGGATGGTTTCAAGCTCACCAAAACTTAAGATACACCCGGCCAAAGGTATAGAGCTTAAATCTGGACTATGGCTCCCCTCCTTTAAAATAACAACTAAGGAGGTGTCACATGTCCCACATCTCCAATGAAATCCCGGCCAGAGGAAAACATGGAAGATGAGGCCCTGAAAAGTACCATCCACTGTGCACCGAGTGGTGGCATAAACAATTCTTATCATTCAATTCCCTCCTTACTCCACCCATCACATTACAACCGCCATGATGAATGTATTTACTCAAAAATAATGCATTATTATACCATTATATACATTGATATGCGTATTTATGAATAGTAAAATACTATGCGTATCTATGAATAGTATAATACGGTATATACATGAATAGTAAAATGAGTAGTAAATACGGTATACGTGAATAGTAACATGAATAGTAAATACGGTATACGTGAATAGTAACATGAATAGTAAATACGGTATATGTGAATAGTAAAATGAATAGTAAATACGGTATATATGAATAGTAAATACGGTATATGTGAATAGTAAAATGAATAGTAAATACGGTATATGTGAATAGTAAAAATGAATAGTAAATACGGTATACGTGAATAGTAACGTACGTATAAATAGTACCTCTACAGATTTGCAAGTCAAAGTTCCCACACCAGATCTTAAAAACCATAAATATTTTCTAAATATTCTTGCCAAAATAGTAAACAAACAAATTTATAATCATACATAATTCACAAGTATAAGGAAGAATATTCAGAGTTACCTGTTACTTGCTAATACCCGAATCACCAACCAGCTATTATAACTCTCAAGCAAATATCTCTACTCTCTCTCTCTCTCTACCTCTCTCTATGGCTCTTAGAAGTTGTGAAGAATGAAATGAAATGGAAGGTCTATTTATAGTTGGAAAATGGGTCTTTAAGTGTAATTTTCGTCTCTGGGTCGTTTTACGTAATTTTCCTAAAATTATAAAAAGAAACTTTCCCGTGACTTCTTCAGCCGCCCCGTGAACCTTTATTAAAAAAATTTAATAATATTTTAATATATATTATTTTATTATTATAATATAATATTATTTAAATAATAAATTATTATTGAGTGGGTCCCGCGGCCATTTTTTTCAAACTTCACGAGAAAGTTTGCAGAATTATTTTTGGCCGTGGGTCCCGCAAAATACTGATTTCAAATTCATCACTTTCTGAAAATAGAGCCTACTAGTCTTTCCAAAATAGGTTTATGTTCAAGATATTAGATTCAAAATTCAAGATGTTACATTTCTGATATGTAAGCACAAAGACTAAACTAAAGATCATGTGTGATGAAAATATCAAATCACCACATCCATAAAGCACACCACGAGGCACTGCACATTGAAAATTAAAAGAGAAAAAGATCATGTACCAAAGCATTGAAGCTCAATGCACAAATACAACGATGCATACTAACAATTAATCAAGAAGACTTCGAGAAGATGATGTGGGCGCGGTAGTGTGGCACGCTTTGAACCCTGATTGATCCATAAAGCATATCAGAATCATGATTGCTTCCAAAAATAGAAATAATTTATCCAAAAGGGAGAAACATGGAAACTGAACCTTGAAAATAATTTCCTTCTTAAATCCAAAAGTTCTGTCAATACAACATCATGGACATGTAAACCCTAACCTCCATGGAAGAAAGGCGACAGAATTTATGGGGGGATCTGGAACGGAGAGGGCCAGAGGGGGATCTAGAAGCACTGATGGTGGACGAGAGGCCGAGAGCGGAGAGCAATTGATGGCAGGATCCAGAACGGAGAGGGGGAATCTAGAAGTACTGACGAGAACGGAGACGGAGAGTGACGGCGGAGGTTTTGGAGCCGAGAACGGAGTGAGAGAACGAGAGTGATCGATGAAGCTGACAGAGCCAAGAAAGAGAACGGAGACGGAGAGTGATCGATTCGAATGGGAAAAAAATGATGGAGAGAGTGAGACTGTGAGAGAACGGGATATACGAAATGGGGAAAGGGGAAAGGGAAAGAAAAAACAAGGATAAAGAGCAGATGGAGGTTTGAACCGGCGACCTTAAGCTGAAAATATGAAGTCTTAACCAACTAGACTATCCATACATATTGTTACTAAATTCTCTCAATTTATATATATATTTTTATAGGTTCACTTGCCCCCACTGGCACAAGTGTAGCTCCGTCCCTGTCTGGTAGTGGTGGAAGATAAGGGAAGGGATGAATTTGGTTCTGGCTCCTTTGCTTGTAAAAAAAAGAGCTAAACGATTTAATTTCAGGTAAGGTGTAAATTGACTAATGAACTATTATCTGAGAAGCATCTAGCACAAACATTAATTGAGGGTATCATAATTATCAATCAACAATTAAAAAGTGAAAAATACCAAATAACAATTAAAAAAAACAACTATCACAATTACATTAAAATATGAGGCACTGGAGGAGAACAGTGGCGGAGATGCTGGAGAAGCGATTATGCCTTCTTGCTGGATAAGGCAAGCACGAACAGAGATGGGACCCATACAAGTAGGCGTTGTGGCGGCGGCGGCGGCTGCCTATGGCATCGGAGGGATGGAACCAGCTGGAAGGTGCGTGCCAGTCGGAAGCTATGGACTGCTGGATGGATTTGTTTTTGGTGTGTGATTCTTGCCTTAAAGCTGCATACGGACCTTGAAGAGTTCAAGATGGTGAGTGGAACACCTAGCAATAATGGTAGCTTTGGCGACGCTAGCGTCGCCGACACTGTGACAGTCAATGGAAGACGGAGACACCAAAACAGTGACGAGGTAATTTAACGACATTATGTTTTTTTTTTCACTTTTTGTTTTTTTTTTCAATTTTAATTGTTAATTGATAATTAAGGTACCCTCAATTAATATTTATGTCAGATGCTCCTTGTGTAATAGTTCGTTAGCCAATCTGCACCTTAACCCTTTAATTTTTATCAAATTTACATTTAAACCCTATATCCACATCCATTTTCATTTCCATTTCCATTTCTATTTACAGTTTTATCAAACAATTTCAATATACCAAATGGGCCAAAAGTAAGCTGTTATGCAGAAATTATCATTATACAGTTTTTTTAAAAAAAAACTAATAATAACAGTCTTTTTCATAGGAATGAAGTGTAAAATATATATATTAGAAATTTTTATTTTTATTTATTTATTTTTGTAAAAAATTAAACTTATTAAAAATTTTGATTTTCCCCCCTTCCCTAATCCCCACAAGGTTAGAAATTCTCCATCCACGCTCCTGACAACCAGTAGCTTTTTAAATAATATTTTTGTTAGTCACATATATGATTCTATTAAAGATAATTCTGTTCGAGGCACTTTTAGACATTAAATATGGGTATCTCACCTAAGGGAGATTGAATTTTGGTTCGTATATTATGAGAGACTAGCATCTTCCGCTAGATCTAACCCGTTGGTTTTCCTAAATAATATTAAACCGAAAATAAACAAATCCGACACGACTTAAATAAATTTAACAAAATTAGCCCCCCAACAAACAGACTCTTTGAGTTCATATTTACCAATTCAGTGATTCACATACGTGGCTCTGGCACTGCCACAATACTAATCAATGTAACTAAAAATTTGAGGTATGCCCAACAATGAACAAATATGATTTAATCCAAGAAAAATAGAATATAAATTTGTATCAATAATGAGCCACCCATATTGTATGGAGGCTATTAGGCCCTGTTTGTTATGAGGAAGATTTAAGGAAGGAAAGGAATTTAGAAGAGGGAAAGGAATAGAAAGGAAGATTGAGAGGGAACTTTAAAAGGGTGTTCTGTTTGGTAGACATGAAAATTAAGATGGAAGATGATAATTTTAAAAAAAATTAAAATTTAATATAACTTTTAAAATGTCCAAAATAGCCCCTTACATTTTTTTTAAAAAAAAAGAAAGATAAAAAAACTCCCTCCTTCTTCTTCATCTTTTCGTCCAACATAGCAAACCAAGAAAAAAAAAAAGCTTCAATCGTTGTTTCCAACCGGTGGTGGTGGAGATCGTGGGTTCCAACGTTTTCCCTCTCTCGCTCTGCTATCCCTCCTTCTTCCCGACGACAGAACCAAAAAAAAAAAATCAAATCCAAGGTTTTGACCGATGGTGGTGGTTTGGTGAAGTAGATCAGCGACGGTGAAGGAGCTAGGAAGTCTTCGCCGGAGACGAAGGTGAGAGGAAGAGGGTGAAGTTGGCGACAGTGACGGTGAGAAAAAAGGAAGAAGAAAGGGACCTAATGGGAATTTGCTTACAATTTTCTAGGAAGATTTCATCTTCCATCCAATATGTGAGGGAAGATTAAAGAAGGAATCTTCCCATGGATGAAGGAAAATGGTGCCTCACTGGAAGATAAATTCTGTGTAACAAACACCTAAAACCAAGGGAAGATTGGAGAAGGAAAATGGTGCCTCTATCTCTTTTTATAAGACTTCATACTGCTTGATCCATGATCCAGGTAGCCTTCTTACCAATGCATCCAATCACCTTTTTGCTACGTTCCCACACCACACAAGTGACGTATATATAGTTTACGAAAATATTATAAACGTCTAAATAGTGTAGTTGAAAAGAGATTAAAAAACTCAAAACTGTCATAGATATGGTTCGAGCGTTCATATTCGTGATTGACATTTGATTTGGGAATAAATATGGATTGGGATAAATTCAAATACAATATAGTGTGATATGTGATAACATCACCCTCCAATAAAAGAATGTCAATGCTCATCCCTTTATTTTCGTTCAATAATTGTAAGAATGCATTAATTAATATTCGTAAATACTTGTGGCAAAAAAAAGGGTAAAACAGGAGAAGTAAAAGTCTTTTTTCTCCTTTTTTTTTCTCACATCAATAGTTTCTTTATATCATATTTGGACAAGAATATTATCAGACTAAATGATTTAGAGAAAATGATTAATAATTCTCATACAAGTCGGAATCCACATGAAGATTGACTTTATCAAAATAGCAGTCGATGACTTAGAGCTAGTTTGGATTGGCTTTTTGCACTTTTTTAATGTAAAAAAATGCTTTTCTAATTAATTTATGTGTTTAAATGATATTTTTTTAAAAAAAAACAAAAGTCACAAAAAAAAAGTCAAAATGCTTCTTTTTCAAAAAGCTCCAATTTAGAGCTTAAAAAAAAGCATTTTTTTGAAAAGCACATCCAAACGGGCCCTTAGTCTTGAAGGATGGAAAGAGTGGGTGAGGAGGGTATCTTCATGACCAAAATGATAGATGGCTTAGACTTCAACTACAAACTAGTTAATATTCCCTTGTTTTTTGCAAAAATAATTAGTTGCATTCAGGTCTACAATTGTGTTGGTTCTAAGGGTAGAGGAAAATTAATCTGGTTACTAATTGTATAGAGACCATAAATCATATATTGAGAGAATGTGATCATCATTATCCTTTCAAGGACATTGTGATTGATATTATAATGCTTCTTTATAGAAATTGGTAAGTTATAGTCACTTACAGATATATAGAGACCACAACAATTGCTTATCAATTAGTCAGATACTCTCATAGGTCATAGCATAGAGATGAGATTTTTTACCTAGACCAACCTCCTCTTTTTATTTAAGAGATGGACGTTGATGAAGATTGGGAATATTAATTGAAGTTTGATGTAATATTTCTGTTGAGATTCTGCTACCAATATTAATTTTTTTTTTTAAAAAAAAGGATGTGGTAGTATTATTGTTTTTTAGGGACAAAATATACTTTAGGGGGGCATTGATGGGATATGCTGCTTTTTGTGGTTCATGGCTTCTTCATTCAGCAGTAGTTTTCATGATCCCATTTTATATTTATGGCTCATATTGCTCCCTCCCTTTTATCTCTTTGCCTCCTCCATTTTGTCTGTTCTGTTCCTTTCAACTTTCTACATTTTCCCTCTCCTCAACATTCTCATTAATTACCATCAACCCAAACACACCTTTCTTTCTTTCTTTCTTTCTTTTTTGATAGCAACACACCTTTCTTTCTATCTATCTATAATGCGTAAAAACCAAAACAAGAAAACAAAACAAAGATTGAGAATTAGCAGAGGGTAAGATTGGATGATAAAAAAACTCAACATTATTTAGTCTTGAATTTAAATCTTATTATTGATGAAAACAGGTACACCAAGAGAGCTTTCTCAACTTGAATCAAATTAAAATTTATTGGTAATAATATTAAATGACAAATAAATCTGACTACTCTTTAATTTAATTGCCACCAATATTCTCACTCCAAGCTATAGTATAAGGGTTACTTAACAAATTTAAGTATGTTATAAAGAAATGAGATATCTAATGGTATAAAGTCTTGCTTGCTCCCTTTAAATTTCAAGTTTTAGTCCTAAATAAGACATATATGTTGGAGGGGTAGTCCCGAGCCTTGTACTAGATGCAGAATAATATATATATATATAAAGAAAAGAAAAGAGATAAATTAGTTAGTTCAAACGGAAGAGGATTTTCTGCCCAGCTTCTCTCTTCCCATCCCTCACAGTCACATCCTATCCGTCTAAATCTTAATCCAAAGGCCCAGAATGGTTTTTAAAAAAACCGCATGCGGTTTTTTTCAAAACCATTTTAGGTCCTTGGATAAAGATTTGGACGGACACGATTTGCTGCTGATGAAGGATAAAGAGAGAGACACTGCGGAGAGGATCCGGACTCTAGTTCAAACAAATGTGATAATATATCCTTGTGTTATATTAGATTATATATCAATTTGTAAGTTAAACTAATATGAGGAAAGATGATAAATATATAGAAAATAAAATGAGTTGAGATATTTTATTAGAGACTAAAGACAGTATTGCTAAAGAAAAACTGATAAAGAAAGAAATTCAACCCAAAAAAAAAAAAGAGCATGTGAATATGCATGAATTATATCGATGATAAGTCTTTTTACCTCCCTACATTTATTTGTCTATTATATATAGGATAAGAATAGTATTTTGGAGTAAACAAGGGAATATGAGACTAGCTAGCAACATAGTAAAGTTGAAATTAAGAATCAACAATCATCATTTAAGGAGAAAAAAAAGAGCAACAAGAAAGAAAGATTGGCGTGGCATGCTTTAGCAAAGAAAGAGTGCCACAAAAAGTCAAAAATCAACAAATCAAAGCCTTTATTCTTCTACATTAATTTAATCGTCATCCCCAATCCCCCACTTTGGTCTTTTCTTCAAAATCAAGAGATCAATCGCAGAGTTCTCTTTTGTATATGCTCATTTATTTACACCTTCCCAATAATTGAATTTGGATATTTCCACGATGGCCTCTGATAATAATAAATTAAAATGAAACCCCAATAATAGTTTACTCGATGGGAAAATTTTATTTAGCCTTTTAAGATATGACTTAATTTCAATAAATCCCAAAAAATTCTCAAACTTCACTGCACCTCTTAAATCAAAATGAAATTAAATTTTGTGGGCGAAAAGATAATGATGTCCTTCTTTTATTTTATTTTTATCCAGAAGAGCATTTACAAAACAAATTTATGCATTTTCAAGACAAAAAAAAAAAAAGAGATTTAAAAGAATCTAGGGAATTAAAAATATTTTGACAATTTACAAGATAAATATAAAAATGCACTAGACAAATATGAGCATTCAAAATACAAACAAAACAACTAAAGTAGTGATCACTACTACAAAAATTGGATATCACTAACCTAAAAAACGTCCTTATTTTAAAATAGAAAGTAAAAAATGAAGGCAGTGGTATTCTTGTAAATATATGGAAGGAAAAATGAGCCTTCGGCATCCTGAATAAAAGTTTAGGACTTGTAAAATTGATTTTTGGCGTTCTAACATAATTTAAGGACGCTTTAAGTAGTTTCGAGCGAGAACTTTTTGTTTGGCGCCATGGTATTTAATGTTCTTTGGAGTAAAAATCATTTTTGGCATGAATTTAGGTGACCTGAATTGAATTCAGGTCGCCAATACCTGAATTCAGGTGACCTGAATTGAATTCAGGTCGCCCAAATTGGATTAAATTGTGGCGCCATGGGATTTTTTTTGGAATAAAATTTATTTGTTGGATTTTAGGTGACCTGAATTGCATTCAGGTCGCCCAAATTCAAATATTGACGACCTGAATGCAATTCAGGTCGCCTAAATTAATATTTGGGTTGTATTTATTTTAGACAACCCAAATATTAATTTAGGTCACCTAATATTTTTTTGAGACTTTAGACAACTCAAATATTACTTTAGGTCACCTAAAATGAAATATTTGGTGCCATTTAAGATTTTTTTAGCGCAGGAAAATTCTTGAAAATTGATAGCAATTTTGAGATTTTAGACAACCCAAATAATAATTTAGGTCGACTAAAATGAAAAATTTGGCACAATTTCGGATTTTTTTGGCTCCAAAAAAATCTTGAAAATTGATATCATTTTTGAGACTTTAGACAACTTAAATATTAATTTAGGTCGCCTAAAATTTTTTTTAGACTTTAGACAACCCAAATAACAATTTAGGTCGACTAAAATGAAAAATTTGGCGCAATTTAGGATTTTTTTGGCTCCCTAAATTAAGGCGACCTGAATTCAAATTTAGGTCTTAACTAAGGCGACCTGAATTAAATTCAGGTTGTCCAAAGTTTTTTTTTTTTTACTACCCATCACGAGACGTCCCTAGAAAAAATGACGTTAAATGGGTTATATTTAGGACGTTTTTTTTTATATTTTTTGTAGTAGTGGATATTATTATTGTTTTCCCACCTACAAAACTTAATTCATTTTGACTCAACAGGGTGCAGTAAAGTTCCAGGATCTTTTAAAGGTTGACTCACATTAAGTCACATCTTGAGACTTGAGAAGAGAGGGCTAACTAAAATTCCCCCTATTTCATACCCTGCATTTTTTTAATAACACTAATTCAGTTTTTCCTTTAAAAAACACTACCTATAATTATATATGCTCCTATACCTTTACAGGTTCCCATATGTTCGAATCTGGAACCTCAGCATAACGAAGTTATAAACACTGTCACTATGACTGCTAGTGGTGGGCTCTTCTTGTTTAAATTAAATTAGTGGTGGAGGATTTATTTTTTTTATTTTTTCCAGAAACGAAAGAATATATGGTGTAAAATATAAAGAGTGAAAAAGAAAAAAAGATAGAAAAATAATTTTAAAATTACAAAATTTTAAATCGGCTACTGCATTTCCCATGATATGATATGAGTTGAGATAGTGTTGTGTGTGCGTAGAGTAGACTGGGAAGAATTGGAGTCTGGTTTCTCTCGTAATCGGTTTCCTCATTATCTCTCATCATCGCTCATTTGGATTGTCCATTTATTGATCCAACGATTCATGTAAGTTTTCCCAAAAACCGCATGTGGTAAAAAAATGGACGATCCAGATGGCGATGATAAGGGATAACGAGAAAACTAATTATGAGAGTACCCAATTCCGAAGAATTGCTAACTGCGTGCATGTCAGTACAGCCCTCCCCTAGTTAATCTTTTCACATCACTTTCTGTTTTGTTTATTATATTCTTATTTTTTTTAATTCAACAAACGATCTCATACCAACAGAGAATATTAGATTCTCTGATTTATTCAAATCCACTAATGAACCTCCCACAACTTAGGCTTGAATGTAGTATAATAGTATGTTGACTACTCAACGATGTGAGGATTTAGCTAAACCAATTTGCATATGCACAAAGCATTTTATAGAACTCTTTTTTTTTTATACATCTTTTTTTTAATAAATAAATTTTAGGAAAGGGGTTGGACTCACCTACAGTCCTATATTTTGGATGCTTCTCTTTAAACAAACGAGTTCTACAATACTACCAATAACTAATGGAATTCTTGTCTGTGGAATTACCTATTGCCACGTTAAAGACTTCCCTTGACTTACATCCTTACACAAAAATTGTTACTCTTTTTTTTTTTATTATGAGAGAAAACAAAAAGTGATCAAATAACCATTTACATTTGTTAAAATATGTGTATTTTGTATTAGGTATTACTCATGAATAGTTTCGTCCTATAGGTTCGGCTCTGGTCCATTTAGTTGTATGTACATAATATTTGTTATAAATAGAAGTAAGATCAGTCAATTATAGTTATATCAAAAAAAAAAAATCAGTCAATTATAGTTGGCTGAGTAATTTGTTCATTTTATTTGGATGTAGAGTTTGTTACTGTTCAACATTGTGAGCACAGAAATTCATCATTCATGTATGCGGTTTCGAACTCTTGACTTGAGTGGTGGAGCGAAAATGTTCCCCATCAAGCCAAGAGTTCAAATGCTGAGCACAGAAATTGTTACTTATCAAGGAAGCTCGAAATTTTTATAAACATGTTTTTTACAGGTTAACAAAATAAACAGAAAAAACTAATCGGGCCCATAATCTGAATGATGTCTCAGTAATTGGCCCAAATTATTCTTTTTTTCCCTGAAAAATGGGCCTAATTAATCCTATTTCCCGAAAATGTGTTATTCGAAGTATTTGGGCCGTCTTATCCTGACAATTACCTGGGCCGATTTTAAACCCATTGAGCTGGACCACCAAATGTAGATTTTAGCATCCGAAAAAATGTTTTGAGACAATAGTACAGATAGTACCGAGGACAGCAGTGCAGTGGCACAGCTGGTAGTATTAAAATACCTTATATCTCCCCTCAGGTCCCGTGTTTGAATCCCCCCTCCCCTCGCCTTGTACCGAAAATAAAAAGTACAGATAGTACATACACCACTAAAATAAAAGCTGAAAAACACATTACACTTATAAAAGTAGTAAACACGTATTACACTTATAAAACATATGAGGAATATCTTAAAAGAAAAGCTACCGAGTATCAACACTGGCTACGGGGACGTTTTGCAAATTGGTTCGTGAAACTCAGACAACAAGAAGTTTATTTTGAATTTTCAGGCGATGAAGTCTACCGTCAGCGTCGTCCGGACTAGGAACCTATAAAAAATGGTTGTGTTTGTTCTGTCTAAAAAGATAGAGATGTCTAGTTCGTTACACCAGGATGTTAACCTAGGATCAAATAACTTTCTCCAAGGTATTTATGAATTAGATACCTAAGAGTATAGCAGATCACTGTGCAAGAATAAAAACAAAACGGCTTTAGCCAAAGGACGTATTGTGTGTGCACAATGACGGCAGAACAGTAATCAAGAGAGAATAATTATACCCGTAGGGTTTACTTCTTATTTATAAAGTTTATATGTAGGGTTTGAAATTATGAGCTTTTGCGTCTCTAAACCCAAGTACTATACCACCATGAGTGGATCCTAACATAGATTGTCCCTTGTTAGGCCATACATTAAATGGATCTTATATATGAGTCCGAAACAGTATTATTTCTATTTTATATTTCATGTTTATGGGGAATGCGTCTGGGTCATTACAATTAATAAAATGCAATTAACCTTAGATCACATTAATAATAAGGTAAAAAATTATGTTATTGCTGCGGTCGTAAATGTAGCCCCGGCTGGAGGTATAGCATGTTGGACAAGAACTTGTAAAGAAAGAGGAGAAGAAAATGAAGAAATCAGAAGATAATGAGAGAGCTAGCACATAAGCGAAGAGAAACCAATACAATATTTTTGTATGATGTGGTCAAGTATATATATATATAGGAGCAGATTGAGAAATATGAATATCTGTGTGAAGCAACCATCCAAGACTAGAACTGGAGCTACCTATTGTTGATATTAGTTTGTAGTGTACATAATAATAAACTAATTCCTCAGAGCAAGTAAGTGATGAATAATTCAAGTGGCTGATATGTTCAAGTAGGAGGATTAAACTTCTGGTGATGGAACATATCATATTCATTCAACCCCTAATCTAACTAATAATGTGGGGACACACACTATTCTCTCTCCCTCTCTCAAAAGAGCTAGCTAGGGTGAGAAAGAGTGAAGTGTGGCTGAGAATGTAGGTAAGCGTGTGTTAGATTGTGCGGGCAAAATGAG
The DNA here is from genome assembly GCA_034222035.1 of Acacia crassicarpa. NCBI lineage: Eukaryota > Viridiplantae > Streptophyta > Magnoliopsida > Fabales > Fabaceae > Acacia > Acacia crassicarpa. Next base: position 2,249,326 of record JAWXYG010000008.1, read on the forward strand.
AACCTTAACCTGTAGAGGCGGGTTGACGGGCCAACCCACAGCCCCACGTTTTTTTAAAAGGAAAATTTTCATATTATATTAAAATTGTTGAATGTTCAAGACACATATATATTAGCCATTAAATTTTCCTTCCTACCATCAACCATTAAACACATAAAAATTCAAAACTATAACCCACAATTCAAGAAATAAAGTTATCAAATTTGTTGAAGTCAAAAAAAAAAAAAAATCAAATCAAATCATCATCAAGCAATCAAAATATAATAATTGGGTTTTAAAATGGAGGAAGAAGTCTGAGATTTTTTTCCATTTAGAATTAAGGACCGTTTGTTATAAAGAATTGGTGGGGAAGGAAAGGGAAGATCACAATCTTCTCATGGATTTGGGGTGTTTGGTACAGAGAAAGTTCAGTCAGCATCTTCCAGTATACTCATCTTCCTTTATTTGAGGGAAGATGCTTTCCATCCGAAAATGGAAAGAAAGCTGCAATCTTCCCAGGAAAGTGCCTTTTTGACGGATTTACCCCTGAAATTCAAATTTGACGGGAAGTTCGAATTTAGCAGGAAAGTTCAAATTTGGTGGGAAAGTTTGAATTTGGCGAATATTTTTTTTTTTCCGCGAGTTCGAACTTATCAAGAATATATTTTAGCAAAAATAATAATGATAATAATTCTTTTTTATTTTGAATTAATTTCTTTTGAGGGTAAAATAGACATTTCCTAATTCTTTACCAACTACCACCTCTTCATTTTCTTCCTACCAAACAACTCAAACCATCTTCCCTCATCTTTCAAATCTTCCTTTCCTTTCCTTTCCTTTACATTCATTTTCTTTTTTTCCCTTCCTCTAATCTTCTTTGTAACAAACAAAGCCTAAGAACTATTAGGGCCTATTTGGTACACGGAATCGGTGGAAAGGGAAAGGAAAATTAGTAAGTTCCTTCGTTTAGAAAGCATTTTGGACAAATCTTCCTGGAAACTCATCATCCCGGGCCCACCAATTTTCCCTTATATGTGGGAAGATCAAATCCCTCCAAAACTGGCGGGATAGCATTTTCGTTCCCAGGAGAGTGAATTTTATAGACAAAAATGCCCCTGTATACAATGGAGTTATTTATTTAAAAAGTGCATCGACCCTACAGCTCGACGAAGCTAAAATCGAAGACAGGAGCTGAATGAAGGACTCTCACTTGAAATCGACGACGGGGTAGTTGGAGACGCAGCACAAGTTCAACGCAGGTGTAAATACAGGTGAGTTCCAATGGATATTAGTGACACATTTGCTATTTCATCCGTTGGCCGATGCCCTGTGTTCATTGTTTGATGGCATAATACGTATGCTTGTTGGTTAATGTGAGTGAGGAAATAAATGAGAGAGTCAGCTGCTAGCTCGAGGCAACTTACTCTTTTTCATATTCTTTGATGTTTGATTTGAACTTTATTGATTCCAAATTCTATGAACCACTTGTTGAGTCTAGATTCACATGGAGTTGAAAAACACTATTTTTTTACGACTGTTTTTGTAAAAAACAATCTTTAAAAGTTCAAAAAAAAAGTCATAAAAAACAGTACTTTTAATGACTGTTTTCTCAAAAACAGTCATCAAACCTTCTGCTGCTATGGTTTGATTTGCATAGGATGCGTTGTGATTGATCTGATAAATACCCGAGTATATATAAACAATACTCGAGTAGTGTTATAAATGTTGAGTACATTTCAGATGACAATACTCGAGAATGCCACTTACATACTCGAGTAATATCGGAATTTTTCATATCACAGTGTGAATTGGCGGAGTTCAAATAGGCCACAGTTGCATTCCTGAAGCAATACTCGAGTACCACAGTGTAATACTCGAGTATGGTATTTAATCAGCTCTTATTTAGGCAAAAATCCCGTCAATACTCGAGTATTAAACTTCAATACTCGAGTATGGGACCAATACTTGAGTATAGAACTTCAAATACTCAAGTAATGTCGTGATTCCAGCACACTCTATTCAGCTCTGTTTCTGGCGACGTCTGGTAATTTGATGATGTCTCTCCAACCAGAAGTTCGATTGAGGTGAAACCAATTTTGTATGAAACTAGACTCCCAATGCGTACTTTTGACAAAAATTCAAGTCTAAAGGAGTTAAGATGAGAGAGTTATGATTTTTACAAATTGCCACAAGAATCAACATAATAGTCCAGACCAACCTTCAGTAATTTGAGTGTATCTCGCAAACGACAAATCCAATTGAGCTGAAACCAGTGCCATTGGAAACTAGACTCAAATACCTTTTCAAAAATATCAAGAACATAGAAAAAGAAGATCAATTGAAGAAGTTATGATGTTTTGAAGCTGACAGTCTATTCTAGATGCTGCAAAAACGCTGGATAAGAACAACCTCCATTTATCTGATGTTAATGGACAAAATACAACTAGTTTGGAGCTGATTCTTATTGAACTGGAAAGAAGACTTGAAGTGCTTTCTGAGATGGGGTGGTTTGCCAAATTTGAAGCTATACAGAAGGATCTATGCTCACTAGAAATTGCCCGTTGTATTGCCAATACTACTGCATCTTTGAAAGTTTGAAATCTCTGATATGATCTTGCTGCAATGATACTTGAGTATTGGATATAGGATACTCAAGTATTGTGTTTAGCTACCCGAGTATTGCAAATGACATGTTTGCTGCTTTTGTTACGTCTGTTTTTTTACAAAAACAGTCTTTAAAAGTTCAAAAATAATAATAAAAAACAGTACTTTTAATGACTGTTTTCTCAAAAACAGTTATCAAAAGTTTTTTGAGACTCTTTTTTAAAAAAACAGTCTTTAAAAGTTTTAAAAAAAAAGTCATGAAAAACTGTACTTTTAATGACTGTTTTCTCAAAAACAGTCATCAAAAGTTTTTAAAGACTGTTTTTGTAAAAGACAGTCTTTAAAAGTTCCAAAAAAAAAAGTCATAAAAAACAGTACTTTTAATGACTGTTTTTTAGAAAACAATCATCAAAAGTTTTTTACGACTATTTTTGTAACGACTGTTTTCTCTATCAGTGCATTCTTTACGTTCAAAGTTTAGTCGTTTTTCCCTTGTTCATCTGTTTATATGAATTGTCGCTACTGGTTTCGTCTTTTCGAGTTCTCACCTTCTAATTCCTTTCACGTGCGTCGTCCTTCAAACATCCCGACTCCATTCGTCGGGGCAATTTCATTTCGCAGCCACCTCTACTTCAGTCTTCCAGCTACACATTCAATTTGGTTTTAGGGTTCGATGATCTGCCGCTGTAACAAAACAAAATTCAGTTGCAGCCTTGCAGGAATGGTTTTTTTTTTGTTTTTTTTAATATAGGGGCATTTTTGGTATTTCACCTCATATTCCCACTTAACTGGCACCCACTTCTTTATACCAAACCATTTATTTTCCCTCAACTTAAGTTCCCTTCCCATGTCTACCAAACAGTTTCACCCTTTTATTTTCCTTACAATCTTTCTTTCTATTCCTTTTGTAACACCTCATTTTCATCACCAAAAACTCGGTCAAAATATTGAAAATACCTTCAAAAGAGTTCAACAATATCCAAATCCTTTTACAATGTTACCATTTCGAATAAAACCCGTAATACATAATCAGCATAAATTCCAGAAAATATTTCAGAGTTTAATACAAAACGGAAGTCTTAGGTTCATGGCAAATATAATAACATAACATAATCTATTGGAGATCAAAAGAGCTTCCAGAGCTCACTCCATAGGTGCCTTCCCTTGCTCTCTACTAGAATAATCACCTGAAAAATGTTAATATGGGATGAGATTTCACGTCTCAGTAACTACTGAATATTTCTACCTTACCCAAGCAAATTACATATGACATAAATAGTAGATAGTAAAAAAAAATGGATTTAATATACACAGATATTTTTTTTAGATATACAGTAGTTCACATCAAATATCTTTATAAAATACTCATCATTCTTTATTGAATAATTCAGAATGCACTATGCAGTATGCAGCCTCCCTTATATCCCCTTCCAACCGTATACCGCTGACTGGAACCATAGGCTAACATATAGTCCAATAGAAACTCATTCATTTGACTGGATGGTTTCAAGCTCACCAAAACTTAAGATACACCCGGCCAAAGGTATAGAGCTTAAATCTGGACTATGGCTCCCCTCCTTTAAAATAACAACTAAGGAGGTGTCACATGTCCCACATCTCCAATGAAATCTCGGCCAGAGGAAAACATGGAAGATGGGGCCCTGAAAAGTACCATCCACTGTGCACCGAGTGGTGGCATAAACAATTCTTATCATTCAATTCCCTCCTTACTCCACCCATCACAATACAACCGCCATGATGTATTTACTCAAAAATAATGCATTATTATACCATTATATACGTTGATATGCGTATCTGTGAATAGTAAAATACTATGCGTATCTGTGAATAGTAAAATACGGTATATACATGAATAGTAAAATGAGTAGTAAATACGGTATACGTGAATAGTAACATGAATAGTAAATACGGTATACGTGAATAGTAACATGAATAGTAAATACGGTATACGTGAATAGTAACATGAATAGTAAATACGGTATACGTGAATAGTAAAAATGAATAGTAAATACGGTATACGTGAATAGTAAAATGAATAGTAAATACGGTATATGTGAATAGTAACGTACGTATAAATAGTACCTCTACAGATTTGCAAGTCAAAATTTCCACACCAGATCTTAAAACCATAAATATTTTCTAAATATTCTTGCCAAAATAGTAAACAAACAAATTTATAATCATACATAATTCACAAGTATAAGGAAGAATATTCAGAGTTACCTGTTACTTGCTAATACCCGAATCACCAACCAGCTATTATAACTCTCAAGCAAATATCTCTCTACTCTCTCTCTCTCTCTACCTCTCTCTAAGGCTCTTAGAAGTTGTGAAGAATGAAATGAAATGGAAGGTCTATTTATAGTTGGAAAATGGGTCTTTAAGTGTAATTTTCGTCTCTGGGTCATTTTACGTAATTTTTCCAAAAATATAAAATGGAAACTTTCCCGTGACTTCTTCAGCCGCCCCGTGAAAGTTTTAAAAAATTTTTAATAATATAATATTATAATTTAAATAGTAAAATATTATTACGTGGGTCCCGCGTGAGTTTTTTTTTTTTTTTTTCCTTTCTTTTCTCTTTCCGATTCTTTCCTCCGTCACTTTTTATCTTTCTTCATTCATACTACTATATATAATATATTACTATATAATATGTTTATTATATTATTAAAATATATATTTAAATTCTAACCTTAAAAATTTACTCATACTAAATACCTAATAAATCAATTATCATAAATTAATCTATTATAGTTTCAGGTAAAAAAAATTCAGGATGTTACATTTCTCCCCTCCTAAAAGAAAATTTTGTCCTCAAAATTTCGCTATAATAAGAATTCTAACCTATTTAAATAAATGAGGATAGGTTTGTCGCATGCTCTCCTCCGTTTCCCAAGTAGCATCTCCGGGAACCATTCCTTTCCACTCGACCTTTACAAGTCTAATGGTCTTGTTTCTTAATTTCTTGTCCCTTTCATCAACAATCCGCTCCGGCTCGGCTTTATACGTCATGTTATCCTTGAGTTCTACCTCTTCTACTTCTATAATGTGGGAAGGATCCGGTTGGTATTTCTTCAGTTGCGATACATGAAAGACATCGTGAAGGTTCGCAAGCTGTGGAGGTAATGCAATTCTGTAAGCTACCGGTCCAACTTTCTCCAAAATCTCATAAGGACCCATAAAACGAGGCGAAAGCTTCTTTGCTCGTATTGCTCTACCAATGCCAGTCATTGGTGTGACTCTTAAGAATACATGTTCGCCCACCATAAACTCCAACGGTCGTCTTCTCTTGTCAGCATAACTCTTCTGTCGACTCTGAGCAGTGAGAAGTTTCTGTTGAATCACCTTAATCTTTTGAGTCGTCTCGTCCACAAGTTCTGGACCTATTAAAATTCACTCATTCAATTCTGTCCAGCAAATAGGAGATCTACACTTTCTTCCATACAAAGCCTCATAAGGTGCCATCTCAATGCTGGAGTGATAACTATTGTTATATGCAAACTCCGCAAGATGAATATGATCGTCCCAACTTCCTTTTAGTTCGATTGCACAAGCCCGCAACATGTCTTCCAGAGTTTGAATAGTCCTCTCAGTCTGCCCGTCAGTTTGAGGATGATAAGCGGTACTATAACTCATCCGAGTTCCCATAGCATTCTGCAATGCTTTCCAAAATCGTGAAGTGAATCGTGGATCACGATCAGATACGATGCTATTCGGTATCCCATGCAATCTGACAATCTCCTTCATGTAGATCTTTGCTAGTCTCTCCAATGAGTATTCTGCTGCAATTGCTAGAAAATGAGCTGACTTAGTTAACCTATCAACAATTACCCAAATGGCATTATGTCCGGATGTCGTTAGAGGAAGCCCCATGATGAAATCCATAGAGATGCTGTCCCATTTCCACTCTGGGATATCCAAATTCTTTAATAATCCAGGAGGTTTCCGATGTTCGATCTTGACTTTCTGACAAGTCAAACAACAAGTGACAAAGTCAGTCACATCTTTCTTCATGCCCCGCCACCACCAATTCCGCTTGAGATCATGATACATCTTGGTTGCTCCGGGATGGATAGTGTATTTACTCCGATGTGCCTCTTCTAGTATGAGCTTTTTTATTTCTCCATCATTAGGTATGCACACTTTTCCTTTATACCTTAATATCCCATCTCTATCGATCCCAAATTTCGATTCTTTTCCTTCTTCAATATCTTCCCTCACGTTTAATAGATACTCATCTTCGAGCTGAGCGAATTTAATCTCTTTCCAAATTGTGCTTTCAATAGTTAATGCTTCCATGGTAGCGACCAAACCTGACATTACATCAATAGATGTACTTGGTATCTCCTCGAGCAATTTATGTTCTCTGATCATCATCTGGGCTACATGGATTGTCTTTCTACTTAAGGCATCTGCTACAACGTTCGCCTTTCCTGGATGATACTTCAATTCGAAGTCGTAGTCCTTGATAAACTCCATCCATCTCCTCTGTCGCATGTTGAGCTCCTTTTGGTCGAACAGGTACTTCAGACTTTTGTGGTCACTATAAACTTCGAACTTTGAACCGTAGAGGTGATGCCTCCAAATCTTCAGAGCGAACACTACTGCTGCCAGTTCTAAGTCGTGAGTAGGATAATTCCCTTCATGTGGCCTTAACTGTCGAGAAGCATAAGCTACTACCCTACCATTTTGCATTAATACACACCCAAGACCTTTCTTGGAAGCATCTGTGTACAAAGTAAAGGTCTGAGCAGGATCTGGAATTATAAGTACTGGTGCCGTAGTCAACTTAGTCTTCAAATTTTGGAAAGCTGCTTCACACTTTTCGTCCCATACAAATGGTTGACCCTTCCTTGTTAACTTAGTCAAAGGCATAGCTATTTGCGAAAAGCCCTTGATAAATCTCCTATAATAGCCAGCTAGACCTAGAAAACTCCTGATCTCAGTCACGGACTTTGGTCGTTCCCATTGGAGAACTGCTTCAACTTTAGTATGGTCCACTGCAACACCTTCAGCCGATACGACATGGCCTAGGAATTTTACTTCCTTCAACCAAAATTCGCACTTAGACAGTTTCGCATAGAGCTTGTGCTCCTTCAACACTTGTAGCACGATTCTAAGGTGCTCTTTATGCTCTTCTTCATCCTTAGAGTAGATAAGGATGTCGTCAATGAAAACCACTACAAATTTATCTAGATATGGTCGGAAAATTCTATTCATGTAATCCATGAATACTGCTGGAGCATTTGTTAGCCCAAATGGCATAACAAGAAATTCATAATGGCCATATCTAGTTCTGAATGCAGTTTTTGAGACATCTTCAGCTTTGACTCTCAGTTGGTGATAACCTGATCTGAGGTCGATCTTGGAGAATATGGATGCTCCCTTCAACTGATCAAGTAGATCGTCGATCCTGGGTAAAGGATATTTATTCTTTATAGTCACTTTATTTAACTGGCGATAGTCAATGCATAGTCTCAGGCTCCCATCTTTCTTCTTCACAAAGAGTACGGGCGATCCCCAAGGAGATACACTGGGTCTGATAAAACCCTTTTCTAACAATTCTTCGATCTGCTTCTTCAATTCTGCTAGTTCCGATGGAGACATTCGGTAAGGAGCTTTAGATATAGGTTCCGTTCCAGGTACGAGATCAATAGAAAATTCTACTTCTCTCTCTGGGGGTAAACCTGTCATTTCTTTCGGGAATACCTCCGGAAATTCTTTCACCACTTCAATGTTCTCTATCCCTTCCTCCACTTCTGTTTGAATGGAGAAAAACACCATGTACGCAAGACAACCATGATGAACAGGCTTTTCATCTTGTACTATAGACAACAATTGTGGTCTACTATGACTCATAGAGTCATCCGCAAGAGAGATAGTCTTCCTCTTGCAGTCAAGGATGATGTCATTAGCTGACAACCAATCCATTCCTATTATTACATCGATACCCTTCATGGGTAAACAAACAAGGTCTATATTTGAGATCCTATTATCAATCTCAATCGTACAATTTAAGCAAGCCCTAGAAGTTTTTACTGAAGCTCCCGCCGGTGTAGAAATAATCATATAATAAGGCAATTCACTCACTCTTAAATTCAATCGAGGCACACAGTCGTATGATATAAAAGAGTGTGTGGCACCAGAATCAAATAAGGCTTCTACTTCAAGACCTTGGAGTTTGAGGATACCTTTAATCAGATTTGGTGAAGCACTTGCCTCCTGATGTGATAGTGCAAACACTTTCCCTGGCACTGCAGTTCTAGCATCCTTGGCCCCTCGAGGCTCCTCCTCACAAAATCTGGAAATGTGTCCTGGCTTTCCACAGTTGAAACACGTCACACATGGTCCTTGGTGTATTCTTCCACACTTGGCACACATCTGATTGTTGGCGGTGCTTGCAACAGGAGCTGTGGATCCCCTATATGAACTCTGACCTCCACTGAAGTGACTCCTTTGAGGTCCTTTGAATTGACTCCTCGGTGGTCTGCTGAAATGACTTCTTTGGGGTCCAGTAAAATAACTCCTCGATGGTCCACCAAAGTGATTTCTGGATGGTTGGCTAAACCGCGTATTCATATTACTGAAGTTGTGACTCTGCTTCTTAGTAACTCCTCCCGTTGGTCTCATGAGGTGTGTAGATCTGGCCTGAAAACCCTTCATCTTCTCAGCTTCCTCTTCTCGTTTGTTCCTTGCTATCGTGCGCAGTTTGTCGCATATTTCTTCAAAATCCCTTGTTTCATCAAGGAACGGTGATAGAGCTGTTTTTAAGTCTGGTCTAGCTTTTTCAACCAATCGAGCACTCAACCATTTAGAGTTGTTCTGTGAATATCCGCAGAATTTAGACAACTCTAAAAAGCGAGTAATAAATTCGTCTTCATGTAATTCCCCTTGCCTGAATGTGAGGAATTCAGTTTCTTTCTCTATTCTGATTGAAGGGGAAAAGTAATAATTTTCGAACTTTTCCTTAAACTCTTCCCACGTCATCTCAGCATTTCCTTTTGTTTTGGTGCTTTCCCACCATTCTTCAGCTGCTTTCTGTAACAATTGTTCAGCAACCATCACCTTTTGTTGTGAGCTAATCTCGATAACTCTGAAAATCTTTTCTACACGCTTCAGCCACTCCAGTGCTGCAATCGGATCTAGCTTCCCCTCGAACATTGGTGGAGTAAACTTCCGAAATTTTTCCCAAACCTCAGTAATAGGTAAGGGATGATACTGAGAATGAGAACCGCTACTACCTCCATCTTCAGTGCGAGAATGACTTCCTCCCCTTGATTGATGGTCAGAAGGTGTGACTTCCAGAGCCTTCTCCTTTCCTTCCTTACCACCTTGGCCTCTTCCTTTTGCTAGTTCATCCTCGTGTCTATTCACTTTCTCTCTCATCTCCAAGATGACATCTCGTAACTCTGCCAAAAGGGCATTGTTATCCTGAGGATAGGGACCATCTTGATGCGGAGGGAGACCTCTTTGGGACGGAGCAGGGGTTGAATTAGTTCTTCGAGTTCTTGCCATTATCTCCTCCTATGATTAATACTATAAGGACACTAAACAAATAAAAATAGCTAAATAAATTCTAAATCTAACAAAGGGAAGTGCTCATGTTATGATATTTAATTTGCCACGAACTTTTAAAATTTTTTTTTTTTAAGAAATCACTTTAGAAAATAAACAAAATTGCCATGGAACCTTTGGCTCTGATACCAAAAATGTAACACCTCATTTTCATCACCAAAAACTCGGTCAAAATATTGAAAATACCTTCAAAAGAGTTCAACAATATCCAAATCCTTTTACAATGTTACCATTTCGAATAAAACCCGTAATACATAATCAGCATAAATTCCAGAAAATATTTCAGAGTTTAATACAAAACGGAAGTCTTAGGTTCATGGCAAATATAATAACATAACATAATCTATTGGAGATCAAAAGAGCTTCCAGAGCTCACTCCATAGGTGCCTTCCCTTGCTCTCTACTAGAATAATCACCTGAAAAATGTTAATATGGGATGAGATTTCACGTCTCAGTAACTACTGAATATTTCTACCTTACCCAAGCAAATTACATATGACATAAATAGTAGATAGTAAAAAAAAATGGATTTAATATACACAGATATTTTTTTTAGATATACAGTAGTTCACATCAAATATCTTTATAAAATACTCATCATTCTTTATTGAATAATTCAGAATGCACTATGCAGTATGCAGCCTCCCTTATATCCCCTTCCAACCGTATACCGCTGACTGGAACCATAGGCTAACATATAGTCCAATAGAAACTCATTCATTTGACTGGATGGTTTCAAGCTCACCAAAACTTAAGATACACCCGGCCAAAGGTATAGAGCTTAAATCTGGACTATGGCTCCCCTCCTTTAAAATAACAACTAAGGAGGTGTCACATGTCCCACATCTCCAATGAAATCTCGGCCAGAGGAAAACATGGAAGATGGGGCCCTGAAAAGTACCATCCACTGTGCACCGAGTGGTGGCATAAACAATTCTTATCATTCAATTCCCTCCTTACTCCACCCATCACAATACAACCGCCATGATGTATTTACTCAAAAATAATGCATTATTATACCATTATATACGTTGATATGCGTATCTGTGAATAGTAAAATACTATGCGTATCTGTGAATAGTAAAATACGGTATATACATGAATAGTAAAATGAGTAGTAAATACGGTATACGTGAATAGTAACATGAATAGTAAATACGGTATACGTGAATAGTAACATGAATAGTAAATACGGTATACGTGAATAGTAACATGAATAGTAAATACGGTATACGTGAATAGTAAAAATGAATAGTAAATACGGTATACGTGAATAGTAAAATGAATAGTAAATACGGTATATGTGAATAGTAACGTACGTATAAATAGTACCTCTACAGATTTGCAAGTCAAAATTTCCACACCAGATCTTAAAACCATAAATATTTTCTAAATATTCTTGCCAAAATAGTAAACAAACAAATTTATAATCATACATAATTCACAAGTATAAGGAAGAATATTCAGAGTTACCTGTTACTTGCTAATACCCGAATCACCAACCAGCTATTATAACTCTCAAGCAAATATCTCTCTACTCTCTCTCTCTCTCTACCTCTCTCTAAGGCTCTTAGAAGTTGTGAAGAATGAAATGAAATGGAAGGTCTATTTATAGTTGGAAAATGGGTCTTTAAGTGTAATTTTCGTCTCTGGGTCATTTTACGTAATTTTTCCAAAAATATAAAATGGAAACTTTCCCGTGACTTCTTCAGCCGCCCCGTGAAAGTTTTAAAAAATTTTTAATAATATAATATTATAATTTAAATAGTAAAATATTATTACGTGGGTCCCGCGTGAGTTTTTTTTTTTTTTTTTCCTTTCTTTTCTCTTTCCGATTCTTTCCTCCGTCACTTTTTATCTTTCTTCATTCATACTACTATATATAATATATTACTATATAATATGTTTATTATATTATTAAAATATATATTTAAATTCTAACCTTAAAAATTTACTCATACTAAATACCTAATAAATCAATTATCATAAATTAATCTATTATAGTTTCAGGTAAAAAAAATTCAGGATGTTACACCTTTCCCTCTTTAAATCTTCCATGTACTAAACAATCCTTAAAGTATAAGTGTGAGGCTGTGAGCCTTAAAAATTTTATGATATTAAAAAATGAATCGTGTGAGCCACACGGACATGGTGGTGCCTGTACTTTTGCGGGCTTAGAAACTTCTGACCCTAACCTTGCCCAGACCTATGGCTAGAGAGTTAAACTCATATTACCAGCTCTACTCTAGAGTTAAAAAAAAAGGTATTAAGGGGTCCGTGTGGGTATATATATACATGTTTGACCAAAAAAGGGTATATATATACATGGAGAGGTTGTAGAAAAGGACGGAGCCAAAAAATATCTAGAATGTGGGACACAAGAGGTTAGAGGTAGCATCTAACCTGCTATAGCGTGACGTCTCCGTCAGACTGTTAGATCAAGAAACTGTACTATATTGCAGTAGGACCCCCTCCCTTTTAATGCTATTTATAATTACTCCCTCACTCATTCCTAAATTTTAACACTTGATGCCTATGCTTTTAAATAAATTTAAAAAAAATAAAAAAGAAGAAGAAAGCACATAATATATCACTTATAAGTCGTTTGTACGAGAGTGGTGAAGGTCAAAGGCGGCCCTCAGCGGCGTGTTTCCTTGTAAGCTCCCACGAACTTTCTAGGATCTGTCCCAACATAACCTATTCCTTTCAATTGTCATTCATTCATTCATTTATTTATCTTATTATTCAACCTCCATTCCCCTTCAACCAAGGCAAACTCTACTTATTCAACATATATATTTTCATTTATTTTATTCATATTAACACATATTCTATCTCATTAGACTCCTTAATCTCCTCTAGCTAATTTAAAAAATACCATCCACTACCTGTCTGTTTGCATCTGACTAGGTTTAGAATTTTTCAGTCTCCCCCCTATCAGAGTAATTCTCATCACCGTTGAACTTGCCACATTCTTCTATTTTAATCATTTTATAAGGGGGAAAAAAATTAGAAAATCTCCTTTTTGATGATCTCTCTATAATTATTATCTCGTTAATTCGTGTCTTCATAATAAATGAAGCATTATTCAAGAACCTGGCATGTGTCGATCGGTTCATTAATTTCCTTTCAATGTCATCATCCCCTGGAGTGTTGCTTCGGAAATTATAATAATTGAAACTGTTTTCTTTAATTCAGTTCAAGTTTCCTCCATACATATATAATACATTCCCATCCTTCCTGAGATAACGAATTTTTTGTCCCTATTCTCCAGGCTACGCTTCATTTCTGGTCACAAATATATCTGACAGACATTCTTGTATGGGCAATATCATCATCCACCACAAATTATTTTCCAGCTGCTTATATATATTCTTCAACAAATAAATTCTGTGTCCCATAGTTTTCTTAACTTATTTACTGCAATTAAGATACACAAAAAGCAAACACAACCGCTGATACGTAACAAGTAAACAAAGCTTTTCACTGTTGGAGTTTTTTTTTCCATACAAACATATACATTCCCAATACTGCATATAGTCTGCACAGACTCCTTCATGATCATCAACTGATCCATTACACCCACATATACATACATACGTACATACATGCGCTCTGCCTAGCTAGCGACAAATTAAAGTAGCCTAGTTTTTAATTTCAATGCCCTAACACTTGTGCAATTAATAAAACGATCTGGTTCTCCACGGAGCATATATATATACATATAGTTCTTAAAAGTACTCCCAGCTTTTGAGTGGAGCAATCAAATCATGAAGCCTCTGGTAAACTCTTGTGGTTTCTACACCAACTCTAGATATTTTGACCTGCAATACACGTGAAGTGACATTCCATCAGTATTTCAACAATGAAAGAGAAACCAAATTAACAACCAAAAACAAGTATTTGGTAGTTGTATCAGCTTAATCAGCTGTCATGAGTTTGAGCTCTTAAAAATGCAGTAACATTAAATACTTAGTGGTAGAGTTTTTAAAGAAATTAACGAGTTTTGAAATAAGGGAGAGTTTGACTACAACCTGGGCATGAACAGTGTGGAATATCTTATCACCCACAGTGGAAAAACTTGCGCTCACAACTTCAGCTCCTTCTTCTTCAAGGACACTAATTACTTCATATAACATGAAGTTTCTGTTCAGTCCACTGATAAGCATCACTTCGATGCTGGAACCTAAGTCTCTGAGCTCAAGTAATGGCAGATTAGAAGCCATGAACATGTTGTTCTCCGTTCCAGCTTGCAGATTGTTGTTACTAGTGTTTGTTTCCTTTAATTTCATGGCTTCTTCCTTTTTCCCCTTCAGTTTCTCAAGTTTCTCCCTCAGATTCTTTATGTAGCTCGCTGCTATATCCAGTTGATCTTGCTGCGATATCATGTCCTGTAATAATAATAACCATCATCATCAAGAGTCATTATTCCCTAATTAATTAAATATGCACAAAGTTTCAGAGATTTAGATGAAAGAGAGAAATAGAGACCTTGCTGTGTTTTAAGTGGTGGGGAGGGATAAGAGAAGCGAGCTTGAAGCAAAGAGCTTTCATGTGAATTCTGCGATTCCTTTCTATGGTTTTGCGATCCACTTTTGAGGACGACTCATTACTTGTTTTCTTCATTTTCTTTTTGTGGATTTGAGACTGAAACAAGAAGAATAGAGAGAGTTTTTGAGATGCAGAACCTATCTGAGAGTCGTTCCCCAGCCTGGCCTGGAAGAGTCCTTTATATAATAAGAGGGAGGCTGGAGGTAGGCTAGTGAATTACCGAAAAAGCCCATGACACTGACAAATAAAACCTCAAATTATTTTAAATTTAGACTTCACCTACATATATTTCTAATTTTCTTCTAGATAGTGACGTATTTTGACCCAAAAAAAAAATCTACAGAATAATAATTTGCTAACAACTGGGAGATTATTGATATGAAAGCCTAAGTGAAGCATTGCATTTTTTTTTTAATCAAAGAAAGATTGCATATTCGGTCCATAGCTATAACTTCAAGTCATTCGTATTTGCTTTTCTAAATAAGAAAAAATCTCAAAGAACAATTTGTGAATAACTCAATAGTATATTAGGCTTGACTAATAAACATAAGTTTGTGGGTTAAAATCTTATCTGATTTAAGGATTTTGTTAGTGTATAATCTATAAGTGCCTATATAAATCTTCTTTGAATGCTAAGACATACTCTAGCCCTAATATATCTTATTCAGAAAAAAACTCACCTAGACTTTTAGTGTATCAAAAAAAAAACTCAATAATATATTTGATTATATAATTTATTTGATTCTTGACACTAGCTCTCCTTACTTATCCAAAGAACTAATGTTTGTAAAAATGTATATATATTTTTTATAAATTATTTTTAATATATATATTGACAAAGAAAATAGAAAGGGTGGAGAACTCTGGAAAGACTGGAATATAATATAATTTTCATTTGAGTCAAAGAGACTAACTAGATTAGATGAAAGAGGCGAAATTCATTTTTATTTATAAGTTCCTCAAAAATGAATCGGTCTTGGTATGTTGTCTCATCTTATTATTATATTATGAATTAAAAGGAGGGATCATATTCAGACACATTTGACATTTGGTAGTTTCATATATGTACGATATATATAGCTTGAATGATTCTAATGGAAATAAAGAAGAGAATAATAATACTTCACGTGAATTTTTCAGAAAACAAATTCCCGTCAAGGATTGGGGGGTCCCACTTTATTACAAATACTTAGGAACAGAGAACAAGGTAAATGTTGCTGTTTGGGACTGTCCAAGGGGCAAGCAAAAGGAGGTCCGATTCGTTGACTGTTGACCTCGTTTTCATATTGACCGTTGCATATTTATTTCTCTCCTAACTCCAAAATATATATAAAAGTTAGTACGAGTAGGAAAAAAAATTATTTTAATCTTAAATATAATACCTTAATTTATTTTATCTTATAAATTTATAATTTTTTTTATAAACTCTTACTATTAATTGCACATGCTCAGAAATTTTTGAACAAGAAAATAATATCCAATGTAAATAATTAAAATGAATATTTTAAAAAAACCAATATAATCTTTAACAAAATTAAACAAATATTCTTAATTTCATACAGAATATTTATCCAAAATTACATACTACTTTAAAGACCAAAAAGAATAATACATTCTCTAATAGCACGCAGTCCGCGCTTTCACCGACCACCAAACTTTATTTCACCTGTTTTCCTTTTTAAGACCTTATATATATACATATACACACACATATGACTTCTCTTTTAATTTACATACCGTGCCTCTGACTATAATGTAACCTATGATATACTTCTCCTAATTTTTAATATAAAATATATTTGAAGAATTAATCTTAGTCTTAAATATAAGACATAATTTTTATATTTATGAATGTTTTCATAATTTACCTTTATCGATGCTCTCTTAACCATAATCAAAAAAGAGAAAGAATGAGAAATTAAAAAAGATGACTAAGGTATTTTAAAAAATACATGTCGTATTAACTAATTTAATCAACTTTCTTAATCTACTTATATATTTTTTATTAAGGAGGGAGGGAGGGAGGACCAATTCAACCCTCTTCTTCCGCACATCAACTTGCTTTTGCTTCTTCTTTTTCTTCTCTCTCTCCTTTTTTAACATCAGCATGTTCTTGTTCTCACCACATCGGGTAGATCCCTTTTTGTTCTTTTGATTCCATCAACGCTTGACTTTTGATCCATCCAAATATTCTATTATATTATAGACACATTATATACGCAGCATGATGTATTTGATGACCTCATAAAAAATTTTGGTAAGGGAATATATAATATAGCTAGCTACAATTGGTGGTATAGATATCGAGAAGAAACTTGGCGGGCATTGTATTAATTAAATGGGATATGAAGAGCATCCATATATCTATATGTGTGTGTATATATATATGGATTTATCGTTTGTCATGTCACTTGACATAAGGTTATGTCAAGTCACCTTAAAGCTATATCATTTTGGTGTTAAAGGAATTAATAACTCTCAAAACGACGTAGTTTTGAGATTAGGGGAATTAATGAAGGGTTTTTTGGTAAAATTTATATAATAAATACAAAAACAAAAAGACTAAAACAACCTTCATTAATTCCTCTAACTCTCAAAACGACGTAGTTTTAGGCTGACTTGACATAACCTTATGTCAAGTGACATGACAAACGATAAACCTTATATATATATATATATATATATATATGAAAGTATATTCAAATGTAGGAATTATATTGTCCACATCTTGTTTTCAAAATTTAAATTTTAAATGGCCATTGGTTTATAGACTGGAAATTCAAATTTGTCATTCTCAATTTAATTTAGTCAACTTTAACTTAAATTAATAATATAAATACATATATATATATTTTTTAATTGCTGTCTAACAGTGATCTAATATTTCTGCGAAAGGGTTTTCATGTTCATCATTTCTTTATTTTTCCCCCTATCAGCTTTTTCATTTACATTACTATATAATGTCTGTAATTAATATTGTCACATTCATTTTAAAAAAAATGTCACGTGATTTAAAGTGCCTGATTGTACGTCAACCTCAAATGGTGATCGGAATATCGGATATATGGAAAAGTCATGTT
The DNA here is from genome assembly GCA_034222035.1 of Acacia crassicarpa. NCBI lineage: Eukaryota > Viridiplantae > Streptophyta > Magnoliopsida > Fabales > Fabaceae > Acacia > Acacia crassicarpa. The sequence goes on from JAWXYG010000008.1 coordinate 2,267,136, forward strand.
TTCACGTCTTCAAAAAAGTTAACTTGAAAAGTCGTATGAAACCACTTATACTTTGTTTGAGATATGACATTGCACATTTGGTTTGTTTATGATCTCATTTTAGAAATATGCTTTAATTTGTTTCCTTTTTCATACATTCTTCTCTTGGCTATACATATATATATATATATATATATATATATATAGTCAGTAATCTGTTTTGTTCAACAAAAATGACTTACGTAGTCTAAATGGACATTACATAAGTTGATTAATCCGTAGATGTGGATTGACATTAGGGATAATAATTGGCCGGTTGTTGAATTGAAGGCTTGATGCAAGTTGGGTTCAAATGGTCATCCCAGCAGAGGGAATTGAGTTAAATTAAATCAAAATCAATATGAAGCATAAAAGCTTTAACTATCCTGATCATCACTGATTATTTATCATTATTCAATTAGCTTATGGTTTTAATTAATAACGTGATCGCATCATTAAATTAAAAGTTTGAATGCATTTGAGCATGCATGCCCCATCCATAGTGGCCAAAGTATATTTGTCACTCTGCTCACCGAAAAGGAATTTCTTGTTTGAGTTAACCATAAATTCAAATGGTTCCTCTTCTTCCCTTTTATCAGTTTGAAACTGCCACCTTATGAGTTTGTCTTTGCTTCCTCACTTTAAACAATATATTTACTATGATTCTTAATATAAAATATGTTTACCTTATTTGTTTGGATTAAAGTAACTAATTGGGTTAGCTAATATTGCATATATTTTCTAAAACATCCTAATTATCTTCTTTCATTCCTCTTGCTCCTTAATTATTGTTGAAGGAACATAATTAATAGGGTAAATTAAGAAAATACTAACCAATATATATAAAAATTATATCTTATATTAAGAACTGGTACTTTCTTTCTTTCTATCTATTTTTTTTAGGACTGTCGTATAAAATGTATTGCTTCCTCATGTTCTTAATAAAAGAGCTAGATAATTAATATATGCATATTAATAACACCAGTTAAATTGGTTATTTGTAACAAATTTGCTTCAAGTTTCCTAAAACACATTTTCTAATCGTGTGCATTATTGAATCTATAAAAACTCTCTTAATATATGCAATCAGAGACCTAGTCTTGATATTATCAAGATGAGGTCCTAATGTGGTTTGTATGGCTATGAATGCGACAAGTTACCTTTACATGGTAAGTCTTGCAAATAAGATGGCCTCCTTTAAATTTGAGAGTTTTGTCTGGTTTAATAATACGGCTTATCATATCCTTGTGATTTTTACGGGCCTCGGTTAATTCTATTAGGTGCAATATAAATAATCTATGCAACTTCAACATCTCTTGATCAATCTAGTCCAGATTATTTGCAAGACTTACCATGTTAAAGTCACTTCTTGGCATTTCTTAACCATACAGACCACATTAGAATCTCATCTTGTAAATATCCGGACTAAACCTTATTATTACAATAGAAATTTTCCTAGGATTAGGTCAGATTCTTTATATTACACAAAATCCTCAAAAAAGGCAAGTGCAGAGTATAATATAGTCTATTGGAGAGACAAGTGGAAAGATCATAATTTCACAAGAATATAGAAGTTTAGAATGAAGTTATACTGGAAAACACTCTTGTATTTATAGAAGAGAGAATAAAACCTTCAATGATCCTTTAGAAGAGTAGGAGCACCATTTTATGGCAGTACAAAAAAAATGTCAATTCGTAGCCGTCAAAATAAACCACTACAAATATGCGAATTTATAGTGGTTTATACTAAAACCACCACGAATTTGTAGCAGTATGGCTTGCGCCAAGTGGCACACTGGTTCATAAACGACATTTCTAATGGTTATCATAAACTAACTGCTACAAAATGTGACGCCGAGTTAGTGCCAAATTTGTGGTGGTTTATTTATACAAACCACCACAAATATGGCGCCAGTGTGGCACCTTCTGGCGCACTATTAATGGGGGTTTATATTAAAAACCTGCTACAGAATGCCAAGAATCTTAACTTTTAATTTGTACTGGTTCTAGAAAACTGCTACAAATTTTCACAACACACAAGGTAAGGTTTTCTCATTTGTAGTGGTGAACAGTTTCTAGCAGTCTTTTTAGATAAACCGCTATAAATGTGAAGTCTTTAAACATGTTGCAAATAGAAGTTATACAAAACAAAACAAAAAAAAAACTATTTCTTAAAAAAATATTTTCATATTTGTAGCGGTTATTTAGCTAAACCGCTATAAAAAGTGATATTTTTAAATTGATTTTTTTAAAGAAAAAACAATGAATTATCGTAAAGGTTAAACAAACAAAAACCGTTGCAAAGGTGAAACCGCTACAAAACTGTCACTTAAACTGCTACAAAGTATGTAATATAGAAATTTGAATATTTCGTATCCCGTCAATGATCATAAATAGCTACAAAGTTCATAGTTTTGAAATTTGATTATTTCGAATCCCACCAACATTTATTAATTTGTAGCGGTTTTTAGTATAACCGCTACAAAATGTGATATTTTGAAATTTATTTCAATGAATTTTTATAGCTGTTTTGTAAAAGCTCCACAACCGGAAAAATCTGCTATAAATGTTAAACCGTTACAAAAATGGTCACATAAACCGCTATAATATATGTAGTTTTAAAATTTGAATATATCAAATTCCATCAACATTCATTAATTTATAGTGGTTTTTAGTATAATTGTTACAAAATTTGAAAATTTGAAATTCTTTTTTTTATAAAAAAAATACTAATGAATTTTTGTAATGATTTTATAACTGCTACAAAATGAACAAAAACTTCTATAAAATCCGTCACATCAACCTCTACAAAATTACACATATCCCTATAAATATCCTTACCACACCTGATTTCATATACTCATTCATTTCTTCTCATTCCCTTCTCTCTCATTTTCTCTCATTTCTTCCCACCCTTTGCAAAATCTTTAATTTCAATGTTTTATTATTGATACTATTTTTTTTTTCTTATCTAAAACTTTAAGGATATTTTTTCATTATTCCTTCTATCATCATTAACATTTTTTCCATAATCAAATATCATCTAATGAATAACAAAATTTTTTTGCTCAGAGGTGGACAACACAATAGTCCTTATTATTTACACATTTTCAGTATTATACCTACATAATATTTATACATATCTAGCTTAAGTTAATCATTTTTTAAAATATTAATTATTATCATTTAATTTGTCACTTAAATAATAAAAAATTCAACATGATATTGTGACAATTGATTCAAATTATGATTTTTTTTTCAATTTTGCAATATTTTGTAAAAATCACTACAAATGTTAATTTAAATTCAGCTTAAATATTTGGTGCAATTTATGAAATTTTATCCAATATTTATAGTGGTTGTAAAATTTTGGCACAAATTTTTTTGAAATTCGTCATCTTGATCGTATCTTGCAGCGGTAACTCAAAACCGCTATCAATACAGTAGTGGTTTTATTACATGAGTAGCAGTTTTAGAAAAACATTTTAAAACATTTTGTAACAATGGTTTTTGTAGCTTTTTTGTGAACCGTTACAAATATACAATTTTAACTGTTCCAAAATATCCATCTTTTTTTTTTTTAGAGTGGAGACTCAAACTCCCAACACAACAAACTAAAATTATTACAAGTTTGCTGGAAAGTAAGACACTAGTTATTAGTACAATAATTGAAAAGTAAAAAGACTTAGATAAAGTAAAAGTACATTCAAACAAGCTTTTTTTTTTTTTTTTTTTTGCTTACAACATTTTCTATATGCACATATTAAGATAAGTGGATTGATATTTTATATTTAGAACTAAAGTGGACAATGTATCTAATTCATATTTTTAGGGGCTATAGCTCGAGCTATGATTCTACCTCTCGTCCTAATTATAGGAATATTTTTATAGTACAATTTATACTATAAAATATTCCTATAATTAGGACCGAAGTGAGTAGTTCTTTGACATCTTTTAGCCTCAAATTAGAATTAGCATGTGTAAGCTGTTGTTAGTTTTGCTGGGTCTTGAGAAATGAAAGGCTTCTGAGCAAAAGAAAAAAAAGAGCAATGAAAGGCATACAAGTGGGTTGAGTTTATCGATATTATATATAAATATATACTCTCTCTTTTTAATACAAAAATATTTAAGAAGTTGACTTTGGTTTTAAATATAAGAAATATTTTTCATCTTGGTTAATCTTTTTCTAATTATTATTTTATTGATGTTCTCTCAACAATAATTAAATATAAGAAGAAATTGAAGAATTAAGAAAGATAACTAAGATTCAAATAGTCATCCCTTGTAAGGAAATTGTGTTAAATCAAAATCAATATAAAGTATAAAAACTTTAACAATCCCCGAATATCATCACTGATTAATTATCATTAACTATTCAATTAACATATTATTTTAATTAATATAAAGTGATGCATTGTTAAATTAAAAGTTAGAATACATTTGAGCATGCATGCAGCATCTTTTTCTTGTTTGAATATATAGATCAGTGGCCACTGCATTTTTGTCAATCTGCTCACCGACAAGGAATTTCTTGTTTGAACTAACCATAAATTCACATGGATCTTCTTCTTCCCCTTTTTATCAATTTGAAAACTGCCATCTTATGGATTCGTCTTTGCTACGTCACTCTAAACAATATACTCTCACATCTCCTTAATATAAGACATTAAATGATTTAATTAGATTTAAAAAATTAGTTGAGTTAATTAATATGACATGTAATTTCTAAAACATCTCTAATTATCTTTCTTTATTCCCTTATTCCCCTCCTCCTTAATTATTGTTAACAAAGTACCGATAAGAGGGTAGTAGAAAAAGTTTGATGAATATGAAAATTGTGCCGTATATTTAAGATTAAGATTAATTCCTCAAATATATCTCAAAGGAAGTACTTTATTTCTTTTTCTATCTATCTATTAATTTTTAGGCATGTCAAGTGGAGAAATGTATTGCTCCATCCTACCATGTTTAATTAATATAAGGACCACATAATTAATTTATGAATATTGATAAAATTAGTTGAATTGATTATTTGAACTAAATGTGTGTTAGTTTTCCTAAAATACATTTTTTAATCATATGCATTATTAAAACTACCCCTTGACGAAAACTTTCTTAATCTATACAATCAATATGAATAATCCAAGAAAAAAAAATATAAATTTAAAGATAATTAAGTGGATTGATATTTTATATTTAGGAAAAAAAGTAAACCATGTATCTCATATATTTAAGGCCGGAATTTGGCCTCAAATTAAAATTAGAATGTGTATTATTAGGATTATTGACAGTGGCAGACTTTGAGATAAATATTTAGAGGGCCAAATATATATTCATTAACTAATTAAAAAAAAATATTTGTGGGCCAAATGTATGATAAAATTATTTTAACAAATCTAATATATAAGATAACATACTTTTTTATATTATATTAAATTTTTTAAAAAAATTCTAAACAGTTTTTTTTTGGGGGGGGGGGGGGGAGCATGGCCTTTCATTGTCCCTTCTAAGGTCTGCAAGTGATTGTTGGGTACTGAGAAGTGAAAGGCATATGAGCAAATTGTTGAGTTTATGTTGGAAGTTCATGTGTCAACTATTCCATTTGTTTTTAAAGTTAGATTTAAAAATTTTGGGGTTATTTTGCACCTTAATAAAAATGACATAAATGACACCTGAACTATTAGCTCAATATATTTTGTCAACTAACGATCAAAATTAACTGGGATAATGGTTAAAGTAAAATTGCTCCTTTTTTTTATACTTTCAAGGCAAAATTATCCCTCCATAACAACTTACAAATGCAAAATTACCATTTAACCTATATATAAATAATGTATTAATCTTTCCTTCTACATTTAGCCAAATTATTTAACTTCCTAACTAGATCAACCTTACGATCTGGATTATTGATCATTTTTGTAAATTTAATCTTAAAAAAAAAAACGGAGAGAATGCTTATGTATTGATCAAGAAATTAATTCTACTGGCCTCATTTAATTGAAACGATGCTTGAATTAAATAGAGATATCACTCTGGTCCTATTTATAAGTCCCATTTTGACCAAATCACACATACTAAGAAGAGATAGTTAGCTCAATAATTATGAGGTGATTTTCAACTTTACCCTCATTTATGATTGGATGCTTTCAACTTTTTCTTCTCTCTCTATTTTCATTTGTACAATTAATATGGGCAAAATTGTCACAATCTCATTTATTTAGTCAAAGAGGACTTATAAATATAACCAAATTTTTTTGGTAAAAAAGGACTTATAAATAGGATTAGAGTGATATATATTATAGGGAAGAGAATTCTCTTCTAAGCATTTTTCTTATTTTCCTTCATTAGCACCATTTGGGCCATTGATTGAAAAGGTGAGAGAAAGGTTAAATTGGTATTGTGATTGATTGAATAGATATGATTTATAGATGATAAGGGATAATAAGAAAGAGATTATAAGAGAAACCCAACTCATATTATAGTCATAGTAGGAGTGTGGAGAGGAAAGTAACTAGAGAGAGAGGGGGAGAGAGAGAGAGAGAGGGAGGATACATATAAAAGGAGACAACATGGAAATGTGAAGCACGACCCGATTGGTGGCTACTTGGAAGGAAGAGGCGTGACATCGTGATTATTAAGATTTCGTCTACGAAAAACGCAGACAAAAAACTGTCTTCTTGATGGATTCTCGTGCACGTTTCAACGACATCTCATGTGCCTCGGCAATGCCCTTTGTTTATTATTATTTCTTCATTACTACATTTTCTGTGTGCTTAGTTAAGCTGGTTTCAACTGGCCTACCTATGTCAACACAGCTGTTTTAATTTGTTTAAGCTAATTTCACAATAGTGGCTGCCTCGCCGTATCTACGTACTATACAACTCTCCTCCTTTTTATAGGCATTTTAATTAGTCATTATATAAGTCCACCTCGCTAGAAAGTAATTAATGATAGTATTAACAATTTTTCTCCTATTAAATATAATAAAAAAATGAATTAGTTCATGTTAGAAAAAGTGAAAGATGGGAGAGGGTTGAAAATATCATTCATAAATAAGGGTAAATTTGAACAATAAATAATAAATCAATTTATGACATATTTGATGAATTAACTAACTTTTTTTAGTACGTGAGAATTTGATAAATTGTTTAACAAAAAACAGAGAATTGGATAAATTAGGCTTATAAAAAAGATCAAAATCAAATATGTTTCAAGTTGTCTTCTTTTGTTCAGTGTTACTTGTTGTACTCTCTTTATACTGCTTTATTAGGTATGTGACACCCATAGACAACTTGCATCCAAATTAATTATCAAAGATAAAACCACTAGGAGGTTTTAAGAAGAGAAATATATAAAGACTAAAATATCACACAACAAGTGAGCAGTACATGTGTAACAATGACAAGTTTGATCTACTGTAAAAAATAACAATAAGTTGATATCAAGTTTGATCTATTGTAAAAAATAACAATAAGTTGATATACTGCTCATTTGTTATATTCAGGTTTTTAGTGATTATATCCATTCTTCGTATCATCATAGTGATTCTTATACATAGAAACAATTCAATAGACAACTTTCAATTCATTCAATTAATTTGCTTAGAAAAAAAAAAGTCTTTATCGAAATAATTAAAGGACAGAAAGTAAGATTTTTCAATGGATATCACTAGAGAGACATCATGTTTATTTGTCTAATTCACCAAATATTACTTAATTAGTACTTACTCTAATCCTAAATATAAGATAAAGTTGACTTTTTTTGAAAATATTAAAGAAGATAATTAAATTACTTTAAAATAGTTTCATTTTTTTTCATAGTAATTAGTTTGGTTAATAAACTGATATATAATTTAAGGATACAAATATATAAATAAATTAAGTAATTTATTTAGTTTCTTTAATCTCTAAAAAAAGTCAACTTTATCTTATATTTAGGATCAGATAGAGTAAAAAACTTTGTTTTTATTTGGGTTAAAGACCATTTTTGCCCCGGAAGTATACCCTGAGGACCAATTTTTTCTTGGATCAACGTTGCCCTGGAAGTTTTTTTTTGGAGCAATGTTGCCCCTTCGTCAACGGTCAACTAACCGTTGACCGTTAGGGTTGTTAACAGAGGGGCCAAATTGCTCCCAAAGAAAAACTTTCGGGGCAAAATTGCTCTAAAAAAAACTTCTGGGGTAAAATTGATAATTAAAAAAAATTCCGGGGTAACATTGCTCCTGAGAATAAAAAAAATGTTAAAATTGTTATTAATGATATCATATATTTTTAATTCTTATTTATATAATAGACCAGCCAGCTCAGGCTTCACCCTTAATTTGGTGTGTTTAAAGCAGGCCTATTTTTAGTCTGTTTGAAGTAAACTTGTTATACAGTGAGGCCTGTGGTCGTTAGCCTAATTATAAAATTTTAAAAAATATAGGCCGCCTTAACAGGGCACAGACTGAAAAAATGACCTTTAACAGGCCAAAGGCTAGGCTTAGGCCACTTTGTTATTGAACAGACTTTGCCTGTTAAGGGTGAAGTTTGGGCTGATTTAACCTATTTCCACCCTTAGATATTATATAAATAAGAATTAAAAAAATATGATATCATAAATAACATTTTTAACATTTTTTTTGGGGTTAAATAGCAATTTTGTCCCGAAAGATTTTTTTGGGAGCAATTTTACCCCGGAAGTATTTTTTTAGAGCAATGTTGCCCCTCCGTTAACGGTCAAACTAACCATTGACTGTTGACGGAGGGCAAAATTGCTCTAAAAAAAAAAATTCAGGGCAACATTGTTCCACAAAAAACTTACAGAGCAAAATTGGTCCTGGGGGTATACTTCCGAGACAAAAATGATACTTAACCCTTTTTATTTTTAGGCATGCCAAGTATATATTGTAATGCGTATCTTCAATTCAATTCATGGAAAATTTCTGGTCTCTAAGGAATAAGGAATAGTGTTGATGCAGGGTATGGATTCGATTTCTGTGAGCTATGAGATTCTTTTTCGGATATAGGAAAAAAAAAAAAACGTAAGGCAGAGAAGTGGAATTATTATTATTATTATTTTTTGGGGTCAATAAATGGGTTTGACACAAATATATAAACAGTATTAGTATACGAAATATAAAAAGGACTGAATTATATTAATCAAGCTGGGGTCCACTCCATTTGATTTGGATCACTTCTAACAGACAACAAGGTAGTTGGTGGTGTATGTAATCCCTATGTTATGATCTAGCTAGCTAGAAGCTACAAAGATACACGAACACCACCGAAATATTAAAATCCCAAGATGATCACTTGAAAATGGTTTTCTATATATATACTTGTTATTTGTTAAACTGGTTATATATGTCTTCAGATTTCAAAGGAAGGACGTACATGTATGTAATTTAGCTTCATAATTTAATAACACATCAATTCCTAAGAACTTCAGGATAATTAATTAGCTATGCCATTTCAAAATCTAAATTGATATATATATGAGATAAGTACCATTTTCTGTGTGTGTATTTCTTTTTCTTTTGACCGGAAATGTTTTTGGGTCTTTCTCCCTTATGAATATTAGATATTCAACAAACAAGTATTGGGATTCAACGTACGTAACATTGTGTGTGTGTGTGTGAGCAGTGGATTTGGTATTGAAGACGATTGGATAGGACCATCTACTATAATTTTAATTTGTAGGTACATGAACAAATCCAGCTGTAGTGACCTAGCTTAGCTCGCACTCTAATTTAGTCAAACGTCATTATATAGTAGTACACTAGTTGCTTTCCATCGATTTTGGCCTAGGCTGCTTCTTCTCTCTTTCCTTCTCTATTCCTCCCAAATTAACCTTGACATTTGTAGCCAACTCTAACATTTTTGACTCGCCCAATTTGGCCACTAACAATCAATACCGAAAAAACAGTCAATTTGCGGCAAAATTCCACTGTTGAATTTACTTAGTGATTGCTAATTAATTAGTGACAATCTATTTATCAACGAAATCATTCAATTATGTTGTTTAATTATGTCACAATTCCACTATTTTTGTTTTAGTGAATAAGAAAGAATTACTGTATGGTTCTATATATAAGTTTTTTAAATTATCATTATAAACTTTGGCATTTTTATTATAGTTTATGCATCATATCTTATTAATGAATGGTGCTTTCTCTCTCTTATTATCGATTTGACATGACATGGTGTCATTTCCTACATTGGATACCGTCATTACAAATTGCTACCTTAAATAGCTAGTTGGTAGCTCTCTCGATAATCGATATGGTAACTGATAAGGGAAATGTACAAAAAGTTATCTTAATTGATATTAATTTCAGAGGAAGCTATCTAGAAGGAGTGGTAAACTGATGGATGTGAATAATATGTGATCATTGCAAAAATATCTGTTGAGGATGAATAAGGAAATTAATATAATTCAAATTTAAAACATGTTGGGATCATATGGAATCTATAGACGCGTGGAATTAATTAACCCTGAAGTTGATAGGTCAAAGTTCATGAGCATTATGCATGCACCATTGCAACGTTAGATGGTGAAAGAGTGGACCCACACCCCCCCAGTTATGTACGGAGCCTAACCCTAAACAGTGACGCGTGCTCATGAGGTTTGATTTTGGTCAAATCGTTGATTAATTAAGAAGACACGTAAAAATGACTTTGTCATCTTTGACTGGGTCAATCTCGCCACCCATCTTATCTCTTCCCCTTTGTTTACTTAACATCTATTTTTTTAAAAAATTATTATTATTACTCCATGAAAAACACACTCTCCATGTGTTACTGTTTTCTCTCACACACACGCACATATATATCTATGCAGTCAATTTCGTAACTAATCTTACTTAATCCCATCTATTTAGCAGCATATAATTTTCAATATATCATGAAAAACACAAACTTTATTTGTTACTGTTTCTTTAATATATATATATATATATATTACCTCCGTTCATAATTATAGGAACACTTTTATAAAGTAAATATTTTAATTATAAGAACACTTTTATAGTGCATATATATCATCATGATACTGGTTGATTCATCATATTACTTTTCTTCACCCAATCATCTGTACTTGATTAGCATGCTATGTTGCGTCCTGATTTCTGCGCTGATATTGTTTGCCCAAATTAAATAGACACGTCGTCTATAGATATATATGCCACGAACTAGCCAAAATGGGAATAGAAACAAACAAGCAAAAATATTAGGTAGTGGTTAGTGGTTTAATTTCTTGTTATAGTAGTTTTGATACTGCCCTAGCTATCTATTCTTGGATTCGAAAATAAAACTTATAGTTATTCGAGAGTTCCCCCCCCCCCCCCCCCCCTGGAAGAAAACAAAATTCTCAAGAATCTTACTTATTAATCCAGAATTTTAAAATATTAAATTCATGGGACAAGCGATTTATATTTGAGATTGGCAATGGAAAAAAAAAACTATAAATTACAAACTTTAAGGGCTACTCTTTAAGTTAGTCCTACATGTTGCAAAGGTGATTTCTCCTATATATATGATTCTAGTCCTATGCACGAAAACATTATTCCATGATCATATAATGAACTAATTAATCATGGGATTTATTAACGAAACTAGCTAGTGTGTAATATAATTAATAATAATCCAATCTCAAGGTTTTCACTTCCATCTGCAGCATCTAATTTGTTGGACCCGCAAACTAACTGCATCTCCAAAATCACGCACCCTCATTGATGTATTTAATTTATAGACTATATGTTCACATCAACTTTCACTGCTAAAAAAAACAGTTTTACCGACGGAATTTGCGAAGGAAAATAATCCGTCGCAAATTGAAGGAATTTAGCGATGGAATTAAATTCCGCCGCTACGTTTAGCGACGGAATTCCGTCGCCACCAGGCGGCCAAACAGGCCGCCAGCTTTGGAAAATGGCGACGGACGACGGAATTCAATTCCGTCGCGAAATGGCGGGAAAAATCCCGCCAGTTTTTTCAGCTAGTGACGGAAATAACTTTCCGTCGCTAGCTAGCAGCTGGAGCTTTTTGTAGCGACGGAATTAAATTCGGTCGCTATTAGCGACAGAATTTAATTCCGTCGCTACGCTCGAATTAAATCATCCCCCAGCTCCATTCACCCACAGCGGCAGCACTCTCCCAGCTCCTCCGTCATCGCCCCAGCTCCCCGCCGTCATCCCCACAGGTCACCGGACCTTCAGCTTGCCGCCTCCCCCTCCCCCCAGCTCGCCGCCACCCCCCTCCCCCTAGCTCGCCGCCACCTCACAGCTCCCCGCTACTCCGTCCCCCCAGCTCACCGCCAGCCCCTCCCCCCAGCTCCCCGCCACCCCCTTCCCCACAGCTTCCCTCTTCCCATTCTTCAGCTAGCTCGATCGCCGGTGAGGTGAGTTTTTATTTATTTATTTTATTATTTTTTAATTAATTATTTATTTGTTATGTGAAATTAATATATAAAAAAATGGATATTTATTTGTAATTTTTTTCCTCATGAATAAATAGGCCTCTACAATTGCCGTTCTCTAATCACTAGTGTTCTTCTCCGCCTTCCGGTTACCCTCCCCATCCGGTAAGTTTCGTTTTTCTTATTATTTTTTTCACCACTTTATTTTTCACACACTTTGAATATTGTCCAAAATTTTATTATGTGGAAACGACTGCCTGTGGATATTTATTTAGGATTATGGATTTTATTATGTGGAAACGACTGCCTGTGGATATTTATTTATGACTATGGATTTTATTATGTTCTCTATGATTATGGATTTATCCAGACTGCCTGTGGATATTTATTTAGGACTATGGATTTTATTATGTTGTCTATGACTATGGATTTATCCAAATTGGATTTATACAGATTTTTTCAAAATATGACTATATAAATTGAAATCTTATTATATGTTTACTTAGCTTCGTAGACTTTAAACCGCCAACTAAAATAGCTCTAATTTGATTATATCTTGTATGCTGAAAATTGGAGAATGCATAGTCATTATAAAGTCATCTTTATATTTTAAAATCTGGATCAATTTGATATAAATTAAATAGAATTATAGTTGACATTCGAATAAAATTGTTTGAATGAAAAACTAAATTGTTGGTTGACCTAACTCAGCTATGTTAAAATCTGGATGAATCATGGTTTTTTTATTAAAATAATATATAAATTGTTAAATTTGACACTAAATACTTATTAAGTTGTAGGCCGTAAAAATGATTTAAGATTTTGAATTTTAAATGATATTGGTGTGATAATATTATGATTATTTATTACTTGGTAATGATACATAAATCTAGAAATATTGAATGGTGTTCAATTTAAATAAGTGAAGTGTTAAGAAATAATATCTAGGGATCAGACAATAATTTTTTAAAAAATATTCAATTTCAATGTTTTATTTGAATCTATCTTTTGACAAGTTATACAATAAATATCGATTGTTCAAAAAACAAAATTATAAATATTGTTTAGATAAATAGGTAATTATAAATACAAAATTATATGCATAGGGGTGATAATTGATTTTTTAATATATATATATATATATATATATATATTAAATTATATATATTTTTTAATATATATATATATATATATATATTTTAAATACAAAATTATATATATTTTTTAATATATATATATATATATATATATTTGGTGGTCTAAAATGTTGGGTTGAATAACACTTCGGAATAAATAGTTGGTGAAATTATTATGTAGATTTATAATTATCTTATAAATATAACTAAAAAATTATACATGAAAAATAAATATCAATTGCATTTTAAAATTTGAATTCAATGGTTTATTTATTAAATATCTTATAATTATACTTGTAATTAATTAATTTTAAATTATCAACAAAAGACTTAATATTGATTTTCTAACATATCTTAATCTTATTAATTAATAATTATATCGGATGAAATAAACAAAAACATGTAGGAAGATAATTATATCGTATAAATTTATTTATATATTTATAATTAATACATGTTTAAATGATTGTCCTCCTTAAATTAAGTGTTCATCCTTAATACATTTTTGTTTGCCCCCTCCACAAGCATGTCCCCATGTTCTGGTGTGCTATCCTCATTCTGTGGTTGCTTGCTGGGATATGTTCTTTAAACTCAATGCATGTGTTTGTTTTTACGCTTTCTTGATTAAGTGGCAATTGGTTGACAAAAGTGGCTAGTTGTATTGGCTACTTATAATTGTATTTGTGGCAAATTGAGATGTTAATTAGGTTAGTAACTGAAGTAGCTAGGAAGTATGGAAGACAATCACGATAGGAGTTGGATGTACAATCGTCTAACTGGCAGAGAACTAAATCCAGCATTCCGGGCGGGTTTGAACGAGTTCATCCAATTTGCTTTGGTGCATTCAAATAATTCAAGTAGGGAGATTAGGTGTCCGTGTGCCAAATGTAAATGCTTAAGGTTCAAAATGGATTCATGAATGATTATGAGTGTTGGGAATATCATGGCGAAGTCCGACAGACACCGAGTGGTTATTACGGGGACAGTAGTCATCGAGAAAATCTTAATGCGTATGAGCAGTTAGTTATGGATGCTGCGGGACCGTCCATCGGCAGATATTTTGATCCCGTTACTCATGCCGAATCGTCATACATGGGAGAGGAGACCGGTATACATACTCAACCATCATACATGGGAGAAGGTCCTCATCCGGACGCCGATAGGTTCTATAAAATGCTTCAAGAAGCGCAACGTCCGCTATGGGAAGGATGCGAACACTTTGAAAGTAGTGAATATTCATCGCTTTCGGCTACCCTAGCAACACTAAGCTTGAAGACTGATCACCATATGAGTGAAAGGAATTACAACGAAATGATGCAGATCATAAACAAAGTTGTTCCCAAAGACAATAATTTGCCAAAGGATTTTTACCAAGCAAAAAAAAAGGTGAAAGAGCTTGGGCTTGGATGTGAAAAAATCCATTGCTGCCCTAGAGGATGTATGTTTTATTACAAGGATGATGCTGAGCTGATCAATTGTAAATTCTGTGGACATGACAGATATAAATATGTGAAGAAGGGAAGGAAAATGACCCGTCAAGTGTTAAGCAAGATGCACTACTTTCCTCTGGTGCCTAGACTTCAGAGATTGTACGCATCAGAACAAACAGCTGCTCACATGAGATGGCACCGGGAGCATCACAGGGATAAAAATTTTGTGACGTATCCATCCGACGCCGAAGCTTGGCGTAAATTTGACGAGGAGAACCATTTCTTTGCTATGGATCCCCGTAATGTCCGTCTTGGTCTATGCTCGGATGGGTTCGCTCCTTTTGATAAATCGGGCAGAATTTATTCCTGTTGGCCTGTCATTGTGACACCGTACAACCTCCCACCTTCTATGTGCATGAGAAGGGAGTTTTTGTTCCTCACCGCGTTAATCCCTGGGCCATCCAACCCCAAAAAGAAGATAGATATGTATCTCAGGCCTTTGATAGACGAGTTGAAGATGTTGTGGAGTGAAGGGGTTCTAACGTATGATATATCATTGAGTCAGAATTTCACAATGCGTGCTGCCTTAATGTGGACGATAAATGATTTCCCTGCATATGGGATGTTGAGTGGCTGGCAAACGTCGGGAAAGCTTGCATGCCCGGTATGTCTTGAGCAGAACATGGGTTTTAGCTTGGCACACAGTCGCAAAGTCTGTTGGTTTGACAGGCACCGACGATTCCTACCCCCGGACCATCCGTATAGGACAAATAGAAAAGACTTCACGCGAAATGTGGTTGAACGAGCAGATCAACCTCGTCGTTTAAGTGGCCAAGAAATATGGGACAGGGTCAAGTATATTCAAAGTGTCGAAGAGGGTGCTGCTTCCAACGAACCCGAGGGATATGGTGTTGATCATCATTGGAACAAACGCAGCATCTTCTGGAACTACCATATTGGAAAGATCAATTGTTAAGACACAACCTGGATGTCATGCACATTGAGAGCAATGTGTTTTGCAATATTTTGCACACCGTGATGGACACGAAAGGCAAGACGAAGGACACAATCAATGCTAGACGGGACGTAGAAGCAATTTGTAGAAGGCCTGCTTTGCATTTGGTGCAGGATGGCAGGGGACGGATTTCCAAACCTAGAGCACCGTACACATTAAACAAACAGCAGAATTTGGAATTGTTGCAATGGGTTGAAGAGCTGAAACTCCCGGACGGTTATGCGTCAAACTTGAAAAGATGTGTCAACTTGCACGAGGGGAAGTTATTCGGGATGAAGAGTCATGATTGTCATGTTTTTTTCCAGAGGTTGTTGCTGTGGGCCTTCAAAGCATTACCGAACCACATATGGTCTATTCTAGCAGAATTTTCCAAGTTCTTTAGAGAAATTTGTGCTTATGAGCTTAATGTGGAAAACTTACGGCACCTGGAGGCGAGCATGCCAATAACACTATGCAAGTTAGAGATCGTGTTTCCTCCTAGCATGTTTGACTCAATGGAACATTTACCTGTTCACTTGGCCTACGAAGCAAGAGTAGGATGTCCCCAACAATATAGGTGGATGTATCCGTTTGAGAGGTAATATATATATTTCTTTCATGTAGTTATTTCTTTCGCGCACTTTAGTTTATAGATACGCTGTAATTGTCCATTGTAGGTTTTTACGCACTCTTAAACAAAAAATCAAAAATCCAACCCTGACACTGAGAAAGGGTGTGGGCAAGACAGATTGGATTGACCCTGACACTGCAAGCCTATTACTTGCACAGTGGGAGAACGATGAGAAATTTAATAATAGAAGTCGGAAAAGTAAGGAGAATAGGGCCAAGCAGGTGGGACCTTCATATGCTGGCGGGTCCATTCCGTTGAGTGAGCATTGTCGGAAAATTGTGAGTACACATTATTTTCTATTAAAGTATTCAATGTTTTGTACCTTGAAACAATTTGTTAACGATTTTTCATGTGTTTGCAGGCACAGTCTGAGGATGTTCCACCAGAAGAAGTTGAGTGGCGTGCCTTTGAGTAGACCCATACCCGGCAAACTGAAGGGGGTGAGAAGATATGGATTAACGCCAGGGCGGAGCAAGTGGCGGTGAGACATTTATATTGTATTGATTCTTTGTTTCGGACACCAACATGTTTATTTCATTTCACATCGGCTTTTTTTGTGATGTCTTTTTTTGTTTATAGGGCAACTATCTGAGGCTGACTCAGGAGAGAGACTCGCAGAGTGGAACCCACCCCTCATCCTCTCAGTCCGATAACGAGACTCTATTCTTACAGGCTGCGGGTGGATTTAACAGCAAAGGTAGAGTCTTCGGGTTAGGTTCCTATGCCAGCCGACTTAGGGAATCAAAGCGCTCCACATCCAGCAGTAGCGAAGGTGTTTCTGCAGGTAAACGTAATACATTTGATATTGATTGTAACATTTTCATTCTCTGGTTCATTTAAATGCAATGCAAAAAAGATAATTATATTTCCTAATTTTTTGGCAGATGAGTTGATGAGGATGAAGACAACTATCGAGTCGCAAGCAGTTGAGCTGAACGAGACAAAGCAAAAACAAATGAACACAGACATTGAGCTCCACCAGACATAGGAGATGGTTAGACAGATGCAGCGTCAAATCATGGCCCTAATGAAAGACAAGGGTCCGATGCCGCCTCCTGAAGGTGATCCTCCTGCTGATGATGATGAGGAGGATGCTGCTGTTTAGATTACTTTTTTAGTACATCTCTGTTGAAACACTATATTTATAATGTATTTTATCCTCTGTGTTATGAAGATTCGGTATGTATGTTATATAATTTTTTTAAATATTTTATTATATAATTTTTAAACAAAATTAAAAAATAAAATAAATAAATTTAAAAGAATAATGGAAAAGAATATAATTATTTTTAAAAGAATATAATTTTCAAAGAAAATTAAAAAAAATAAAAAATTAATTAAAGAAAATAATAAATAATTTTTTTAAAAAAAATAATCAAATTAGCGACGGAATTTAAATCCGTCGCTAATTTGAATTTAGCGAAATTAGCGACGGAATATTATTCCGTCGCTAATAGCGACGGAATTGAAATCCGTCGCTATTAGCGACGGAATTGAAATCCGTCGGTATTAGCGACGGAATTTAAAATTCCGTCGCAATTGGGACCACTTTTTAGCGACGGAAAAAATCCGTCGCTAATTCATTTAGCGACGGAATTTGAGGGTTTAGCGACGGATTTTTTCCGTCGCTAAAACCCTTTTTTCTTGTAGTGTTTCAATAATAAAAATTAAGTTAATCCTTTATAAATAATATTTTAATAAAATGTGATATTTTTTTTTGTCATCTCCCAAAAGTGAATAATATTCAATCATAATGCACCCACATCAAGCATCATGCTAAAAGCTAGAGGGTCAAACTCGATCGCAAGCTCATGCTCAAGAGACCTTTAAGGATCAGTGTTTGATATATCAGTTGGGCTAGATAATCGCGACAATGAAATATGACATTCAAACCTTAATTGCGTGTAGACTTGATTTTGCATGGTGGAGAGACTTGAGAAACCAGCTCGACAAACTCCAATTAGGCTGATACCCTAACTGTCACCAACCTGTAAGCTATATAGTAGGGAAGAATATACATGCAAATTAAAGTCTACGCCCTGTTGTAAAATGAAATGAAATAATTAAAACGATACTATAAATAATTATATAATTGATTTAGAATTTTAATACAGGTATTTTTCATCAGAAGGAATGAACAATTTGCATACAGTGAAGGTCGATAGAAATGAATTAATGCATGGAGTAGCGATGGGCAGGATACTGAAAGATACCGCGGGCGGCATCTAGAAAAAGTCAAAGGAGGGGAATGCCTCACGTTTTCAGCTTTACTTGCGTTATATATTTGCTCCGATCTTAAATATAAGATAAAGTTAATTGTTTTTTTGGAAAATTAAAGAAGTTACTTAATTATATTATATGTTATGTATCTTTAAATTATATATTAATTTATTAGTCAAACTAATTAGTTTGAAGAAAAAATAAAAATATATTAAAGTATTTTAATTAGTTTCCTTAATCTCTCTACAAAAATTCAATTTTGTCTTATATTTGACAGCGAAGGAAGTATTTCTTTTCTTAGGGTCAAAATTTCCCGGACGTGCTTATATATCATCTATGCTAGGCCCACATTGGTTAATTTTACTTGCTATCTTCATCTCTAATAACATCTCAATGACTTGTTTTTGCTAACTAATTAAGCAGGCCAAGTTAAGTACTCTCTTGAGTCATCAATATAAGAGTTGACATTTTTTCAGAGAGATTATAGAAACTATATAAGTTAGTTAATCATAATATAGGTTATATCTCATTTAAGAATATATCAGTTTATAATTCAAACAAATAGTTTGGTAAAAGAAAAAATATAAATATAAATACCTTAAAATGATATATTTATCTTCTTTTATTAAAAATTTAAAAAAAAGTGGCTAAATGTGAGGGCCAAATGTAGCGGTCTATATATATATATTTTGAATAACATCAAGTATTCTGTAGCCCTTTTAACTCGGAGGGTTTATCAGGGTCCAAACTAATCTAGATTTGCCTTAGGTCAATCTCTACGATGAGAGGAAAGAGCTACAAATATCATATGCTCTATTCATAAGCCTCAAACTAAGAACCTATTTTTAAAAAACGATTACCTTACCGCTTGACACACATGTAAATGTTGGCAGTGTTATATAATTATTTTTTTTTATAAGAAAATTTTAGGAAAATGGATTCACCCACGATTCAAGGGCAGGACGAAATCTCCCTTCCTCCTAGGTGATACTGATGTTGGACAGGGTGAGCCGTCTATTACTCTCAGGCGTTAACCTAGACACCTAGAAGCTAGGATGCCTCTCCCAGCGCCTCGACCAACTCCAAGAACGAACCCCCTCCTTTTAGTGAGAGTGTCCGACCCCTTTATTACTTGAGCACGCGGACAAAGGGTAGTGTTATATAATTATTGAATGATGTTGCCGTGAACAAGGATGGAATAGTGACCTTCATATAGATCCAGTTAAAAAAGTCAAGGAGGAGGAAAGAAATAGGCAAAGTGGGGGTTAAATCATAAATGGATGACGCGTCTTTGGGTAATTGAGTGCAATGAATGCGGGCGGCCCTATATATGAGCTATGAAAGCCACATTGCCCCAATTAACCCAATTTTATTTATTAATTAATTATTAATCCCATCACTCTCCCGGTCTAATCCTAACATTATTTGCATCCTCTACTACTAAATAACCAAGTTTTATTTGTATTTTTCTACATCGGCAAATGACATTTCCTTTGTGGTAATTAAGGTGTTATATTCCCTCCAATCTTAAGAAAGCATGATTAAAAAAATACTATCAAATTTAAGTGATTTACTAACCTCTAAACTCTCTTTTATATATATATATAAACACATTTTAGGAAAGAGATTAGATTCACTCACGATCCAAGGGCAAAACGAAATCTCTCTTCCTTCTAGGTGATACGAATGTTGGACAGGGCAAGCCGTCTATTACGCTCGGCATTTACCTAGGCATCTAGTAGTTAGGATGTCTTTCCCAACGCCTTGACCAACTCCAGGATCGAACACCCTCTCTTTAATAAGAGTGTCCAACCCCTTTACTAGTTAAACTCAAATACACGAGAGGTCTAACCTCTAAACTCCACGTTGTAGAGCTTCCTAGAGAAATAACTGCGGTGATGAGATCATATTATCAGATGAGGTCACATTGTTGGTTGGGGTTTGACAATTTGACATTGTGAAGACTCGGGAGCATTTCTCTCATTACCTCGCATCTTCCTCTTTAATTCTCACACTCACCCCTACTCCATCTATCCTCTATCTTTCTCCTTTCTCTATCGACCCTAATTAACCTACTCACGTTGACATCTTCCTCATCTGTACGCCATCTCATTCCACCTCCTACCTCCATTTACACATTCCTTCAAACTCATAAAAACCAACATTTCTAAGTGATTAACTTTCACTATAATGGTCATTTTATTGCATCCATTATTTTCGGGAAAAAGCACCAGTCTCGTCCTGTCGAAATTGTATGTACTATGACAGTCCTTTAATTTTGCTGGTGCCAAGAGGACCCCACGCTGACGTGTCCCTCCCACAATAGCTGAAAATTGTGACCCCCCACGTGGCCACCCCTCTTTCATTTTTGAGCGTTCATCAGAAAGACTCCCACGCACGTTCATATGTGAGTTCACCAATAACCTTATAGTCTAGTTGTAGCAATGCTTCTTTTTAAATGGAAGGTTACAGGCTCAATCCGCACTCATCAGGCCTTTAGTGTCTGTTCTTGTAACTCAAAAATAGAATAATATGAGTTATATCATGTTTAGACATATGATAATAACTACTTCTTTGAATCCTTAATATAATATATGTTTATTTAATTTGATTAAAATTAATGAAATTAATTGAGTTGGTTAATTTGACATGGTTTCTCTAAAACGTTATAGTCATCTTTTTTAATTCCTTTTATTACTCTTTTACTTGATTATTATGGACCAAGCAACAATAAGAGTATATTTGTAAAAGATTAATAAATATAAAAAAATATATCTTATGCTTAAGATCAAGATTAACTCCTTAAATAAGTCAGATATGGGAGTATTAATTTATAGGACATGTTGGAATTAGGCCTAAACGTACGTACAGGTTATATTGTATATCGGTTTGAATAGTTAGGCCGGGTTTAGCCCAATATGTCTAGAGTTCTTGAGTCTGTCAAAATAGGCGGATCACTCAATGATCTAGATGTACTTGTTATTGATTATGAAATAAAGTATATTTTCTCTCTCAATTCTTTTGGTGTTCCTTCGCTCACATGATATATTTACTTAATTTAATTAAATTAAAAAAATTTATTAAGTTAGTTAATATGACATATATTTTTTTAAATACCCTAGATATTTTTTTTGATTTCCTCATTCCATTTAATTCTTGATTATTGTAGAGGGAGCATCAATAGGAGTAAATTAGAAAAAAAAATTTAAAAATATAAAAATCATGGGAGTATCTTATATTTAGGATCAAAATAAACTCTTTATATATGTCCTATAGTAACAACTTGAGGGGTAATAAGGTAGATTCAAAGGGATAAATATCAATTTTGCCAATGAAGCACGGGTCATCCAAAAGTTTTTTTTTTCTTTTTAATCTTATCTTTGCCTTGAAAATATGAAAAACATAGCATATTTGCTCTACCATCACGAAAGTACCACGTCGACCGTCAAAATTACACATGACTATGGACAAACTATATGTCAACCTCCAAGCTTACGTGGTATTTCATTTGCAGCCATGTGTAATTTTGATGGTGGATGTGGCACTTCTGTGATGGTAGGGTAAATGTGATATGTTTTTCAGATTTTCAGGATAAAAATAGGGAAAAAAAAAACTTTCAGGTAACCAATACTCTATAAAAATTGGTAGTTATCCCTAGATTCACATGAATAATTTGTAGTGGGCACAAAAAATTATTATGGGGGAGATTGTGATGGGCCATACGTAATGTGGAGCGGGGTCTGGCCCATTTGTAAAAGTCCAATGACAGGGGATGGCTCCGGCATGTTCAGATTGACGAACCCCACAACCTTTTTTTTTTTTTTTTTTTTTTGGGGGTTTGGGGGGGGGGGGGGGGGGGGGGGTTGGGGTGTGTTAAAGACGAACGGCACAACCTGACCGGATAGGCTGCCGAAATCTTGATTCAAATGGAAGCTTGTGACCAAGCAAGGCATGATAACTGCATAGTGCCTCGTATTAATATGCAGTCATGGTCCTATTCAAACATTATATACTCATTGGATTCTTAAATTTAAACTAAAGTTAATTTTTTTAGAGAGATTAAATAAGCTAATTAAATTATTTTAGAGTATTTTCCAAACTAATTAGCTTGACTAATAAATTGATATACAATATAAAGATACATAACATATGATATGATTAGGTAACTTATTTAGTTTTCTTAATCTTCTAAAAAAAATTAATTATGTTTTATATTTAGTACTGAATGGATGGACTATTGTTTCTGAGGCTTTGTTTGTATTTCATCCTTAATTTGTTTTTATGTATTCCACCGATTTGCAGTAATAATATAAATAGTTTTTGACAAAAAAAAAAAAAACATACTGATGACACATGAATTAATAATTGAGAGAAAACAAAATAAAAGCCACAAGACAGAGAATGAAAGCGGCCACAAGAAAGATTTCCCTACATGTGTTACATACATTAATGATAAGTTAAGTTGGTGGAGTGATTTCAGGACTTGACATTACAAATAAACTTGTTCTCCATATCAAGGCAGAGCGCCTCTTTTTTTTTTTTTTTTCCTTTTTTTGGGGGCCTTTTGCATGCTTTCTTTGACAATTTATAAAAAAATGTGAGAAAAATGTGTGTATAATCCGCAATAAAATAATAAAAAGCTGCAAAAAGAAAATGCACAAAAAAAAGGGGGGGGGGGGAATTGCCATTCAGGAAATCTATCATGATCCAGTGGTGGCATAAGTAAGGGATGGTTTGAAAATCTACGGCAGAGGGAGTGTTATTTTTGTTTTATTAATCACTCTAATGAAGTTCCAACGTGGTACTTTGTCCACCTCAGGGAGGAGAAGAGGAAAGTAAGGCAAGTGTCGGTGTAATATATTCGATGTGGCTGGTTGAGAAGGGAACTAGTTTCCCACTAAGCAAATTAAAATGCTTAACACCAAGAGCTAATGGGATTTGTACCATCTAGATATGATATTACCTTTCATTCTAATTATAAGATAGAGTTAGTTTTTTTTTTATATATATATAAATGAAGGAAACTAATTAAATTACTTTAGAGTATTCTTTTTTGTGTTTTTTCTCTAAACTAACTAGTTTAACAAATAAATTAGTATTATATAATTTAAGAATATATAATATTTCTCCAAACAAAATCAACTCTATCTTATAATTAAGATCAGAGGAAGTATTGAACAATGTAGATTTAAGGTTTTTTTTTTTTTTAAAAAAAACATCAATCCTAAATATAGGATATAGTTTGTAATGTAAATTGCAGTATAAATAATTTCCTATATTTAGGATCGGAGGTAGTAATAGTTAAAAGATTATCTTTATCTTAGATTATACACTCATTAAAATAATTTTTTTTTTTAAAAAAAAAACTTAAACTTTCGAAAAAACAAAACAAAAATGAATCGTCCGGTCGGATTCACATATTAGAAGACTCATGCGCATTTCTCTCATTACCTCGCATCTTCCTATTGACTCTCACTCTCCCAGTCTAATAGTACTTTTTTTTCCCTGACTGAACCATATATGCTATATTATTACTTCCACTAGTAAATATAAGACGGTTTTCTGAGGCCCTAAAAGAGTTTAATAAATTACTTTTTAATCATATATATATATATATATATAGTGGATGATCAAATTATATATTAGTTAATAAATTAAACAAATTAGTTCTAAAAAACAACAAAAAATATAAAGTAAAAATAATTCAATTAGATTCCTTAATTTTTCTAAAAAAGTTAACTACATCTTATATTTAGGATACGTAGTGCAATATATTTGCTAATCATGATCATCCAACGTACTATCCTATCTTGCTCCTTTCTACATCATCAAACATGTTATGGATTTATATGAGTCTCATTCAACGTATGGTCCAACAAGGAGCAATCTAGTGACACAAATATGGCGGCACAACACTTGGGCTTGGAGCTACAAAGGCCCGTAAGTTCAAACCCTAACCCTACAGGTAAACTCTATAAATATCTTACCCAAAAAAAAAAACTCTATAAATAAGAGGTAAATCTTAAAGGTATGATTCATTTTCTATCAATTACCACTACTAGAAAAAGCCAAAATAGCGACGAAATTTGCGGCGGAAAAAATCTGTCGCAATTAGCGACGGAAAAAAAATCCGTCGCAAAATTTTGCGACGGAATTTAATATCCGTCGCAAAATTTTGCGACGGATTTTTTTTCCGTCGCAAAAGTAAAAAAATAAATTCGACTACATTAGTTTCGGTCAAAAGGCGGGAAAAAATATGCCAATTTGCGACGGAAATAAAATCCGTCGCTAAAATTTAGCGACGGGAAAAAAAAATCCGTCGCAAAATTTAGCGACGGAATTTAAAATCTGTTGCAAATTGCGACGGATTTTTATTCCGTCACAAAAGTAAAAAAAAAAAAACAAATTCGATAATATTAGTTTGAGACAAAAGGCGGGAAAAAATCCACCAATTTGCGGCGGAAATGAAATCTGTCGCAAAAATTGGAAAAAAAAAATTCGCTAAATTCTCACAATCCGTCACCTCTTTCCGCATTTCCCCAGCCCGCAACGTTCGTAGAAAAAGCTTGAGGGTCGCCGAAGTAGCCGCTGCTGCCATGCTCGTATATCTGCGTCTTGTATCTTCGTCTGGCTATCGAAGTAGGCCAGAAAATCTTCCAGCTTCGGTACGCTTTCCTGAATCTCCAGATTTGCATTGGCCTCTGATTTGTGAGAATCTTCTTTCTCTTTTTCTCTCGCATTCAATCTGGTTTTTAGGGCTTTCATCTGCACACCTATTGCTTTTCAGATCTTTGGGTTAAAAAGCAAAAAATATAAGATATCTTGATAGTCGGTTGTGTGAGGATGAATTTGTGGCAGCAAGGGAACTGAATCCCTTCTTTCTACGTGAAGCCAGTGCTTGCTTGGCCTTTGCTCAAGATCAACAGAACATTTTGCGGTTGGTTTCTTTTCAATCCATTGTGCCTACGGTGCTTTTTTTTTTTTTTGCTCAGAGCCTGTTGTGCTTATTGAAGTTTCACGAGAATTAAGCATTGCCCCAATAATTTTCCTGTATAATATTGAATTGTTGTCCAGTATTTTCTCTTGACGTTTTTGTCTATGTGTATAATCGTTATAGGCTACTTTCGAGGAGAGACATAAAGGTGGTCATTGAACACGGCACACCATTTTTGTTCCAAGACGCTGAGGATTTCAGTGAGAAAGATGAGATCTGAATTAATTAAAATAAATAAATTTTAAAAGAATAATGGAAAAGAATATAATTTTCAAAGAAAATTAAAACAAAAAAAATAAATTAATTAAAATTAAAAATTCATAATTTTTTTTAAAAAAATTAATAAATTTTGCGACGGATTCAGAATCCGTCGCAAATTGCGAAGGATTTTTTTTCCGTTGTAAATTGCGACGGAATTTTAAATTCCGTCGCAATTGCCACCAGATTTTTGCGACAGATAAAATCCGTCGCAAATTGGTTTTGCGACGGATTTTTTCTGTCGTAAAAACCGTTTTTTCCAGCAGTGTACTATTCTGTCGTCACTGTGTATACACACCACTCCCTTTGACTAATGCCTATCTATTCGTGTACAGTGATCTACTATACTCATTAGTATCTAATCTATAGATACCTCAAAGAGAGTTATTTGATCTTAAATCAACATACTAATCTAATGGACTAGAGACTTTTTTCAATCTGGATAGAACAAAACCAAATGAAATTAAGCTACTCACATTTACACACACCTCTGTTAGCTCCCTCACTACTACAAAAACGGATTTTGCGTCCCAAAAAGACGTCCTATTTTAAAAAATAGGAAGTAAAAAATAAATACGGTGGCATTTTTGTAATTATATGGGATAAAAGTTGATTTTTGGCGTCTAAGTTATAAACTTAGACTCCAAAAATCCCACTTTTGGAGTCTAAGTATCAAACTTAGACTCCAAAAATAATATCGTACAGCAGAAAATAAGGACATGTCGTGCAACAGGGAGTCACGTCGTGCAGTAGGGAGTCACGTTGTGCAGCAGGTGGGGCCCGCGAGAGACACTTTTGGAGTCTAAGTACAAAATTGTGACCCCACCCACGACTGCCTTCCTCCATTTTTGTTTAATAAAGAAATTTTTATAAAATTAATATATAAAGTGGCTAAGATCGATCAAATCGATAAAGTTAAAACGAGTTCAAGAGGGAATTAACATGGTTTTATAAACTAGGAATGAAAATAGGTCAGACCCTCATATTAGGAGGCCTACAGTTTAACCTAGTTAGGGCTTAGCATGTTTAACAAAAAGGTCAAGTTAAAGCCAATTTAGAGGCCTAAATATATAAATAAGCTAGGGCTAATTTATGAAAGCCTCAACTGTAAGCCTTCAGGCCTAACCTAACATGTTTACACATTTTAAAATATAATTTTATTTGGGATAGAATATCGTCATTACCAATTTTATGTCACTACCAAGTCACTACCATTTTTTCGTCGTTAAATCAGAATCTCAAATAGGAGAGAAAAATGATAAAAGTAGATGAAATTTTGATTTAACAGCGAAAAAGTGGTAGTGGCTTGGTAGTGATATAAAATTGATAGCGACAATATCTTATCCCATTTTATTTATATTATAAATGTCTAAATTATATTTATATTTTTATTATTTAAATTTAAATTTAAAAATACAATTTTAATGATCATAATGGGTTGGTTCCCTATAAATTAAAGCTTAAATAATAGTTATTGAATTAATTTTAATTTAGACTTATTATATTACGAGAATCAAATTTTATTTTAATAACATTGTAGGGTTTAAATTATAAGCCTTTAATTAAGTCTGTTTAAAGCCTTTTAGGCCTAAATTTTAAGCCTTTTTAGAGGTCTATATTATAAGTAAGCCTATAAAAATGCTTCAAGCCTGATCAAACCTTTTGAAAGCTTAGACCTAAGCCTAAAAATAAGCTTGCGTACAAGCCTAGGCTCAGGCTTTATGGCTCTATTGCATGGTCTAGTTTATTTAGTTAAAGTCCGACCTGACTTGTTTTCACCCTAGTAAAAACGATGAACTCGATATATAAATTTGTGACTTTAACCAAATTTAAATCTGACACAAGTGTAATAGCAACTCAACTCAATTCTATAAACTAGAAATATAAAATAATAAATTCGGAGAATCAACTCACAAGTTTGACAATAAGGCTTATGATATCCCACTTACACTCATAGGAAAATTCTTATATCATTGAGCTACAAGGCTCCTAGCACCCCTCTTTCATTTTCGATTTATTCTCAACTCCCAAGGCCATCCTCCCACCCTCCTACTTATTTTGGATCTTCTCAACCTAAGCTTAAGCATTAATCAGAAAGAGCCTCACACAGAATAATGGACTCAATCCAAGGTAAAAACTATTAATTTAATTAATCCAGGATAATTACTATTAATTTATTTTTTTTTAATACAAGGCGATAGGGGAGGGGGGTCGAACTCAAGACCGGGAGAGGGGAAATTAATCTCAATACCATTACACTATTAATATAGTAGATTCGCTTGAATAATTTGTAGCGGGCACGAGAATTATTATGGGTCGTAAAGTGGGCCAGAAGTTGGGCCCATTTAAAAAAGTCGAATGAATGGTATGCTCCCGACAGAACTTCGATCCAAACTAGGTAGGGCAAAGTTCTGGTGAACCGGGTGCAGTAGCAAAAAAAAAAAAAACTTTGTGTAAAAGTGTGCCTCCATCTGAATGTGCAGTCATGCTCCCATTCAAGCATTATACTCCGATAGTCCGATATTTTGGGGGTGGAAACATTACATAAGAGTATTAATTTATTAGCATCAACCTTACCAATTATTATTAAAATCTATTGTGAGCAAGTGGAAAGAGGCTTACTCTCTCTTAACCACATCCTCAGTTTGAGGTGTGAAAATGATGTTATTAGTTCTTTCCTCATAAGGCCACGACCATGGGTCTGACTCGGGATAAATCTAGATTAGTAGGAACTAAAGGTTTTGATAAACTAGATGGGCAACAAAAAATATATATATATATATATATATGAGTATTATTTTATTAACATCAACCTAACCAATTATTCGCATAACACCAAAACGTAAAATTCACATACCAATATATACTGATGACACATAAATATAAATAACAATTGAGAGAAAACAAAACACAAGCCAAAAAAATAACAATAATTCGCAGCCGCCACAAGCAGGCTTATCTACACGTGTTATACATGTATTAATCATGAGTTAAGATGTATATTAAAAAAAATAAAAAAAATCATGAGTTAAGTAGCACGTTGCATCTCCGAAAAGTTCAGGACTTGACATTACAAATAAACAATAATGCGCCTATTTCTTTGTTTTGTTTCTTTGTTTTTTTTTTTTCTTTTGCCAGCTTTCTTTGACAATTTATAAAAAATACATGAGAAAAATGAGTCTCTATTGGTAATAAAATGATAAAGTGCACCAAAAAAAAGATTGCACTTAGCTTTTTCCCATTCAGGAAATGTAACAACATGATATATCCAATGGTCCCATGAGGAAGTGTAGTTTGAAAATCTAGGGTAAAGGCCACGACACAACATTTGTGCATGTCTAAAGCGGACTTTAGTCCACAATAATGCAGAGTGGTTGAAAAGTTGTAATGAATTTTGAATCTTATTTTCTTGACCAGACTTGCTTCTATTTTTTAAAATAACAATCTCCTAGTCAATAGTTTTGAACAAAAAAAAAAAAACTCTTAGTCAATAGTCGGTGTTACTTAGAATTTGAACCATTTAAACAATATTGTCAACTTCTAAAGGTTACAATATTGTCAATTGCATCGAAAAAAAAAATTGATTTCAATTTCCCCTCTTTTTGGTGGTATTTATATGCATATAAACTATTATATTTATATTTATTACTCCATCTGATCCTAAATATAAAATATAGTTAACTTTTTTTAGAGAGATTAAAGAAACTAAATAAGTTACTTAATCATATTATATATTGTGTAACATTAGATTATATATCAATTTAAATGTTAGGCAAAATAGTTTGGAGAAAAAATGATAAACATAAATGTTTTGTTGTAGAACAAGATAGATTGGACTTGACTTAGAAACAATGCCTAAAGCTACGTAACTTTTTGAAGGATCAAAGTCCACGTAGTTTGAGACACACAAACGTTTAGCCAAAAGGGGTAATGTGTGTACCCTATGACGGCTAAATTATAATTAGCTAGAGAGTGTGTGTGTACTTTCAGGTTTTACCTTTTATTTATAAAGTGTACCTTAGGGTCAAGGTTTGGACTTGTGGGCTTTTGTGCCTCTAAGCTGAAATGAAGTGACGTCATATCTGTGCCACGTAGATTGCCCCTTGTTGAGCCGTATATTAAATATGGGCCTTATACAAGTTCGTAACAATAAATATTTTAAAGTAATTTAATTAGCTTCTTTAATATCTTCTTAAAAGTCAACTTTACCTTGTATTTAGAACCGGAGGAAATATCTCCTAAATCAGTGTAGCATTGAATCAATCATTAAAAAGATTCTTACAAGAGAGGGTGTAGAAGGGAAGATAATTATGAAGTTTTAGGGCAGTTTGGGGATGAACCAATCATTAAGAAGCCCTTGTGTGTGTTCCCTATCTTTTCGTATCATATACTCCCTCCGATCCTAATTTTAAAACAAAGTTTATAGTATAAATTGCACTAGGTAGTATATGTTTCCCACTTATCATTTAGGTTTTGTATCCTATATGTGTGCAATTATTTATCAACTATCATTCTCATTCCTTATCTCTTAATTTCCGACTTATCATTCGACCGGGTTTTCTATCCTATTTTATTTCTGAAGTACGTACTATATAATGTGGCATATCTTTTGATGGCAAAAAAAAACAAGATCTTGTTCATATTAAACCATTTGAGGAGGGTGTTGAGTAATTTCCTTTATGTTTATACGAAGGACCAATCTTATTGAAAAAAAAAAGGTTGTTTATAAAAAGATATGAGGAAGTATTAAACAATAACAAAAATTGAAACATATCGCGTGTGTCATGTTCTGATGTTCAAATAATTGAGGCATATTTATCTAACAGACATAATTCCCGAGACAGTTGAAAATGTAATGTTGAAATTTGGAGAGGGAGACCAAGAATGTAATGAGTGAATGAATTAAATTTTATTTGATTCGGCGGGCGGCTAGCTAGCACTAGCAGGTCATGCTTTTGTAAGGGAGGATTCATGCATGCAGGCCACAATATGGCTTGTGTTTTGAGAGCACAAGAACAACAAGGTTATTTGACTCGTGTCTCAAGATTGGGGTCACGGCAAATGTCAACCACAGAAGAAAGCACAAATTCTCTGCGGTTTATTTTAGTACAAAGGAGCCTTGCTTTACATTCCTATCACTGTGATTGACATTACATGTTCAGTGCATCTATAAGTTTAAGAATTCATCCCACAAAATGACGTCAGAGATGAGCTTCTAGCTGGGGCTTTTTTCCCTATTTGCCACCTTTTAAATAAATATTTACCAATTTGCCACGGTTTTGAAAATATTTCCCCATCTGCCACTTTTAGTCGACTAAACCCCGGTTTAGTCGACTAAAAGTCGTCGGGTCTCTTTTTTTGGCTGACCACGAAATTTAGTCGACTAAACCACTAGGTTTAGTCGACTAAATTTCGTTTGAAGGGTTTTTAAAAAACCCGCGATATTTAGTCGACTAACCCGATTGGGTTAGTCGACTAAATGTCGACAGTAGGGTTTTGAAAAAACCCCCAATCGGTGCTTCATAACCCTAATACTGTTGCAATCGCCAAAAACCTCTCCCCTCTCTATATTCCGAAGGAAATCGCGGCTGGGGCTGTGAGTGGGCTGTCAAGGAATCCTCACTTTTGTGTCATTTGCGTCGTATAGGTATGTGTTCATCTACATTTTGTAATTTCGACGGTAGTTTTTGGTGAAATGCGAAATCCTTTGCTCATTCCCGTTTTGTGCTTGGTTTGTCTGGTTTATTGGCTGGTTTTTTGAGTTTTTGTGGTTGATTTGGTGTTGCATACGGATAAGAGACAGAGTATGATGCTGTGACTGGGTTTCAAAAACTCCCCTGTCGCCATTTAGTCGACTAAATGGTCTGGTTTAGTCGACTAAATCGGTTAGTCAGGCAACAGAAGCATGGCCTTCTGATTTAGTCGACTAAACCAGACCATTTAGTCGACTAAATGGCTAACAGTGGGAAAATTTGATATTTGAAAGATATTCTCAGTGTGTGTAAAAGACATATCAACATTTATTTTGATATTTGAAGGATATTCTGAGTGTGTGTAGACTAAAAAATTGATATTTGAAGGATATTCTCAGTGTGTGTAGACTAAAAGATTGATGTGTGTGTAAAAGACATATCAACATTTATTTTGGCTTTTGATTCTCTCATTCTTTCTCCTACTATATCTAATCTACACCACATTATTTCCAATTGCGAATACTGTCCCTATTTGACTCATCCTTATGATCTCTTAAATGTTCATAGGTTTTTTTTTTCAATAATTGTTCATAGTTGTGGTCTTGCATATATTTTCTTACGTATATTTTGGTGATTGGGGACATCACATATACAATTATCTTCTAATGCTAACCTAATAATGTTTTGTTTTACTTGTAGGTGTTTGTTGTCATCATGCGTCGTACACAAGGTCCGTCAAACACCGGTGGTGATAGTGGGAGACGGGTTAAGCACCGAGCGACCCGCGGGGCTTCATCGTCTAGAACTGGACAGGCACCAGAGTCTGAGCCTGTTGTTGACCTCCCTTTTGGCTATCTGTTTGAGAACAATGTAGCAGAGCATACAAGATTCGTGGCGGAGATGGCTACCAGACCGATCATCAAGCCGAAGTCATTAGACATGCCATTCTTCGCCGAGGAGGGCTTTGATATAGTGCCCATTTTGGGGAATTCCCACTTGGCAGTGTTGGCGGAGATGAGTTGTCAATACTCAGAGGTTATGGTGAGAGCCTTCTACCATAACCTAAGCTATATCGATGGCGATTTGATCTCTCGCGTCTGCGGGCATGACATAGTGGTGACGGCTCCCATCTGGACCACTATACTGGGGTTTGATTTTGATGATCAGG
Organism: Acacia crassicarpa; assembly: GCA_034222035.1. Taxonomy (NCBI): domain Eukaryota; kingdom Viridiplantae; phylum Streptophyta; class Magnoliopsida; order Fabales; family Fabaceae; genus Acacia; species Acacia crassicarpa. Next base: position 2,300,074 of record JAWXYG010000008.1, read on the forward strand.
ATAGATACATGTATGATGGGGAAACCAATATAGTCATTGAGGGATTTAACCGAGAAGCGGCTCTGCAGGAGGCAAGGAGGCCAGGAGTTCATAGAGCGATAGTTAGTGTGGGCCAGCTTACTGTTAGTTCACGTATCCTCTTCTACGTGATGACGCACATATTGTTCCCTCGTCAATACAATCATTCGAGGATGGCAGAGGGTGACATCCCTGTTATGTGGGCCATTCGTCATGCCAGACCGGTGAACTGGAGGCACTACATTTGTAGCCTGATGTATAAGGCGAAGCAAAAGAGCAAAGCTCCACTCCCATATGCGTACCTGGTTCAGAAGATACTGGAGCATTTTGGTGTTCCTATGCAGACTCAGCAGATGGTGAGCCAGAAGACGTGGAATTCTGTTTTTGGGCAGAGGCTACTGGAGCAGTGCAAGATTGCCAAAGTGGCCGATGGTGTGTGGCAGAGCATTGGTGTCGATGAGGATGCACCTGGTGCTGATGTTGGACCGGATCCACACATTGTTCCTCCTGAGGTCCATGAGGATGTACCCGAGTTTCATAAGGAGGATGTTGTTGAGCCGGACGTTGGTTTTAACCTTCGTGACCTCATGGAAGCCATAAATGCTAGCAGGGAACAAATGTCCCGGATAGAAACCAATCAGAAGAAGAGGTGGCAGACAGAGGACGCAAGGTGGCAGGCACAGGATGCGAGGTGGAAGATAGATGATGAGAGGTGGGCGTGGACGCAGGATCGGATCAAGGGGATAGAGGATAAGATTGCTAAGTTTCGCGTTGGACGCCCTGTGTCGGACGATGAGGAAGATGAGGAAGACGAGGGAGACGAGGGTTCCGAGACACATGAAGATGCAGATTAGATGTAGAGATTTTTTGTTTCATGTTTGCAATTTGAATTTGATCTGGAACTGGTCCTTTTTTTTTGTAATGAATGTTGATGACATTGGTTTATGCTAGTGGTTTTTGGTTTTTGGTTCCTGGTTTCTGGTTTCTTGTTTATGGTTTCTGGTTTCTACTTTCTGTTGATGTTTTTTTAATTTGGATTCTGGTTATTCTTTATGATGCTACTTTTCTTGGCAAATCAGGTTCGAATTTGGTTTGGAATTTGGCCTCTGAAACTGGTTTAGTCGACTAAACCAGCTTATTTAGTCGACTAAATGGGTTCCAGAAGCAAACTCATTTGTCTCTGGAACCCATTTAGTCGACTAAATCATATGATTTAGTCGACTAAATGGGTTCCAGAGACAAATGAGTTTGCTTCTGGAACCCATTTAGTCGACTAAATAAGCTGGTTAGTCGACTAAATGGGTTCCAGAGACAACGTGTCCATGTCATCGTCACAGACCGCCCAATTAATTGAGGAATAGTGAGGGCTTTCGTTCCAAAATGGGTCACTCTCAGGCACTGCATCAGGAAATATTATTTTTGCATAAAAAACAATATATACATATTACAAATACAACTACATTGCTAAGTTTACTAACTTACCACTACTAACTGGGTCAACACGAAGCGGTGGCATTGTTACGGTCCTCGAGTTTACTGGGTCCATGTGAGCATCAAAATCACCCTCTACATCAGTATCTGAGCTGTCATCTAGTGGAATAAACCTCTCGAGATCGTCCTCGTCATCGCTGTGCATATTCTCATCTTCCTCCTCTTCAACCTCATCTGTCAAGACCTGTGGAGGTGCAGATACACCGACAGGTCTATCTTCTTGACCATAATACTGTGCAGATCTTCTATGCATGGGTATAGACGATGATTCACCAGATTCAAGCTCAACATATATCTCAATAAAATTTTGTAGTGTCCGATTATCAAATGCATCTATGACACACTCTATATCTTCATCATCACATATGTCGTTCCTAATGTAGTATACACTTTCCTTACCAACAACAGTCTCCACTTTGGCAATTAATCGATGAATGCTTTGGCTGCCATGTAGCCCCAATTTCTGGTGAATTCTTTCTTTCAACTCGTTGTACGCAGTTCCCCGTTTGATTTTCATCATTTTCGTTTCTCCTTCAAATTGAACACCTTGAGGACCTTCAAAATGCCTCCCACTATGGTAGATCACAATAACTAACATGTTTGAACTTGAACTCGAACTCATCCTTCAAATATCAATTTCTCAGCTGCAAAAGGGAGCATTTCAACTAACAATCGAAAAACAAAAGTCGAACAAAATGAAACTACAACGATTACACAACAATAATACCTTGAACAAGGTGGAATGAGCTTAAACCTTGATGGGTCGCACTAAAACTGAGAAAATACAGAGCATTGGGGGTGGGGAAGAGTTGCTATAGGATAAGACCTCCACTATGACGCAAATGAGGTTTTTAAAAAACCTTCCAGACGATATTTAGTCGACTAACCCAACTAGGTTAGTCGACTAAATGCGCGGTCAAACAAAAAAAACTAAAACCACGACTTTTAGTCGACTAAAAGGTGATTTAGTCGACTAAACGTGGCAGAGTGAGAAATATTTTGAAAAGAGTGGCATATTGGTAAATATTTATTTAAAAGGTGGCAAATAGGGAAAAAAGCCTCTAGCTGGGGGTAGGAGTGGCCTACCCCCCCCCCTTTTTTTTTCTCAAAAAAATACATAAAATAAAATGACATTTTGGTAATTAGGCACCCTATTTTAATTAGGTCCTTTAGGCTATGTTCGCGAGTTCTATTATGGAGGGAAAGGAAAGGGAAGGGAGGGTTTTGGTAGTCCATTCCCTTGTTCACGAGTTTTAAAAATAGGAGGGGAGGGAATCAAGGAGTTTTACAAATCCTCCAAGACCCTCCTCCTTTTATAAAATAAAGTTCCCCCAATATGGGGGGTTTTAAGAGGAACAATAGGTTAATTATTTTTTTACCCCCGTCCACTACTACCACCACCACCACCCTACCCCACCCCACCCAACCACCGCCACCGCCACCGGCCTCCACCACCGCCGGCCGACCTCTACCGCCGCCGGCCGGCCACCACCACCATCGCCGGCCGGCCACCACCACCACCGCTGGCCGACCTATACCACCACCGCCGGCATGCCACCACCACCACCGCCGGCCGGCCACCACCCCTGCCCCCTGCGACCACCACCACCGCCGGCCGACCACCACCGCTGCCGCCGGTCGGCCACCGCCGCCGCCGCCGCCGGCTGGTGTGGTGGTGGCGGCCGGCGGGTGGTGGTGGTGGCCAGCCGACGATGGTAGTGGCCAGCCGGTATTGGTGGCCTGGCGAGGGGAAGGGGATTTTATTTATTTTTTATTTATTTAAAACTAGGGGCAAAAGGGTAATTTCACCCGAATTTGTATATCCTTCATAGGTCCTTAGTACTTCATAGTCTTTTTACAAATTCAACGGACTTTTGGGGGGTTTTGCATATTCAAAAGGTATTTATTTGGAATTTTCCCATAATTATATTAATTATTAAAGAAAAGAACAAAATGGTAAAAGTATTTCATTAATCCTCCATCTTCCTCCCTTACTATTTTTTTAACTCATAAACAAGGGGAGGAGATATCCTCCATTTCCCTTCCTTCCCTTCCCCTCCTTTCTCCTTGTATCCCTTTCCTTCCCTTCCCCTCCAAACTCACAAACATAGCCTTAGAGTCTAGATCCATCCTCCAATCCTCGCCTTCTAAGTAAATAAAATATATATTTACCTTGTTTCAATAGGGTAAATATCTTTTGTGTTATAATTGATTATCAACTACAAGAATTAAATAGTAGGTTTAATGATAATATTGTTGACTTATTTGCTTTGAACATTGCTTTAGATCCAAGAAACAAGTACAGGTCATTTAATAGTTATGATATTTGCAAACTCACTAATACATTTTATATTAGAGATTTTATAAAACATGAAAAATTGCATTTGAAAATGAAGTTACAACATTTTGAGCACGACATTCTTAAACATCTAAATTTAATTAATTTATCGACTACATCTGAATTATGTTAAGGGTTAGTAAGAATTGAAAAGACCATTATTTACCATTTTATTGATAAATTTGTATTCACTCTTCCAGTTTTCACAATAACTACTGAAAGATCTTTCTTTACTATGAAGATGATCAAGAAAAGGTTTCGAAATAGAATGGAATATCAATTTCTTGATAATTCTTTAATTACATAGATTGAAAAAGAAATTGTTTTAAGTTTTAGCATGGATTCAATTATAGATAATTTTAACAATATGAAAACAAGTAGAGTAAAAGTTAAGTGAAATGATTTTAATTTCTGTAATAGATTTTTTTTCAAATTTTTGTATATTATGTCTTTATGTATTTCAAGTATAATATTATTATTAATGAACACAAAAAATGCATATAACTAAATTTTCAGTGAATAGTTCAACTCTATAGGCTTTTAAAATCTCCTATATTTTGAACTTTTTAGGTTAAATTTTAGTAGTTTAAATTTATATTTATATCTTTGTTTGTTATTTAAGGCTATAGTTTATTGTCATAAAATGTTGAATCTAACTATTAGAAGGTAATGCAACGACAGGAATATGAAATGGAGGAGAGGGGAAAAAGTGGGAACACCCCCTCCCTTCTCAAACACATTATTGGGCTGAAGCCCAATTTATACAACACACGTAGCACCAGCGATACATACAAAAATATAGGTGTTTTTGCTTAGAGCACCAAGAAAATGCCCTCAAGGTCTTCCATTAATATGGGCTTTCGAAGCCTATTTCAGATCATTTGTGGAGGCCCAAAAATCCTGGATTTTGAGGTGCTCTACTCTTTCCATCAACTTTAAAATTATTAGCCAACAAGGAGTGGTACAGTCAGCTAAGAAATCAATCTTTACCTTAAAAAAGAGGAGGTTTGATACATGTTGGTCTATATGAGGGCTTTGTTGGTGGGTAACCTGTAAGTACTTCTATAAACGCTTTTTAAGCCTGGAGGCATGCCCTGACCTTGATAGGTTACAGGTATCTATCCTCACTTAAACTTTTTCATATAAAAAAACTTTAAAATTACTAAAAAAAGAAAAACTACTACTCTACTCTAGACCCTTAATATAATACTCCCTCCAGTCCTAATTATAAGATATATTTGACCGATTTTGGGGAGATTAAGAAGAGGAGCTAAATTAGTTAATTTACTCATTTTCCTACAATGCCCTTATATCTTTTTAAATGACATAAATAAAAGTGAATCAATAGCCCCGGCCACATACGTCTCTCACCTAGAATTTTCTTTCCATATACTTTCTACTTAAAATAATGGTCTTGCTATACATACATACATACATACATACATACATACATACATACATACATATATATATATATATATATATATATATATATATATGAATACATATAGATAATTTACACACACATATATATAGCATATCTAGACACACCCACACACACAGTGTGTGTGTGTAATATGTACACACACAAATTTATATATATGTGTGCACACTGTGTGTGTGTATATATATATATATATATATATATATATATATATATATATATATATATTTGTGCATAGACACACAAATATGTACATACATATATATATAGACACACACACGCGCGTGTGTGTGTTGACAAATTAACGTTAACGGATCGATAAATAAATTAAAATCTAATAATTGGAAGAGTCTATGTTACCCACATACATATATTCACAAAAAATCAAATACACTTAAAAGAATAAAATAGTGGTATTTTAGGAAGAAATTGACAAAAATTTAAATTTTGTCCTATAATTAGGACCAAAACCAACTCTTAAATGTTGTCTTATAATTAGGACCAGAGGGAGTATATATTGTAGAGTTGATCTATGTTCTAAATATAAAATATAGTTCTTATATTTTTCAAAATTTTCATAACTTATCCCTATTAATGCTCACTCAACAATAATCAAGGGAGAGAGGGAATGAGAGAAATAAGAAAGATGATTAAGGTGTTTTAAATAAAAACATTAGTTATTAACTAACTTAACTTACTTCTTTTATCTAATCAAATTTGATAAATATATCATATATTAAAAATAAAATAGAGTTTGAGTTTGAGTTTGTACATTGTATGCAAGCAAATTAGATAAAAAGTTAACTTCTATTTTTATTCTTACAGCCATCTAACATTCCGTTGACTAAAATACTAATCCAAATTATAGTGTTGCTGAATTTTAATTGGAGGACAGAATAATAAAAAGTACTTATTATTATTATTCTTATTATAAGATTTAGTTGATTTGTTTAAAAAAATTAAGAAAATTAAATAACTTACTTTAAATCATTTATACTTAGTGTTTTCCTGCAAAGCAATCTGACTGACTTATAATTAACATATAGTATAATGATAAACAACATATAATAAGATTAGCTAACTTATTTAGCTTCATTAATCTCTTTTAGAAAAATCAATAGGATCTTATATTTAAAACTAGAGGACAGTATTTAATCCATCAAGTCAAACAAAAAGTCTATTTTGTGCTTAGTGTTTTGAAATGAGAAAAGGATTAAGGGGCAACTTTATTGTGAAAGTTTTTACCGATAGGCAATTTTCTCAGAAATTTTTAAATGAGAGTAATTTTACCCTGATCATTATCGCAGTTAATTTTGAGGGTAAGCTTACACCTTAACGAAAATGACGTGAATGACATATGGACTGTCAGTTCAACATATTTAGTTAACTAACGATCAAAATTAAAAATTAACTGGAATAATGTTGAGAGCAAAATTGTCAATTCTTCAAATAGGGGCGATATGCCCATTAAGACTTCTACTGTATAATTGCCCTAAAAAAAACGTCCCCACAAAATTATCCTAACCCATTAAAAAAAATAAAATGAAGTGAATTTCAAGAAGGTGCCGTAATGAATAGTATTGATAAGTAGATAACGCCAGCCAGGCCATATCCCTGAAAGCACCGTGTCAGTGAGAAATGAGCACATCCGCATTTAGTGACCACTCCAGGTTCTGCAGTGGCAAGAACGACCTCTCAACAGTGTAGCTCCATACAAAGTGGATTACGAGTGGTTTTACTGCAGCTCGAACCCTAGACCTCTTAAGATAATCCAACGCTACATTCCGCTGGACCAACCACATGTTGATTATAAATATATATGTATATATATGGTAAAAGAGAGGCATCAGCCTTTATCCAACGACAGGAACATGAAATGGAGGAGAGGGGTAAAAATGGAGACGCCCCCTCCCATCTCAAGCACAGTATTGCGCTGAAGCCCAATTTATTCAACACATGTAGCACCAGTGATGCACCAAAAAAAAAAATGTTTTTGTTTAGAGCACCAAGAAAATGCCCTCAAGGTCTTCCATTAATATGGGCTTTCAAAGCCTATTTCAGATCATTTGTAGAGGCCCAAAAATCCTAGATTTTGAGGTTCTCCACTCTATTCTAACTAAAATTACTTTGTAACAAAAAAAAAAAAACTTTAAAATTACTAGTCAGTAAGGAGTGGTATTGATACAGTTAGTTAAAGCGTCAATTTTTACCCTAAAAAAGAAGAGGTTTGATACTCACTGGTCGATGTGAGAGCTTCGTTGATTGGCGATCTATAAGTGCTCGGAGGCGTGCCTAGGCCGTGGTGGGTTGCCGATATCTATCCTCACCTAAACTTTTTCATATATATGTAAAAAAAAATTAAAATTACTAAAAGAAACTACTACTCTACTCTAGACCTTGATACAATATATATTTATAGAGTTGATCTTGGTTCTAAATATAAAATATAGTTTTCATATTTTTCAAAATTTTACTAACTTATCTTTATTAATGTTTCCTCAATAATAATCAAAGAAGAGAAAAAATGAGAGAAATAAAAAAGATAACTAGGGTGTTTTTTTTAAAAAAATCACTTATTAACTAACTTCTTTTATCTAATCAAATTTGATAAGTATATCTTATATTAAAAGTAGAAGGGGGTATGATTTTAAGTTTGTTAACAAGCAAATTAGATAAAAGTTAACTTCTATTTTTATTCTTACAGCCATCTAACATTCTGTTGACTAAAATACTAATCCAAATTATAGTGTTGCTGAATTTTAATTAGAGGACAGAATAATAAAAAATATTTTTTATTGTTCTTAAAGTAAGATCTAGTTTTTTTTTTTAGAGATTAAAAAAGTCAAATAAGTTACTTTAAAACATATGTACCCATTGTTTTCTTGCAAAGGAATTTGACTAACTTATAAATTTATATATATATATTATAATAATAAACGACATATGATATGATTAGTTAATTTATTTAGCTTCATTAATTTTTTTGAAAAAGCTTAACAGGATCCTATATTTAAGACTAAAGCATAGTATTTAATCCATCAAGTCAAATTACAAATCTATCTTGTGCTTAGTGTTTTGAAATAAGAAAAAGGGTCAAGGGAAACTTTGTCGCGAAAGTTTTTGCTATAAGCAATTTTCCCCGGAAGTCTCCAAATGAGAGCTATTTTACCTTGATCATTATCATAGTTAATTTTGAAGTTAAATTTACATTTTAATGAAAATGACATATAGATTGCAAGTTCAACATATTTAGTCAATTAATAGTCAAAACTAACTTAAATAACGACGAAAGCAAAATTAAGTCTTAAAATAGGAGCAATATGCTCATTAAGACTTCTATGGCATAATTGCCCTAAAAAATACTTTCCCAACAAAATTACCCCCAAGCCATTTAAGAAAATCACATGAAATGAATTTCAAGATAGTTTTCTTTTCGTCATATCCCTCGTGAATGTAATTAGGTCGCTAATGCTATTGCAAAATTGGGTTTGTCTAAATCTAGCATCTTGGAAGATTGCCCTATGGTTTTAATTGCGTGGGTGGATCAAGAATGTTTGAGATTTTTTGTGTTGGTATTGCTGCCTTCAATTTAAAAAAAAAAAAAAAAAATCAAGATGGTGCCGTAATGAATACTGAGTGGATAACGCCGGCCAGGCCATATCCCTGAGTGAGAAATGAGCACGTCCGCACCCAGTGACCTTCGCCAAATTTTCCGCCATGTATCACTACCGTCTCCTCCGGTTCCGGCGATCGCACCCTACGACTTCTCCAAGCACATCCACCTTCGTCGCCGCCACCTCCTTGCTGCACTCACCCTCTCCTTCAACTCCATTATCGCGCCCTTCACGACTTCGCTCCCCGTTGCAGAGCCGGTGGCCGCCGCACGCGGTCTCTTTCAGATGCCGCCATTTCGTCTCAGCAATCGGTAATTTCATGAAACTCTGTCATTTTTATTGGATTCTAGGTTTTCTGATGACAGTTGCTGGTGGTGTGGGAAGGTATTTTATGGTTAGGTCTGGAGAGTCTCAATTCGAAAGCATGGGAGTGATTAACACGAATCCGGTGGCCAAGACTTCTGTAGATAGTGGCTTGTCTGAAAGAGGGAAGAAGCAAGCGGTGAGAGCTGCTTTTGATCTGAAGGAAATGGGGGCTTGTGATAAGAGTTGCTGGATTTGGCCTGCCATTACTCAGAGAGCTTATCAGACTGCAGAAGTTATTGCATCCATTAATGGAATTAGTAGAAGGTGCAGCAATTAACTTTTGAACTTGATTGCCATTGGTACGATCTTTTAAAATTCTTCAGTCTCAAATTGAAGTCGTTTCTTTTATTTGTTGAATGAAATGCTTCTGGTCCTACCATTGGAAGTTAACTGATATGTCAGATAGCTTAGAATAACTATATTTTGCTGCATAAGACTGTCTCTGAGCGATAAATAATATCCACTTATAGTTTGTTATTAATATTGATGAACATCGCACCAAAGTTTTGTTCTGTGTTTTTCCTAGTGATAATTTATCTTCCTTTTTCATTGACACCGTCACACCAACAGAAAGAATCATTTGAAATGTTGCTTACATGGTTTCAACTTTCAAGAAATATAGAAGAACAACTTTCACTTAAAACTTACTTTTCTATTTTATCTGAGAGCCAGGCTATGCTGCACAAGTGCTGAGAATACTTGTCAATTTCTTTCATTTCAGTTTCATAGTTCCAGAATACAGCTTTTTGGACGCCCGTGGGTTGGGTGCTTATGAAGGCAAAAACTTGGAATCCATGTCTGAAGTAAGATTTCTCCTGTGCTATTTAGCTGCATTGCATGCATGTTCTGTTATATCAATTTCTTCACTATCCTCTTGTTGGGTTGTGCATCATTTATCGTTATGTGATTTAAATTTGAATATTATTTGAATTCCAACAGGTATATGCATTAGATAAAATTTCTCCAAACAGCAAACCACCTCCTGTGGATGATGGAACTCCAAATGAGAGTGTTAGTGATGTTTTTGTTCGAGTAACACAACTAATGTCAATTCTGGAAACTCAGTACTCGGGTGATACTGTGGTTATAGTGTCCCCTGATTCTGACAATTTGACAGTTCTTCAGGCTGGTTTGACAGGACTTGACTTGCGAAGGTAATTGACTGTACTAATGATGACACCGTTTTTACTCTATCATTCCACTCTTCAGAGCATAAATGATGTTAGATTCCTTAATTGCCTTTGTTCTTGTTTGATATTTCAGGCACAGGGATCTGTCTTTTGCGCCTGGTGAAGTCCGTTTTGTTGATACCAGCAGCATTCCCACTTATAAGCAGCCTGCATCTGCTGTATATAAATGCTTTAACCCTCCAAATTGTAACTAACTTATTTCCATGGCATAAATATTATCACTCACTGTATGACCATTGACTAACAATCGTGTTGCCAAACCCAGACTAAAATGGATTACTGTAACTGTCATGTAAATTTTGGCACAATATGAAGGATAACGTTAAACATACCAGTGATTAAGCAGAAAACCTCCCTCCCAATTTGGGATGTGATTCACTTGTTATACTCCCTCCCGTCCATAATATAGGGTCTTTTTAGTAGAATAGTTTGGTCTAAAATATAAATTACTTATAAGATAATTAGTGTTGGCATTAACACAATACCATAGATAATGTGTAAGTAATCACACCCTTAAAGTTAGTTATTGCTTATTGGAGTTGGATAATTCAAGGTTTTTAAGGCCCTTCTTTCTAGACACCTTTGTGATGTGTGACTCATAACAACAAATATGCATAATACATTGAGAGTACAAATCCTCTTTTGGTGGCCATCTCTCAACGAATGCATAATATAGTGAGAGTACAAATCCTTGAGAGAGTTACATTCCACAAACTAATTGTTGGAGTTGGGTAACTCAAGATTTTGGAAGGCCGCTCTTTTAAAGCAACCCCAACATGCGACTCATGACATTAACATTGTCAAACGGTAAATATAGGAATGAGGATGAAAATGATTGCAAACTCTGAAATTCCTTACTAACTGGTCCTGTTGTAATAAATGGATTTCTTTTAAAAGCAGTAAGGGAACTACAAAAATGACTTGTGCCCTTTTCCCCCTTTTGAACCGCTTATGCGCAAGTCCCCATTATTTTTCTGACATAGATATTAATAGAGTTGAAATTTGTCAAAGTTTTTTAAGTTTAATTTTGTCTCCTCTTCTGTATTTGATTCGTTCGTGTCCTTCACCTCTAGTGTTGATGTTTGATGCAAAGCAATAAAAACAAGAACTAAGATAAGGAATCTTCACATTTTGATAAATTTTTTTAATGTTCGAGCGTGTTGAGGAAGTAGATGGACCATTTCTTATTTCCGAAGTTGGTGAGAAAGTAGCTATCGTTGTTTGCAGTACTCAGATTCCAGTATGAAAGACCAAATTAAAGAATAAGAAAGATAAAAAGAAGGCTTGTGATGAGAAATATAATAGGGCAAAGGCTCCATTATTTGGCATTTGTAGCTAGGTTGCTTTCCCCAATATTCTTTATATATATGAACGAAAAGATGTTATTAAAGCATAGGCCTTTGCACTTTCCAGCAGACGCTTGTATCAGAAAGCTTACAATAATGAAAGTAACTTGATAATTCTTCCATCAATGAATCTCATTAAGCTTTTGGCAAGGCCCCACTTCGATTTTCTTTGTATTATTTCTGTTTATATATCACATTATCTTGTCGATCTGTACATTATTCTTATGGAGACACCAAAAATTGGACAAAAAGACAATGCATTATATATAGTTTGAGAGTGAGGCTTTCCAATTCAAAGCCTATCTTTATGCAATAATGTGTTCCCTCTGAGTGAAAGTATGACGACCATAAAGAAGAAGCTTAGGATATGAATTTACTTTACTCTTAGTTTGGTGGGATCTTATATAAGATGCACAATTCGATTTTGTCCCCGCTGGCTGTCCACCAATCAAAGCATGCCACGTAAATATCCTTTGTTGACCACAGTGTGGAACACTCAAGGACTTAGCATGGCCCTACACAGTTGATAAATTAATCACCAAGTAACTAAAGCCTCAGACTTTGTTTCCACACGTCTTTCTTCTTCTTCGCAATCTTCTCTTTTGGCTTGTAATTTATTAATGAGAGATCTTCTCTTCCTTTCACAGTGAAATGGCAAGCATGAAGCGGCCGGAGTCTCGGGGTCATCAGTCATCGGAGCTGCAGCAAAACCCAAGTGACACGCCGGGGTCACACTACCATACGGCTCAAAACACACCGGACATGCAGTGGGACAATAATAACAACCGTCATCACCATCAAGCGCAGCAAGTAGTAGTTCTAGCAAATACGGCAGGGTCGGGGAGGGAGACGGCGGCGAGGACGACAATGGAGATGGTGGCGAGGACGAAGACGGAGACGGCGATGAGGAAGACGACAGAGCTAGGGTTGAGAATGAGCGAGGTGGTGTTCTGTCTAGTTTCAGCTTCAATAATGGCGACGGACAGAACCCAAGGCTGGGCCGGTGACTCGTTTGATCGGTACAAGGAATACAGGTATTGTTTAAGTGTGAATGTTATAGGGTGTGTATACTCAGGATTTCAAGCTTGTGAGAAGGCGTATCAACTCGTTTCTGCTAAAAACAAACGCTTCTTCACTCCCAATTTCCGATCTCTCTTTGACTATCTCATGGATCAGGCAAGTGTTACAGACTAATTATAGTAGACACATTTAAATGTTAGGGAGAGAGAAAAATATGTATATGTATATATATTATAGGGTTAAGGTGTATCTAGTGACATAAAGTAATTAGTGGTGTATCTAGTATCTGAAATATTTTTTTTAGATGCATCCAGTATCATAAACCTTTTTTTTTTTTTTTTATGTATCCACCGCACCTTGAAGTATTTTTCAAGTATTACTTCAGAGTGATGAGTGCACTTTAAAAAAAAAAACTTCACACTGGGTACACTGTAAATTACTTTAGGGCACCAGATATATACCTGAAAAAATACTTCAAGGTTGCTAGTTGCAAGGAAACCTAGCTCATATATTATTTATGGACTGGAGTGTGAATATATATGTGTGTGTGATATGTATAGGTGGTGGCGTATCTGTTGGTATCGGCGTCCTCAAGTGCGGCGACGAGGGTGAATGACTGGGAATCAAACTGGGGGAAAGACAAGTTCACAGAGAAGGCAAGTGCTTCCATTGTAATGGCGTTTCTGGCTTTCATTGCCTTTGCAATTAGCTCTCTCATTTCCTTCTTTAAACTTGGAGCTTCCTTCTCATCTTCCACTTGATGATTCATATCATCCTCTTTTACTTTTTTTTATGTGTCTATTATAGTCATTTTACTTTCCGCCCTCTGCTTCTCTTTTATAGTTAAATTATTAGGGTTAGGCAAATGGATTCAACCTCTTTTGTACAGACGACGGAAAGTGTTAATGCAGAGTAGTGTTAATAATGGACGAGTCCTTTTTTTACCAGTGGAGGGTGGGACCGCCTGATCTCACAATTCCAACATATATGCCTTCTGCTACGTTGGTTTCCACTATCACCCGATCTTTCTTCTTTGTTATCTATTAGTTTCGCACGTGCCATGCATGGTTTGTATTTCAAATTGTATTTGGGGAAAATTAAAAATCATGAATAATCAAATTTATCATGAAAAAATAAAATCCAATTATTCTCAATTATCGAAGAGTTTAGTTTTTCCCATGAACGGGTGAAACTGTCCAACGTGAGGAGAAATGAGCGAGGAACCTCAAACTTGGAGCCATATAGGGCAGGTCTTATGTGATTAGACCATCATAGATGTTCAGCTCTGGTTGGAAGTTCGTCACTGCCCCTTACATTATAGGTGTTTATTTTAAAAGATGAATTTGAGACCCAAAAAGATCTAACTGGCCATTATTGTAGTTGTTCGACTTCACTTGTAAACTATGAAGTTGTAAAGAGTTGGGACGAGTGAGTTTTTTGGGCATGAGAAACTATAAGGTTGGAAGCTTAAAAGTTAAAACTTGGGAGTAATAATCCAAAATAACCATGACCACAAGCCTGATGTCATAGTTCTTGTCCAGCCCAGAATCTCAGGGTCTGCCACAAACCGTGTCATCTAAAAGATTGGCATGCCAAGATCACAGTGTGGAAGCTAGTGGATTTCGGGAGGAATTTGGTTACTCGATCTGGAATGATAGAATCAAGATTGAAATCCTGCAAAACAACTGGCAATTTATGGAACACGTTTCGTTGTCTATCCTTTGTCTTTCTGGCGCATCTAAACAGTCTAGATTTTATTTTTTTAAATTGCTATTTTTGAATAAAAATTCATTTTTTAAAAAAATGTTAGTTAAAAAATTATCTTTATTTTAGATTTTTTTTTATTAAAATTAATTTTTTTATAAAAAGAAAAATTTGATCGTTCAGATCACATCTAAATGGTCTAAATACACTAGGTTCGTAGTGCCCATCCTTTAAATAGGCAGCAAGACGCATTTGGCCACTGTTCCAAAACAACCCTATTTTAATAAATAGTTTTAAAAGTACTCTAAAATTTTTTTAAAAAAACATTATTTTAGTAAAAATGCCCGTGTCCAAGCGATGCCTCATGCCCCAATTCAACATCTCCCGGAGCCTCGTTCGGATCACCGCCCCCTTAAACTTTCTCTAGGAGTTGCTTCTGAGTTCCCCAGACAATCTCCGGCCTTCTGATTCCTCGCCACCTGTTTAATTAACCCATTGGGACTTCCAAGCCCTGGTTCGAAACACTTGGAAACCAGAGAACGCGCTTTCGGAAAACATGAAGCTGTTTGCATCTGAGGCCAGTGATTGAAACAAAAGAGGTCATTGGAGAAATCAGTGCCAAGCGAAGGAAATTAGCTGCACGACTTCTGAGGGTTCAAAAGGTGATGGAATCAAAACCATTCCATCCCTATACTAGGAATTAAGGGCTGAATATGAGCAACTAAGTATGCAAGAGGAACTCCTCTGGTTACAAAAATTCCGATCGGATTGGATAAACCTTGGAGACAAAAATACTTGCTACTACCACGTACACTAAAGCCAAGGTGAGATGAGGTGAGCAAGAAACAAAATTTCTGCACTCGACCCCAACGGTGATTGGGTGACCGAGGCTGAGGCTCTTGCTTCACGATCAGAGAATTTTTCTTAAACCTTTACTCGCGGTCGCCACTGGGAGGCCCCTACAATATACCCGAGGTATGTTTCCTTCCCTCACAAATTCATCTCCCGAGGCTTTAGATACTGATGTCTCTCTTGATGAAGTCAAATATGCCCTATTCTAAAATCCCTTGGCTCAGACGGTTTATATGCTCTATTTTTTCAGAGCCAGAGATGGGAGGTTGTTGATCAGTCCTTATGATTTGTCTAATGGTGGTACTCTTAAGGCTGATCTCAACGCCACAAACATAGCACTGATCCCCAAAGTTGATCAAGCAAGTTATACGCTTTATTAAGGGGAAGCGTATCACCGACATAATCATTGTTCAAGAGGTTATCCATTCAATGAAAAAGAGACAAGCCGAAAGGGGTGTATGACAATCAAAGTTGAGTTGAAGAAAGCCTTTGATAAGCTGAATTGGGATTTCATACATGACACCTTAGAAGATGCAAAAATTCCCACACCGCTGATTAATCTTATAATGCATTGTGTTACCACCCCAAACATGAGCATCCTGTGGAATGGAAGACCAACACGATCATTTTAGCCCTCAAGATGAATCCGACAAGGACACCCCATCTCTCCTTACCTCTTTGTCCTTTGCATGGAGCGATTCTCTCGAACGAAATGCTCAGTCAACCGAACCTCCTATGGTTGCAAGTTCTCCGCGCCATTGATGTTAATCCTTAGCAGTTAGGAAATTTTGCTAGGCTCCGCGGCTATTTTCTTTTGAACAGACTTTGTAGCTTTATACATATTTTGATTAATATATTTCCTTTCCACTAAAAAAAATAATCCAAAATGAATCTGGGCCCACGTAATAGGAGGATTGCCTGACCCAATTTTCTCATCAATTTCAGGCCCAACATGATTCTGATTAATTTTTTGAGGGAAAGGAGAAGGTCGTTTTGATATTTTTTCAGTTCACCATAACAAATAGGTAATTATGATTTTCCGATGAAAATATTCACGCTGAAACTTTTGTAACAAGTGGCCGTTTGGTTCACGGGATCGGAAGTAATGTAATGGAATAATAATTATATGAATTTGTTTGGTTTGTTATCAATGAAATAGTATGATACACGAAAATATATAAGAATAATATATCAAGAGAGAAAAATTATTTCTAACTACACATATAAGTATAATGTACACGATGGGTTCATGGTAATTTTTTCAATTTGTGCACTCTAAATGGTAGGTTCATTGTAATATTTTAATATATAATGGTGAAAATGATATGCAGGGTAAATGTTAGATTCATGGTAGTTTTTAAATATTTAATAGTAAAAATATTATTTAATGTGATAGTTTAATATTTTCAATGGTGGAATATATTTTTGGGTTAAGGTGTAGATTTGCCAACAAACTATTACTTGAGGAGCATCTGGCATAAAAAAACAATTGAGGGTACCAAATTGGCAAACAAACTATTAAAAAGTGAAAAAAAAAGTGCCAAATAACTATTAAAAAGCCAACCATCACAATTACATTAAAATATGAGGCACTGGCGTAGGACGGTGGCAGAAACGTTAGAGAAAAGAGCGATTAAGCCTTCTTGTTGAATAAAGCAAACACCAACAGAGATTAGACTCATGCGAGTAGGCATTGTGGCAGCGGCGGTTGCTGCTTGTGGCATCGGAGGAATGCAACCAGGGTGCAAGGAGCGTGCCGGTTGAAAGCGGTGGACTGTGAATGAGTTCAAGAGGGTGAGTGGAACACCCAGCAACAATAGAAGCTTTGGAGACGCCGATGTTGCCGACACTATGACAATCAATGGAAGACAGAGACACCAAAACATTGACGGGATAATAGTTTGTTGGCAAATCTACACCAAATTGTGTTTTTTCCCCCACTTTTTAATAGTTCGTTGGCCAATTTGATATCCTTAATTGTTTTTTGTGCCAAATGCTCCTCGGGTAATAGTTCGTTGGTAAATCTGCACCTTAATCATATATTTTTTTAAAAAAATTTAGTGAGAGAATATATTTTTTAATTTTTATGTTACTATTAATTAATTTTGTTAATATTTAATCGTGGTAATCATTAATATTTAACAGCATTTATGGGGCCCACTTTGGTTAAGTTAAAAATTTATAATTGTAACAGTGTCTTTTTTTACTTGAGCACATGATGTATACATCCTCATTATAAGTTATAGCAGTGTAATTCTAATTACATCAAATGACGTAACCAAGACTACAAAACATGATTTTCTTTACATTACATAAGTTCAACCAAAGATTGTAATCTATTACATCAAGATTACATGTAATCATCTTCCATGGAATCAAACCAAACGGGTTATATGTAACATCCTGAATTTTGAATATAATATCTTGAACATAAACCTATTTTGGGAAGACTAGTAGGCTCTATTTTTGGAAAGTGATAAATTTGAAATCAGTATTTTGTGGGCCCCGTGAATAGTATTTACTATTCACGTATACGTTTTTACTATTTACAAATACGTATTTAAAAATATATATATATATATATATGTTATTCGCAAATACGTATTTAATACTTGAAATTTGTGAAATATGAATAGTGTTCACTATTCACAAATACGTATTTACTATTTAAAAATACGGTATTTACTATTCCTAAATACGTATTTACTATTCATGCGGGACCCACGGCCAAAATAATTCTCTGCAAACTTTCCCGTGAGTGACAAACTTTCTTGTGATTTTGAAAAAAATGGCCGCGGGACCCACGTAATAGTAATTTACTATTTGAATAATAATATTATATTATGATTTACTATTCATGTGGGACCCACGAAAAATTATTTCCACAACCAGCCACGGGAAGAGTCACGGGAGGTTTGAAAATTTGTCACCGGGAAAATTACGTAGAACGACCCAGAGACGAAAATTACACTTAAGGACCCATTTTCCAACTATAAATAGACCTTCCATTTCATTTCATTCTTCACAACTTCTAAGAGCCATAGAGAGAGGTAGAGAGAGAGAGAGAGAGAGTAGAGATATTTGCTTGAGTTATAATAGCTGGTTGGTGATTCGGGTATTAGCAAGTAACAGGTAACTCTGAATATTCTTCCTTATACTTGTGAATTATGTATGATTATAAATTTGTTTGTTTACTATTTTGGCAAGAATATTTAGAAAATATTTATGGTTTTAAGATCTGGTGTGGGAACTTTGACTTGCAAATCTGTAGAGGTACTATTTATACGTACGTTACTATTCACATATACCGTATTTACTATTCATTTTACTATTCACGTATACCGTATTACTATTGTAACGCCTCATTTTCAATACCAAAATCTTGGCCAAAATATTAGTAACACCTCCAAATATAGGATATTCAACACTCAAAAACATATTTACAATATGGCCAAAGGTAGAAATCCATTTATACAGGGCCAAAATAAATCCAATAAATAAGAGTTATTTTAAAATGCGGAAGTCTTTTAGGTTCATGGCAAATAAAATAACACAACATAAACTAAAGGAGTACAGAAGAGCCTACAAAGCTCACTCCATGGGTGCATTCCCTTGATCTCTACTAAGTTATTCACCTGAAAAATGATAATATGGGGTGAGATTACACATCTCAGTAACTACTGAATATTTCCACCGCATACAAGTAAATAATGTATGACAAAAAGGCATAAACTTATTTCATAAATATAAATATATACCATACTTTCTCTTACAAAGATTATTTGTAAAAGTAGTTATCAATACAAAAATAATAAAATATGACTTTATATATATAAATATATTTTTCAGAAGTTCTCATCATATGTCTTTACAAATCATTCATCAGTCTATCAAATCCTTGATCTGTTCAGAAATGCATTATGCAGTATGCAGCCTCCCTTATACCACCTCCATCCGTATACCGCTGACTGGAGCCATAGGCTAACACATAGTCCAATAGAAACTTATTCATTTGACTGAATTGTTCCAAGCTCACCAAATCTTAAGATACACCCGGCCAAAGGTATAGAGCTTAAATCTGGACTATGGCTCCCCTCCTTTAAAATAACAAAGGAGGTGTCACATGTCCCACAACTCCAATGAAATCCCGGCCAGAGGAAAACATGGAAGATGGGGCCCTGAAACAAGTACCATCCACTGTGCACCGAGTGGTGGCATAAATCATTCTTATCATTCAAATCCCTCCTTACTTCACCCATCATAATACAACCGCCATGATGAATATGTTCACTCAAAATAATGCATTATTATACCATAAAGTTTTATACCTCAATATGCGTATTTATGAATAGTAAATACTATGCGTATCTGTGAATAGTAAAATACTATGTGTATATGTGAATAGTAAAACACGGTATATATACATGAATAGTAAAAATGAAGAGTACATACGGTATGTATACGTGAATAGTAAATACGGTATGTATACGTGAATAGTAAATACGGTATGTATACGTGAATAGTAAATACGGTATATGTGAATAGTAAAATGGATAGTAAATACGGTATACGTGAATAGTAAATGTGAATAGTAAAAATGAATAGTAAATACGGTATACGTGAATAGTAACGTATGTATAAATAGTACCTCTGCAGATTTGCAAATCAAAGTTCCCACACCAGATCTTAAAACCATAAATATTTTCTAAATATTCTTGCCAAAATAGTAAACAAACAAATTTATAATCATACATAATTCACAAGTATAAGGAAGAATATTCAGAGTTACCTGTTACTGGCTAATTCTCAAATCACCATCAAGCTACTATGAAGCTCTCAAATATTCATCTCTCTAGCCTCTCTCCGTCTCTCTCTCTCTCTCCTCTCACTTCTCTCTACAGTAAATGAATGAAAAACTGAAGGTTTATATAATGTTGGAAAATGGGTCCTTAAGCGTAATATTTCATCTTTGGGTCATTCTACGTAATTTTTCTAAAAATATAAAAACCTTCCTCACGTTCTGCTCTCATCCCTCGTTTTTTTTTTATTAATATATAATATATATTATTATAATATAATATTATTATTCAAATAATAAATTATGAGTGGGTCCCGCATGCAATTTATAATCATCACGAGGCAGGCGAGAATGGCGAGGGAAGAGTTTGGAAAATTTGACGTGGGTCCCACAAAAATAGTAAATACGTATTTAGGAATAGTAAATACCGTATTTTTAAATAGTAAATACGTATTTGTGAATAGTAAACACTATTCATATTTCACAAATTTCAAGTATTAAATACGTATTTGTGAATAACATATTTTTTTTTTAAAATACGTATTTGTAAATAGTAAAAACGTATACGTGAATAGTAAATACTATTCACGGGTCCCACAAAATACTGATTTCAAATTTATCACTTTCCGAAAATAGAGCCTAGTAGACTTCCAAAAATAGACTAATTTTCTAGTCTTTAGACCCAAAAATCAGGATATTACATTTCTCCCCCCGTTAATTAAATTTCGTCCTCGAAATTTGAACATGTATATTCTAAGAAATCATTTGAAACACCTAGGCTATCCTTTTCCCAATCATGCTCACCTAGCACACAACACAATTAAACAACATTTCATTCATTCTGTATCAAGTGTAATATTCAAACACAGGATCCACTAGTTCCTTATTTGAGCGCTTGGTTACACTGGCCTCACAGCCCGGTATATTCTTCTTTTCTGCTTATTTCATTCTATTACCACAACGCCGAATATTCTGGCCTTACCGCTTAAAAAAAAATCATTCTCAGGCCATGTTGTTTACAACATGCTATGATCTGATTATTCTGCCAACCTTAAAGTAAACTTTAGACACACAGGTCTAATGTTACCATGTTAGATAATAAATACAATACTAAGCACATAATTCTTTCAGCCTAAAGATACCACCACATGCAAACTAGCTTAACGGATCCTAGCGCCTCAAACCTCTGCTTTTCTATCCTATGCCTGTGCTTCCTCAACTCAAATTCAAGAAAACACTCACATATTCAATCTAGCTTTCATCAATGACAAATTCAAAAACAAGTACACCTAGCAAGATTCAACAAACTGAGATTATCCATAATAGTTCCTACCTCTTCTAGCTTGTACTCCTTCTACCACAACCATAAAAGTAAATTCTTGTTCTAATTCCGCAAGGATTCTTTCCATGAGTCATCATAATTTAGAAATGTTGATAACAATCTAGTCTTAAATCCTGTTGAAAATATTGCATAAGAATTTTCCAAATACAATAGGTATATTAGTAAGTTCAAAATTCAAATACTCAGGGACCAAACAACTGTTTTAAATAGTCATCAACTCTGTATACATTTCAGGCTTCAAATCATTCTACTTAACTTAACCATGAAACACTCAATCCACTCTTTCTAAGGAAAAATTCTATGAGATCATTTCCTACATAGATAAGCAGTTGGCAACCTTTGAATACCTCATACGTATTGGTACCACATTTTATTTCCCTATTTCACTCAAACCAATTTGTACCATATTCTAATACCTCAATTTATTCAATCAATTCAGACTCCCAAAGAATCAATGCAACAATTAAGTTGGACTGTTATATCTCATTTCTACTGGTAGCAATCCTCTAGATTCCTAACCAACTTTCAAATTCATCATCCTACTTCTAAAACCTCGATTATTCACAATAGTCATTCTAGAATCATCATGCTTCATAACTTATATCATTTAGGAACTATCCTCAAACTTTCCCCAGAAATGATAATTGTCAAATTACCATTCAACTCTTAGAACTTCAATATCAGTAAGACAGAGATATCATGTGTCCTCAATATTACCCATAGAACATTCTAAAATCATGATTCACAATTCCTAGACTAATTTCTAAAACATTCAAATATTATTCTCGCAACCTCAGCATTACTCACATGATTCGAATTCAATTTATAGTATCACAAAGACTAATACTAAATATCATTGCTCATCACATAGTTATCTATTAATTATACCCAAATATCATACTAATATTGTAACATAATTTACTAAGTTTGCACTATTCTTATTTTCGTAAATCAACTCAGATTGAATCTATCTGCGATTTCTACCACATTCATAATAACATCCTCTTGGCATTCCTAAGGATCTCTATTTTCATACTTTCCAGAAGTCTTCCAACATGTTCATCCTAAAGCTTTAGTCCTTGGATTATCTGAGACAATTCATTGAGTTCTCCGTATACCCAGAAAATGAAGGATACTTTTGAGTTAAATGGAACAAGACATCACTATAATCTCACCATATTCACTAAATTCATCCCTCTCGTTTTAATTCCACAAGGTATTCAAACCTTAAACCGGGAAAAATCACCTTACTCTAAATTGTTTCAATTGAGCATGCTTACTCTCAGGTTTCCATTTTCAAATGCCAATCCGACATCCACCCACTACACGCTCCAAGACAAACTTCCAAAAGATGCGATCTTAAAACAATCAGCTTGCAGCGTGTATTTGTCAAACTAAATTTCCTGGAAACACGGCCAGCAATAAATGCTACACCGATCTTTGTCTGCACCAAAAAAAAGTCAAAAAGGCTTCGACCTATAAAGGTAGCTAGGGCTCGTCGGGTTGTACTAAGATGCGGTGCCGTTTAGGTTTGCGTAAACCAAAAAGCTACAGTCCCGAGCTAGCAGTCATCTCAAGATTTTGCACTATTCAATTTCCGTGATGTCAACTCAAGATCCGGCACTGCTCAATTTTCATGATAAAACTATTGCTTAGACTATAAAATGAGGAAGAAGAATATCAATCTCACACGTTCTCAGTCTTCTGAGTATACCAGTTATTCCTACATCGCTCTTTGTTCACAATTCTCTCTTTACCACTTCTTCAAATATGACAGGTTCAAGCAACTACACTCCAACTTCTAACTTTTACGATTCTTTCTACCTTGAAGCCTTACTAAGTGATAATCAGTCTAGCATGATGACTGACTTATTTAACAATGTGTCATTCACCTATTCTTCCTTACTCCCTCCATTTCCTTATGAAATGAACATCCCTCCTTCTACCTTAATGTCTAATGATCCTACTTCTACTTCAAGGGTTCAAGATGCTACTGCTATAGAATTTGAGACTGGCTCATCAAAGCGACCTGTCAAAAGATGTCGCAATATGGCAGAACTCATGGAGTCAACTCCACCTGTTCAGCCAAGGGATCCTGCTCCACCAAGGAATCCTGCTCCCAGTTTGGCTAATAACACTAACCCATTTTCCTGTAGTTGCTGCCATGTTTTACGGGAAATCATTCATACCAATGGGCTTCACTACAAGAAGCTTGAGGTTCATGGAAGAATAGGTATGATATGTCATGCAGTCTTGAACCAAGATATACAAAAATATTCTTCTAATGCTAACAGTTTTCACACATTCGATTTTAGTAATAAAAATTTAGAAGAAATAAAACTTTTTTTAACACAATATTGTTTAGATCAGAAAGCATTAGGGTATGTCTTGGTGCCAGATCCATTATCAGCCTATTATGAGGCTCTCTGCGTTGGTTTGGAATGGACTAATACTCAAAAAGAGCCCCTCGGTAGTTCATTCCCAATCAATGCAGAGAACATAACTTCCAAAGGAAAAGAACCCGAGGTAGGAAATGATTCACAAGATAAATATTCAGCCCTCAAACTAAGTGAAACATATAAAGCAACCTTGGAGCAGCGCAAGAGAATAGAGTCAATGTCGCTGAAGGATTTTAGTAATTTTTTTCATCTAACTCTCGAGGAAACTAGCAAGGAGGTAAACCTAAGCAAACATTCTATAAAGTCGATATGTAACAAAGGAGGTTTAGAAGATTGGCCCTACAAAAAGCTTTCAAAGCTTATAAGGCGGGTCACTATACTAAGGAGACAAATGAGTCATCAAGATTCCGTTACAAGAGCCTTTACTCAAGAAGAAATTAGCAACCTACAACGTCAAATGGTCGAAGTTTGTGGTGGGATTGTTCCAACTGTTGCTCTTCGTACTTGAAGCATTGTTGTCTTTTTCTTCTTAGCCTTCTTGTTTATGACTATCCCTTACTGTAACCTTTGTTATAAAATCCTTATATTCAAATGGCGATAAGAACATTGACCACTTGTTTATACTACAACATACTATATATATATATATATACTAACTAAACTATGTCTATATTGCTATGGTATTATTATCTATTACTCATATCAATTAGCTAGGTAAGTGTAAATCCAGTATAAATCTCTTCACTTTTGACAACTAAATAACCATAAAATAAAGGCTTAGTCCTTGTATCATTTCCCTAGACACCAACGATTACTGAAAATATTTCTCCCCTAAAAAGATTTTTTTTTTTGGCCTACAATATCCAATAAATTTTCTACTTACCATTTTCCACTACGCGGCTCATAATTTCAATCACCTCCTCAAATCATAAATCCTCATTATCAATCACCTGACTTTTTCTTATTACTATCCCATTCTTCTCCTATCATGAATGTCACAAGAAAAATTAAATAAATAGAATTCAAAACTATTAAGGGAAATGCACATGTTATGATATTTAATTTGCCACGACCTCAATTTTCTTTTTAGAAAACTGTTAGGAAATCAACAAATTGGCCAGAACCTTTGCTCTGATACCAAAAATGTAACGCCTCATTTTCAATACCAAAATCTTGGCCAAAATATTAGTAACACCTCCAAATATAGGATATTCAACACTCAAAAACATATTTACAATATGGCCAAAGGTAGAAATCCATTTATACAGGGCCAAAATAAATCCAATAAATAAGAGTTATTTTAAAATGCGGAAGTCTTTTAGGTTCATGGCAAATAAAATAACACAACATAAACTAAAGGAGTACAGAAGAGCCTACAAAGCTCACTCCATGGGTGCATTCCCTTGATCTCTACTAAGTTATTCACCTGAAAAATGATAATATGGGGTGAGATTACACATCTCAGTAACTACTGAATATTTCCACCGCATACAAGTAAATAATGTATGACAAAAAGGCATAAACTTATTTCATAAATATAAATATATACCATACTTTCTCTTACAAAGATTATTTGTAAAAGTAGTTATCAATACAAAAATAATAAAATATGACTTTATATATATAAATATATTTTTCAGAAGTTCTCATCATATGTCTTTACAAATCATTCATCAGTCTATCAAATCCTTGATCTGTTCAGAAATGCATTATGCAGTATGCAGCCTCCCTTATACCACCTCCATCCGTATACCGCTGACTGGAGCCATAGGCTAACACATAGTCCAATAGAAACTTATTCATTTGACTGAATTGTTCCAAGCTCACCAAATCTTAAGATACACCCGGCCAAAGGTATAGAGCTTAAATCTGGACTATGGCTCCCCTCCTTTAAAATAACAAAGGAGGTGTCACATGTCCCACAACTCCAATGAAATCCCGGCCAGAGGAAAACATGGAAGATGGGGCCCTGAAACAAGTACCATCCACTGTGCACCGAGTGGTGGCATAAATCATTCTTATCATTCAAATCCCTCCTTACTTCACCCATCATAATACAACCGCCATGATGAATATGTTCACTCAAAATAATGCATTATTATACCATAAAGTTTTATACCTCAATATGCGTATTTATGAATAGTAAATACTATGCGTATCTGTGAATAGTAAAATACTATGTGTATATGTGAATAGTAAAACACGGTATATATACATGAATAGTAAAAATGAAGAGTACATACGGTATGTATACGTGAATAGTAAATACGGTATGTATACGTGAATAGTAAATACGGTATGTATACGTGAATAGTAAATACGGTATATGTGAATAGTAAAATGGATAGTAAATACGGTATACGTGAATAGTAAATGTGAATAGTAAAAATGAATAGTAAATACGGTATACGTGAATAGTAACGTATGTATAAATAGTACCTCTGCAGATTTGCAAATCAAAGTTCCCACACCAGATCTTAAAACCATAAATATTTTCTAAATATTCTTGCCAAAATAGTAAACAAACAAATTTATAATCATACATAATTCACAAGTATAAGGAAGAATATTCAGAGTTACCTGTTACTGGCTAATTCTCAAATCACCATCAAGCTACTATGAAGCTCTCAAATATTCATCTCTCTAGCCTCTCTCCGTCTCTCTCTCTCTCTCCTCTCACTTCTCTCTACAGTAAATGAATGAAAAACTGAAGGTTTATATAATGTTGGAAAATGGGTCCTTAAGCGTAATATTTCATCTTTGGGTCATTCTACGTAATTTTTCTAAAAATATAAAAACCTTCCTCACGTTCTGCTCTCATCCCTCGTTTTTTTTTTATTAATATATAATATATATTATTATAATATAATATTATTATTCAAATAATAAATTATGAGTGGGTCCCGCATGCAATTTATAATCATCACGAGGCAGGCGAGAATGGCGAGGGAAGAGTTTGGAAAATTTGACGTGGGTCCCACAAAAATAGTAAATACGTATTTAGGAATAGTAAATACCGTATTTTTAAATAGTAAATACGTATTTGTGAATAGTAAACACTATTCATATTTCACAAATTTCAAGTATTAAATACGTATTTGTGAATAACATATTTTTTTTTTAAAATACGTATTTGTAAATAGTAAAAACGTATACGTGAATAGTAAATACTATTCACGGGTCCCACAAAATACTGATTTCAAATTTATCACTTTCCGAAAATAGAGCCTAGTAGACTTCCAAAAATAGACTAATTTTCTAGTCTTTAGACCCAAAAATCAGGATATTACAACTATTCAGTTTTACTATTCACATATACTGTATTTACTATTCATTTTTACTATTCACGTATGCCGTATTTACTATTCATGTTACTATTCACGTATACCGTATTTACTATTCATGTGACTATTCCCATATACCGTATTTACTATTCATGTTACTATTCACGTATACCGTATTTACTACTCATTTTACTACTCATGTATATACCGTATTTTACTATTCACAGATACGCATAGTATTTTACTATTCACAGATACGCATAGTATTTTACTATTCACATATACGCATAGTATTTTACTATTCATAAATACGCATATCAATGTATATAATGGTATAATAATGCATTATTTTTTTTTAGTAAATACATTCATCATGGCGGTTGTAATGTGATGGGTGGAGTAAGGAGGGAATTGAATGATAAGAATTGTTTATGCCACCACTTGGTGCACAGTGGATGGTACTTTTCAGGGCCTCATCTTCCATGTTTTCCTCTGGCCGGGATTTCATTGGAGATGTGGGACATGTGACACCTCCTTAGTTGTTATTTTAAAGGAGGGGAGCCATAGTCCAGATTTAAGCTCTATACCTTTGGCCGGGTGTATCTTAAGTTTTGGTGAGCTTGAAACCATCCAGTCAAATGAATGAGTTTCTATTGGACTATGTGTTAGCCTATGGTTCCAGTCAGCGGTATACGGTTGGAAGGGGATATAAGGGAGGCTGCATACTGCATAGTGCATTTCTGAATTATTCAATAAAGAATGATGAGTATTTTGTAAAGGCATTTGATGTGAACAACGGTATATCTAAAAATATCTGAGTATATTAAATTCACATTATATTACCTTTTATTTTTGTCATATGTAATTTGCTCGTGTAAGGTAGAAATATTCAGTAGTTACTGAGACGTGGAATCTCATCCCATATTAACATTTTTCAGGTGATTATTCTAGTAGAGAGCAAGGGAAGGCACCTATGGAGTGAGCTCTGGAAGCTCTTTTAATCTCCAATAAATTATGATATGTTATTTTATTTGCCATGAACCTAAGACTTCCGTTTTGTATTAAACTCTGAAATATTTTCTGGAATTTATTCTGATTATGTATTACGGGTTTTATTCGAAATGGTAACATTGTAAAAGGATTTGGATATTGTTGAACTCTATTGATGGTATTTTCAATATTTTGACCAAGTTTTTGGGTGATGAAAATGAGGTGTTACATTTTTGGTATCAGAGCCAAAGGTTCCATGGCAATTTTGTTTATTTTCTAAAGTGATTTCTAAAAAAAAAATTAAAAAAAAAGTTCGTGGCAAATTAAATATCATAACATGAGCACTTCCCTTTGTTAGATTTAGAATTTATTTAGCTATTTTTTTTATTGGTTTAGTGTCCTTATAATATTAAACATAGGAGGAGATAATGGCAAGAACTCGAAGAACTAATTCAACCCCTGCTCCGTCCCAAAGAGGTCTCCCTCCGCATCAAGATGGTCCCTATCCTCAGGATAACAATGCCCTTTTGGCAGAATTACGAGACGTCATCCTGGAGATGAGAGAGAAAGTGAATAGACACGAGGATGAATTAGCAAAAGGACGAGGCCAAGGTGGTAAGGAAGGAAAGGAGAAGGCTCTGGAAGTCACACCTTCTGACCATCAATCTAGGGGAGGAAGTCATTCTCGCACTGAAGATGGAGGTAGTAGCGGTTCTCATTCTCAGTATCATCCCTTACCTATTACTGAGGTTTGGGAAAAATTTCGGAAGTTTACTCCACCGATGTTCGAGGGGAAGCTAGATCCGATTGCAGCACTGGAGTGGCTGAAGCGTGTAGAAAAGATTTTCAGAGTTATCGAGATTAGCTCACAACAAAAGGTGATGGTTGCTGAACAATTGTTGCAGAAAGCAGCTGAAGAATGGTGGGAAAGCACCAAAACAAAAGGAAATGCTGAGATGACGTGGGAAGAGTTTAAGGAAAAGTTCGAAAATTATTACTTTTCCCCTTCAATCAGAATAGAGAAAGAAACTGAATTCCTCACATTCAGGCAAGGGGAATTACATGAAGACGAATTTATTACTCGCTTTTTAGAGTTGTCTAAATTCTGCGGATATTCACAGAACAACTCTAAATGGTTGAGTGCTCGATTGGTTGAAAAAGCTAGGCCAGACCTAAAAACAGCTCTATCACCGTTCCTTGATGAAACAAGGGATTTTGAAGAAATATGCGACAAACTGCGCACGATAGCAAGGAACAAACGAGAAGAGGAAGCTGAGAAGATGAAGGGTTTTCAGGCCAGATCTACACACCTCATGAGACCAACGGGAGGAGTTACTAAGAAGCAGAGTCACAACTTCAGTAATGTGAATACGCGGTTTAGCCAACCATCCAGAAATCACTTTGGTGGACCATCGAGGAGTTATTTTACTGGACCCCAAAGAAGTCATTTCAGCAGACCACCGAGGAGTCAATTCAAAGGACCTCAAAGGAGTCACTTCAGTGGAGGTCAGAGTTCATATAGGGGATCCACAGCTCCTGCTGCAAGCACCGCCAACAATCAGATGTGTGCCAAGTGTGGAAGAATACACCAAGGACCATGTGTGACGTGTTTCAACTGTGGAAAGCCAGGACACATTTCCAGATTTTGTGAGGAGGAGCCTCGAGGGGCCAAGGATGCTAGAACTGCAGTGCCAGGGAAAGTGTTTGCACTATCACATCAGGAGGCAAGTGCTTCACCAAATCTGATTAAAGGTATCCTCAAACTCCAAGGTCTTGAAGTAGAAGCCTTATTTGATTCTGGTGCCACACACTCTTTTATATCATACGACTGTGTGCCTCGATTGAATTTAAGAGTGAGTGAATTGCCTTATTATATGATTATTTCTACACCGGCGGGAGCTTCAGTAAAAACTTCTAGGGCTTGCTTAAATTGTACGATTGAGATTGATAATAGGATCTCAAATATAGACCTTGTTTGTTTACCCACGAAGGGTATCGATGTAATAATAGGAATGGATTGGTTGTCAGCTAATGACATCATCCTTGACTGCAAGAGGAAGACTATCTCTCTTGCGGATGACTCTATGAGTCATAGTAGACCACAATTGTTGTCTATAGTACAAGATGAAAAGCCTGTTCATCATGGTTGTCTTGCGTACATGGTGTTTTTCTCTATTCAAACAGAAGTGGAGGAAGGGATAGAGAACATTGAAGTGGTGAAAGAATTTCCGGAAGTATTTCCGAAAGAAATGACAGGTTTACCTCCAGAGAGAGAAGTAGAATTTTCTATTGATCTCGTACCTGGAACAGAACCTATATCTAAAGCTCCTTACCGAATGTCTCCATCGGAACTAGCAGAATTGAAGAAGCAGATCGAAGAATTGTTAGAAAAGGGTTTTATCAGACCCAGTGTATCTCCTTGGGGATCGCCCGTACTCTTTGTGAAGAAGAAAGATGGGAGCCTGAGACTATGCATTGACTATCGCCAGTTGAATAAAGTGACTATAAAGAATAAATATCCTTTACCCAGGATCGACGATCTACTTGATCAGTTGAAGGGAGCATCCATATTCTCCAAGATCGACCTCAGATCAGGTTATCACCAACTGAGAGTCAAAGCTGAAGATGTCTCAAAAACTGCATTCAGAACTAGATATGGCCATTATGAATTTCTTGTTATGCCATTTGGGCTAACAAATGCTCCAGCAGTATTCATGGATTACATGAATAGAATTTTCCGACCATATCTAGATAAATTTGTAGTGGTTTTCATTGACGACATCCTTATCTACTCTAAGGATGAAGAAGAGCATAAAGAGCACCTTAGAATCGTGCTACAAGTGTTGAAGGAGCACAAGCTCTATGCGAAACTGTCTAAGTGCGAATTTTGGTTGAAGGAAGTAAAATTCCTAGGCCATGTCGTATCGGCTGAAGGTGTTGCAGTGGACCATACTAAAGTTGAAGCAGTTCTCCAATGGGAACGACCAAAGTCCGTGACTGAGATCAGGAGTTTTCTAGGTCTAGCTGGCTATTATAGGAGATTTATCAAGGGCTTTTCGCAAATAGCTATGCCTTTGACTAAGTTAACAAGGAAGGGTCAACCATTTGTATGGGACGAAAAGTGTGAAGCAGCTTTCCAAAATTTGAAGACTAAGTTGACTACGGCACCAGTACTTATAATTCCAGATCCTGCTCAGACCTTTACTTTGTACACAGATGCTTCCAAGAAAGGTCTTGGGTGTGTATTAATGCAAAATGGTAGGGTAGTAGCTTATGCTTCTCGACAGTTAAGGCCACATGAAGGGAATTATCCTACTCACGACTTAGAACTGGCAGCAGTAGTGTTTGCTCTGAAGATTTGGAGGCATCACCTCTACGGTTCAAAGTTCGAGGTTTATAGTGACCACAAAAGTCTGAAGTACCTGTTCGACCAAAAGGAGCTCAACATGCGACAGAGGAGATGGATGGAGTTTATCAAGGACTACGACTTCGAATTGAAGTATCATCCAGGAAAGGCGAACGTTGTAGCAGATGCCTTAAGTAGAAAGACAATCCATGTAGCCCAGATGATGATCAGAGAACATAAATTGCTCGAGGAGATACCAAGTACATCTATTGATGTAATGTCAGGTTTGGTCGCTACCATGGAAGCATTAACTATTGAAAGCACAATTTGGGAAGAGATTAAATTCGCTCAGCTCGAAGATGAGTATCTATTAAACGTGAGGGAAGATATTGAAGAAGGAAAAGAATCGAAATTTGGGATCGATAGAGATGGGATATTAAGGTATAAAGGAAAAGTGTGCATACCTAATGATGGAGAAATAAAAAAGCTCATACTAGAGGAGGCACATCGGAGTAAATACACTATCCATCCCGGAGCAACCAAGATGTATCATGATCTCAAGCGGAGTTGGTGGTGGCGGGGCATGAAGAAAGATGTGACTGACTTTGTCACTTGTTGTTTGACTTGTCAGAAAGTTAAGATCGAACATCGGAAACCTCCTGGATTATTAAAGAATTTGGATATCCCAGAGTGGAAATGGGACAGCATCTCTATGGATTTCATCATGGGGCTTCCTCTAACAACATCCGGACATAATGCCATTTGGGTAATTGTCGATAGGTTAACTAAGTCAGCTCATTTTCTAGCAATTGCAGCAGAATACTCATTGGAGAGACTAGCAAAGATCTACATGAAGGAGATTGTCAGATTGCATGGGATACCGAATAGCATCGTATCTGATCGTGATCCACGATTCACTTCACGATTTTGGAAAGCATTGCAGAATGCTATGGGAACTCGGATGAGTTATAGTACCGCTTATCATCCTCAAACTGACGGGCAGACTGAGAGGACTATTCAAACTCTGGAAGACATGTTGCGGGCTTGTGCAATCGAACTAAAAGGAAGTTGGGACGATCATCTTCATCTTGCGGAGTTTGCATATAACAATAGTTATCACTCCAGCATTGAGATGGCACCTTATGAGGCTTTGTATGGAAGAAAATGTAAATCTCCTATTTGCTGGACGGAATTGAATGAGCGAATTTTAATAGGTCCAGAACTTGTGGACGAGACGACTCAAAAGATTAAGGTGATTCAACAGAAACTTCTCACTGCTCAGAGTCGACAGAAGAGTTATGCTGACAAGAGAAGACGACCGTTGGAGTTCATGGTGGGCGAACATGTATTCTTAAGAGTCACACCAATGACTGGCATTGGTAGAGCAATACGAGCAAAGAAGCTTTCACCTCGTTTTATGGGTCCTTATGAGATTTTGGAGAAAGTTGGACCGGTAGCTTACAGAATTGCTTTACCTCCACAGCTTGCGAACCTTCATGATGTCTTTCATGTATCGCAACTGAAGAAATACCAACCGGATCCTTCCCACATTATAGAAGTAGAAGAGGTAGAACTCAAGGATAACATGACGTATAAAGCCGAGCCGGAGCGGATTGTTGATGCAAGGGACAAGAAATTAAGAAACAAGACCATTAGACTTGTAAAGGTCGAGTGGAAAGGAATGGTTCCCGGAGATGCTACTTGGGAAACGGAGGAGAGCATGCGACAAACCTATCCTCATTTATTTAAATAGGTTAGAATTCTTATTATAGCGAAATTTTGAGGACAAAATTTTCTTTTAGGAGGGGAGAAATGTAACATCCTGAATTTTGAATATAATATCTTGAACATAAACCTATTTTGGGAAGACTAGTAGGCTCTATTTTTGGAAAGTGATAAATTTGAAATCAGTATTTTGTGGGCCCCGTGAATAGTATTTACTATTCACGTATACGTTTTTACTATTTACAAATACGTATTTAAAAATATATATATATATATATATGTTATTCGCAAATACGTATTTAATACTTGAAATTTGTGAAATATGAATAGTGTTCACTATTCACAAATACGTATTTACTATTTAAAAATACGGTATTTACTATTCCTAAATACGTATTTACTATTCATGCGGGACCCACGGCCAAAATAATTCTCTGCAAACTTTCCCGTGAGTGACAAACTTTCTTGTGATTTTGAAAAAAATGGCCGCGGGACCCACGTAATAGTAATTTACTATTTGAATAATAATATTATATTATGATTTACTATTCATGTGGGACCCACGAAAAATTATTTCCACAACCAGCCACGGGAAGAGTCACGGGAGGTTTGAAAATTTGTCACCGGGAAAATTACGTAGAACGACCCAGAGACGAAAATTACACTTAAGGACCCATTTTCCAACTATAAATAGACCTTCCATTTCATTTCATTCTTCACAACTTCTAAGAGCCATAGAGAGAGGTAGAGAGAGAGAGAGAGAGAGAGTAGAGATATTTGCTTGAGTTATAATAGCTGGTTGGTGATTCGGGTATTAGCAAGTAACAGGTAACTCTGAATATTCTTCCTTATACTTGTGAATTATGTATGATTATAAATTTGTTTGTTTACTATTTTGGCAAGAATATTTAGAAAATATTTATGGTTTTAAGATCTGGTGTGGGAACTTTGACTTGCAAATCTGTAGAGGTACTATTTATACGTACGTTACTATTCACATATACCGTATTTACTATTCATTTTACTATTCACGTATACCGTATTACTATTCAGTTTTACTATTCACATATACTGTATTTACTATTCATTTTTACTATTCACGTATGCCGTATTTACTATTCATGTTACTATTCACGTATACCGTATTTACTATTCATGTGACTATTCCCATATACCGTATTTACTATTCATGTTACTATTCACGTATACCGTATTTACTACTCATTTTACTACTCATGTATATACCGTATTTTACTATTCACAGATACGCATAGTATTTTACTATTCACAGATACGCATAGTATTTTACTATTCACATATACGCATAGTATTTTACTATTCATAAATACGCATATCAATGTATATAATGGTATAATAATGCATTATTTTTTTTTAGTAAATACATTCATCATGGCGGTTGTAATGTGATGGGTGGAGTAAGGAGGGAATTGAATGATAAGAATTGTTTATGCCACCACTTGGTGCACAGTGGATGGTACTTTTCAGGGCCTCATCTTCCATGTTTTCCTCTGGCCGGGATTTCATTGGAGATGTGGGACATGTGACACCTCCTTAGTTGTTATTTTAAAGGAGGGGAGCCATAGTCCAGATTTAAGCTCTATACCTTTGGCCGGGTGTATCTTAAGTTTTGGTGAGCTTGAAACCATCCAGTCAAATGAATGAGTTTCTATTGGACTATGTGTTAGCCTATGGTTCCAGTCAGCGGTATACGGTTGGAAGGGGATATAAGGGAGGCTGCATACTGCATAGTGCATTTCTGAATTATTCAATAAAGAATGATGAGTATTTTGTAAAGGCATTTGATGTGAACAACGGTATATCTAAAAATATCTGAGTATATTAAATTCACATTATATTACCTTTTATTTTTGTCATATGTAATTTGCTCGTGTAAGGTAGAAATATTCAGTAGTTACTGAGACGTGGAATCTCATCCCATATTAACATTTTTCAGGTGATTATTCTAGTAGAGAGCAAGGGAAGGCACCTATGGAGTGAGCTCTGGAAGCTCTTTTAATCTCCAATAAATTATGATATGTTATTTTATTTGCCATGAACCTAAGACTTCCGTTTTGTATTAAACTCTGAAATATTTTCTGGAATTTATTCTGATTATGTATTACGGGTTTTATTCGAAATGGTAACATTGTAAAAGGATTTGGATATTGTTGAACTCTATTGATGGTATTTTCAATATTTTGACCAAGTTTTTGGGTGATGAAAATGAGGTGTTACATTATAAGATGTCTAGCATGATTAAAACTTAGAGTAAATACCATTTCTGGTTCCTGATAAAAAACACGATCCCTATTTTGGTCCCTTACAAAAAAAAAAGGTTATTTTTAGTCTATAAAAAGGATGAATAAAGGTCGATTGATTGACATTTTGATCCCTCATAAATTTCTAAAAGGTCTTTTTTAGTTCATAAAAAGGATAAATAAAGGTCAATTTTTTTTAGGGTTAAGGTGCAAAAATACACATGTGCTTTTCTCCGAGTAGCGCCTAGTAGCAAATGCTTTTTTTGGGTGCAAAAGTGCACACGTGGTTATAAATTAGGTGTAAAAATATCGTTTGACCATTAAGGTTGACTTTGACCGATGACGTGGCATTTCAAAGATGCAAAAATACACATGTGATTTGTCAAGAAGAGCGCCCAACAACAATTTTTTTTTAATTTAATAATTTTATTCCAAGATCCTAAAATTTATGAAAAAAATACTTCATAATCTTGAAAAATTATTTTAGAATCCTGAAATAAAATTATTAAATTAAAAAAAATTGTTGTTGGGCGCTCTTCTTGACAAATCACATGTGTATTTTTGCACCTTTGAAATGCCACATCATCGGTCAAAGTCAAACTTAACGGTCAAGCGGTATTTTTGCACCTAATTTGTAACCACGTGTGCACTTTTACACAAAAAAAAAACATTTGCTACTGGGCGCTCCTTGGAAAAAAGCACATGTGTATTTTTGCACCTTAACCCTTTTTTTTTTATAAGGGACTAAAGTGGGGTTCTTGTTTTTTGTCAGGGACCAAAAATGGTATTTACTCTTAAAACTTAACTTCTGATCCGACAACATGAGAAAATATATAAACTAAATGAAAAAATGTCAATAAAATTACACTTGTTGGGGGAATAGGCAGATTTGTTATGAATTCAGATTTTGTGATTATGTGAAATTGCAAGTGATTTATTTTAGGGGTTTAAACTTCTCATGTTGCGTGAGAAGAAGAAGATTCCTACACACACAAGAAATAGTGGGACCTATATATATGTATAATGTTAATTATATATATATATATATGGGTCCCACTATTTTATGTGTGTGTGACATGAGAAAACATTTCTCCTACAATATAAGAAGTGTTTTTCTCTTTATTTTATTTGATGAACAGTTTCCCCTTGTGGTTTTGAGGGTAAAAAGGTTTCATCTCTCTCAATTGTATTTTTCACGATTCTATCTTATATTTTCTTTTTTATGAGGTCTCTTACCATTCAACAAGAGCAACAGCTTATTCGTGATATGTAGCAGCTTGTTGGTAATATATATATATATTTTATTTCTCACAAATATAACTTTAGGATTTGTACAAAAACAAGTTAAACAGAGAAAGTACATACAAATAATTAAGGATTTCTTTCTTTTTCGGCTTTAATAGTGAAGGCTTTATGACAAACTGGCCAACAGTGATAGAGACAGACCTTGTTGGATTTTGTTTGTGAATTCAAGTATTCCATTTAATTTGTACCAAACTGACCAGGACTCCCTCACATGCCATTACGCGTAAATTGCATACGACTTGGCTCAATAAATAAATAGTGCTCACCATTTTCAAATATCTCACAGCACAAAACACAACAAGGACAATCCATCATAAATGTTTTGCTTCGTTCCTGTTTCTTCTTTCTTACGGAGTCGTATTTCAATTGTCTTGGGAAAGTTAAGTTATCAAAATATTGTCAACAAAATTTAAAGAAAAGTTAGATGTCAGGCTTTTTTTAGCATTACTTTAAAAAACGGTATACTGATATAGTTATTAACGTATACTGATTTAGTTGTCAGGATATTGTTGTTAACATATATATACTGATTTAATTGTTAATATTGTATTGATTTAGTTGTTAAAGTTTATGAAATAATACTAAAAAAGATATATGACTTTTTTAAAGATATTTTTTGACAATTTTTTAGTTACTTGGGAACTAAGAAGGATTTTCTCTTATTTCTTTCGTTTAAGTTTAGACCTATTCATTTTAACTTGTACTGTTTAACCTTTATTTTTTCAATATACTCATGCAGGGTTAAGTTATCCATTAAAATGTTTATGTTGTCATGAAAGAATTCAAACTAAATTATATTATATTTTTTTAAAAAAAAAATTAAACAGATCCATATCTACTGGTGACTGCGAAGCAGGATAGTGCATAAGTTAGTGAAAGAAGAGTGAATCAGGCAATGCAAGGCTATAATGTTTAATTAGTGATATCAGAATATATAATATTAATTCGTGCTGATATATAATTACACACACATGAATAAGTACTCTATGAGATGCAGTCATCTTCATGAGATGATACTCCTTCAGTCGGTGGTCCTAAATATAAGACATAACTTATAATATAAATTGCATTATAAATTATATTATATATTTAAGATTAAATCGGAGTTTCATCATAAACCTTAATACAAGATCTTTTTTTGTTAAAAATATAAATTGTATAGGCTATAATATATATATATATATAGAATGATCGTATTGTAGAGTCACATGTAGTAATGCATGGGCAGATCTCTAATGAAATCTGCTTTAACTGAGCAATTCACATGATATGAAATCCAAAACTGTACGCATACAAAGCGCGAGCCATACCATTCAAATGGCGACAAATTAATAAATGATGCGCACATGGTTTAGCAATAGCAGAGACGGAATCGGTTTCAAAGCTCGTTTTAAGGATGAGCTCTCTCTGCTTGTCTGTTCGGACGAGATCTGAACCGTCCAAATCTGATCTAGACGATCTAGATTTGATTTTTTTACTTTTGTATTTTTTATTAAAAATAATTTTAATGAGTAGAGAATCTAAAATAAAGATAATCTTCTTTCAACTAACATTTTTTGAAAAAATGATTTTTTACGTAGAAAAAAATAAAAACGAAAAAAAAAGAAGATTTGGACCGTCTAGATCTCGTCCGTACAAACGAGCAGAGCTCTAAAACCAGATCCGAGCAGAGACGTAGACTCTTGTACGGTTAACTGGGTGGTAAGAAGTACCAATTATATATATATAAATAGAGAGAGAGAGAGAGGTGGCAACTAATAATATAATCCCTCCCTCTTTAATATTAAACATGTTTGTTAGTTGATCTTAGCTAGTCTTAAATATAAGATATGTTTTTTATATTTATTAATCTTTTTTTAATATACTTCATTGATATTTCTTCAACAATAATCAAAGAGGAAATGGAATGAAGAAATTGACGGAGATGACTAAGGAATTAATTTAACTAATTTTGTTGATGTAATTAGGGTTTATCGTTTATTATATCACTTGATATAAAATTTTGTTAAGTCACCTCAAAACTACGTCGTTTTGGGAGTTAGAGGAATCAATGAATGATGTTTTTATTTTTGTATTTATTATATGAATTTTACCAAAACACCTTTTATTAATTCCCCTAACTTCCAATTCGTATAATAAATACAAAAAAAAAAAAAAAAAAACCAAAACATCCTTCATTAATTCCCCTAACTCATAAAACGACATAATTTTGAGATGATTTAACAAAATTTCGTATCGAGTGATATAATAAACGATAAATCATATATATATAATAATGAGGATAGGGGTGGATGGCTCAATTATTGGATATTGCAAATCGTCACACATGTTTGTTTTCCCTTTTTTTTTAATACGGCAAGTCTGCTCCGTTTGTTGTTGTTGTTGTTGTTGGGTTACACACACCCAGAAAATCTGCCATGTTTGCCAAATATCCCCCTTCCTCTCCTTTATCATTATTTCCTTCTCTTCAACAAAACCCAAACAAAACTAATCCATAACCATATTTGAACCAATATTTGAATCCTTATTAAGGTATATGTTTGCATTTAATGTCTGGCATGCTTATAAAAATAATAATAATGGTATTTAAACTTTATGAGATGCTATTTATGTCTTTTCATTTTCTCTTTAAATCTCCAATACTTTTCTTGTTAAAACTTAAAAACATTAAATAGTAAAAATAATTAGAATTTTGCTTCTTAAATTAGGTGAATGGTAAGAAAAGTTTAATTAGTCAAGAACCAAAATATGGTCTTGTGTGTGGTCCCCACAATCCCCCAATCACGATAACTCCATCTACCCCCACCTGGTGGCCCCCATTTCTCCTCAAGGTTTTTAAAAACGAGTTTTTACCCAAAAACGGAAAGAGAATGAAAAATCGTAAAACGTAAAATCGTAAAAAAAATCGTAAAAACTTAAAAGCGTTTGGAAAATTAGTAAAATCGTTTTAATGAAAAAAAATCGTAAAAGCGTAAAAACGCAGTGATAAATCGAGTTTTTAAGAACCATGTTCCCCCCTCTCTCCCTTTCTTAGACCCCATTTGGATCAAAGAAAAGATAGAAATGAAAATGAAAAGAATAGAATGGAACGGAAAATATTTTGCTTCGATGCGTTTGATTCACATTGAAAAAGAAAATGAGTTGATAAGAGAAGTTTTGTTTGGATAGAAGAAAATAAGATAGGAAAATGAGACAAATACTATTCTACCTTTAAAGATAAAATATTATTTTAAACGAATACCACTCAAAATGCATACTCAAGTGTGCATTGGAATGCACCCTCAAATTGAGCGTGCACTCCATAATTGAGTGCGCATGCACCATATTTTCCGATTTCTCACAGAAAAATCTCTCCTCTCTCTTCCTCCTTATTTCGTTAAAGCTCCAATGGTTGGTCGTCGACTCTCTTCCATTTTTATCACCTCTCGTTTGACGGATCTACAGCAACAAAGAGGCCACCATTGACTATTTCTTCCTCTCCTTCCACAATGTTTTCTAGCGTCACTCTCTTCTCTCTCTTCCTCTCCTAGTCTCCCGGTCATCGTTCTCTTCTCTCTCTGCCATGTGATCAAGGCCAAAATAAACTTTAGTCCAATTTTCAGAGGCACTGGAAAATGGCTTCCCACCATTTTCTGTGGGAACCCTTTTTCATTTAAATGAGGGAGAATGGGACGCGGCGAGAAAATTTGATCCAATCAGCCACTACTACTAAAAAAATCTCAATTTTCCTTTTTCCTCCCTTGATTTTCTTGGATCCAAACGGGGCCTTAATTTCTATTCTAACCAAGTTAGCTCATCATATCCTGTTTTTCATTTTAAAATGATATATACTATGTGCATTTAAAAACTGTGTATCAATTAAAATTAAGTCTCCCGCAATATTTCATGAAAATACCAACCGCATGATCTGATTGCCCTTTATTCTTATAAACATAAGAATTATATTCATAAATAATATATAGAAATTAAGTGTAGTTGGATCAAGTAAATTTTTTATATAAATTAAGGATTTAAATATAATAAATAAAAATAATATGAGAATATTCTTAATTGGGTTAAGGTGCATTTAACCTGGAATATTTTTCATATGCATTCAAT
The DNA here is from genome assembly GCA_034222035.1 of Acacia crassicarpa. NCBI lineage: Eukaryota > Viridiplantae > Streptophyta > Magnoliopsida > Fabales > Fabaceae > Acacia > Acacia crassicarpa. The sequence goes on from JAWXYG010000008.1 coordinate 2,341,023, forward strand.
ATTTTAAAATATTTTACAATGCATTAAGCATCCTGAAGTTTTTTGTTTTGGGTGTCCTATAATACTTTTTTGAGCAATTTAGTAACTTAGGTGTTGGACATACTTAAAAAATATTTCAAAGTATATGATACACCAAAAAATACATTTAAAGTGGTAAATACATCTAAAAATATAGGGTTAAGTATCAATTTTTCTCCGGAAGTATCTCGCCAGGAGCAATTTTGCCCCGAAAGTTTTTTTTGGAGCAATGTTGCCCCGAAAGTTTTCTTTTGGAGCAATGTTGCCCCTCCGTCAATGGTCAACTAATGGTTAACAGTTAGTTGACCATTGACCGAGGGGCAACATTGCTCCAAAAAAAAACTTCCAGGGTACAATTGCTTTAAAAAAAAACTTCCGGGGGCAAAATTGCTATTTAACCCAAAAAAAAATGTTAAAAATGTTATTTATGATATCATATATTCTTAATTCTTATTTATATAATATCTAGGGGTGGAAACAGGCTAGACCAGCCTAGGCTTCACCCTCCAATTCAAATTTTAAATATAAAAATTAAATAACTAATTTATAGAATTAAAGAATTTTACTTTTATAAAGAATTATATAAATTATAAAAGATTATATATTTATAAAGAATTAAAAGGAAATTGGTATGTAAAATATTTTAATTTTTTTAAAAAATAAATAAAGGGCACTTTCAATTTTTAACATGTTTTTAGAAAATGCTAAAAGAAAGGAATTGAATTAAAACTTAAGAGAGTAATTTTTGTATTTTTCTTTTTTTAAAAAAATTAAATTTGATCTTTCTGTTAAAAGCGCTATGTGAATTTTGTAATTCTTCTATACATTTATTATCTTTCTATTTAATTATTTTTCCTGTGACTTGTAAGTCGTTTTCTTTTTTCCTTTGAACTTCCTTTTTTATATATAAGAAATGTATTGTAATGGATATAAATTTTAATTTTCCTGAAACATGTTTAACCCATAGAGATATTTTGGTGGAAATGTTGACATTCATTTGTTCAGTATTAATATTGTATTATATTTTAAATATATTTTATTCTCATGGAATGATTCACTTATGCGCACACACAACCATTTTATAATAGGGATCAAAATTTCAGTAAAGTCCCACTGTATAAATGATTAAAAGGAATATTTCAGAAAAATAAATTTTTTTAATAAAAGATACTTTAATTAAGTTTTTAATTCTATAAATTAGTTATTTAATTTTTATATTTAAAATTTGAATTGGAGGGTAAAGTCTAGGCTGGTCTAGCCTATTTTCACCCCTAGATATTATATAAATAAGAATTAAAAATATATGATATCATAAATAACATTTTTAACATTTTTTTTGGGTTAAGTAGCAATTTTGCCCCGAAAGTTTTTTTTTGGAGCAATTTTGACCTGGAAGTTTTTCTTGGGAGCAATGTTACCCCGGAAGTTTTTATTTAAGAGCAATTTTGCCCTCCGTTAACAACCCTAACGGTCACCGTTAACGGAGGGGCAACATTGCTCAAAAAGAAAACTTCCGGGGCAAAATTGCTTATAACGAGATACTTCCAGGACAAAATTGATACTTAACCCAAAAATATATTTGAACATGATGAAGATTGAAGGCATATAAAAAAATTATTTTAGAGTTGAGACAAGGAAGAAGAGGGAATCATCATGCTCAATGAAAATCTCTTACAGATTCCTGCCTTCCGATTGGATACAAACCTCCTTTTGCCGTGTTTCTCTCTCTTTTGTTTTTCTCTCTCCCAAGTCAAGAGTGCTCATTTTGGAGTCGTGGTAGGAAAATGGGGGACTTTCTATTGAATATAATTAATTTATTTTTCTTTCCCGCCCTTTTCATACTTTCTGTAATATAATATCTAATTCAAATAGTAATAGACGGAGTATATCTATAAATTTACCCTAATAGCATTAAGATTATACTACTAGACACTAGTACCTAGTCTTTAATAAAAGATCTCATCCATAGTATAAATTATTTTATAAAAGAGATCTTATATTAACAACTAAATGCTTATTATATTATTAAAAAAAGAAAAGGTATATAATTATTGTATTTCAATGAAAAAATAGCTTGCTCTCATTTTCATAAAAAGAGTCCGTCAATGTTGGGGACAGATAGATGTTAGAAACAGCCAATGCTGCATTGGCCTCATTGTCACTCTGCCAAATGGCATTCCCACGTATACAAGCAACCTTTGCCCACTCATTCCTCTCAAACTCATTTAATGCTCACCACAATTTGTCTTTTTCTTGTTTTTTTTTTAAAAAAATTAAGAACAATTTGTCTTTTTATTTCGCACAAACTAAAATTATATTCAATTCATGACCTTGTTATCCCCAGAAAAGAAGTTGAGTTGAGAAGAGATCCATCTTGAGCTAATCTTTGACTCTAATCTCGTCTTTGTTTATTTAACAAGTCAATGAAAAAGAAGCAGAGTTCAAATACATAATGAAACGTCAAATAAAATAAAATCCCCCTCCCCGTGAACTCATCTCTGTCCACCCTTGACTTATAAGAATTGTCCTTGCTAATTTGTAAATACTTTTTTAAAAAAATTAATTTATTTTTTCATAAAAAAAAATATGTGCTGCTTTTTTTTCTTTTTTCTTTTTAAAAAATGCTCTCTTTAATAATCATTGGTATTATAATTATTATATGGTGAAACCCTATTTGGTTGGAGAGTTTTGGAGGGAAAAAAAATTATAAGCTGAATTTTAAAAAGCAAAATAGGGAAACGAAATCAAAAAAATTTAATTAATTTTTCTCATTGTATTATTTTTTAAAATTTAATTCATAAAAATTTTCACTCACATTCCCTTTCACTTGAAATTTCTATGAGAATGGCATTGAGGGAAATATAGAGGAAGAGAAGGAGGAAGGTCACTATCAGCGCGACCCATTTGTCTGCTAAGAAGAGGATCTTGGCATGTTACTCCCGCAACGTAGAACAGTGTGTGACTTCTGCGTAATTGGCTCCTTTGAGCCCCGCGCTACTTTCTTGTCTCTTCCTTCTCCAATTTGCTTTCTCTTCTTCCCCTGAAAATTGTTGACCCTCTCGGAGAACTTAGCTGATTTGGTCTTTAAATTGGAATTATCTGATGATAATCGTTCGTGCGGTTACAGAACATTAAGGGGAAATGCTAAAATGTAGTTTTTTAGGAACCATTTAAGCCATCAAGATCAAGTGTTCTAGGCATTTCAGGCTTCTTCTTTTTCATATACATTTATTTTTCTTTTGGATCTGCGCTGTGTTCATCTTAGGGGTCGAATTGAACTAGGTTGATTCTGATAAGAACTAACTCCCTATCCTCCATGAGGAATTTTTGCTGGTCTAAACAAGTTCCGCTCAACCAGAAACTTGGGAGAAGGCTTTCGCTTGGCGAATACAAGCGAGCCGTGTCGTGGTCCAAGTATCTGGTCTCCTCTGGGGCTGCAATAAAGGAAGATGGAGAAGAGGATTGGAGCGCCGACTTGTCCAGGTTGCTCATTGGTGCCAAATTTGCTATTGGCAGTCATAGTAGGATTTATAAAGGTGTATACAAGAACGCCGAAGTGGCAATTAAGTGTATAAGTCTACCGGAGGAGGACGAAGACTTGGCTTCTTTGCTCGAGAGGCAGTTTAATTCTGAGGTTACCATGCTCTTTCGACTGCATCATCCGAATATCATCAAGGTAACCACTGCTTTTTGAACTTCCTCTGTACTTGGATAAGGATACGAGACATTTCTCTTGCTTTTGCTTGGAATATACTGACTTTGATTCTCTTATCTAAACTTATGTATCTGCTTGGGACTGTAAAATATGTTAACCAGAAAGGGAAAAAAATGGACTAGTCATCTGCAAAGACAAATATGAAATATGAATTCCTTTTCCTATAGATGGTGCTAGTGAAGTGCTTGCTCAACCGATACCGTTGGTGCCAAATTGAACAGAGCTGAGATTCATCGTTGATTTATCTTATTGCTTCTTGCATAGTCATGAACTGTGATTTAGTAGGTCCCCAGAATAGTCCTTATCCATGTAGTTTTCACTGTTCAGATTCATCATTAATTAACGAATATTGATTGGTTAAGTACAAAACGAAATCGAAGTTTTCGTTGGTGGTTTCATTTCTTGTTTTGAAAACCTATTATATGATTGCTGAAAGCAGTTGGCGCTGAGAATTAGCTGAGAGTTATTTTTTTGTTGAAAGAGAAGAGATGGTTTCATGCTTAGATATGAGAGAAATTGTACATTTTCTGGCCGCTATTGACTTGTGTCTGTCCTGCAGCTAGTTGCCGCTTGCAAGAAACCTCCTGTCTTCTGCATAATTACTGAATATATGCCTGGGGGGTCATTGAGAATATACCTGCGTAACCAAAATCCTTATTCACTCCCACCCAAACTTGTTCTGAAATTAGCCCTAGACATTGCACGGGGTATGCAATATCTTCATTCTCAGGGGATACTTCATAGGGATCTCAAATCAGAAAACCTTCTTCTGGGAGGAGATATGCATGTAAAAGTAGCAGACTTTGGAATCTCGTGCCAAGAATCTGAGAGGTTTACCACTAATGAATTTATTGGAACTTATCGTTGGATGGCACCTGAAATGTTGAGAAAAAAGAATCATACCAAGAAAGCAGATGTGTACAGTTTTGGCATAGTTCTATGGGAGCTTTTAACAGCATTGACACCATATGAGAACATGACACCAGAGCAGGCAGCATTTGCAGCCTCCCAAAAGGTATTGCATCAAAATTCATTTATGAAATGGCACATTTTCATATTGTGAAGAAACAGAAATTCCGCAAATGCTTACGCTCTTCGAAATTTCGAATGATTAATCCATTTGCATATAGACTTCTTAAGAACCATGCTAGCAGCAGCTTGAAAACAATCTTAGTGCTAGACCAGTTTTGGATTTGTTTTTGTCACAACTCATGCACCCATGATACCCTTAACAGAACGGTCAACCTCAAAACCTCGTGCTTTAGAAAGCCTTAAGGGATGTGTAAGTGTCATTTGGGCTACAAGGCCCCAACAAACCAGTTTTGGATTTAGTATAGAAAAGGATTGTGAATTATCAGAAGTTAACAATCTTGATATCAAGGATCATTTGTTTATTTGTTATTCGGAAAGAACTTATAGGTAGAAGATGTTTAGGAAAGGCTAAAACGTAGTTTTATGGAGATGGATGTTGAAAATAAGTCACTATTTAATTCAGCAGTTTGCCTTTTTATGTGTATTACATATAAACAAAAAATATTGCTTGAATGCCTAAGTTGTTATGCTACGTGCATACATGTTTATCTTCATATATTTTATCTATTGCATCCATGTAATATGAATCGGCACTTTTTCTTTGGTTAATGTGGATACCAACGTGTCCGTGTGAAGTAGGCTACAACAATTCAACAATAGGAAATCATTGGGTATTATCTTTACCAGCACGTGGACTTGTTTGTGGTTCCCCTGCTTAGTTCAGCATATCAATAGGATTGATATGCATTATGGGCAGATGCTAATCTCTTTTGGTTGACATATAAATGATTCTGACAACTCATAACTCAAGATCATTGACATCTGCTATACCAGTTATCCAAATCAATTATTGTTAAATCTGCAATACTGAACATCTGGGCGATATGCAAGTACAGTTGAATCAATGGCTGATCAATTATACGAAAAATTCATTTCATTTGTATGTCTCTTTCAACTACTGATGCAAGAACTTTTTGGTGGGTTTTGTGCAGAATGTGAGGCCACCATTGTCACCTGAATGTCCATTGGCATTTACAAGTCTGGTCACCAGATGCTGGGCAGCCAATCCACGTAAACGGCCACACTTTAATGAGATAGTTTCAATCTTGGAGGGCTATTCAGAATCCCTGAAGGAGGATCCAGACTTCTTCTCTAATTTTATACCACCTTCTCCTAATACTAATATCATTAAGGATTACTTACCAGACTGCATTTCTGGTCGTAAATCTGCTCTGTGTCATGCTTAATCTCATGAACGTCAAATACGTTCAATGAATAAGTACTAGCTGTCCATAATCCTTTTTTTTTTCCCCTCCTCTCTCTCTCTCTTTTTTTAAAAAAAAGTTAGTGGAGATTCGTTTTCCCCCTCTCCTGGTGTAAGAGAAGAGAAACAGCTGTATGCTTCCTCAATTATTGATGAGTTGATGGCTATGGCCGGTATTCCTAATGCCCAAGAATGCGATTTTTTTTAATATTTAATAATAAAAGTGTGAGTTGTTCGGAAAGGTGCAAGGTGTTTTCTTGGCTTGTCCTCCACAAAAGACTTCTCACTAATGCATCAAGATTTAAAAGAGGTTTGTGCAATGATGCCCAATGTCCTGTATGTGGGGCCAAAGAGAGTCACTCATACACCTGCTCAGGGACTGCCCAGAGACCTTTAATTTGTGGCATCACACTGTGCCTCAACAATATTGGCGTAAATTCAGATCCCTACCTTTCGACCACTGGTTCCGTTGGACCATTTACGCCAAAGGTCGGAGTAAACACGCGGAAGAGTGGAGCCAGTATTTCATTCTCACTTGGTGGCTCTGGAGGCGGTGTAACACGTCGGTCTTTGAAGGGAAGGTAGTATCAAATACAGGTTTGCAGAACAACATAAAGACCACTTTGGCCAGTTTGCAATACGCACACTCTCGGCTCAACCTGAGGAATACGAGGGAGCGATGCATGGGAGATCATGAGGAGAAGTGGAAGCCACCGCCAGCTGGGTGGGTGAAGATTAATACCGACGGGGCATTCTCATACACCTGTAATGGGGTTGCTAGCGGTGGAGTGTTTCGAGATGAACACAGTTCATTCTTGAAGGGTTTCATGTTCAAGGGTGTGGAAGGTGACAGTCTATCTGCTGAGCTATGGGGATGCTTGCATGGCCTTAAATTGGCATGGGACATGGGCTATCGGAAGATCATTCTTGAGTCTGACGCTGCTGAGGCGGTGGAACTAATTAAGCAAGAGCTAAACGAGCTTCATGCGGATCGTGCACTCATCGAGGAAATACAATGGCTGCTTGATAGGGATTGGACAGTTGAAGTAAATCACATCTGCCGATGGGCAAATCATGCTGCGGACTACCTAGCGAAGTCTAGCATATCAGCAATGCCTGGCTTACATATTCTTTCTTCTGTTGATATGGAGTTAGGAGGGTCCGGTTTGTCTCCTCATCAACCTGCTCCCCATCTCTCCCCATCATGTATCTGGGCCGTCCAAATTTTGATCCAGCGGTCCAGATCTGGGAAAAAAAAATTTGTCTTTTTGCAGTAAGAATTTATTTATTTATTTTTTTTAAAATCTGTACCGTTGGATCAAGATTTAGACGGTCCAGATTGTGATGAGGAGGGATGGGGAGAGGGGTGATGGGGAGAGAATCCTCTCACGGAGTTAGGACGCCTGCTCAATATGGATAAGACTTAGTTCTCTGTATGGTTTCCAAATTGTATTTTTTTTAAAAAAAGTGAGTTTGATTCTGATTATACAGATAATGTTTGGACAAAACTTAGTGGTTTAATTGTTCAACTTCAACCAAGAAACTGAGTTGAGCCGATCGCGATTATGGTCTGATGTTCAAAAGTTGTCTTTGATTTGATTCGAATCATTTTTCTATCTTTTTCCCAATAAATGATATCTACTTTGTTTGTTAGATCACTCTTAAAGATTCACACAACTTTGCGTTTTTTTTTTGAACAATCACAACTTTGCGGTTTACTCACCTGACGTGGTGAGGGATGTCTAAACTAACTTTCCTCCTCACTTAATTTTTTTAATCATTAGATTAATTTTTAATAGTTGAGATTTAATACCTTATAAAAATACTTTTATACTATTAAATGCATCAAATTTTAATAGTATAAATTTATTTATCTATCTTTATTATTCAATATTTAATATTATAATAATATTTTTACAGAATAAATCTTATCTATTGAAACTTGATCCAATGACGAAAATATTTAGTATAGAGGGAGGTTGATGAAGATATTCACATATACATAATCTTACTTATGTATTGATTTTTTTTTGTTGAAAAAAATAGCTTAATTATTGGTGCATTTACTGATTTTTAAATAAATTATGGTTTAATCTTAGCTAGTCTAGCTGTGAAGGACTTCTCCAGATAATTCTATTTATAAAAAGAAAAAATATTAACGGAAAATTCTATTTAAACCCAGTTAAAATACTAAAGTCTAAATTCAAGCCAACACTTTTAACAAATTCTTAATCAGATCAATAGAGTTTATTAGGGATTTCTAAATGTTGTTAGAAGACCAAAACATCCTCATGAAGTTAAAAAATTGAAAATAGGTGTATGCCTAATTTTGTTTTAAAAAGTTTTAATTGAGATTTTCTCTTCTTTAAACATTACAAGTATCATCTAAAATAATTTTTTTTTTTTTTAAAAGTCAAGATTAGCTTTTTGATTTTGCAGATCACTCTGGTCTGATCAAGTCTTCTTCAATGTTAGTCTTCAAGCTTTAGTCAATATCACATTTTCATTGTCTAAATAAAAAAGAACCAAAAAGCTATAATTGAATTGAGGTAAAGTTTACAATTTTCGTGATCACTCCACTTGACTGAAGATTCACCATGGTTACTATATAAGCAAATCATCATACGCTATTATTATCTCATGGATAATGCTTTCAATTTAAAACCAAAACAATGATAAGTGAATGAATTGAAACATGAATAAGAGATTTTTTTTTTTTTGGCCAGATGAATAAGAGTTTATATATTGTATACATGTAAAATACTATCTAAAAGATTATTGTTACTTTGTTTCACGGATTCTTTTTACAATAAAAGCATAACGAGCCTCCTATTCTAGAAGAAATTGAACATGAATTAATCCGCTTAAACGTGATTTGCGAAATTGTAAAATAGATCTTAACATATGTAAGGAAATTCCATAAAATATTTGATTCATTTTCATGTATTATTTTATCTTAATTTTCATTTTTTTTATTTGGAAAATTCCAATTAAATTTAGTTGAAATGATCATTACACCTATCTTCAATATTCCTTTTTAATTATAGAGCGGCATTCTGGTCTTTTAATAACATTAAAAAAAAAAAAAAATCCTAATGAGGGCCTCTTGGTTAAATTAAGAAATTGTTAAAAAATGTAGGCTAAAATTTATATTTTAGCATTTCATCTAGATTTAAATATGATTATCCCTAATATTAATTACCACAAATCTATTTAAATAATTTTGAAGCACATAGTAAAAAAAAAAAAAAAAAATTAAAGGATGATATAAGTGATATTGGAAAACTAAAAATGTAATCTATATGAATTATAGAATTTAATACGGTAGAACCTATCATACATGACAGTTTGGCCGAGTGGTCTAAGGCGCCAGATTTAGGCTCTGGTCCGAAAGGGCGTGGGTTCAAATCCCACAGCTGTCAATATCTGAACTTTTTTTTTTCCCCCAATTAAAACTTCGGAAACCTAAGGGTTCTACTCTGTACGTATACAGAAGACGTGCAGGCCCGAATGCCGCTGCTATACATTGCGATATGCCGCTGCTATACATTGCGATGAATGGTGTCACCAGATCACTAGAAATGTAATAGATGTAGAGAAAATAATGAAATCTGAACCCAATAAATGTTGTTTCCTTAAGACAATTTGTTTTCTTTATACTGACTTAAAATGATCTTGAATAATTGTCTCCCAGGATAGAATAAATTATGTCTTTAGAAAGATGACACTATCAATCAGAAACATCTACGAACACAACCGAATGTCAAAAAAATCACATAGTATTTGAAGTTATGGCAAAATACAGAATATTATATGTATGAGAGTGATATATTTAAAAACACAAACCGAAAAATTGAGTGAATTTTCTGTCTATTTATAGATGAAAAAACAGTTAGATGGACTCCTATAGGTAAACCGACGCGATCGGCAAGACGGCAGTGACGAACCAGTACCAGCAAACCAACGAGACCGACGGTGACGACCCACTTCTCATTCATAACCCTTAAGATTTAGGTACAAAATCCAACAATAACTACTTGATATGAGATGACTTGCATGGTGGAAATGGCTTAAAGTTAAAATAAAGTGAGGTTTTATTGTGTGGGTTAGTGTTAATTATTTATAATAGAAAGTTAATTGACCAGTGGGCCTTCTTTCTGCATTATTTAGATTATGATTATGAAATGATATCAGAAAGTAATGTTTTCCATAATAAAAACATGATTCTCGATCAATAGAGCATCTACTGTTTTTGGCTAAAATTATGGTGGAAGTGGTCATATTATCCCACTTACATAGTGCTCCACAAATGCCAGGAAAGTATTATTATTTGAAAGAAAGCAAGTGAAAATGAATCAATATGAGGAACCAAATTGGAATAAGAGTATAATGTTACGAGCCAAAAAAGGGTAAAAGTTTGACGTGAACGTGGTTACGAAAGTGGCTTTAATAGGAGAGGGGTCCACGGGATGATGGGGTCCCCTCACTTATTTCACCTCACGTGCTATATCGCAGTCTGCATTGAATGTCCCATCCCCCACGGATCCATTATCCTTCAATTTTCATTTTTTAATCACGTCAAAACAAAATTTTGAATTAAGTTACATTCCAACCCAGAATAAACTTTTTTTTTTAATTCTTCAAAAATACTTGGTATGATAGAATAATGTTTGGTGCAATTTTATTAGTAAAATTTTTAACTGCATTAATAATGTAAAATTAATATGAATTAAATTGTTTTACTGTGCTCACTATTTTAATATATTAAGGGCAGACTTGCTTTAAAACTTACTTTAGAATACATAAAGGAATGTTTTGTTGAAAGCACAAAAAATTATTTTAAAATATTAAGCGCTGCTAAAAAAAATACTTTTATGTGTAAGATGCTGCTTAATCTGTACCACTCTCATCCTATTTATAAGTCCAGTTTGATCAAAAAAATTTGATTCTATTTATAAGTCCAATTTCAAAAATAAATGGGATTGTGACAATTTTACCTGTATGATATTATAGGCGGTAGCCAGCAAGCCCCATTATTCAACAAAGAAAAAAACATGCATGACTAAAAATAATATTAAGATATATACCAACAAGATATTGATTTAGGTGATAAATAGTTGCACCATATAAAAAGAAGTACACAAATTTTAAATTTATTGAAATGCACTTGGATGAAAACTTTACACATGTACTAACTCTCAAAAGGAATTAGCATCTATCAAGTTAAAAGTGGCTTGATAATTATTTAAACAAATAAAAAAAAAAGTAATGTTAACATGAGTGATCTTTTATCTTTACCGATACTCTAATTGCGCCTAGCATTTCTTACTTGGCCCCAACTTTTTCGACATTTTTTTTACACTAACGCCTTCACGATCATAACTAAATTTTGTCCCCATTACTTGAACAATATACTAACGTATGATAAATAAGTTTAATAATTATTAAATTGTTATTTTATGAAAATTGACATAACAAAGTCTAAATTAATTTTAAGAGCGTGACCGTTGGTCTCCATTGCTGACGTTTTTGGTAGTAATTGCAAACACAGATAAATAAAAGCGAAGAACAAAACCTTAATACTCCATCTGATCGTTACTATAAGGCACCAACTAGTAGTGGTCTTTTTTATAAGATACTTGCTTATTGTCATTAGCATTAATTATTTGTTTCCATATCTATCCATAATTAATGAGGGTAGTGTATGTGAGTAATAATTAATATAATATTATAGTTTAATGAAATTAGTAGGGGTAATATTGAAAGTTACTTAAATTATAATGTAACTTTATTGATTTTACCTGTTTTTATTAATTTGTAAGAAAAGTTAGTTAGTAGTACCGACTTGAAAAAGCGTCCTCCTCTGTCTTGAGTCTTTACATATTTTCCGGCGGCATAATTGTCCGTACACAACATACTGACACGTGTCAGTAGATAGCGTGTTGACAAAGACCAATATACAGGAAAAACGAACCTCGGCACCCAGTGGCCGTCCCGCGGCATTAGGCGCGAAGTCGCCGTCCTCTCTGACATTCCAACCCTGCAAAAAACTTTCTCCTATTTTATTATTTTCAACCCCTAATTCCCACTCATCCTTTGAATTCCCCATTTTGCCCCCACCCTTTTTCTCAAACTCCATAACCTTATTCTTCTGTTTCATTCATCGCCACTGGGCACTGGCTAATATGTACACATCTCACCCAAATGGTGGAATTTTTCTCCCGATGAGTATTTTTCTATAAATACATTCTTCTTTTTGTCTCTCTTTCTATATCTCTCACAGAACACGAGGACAAAGCCCTCTCTGCTTCTCGTCTTCACGGTTCATTTATAAAATTAAAAAGGTATGCCTTCCTATTTCTTGGCTTTTTGCAATTCCCCTGTTTTCTTCCAACTCATCGTCTTCTCTCATCCAACCAAAAAAGAGAACACGCAAAAAGGAAACAAACCCTTTTGTTCAATTTTACTCTCTCTATATTTGCTTTCTGTTGTATGAATTCTGCAACGATTTATTTTTAGGATATGTTCCCTTTCGCTCTCTTTGTGTTTCTATTTCGTTTCAATTGAGCCAAGGTTTGTTATGGATAATACAGTAACTTCTGTTTGTCTGAATTCCTCGTGATTATATGCTTAAACTCATCCTTGGAGATCCTATGGGTTTTATCTGATTATTTTGGAGAGAGGGGAATAGAAAAGGCAAAATATGGAGAGCTTTGACCTTTTCAATCATGCCTTTTGGCCTGAGTTTTTCATGCTTTTACTTTTGAATGTTATTTACTTTGCATTCATAATGCCTTAGCAAAGCTTTTTTTTAACTACCACATTGCAAAGCACATCAATTCATTCGGACATCTTTTTCTTCATAATCACGCTTCTCTTTGTTTTTCATGATCATTGATATTGTTGGTTGGATCTGTTGTGACTGTTGTTTTTAATTTTTGTAGATTATCTGCTTGATATTGGTTGTCCCACCCTGGTAACTTTGGTTCCTAAAGGAATTAGAGATGCCGGGAATGGCTGATAATGGAGTTACTGATGAGAGGGAGGCAAATGAGAGGAATATAAATCCTTCCTCTTCTAACTCTAAGGAGGCCTCGACCTCAATTGAGTCACAACATCCTGAGAGTACAGGTGTTGCTGGTGCTGTTGAGACCTCTATTGACCAGCTTTATGAAAATGTGTATGACATGCAAAGTTCTGATCAGTCACCTTCGAGGCAAAGTTTTGGATCTGGTGGTGATGAATCTAGGATTGATTCAGAATTGCATAATCTAGTTGGAGGGCAAATGAGGGAGGTGGAGATAATGGAAGAGGAAATGGAGGAAAAGCAAGGTGGTGATGGAATTAGTGAAACATCTTCTAGAAAGGGTAGTTTGTCAAATGATAGGAAGATGGCTCATGTGGATGAGATTCAACCTGCAAGTACAAGTTCTGTCACTTCTGAAAAACCAAACAAGCCATCCAATGCAAAATTACAATCCAAGACATCAGTAAAATCAAAACCCAATGTCAAAAGTCCTCTTGTGAAGCCTTCTTTTGAGAAAAAGAACGATAAGCCTTTGAAAAAACAAAGCACGGGAGTTGTTAGCTCGAAGAAATCACAAATCGCTCCTCCTGGAAGGTCATTGCCACAGAGTCGTGCCAAGAATTTAGCTGAACCACCATCAGATAAGCCGGAGATGGGACCAATTTTGCTTAAGCAGGCAGCGGATCAGATGTCATCAGGGGATAATCCACATAAGGCTCTTGAATTAGCTCTTCAAGCTACCGAAGTGTTTGAGAAGTATGCTGGTGAGAAACCAAGTTTGGAGCTTGTTATGAGCTTACATGTTGCAGCAGCAATATACTGTAGCTTGGGTCAATACAATGACGCGATTCCAGTTCTCCTGCGCTCTATTGCGATTCCTGATATTGAGGAAGGGGAGGACCATGCACTGGGTAAATTTGCTGGTCTGATGCAACTGGGTGACACCTATGCAATGCTGGGCCAGCTTGAGAATGCAGTTACGTACTACACCAAAGGTTTGGAAGTCCAGAAACAGATTTTGGGAGAAACAGATCAGAGAGTTGGTGAAACTTGTCGGTATCTGGCTGAAGCTCATGTTCAAGCATTGCAGTTTGATGAGGCTGAGAGGCTCTGCCAAATGGCTTTGGACATTCATAAAGCCAGAGATTCGCCTCCTTCTCTTGAAGAGGCAGCTGATAGGAGGCTCATGGGCCTTATATGTGAAACAAAGGGAAAGCATGAAGCAGCACTAGAGCATCTTGTCTTAGCAAGCATGGCAATGGTAGCAAATGGACAAGAAGGGGAAGTGGCATCTGTTGATTGTAGTATTGGAGACACGTATCTATCCTTGTCTCGATATGATGAAGCTGTTTTCGCTTATCAAAAAGCACTAACAGCCTTCAAGGCCAGCAAAGGAGAGAACCATCCAGCGGTGGCTTTGGTTTTTGTACGTTTAGCTGACTTGTATAAGAGGACAGGGAAGATAAAGGAATCCAAATCTTACTGTGAGAGTGCACTTAAAATCTATGAGCAGCCTCTTCCCGGGGTCCTTCTCGAGGATATTGCAAGTGGTCTCACTGATGTTGCTGCTATCTACGAGTCAACGAATGAACATGAACAGGCACTCAATTTACTGAAGAAGGCATTGGGTATATATAACAATGCCCCTGGTCAGCAAAGCACAATAGCAGGAATTGAAGCTCAGATGGGGGTATTGTACTACATTGTAGGGGACTATACAGAATCTTACAATGCATTTAAGAATGGTATCACAAAACTTCGTGCTATGGGGGAGAAGAAATCAGCCTTCTTTGGCATTGCTCTTAATCAAATGGGACTTTCCTGTGTGCAGCGTTACGCCCTCAGTGAGGCTGCAGAATTGTTTGAAGAGTCCAAGAGTATTTTGGAACAAGAGTATGGACCATATCATCCTGAAACACTTGGCGTATGTAGTAATCTTGCCGGCACATATGATGCACTGGGAAGGTATTCACATTTTTGTTATTTTTCTTGTTTTAATATACCCTCTTCTACCAGTAAAGTGCCCTTCATCATTTAGGCGTATTGGGCACTTTGAGTTTTACTCATGGTCAAGTAACTGAAGTAATTGGGATAAAAGGGTTGTTTTATGACTAATTACATGCTTATATTATATCATTTCATTTCTTTAGCCAAGTAACAATTTTTACTTCTGAATCAATCTGTATGATTAGAGGTCTCATTTTCTGATCCATCCACCTCTTGAGACCTGTGTCACTAGCGTTCCAGAAAAGAACATGTCCTGCCAAATGGCTGGCTTGAGAGACAATTAGATTTATACAGATGATGGAATTCATTGGTCCTCTATGTTTGATGTTTATTTCAGGTTGGATGATGCAATTGAAATTCTGGAGTACGTTGTTAGTTTACGGGAGGAAAAACTTGGGACTGCAAATCCTGATGTTTATGATGAGAAGAGAAGGTTGAGTGAATTGTTGAAGGAAGCAGGCAGAGTTCGGAACAGAAAATCAGTATCACTGGAGCGCCTTCTTGATTCCAATGTTTATGCTCTAAACAATTTTGTCATGAGGATGGCTAGCTAGGGCACAAAGAATTACAATGCCTTCACAGGAACTCTAACAAAAATACAGAAGAACAGTTTGTGCAGCTCAATTATTGAGGAAAAATGAGGGTAATGATTTGTATCATATTTTATTTTGAGATTTACGATGGAGTGATACGTTGTAAATTATTTATGACCTTCGGATATACCCAATGTCTGAACACTTTGATTGCTGATGTATCAATATATTCTTATAGATTTGGTTCACATCTGATATATATAGACACACACATATAGTTCTGCGTTTTCCAATAATAATTGGGGCGTCCTGCTTTAAATGCTCATGTTCTATGAGGTCTTGTTGATTTGAACTTGAACACACTCATTGTTAGCTGTGTTTTTTAGGCATTGGATGTCGTATGAATTGGCATGTGTAAAATCTGAAAAAGCTACCAGCAAGCACCTAGATCAACTAGTTGGCGTTGTTCTAACTTAACCGGAGGTCTCAAGTTTGAGCTCTGGGAATGCAGAAGTGTTTGGTGGTAAAATTTTTCGTCCTTATGGTCCAACCTGGCTCAATTTGGATTCGTCTGGACCTTGATAAATCCTCTAAGTTAAAAAAAAGAGGTAGGTCTAAGATATCAGATACTTATTAAAAAAAAAATCTGAAAAAACTTGAGAGCAAAACAGAAGAATCTCATAAAAGGTTGTGAGTTCTAATTCCGGATTTTGTTGATGGGTGATTAATAATTACCTATGTGTGCCATCATTAAAAGTGGAGGCATATCCTGAAATTCCACTTGTCTAAACTTTTTTGCTATTAAAAAATTGAAGATGAATGATGAGGTGTCGTAATGTGGAGGAGGACCAGTGGACCACAACTCCACTGGGGGCCCAAGCTTTTGAGAGTCTCAATAAAAGTTCCTCTCCCTCATCTTTATTACTCCCTCTGGTCCTTATTATAAGGCACCAACTAACTTTTCTCACAAACCAATAAAAGTAGTTAAAGTCAATAAAGTTATCCTACAATTTAAATAACTTCCAATATTACCCCTACTAATTGCACTAAACTCTAATATTATATTAATTATTACTCTCACCCACAACCCTCATTAATTAGGAGTAGACATAGAAACAAATAATTAATGCTCATTGGAAACAAGTAAGTGTCTTATAAAAAGGAACAAATAAACTTGTTAGTTAGTGCCTTATAATAAGGACTAGAGGGAGTACAAGTTAACCACTAATTTTTCTCATAAACCAATAAAAATAGTTAAAGTCAATAAAGTTATCCTAAAATCTAAGTAATTTCCAGTATTACCTCTATTAATTTCCCTAATATCTAATATAATATTAATTATTACCACTCTGGTCCTATTTATAAGTTTCATTTTGACCAAATCACACATACCAAGGAGAGATAGCTAGCTCAATGATTATGAGGTGAATTTTCAATTTTACCCTCATTTATGATTGGGTGCTTTCAACTTTTTCTTTTCTCTCTATTTTTATTGGAACAATTAATATGAGCAAAATTATCACAATCTCATTTATTTAGTCAAAAGGGACTTATAAATCGGACTAGAGTGGTACTCTCACCAACTACCCTTATTAATTATGGGCAGATATGGAAAAAATAATTAATACTCATTGGGAATCAGCAAGTGCCTTATAAAAAAGACCAAATAAACTTACTAGTTGGTGCCTTATAATAATGATAAGAGGGAGTATGATTCTCTCAAAAAGTCCTAGAGAATAGGCTTTGGTTTTTGTCCAGTGAAATCAACTTGGGTCATTTAATCTGTTCCATGTCTTCGTTTCGTTGTTGTTCCTTTTTCTTTTTCTTTTTCTTTTTTTAAAAAAACTAGGAGGATCATATAGTGAAGCCTGCTTGGCTGGTTCCATTCCATACGCGCTTTTGTTTTCTTTGCCGAACTATAATATTGTGTGTGTATCAAGTTAAACCTTTTTCCCCCCTAATAATTACGGAAAAAAATAAAAAATGTCATGTAAAACTATTTTCCGCAGAAAGCACATGGGAAAAAAAGAATGCTGTTGGTGCTTTCATTTGCCAATGACGCAATGGAGAAATCGTTACAAAACAATAGTTGAGAAAATAGTAAGCATGAAACCAATTAGAAATTCTATTGGTATATTTATAATTATAATCATGATACAAGCTCAAACACGCAATTAATTACAAATATATACTTTAAGAATGAAATATTAAAAAAATCATGACGACAAAATAGTTAGTAATTTTTATTTTTTTAAAAAAATTAATTTTCCCTCTGTGCACGGAACGAGTGATGGTTTTATTTTTTTTAATTTTTAATTATGAGCATTAAAATAATATTAGGGAGAAATATTTAAGAAATTTGCCTCCCCTTAAAAAAAAAAAAAAATAGAGGGGGCTAAAATGAGGGCAGGGAGGGGAGGGTGCCCCCCTCTGATTGAAAGTTTTGGAGTCCCTCCCCTCCAATCAAAACACACCCTTTACGGGTATGAAAAAACAACCTTTAGTTATTAGGACATACGCAGATATAAAGCATGAAAATGCCAAGAGAAAAATGAAGATACAGTGGGGATGATCAACTTAATTTATTGGATACTTCAGAAAAGGTACAAAGGCAAGGCACACACTATTCATTAAGACGTACATGATAACATAGAGAGGGATAGAGAGTAAAACCACAAGCAAGAGGAGTTAGTTAAAAGGAGTAGGACGAGGAGGGCCAGGAGGAATTGGGAGGGTGATGGCTTCAGTCATGTGATCACATTCATACTTCCACAGCTTGAACTCTCCTTTCACAAAGTCATAGTGCGCTCCGTACAATCCCACCTTCTTCTCCGTCACATATGGATACGTCTTCAGGTTCATCAATGAGTTGTTCACCGATTCCTTAATTATAATATATGTTATATATCATTAGATCACATATATAAAAGATTATAAGTCTGAAACATTTAGTACTGCTATGGGATATGAATAATGAACTCACCTTCTCACACATTCTGCATAACTCTTTAAAACTTAAATTGCTGCCGTGTTCGCACATCACCTTTGTTTTGGCCGGCAAGCCAATTTTGACCCACTCATCTATGAAGTCACTGGACCCACACACACATACACACACATTAGAACACATAGTTTAATGTTAGGTTTTTTTATTTATAGTTCGAAGGATTTAGAGTATTATTACAAGGGAGGAGAGCCATCCTCTGGATGTTCCATAAGCCTTTTGATTCCCCCACACTCGCCGTGCCCAATCACCAGAATGTTTGGTATCTGTATCAAATCATTAGTAATTAATAAATCACATTATTTATATTTAAACTGTGTCATCACAAGTGCTGTGATGATAAGAGGAATTAGTTTCAGAGCTCGTCCATCTGCTCTGGACCGTTTAGATCTGATCTGGACGGTCCAGATCTGATCTTTTTTAATTTTAATTTTTTTCTATATAAAAAAATCATTTTTCCAAAAAATGTTAGTTAAGAGATTATCTTTATTTAAAATTCTCCACCCATTAAAATTATTTTTGATAAAAAATACAAAAGTAAAAAAAAAATCAGATTTCGACCATGCAGATTTGCATTCTAACGGTTCAGAGCTCATTCGTACGGACGAGCAGGGAGAGCTCGTCCTAATCTGTTTCCGATGATAAGATCGATCTGTATATATGCTTATATTAATTACCTCGAGTGCTGTGATACCATATTCAAGCACTGCACCAACTCCGGTGTGCCTTATCTGTAGGTCCGATTCAACAATAACGTTAAAACTTGTTTATTTTTTGTGGAGGAAATTAAATAATGAGATAAATATACATATAGAAGACACACACTATTTGAATTAATAAAAATGATGATGGTGACCTGATCGAAAGGAGGGACCATGTTAGCTATGTTGCGGACCATGAAAGCTTCTCCTGGTGAGAAGTTCAAGATAACATCGGGGCTCACTCGTGAGTCTGAGCATGCGAACACCAGAAACTACCAAAACACACACACCTCGCAATATCAGTTTAAAATTAGGAAAATGTTACAAATATAAAAAATAGATTTTACATTAAGGACCAAGGACCAATGTCAACTCAGGATTGCATGAGTATTATCATCAGTGTGATTAATCACCTGGGGTCTCTGGCCTTGGGCGAGTTTATCGAACAGATCTGGGTTCTTGCTGCCATTTGAAAAAATTATAGGCACACGGATGATTAAACAAGTTATAGCTAGAAGAGAAACTGTATATAATTATTATAGAGTGAGATTTAAATAGTGATTTAACATATTTAGGTTAATTAATTACTCGAATATGCAGAACTTGAAATGCTGGAAGCCGATGATGATCCTGTGAACAGCAGCATCTAATGGATCCAGATGGATTCCCTGCAGCTCAGCTATGAGCTTGCCGATCTTTTCAGCCGCCACTTCCTCCAATTCTTCCTTTTCTCTGAGACACACTCACACATATAACACCAATAATAATGAATACTTGTAAGTTTATTATTTAACCAGAGCATGTTACACAGGAGTAGTATTTACCTGACAAGTTTCGTAAGCTCTTCGATGGCCAACTGGGAGGACTGCTTCTTAGTCATAGTTGATAGTTCCACTTGATGAAGTCAAAGCTGGAGATGAAAATGAACACTAACACTTAACACAACTGGTAAAATAATAAACTTAACGCATATGCCTAATTAAAAAAGCCTAATATTTCATGCAACTCCAATCCAGTTCAGTTGGCTCAAAAAAAGGGGAACTTAATTATGAAAACTATAGCTAGAAAATAACACTCAAGTTTCGTCAATAATTTTCTAATAACGAAAGGTTTTCTGGGTAAAGAGTAAATACCCTATGCAACAAGAAAAAGTAGAGCACTGATGGACACCAAATGAAACTGGATAATTAGTTAAGGAGCTTAGCTTGCATGCATGTCCCTTTTATAGCTTAAAATTATTACTTTATTCGAATTTTTTAAAGAAAAAAATTACTTATTTTTATCACAGTTTGCACGAGGTCGGGTAATTCCGATCCAGGTTCATTGATTCTCACATCGATCATTATCAAGATGAGTTTGAAATAGACACGTAAGGTGGCCAAAGCGCTTTTTTTTTTTTTTTTTTTTCCGGCTTTGTATTTTCTTACGTCCACATTCCATTTTCATCACACTGATCAACAACTAATTTTTTCTCATTGTGATGAGATTTGAACTCTTTGAACTTTAATCTGAAATTCTGAATGGTCTAAATTTAACATTTTTAATTTGAGAGTTTTTAGATGAGACATTTATTTTTATGAAAAGTGATAGTTATAAAGTTATCTTCTTTTTTTTTTTTGCATATAATAAAATAAAAATTTATTTAAAATTTAAAAATTAAATTAAATTTGGATCATTTAAAATCAATCTAATGGTGAATATTAGTGATGAGCACATTTTTCCTCATCATAGTGATTAGTTTAAAATGTGCTCCCATATTTTCTTATATCAACCGTCAACTCGCAGAGGGCTGTTTGTAAGGGAGCGAAAATTTTATAAGCTGATTTTTTTTTTAAAAAAAAATATATATATACAAGTTAGGTTTAAATTTTTTAATTAATTTATCTCATTATTTTATCTTGCATTATTCTCTTTATTAAAATTAAATGACTCAGCTTCTTCAATTTTTTAAAATTCAACTCAAACAAATATTTTCCATACCCTCATGTCAATCCAAAGACAAGAAACACTGAATAAAAAGGCACGTGAAATGTAAATATTATGCAAAAACATGAGATCAAGTCACGTTCAAAACGCTAACGATACATATGGACCATTCATTTGAACGGAGAAAAAAAAAAATCTACGATGACTAGGTTAAAACTTTATTATTATGATGAATACTTCAAAATATATACCACTCTGATTCTATTTATAAGTCCCATTTTGATAAAATCACATATACCAAGGAGAGGTAGTTAACTCAATGATTATGAGGTGAATTTTCAACTTTACCCTCAATTAAGATTAGGTGCTTTCAACTTTTTCTTCTCTTTCTATTTTCATTGGTATAATTAATATGGACAAAATTATCACAATCTCATTTATTTGGTTAAAGGAGACTTATAAATAGGACTAAATTTTTTTGGTTAAAAGAGACTTATAAATAGAATCGGAGTGGTACCACTTTATCGTTGTCCTTTTGCAACGAGACAGAAAAGCTGGCTGGTCTAGCACATGGCTAGGTTTGACATATGGAAGAATCTTTGTTTGTTAACCTTGTTTAAATTATTTGTGTCGGGGCATGGGAAATTACAGTAGTCCTATATATTAATCCTACAACTCAATCGTCAAGTTTATGGTTTTTTAATCCTTTGTCTGTATCTTCCTTAACCCCACGCTTCATACGAGAATTCTTTTTTCACCGTTAACTCACAAGTAATAACTAGTGTCAGTATAGATATTTACTCAAGTTTAAGGAGGCCATGAGAGAGACAATATGGGTGCAGTAACATTTTGGGTACATGCATGCACTTATATGGGTATGTAGAAGTGTGAATGTTAGGTGATAAAGAGACAAACTTTTAGGTGATCGACAAATGACAAAAACTTAACCAAATAATGCTGTCCTTTCTTCTCTTTTCCACCCCCTCTATGATAAAAAGTGAACTTAGAGTAGAAAATCATAAGCCTTTCCTTCATATAAGCCTTTACAAGATATAGCCTTTATGTTCACCTATTTCATCCTACTTTGAATTACATGTGTACCTATAACCTCAACCGTTTTATTTTATTTACACACAATAGACTTTTGCCTGATCGAGTGTGCCCCAAGTAAATAGAATGGTCCATCCTGGAATTTAATGTAATATTTTACCCTATCTTTAGATTAGATAGAAAGAGAAAATTTAAGAGGAGGAAAGAATACTGGGAGGAAAATTTTCAAAAAATAATAATTTTATTTTAAGAACTTTTCCTTCATAGTATTCTAGAATAATTACAAAATATATAGCCTTAAAATACTAATTTCTTTCCCTCTATTTTTCTTTAATTTTCTCTACATCCAAATATAGCCTTAAAATTACAAAATATATTATAAAAATAATTAACTTACACAAAAGCGAGAAAGTTGTCATCCTTATTTAAATTTAATTATGCTGGCCTCAATCGATTGCTCAGACACTTGGGCAGGATAACGGTGACACGTACAGTGTTATAATTAGAAATACAATAATGTTTTTCTCTTGTCCACATCCTATCTCACTTTTATTCTTTGCCTATGATCTTCGCCTCATCCCATTCTTAATCTTATCATCAATCACCTATTTTTATATAAAAATTTATAATACTCCCTCCAATTCTTAGTATAATAACTATTTAACTAATCTGACTAGATTTAGAAAATGAGATAAATTAGGTAATTGTAATAAATGTGATCATGATGACCCTAAAATAGTCATGTGTAATATTAGATTATAAGTTAAGTAAATTGGTTTAGGGGGTAAAAAACATAAGAGTGAAAATGAATTGGGATATTGTATTTATGATCAAATTTAATGTCTTATTTAACTTTTTTATCAGGGGACTTTTATGAGGGAATAATAATTTTTTATTGAAAGATAAAATTCAAAATCTAAATATGCATCAAGCAAAGGCGAACAGGGCCAAACTAAAATCCATTGACTCTGATTTGGTTATCAGAAAGTTATATATTAAAATTTTAGGAGAAGGATTAGACTCACCCACAATCCAAAGACAGGGTACTATAATGTTGCTCCTCAAAGTATATATGACTGAAACTCTGAAAGTACATATGTTTCCACTTCAACCTGCGTTTCCACAAATTCACTTCACCTAGGATAATGCCTTTCCCAGTATCTTAACCAACTTCAGAATCGAATATCCTCCCTTTATCGAGAGTGTCTGACCCTTTTTACTAGTTAAACCTAAAGACAAGACGAGGAGTGGCAATCAGAAAGTTGCGGGCTCTCCTTCCTGTCAAACCCATTATTAATGAATGAACTAATGTTTGTTTGCATAAAAAAAAAAAGAGTGGGCTTTTTTGGGCTACAAACTAGCCTATATATATATATTTTTTAAAAAAAAAGTGAGGCGATTGTGCCCTCATCAAGCCGATAATGAATGTTCTCTTTTCAACCCAAACTAGTGGGTGATGATTATTGTTGTTGGTAAGGTGTCAGATTCAAACACGTAATATGTAAAAGGAATTTTCAGTCTCAACAACAACACGGCACTCGAGTATGTTTGTGATTATTATTTCCTGTGAATAGCAACTTCTGCCATGTTCTTCTTCCTTTGTTTCGCTAATCAGATTAACCATGAAACATTAGTTACTCTTCTTTCGTTATTGAATAGTAACGCTTCCAATAACACATAACACGTGGATGGATATATATAATAGAAACATAATAAAGTGAAATAAGAAATGTTTGTAGTATGGTTTAAAAAACCGACTAGGCTTGAGAAAGTCCTTGCGCACAACCACACTGCTTCGTTCTTTTTGTTGCTAAGCAACTACTCCCTACTAAATATAAGCTAAAGTTGATTTTTTTTAAAGAGATTAAGGAACCTAATTGAATTACTTTAAAATATTTATATTTATCATTTTTTCTCCAAACTATTTTACTTAACTTAATTATAAACTGATATAATATCTAAGAATACACAAAAACATATGATATGATTAAGTAACTTATTTAACTTCTTTAAAAAAGTCAATTATTACTAGACTTGGAAATGATGTGCATGGTTCATGGGCGTTGGATTTGGATAAACCATGATTTGTTCTGTAGGGTAGCATATCAAAGGTTACTTGTTTTTTTTTCCCCCTCATGGTATGTTTCGTGTTTGCAAACTTTATTTGGTGTTATAGTGCATGTGCGAGGTTTTTTATGCAACACTACTTCTAATTTTAATGTAAGAGTTAGATGACTAATTTTAATAGTCTAAAAAATTAGATATGTTAGTTATGTATAACAAATAGTAGATGGTTTTCCTAAAAATCTAAAATACCATCCTTAATTATGACTGCCTTTAAATAGAAATCCTTAATATATGCAATCAATATGAACATTATAGGAAAAAGTCATAAATTTGGTAGGCCAAATGAATTTAGTTTTTATATTTAGAATCAAATATAATTCTACCTCCAAGTAGCTCTTTTATTAAGGATTAGAGGTAATAACATGTATTTTTTTTAAAAAAAAATGAAAACTACAATATTTTGTTATATCAATATTTATTTTTCCCAAAAAATATTTATTTAATTTTTTGCTTGCTTATATATTTGTGTGTTTGTGTGAATTAAGGAGATAAAGTATTATATGAACTCAGTCTTTAATACGAATAGCCCGGTATAGCAAAATTAACCAGGACGGACATATTCAAATTTTTTTCTAACTTAATCAGGGGTTTTCATTTTCCAGATTTAGAGATTTTGTCTCTCCTAACAAGTTAGTTTGTGGGATTTGAAGTTGTTTATCTTTTCTATATAGTGAGACCCATATTATCTCAACTAGGGGTGAGCATGAAGCCCAGGAGCCCAGTGTGCCGCCAAGCCCAGTAAAAAATCGTCCTGCCCAGCTCAAAAAAAAAGAAGCCCAAAAAAAACTGGGTACAATCGGGCTGGGCATTTTTGCAGGCAGGGCTGGGCATCGGGCAGAGTATGCCGCCCTGCCCATTTGGCCCTGCCCAGTATGTATATATAATTATATTTGATATAAATATTTTTTTTATAATAGTTAATGTACTTATATTATATATTTACTAAAATTCTAATATATCCATTGAGTATTTGACCATTAGTCCATTATATTACTAATAATGCTTTGTATTTAATAGACTACGGATATTTTTAAAATTTTTCATGTTTGTATATTTAACTATTTGTTGAGACATATGATACTCTTTTTAATTTCCAGACTCAAGTTGTAGACTTATTTAGAATATTTTAAAGCGAATAATTTATAATTATAGATTACATTTGAAGTTTACAATATTGCTTATCATTATTAAAACTATTTTTTTCACATAGGATATGATAAGGTATCACCATTTGGGCAAGGGAAGCCCGCCCTACTCAGCCCATTATTGCCCAGCCCAAAAATGTTAGGGTTTCTATCGGGCAGGGCTGAGCATCAGGCTGCATTTTACTACCCAATGATCCTTTGGGCAGGGCATTGGGCAAATGTCTCGCCTTACCCAGCCCTACCCATGCCCACCCCTAATCTCAACCATCAACTTGTTAAATCTATAGATATAGCTTATTAGATATCAACATATTTTAAATAGAATTAATTTAATTATCATGGTAAAAAATTTCCGAAATTGTTTTTGAATATAATATGAAAGGAAAAAAATTTACACCTTGTTAGAAGTTAAAAATTTCAAGAAACCCTATTCTCTTCCAATAAAAAAATTCAGAATTCAGTTAAGAGTTAATGAATAACAAATATGAAAATAAGGGCTTCCGTTCATAAAATTTGTGAAAACTGATATGATCTATGATTTATGATTTGATGTCTATTTTCAAATTCAATCATATTGAATTCAGGATTTAATGTTTATTTTCAAATTCAATTTACTTCATTATCTTATCTTCAAACCCTAATAATAGAAACTGGGAATTAAATGGGAATAATATCCCAATAAATTTGAATAACTTAAAAACGAAAATGCATAATTTTACTATGTAGTTATTATTGAAGAGGTGAAACTTTACGAAGTAAAAGGAAATTATCTATATTAGGGAATAATTTGTAATGGTTTTTTCATAAAAGGAAATTGCTTTAATAGATATTAACTGAACGAGTTTTAATGTAATTACGCATGGATTAATTTGATGACGCGATTACCCAACCTATTTTAAGCTAAACAAGTTTTTAAGTGGGTATTATAAGATTTCATGTATAGAGTATAAAGTTGATGATTGATTGGTTAGTTGATACTCATTTTCTTTAGACCAACTTTCTTACTTTGTTTATTAGAAATTAAATGCTTAGTAATATTTGCTATTATTTTTTATTTTTATATTTAAATATAAAATGATTAGCATCCGATTACAATACCCTAATTAAGTCCTTAACCATATAGTTAGCCAAAAAAAAAATCCATAACCATATAAATTGTTTTAAAGGAAAATCCCAAGAAAATTAAATAAGGCAAAAGATAAATAAGTGTTTCCAATATATGAAATGGCATGTCAGAATTGATATTGGGATTTCAAAATCTCACCAAATAACCAAATTACCTTGAGTTATATGACAAATGAAAACAACATAGAAGCACATGAGTGAAGTTGTTAATATATATTCTCATGTTGCTAATCTACATACAAATATTGTTATTGACCTCTGAAACTTGTGCCCTAAAAAATTACACCCGAATATGCATTGGTTTTTGAAATATAAAGTTGTAAAACATGATAGTGAAGTTGTTAATATAAATTATCATGTTGTTAATCACTATACAGATATTGTTATTAACCCTTGAAACATGTGCCTTAAAAATTAAACCTGGGTATTAGTGTTGGATTTTGGGATATGAAATTGTGAAACATGATACTGAAGTTGTTAATCAAAATTCTTAAATTGTCAATCTTTATACAAATGTTGTTATTGACCCCTAAAACTTATGCCATGAAAATTAGACCTAAGTATAATAACTGTTGATTTTTGGAATATAAAGTTGTGAAATATGATAGTGAAGTTGTTAATTTAAATTCTTATGTTAATCTCTATACAGATGTCATTAACATTGAAACTTGTGCCCTGAAAATTATACCTAGGTATACGTGTTGGTTTTTGAGATATGAAGTTGTGAAATATGATATTGAAATTATTAATCTAAAATCTCGTGTTGTTAATCTTTATAAAATGTTGTTATTAACCCTTCAAACTTGTGTCCCTGAAAATCATACTAAGGTATAAGTGTTGGTTTTTTAGATATGAAAATTGTGAAACATGTTACTGAAGTCATTAATCTAACTTCTCATGTTGTTAATCCCTATCAGATTATGCTAATTTCAATTCCTAACTTGTCATTGTCTAAAGTAAAATATGCAACAAACGCCAACTGCATATGTGGCTATAAATGCCTACAACATCCATACAAAATAGGCAACAACATCTGGACAAAAGTATGATAATATTGACTAGATCTGACATTTACAAAATAACAATAAGATTTACAACATGTTACGATATAGGTGGATAAAAAAGCCTATAAACTATTGTGTTAATCGTTGACGTTTGCTTGTTTGGTTTGACATAAGACTCAAAGCATCAGTTCTTGCTGAATTCCAAGGATGATTTACTAGCTACCACAAAATATCCCGCCTGAATTGTTTGACTTATTCCTGCAGCCGTGGCAAACATCAATTGTTTAGTCTAAGGTACAACCAATACAAAACAAACATTGACATAAATCTAAAGCAAATTAGTTACACTTGTGTAAATTGTAATCAATTATGACATTTAGACTCCATTGGAACAACCAATCAATTGTGGATAGCAAGCCAG
Organism: Acacia crassicarpa; assembly: GCA_034222035.1. Classification (NCBI taxonomy): domain Eukaryota; kingdom Viridiplantae; phylum Streptophyta; class Magnoliopsida; order Fabales; family Fabaceae; genus Acacia; species Acacia crassicarpa. Next base: position 2,369,122 of record JAWXYG010000008.1, read on the forward strand.
GGACCTCAACCTAAGAGATGAGACATACTGGGGAGGTCCATTTTGCAAAACATGCGACACCTCAGCTGCTCACATGAGTGATTTCCTCACAATAAATGAGTTGAAGCGGTGATGCAAAGGCTTGACTATACATCATTAACTAATTGTTGATTAGTTATTTACTACACTTAATTGGGAAAGAGTAAATACCTTATTTGGTCTCTGGGAAAAAACACGGACCCCTTTTTCGTCCCCAGAGATTAAAATGAAACATTTTTATGGACTAAAAAGGGGTTTTTGGAAATTTTTGAGGGACTAAACTGGGGTCCTTTTTTTTTGGAAATTCATCCTTTTCAGGAACTGAAAAGGGGTTTCGTTGTTTGAAGGACCAAAATGGGATCCGTATTTTTTTTTCAAGGACCAAATAAGGTATTTACTCATTGGGAAATTTACAACACCAATTAAGGAGCATATGCCCTATTTCGGGCAAAAAAAAAAAAAGCATATGTCCTATGTATAAAAATTTCAAAACACTAAGCTCATAACAATGGAGCAAAATCACCAATTCCGTATATTATCATTAACAACAAGGTTTAATATTTATGCTTTTACTGCAGAAATATTTTTTTTCACCACACTCACATAAAAGTCACTCACTTTTATAAAGTGGTTCAAGAAAAAAGTTTCGCACAAGAAAAGTGTGTCTGAAACAATCAAATTGTTATCTTAGTACACCTAGCCCAGGGTACAAAGGTGTTTCGACATCACTCCACTCGTTGTCATATACACTAGATTGTGCAAAAGACTTTACCTCAACATCATGATTCATGAATCATTTCCTTGATCTATCTTCATTTACGACATCCAAAACTTCCTTCTCGTGGGAGGCATAAACAGTTACTTCCTCACCATGCCATATCCACTTTTTATATCGAAGATTTATTCCATCTCAAATTAAGTGATCTCTTATATCATTTACATCCCTTCGAATAGCATTTGAACAGTTGACACAAGGACACAAATACTGCCTATATTTTTACTAGGTGCATTCATTTTAGCAAATTCAATTAACTCTTCCACCTCATTTTCATATTTTTCACTAGTTTTCAATACATTCATTCAACTATGATTCATTTTATTATCATCTATTCAAAATTCAATAATACACTTAAACCTAGAACAATTATGATATAGATTCTAAAATCTAGGAATATAATCTATTTCCTAGAATCAAAGGGATTTTGTAACTCTAGTTAAATGAACTGAATGTAGTATGATGAGTTAAATATATTCCCCACTCATTAAATATATGAATTAAAACCAAAAAGTCATTAAAAGTATGTAGATCAAAACCAAACTTTATACTTAACTATAGTTAACACATGTTAACATCATTAAACTCAAATAAATTGTGAAACTATAAGGATAAAAAACTATAATATGAAAACTACAAGCTAGAATCAAATCAAATTCAATCAAAATGAATATGGGCGAATGAATGAGATGTCTTACTAATTTTTTAAAAATTTCAAAAGCATTTGGATATGTCAAAATTATGAACGTGCAGTCTCAACTGATATATAAAAAATATATACATATTTAAGTGAAAAAAAAAAAGATTTTCACAAATTCTAATGAAGGACCTAAAATAGTGAAATTTATGAGAATCTTTCAAGGATCTAAAATGCCAGAAACATGTACAAGAAAATCATTCTATATAGATAATGTTAAGTGAGTTTGAAATATTTCAAGCATATATAATTTATTGAAAAATGTAAAGTTGTCAAACTCACGAGTTTAAGCAAACTCGTGACAGTGATCTAAACTTGTATCTTGGACTCGAATCGTAAACTCGTAAGAGTTTACTTTTATTATTAAATAGGTATTAATAGTATATAATTAAATAATGAAAATATAAAAATGACAACAATTTGATTTAAATATATTTTAAATCCAAATAATTGAAATTAATTCCATCAACATTCATCATTTATCATATTTAATAAAGAAATTTCTATATAAACCGCTAAGCATGATCAAATCAAAAAAGTTAACACGAGTTTAAGAGTAAATTAATACGGTTTTGTAAGCTAGAAACATAAAAACGGTAAATTCGATACATAAACTCGTGAGTTTAACTAAATTTATAACTAGCACGAGTTTACCATTGACTCGACTTGTTTTTGTAAGCTAGAAACGTAAAAATGATAAACTCGGAAAGTTAACTCACGAGTTTGACAACAATGGAAAAATGAGTAATTTTTTATTTTACTTAAATTATAAATCCAGTTATTGAATGCTTTAATGATTTCAAAATCACATATTTTTGCTATGGTGAACTTGCTTGTAAAGATATATTAAATTTAATGGTCTAGAAGTATCTTATATTTATGAGAATATTTATGTATCATGCTAATATTGTATTTATTATGATTTTATTGGTAAAAATTACTTCTTGTAGGGGCCGAGTGGATAACAAAAATGATATTTGGTGTGATAGCCCTATAAACATATTATATAATATTATTTTGTTCAAAACAAATTGAATATGTGATTGCAAGATTTATTTTCCTTTATTGTTTTCACAATGAATAAGATAAAGGCATAATATAATGATATTTTAATATACCCAGAAGTTATGTTAGAGGACTACATTTCAGCAGAACTATTGGTGACAATGCATCATTTATATTTTAGTAGCTAAAAGAAAGATATGATCAAAAATACATTCGAAGTGATGTTGTTATTAAGAGAGTAAAAAACTGATATTGTTATTACTTATTAGGGAGAGTAAATTCAATATTATCTTCGAGGGGAGTAAAGACCATGCAAGGAGTAATTACGACATTATCATCAAGGGGAGTAGATATCATGTTATATTCTTTTCCTTCACTAAGATTTTATTAGCACTTAGTTTTCATAGTAAGGTTTTTAATGAGGCAGCTTTAATATATGTTGTGTACTCTTTTCCTTTCACTAAGTTTTTATCCCACTAGGTTTTTCCTGACAAGGCTTTAATGAGGCACAATATTTGTTTATGAACATTCAAGGATGAGTGTTATAACTATTTCATTATTTAGTGTGGATGTTCATAACCTTTCAAGATAGGCCTTTTGGAATTCTACACTTAAACTTATGTAACCTACTATATGAATGGCTTCTTGGGAGTTTTTCATGTTTAATACCCATAACCTCTAAATTTTTCACACCACTTTGATCCTATTTATAAGTCTATTTTGACAAAAAATTTGGTCATATTTATAAGTCCAGTTTTATGTAATAAATGAGATTGTGACAATTTTATTCATATTAATTGTGAAAAATACTCAATCATAAATGAGGGTAAAGTTAAAAATTTACCCTATAATCATTGAGTTAACTATCTTAGTCTTTAGTATGTGAGATTTATTTAAAATAAACTTATAAATAAGACCAAAGTGATATTGTAGAATTATGTAGATTTACTCTTTGTTGTATCTTTTAGAAAGAATTTAAGGACTTCTGATCTATAAATAGTGGCATTGTATGAAGAAATAAGATGCATTTAAATGAACGGGTCCGGTTTCTCTACACGGCGTTCCTTCTCCCCATTCCTCACAGTCCAATCTGGACCGTCCAAATCTTGATCCAAGGGCTCAGAATGTTTTTTGAAAAAACCGCATGCGGTTTTTTCAAAAAATATTTTAGACCGTTGGATCAAGATTTGGACGGCCTAAATTGAATTGTGAGGGATGGAGAGAGAAAGAGCTGAGCAGAAAATCCACTTCCTAAATGAACAAGATGTTATTGCTCCATATTTCTTTCTAATTTTCTCTGATCTCTCTTTATCTTTTTCATTTTATTCTCTTATATTTTCTTAAATTTATAATATTGAGAGTATTTTTCTTGGATTTTTCCATGTTTTTATTTTTTTGTAGTACTTAAAAAAATTATGATGATGCCGATGGCGTGCAGATATCGAATTATCTGCAAATCTTCATAATTGGGTGTTCTTTAGCCGAGGTCGCCGACGTGCCCCTCGCCGACGATAGCATTGCATACGATTCCAGGGGTGCAAATCCAACCACCCTTTTTCTTCTCCAATTTCTTATTGATCCTCCAACCTTCTTCAGCTGCCACGACAGAAACGCTCATACACACACACGCTCATATAACTAGAGGTGAGCATGGCGACCCAATCGGCGGCTCCTCCAAATGCTTCCAACGATAAACTTCGAAACCCGGGTATGATTTCCTTTCTCTCGCCCTCTCTTTCTAAATCAGCACTCAGGTAGGTCCTGAGTTGAATGATTTGACCGGCTGTTTATGAGCTCAGAAACTGGGAAAGAAGTTTGGGGAATAGCATATGATCTGATTCATTTAATTGTTGTCACATGTGTTTGTTATGACGTCAAGCTAAATCTTTAATCTTGATCTCAGTGCCAACTTTCCTGTTTTCTGATTCATGTCTCTATCCTATTATGCTTAACACTAAAATGAACTTCTTTTTGTTGTATTATTCACTTATTTGGTAACAATTGCCATCTTCCTTACAAGATAATAACGTAATTTCCTTGTGATTTTCTTATCTTTATTGAATTTCTAATGGAAATTTCGACATCATCATATATTTTTTTTGTTGCACCCTATGAAATTTATTACCCCGTCCTTCGGCTTTATTAAATCCAGACCTTGTTTCAGTCCAAAAAAACAAAGAAAAAACTTTCAGTTGCTTCAGTACTGCAGAAACTGCTAGTTTCTTTATCTTTTCTTTCAGTAACGTCTATTCTAGTCACTTCTTTCTTTATCTGGATACATCCTCATCGTCATCCTTGGCATATGTTCATACTATGCATTATGCACCATCAAAATGATTTACTTAATGCTATCTCTGTTAAGCGTTTTTACTATTTTAAGTATTCCACTTTCTTAACTTCTGTAATTTCTATTCTCAGCTACGTTTTTTGCATTTCTGAAAATAAGCCGGTAGTTCTGTGTTGACTCTCTCTGCATAATTTTTTTCTTGGTGGGTTGCTTTTTTTTTTTTTTGGTTGCTTTGGGGGCCTTAAATGTCTGAATGGAAGTTGTTGGAATATTCGTGTACTATTTCCTCAGGGCAATGCAGAATGACTACCTGTAATCTGCATTTGACCTTTTGTCATAGGGAACATAATTGGAAAATTTGAGCTAATCCTTATGTCGTGTTTAAATGACATTCTACATCTAATGCTTTAATTTATTCTGAAACATTTATATTCTCTGTGTGAAGGACGACCAATTTTACTATCAATAATTAGAGATGCCTTTCCTACACTGTTTTTTTCCATTTTGTCACGCTGAATGTTGGAAAACCTGATTGGATGTGCTGGCTGAATGTTTTGAATAAGACTGAAATTATACCAACTTGGGTAAATGATAAAATTAATTTGCTGGTTTTCTTTTCGGGGGTTTAGGTCCTGAAACCATGCAACCAAATGTTGATCAGCCCCATGAAGAGCCAGCAAAACAGAATTCAACATCAGTATTTGTGAACTCGCAACCTATGCGGGAAGAGCAAGTACAGAATGCTGTGAAATTTCTATCACACCCAAAAGTTAGAGGCTCTCCTGTCATATACAGGAGATCATTTCTGGAAAAGAAGGGCCTCACAAAGGAGGAGATAGATGAAGCCTTTCGCCGTGTGCCAGTAAGCAAGTTATTTGGCCAGTTTACTTATTTTTCTACGTTGTTTTTTCACTTGATCATATATACACATACAATTTATATTCTCCTTTGATTTGATCTTCTGTTTTAATTCTTGCTTTCCCTGCAAATCACAGGATTCACCTCCAAATGTGATGACATCTGGTGAAAATAAAGGTGAAAGGTCTAATATTGAAGTAGCAGTTGGGCTTCTGTTTCTTTTCTTTAATTTTTGAATTCAGCTATATTGCCTGCAAAAGTGTCCATGAGTTTTTATGTTTAACTAGGCCTGAACTGATTCTTGCATTACTTACCTTCCTACATGACTCAATGTAACATTCACAGACGGGCAGCTGAAGACATCAAACATTCAGCAACTTACCCCGGCACAGATGTTACCGCAGGGAGCATCTACTTCTACTGGCACAACTATTTCATATAGAAGATTTCACTGGTCCCACGCCATTATAGCAATTGGATTTATTGCTGCTTCAGGTGCTGGAACAGTTATACTAATAAAGGTATTTGTTGGTGACTGATGTATGCTATCTAAAGTATCCTAAGGAATAAAACCATCTTTCATCATCCTGTTCACTTTTTTGTTGACTCATGTCCTTTCTTGTACCTAATGTATTGTTATGTGCATAATTTTTTTCCTCTTTGGGTCTGAGCCTCCATTCTCCATCTGAAAGCTAGTGTTGTTTTATAGAATTCAATTCTTCCTCGACTAAAGTCTTGGATACGCAAGGTCGCTTTAGAAGATAAGGAACCATTGAAGAAACTAGCCTCAAAACCGTCGTTGGAAGAAGAAACAACACTAGCAGCAAAAGCTGCCACCGCTGCAGCTGCAGATGTGGCTAAAGCAAGCCAGGAAATACAGATTTCACTAAGTGAAGGTGACTTTAATTCAACATAAGTTAGGGTGATAATTTTTTAGATTTGCTTGTCTTGTTCCACATTTACTTGACATCTTTGAGTTCTGAGTAGTGATTTTGTTTGCTGCTGCATCTGGTTTTATGCTCTGCAGAGAAGAGATACTTTGGAGAACTTGTGAGCCTTGTAGATAAGCAAGTACAAGAAATGAAGTCGATGACTGATGCAATAAGAAAATTGCAAGGTAATCTTGGAACTTGGATCGCCTATTTCACATCTCGGGATATGATGAACAATTCTTCCTACAATATAAGATTTAACAATTAGTTTGGTTTTTAATTCATCAATTGCACTCGTAATGCTATATCCGTCAGGAATGCTCAATTTTGTGTGATAGAAGAACTTGTAAATATAAAACTCCTTGGGATTTTACCAAGCTCTGCAGTAACGTTTTTGCTTGTCTGTAAACACTTTCTGGCCAAATTTTGGTAGCTTCCAGGCTTATCTTTAGCACATTGATTTTATTATCGTTTCCTGACTTTCTCTTCTGCCAAAAACACTAGCTTCTAGTGGAGCCACTCTTTTGGAGCAAGAAGACTACCAAGTCAGTCAAGCAAGTTCAAAGGTCAGAAATACTTAGGTGTAGATGGCTATTTTTTTCAAGATTTCTAATGAAACTTGGGCATGCCTTCTCTTATCCTGTTTGAGTTGTCTTAAAAAAGTTGTGCTTTGACTGTAATACTTTTCCTCTGATAATCTGGGCAGCAACTGATTGCAAATGGCAAGGTGGACTTTAACATGCTTTCAGGTTAGATACATTAACTAAAGCGTAATTTCCTTTTTTTTTTATTAACTCATGATTTCTGAAATTCAACCTATGGTTAAATTGTCATTTGCAGGGAGCTATTCATCAACACCTGCTTCTGCTGGACCATCTACCGCTCCTCATCCTAAGTCATATATGGAGGCAAGTCATTATGTTGTTTCTCCTATTGTCCTTTTGTTTTCACCTGCTTTTCTTTAAGTGGTAATATTTGAACGCGTGGCATTTTGAATCATTTTGTTTAAGATAATAATAACTGTTTTGGTAATCTAAAATGAAATTTACGCTAAAGGCTTTGGACTTTGGCTGTAGATTTAAGTTTATTATTATTTTTTATTATTTTTTCAATGATGTAGTGTGTATTTTTTCAGTCGTGCTTTAAAAAAGGACCAAGTCAACACTGCTAAATTAGGCATGCTGGATTAGGTTGTTCAACTAGCTGTGGAAACTAAGTTATTGAAAAGGTTTTGTATCTGTACTAAAATATTACTTCCAATATAAAGTTATATCATCCTAACATTGATCTTGTATGGTGACCCTACAATGCCACTGTCCTTTTGGTATAAAAATTGACCTTCTAGGGCTCACTATGGAGACCAGATTTGCCAGTAGGCTTGCTGGTTTAAGATGTGTTGTCTGTCATGTGAATTTCGCAAGGAAAGAATAAAATTGAATGCACTTTTGACATAGAAAGTTGCTCTTGTCATCTAATTATGACTATTGACTGTTGAGCACCTCAGCTTTGATGACTGCCTAAAATCTAGTAGTTCAACGATTAGTTGTTATTTTTTTATTTTCATCTTTGTTGTGATGTATTTAACTGATATATGTTGTAATTCTTTTAATAAGCAAAGTTTCCAATACTTTTTTCATTATATTTTGTAGATATTGGCCATGGTCCAGAGAGGGGAGAAGCCTTCTAACGTTAGAGTATATCATCTACCCTCCCCTTTGCATTAGTCTATTTGGACGCCTAACTTTTGCCTTTCTACCTCGACATTGTGTATTTAATACAGTTAGTTGATTGAAGTGACATAATAAAATAAACGGGAATAGGGGTACTTAAAAATATGTGGTCAGTGATTGAGATTATTAAATATTGGGTTTAGCATTTTTGTTGTAGTCCTTATTTTTATTTTTTATTTAAAAATAATTTTGGTTTTGATGCAGGATATTGATGATCGTCCCCCAAATCCAAATCAACAACCATCAAATCCTCGCATGGCACCAAGAGCCAAGGTTTTTTCTCCTCAGATATATTTATTTCCCAACATTTTGGGCTTATAATTTGTTTTAAGAAAAGAACATTTTTAACTCCTCGTAAAATAAAATGACTGAACTTTATGATGGTTTATCTATGAAGAGTAATTGTCTGAATACCCACTGGGAGTATTTATAGTTTATAGACTGGCAGAGGCAGTTTGATTGATGAGTGATGACCATGTATGATAGGGCCATCAAGGACATTACTTTGCAAAGTTCTCGATTGAATTAGTCATCACTCATCAGTGATATCTTATTTTAATTTAAAATGAGACAGGATCGCCAGAGTAATGACGAGGTTCTCATGTATTTGATATGAAAGGTGCCATAGGCAATGGAGCCATATTAAGGCATCTCAATTAATCCCACAACATTAATTCATTGGATCACTTTGTTATGTAGTACTCCCTTCGGTCCTTAATATAAAATATATTTGGAGAATTGATCTTTGTTCTAAATATAAAACATAATTTTATATTTGTCAATGTTTTTCTAATTAATTTGCCCCTATCAATACTCCTTCAACAATAATCAAAGAGGAAAGGAAATGGGGGAATTAAGGAAAATGATTAGGATATTTGAGAAAATACATGTTATATTACCTAACTTAACCAATTTTTTTAATTTAATCAAATTAAGTAAATATGTCTTACATTAAGGACTAGAGGAGTGGAAACTAAGTAGAATTCTCAACATTGCTTTCCCAACTTATAACTCTGTACGAAACTGATTTCTGTTTCCTCTCTTCTTGTGCAGCCTTGGGAGGTTAGTCAGGTGCAAAGCACCAATACCCAAATGTTTCAATCTTGGGTCAATGGTGAAAACTCGAGTTCCAAGGTTCAAGATGCCTCCATTGAAGTGAATGGAAACACTCCAGTTCCCTGGTGGCAAAGGAACAATGTTAGAATCACTGAGATGAATGATGGCAATGGGCATGACACAGCACCTTACAGGGCTCCATCTAGTCTGCCGCAGCCGGTAAAACGCACATGGGTTCCTCCTCAGCCGCCTCCTATAGCAATGCCAGAGGCTGCAGAAGCCATTAGACGGCCCAAGTCGGTGGCTCAGAAGGAACAGGTGCAAGATGATGAGTTAGCAGCCCGTTCCTCAGACATGTCTGATGAAGTGCAAAACTTCCCAAAAACATCTGAATCTGAAGGCATCACACATGACAACGGACTTAGCTCAATGCCCAACTCAGGTGAGATACAGGCAGCTCAGGAAGTCAACTAGGAAGAGAAATAAAGTCAGGTTATGTTTACTTAATTAGCTTGATTTATCACTGTGTGAAGTTGGGAACAGTTGTACTAGCAGTTGTCCAAAGTTCAGGATGAGCTCGAAAGAACCTTTTGTTTTGTAGTCATACCTAGTCTGAACTTTTGCCATCTTCGATATAAGATACTACGTACATACGTATCTTATTGCAATGATCAACGAATGTTGTTCAAACTTGTAGTAGTCTGCTAAATCTTGATTATTCCACAAATTAATGAAGCTTGGATGAGAACAAAGTAGCTTGGATGGTACACGTTAGTCAAGAAAAGATATATGAAAACGAAAGGTTTTGATGTTTGGGCAAAAGAAAGAAGGAAAGAAACTTTTGGGGAAAATAAAGGAAAATGGAGATTGAAACTTGAGATTCGAATTGATGTGTACTAGTTTATACGTTTCCAATGCTGATTGGGATTAGAGTTAAAGAAAGAATAAAGAAGGCAAAAGACATGAACCTTGTCTGCCACTGCCATTGAAGAAAGAGCAGACTACCCTACAGTACAGACAAGTGGGCCTTCTATGCCATTAGTAAGTTCATAGCATATGGTAAGGTTCAGAATATTTGTAACATTAATTTCATTTTGGGAATGATGTTTTGAAGGAACTAATAATCTGATCTTTGATTTAGTGTGAAAATAAGAGGATGCCATTGTCAGTTAGTGGAATGAACGGAAAATGACAAAAGGGGAAGAATAGTGTTGTCCACTGCTGCCTTGCTATGATGGGGAAAGGAATACAATATGGAATTAATTTATCTTGTGCCATACTCGGCTTTCTATCTTAACCCGGTTAACTTCTAATTTGTCACTTTTAACCTACATTCTCCGCTAGCCTTAATAAAATAGCCAGGTGAATGTTATTGAAGAGACTAAAAAAGTTAAATAAATTACATTAAAATATTTATACTTACCCTTTTTTTTTCAAACTAATTTGTTTGACTTATAGACTGATATATAATTTAATGATACACAACATATAGTATAATTAAATAATCTTTTTTTTTTTTGGTTACAATGAAAGGGTTTTCCTATTAAGGCTTAGAGCGCAAAATATATTTATCTCTCTCAATAAGTGCGTTTTTTAGGATTTAAATTTGTATTCTCCTCCTTACAAGTAAGACTCTTTACCATATGTCATCAATTGGATATAGAAGATGAGATTATTTATTTGTACATGTCTATATATCACTTTCCTTTGATGAAATGCTGGTTGGATACAAACAAAGGTTTATGATTTATCTCTAATTCGAATATGTACTACCTCCGATCCTAAATATATGCATTACAAACTATGTTCTCTATTTAGAACCGGAGGAATATATATTTTCAAGTATGACAGAAGAAGAATGGATGCATATATATTCTACAGGTGGTTTAGGACGAGCTTCTTGATGTAGCAACAGAAGAATACCTTGACGAATTGATGGAATTTGTCCTCAAAGGAAATGGTCATCTTATACCAATACATAAGTATCTATGTATAAGTATCGGAACTCTGAAACCGATGTCAGAAAATAAAGGAGAAAGGAGTGGGGGAGTGAAGATAGTAAAAGCAGGGGCTTCTCACCCTTGTAAGTTCGGGATCGTTGATATCCTCCAAACATAGAGCACAGTTGTACGGGTACTCGAGGCCTTCTAAGACCACTTGAAACATGTGTGGCTCCATGACAATGATAACGTTGTCTTCGCCAAGAAGGTGTTCTTCTGCTACTAGATCAAGAAGCTCGTCCTAAACAGCTTGCAGATTATCTATCCACTCTTCCACTTGTGCCATACTTGAAAATATGTACATATTTGAATTAGAAATAACTCATAAACCTTGGTATGTATCCAACCATCATTTCATCAAAGCAAAGTGATATATAATTGATAAATAATTTATTTACTTCCTTAATCTCTAAAAAAAAAAGGTTAATTGGCTCTTAGATTAAATATTAAAGGTGGTAATTAATTATATATTGATGTAAATAAATCTCTTCCCCATAAAATCTACTTAAGTTATTTGAAACAAAGGGAATTCTCATTCATTAATTCATTAAGCCATTGAGTTGTTATTTGTATTTTGGTTTTGATTAATATAGTTTCGGTATTTATTCCAAAAAAATAAAAGACAATCCACTTAGCCCCACCTCCAAACATAGTGTGCTTCCAGGTGTCAAATGTCTCATTCTTCTTCTCATCCAATTCCACCTATAACATTCATCTGGTTATTAATATAACATATATTTAAAAACTTAATCTTAGTCATAAATATAAAACATAATATAATTTTTATATTTATCAATATTTTACTAATTTATTCCTATTGATGCTCCTTCAACCATTATCAAGAAAAGAGGGAAGAAAGGAATTAAGGAAGATGACTAAGGTGTCTAAAAAAAATACATGTTATATTAATTAACTTAACCAACTTCTTTAATTTAATCAAATTAAATAAATATGTCTTATATTAAAAATAATATAGAATTGGAAATGGTAACATTCATCTTTAACCACATCCCCATACATCGCCCCTTGAGCTATGTATGTATGTATGGGTTTATTGTTTGTTATGTCACTTGACATAAGCTTATGTCAAATCACCCTAAAATTACATCGTTTTGGGAGTTAGGGGAATTAATAAATGGTATTTTTGTTTGTATATTTATTATATGAATTTTACCAAAAGATTCTTCATTAATTCTTCTAACACCAAAACTACGTCGTTTTGTGAGTTCATTAATTCTTTCAACCCCAAAACGACGTAGTTTTGGGATGATTTGATATAAGCTTATGTTAAATGATATCACAAACGATAAACCATATATATATACACATATATAATTTACCCTATCTATCTATTTTTACTCATTTGTTTTTCTAGGAGTCCCTTGTAATTTGCATGTATAATCACTGTGGGTTATTAGAAACTTCCAATCAATTGTAGGATTGACAAGCTTGTCATTTGCACTTGAAACGGGAAAATAATAGAGGAAAACAACAAGTACCCCTTGACTCCTTGCTTTACGTTGAGTTTATCCCCCATTTCTCCCTCCATCATATTCTAAATTCTTCTGTTTCTGTTTCACAGAAATTTAATTGACAAAACAAAACTCTTTCTACTTCCGGGCATATTTTTTTAAAAAGATTCTTCATGCGAGTACATCATATGAATCTTGGCGTGCAAGTATTTCTTCTTCTTCTTCTTTTTCTTCTTTTTTTTTTTTTAAAAAAAGGCAAAATTTCTTTTGAATACTTATTTTGTACACCGTAATCACGATTCAAAAGTTATTTTAAAGGCATGACAGTTATGTTTAACCTACAGTTTCAATACATGTAGATTAAATTCAATAGCTATAATTTGTTAATCTCTTGATCCTCGTAACATTGATTTTGTTGTAACTCACTTTTTAAATTATTCAGTGCAAAGTTAGTTTCTATACTTTTGAGTCCGTTACAATTCAATCCTTACCCTTTAATTCTACGTAATTCAATTTCTATAGGTTTTACTTGGTTACAACTTAATCATTAAATTATTAAAATAATGAAGTACGATTTGTAATATGTTAAAGTTTAGAAACTGAGTTACAGTAAGTAAAAATTTAGAATATGAGTTTTTCCTTTATTTTTCATGGCTGCTTCTTCCAAAAGCAAAAGTGTGGTGTGGGTCCTTTGATACTTTAACCCTAGTTTCAGAGAATGTAGAAACTGGGGATTGCTGCGAAAATTCCAAAAGAGACAAGACAGAGAGAGAGTCCTCAAGAGTCTTGGGTTAATCCTAAAACTAAAACCCAACAAAGACCAGAAAGAGGAGACCAGTATTATGTTATGTTTTTATGTAGGCCTCAACTGAAGCAACCCACATTGTTCTTTACTTCTTTAATCCCTCACTCATCTCCTTCCCTCATTATGACTTTATTTGTTTGTTTGGTTTTTTTTTTATTTAATTAATATCTCCTCGTCAATGCTTTAAATTAAAACTTCTCAACAACCAAAAGTGGAGACATAATCCCGATAATTTCTAAACATGTTTCTACTCCAAGTCCACTCTATTTTTGTTTTTAAACATAACCAAACATGCTTGTTAATTATTATTACAAGAATGAATAACTAAATTCTAAATAACCAAGTGCACTATAATATAACACCACATTATAATTGTATGAGCTCGTATCTTAGTTAAATGAGGATTTTTCTGATATTATTTTCTTTGGTCGGGACCTAAAAGTCATTCTCCCTTGGTTTTTTTTTTTTTTTTTGGAATTTGATATTCTTGGTTGGTGACAACATCTTTCATTGAAGCTATTTGGAAAAAAAGCTTGCAATATGATAACCAAAAGGAGGAGAATAAAGTTTAAAGGATCTACAAGGGAAAGTCATTTATCCACAAAGAAGAATCTATGTCTGGAAATATTCTTTTCAACTTTGACATTTATATCATGTGTACACATTAATTAGAATTGTCAACTCCTGAAATTACTTTTCTACATAAAATGACTTTACGAAACTTCCAAACTGAAATTGCGAACAAAATTAATTCGATCAAAATTTCAATGTAAGAGATGTAAGAACGTACAAAAGTATTTAAAAGAACATCGGCTTTACTATCATTTAAGAAATAAAAGTACAATTTTTTAAATTATTATAATTAAATTTGGCCATTGAAAGATGGATAGATGTAGGCTATGGTACTAAAAATGAGTAGTTTTATATTGTTATTTTAAATCAAAGTCAACTAACAAAACACTTAACCCGTATTCACAAATCTCTGTTCGGCACAAAGTCATAGACGTTTACACCAAAGGACTTGCCGCGTGAGACCCACACGATTCATATCCCCTGAAAAGGTTTAAATGTTACTTGGAAGAATACTCGTTCTCGTTCAGGATGTTGAACTTGTATGTATGCGCCATATATAAATTTACTGTATTTTAATTAAAATGTATTTTTTTTTTGACCAAACTTTGATTAAAATATAATGAACCAGATGAAACGCTCATCATAAAAATATTACTATAACATTTTATTTCAATTTTTAAACATATTTTTAATTTAATGTATGCTTTTGTGTTCTTATTACTAATCCATCCGGTTCTAATTATATGACAACATTTAAAAGTTGATCTTGGTCCTAATTATAGAATAAAGTTCTAATTTTATTAATTTCTTCCCAAAATGCCCATATTGATAATTTCTCAATAATAATTAAACACAATAATGATTTAATGATGCATCCATATATTCCATAAAGTGAGTCATGTTTGCGACTTATTAATACCACATATATTTCAATTTTACTTTTTTTAATAAAATAATTTTTAACAATTTTTGTCATATTTAATAATGATATCACTATTAAATTACACCACTTTCAATCTTTAAGAGTAGACCGGAAGTTATTGGGGGAGATTGACTACGCTAGACTGTGTGAAAGTTCGAAAAAGTCGTTGTGAGATAGGAGAGGTCCGACAAAGAATATAAAATCATAGTAACTAGATGTCATTTTAAAATTTTAAATAAGGGTATTTTGAGGAAAAAAATATAATTAACTAATATAATTAATATATTTAATTTCTCTAAAATTAGGTAAATATATCTTATAATTAAAAACAGAAGGAGTACTGTTAATTTATTTATCGGAGTTACAAATTTTGATCGAATGTCATGTTTGGGTGATGATGTTCATGCTTATTAGTTGATGGTCTATAATCTATACACAGTTAGATCAGGCCTAATGCATTTACATCAAACTTGACGTGGCCTATGCTATTTAAGGTCTCATATATCTTCTCTTAAAAATTTATACAATAAACTAAGGGATTATCATTTCTGCATTTGCAGTAGAAAATGTTTTCTGCAGCTAGTGGGATACGACGCCGTTTCCTTAAATTTTTTTTTTTTTTTGGGAAAAAGACGAAGGGTGTTGCTTCCTTCCAACAATCAGAATGCAAGGTTCAAAATCAATCATAAGTAATCAATATTCAACAACAATTCAGAAACCAAATTTCAAGAGCAAACCAGAAAAGAGTAAATCATACCTTAGAAGCCCCGACGAACTTAGAGACGAGGAGAACAATAGTAACGGATTGAAGAGAACGAAGGCGAACGCGAAGGCTAGGGCGAGGGCTATGTGAAGCAGCAGATGGTCGAAGAATTGAAGAAGGGGACGGGGATGGGATTCAGAGTAGGAAGGGCCGAGCCGAGCAAAGAAGACAAATGTTCTTCAAAAGCGATGAATAACCCTGTCACGATGAACGGCAGAGAAGGGCAATGCAATCGAAAAGATGAGATCACCTTGCAAGGTTAATGTACTATCGTGATAGTCGAGTAGGATTATAAGGTTCACAGATTGGGTATTTTGTCTATTCTCTTAAACTAGGTAAATGTACTTGGGGCTCTAATTAGCTATACCCTGCAAGTTTGATGCTCCATCCTTCGTCTTGTTGAATATCGATTGCTTATGGTTAATTTCAAAACCTGTATTTTGATTGTTGAAAGGAAGCAACACTCTTCGTCTCTTTCCAAAAAAAAAAAAATTAATGGAACGGTGTCGTATCTCATTTGCTGCAGAAAAAATTTTCTACAGTAAATGCAGAAATGATAATCCCATAAACTAAATGTGGTGGATCCTATATCCTACCATTACTTTTTTTTTTTCTTTTTTTCCCCATCTTGTGTCCTACGATTATTACATTAAGTTTGAGAATTCAAACTCATTTCTCTCGATCTATGAAAAGTTAGAATTCCCATGTACTCATATATTTATTAAAAATTAAATACTGATAATTAATTTATTGATTATCTGCACTTTTCGGCGGTTTTACCTTTTTATTTTTTGGTCGCCGGAATTGGTTTCCGTTCACTGATGTTCTGCAATTTTTATACTGATCTACTTTGATTTCGCTATACGTTGATTTTTATCTTTATATTCAGAATTTGTTTATAATATAGTAAGAGAATCGCATTAATCTAAAATCATGCACAATTGCATCATCTCATCTAATCAATTTACACAAAATCCAACCTAATCGGCATTTAGTTTAACTAGAAGAACGATTAACGTAGGAATTCATTGGATACAATATCTCTGAGCTTCAGAATGGATGCAAATTCCTACCAATTCCATTCACTACTTCTTCTTCTTCGTATGCCCACCTTCATTTTTCGCCGTACTCGTTCCCTTTCTCATGTAATCCGACCATCCGTGTTCGCCGCCGCCGCCGGAGATCGGCTTTGACACTTCCTGAGCCACTTTGCTGCTCCTCTTGCTCTGACTCACAAACACCGTCGCATCCTTCCTTCCACTACCCTGGCTTCCGTTTCTAAGAAGCAAATCCCTCAGCCTCCATCTCTTCGACGACGACGATCCCGTCGATGTATTTTTCTTGCTCCTCCTTCCCACCGATGCTGATTTCGGACTCCACACGCAATATGTCTCCGGAGAGACAACGGGGCCTCCGACGTCACTTTCATCCGCATCGAAGGCGGAAGATGAATATGACAGAGTTTCTCGCTCCTCGAACATGAGCTTCCTCAGAGGAGGCCGACGGTGGCGTGGAGCCGGCACCGTTTCGTTCGGCGTGGAAATTGAAGAAACGGAAGTGTCTGCGACGACAGCGACTTCGTTCGATGGAGCAAATTGAGGATAATGAAAGATCGGGTACATCGGCTTGATCTGGCCATTGCAGAAAATATCATCGGCAGCCACGGGCGATGAGTTGGGATCTGCACAAACCAAAGCAAACTCAAACTCGTCGTCGTTGTTGATTAGGTCTCGGTCGTTGAGAGAATCATGGTGAGATTGGGAACAATCGAGAGATTCGGCCCATGAGTCGAAAAGCAGGTCGTCGTCGGAGACGGAAAGAGGGTCGCTCTGGAACTCACTCAAAACTCTGGCGGCAATCTCAGCGAGTGTTTCAGAAGAGTAGCTATTGAAACCGGGAGAAGAAGCTGATAATTTAGAAGCCATGGCTTCCGACACCTGAACCTGAATCATTCACACGTCTTCAAAATGATCCAACTCGGGGTGCTTGGTTTTCCACAGAGCTAGACAGATATTGATTGAAGTGGAGCTACACGAAAGGAAGATGTGAGGGAGATGACATATATAGGACAGCGAAAGACGCTGATATTTCTTTCTTGTTTTCCTGTCTAGTGATGGGATTTTGGCATTTGGGTACGCATTGGGGTATACGTGGAGGCATTGTATTTACTAGTGAAAATAAAAAAAATCTCATTTCCGTAAATACAAATTCCAAGAAAGGCGTATAACAAGAAGAAATAACTAGGAACGGATGGGAATGCGGGAAGGAGATTTTTTTTATCTATCAAGTCTGGACCGTTAATTTAGAAAGTGAGAGAAAAATAAAAGCAGAATTGTATTGATTGGATGAATGTGATTTAGAGATTATCTCTCATAATCTAAGGCCCCATTTAGTACATGGGATTCAATAAGGAGGGAAAAGAATACTAGTAAATTCTTTTGTTTGGTACGCATTTTAGATAAATCTTCCCTATAACCTAAGTTCTCAGGCCCACTAATCTTCCCTCAATGCAGTGTTGTCTAGAGGTATTCGTGGGCAGAGCTAGGGAGGGCGAGACCCTTGCCCAAAAAATCATTGGGCAGTCAAATGCAGCTTAGTGCCCAGCCTAACCCAATAGAAACCCTGACATTTTTGGGCGCTGGGCTGGGCAGGGCGGGCCTTCCATGCCTATGTAGCGATACTCTGCCACACCGTATGTGAAAAAACAGCTTCAATCATACTTAATAAATAATATTACAAACTTTAAATGAAATCTATAATTCTATACTTTGAAATATTCCAAAATAAGTCTACAACTTAAGTTTTGAAATTAAAAAGACAACTATATGTCTTAACAATTAGTCAAATACCCTTAAGTGAAAATAAAAAATGTATAATACTTTTGCATCAAAAAAAAAAAATATATATATATATATATAATACTGTATATACTACTGGGCAGGGCTAAATGGGCAAAACGGAATACCCTGCCCGATGCCCAACCTTGCCTGCAAAAATGACCAACCAAATTATGCCCAATTTTTTCTGGGCTACTTTTCCTTGGGTTGGGCAAGACGATTTTTTGGTGGGCTCGG
Organism: Acacia crassicarpa; assembly: GCA_034222035.1. Lineage (NCBI taxonomy): Eukaryota > Viridiplantae > Streptophyta > Magnoliopsida > Fabales > Fabaceae > Acacia > Acacia crassicarpa. The sequence continues at coordinate 2,388,089 of JAWXYG010000008.1, forward strand.
GCGGGCGTACACGGCCATGGGCATCATGAACACCCCTAATGTTGTCAAAAACTAGTGTAAAAACTTACGTTTTTACTAGGGTTATACGTGCTGAAATGCAAGTAAAAGCTGTACTCAACAGAAACTCCGCTCAAACACATAAAAACTTGTATTTTTACCATTTTTTCTTTAACAAAAAAAGGATGAAAAGTTGAAAACCCTATTTCCATCGTGCATCTTGGACTTAGGATTAATGGAGAGTGGAGATTGGATAATTATATATAATTTTTAACGTATTTCCATAATTATAAATGTAAGTTTCCAACATAAGTTTTTTTAATTGTTTATATACTTATATGACTTATATCTTTTAAACATTAAGTTGTTTATTGAATTTTGAGTAGTGATTTATGATTTTTTCCCCCCATGTATATATATAATCTTAAGTAATAGAAAGTATAAACTTTACGTTTCTTGTTGTTTCTACTATTTACATTTCTACCACCCCTTTCCGTGTCTACGTAAAAACTCAATTTTGACAACGTTGCTCATATGTGGGAAGATCATATTCCATCAAAATTGGTGGGACCTCAAGTTCTCACGTCACCGTTCACACCTTTTGACAAATTTGCCCCTCAAATTTGAACTTGGCGCGAACGTTTAAACTTGACAAGATCATATTTTTAAAAAATATATTTTAGTAAAAAAATAATTTTTTTTTTATTTTGAATTAATTTCTTTTGCAGGTAAAACAGACATTTTTTTGATTGTTTATCAACCACCACTTCATTTTCTTCCTACCAAACAACTATCTTTCTTCATCTTTCAAGATCTTCTCTTTCCTTCCTCTAAGTTCCTTTTTCTCTTCAAATTTTCCCTATACCAAAAGGAACCTAAGTTTCTCCTTATCACTCATAAATTAATCTATATCATTGATTTCACTTAATCCATTTTATATTTTTAAAACTCATTTCCAACCCCTCAAATGTTTCGACTCCAGCATATGCTAAGACCCCTCTTTTTTTGTAATATGTCAGGTACTGGCGGGTACTAAAAATATATCTTAGGATCTTGAGCGTTACTGGAAAAATATTTCATGACCGTGAAAAATTATTTTAGGATCTTCAAAAAATATTTAAAGATAATGAATGGTACTAAAAAAGATACTTTACTGACACTAAAAAATATTCATAATTTTAAAAAATTATTTTAGGATCTTAAAAAAAAAATATTGTACTAAATGGATACTTCAGAATACTGACCGATATTCAAAAAATACTTTATAATCTTGAAATAATATTTTAGGGTACAGTAGAGCGGTACTAAAAATATACTTCATAATAGTTTTTCAAGATCATTAAGTATTTTTTCAGTACCGGTCAATATTTTAAAATATCTTTTTAATATCCATCAATACATGAAATATTAACAAAAAAATGGTCTCAGCATTTGCGGGAGTTGAAGCATTTAAGGGGTTAGAAATGAATTCTAAGAATATAGATAGACGGCCAAAATTAAGTGAAACTAACGGTGTAGATTGGGTTATAAGGGATGAGAAGAAACTTGGATCATAAAATGATCTGTTCCCGAAGAAACCTTCTACCTCATTGTTTTATTGTTCCCCTAATAAGAATATTATTTAAACAAATACTAACTATGCCTTAAAATTTAAAAGATGATATACCACTCTGGTCTTATTTATAAGTCTCAATTAACTAGCTCTCACATGTCAAATAGAGTTATGGGCTAAATTTCCAATTTCCCATTATTTATGAATGATTTCAAGAGTCAATATGAATAAATTCTTTTTTATTGTAATTAATATAAGCAAAATTATAAAAATCACTTTTACTACTATGAAAGTAAACTCATAATAAGGCCCCTTTTTTTCCTCATAAAGAACTTATAAATAGAATCAAAACTATAGTCACTCTAATTCTATACATGGCGTTGTCCAAATTTTTATAAGACATTAGATAGTTTATAAAAGTATTCAATATTGTTATATATGTCGAAATTTAAGAGTAGTAATGATTTAAATTTAGTGTAATGAATAGAAATATTTTGAGAATGACTCGAATTTTATAATATCTTAACACCTCATTCTCAATAGGGTCACCGTCAGGTTTTACGCGGTTTTAAACCACAGAATGAAAGATATCCAAATAATTAGCTTAGAAATCACTTAAATAAAAGGGTAGACGAGTGCTTACGTGTGCAAATGTAGGGAAGGAGGAGATAAAATTGGGTGAGGGAGGCGCAGAGTTTGGTGTGTGTGACACCAATGAAAAAGTTTGAGGAACAGAAGAGTAAAAGGTCGGGTTGGATTGGTATATTGGAAAGAGTGTGATTAGGTGGCTTGGTTGACACGTATAACGAATTCAATGGAAGTTTTGAAGAGGAAAGGAGAGAGCGACACGTGTGATGTTATCCTATCCCTTCCAGAAGGCCAATGAATGCCGCCAAGTGTTGACAGCGAAAGGCTGAGATTAAATCATAGTGGTGGTAATTGCTTCAATCAGTGGATGTTGCACATTGATGGAGGCCTAGAGATGGACCAATTTCTTAATGAAGCTGGGCCCCACCTCACAGGTCAATTTAACCAATTAAAATATGGGTTCAGGTCTAAGGTCACAACATCAATGAATGTTTTTACAGTGATATGTGGTCCTTTTTTTTTTTTTTTTTGATAAACATATGTGATCCATTTTCACTTTGGGATAGTTCTCAAGAAAACTTAAAAAATAGTTATAACCCAAGTGTTAACTAGTTTCTTGTTTCATACTATATGATACTCCTATGATGATACTAATATATATATATAGAGAGAGAGAGAAAAAAAGATAGAAATTAAAGCTTTGGATTAACAATACCAATAGCTTTTTCAACTGATTTTTGCAAATTAAAATTTTCAGTAAAAATGAAATGCTCTGATGAGATTTATATTTAGAAAAAAATTTATTTAAAAAAAGTCGGTCTAACCAAAAACTTTTAGATGATATATTTAAAAAATCAGTTTTAAAATGTTCAAATCTTAAAAAAATGTCAAAATATCAAAGCTATATATTAGAAAAGTTTCTTTTTTAATTCAAATTTAAAGTGGGTTTTAGACCCAAAAAACAAAAAAACAAAAATCAGTTGCCCAAAAACAATACCAAACATTATTGTTTTTATCTAATATTCCAATTTCCAACTAGCTTTATAAAAACCAATAAGCCTTATCCATTTATTTATTTTGCCAACCATTCATATATTTCTTTTTTTTAAAAAAAAAATCTAGAGGAATAGTTACTATTCACTGAGACACTGACCACAAACAGACAGAATTAACCATGCAGTTTAAGATTACGAATGGTTTAGTGTGGCATGCATGAGAAAAAAAGTAGCAGTTGGTGATGGATTATTAATGGGGACTATAATTAATTATGGGTACGTGTGCCTATAATAGGGTTAGACGTAAGCGCCGGTGTTTAATTACCACCAGACCTCCCTTTATTACTTCTTTCACTTTTCAATCCTACTTTTTATTAGGACTAGCCATTTATGTCTTGTTTGACTTATAAAATTACTAGTACTGTTTTTTTTTTATTGGATAAAATTACTACGGTTCATACCTTTAGTCCTATTTATAAGTTTTTTTTAAAAAACCAAATTACATATATCAAGGAGAGGTAGGTGGCTTAATGATTATAGTATACATTTCCAACTTTACCCTTATTTATGAATGGGTGACTTTTAACTCTTTGTTTTCTCTCTATTTTTATTGGTACAATAATATGAGCATGATTGTCACAATTTCATTTATTTGGTCAAAAAGGACTTATAAATAGGACCAAATTTTTTGGTTAAAAAGAACTTATAAATAGGACCAGAGTAGTATACCTTTAGTATTTTTTTTTAATTTTTAATATAAGAGCAGTTTGACATTTTCTGAAAAAATTAAAAAAAATTAATTAATCATAACAAATATTGTGTGTGTATTAATTTATTAGTTTACAAGTTAGATAAATTAATTTGAAGAAAACTAATAAATATAAATACTTTAATATAACTTATTCTATCTGAAAAAAGTCAACATATTAAGGATAAGATATGGTAAAGTTGTGAAAGAAATTAGTAAGTATGCACATCATAAAGTATACAATGAGTGAAATCCGTATTATATAGTGCCTGGTCGAAAAATACTATTATAGTAGTTGCTAAAATAAAAAGGAGGGTAAATGTATAAATTAGCCAACGAAATATTACACTAGTACACAAAAATGTTTTGAAGAGAATAAAAATACGTATGAATAACTGAAATGAAGCAAAGATACGAATAAAGAATTTAAAACTTGGGAAAGTAGCATAATCCCCGTTTCAGTCTATTTGTCGAAGTTTTAAATTATTCATTGATATCTTTACTCCCTTTCAATTATTCATTAGTATTTTTGCTCCCTTTAAAACATTTTTGTATGCGGTGCTCCTTACGTAATACTTCGTTGACTAATCTGTACTTTAACTCTAAAAGGGAAATATAATTATCGCCTCCAGTTCTAAGCATATATATGACATAATTACACTTAGGGCAAAAGAATATTATATGGGGATAAAGTATATTCCCTCCCTCCGGCCCTAAATATAGGAGTTAGATGAAGAGTTTATATATTATCTTACATATAAAATCTCAAATCACTTTATCTCCATAATTTATAATTTTTGTTTGAAATTATCCACACTAATTAGGTGGCTTCTATTAAAAGTAATTCCAATATACATTACTAGCATCTTTAAAAAAATATTTTAGTGAGATCATTACACATTTATTATATATAGTGATATAACTACATTAATATCTATGAATTAGTTATTTAACCCTTTATTAAGGACGGAATGTAGTACAAAGAATAAGATTATCATATATCTCAAATAAATTTAATATTAATTTTATTTAATCATTTAAATACCAAACAAAAAGTGGAATTCCATTTTCACCCCTGTAAAATATCATACTTGAGTCAGGAGCGTAGATGTTAGGGCAATAGACTTTAAATTCTGAAAGATGCGTGAGATGATGGACCTGAAAGGGAGATAATAAGTAATTCGAGCAGAACCCGCTTCCATTCTAAGTATAGTACAAACTTAATTATTTTAAAACTTTTAAGGAATGATGATTTATGTTCAGTAATCTTTAAAGGTTTATACTTGTCATTTACACAAGAAGAATAAGATTCATACACACATGAAATTGTAGGATCCACATCTTTTATATATATATATATATTTTTTTAAAAAAAAAAACCTCAAGCATGGAAATAATAAGACCCACATCTTTTTGTATCTATGACATCAGGATACACTCATTCTACAACATGAAAAATATATTTCCCATCTTTAAAATTGTAGGAAAAAAAAAGGGCTTTTAATTTTGTCATTCATTCAAGTTAGTGGACACGATAATGTTTACAACTGAATGAACCATAAATAATAAGAAACTCAATTTTCATGAAAACATAATAAAACATTTAAACCAACAACAAATAAAGGGAAAATCGCAGTATGACCCCAAGAAACAAAAATATATATTTAAAGGTCTCAGTATATATGATTTATTATCTAAGAACTCTTAATAGGCCTCAGTAATATAGATTCAAATTTTAAAATTACTTATTTTCCACATTCGTTACTGTTGAGAAGTTCATCTATTAATAACTCATAAGTTCATTTATTATATTGACCAATCATAGTAACATGTTGATAAACTTGATAAGCGTATACATTATATTCATAAGTTGTAGTGTTACTATTGATAAGTATATGTGCTATATTGAGAGACAAGTAATTTCACAATTTGAGTCTATATATAATTAAGGTTTTTTAGGAGTTTTTAAATAGTAAATCATATAATGAAAATTTTTTGATATTTTTTCTCTTACTTACAATCATAATGCGATTTTCTTATTAATAAATGAGGGGCAATATTGAAATAACACTACTCATCCGTTTTCAAATAAGTGAAGAGTAGTTAATATGGTGCAGTTTTGTTGGACGATGCACTCTAATAAGTGAAGAGTAGTTAATATGGGGTACTTTGGTTCGATGCACTCATCTCATGCACCTCACATTTTGTTGTTTCTGCTTAATTATTCTCCCTCCGTCCTTTTATATAGAAGGTTCTTCTAACCATATTGTCGGGTTCTAAAAAATAATTAAAATTAGTTATAAGTGATAATTATGTAAAAAAATATTTTTAATAAAAAAAAGGACTTTCTTTATGAATGAGTAAGAGAGAGTAATAATGAAAAGAATGATGAGGATTGTAACATCCTGATTTTTGGGTCTAAAGAATAGAAAATAAGCCTATTTTTGAAAGACTACTAAGCTCTATTTTTGAAAATGGCGAATTTGGAATGTATTTTATTTTACATGAATAGTATTTACTATTCATAAATACGTACATGAATAGTATTTACTATTCACATATACGTATTTACTATTTATAAATACGGTATTTAATCAGTATTTTGTGAAATATGAATAGTATTTACTATTCACAAATACGTATTCATTATTTAAAAATACGGTATTTACTATTCATAAATACGGTATTTACTATTCAGTGGGACCCACGTCAAATTTTCCTAACTTCCCTCGCCTGCCTTGCTTGTCTCGTGGATTGTTTTAAAATCCGTGCGGGACCCACATTTACTTTTTATTTATTAATAAAAAAACAAAACTTTGTGAAAATTACGCCTAAGGACCCATTTTCCAAAACTATAAATAGACGTTCCATTTCATTTCATTCTTCACAATTCCTAGAGCTACTTAGAGAGAGGAAGAGAGAGAGAGAGAAGGAAGGAATGAAGAATGATGGTATGATCTGAGGATTTGGTGATAGTAAATTGGGAATATGGAAGTATTGGTAAAATTAAGCTTGGAATTGAGGTAACCTTGGTTATTCTTTTATATACTTGTCAAATATTTATATGTGTATATTTATTTACTGTTTTGGGATTTATTGTGCCTATAGAAGGCTTGATTTGGAATCTGATAATGTTGTTTTGATGAGAGTGGATATTCTTGGAGCCCTTGGTATCACTTTTCTTTTAACCGGGTCAAATATGACACCTCCTTGGTTGTGATTTTACCAGGAGGGGAGCCATGTTGAAGTTATGAGTAATGGATATGTTTTGATGAGAGATGAGTTATGTGTTAGATTGCTCCAGTCAACGGTTATAAGAGGTGGTCAGGGTAATAAGGGTGATCTATTCATCATTGACATATTTTATATTGTGAGATCTCTTGTGAATTATTGGAAAATAAATTATGATGTTTTTGGAACCCTTTTTGGGAGGGAGTTTTGGTAACCGAGTCGAGAACTATTTTATGAAAGGTTTTTATATAAAGGCATATATTTTAATTATTGTGAATTTATAAATATGTTCTCGTTCTTGGTTTGCATGTATATTTCTGAATAACCAATGGTTACGGGGATCTTTGGATCTTACGGTTACTTTGTTTATTTTTTTTCAGGTAAATGATTTAGTAGGGAAATCTGGGAAGGCACATATGGAAAGTTCATGTTATGTTATTTTTATTTGCCATGACTAAAAGACTTCCGCATTTTTAAAAAAATAACTCTGATATATTATTGTGGATTTACTTTGGCCCTGTATAAATGGATTTCTACCTTTGGCCAAGTTTTGGGTGTTGAAAATTGAGGCGTTACATTTTTGGTATCAGAGCAAAGGTTCTGGCCAATTTGTTGATTTTCTAACAATTTTTCTATAAAAAAAATTGAGGTCGTGGCAAATTAAAATTTCATAACATATGTGCTTCCTTGCATTTAGATTTGGAAAAAAAATTTATTTGGTTAATTGTTTAGCTTGTCTAGTGTCTTTGTGGAATCTATAATTGTTATTGAGGATTTATGGTTTGAGGTTGTGATTAAGGTTAGATTGTGAATAAGGTTTGATATTTTATCAGAGTGGCGCAGCGGAAGATGATGAATTTTGAGGACAAAATTTCTTTTTAGGAGGGGAGAAATGTAACATCCTGATTTTTGGGTCTAAAGAATAGAAAATAAGCCTATTTTTGAAAGACTACTAAGCTCTATTTTTGAAAATGGCGAATTTGGAATGTATTTTATTTTACATGAATAGTATTTACTATTCATAAATACGTACATGAATAGTATTTACTATTCACATATACGTATTTACTATTTATAAATACGGTATTTAATCAGTATTTTGTGAAATATGAATAGTATTTACTATTCACAAATACGTATTCATTATTTAAAAATACGGTATTTACTATTCATAAATACGGTATTTACTATTCAGTGGGACCCACGTCAAATTTTCCTAACTTCCCTCGCCTGCCTTGCTTGTCTCGTGGATTGTTTTAAAATCCGTGCGGGACCCACATTTACTTTTTATTTATTAATAAAAAAACAAAACTTTGTGAAAATTACGCCTAAGGACCCATTTTCCAAAACTATAAATAGACGTTCCATTTCATTTCATTCTTCACAATTCCTAGAGCTACTTAGAGAGAGGAAGAGAGAGAGAGAGAAGGAAGGAATGAAGAATGATGGTATGATCTGAGGATTTGGTGATAGTAAATTGGGAATATGGAAGTATTGGTAAAATTAAGCTTGGAATTGAGGTAACCTTGGTTATTCTTTTATATACTTGTCAAATATTTATATGTGTATATTTATTTACTGTTTTGGGATTTATTGTGCCTATAGAAGGCTTGATTTGGAATCTGATAATGTTGTTTTGATGAGAGTGGATATTCTTGGAGCCCTTGGTATCACTTTTCTTTTAACCGGGTCAAATATGACACCTCCTTGGTTGTGATTTTACCAGGAGGGGAGCCATGTTGAAGTTATGAGTAATGGATATGTTTTGATGAGAGATGAGTTATGTGTTAGATTGCTCCAGTCAACGGTTATAAGAGGTGGTCAGGGTAATAAGGGTGATCTATTCATCATTGACATATTTTATATTGTGAGATCTCTTGTGAATTATTGGAAAATAAATTATGATGTTTTTGGAACCCTTTTTGGGAGGGAGTTTTGGTAACCGAGTCGAGAACTATTTTATGAAAGGTTTTTATATAAAGGCATATATTTTAATTATTGTGAATTTATAAATATGTTCTCGTTCTTGGTTTGCATGTATATTTCTGAATAACCAATGGTTACGGGGATCTTTGGATCTTATGGTTACTTTGTTTATTTTTTTTCAGGTAAATGATTTAGTAGGGAAATCTGGGAAGGCACATATGGAAAGTTCATGTTATGTTATTTTTATTTGCCATGACTAAAAGACTTCCGCATTTTTAAAAAAATAACTCTGATATATTATTGTGGATTTACTTTGGCCCTGTATAAATGGATTTCTACCTTTGGCCAAGTTTTGGGTGTTGAAAATTGAGGCGTTACAAGGATGTTCGGAGAAAGATGATATGTTAGAATAAAGAGAATGAATCAACAATTTAATTAATGCAATGTATGAAATTAATTGAAGATAACATGAGTGAAAATGAATTTAATATTCAGACAAACTCAAATAGGATCTTATAAAAAGGGGCAAACTTGTTCAAAAAATACGACTTTATATATAAGAATGGAGGGAGTATACAAACATTGTTGTCAAACTTATAAGTTGATTCTCTGAGTTTACTGTTTTAACATTTCTTTCTTACAAAATTGTGCGAATTTTCCATTTTTAACTTACAAAATAATATTAACTTGTTCTTAAACTTATGCTAAGTTTTTCAATTTGATAATGCTCAATGGCTTTATATATGAATTTTATAAAAAATTTCTTTACTGAGCATGACAAATTATAAATGTTAGTGAATTTAATTTTAATTATTTATATTTAAAATATATTTAAATTAAATTATTGTAATCTTTTATATTTGGGTGAAGGAGCGTTTTTGCCAATCAACTATTACGCCAGGAGCGATTTTGCCAACTAACTTTTAATGGGCCCAAAAATGCCAAAGAACAATTAAATATATCAAAAAACTACAACGCCGTTTAATGAACAGTAACGTCCGTCTGTTTGCATGCCACGCGTGATTTTGAAGAGCGCCACGTGGGATTTCTAATGCCAGCTCAGTCTCCTATGTGGAAATATGAAGGAGCGTTTTTGCCAATCAACTATTACTCCAGGAGCGATTTTGCCAACTAACTTTTAATGGGCCCAAAAATGCCAAAGAACAATTAAACATGTCAAAAAATTACAACGCCGTTTAAGGAATAGTAACGTCCGTCTGTTTGCACGCCACGCGGGATTTAGGTGCTCTCCACGTGGGATTTTGGCTCACTTATGTGGAAATTTCATTGCCCAGGGGCTTTTGTGTTTTTCTTTCTTTTTTTTTTTGGTTGAATCCCTATATTTTTACCCAAACCGAACTTGCTTGACAGACGAACCCTTCCACAGAGGTATCCTTCGACACCCGAGAGCGAGCGAAAGCGAAGAGCCAGACGAACCCAGCCAAACCCGACGGAGAAGGCTGAATCGAAGTTACGGAAGCAGTAATATAAAGTCATAGAGCAATAATACTCTTTTAAAGGGAGAGAAGAAAGGCTAGCCGAAAAGAGAAGAGGGGCATTAAAGTCATTTTACACAGATTTTGAAATCCTAAATTGGGTTGATGACTTAATTAATGTTTTGTTGAATTTACCAACCTGATTTAGAATTTTTCTATTTTAAGTACCTTTATATGGGATTTTCCCGATTTAGTTTCTCCCTTACAACTTAGCTAGATAAGATAACCGGTTATATAAATTAACAAATGATATCATAATCTCTTTGTGAATATCAAAGCAGGCTAAAACTATATTAGCCCACAATACTCTAGGCTAAATCTCATATGAAAATGTTCTAGTTATGTTATTTATCTATATAATCAGCTTAGCTGACATATTTGTTTCCTATGTACAAACCCTACGATTTGTATGGAGCAGCTCCACTGGAATGTTATACTGGCCTTGTTAGTTAGTTCAAAAAAAATTTGAGGGATTGAGTAGTCAGAAGTTTAGTGAAATGAGTGAAATGTGAAAAGACGAAAAGATTAATCATCATAGCCTAATAACGATGACGAAAAGATTAGTCATCATAAAGAAGAGTAAGGATAAATGAGAGAAGGATGTGACATTTTATATCTTGTAATATATAACAAGTAAGTATATTACTGCTTCCGTAACTTCGATTCAGCCTTCTCCGTCGGGTTTGGCTGGGTTCGTCTGGCTCTTCGCTTTCGCTCGCTCTCGGGTGTCGAAGGATACCTCTGTGGAAGGGTTCGTTTGTCAAGCAAGTTTGTTTTGGGTAAAAATATAGGGATTCAACCAAAAAAAAAAAAAAGAAAAACACAAAAGCCACCTGGGCAATGAAATTTCCACATAAGTGAGCCAAAATCCCACGTAGAGAGCACCTAAATCCCGCGTGGCGTGCAAACAGACGGACGTCACTGTTCCTTAAACGGCTTTGTAGTTTTTTGACATGTTTAATTGTTCTTTGGCATTTTTGGGCCCATTAAAAGTTAGTTGGCAAAATCGCTCCTGGAGTAATAGTTGATTGGCAAAAACGCTCCTTCACATTTCCACATAGGAGACTGAGCTGGCATTAGAAATCCCACGTGGCGCTCTTCAAAATCACGTGTGGCATGCAAATAGACAGACATTACTGTTCATTAAACAGTGTTGTAGTTTTTTGACATATTTAATTGTTCTTTGGCATTTTTGGGCCCATTAAAAGTTAGTTGGCAAAATCGCTCCTGGCGTAATAGTTGATTGGCAAAAACGCTCCTTCACCCTTTATATTTTAGAGAGGGGTTTTTTTTTGGGGGGGGGGTGGTTTTGAGGATGTTATGCCCCTGTCCAATATTTTGAACTAAATATGCGTGAAGTAAGTATTTCACCCTGAAACTGAAAATTTACGACAGGAGATTAATTTTTAAACTAGGATCTTTAATAATTTGAGGTGTATTATATTATTTTTATTCTTTTCATATCAAGGATATACTCACCATTAGTGATTAACTGCAAAATACGTTAATTATTTAGTTTTCTGTCATTTAATTTAAAAGGAAAAAGATAAGATTTAGTCAATAATAAAACTATATATTAAAAAAAAAAGCATGGACTGATGGACTTGTAAACAGTGACGGAGTAAGGAATTTATTGATGAGGGTGAAAATAAAAAGTACTATATCATTTATTTATTTTTTTTTTTGATAAAGGAGAGGCTAAGCCTTTATATTAAAAAGAAACAGAAGTGGGAGACAATCCCATACAATCATGGAGAAGCAAGGTTCTCAGGAAATCAGGACCCGAAGGAAAAATATAAGTAAAGGATAAACCATGTTTAGCTAATTTGTCAGCCACAAGGTTGACATCCCTGGAAATATGTGAAAAGTGAATATCCCAGTTGAGGTGCAATAACTCTCTAATCTTCAGCATTACCATGCTTTGTGCACTTCCAATAGCATGGTTGTTCAAAGATTCAATCAGTATCTTTGAATCAGACTCTATGATTAATGCTTTGTAATTCATCCTACTAGCATGCTCAAGTGCTTTCAAAAGCGCCCATTCTTCAGCCTCATAAGGACTGCACCGACCAAGGGAGGAGAATCCTGAAATCTACAGGCCATTAGAGTCTCTAAATACACCCCCACAACTTGCACAACTTTTAGAAGAGGATACAGCACCGTCAATATTAACCTTGATCCAACCTGAAGGGGGAGCTACCCAAGATCGGAGTTCCAGCTCACCTGAGATCGCTGTTTCATCACAGCTATCAGAAACCACATACATGTGCCATATATTTAAAATAAATGAAGCTGGGAATGGAAGCTTATGAAAGTTAGGGTCGAAAATTGAAGAATTCCTCCACTTCCATAGGAGCCAAACTGCCACACCAAAAATCTTACTCCAATTAGGAATCGAATGGACTCCATATCTACCTTTGAGGTTAAACTGAACCCAATCTCTCAGGTTTGCTGTAAAAAAGGCTTGATAACAATCCGGAGGCACTAATTCCTTCCATAGCATTTCTGCATAACTGCAATCCCAAAGGATATGCAAAACTGATTCCGACTGCAAGTTACAAAAATTACAAAGAGTAGATGACCCTACCCATTTACCTCTCCATTCATTAGTTGGCAAACGATTATGAAAAACAAGCCAGAGAAAAGTCCGGATTCGCTCAACCCCTGGCCATTTCCATATAAGTTTAAAGCAGGGATGGGCCAAATGGGAAGGAGGAGTTTCAATTAAGTAATAAGCAGACTTTACTGAAAAGGAACCATTGTTGGAACCACTCCAAAACATCAGATCCTCTCCTGCCGAACCCATAGGAGGTAAAACTGCAATTAGACGTTGAATCACGTCACTTGATACAGTCATCCCTAAACGTGTAAAGTCCCAAGTACCATTGGCAATCCAATCAGCTACCTTACTAGTTTTTTCAATTGTCGATAAAGGCCTAATACAATGGTCCTTAATCTTGAAACCATTGGTTAGCCAACAGTCTTCAAAGAATGACACAGATAAACCATTCCTCACCTTCCAGCAGGTACCACTTTCCAAAACTTCCTTCTGCCTACATATAAACCTCCACAGAGATGAATCATTAGGAAGAGCTTCAAAAAAGTGTTGATCATTCCTTCGGACATATTTGTGGAATAGAACATTAGACCACAGACCCCCATCTCCCATTACCAGATTCCATGCCAACTTGCAGCCAAATGCATCATTCATAGACTCCAACTTTTTGAAACCTAAGCCTCCAAAGTTCTTAGGCAAAGTGAGCGTAGACCAGCTGATATTATGGTAGCCATGAGGGTTAGACTTTCCCCAAATGAAATTTCTTTGCAACCTCTCAACCTCCTGACATACACTACTAGGCAGTTGAGTCACTTGCATAGGATATAGAGGGATAGCACTAATGACAGACTTTGCTAGTGTTACACGACCTGCCAAGGATATGGTATTTGCCTTCCAAGATGATAGCTTGGAATTAACCCTGTCAATAATATACTGATATCTATCCCTAGTGCCCCTTGTATTGGTGTAACACCCCCAATTTCTAACAATTATAATAACAAAAAAAAAATTAAATACTTTTTATAAATAAATTAATGAAATTCGAAATAAACAATATTGGGGAGTGTTACCGCCGCACTTGTACTGGGACAAGTGCAAGGCTGTCTTATTACATTAACATAAATCCAAACTTAAATAAAAGTATTTTATTCAAAGCATAAAAAAATAAAATAAAACTAGCTAGAATTATTCATTGGTCTTCCTCACTTCTCACTGCTAGCCCCAACAGCCCAACTTTGAAACCTGTTTCACTGAAAATCTGCTCCCCCGAAGGATCGTTGCAGCCCATGAACACAAACATCAGCAAAAGCTGGTAATCCTAATGAACAAAGATAATATAGAAAATAATAATAATAAATATAATGATAAATAAAATATTCACATGATAAAAAGGAAATATATATATATATATATCATATACATGCATATATAATCTAAAATATTAGTTTCAATATCAAATATAATTCATTAATTTTTATTAATTTCATTTGGACCCGGAAACCTGCCAGTCCATTTAGTTTAGTGGGAAGAGAACCATGGTAGACCCGGAAACCTGCCAGTCTACCCTGTGACCTGGAAACCTGCCAGTGTACCCTGTGACCCGGAAACCTGTCAGTCACAATCATCAATTGGCCATAAACATATCTTCCTGGTGTGCACACCTCTTCCCAAAGTTGCTACTAGTGTCCCGGAAACCTGCCAGACACCACTTTGGGAAGAACGGATACTATCATTTTCACATCAAATAAATATCGAGGGCATAAAGTGTTGGGATCCGTACACGCAGCGGATTAAAATTCCTTACGAATCCCTTCCAAAGGATCACTCAACGACGTTTAAATCAAGGTTAGGGAAACCGAATCATACCTTATATTGAACTCGTCCGTGTTCCGTTCTCTTTGATCAGGTGGGCTACCTTCTCGATCAACACGTCCGCGTCTCGTTCTCTTGATCAGGTGGGCGATCAACACGTCCGCGTCTCGTTCTTTTGATCAGCAGAAGTCGACTCTTAGAATCGGCCTCCTCTATTGGTATCCACACGAACAATCCCCGAACACGGTTGCGGCAACGTGCTAGCGCTTCTTGTGTGCCTCTCTCAATCTGTTCTAGGGTTTCTCACGGCTTTCTAATACGCTCAACCAAAAGTCCGTAGGTTTATTTCTAAACCCGATAGGCGTATTATATAATCAAAATTAATCCTTATTAATTTTGGAAACTTGAATTCCGAATATGGACAATATATCAATCAAATCTATCTCATAAATGTAATCAAATATATTAAAAGCCAGATTTGAAATCCAAATCTTGAATTTAGATCAAATCTAAATTTAAAGCCTTTTGATTAATTTATCATTATAAATTAAATCCGAGATATGATATCTATCCATTTAATTAAATCTGAGATAGCATTTCTCAATTTTATATTAAACAGATACATGATATCTTTATTCGAAATTAAATGAGATACAATATCTCTATTTGTTTCAGATATTTAATTTATCAAATAAATTAAATACTAAACAAATATCATAAATAATATTATAATATCTATTTATAATATATATATTAATTTCGAATTATATATATATATATATAAATCCTAGATCAAATTTAGTAGTGATATAATCTCAGATTAATCTGAGATTCAATGAATCTGGACACTTTTACCCGTGTTGGATTATTCTTGTGTGCGACCCTACAGGCCCATATGAGATTGGCAGTGGGCCAACACTGTCTCAGCCCACAAGTCGCAAGCGGCCTCTAGTAAGACATTGCGACTACCCAATTCACATGGGGATCGATGACACGATACTACCTATCGTACAACCATGTCACGTCCCTTTTGTCACACGATAATTTGGTCAAGGATGAGGCATGGATAATGTCAACTTCCTTTTCTTGACCATTGCTTTCTCGATTCTCGAGTAGTCTAATAAGTGAAATGGAAACTCTTTTCCATCACAGTATGGCCATACATTTCTTAGACTCACTCATCGAGGGGCCCAGCATTATCTCTCTACATATGTGAGGGACAAATCCCATCTTGACTACTCACATTCCTCTGCATGAAAACCACTGATCCCGATCCGAGCCTTTATCATCACCCGGTCAAAGGTGACTTTTGACTAGGTCAAAGACCAGTGACTCATCATGTAGGAATCTATGATGGTCTCAGGTCATAGGGCGTCGTGCCGCGGTTATACATGAGATAAGCTTATGACTTAATCCATGCAGCTTTCTCATAGTGGGTCGGTCCAGCACCTTGTACTCTTACAAGTGCCCATGACTTTTATTCGTATCTCCACACCTCATCAAAGTCATACTGGTTTTATTTCATCTTCACTCCCGTGTAGATGACCGATCAGGGACATTTAGGATAATCTATAAGATTATCTAGGGATGCCGTTATCAATACGAACATGCAAACGAAAATGATAACAAAAGACAATACTTTAAATAACTTAAATATCCAAAGTACAATGAATTGCCCCTGGGGCATAATTTCCAACATAAAGCCCATAAGTTGTGTTCATCACTATGGGAGGTACCATCCCAAAGCTATCCTCCCACTATTAAGTAGTTTAAAATACACACATAATAAACTCCCAAATTATTTTTATTATTTACTTATCTTTTATATATTTTTATATTATTTTAATTAGATATAGATATAAAGCTATTTTGACCTATAATCTGTTGGTATCTTATCTTATTGCGTATGAGATATTATATAAGAAAAAAAAAGAAAATCAAATAATAAATAAATAAATAAATGAAAACGTAACAATTATATTAAATCTCAAAAAGAATATGACGCACAGGTTCATGCATGTATATGTAATTCATGCGCGTAGGCCGAGATCATGCAATGGTAATTGATCACCAAGGAAAATGACGCACAGGGCAATTCTATTCATTTGTTCAAAGCCAAAAAGAAATTCTATTCATTTGTATTCTAACTCTCGCACGAAGACCGAGGTAAAGCCATGGTATTTAATCACAAAAGAAATGTCGCACAGGGATATGAATATAATTGAAGTACGTAAACCAAGGCAGAACAATTCCATACATGTATATAAATATCTTTATATCTAAGACTCATGGGATTAGGATTACATGGTTTCCGTATTGCTAATCTCCTAAGAGAACAATTGACGAGAGTACGGAATAAGGGTGTGGTAGCGGAGAAAAAATTTTAGCGGCCAAGAAAATGTCGAGCGTTTTCTAGGTTTAAGCGGCCAGACCTAAGTTTATAATTAAATCTAAGGTTTTGGCTATTGGGTTGACTCTTTACTTATTCCCGATAAATGAATTAAAACAAATTGTAGGGTTTTATTATTAGATATATTTTGAATCCGATGATAAATTCAAAAACTGAAAATATAATTTGATCTAACTACTCCTAGATTCTTGGATCTAATCTTGACTAATCTAATATTACTATTTACAAAATAATATGATTACCACAGAAACAATACAACATTATTAATTTTTACTATATTATTATTATTATTATTATTTTAATATACTGTTATTGTTATTATTATTTTTTTTAAAATTTCTATTATTAATCATTATTATTTTATTAGTATTATTTTACTCTATCATTATCATTACTATTTCTATTATTATTATTAATAAAAATCTAGGGTATTACATTCTACCCTCCTTAAAACAAGTTTTGTCCCCGAAACTTAAGTGCGTACCTTCTTCGAATAATTTTGAGGTACAATTATCAACACTAACTATCACTTTTCTCATCACATATATTTATATCATAAATCAATCATCAGATAATGCAATATAGATTCAAATGATGAATCAGTATAAATTCAAACAACAAATCAACACCTTGTATTTAAAATTAAGAATTCTATCATTCTTCATTATTCAAAATAATTCACAAAATAAATTCTAATTACCTATCTAACATCTCTTTCTAAATAAAATTCACAAGTCAATAATAATCACATAATGAATCACAAAATAATTTTAAATATACAAATATTAAAATTTCAAAGAAATAAATCATTTCTAAAAGACAAGGAAATAACCCTTCACTACCCATCTCTCATGTTTGAATTATTATTATTATTTTACTCATTTATTTACTTAACTCTGGGATCTTTGATCCCTTGAGTTAGTATCAAAATGAATCCAAATCGAAACCTAGGGCTCTGATACCATTTTGTAACACCCCCAATTTCTAACAGTTATAATAACAAAAAAATTAATTTTTATAAATAAATTAATGAAATTTGAAATAAACAACCTTAGGGAGTGTTACCGCCGCACTTGTACTGGGACAAGTGCAAGACTGTCTTATTACATTAACATAAATCCAAACTTAAATAAAAGTATTTTATTCAAAGCATAAAAAATAAAATAAAACTAACTAGAATTATTCATTGGTCTTCCTCACTTCTCACTGCTAGCCCCAACAGCCCAACTTTGAAACCTGTTTCACTGAAAATCTGCTCCCCCGAAGGATCGTCGCATCCTGTAACATCCTGAATTTTGAATCTAATATCTTAAACATAAACCTATTTTGGAAAGACTAGTAGGCTCTATTTTCAGAAAGTGATAAATTTTAAATCAGTATTTTGCGGGACCCACGGCCAAAAATAATTCTGCAAACTTTCTCGTGAAGTTTGAAAAAAATGGCCGCGGGACCCACTCAATAATAATTTATTATTTAAATAATATTATATTATAATAATAAAATAATATATATTATATTATATTATTAAAATATTATTAAATTTTTTTAAAAAGAATCACGAGGGCGGCTGAAGTTCACGGGAGGTTTTCTTTTTAGTTTTTAGGAAAATTACGTAAAACGACCCAGAGACTAAAATTACACTTAAGGACCCATTTTCCAACTATAAATAGACCTTCCATTTCATTTCATTCTTCACAACTTCTAAGAGCCATAGAGAGAGGTAGAGAGAGAGAGAGAGAGAGTAGAGATATTTGCTTGAGTTATAATAGCTGGTTGGTGATTCGGGTATTAGCAAGTAACAGGTAACTCTGAATATTCTTCCTTATACTTGTGAATTATGTATGATTATAAATTTGTTTGTTTACTATTTTGGCAAGAATATTTAGAAAATATTTATGGTTTTAAGATCTGGTGTGGGAACTTTGATTTCCAAATCTGCAGAGGTACTATTTATACGTACGTTACTATTCACGTATACCGTATTTACTATTCATTTTTACTATTCACGTATACCGTATTTACTATTCATTTTACTATTCACGTATACCGTATTTACTATTCATTTTACTATTCACATTTACTATTCACGTATACTGTATTTACTATTCATAATACTATTCACGTATACATACCGTATTTACTATTCACGTATACATACCGTATGTACTATTCATGTATATATACCGTATTTTACTATTCACATATACACATAGTATTTTACTATTCACAGATACGCATAGTATTTACTATTCATAAATACACATATTGATGTATAAAACTTTATGGTATAATAATGCATTATTTTGAGTGAACATATTCATCATGGCGGTTGTATTATGATGGGTGGAGTAAGGAGGGATTTGAATGATAAGAATGATTTATGCCACCACTCGGTGCACAGTGGATGGTACTTGTTTCAGGGCCCCATCTTCCATGTTTTCCTCTGGCCGGGATTTCATTGGAGTTGTGGGACATGTGACACCTCCTTAGTTATTTTAAAGGAGGGGAGCCATAGTCCAGATTTAAGCTATATACCTTTGGCCGGGTGTATCTTAAGTTTTGGTGAGCTTGGAACAATTCAGTCAAATGAATGAGTTTCTATTGGACTATGTGTTAGCCTATGGCTCCAGTCAGCGGTATACGGATGGAGGTGGTATAAGGGAGGCTGCATACTGCATAATGCATTTCTGAACAGTTCAAGAATTTGATATAATGATGAATATTCTGTAAAGACATGAGATAAGAACTTTTGAGGTATATATGTTTTATTACCTTCTATATTGATGACTATTTGTATAAATTATTTTGTATGAGAAATTATGGAATCTACATATATATTTGAAATCAGCCCATACTTTTCTGTCATATATATTATTTGCTCGTGTACGGTAGAAATATTCAGTAGTTACTGAGACGTGGAATCTCATCCCATTTTAACATTTTTCAGGTGAATATCCTAGTAGAGAGCAAGGGAAGGCACCTATGGAGTGAGCTATGAAGGCTCTTTTGTACTCCTATAGTTTATGTTATGTTATTTTATTTGCCATGAACCTAAGACTTCCACTTTGTATTGAACTCTGAAATAATTTTTCTGAAATTTATTTTGATTAAGGGTTAAACTTTATTTGAAACGGTAATGTAATCTAATGATTTGGATAATGATACACCCTTTTGGAGGAATTATAAATATTTTGGCCAAGTTTTTGAGTGATGAAAATGAGGCGTTACACATCCCATGAATACAAACATCAGCAAAAGCTGGTAATCCTAATGAACAAAGATAATATAGAAAATAATAATAATAAATATAATGATAAATAAAATATTCACATGATAAAAAGGATATATATATATATATATATATATATATATATATATATATATATATATATAAAATCTAAAATATTAGTTTCAATATCAAATATAATTCATTAATTTTTATTAATTTCATTTGGACCCGGAAACCTGCCAGTCACAATCATCAATTGGCCATAAACATATCTTTCTAGTGTGCACACCTCTTCCCAAAGTTGCTACTAGTGTCCCGGAAACCTGTCAGACACCACTTTGGGAAGAATGGATACTATCATTTTCACATCAAATAAATATCGAGGGCATAAAGCCCATAAGTTGTATTCATCACTATGGGAGGTACCATCCCAAAGCTATCCTCCCACTATTAAGTAGTTTAAAATACACACATAATAAACTCCCAAATTATTTTTATTATTTATTTATCTTTTATATATTTTTATATTATTTTAATTAGATATCGATATAAAGATATTTTGACTTATAATCTGTTTGTATCTTATCTTATTGCGTATGAGATATTATATAAGAAAAAAAAGAAAATCAAATAATAAATAAATAAATGAAAACGTAACAATTATATTAAATCTCAAAAAGCATATGACGCACAGGTTCATGCATGTATATGTAATTCATGCGCGCAAGCCGAGATGATGCGATGGTAATTGATCACCAAGGAAAATGACGCACAGGGCAATTCTATTCATTTGTTCAGAGCCAAAAAGAAATTCTATTCATTAGTATTCTAACTCTCGCACGAAGACCGAGGTAAAGCCATGGTATTTAATCACAAAAGAAATGTCGCATAGGGATATGAATATAATTGAAGTACGTAAACCAAGGCAGAACAATTCCATACATGTATATAAATATCTCTATATCTAAGACTCATGGGATTAGGATTACCTGGTTTCCGTGTTGCTAATCTCCTAAGAGAACAATTGACGAGAGTACGAAATAAGGGTGTGGTAGCGGAAAAAAAATTTAGCGGCCAAGAAAATGTCGAGCGTTTTCTAGGTTTAAGCGGCGAGACCTAAGTTTATAATTAAATTTAGGGTTTTGGCTATTGGGTTGGGCTCTTTACTTATTCCCGATAAATGAATTAAAACAAATTGTAGAGTTTTATTATTAGATATATTTTGAGTCTGATGATAAATTCAAAAAATGAAAATATAATTTGATCTAACTACTCCTAGATTCTTGGATCTAATCTTGACTAATCTAATATTACTATTTACAAAATAATATGATTACCACAGAAACAATACAACATTATTAATTTTTACTATATTATTATTATTATTATTATTATTATTATTTTAATCTACTGTTATTTTTATTATTATTTTTTAATTTCTATTATTAATCATTATTATTTTATTAGTATTATTTTATTCTATCATTATCATTACTATTTCTATTATTATTATTATTATTAATAAAAATCTGGGGTATTACAAATGGTCAATGGAAATCCTACGAATCTTCCAATTTCACAAGTAACTTTCATCTGAGTGACTTGTTTTATCTTACTCACCACATCATGAGGCACCTTAGGCGAGAAAAACATTGAAGATTTAATGATGCTAAACTTCTCCCCAGAGGCATTGCAAAAAGACTCAAGACAACCCATAATACATCTAGCTTGATCAACTGAGGCTTCACTAAATAATAGTAGATCATCCGCAAACATTAAATGCGAGATACTAGGGTCATCCTTCGTGACCATGATCGGCTTCCACTTATTAGCCATGACAGCATCACAAATAACATGAGAGAGTCGTTCCATACATAACACAAATAGGTAAGGCGAGATAGGGTCCCCTTGCCGGATGCCACGCTTAGGGACAAAAAACTCAGTTCGCTCTCCATTCCAAAGGACATTGTAGGTATTGGAAGTAACACATTCCATGACTAAATTAACAAAGTCGTGCTCAAAACCAACCAATATAAGGGTCTACTTGAGGAACTCCCAGTTAATACGATCGTAAGCTTTTTCCAAATCTATCTTAAGAGCCATAAAACCCTTACGTCTCTTGGTTTTCTTCATGGTGTGAAGGATTTCTTGCCCAATAATGATGTTATCCTGTATCTTCGTCCCTTTAATAAAACTTGCTTGGAAAGGAGAAACAATATCCTTCTTGATACCTTGCAGTCTTGAAGTGATAATCTTAGAGATGCACTTGTAATGAGCAGAACATAATGAAATAGGCCTGAAATGGCTAACATACTCCGGAGTTTCCCATTTGGAAATAAGAGTTTTGTTGGCCTCTGAAAGATCCACAGAACCAAAGAAGGCTTTTTTCACAAAAAGGCAAACCGATAGGCCCACAGTAGACCAATTAGCCTAAAAGAATATGGGAGAGAAACCATCTTAGCCAGGAGCCTTATAGGCACCCATTGAGAAAATGGATTTCTTGATCTCCTCATCAGAAGGCAAGCCACCCAAGCTATGGAGAGCCTCGTCACTGATCTCAGGAAAAGTTGCAACAGTCCTTAAAGGAGAATTAGCACCACCATCCTCTTGGAATAGGTTCTTGAAATAAGAGATCACCCAAGCTTTTAACTGCATCAGAGTCATTAGTCCAGTCGTCTGAGTCATTCCTTAGAGCTCGAACTCTGTTTCTTCGTCTTCTGATATTAGTTTTAGTGTGGTAATAGCGCGTGTTACGGTCGCCCTTAGTAATCCACATACTTCTAGACTTCTGGAACCACTTAAGCTCCTCAGCTTGCAAGACGGCACTAAGCTCCTTTTGCAGCTTATACTCCAGTTGGCATAAAAACTTCGAGTATGGAAAGGAGGATGATCTCTGAATACCATTCAAACGAGCCAGTAGCTCAGCTTTCTTCTTTTCAACATAGCCGAAAACATCCTTATTCCAAACCTTAAGTTCAGACTGAAAATTGGTTAGACAAGCCTCAAGATCCCCTTGGGCAGACCAGTTAGAAGATGAGAAATCTTTAAAATTTTCGTGACGAAGCCACATGGCCTCAAAACGAAATGGTTTAGCAACATGATTAACATTTGAAATATTACTCACAGACAAAAGAATAGGGTTATGATCAGAATAATCAGTCCTGGGGAGTACCTTTAAAAAGGATTCCGGCAATTCATTGAGGAAATTAAGGTTTGCAAGAGCTCGATCAAGGCGCTCATACAGCCGAGGGAAACTAGCGAGGCATGGCCCTTTCCAAGTCATACGAGGCTCAATTGCACCCAAACCATTCAACCCACAGTTTAGCAGATTTTCCTGAAAGCAACGCATCCGGTTGGGATTCCCGTGTTTACCACCTATCCTCTCATTAGCAGACAAGATATCGTTGAAATCTCCAATTACAGACCAAGGAGAAGAGATTCCGGACGACAAACGAAATAAATCCGCCCAAAGAGCTGCTCAATGATTGGAATGAGGAATTGCATAAATTGCAGTAAGCAAAAAATCAGGAAGTCTGGGACGAGAACATTGCATATGGATAAACTGACGATTATCCTCTAGAATGGAAATCGAAAGCAGCGTCGAATCCCAAGCCAACGCCAATCCTTCGGAGCGACCCAAACTCGACACAACTCGGACGGAATCGTATCCCAGGTTCTTTAACACCGACAATCTGGATCCATCCTCAACTCTGGTCTCAGCTAAGATCAAAGCTACGGGCTTAGGTCCAGCACAAAGTAATTTAAGATTTCTGAGAAGCCCTTCTCCACAGGCCTCTCGAGTGTTCCAATTAAAAATGCAAACCATTAAAACATATTTAAAGAAAAGGGGGAGCACAAGGAACCAGGATTAAATCTGGGCCTCAAGGACCATCCCGTCTTCATTGGTCTCGTGGACCATTTCATCATCTGCAGGCCCAACACTCACTGTATTCTCAGGCTCAGGACTTGGAAATTGGGTCTCTATACACAAAAGCCCAGGGTCTACACACAGCCCAGATAATTCACCAGGTTCAGGTGGAATTTGCAATGCAGGAATGGGAACCACGTGAGCATCCGACTCTTCCCCTACAATCCCGACAGTTCCGGACTCTTCCTCATCCATCCACTCCTCCCCCATCCTAATCCTCAAAATACCCTCATCACCTTTCAACTCAGCCATTATGCTCTCTTTAGTCCTTTTGTCCACGCGTCTAACTCTCATTTGCTGTGATCCTGTAGGGATTTCTGATCCCTCACTCTTTTTTTCCTCCTAGCTCCCGATTCTCTGCTACTGCAAACTTCCATGTTTCTTTTCGTGCAGGTTTAGTGCTTCTCGCACCATCTTGGTACACCTCAGGTGGTCCCCTCAAAACTTCCTCACTCCTCGGCACCTCTTTTCCATGCTAATCGATCCCTTCCACGTCAGCAAGTAACGTAAAATGTGAACCTGATGGTTCTTGCCGAAAGACGTCCCCTGTTTTTTCTTTAGCCTTCTTCAGTCGTCTCTACTTCTGAACTACTTTCCAATGCAAGTCTGAATCCACCGTAATCGCCAGGGCCACTGTGGACTTGACTCTGGCATCCTTAGAAGAAAGCTTGTCTTTCGCAGCCTCTGCTTGCACTCTTTTAAGAGGGCACAGTTCCTGCCAATGACCATAAATTCCACAACAAGAACAGAGCATATGCAACCCTTTGTACTCAATGTAATAGTCTTTGCCATCAATGGAAAAACCAGACATCAATTGTTTCATTAAACCAACAAGAACACAGAGACGAGCATAGTGCCCTCTAAGCTGCGAGGACGTATTAATGTCTATCTTTACTATGTTGCCTATACGATCACCAATATAGGAAAGGGCTTCTCTATTATAATATTCCAGTTAGATACTCGGCAAACGAATCCATACAACAACTTTGTCTATTTTAGCAGTAGCAGAATCAAATAGAGGTTCCCAAGGTCTCACAACCAAGTAATGATCATAAATCATCCATGGCCCCCCCGATATAGCATATTTAAAATCATCTTTGTTCGAGAACTTCACAACAAAGTAGCCATGGCCAATATCAATCAATTTGGTCACACCACGTTTGGCCCACATCGACTGAATTCTAGCTTCAAGAGCTTTATACCCAATAGTCCTGCCCAGCAGCTTGATGATAACTGAGTTGTTCCAGGCCTTATACATCCTTTTTTTCAGTTTCCTAGAAAAGACGAACTTAGGAAAATTCCTCTTAGGGTCTTCAATAATCTTGCAACACGGCTCGCTATCATCCTCTTTATCCGACATGGAATCATTAGAAATATCCTCCTCATCGCCTATCGGGTCCTCCGCTTCAGCCTTCTCATCTCCTTGAACACCCTTCAGCTTATCCAAAAAAGACGTCGCTCCAGGCGCAAAACCAAACTTAGTTGCACCCAGTTTCGGCCACTGACTAGACAAGCTTCCTTTAGGACCATGAATTCCATTTTTGATCTTCTTAGAACTCCGAGATAGCAGATCGTCCTCCTTCGTAGACGGAGGGGTAAGCTTCGCGCCAGAGAGAGCATCACGCGTTTCATCCATCTTTACTCTAGAATTATATATTTTAAAAAGTACTATATCATAAATAAAAGTATTTAAAATACAATACAGACATAATATATTAAAAAAATTTGAAAAAATCTATCACATAATAGTCTCATTTGCATTGGGCTTGGACGACCCTAATCCACTTAGAATGGACTATGTATATTCCAACAAATTACTCCCTTCGATCCATAATCTAAGATATATTTAGAGAGTTGATTTTTGTCCTAAATATAAGATATAATTTTTATATTTGTTAACAATAATCAAAGAAGATAGTGAATAAAAAAATTAGGGAAGATGATAACTAGGGTATTTTAAAGAATACATGTCAAATTAACTTACCTAACCAACTTCCTTAATTTATCTAAATTAGGTGAATACGTTTTATATTTAGGACTAAAGGAGTATTAACTAGATTTTTAAAATACAAATGATGAAATTCAATAGAATGAAAGAAACTTAGCTTATTAAGCTTGTACATACATGTAGATGTCTCTTTATATTTTGATAACGAATGACAATTCCAAATTCAATAGTTAAAGACCAAACGCAAGTGATTATGCGAAACAACTATATATTGAGATCAAAAGATAAACAAGTTATATATAATAAGTTTCTCTCACGCGTTAGTTTATTTGAATATAATCCAAATATTAAAACAAACCGTAGATAAAGAAAGATATCCCGTTATATATGCATAAATTAAGGGGGCGGGGCCACCCTAGCCCTCATGAATCCACCATGGTTGTATAATTAACTTGTCATACACGAGTAGCATGAACATTATTAAATTGTGTTTGGTAAATCTTCAAAACACAAAAATAATATAATTTGGTAGGTTGTTTGAGAAGTGGGAATGGTGAACACATACTAATCAATATTTATTTGTTTTTATAACCCAACCAACTTGCATACGAAAAGCAAAGCTGCTACAACCTAATTGACAACAAAGCTTAGCATAAAGACCCACATGAACAATATAAAACTATGACAGAAAAAAACATCTGATAAAGTTTTAATATCATCATAAATATCATGACATTTTTATGATGCATGATGGATGGACGCAATCAAATAAAATATAGTAAAAATTTTACATGGGTCTGATGTATATATATGTTGTGTGAATACGATGGAAGAAAAGAGGAATAGGGATGAAAGACAGAGTAACATGGTATATTTAGTGTTCATTTGGTAACACAATAAGGTGCTTTTTAAAGCATTTTTTTCACAAAATTTTTACTACATATTTATCTTGAATATCATAAAATTACTTATAAAAAACTAAAACAAACATGCATTTAAATGATAGAAGCTGTCAGCTTCTAAATATAAGACTTAATTGAGTTTTTTGCGAAAAAATAATTAAGGAAACTAAATAAATTTCCTAATCATATCATATGCCGTGCGTGGTTAAATTATATATCAGTTTATAAGTCAAACAAATTAACTTAGAAAAAAAATGATAAATATAAGTATTTTAAAGTAATTTCTTTAATCTTCTCCAAACAAAGATGGATTGAATCTTATATTTAAAATCGGAAAAACGAGATACCAAGTCAGAATATTGCAAAGTTAAGGGTGAGGAAGGAGAAAAAAAAAAGGGGGGGGGGGGGGGGGGGGCGCCGTTTTCGTACAAAGAGTTGCTCAAAATAAATGAAGGGTAGACGCAATCTAATATGAGATGATATGAAACCCAAAGATGTAAGGTTTGCGATTGGCTTATTCCCAAACCTCACATCATATGATATAATCATTGATTATATTCAACTTGGCAATTAAGTAATCCTCAACTTGCATCCTCACTCACATATCATAGCGCCAACTCAATGGCGGCCTCTCTTTTATTTCTATACTCTCACTATTCATTTGCTTCGGCTTCAAGTTAAGCTGGCTTCTCTCCTATTCAAGAGAGGGCTGGGACCTATAAAATAACTCAGCAAAGAAAACTAAAGAGGATCGGATTAGATCCCATTGCAATTATTACTACTCCCTCCGATCCTAATTATTATAAGATAACATTTTGGAGTTGGTTTTGCTCCTAATTATAGGACAACATTCTAATTTTTGTTAATTTCTTTCTAAAATACTCCTATTTTATTTTCTTAACTGGTTTTGGTTTTTGATAAATGTGATTATATGTATGTGGATGTATAAACTCTTTCAATCATTGAAACTTTTAAATTGTTAGATTTAAATCTGTTTATTAATCAATTGTCATTAATTTGCTAATATATATATATATAGACACACACATATATACATACATATTCATACACATAGAGATATATATATGTGTGTTTTTATATGTGTGTCTACACACAAATATACATAAATATATACATAGACGCATATATAAACACACACACACACACATATATATATATATATTTGTAAGTGTGTGTGTTGTCAATATATATGTGTATGTGTGTATATATAAACACACACACACATATATACATATATTTGTGTGTGTGTGTTTTTATATGTATGTCTACACACAAATATATATATATATATATATATATATATATATATATATATATATATATATATATATTCATAGACACATATATAAACACATACATATATCTGTGAGTGTGTGTGTTGTCAATATATATGTGTATGTACATATATAAACACACACACACATGTGTTCATATATATATGTGTGTGTGTAGATATATGTGTACCTATACATATATACACACATATATGTGTATATAACGAGACCATTATTTCAATTAGAAATCGTGTAGAAAAGAAAATTTTAGGTCAAAAGAGGTATGTGGTATGAATTGTTATTTACTTTTACTTTTGTTATTTTAAATTTATATAAGGGCATTTTAGGAAAATTAGTAAAATTAATTAATTTAACTTCTCTCCTTAATATCCCCAAAATTAGTTAAATATATCTTATAATTAGGATCGGAGGGAGTATTTCCTAAGGCCCTCAAATGTGAGGACATGTATGTATCCCAAAAGAGACTGATCTAGAAAGACCCTCCTTGGTCAGCAAGTCAGCCAACTGATCAATTTTTGAAGAGGAGGCTTCATCCCTGTTTACAACATCAACAACGTAACGGTCAAGAAAAGGAGGCTTGAAAATTAATCCCCTTATATCATAAAATCATAGAGAAGGCCCAGAGCTTTACTCTGTGTTTGGATAGAGAAAAAATTAGAAGAAATAAAAATTGGGAGGGAAAACTCCTTAAAAAAATGATTTTTTTGTACTATTTATGGAAGTTTGTCTTCCTAGAATCTCCTCCCCTGGTCTTTTTCATCATTTTTCTCTCCATCATAACATAGGATTAAAGATTCCTGATTCTTATGCTTCTGCCATTTCGCAAGTCCCAAGAAAATGATTGAAGCCACAAATTCAGTTACCTAACAACAACACTACAACCAGAAGCATAGATGAATCTTACCTCGTAATTAGATTGAAAAATCACATTCATGGAAGTTGAGATAAATATGTTTGAGTAAGTTGAGATAAAACTCATCTCACAAACTTATCACTCTGATCCTATTTATAAGTTCTTTTTGATCAAATCACACATACCAAGAAGAAGTAGGTAGCTTAATGATTATAGGATAACTATTCAACTTTACCCTTATTAATGAATGGGTACCTTTCAACTCTTTATTCTCTCTCTATTTTATTGGCGCAATATATAGGCAAAATTGTCACAATTTCATTTATTTGGTCAAAATGGACTTATAAATAGGACCAAATTTTTTGGTCAAAAAGGACTTATAAATAGGACCAGAGTGGTACCTACCACTCTGGTCCTATTTATAAGTTCATTTTGACCAAAAAGGTTGGTTCTGTTTATAAGTACGGTTTTATATAATAAATGAGATTGTGACAATTTACATACATTAATTGTATTCATGAAGATAGAGAGAGAAGAGACAATTGAAAAATATTCAATCATAAATAAGGACAAATTTAAAAATTTACTCCATAATTATTGAATTAACTACCTCTCCTTGACATATGAGATTTAGTTAAAATAAATTTATAAATAGGATCAAGGTCATATACCGAAAATGACATTAGAAAAGTAGCATATATACCGCCCCCGTCTACGTTAATTGTGGCCCATCCCATTATCGGTGGTTCCCAATGTATACTAGATGTAGCCCCAAACTATTCAGTCAAGCGTCCAATGTATACTAGGCGTAGCCCCAAACTATTAAGTTGAGCCCGTTACGCATCGGTTTTTCCCCAAAGAATATTTTTGAGCAAAAGGACAAAGGCGCTAGTTGCTTGAAAGATTAAAAAAAATTTAATTATATTTATTTAAAATTTTTACATTTATCATTTTTTCTCAGAACTAATTTTTCTAACTTATAAAATAATAAATAATTTAATTATATACAATATATGATATGATTAAATACTTTATTTAACTTCCTTAATCTTTTTAAAAAGAATCAATTTAGTCTTATATTTAGTACCATATTAAATAGAATTGGCATGTTCATCATATCCCTCGTTAGAATCATTCCATGGACTTATTCATATTTATTATTGACTCACTTTTTTTCCCCAACTTCCAACTAGTCACAGCGTATCAGCCGTCTTGTAATTGGAACCTTCATCTTCAATTATGTTAACTTGTTTGCGTGTCTCTCTCTGTTTTTTTTTTTTAAAAAAAAAATTCACATGTGTGTTCCTATGTGGTAATTATGGAGCATTTTTTGTTGGCTCATGTTATATAATATCTGGAAAATTTATTAGACCATTTTATTTTCTTTGGTAAAACAAATATTTGACCAATTAATAACAAAGAAAAACAACGAGAGATTTGAGAAGCCCTTGAGTTTTTGGGCATAGGGTAGTGCAAAGCCCAAAAGTCTCAAAGTCATGGACAACCAACCATTGCGCGTATCTACCTACTCAAACCCAGTATGCGTATGGGACTTGATCCCCGTTCTTAGCTATTTTTAATGTATTAAATGAAAGCCTCTCTTTCTACCCAAAAAAAAAAAACCAGTACGCGTACAAAATGCAGGGAAGGCATACATTTGTTGACCAAGAAAGGAAAGCAACAACAATGAAACACATGTACAATTGTGAAGCATTTATCAAATCCGTCAGTCAATCGCAGCCCTCAACTTGTTCCTAAGAAAAATAAGATAGCCCCTCATCTTTGTTGGGTTAATGTACTCTTTAGTCACTTAAGCCCAAGAACTCTAAGGCCCATGTGGATTAGGGTTAGGTCTTGGGTGGAGCATTATATAAACCCACTTTAACCTGCTTGAAAACAGATGGCCGCACAAATAGTTAGGAGGCTCTCATCAGAAACAAAAACCTAGAGGCAGACGTTCATCATCTGAACGGTTGCCCACACAACCACCTCATCCCCCTCGAGAGATAGTCTGGAAGATCAATCATAGAGCGAGGACTGTTCGTAGACAAGAATTGTTCGCGGAGAATCTTTCAGATCACTTTTCAATATCCAGGTAATCAAAACGATGAACGGTTTAATCTTTTCCTACATCGCGTGGTTCGATACGCTTCCGCGTTTCTGATTAGATTCATACAATTGGTATCAGAGCCAAGGCTCGAGTCGATGTGCCAGCGAGGATGCTGGGCCCCTAAAGGGGGTGGAGTGTGAAGTCCCACATCGACTGGGAAGGTGAACGAAGCATGCCTTATAAGGATGCGGAGACCTTTCCCTTGTGGACGCGTTTTGATGGGCTAGGCCCAGTCAAAAACAAAACCGTGAGGCCTTGTGTGTGCTAAAGCGGACAATATCCACAAGCGGGCGCCTGGGATGTTACAATTGGCATCAGAGCCCGTAGCGATGAGGAAAAGAACCGAGTTTTGAAATTTCATGTGATTGTTTTTCGAAAATTAATTTTGGAAAAGATGGCATCTTTTTCTATATTTGTTATCGATTTCTTGGTGCTTAATTGTTTATAAATCATACAAGCACTTTAATCCATGGATAGTTTATATCGTGTATTTCTTGAGTTGTAACAAGGAGGCTAATCCCATATGATTAGGTTTCCTCCTTGCTCTTTTATTATTTCTTTTCGAATTTCTATGTATTTTTCAAATTCTTGTAAAAGTTGGAGATCAAGAAACGGAAAGAATATGAGCGATCAACACTGTACGACACTTTTCGTGGACCTCTGGACCTCGGATTTCGACAAACCATATATGGATGGAAAGAGGACGGAAAGACGAACAACGTGGCGGTCGGAACTTCCCCAGAAACTCAGCCACGCGCCCACACGCGCCTGTTATTTGCAGGCGCGTGACGGCCACGCGCAGCCACTTGTGGCGGCGCGTGGGGCTTCAGATTGGGGTCGTTCTGGCCGTCGTTTGATCGTCTCCCCGTGGCGGTCCTTCCCTTCGAGTTTCGTGCTGAGATGACTTCGGATGCTTGCGTGGCAGAGGCGAAGGCTAGGGTTCCTCTTTTGTGTCCTAGGGTTTCTAGCCAAGGATTGGGTTTTTGGGCTTTTGGGCTCAAAGATACTCTAAAAGGGCTTCAGATAAATCCTATGGGATAGACAAAAGAGAAATTCCAAAGTTGTAAAAAATTTTTTAGGAAGCCATGGATTAAAGTTATTTGTTTAAATTAATTTAATGCCTTTATTGTATGAATTATATGTGCAATTAGCGTGATTTTGAAATAACATGCCATATAGAATAGGAAGATGCCATACTGTTGCATAATCACATGTCATAAATGCATGATAACTATTATGTTTTTCGACTAGTATGATAGTTACTATGTGAGAATTTTTGGATTGTCCACTACATTAATTATCATTTATTATGATTTTGAAATCTAGAATAATAATTGGATTAATTAATTGTGAAATTAAAATATCTACATTAATTATCATTTATTATGATTTTTGGAATCTAGAATAATAATTGGATTAATTAATTGTGGAATTAAAATCTAGACATTAATTATCAATTATTATGATTTTAAATTAAAATCTAGAATAATAATTGTAGAATTAAGATCTAGACGAATAATCCAGGTAATTTCCTAAGAGAATTGTACCTTTTAGAGTAGTTTGAGGGTTATTTAGAATGGTCATAACTAGATTTTAGATACCTAATAATTCACTCTAAATTGAACAAATTCTTGGAAATTAAAAATTCTAAATTTAAAATATTGAATGGGTGAAGGTTTTAAATTAATTTTTAAAACCTACGAGCTCCATTGTGGGTTTATTAGTGAAATGGTTGTCGCTGAAGCCCCATCGGATAAGGATGATCGGATTTCGCTAGATTAAACCTCAATATTTTCAAAAATTTTAGTAAAGTTTTGTACGGCCCATCGTCGGCAACACCTAGATACTAAAGATAATTTTTTGAAAGTAAACAATGGTTAAATACATTCAACTTTGGTAAAATTGTTAACCCTCCCATCGAGGCTCTGGCAATGGAACTAAAGGCCCAAATTAACAATATTAGTTTTACAAGAATCTTGCCCATCGTAAGTCTTGTAAAGATAACTGATGGATTGTTAAACAATGAACGAATAGTAGTTATTAGAATCTACTAGCAATTTTTCTGTTTGTTGTTAATTTTTAAAGTTTGAAATTAGTGTGTTTTTTTTCAGAAAAATGTCGTCCTTCAATCCTTTAGCTACAATCTTGAGCCAAAAACCTATGGATGGTACAAATTACAAACAATGGAGAACCAATTTAGATATTGTTCTTCAATATGAAAAGCTCAACTTTGTTCTTACTACCCCTATGCCAGCGCTGCCTGCTGCGGATGCGTCTAATGCAATTCGGACTCGTTTTCAGCAGGAGAAGGATAGATGGGAGAAGGCAAATGTGTCAGTTCGCTGCTACATTTTGGCCAGTCTCGCCAGTCACCTTCAGGAGCAAATGAACATAATTCAGAGTGGAGCAACCATGCTCCAGACTCTGGATGCCATGTTTGCTACACCTAGCAGTTCTGCTAGGCAAAATGCGCTGAGTGCAGTCACCAAGACAGTAATGTCTGGAGGAAGTGTGCGGGATCATTGTCTAACAATGATAGCAAACTTCAAGAAGGCTGATGACCATGGTATCAAGTTTGAACAAGAAGTAAAAGTTGACCTTCTCTTACAATCACTACCTGAATACTTCAACCAATTCAAGATGAATTACAATATGAACAAGATGAATCTTGACCTCACTCAACTAATGCACGAGCTTGAGAGTGCTGAACAGACTCTAGTCAAGCAAGGAAGTGCATTATTTAGTGAAAGTTCTGTGAAACCTAAGGGGAAACCCAAGGGAAAGAACAAGAACAAGAAAAAGAAGAAATCAGGTATTCCAGTTGCCAAATCAGTTGCAATGAAGCAGCCAAAAGGCAAGTACTTCAAGTGCGGACAAAAGGGGCATTGGAAGAAAGATTGCCCAAAAATGAATAAACCAGGTATGGGTAATTTAAATGTGATTGAGGCTTGTTTAGTGGAGAATCACGATGATAAATGGATCGTTGATTCAGGAGCCACTAACCATGTTTGTTACTCTTTGTAGTGGTTCAAACATAGCTTGCCTGTGAGCAGAGGACAACGAGATTTGAAGCTTGGAACAGGGCAGCTTGTGTCTGCACTAGCAGTGGTACAAGTTGTTTTATCTTTTAATAATTACAGAACTTTGGTTTTAGAAGACTGTTTATATATTCCAGACTTTAAGAGGAATTTAATTTCTGTTAGTTGTTTAGATAAACGTGGTTTGACAGTTCAGTTTGATTCCTCAGTTTCAATAAGAAGTTCATCTTCTTTTTATTTGTTCTGGTGTAAAGTTTAATGGTCTTTATTTCCTTAGTCCTGTTCCCTGTGAAGTTAATCATGTTGAATTAAAAAATGTTGAGCATATCAATTTGTCAAAGAAAAGAAAAGTTTCCAATGAAACTTATCTTTGGCATTTGAGATTGGGTCATATTAACTCTAACAGGATCCAAGGTTTGGTCAAAAGTGGGATTTTAAAATCCCTGAACTTTGAACCAATACCAGTGTGTGAATCCTGTTTAGAGGGTAAAATGACCAAGAGATCTTTCAAGGCCAAGGGAAAACGTGCCACACTTCAGCTGGAATTGGTACATACTGATGTATGTGGACCAATAAATGTCCAAGCCAGAGGCGGGTATCAATATTTCATCACATTTACTGATGATTACTCTAGATTTGGACATGTATACCTGATGCGTCACAAGTCTGAAGCTTTTGGAAAATTCCAAGAGTTCAAGGCTGAAGCAGAAAAGCATCTAGGTGTTCAAATTAAGACTCTTCGATCTGATCGAGGGGGTGAATACCTATCTGGAGAGTTCAGGTCTTACTTGACCAAAGAGGGGATAGTTTCACAATTATCTTCTCCAGGGACACCCCAGCAGAATGGAGTTGCTGAAAGGAGAAATAGAACCCTTTTAGAAATGACAAGATCTATGCTCAGTTATTCATCACTTTCTGATTCATTCTGGGGATATGCCTTAGAAACAGTTATGTATCTATTGAACTTAGCTCCGTCCAAGTCAGTTTCAACGACACCAATAGAATTGTGGAAAGGGTCTAAGCCCACCATGAATCACATTCGGATTTGGGGTGCTCCGGCACATGTCTTGAAACAGAAACCAGACAAGATGGACTCGCGTACTGAAGTATGCATGTTTGTGGGCTATCCTAAAGGAACCAGAGGTTGGTTGTTTTATAGTCCAAAAGAAAAGAAGGTCATAGTGAGCACTCACGCGACTTTCTTGGAGGAGGACTATATGACAAACTATAAGCCAAGAAGTAAGGTTATTCTTGATGAACTAGTCTCAGATCAAGTTTCACCACAACCTCAAGGGGTTCCAGCTTTTGTTCCTGTGGTTGTTCAAAGAGGGGAAAATGTACCTGAACATACACAGGAACCAGAGACAGAACCAGAAGTTCAACATGAGACAGAACCAGAAGTTTAGCATGATGTTGAACTAAATGAAGAACAAAATCATGAATTGGTTAATATACCTAATGAGGGTCCTCATCTAGAAATTGTTAACCCACAAAATGTGGACCCCCCTGTAGATGCACGACATCAAATGCGACAAAGTCGTAGTGGGAGATTGATTCGTAAACCTGCAAGATATCTCTTGTTGGGTGAGTCAAATCAGGATGACATCATCGCAGAAGATGGTGATCCCACGAGTTATGACGAAGCACTAGGAGATGTTGATGCTCAGGAATGGCACGAGGCTATGAATCGTGAAATGGAATCTATGTATTCCAACTCAGTTTGGTCTCTTGTAGATGCACCTAAAGGGGTAAGACCCATTGGGTGTAAGTGGATTTACAAGAGAAAGAGAGGATCGGACGGGAAGGTTGAAACCTTCAAAGCTAGATTGGTGGCGAAAGGGTACTCCCAAAGAGAAGGAGTGGATTATGATGAAACCTTTTCGCCGGTTGCCATGCTCAAGTCCATCCGGATTCTCTTAGCTGTTGCAGCCAATCTTGATTATGAGATTTGGCAGATGGATGTCAAAACTGCTTTTCTAAATGGAAATTTGGAAGAGGAAATCTATATGCAGCAACCAAAAGGGTTTATAGCCAAAGGGCAAGAAGAAATGGTATGCAAGTTGCAAAGGTCCATTTATGGACTTAAGCAAGCGTCCAGGTCGTGGAACATCAGATTTGATCAAGCCATTGAGTCTTATGGTTTTGAGAAAACTCCTGATGAACCGTGTGTGTATAAAAGAATCCAAGGTAATGCGGTATCTTTTCTGGTACTTTATGTGGACGATATACTCCTTATCGGAAATGATACAGAGGTATTGTTGGGCATAAAAACCTGGTTGAGCAAACATTTTGATATGAAGGACCTGGGGGAAGCCAATTATGTTCTTGGTATTAAACTCCTGCGAGACCGGAAGAACAGGGTTTTGGCATTATCCCAGGCTCAATACATTGACAAAATACTTGTCAGGTTTAGCATGGAGAATTCAAAGAGGGGAATTATACCCTTCAGGCATGGGATTCATCTCTCTGAGAAGCAATCTCCTCAAACTCCTGAGCAGAGAGAACGCATGAGTAGGATACCTTATGCTTCAGCAGTAGGTAGTCTCATGTATGCTATGTTAAGTACTAGACCAGATATCTGCTATGCAGTGGGAGTAGTAAGCCGGTACCAATCGAACCCTGGAGAGCAACACTGGGTAACGGTTAAACATATACTCAAGTACCTACGGAGAACGAGAGATTATATGTTGGTATACTCAAGTGGGAGTCTTGAAACCATTGGTTATACGGACTCAGATTTCCAAGGAGATATTGACTCAAGAAAGTCCACCTCGGGATATGTGTACACCCTTAATGGCGGTGCCATTTGTTGGAGAAGTGTAAAACAATCATGTGTCGCTGACTCTGCCAATGAGGCTGAGTATGTAGCTGCTTCTGAGGCTGCAAAGGAAGCTGCATGGTTAAAGAAGTTCCTGACGGACCTTCAGGTGATGCCAGGTGTTGATTGTCCTATCACACTTTACTGTGACAACAGTGGGGCAGTAGCACAGTCCAAGGAACCAAGGTGTCACAAGAGACAAAAACACATAGAGAGGAAGTACCACTTGATCCGAGAAATAATTAAAAGAGGAGATACAGTGGTGGCAAAGATAGCATCAGACGAGAATCTCGCTGACCCTTTTACTAAGAGTTTGCCTGAGCGTGTGTTCGAGAGGCATGTTTCATCTATGGGTCTTAGGAGGATTCCAGATTTGCTACAGCTTTAGGCAGTTGTTATTTCACTTTGTTATTTTGTGCTTTTAAGCAAGACATTATGACATTGCATTTCTTTTCTGAATATTAATAAATGGAGTGTTTTTTTCATTTATTTCGCACACTATTTAAAACTAGAAGGTCCGGATCAATTGTGGAGTATATGATCATATGAATACGTTCATAGAGGACATGGTCATAGGTTCTCACAATTGATGAATCAGTTCACAGCTATCAAATTAAGTTGGGCACTTTATTTAGGCTGCAATGTTTTATGAAATGGTTTTGTCCGAATCATTATAAAACATTGGTGTGAGTTAATGCTTACATTGAATGGATCAAGGAGAGATTTGATTAAAGTTGTTCTTTCTGTCATCAGGAATCAAATCTCCAGATAACTATAGTTATGTAGTTGCTCTTAATCCTAAGTTTATTTTAAACAGGTAGTCAATTAGTTTTTTCATTCTTTGATTTACCAACGGGTGAGGTCTGATCTATATGACGACCAACAACTCGGTATTTTGGGATTGAGACTATTTGGCTATCGGTGTTTATGAGATAAACAACATGGAATTTATAGGAAATGTCCCCTTGATATGTTTCGGTACCTGGATATTGAAGACACTGGCCAGTGCATGTAATCCATTAGAGAAACTGTCAAAGTCAAGGGAATAAATAATTGATTGGGTTACAGAAAACTAGTGAATCAATTATAGACATTCTATAAAGGGGTAATGCATATTTCTGTTATAAGTGTCACTATTCTTGGAGATCACGTTCGGGCTTTTAGTGGAGTAGCACCGAACTAGATAATCTTCTGTAGATTATCATGAGCTTTGATGAATGACAAATGGTAGGTCCCCAGGCTAGCTTGAGACAAGGGATGAGGTATATTATCAGATGACGATGGCTTATGAGCTACATGGTCTTGGGTTTGCGAACTCAAGTTTGTGTCTTAAAGAGCAAGTGGGAGATTGTTGGGTTAATGTACTCTTTAGTCACTTAAGCCCAAGAACTCTAAGGCCCATGTGGATTAGGGTTAGGTCTTGGGTGGAGCATTATATAAACCCACTTTAACCTGCTTGAAAACAGATGGCCGCACAAATAGTTAGGAGGCTCTCATCAGAAACAAAAACCTAGAGGCAGACGTTCATCATCTGAACGGTTGCCCACACAACCACCTCATCCCCCTCGAGAGATAGTCTGGAAGATCAATCATAGAGCGAGGACTGTTCGTAGACAAGAATTGTTCGCGGAGAATCTTTCAGATCACTTTTCAATATCCAGGTAATCAAAACGATGAACGGTTTAATCTTTTCCTACATCGCGTGGTTCGATACGCTTCCGCGTTTCTGATTAGATTCCTACAGTTACTGCAAATGGAATGCTGATCTCACATGCACCTGTATACAAAGGAGAAAAAAAGCCGATTCCTACCCACATCCACATGCCAGCTCCTCTGTTCCTAAACATTAGGTATTTCATTTTTAAGCACCCAGTCGTTAAAACTTCACCGCCCTTCTATCTTCCTCTGAACCGCGCTCTCTCTCTCGTATGAAGGACCTTCTTCTCTCTGCTGTCTCATTCTTTGACCTTCCTTGTTCCTGCAACATGCCTTTGCTGTTTTCTGCAAAATCCAAGACCACACGTTACTCTCGTTCCATCCATATTTCACGCATATTATTAAATGACACTCGTGACCCACAACGTTGATGGCTGAGACTCGATGCTTAAGGCAACTTTTCATACCACACCTCAAGCCTAAAATATCTAACTTTGCTTTACCATTAATCCATGTACTCAGTAGTTTAGGATGAGACCTTCTTCTAACAAATGTTATTATACTCTGTACTCTTCGCTATGAAATAGTTTCAAACTAATAATCAAAATCATCACATTAGCATTACCTTATCTCTAAATGACTTTATGACTCCAATCAACAACTTGTCCCCCGCAACTTGTCTTACTTTCTGTATCATATCGTGTCGTGAAATCTTTTTCGCCTGCGAAGCAGAGGAAGCTCAATCAGTGAGGCCAGGGCAATTAGATGCCGTATATACTTTTAACTGAAGCAAAACAAATTAATGCCTCGAATCCCAACAGTTAATTCAGAACCACTTACTCTGTGATCTTTATGGTACTTCGATATCAAGGCAATATCAGCTGCTGGCAAAAACTTGGAAAGCACAGAAATTAGAGTTGGAAATGGCATCCATGGGGAAGATGGCCTTCTTGAGGGCTCCTCATTCTTCAGACAACCTACAATAGCGAACACATTTATAAATACACCTATCTTCTCGAACAAAAATAATCCCCAAATACCATTCTGCAAACAAAGACTTCACATACCCTGAGGAATTCTGAAACTGATAACATATTCCGGCAAGAGATGGGTGTTCATCCGA
Source organism: Acacia crassicarpa (assembly GCA_034222035.1). Classification (NCBI taxonomy): domain Eukaryota; kingdom Viridiplantae; phylum Streptophyta; class Magnoliopsida; order Fabales; family Fabaceae; genus Acacia; species Acacia crassicarpa. Next base: position 2,428,322 of record JAWXYG010000008.1, read on the forward strand.
CTACACCAAATCACGTACTTGGTCGGAGCTGAAAGATTATCCACCCCAGAATCATAATCCTCAGAACTAGGATTGCATTGCTTAGAACCAGGATGAACAAGCTCTGTTCTACCAAGAATAACGCGACACAGTAACAAGTGTCGTAGACCGTCTTTGTCAGCAGCACAGCTCTTCACACTACCAAATAAACACATGGAACCAAAATACAGTATTTTAGCTTATACACCGACATAACCAAAACCAAAAAGTTTATGATGACTGTGAAAGGAATGAAAGAGGTACAAGAAATTGCATACCTGTCGAGAGGAGAATCATCTGGAGAAAGATAGAGTCCGCAACCATAAAGCTTATTGTTATTATTATTCTGTGATTTTCCACAATGACCAAAGCCGTGTGAAGCGATCTCTTCCACCTCTTTCCCGCCAGAAGTTCCATACCAAGCATACTTCAAATTGGCATTCCCATTACGACTCTTCTGCATTGCTTGCAGATAAAGCTGAAACGATTGAACCCTGGCTTGTGACATAACGCTAGAACAAGCACTTCTATGAATCGCAACGACGTCAGTTTGTGCCCCAAGCATACCCAAACTCAGAACGAACCTTCTCTGAATTAGGTCATGAACTGTGTCACCTTCTCCAAGTCGCACAAATCCTTCATCAAACAAACTACGCGGCACGTAATTACCTCCCGAAACACCACTTTCGCAATCGGAAACCGTAGAATTTTCGATGCTTGCAGGCTCCCACACCGACTTCTTAATGTTCATATCAGTTGACCCATCTCCGGACTCTTGCTCGCTTGCAGGGTGGGCGAATTTGAACATCTGTAGGTTCCCATCGTGAAGAAAGATCGCACGTTCCATGATGACAATATAACAGAAGGAGAGACAGAAAAAGATTCGACCGTATACACTAAGCTAACTAGACTACGATCAGATCAAATAGCCAGAATCGGAAGAATCATGAAGCCCATTAGAGAACCACGAACTACAAAGAATAAAAGAATGCAAGAATTACACAATCCCGCGCACACCCAGGAAACGAATCAACAGGTTAATCAAACAGTGTAGTCCATCCCCAAAAGCTTTCTTCAACTGGTACTAAAACTTGCTACCAAATAGTATTATATCCTACAAGAGGCGGTTACCCCCAGAACTCAGAATGAGAAACAGAGAGGAGATATCAAGATGTGTTCTCGAACAACTGTAGTGTTATGAGAAATATTAAACTAAAAGGAAAAACGAGGGCTAGTGTACTATATGTTATCTGTGTATATTCAATGATGGTACCGCCAAAAGAGAGAGATATTGGAATTGCAATGGGCGGTGAAGAAGGTGCTTGCAGGCGCTCCTAGTTTTGAAGCCTGCGGATTCGCACAGAGGATGTGAGAGAGAGAGAGCGAAAAGGCAGCAATTTCGGAAAGGGGTATTCTTCTGGAAATACATGGTCGTTATTATATAAATACATTTTTCTGCTCAATATTAAATTACTTAATTGACACGAGATCTCGCATAGGTCGGTGACACAAACAAAACCATGCGTATGAGGATAGAGTCGGAAAAATAAAATATTGAAAACTGTTTGTATAAGATTTGATAACCCTCTGTTGTATATATTCACACACACACAATTGAGCAAATATATATATATATATATATATATATATTCACAGACACACACACATATATATATTTTAATTTTGCTTGTTTGCATCCCAAGAAATAGTGTTTTAGAACCAGTTGCACCTCGTTATTTTGATGACCCTGAATCTGGCGCGGATTTGAGGCTCCCAACTTGAATTTATTTTTATTAAATAAATAACAAAAATAAATTACGATAATTTATAATAATATAATTTACGTTATTTTTATTAAATAAATTAACCTTTTCAAAGATTAATAATTGAGTTCTATTATTTACATGATAATAGTATTTAAACAAATGTGTTTATAGAAAAATAATTTTACCAATAAAAATAAATTGTAAGGGTTTTAATGTATTTTTCAAAAAAGTGACTAAGTCAAGAACACCTACTGACGTGAATTTTTAACCATTTAATTTTATTGTAAAGTTTATCTGTACTCTTTTAATTTGTCAAATATTTAACTTAATATCTGCGATGTCTCTCTTGAACCAATTTGTTAATAATTATTTGTAATCGATAGTTTCGGGGGAAATAATTATTTAAAAAACAGTGAATAAATTAGCATAGAAGAAATTAAATAAACACATTAAGAAAAGTAACCGGCAAAGTAAACAAAACTTAAACAAAAAGATAACGAATCATACGAAATTGAAGATAATAAATTATTGTATTGCCTTCTGAAAAGGATTGGTATAATTTATTGTAATATTAATAGTAATGAATAATGAATCATCATAAACAAGATAAATTAAAGCAGAATAAATGCCGTGAAAAATTTTCCTTTTAAAAAAAAAAAAAAAACTTTGACACGATGGTGGGCATTTTTATTTTTATTCCAAAAGAGGACACTTTTGATGTTGGAGAATAAATTAAAAGTCCGCATTATACGATACTTCTGGGCTAAGAGAAATGGCAAATTTGGATACTTAGCTTGCCCAATTACTTGGGGCTCAGGTTTCCTTCAACTCAAAACCCTCTTTTCTTCCTCTTCTTCTTCCTCCTCTCAAGTCTCACCCCCAAGAGTCCACAACATTCCCGACTATTCAACCATCTGCACAATGAATCAGCTTCCAGAATATATTGCAGGCACCTACATACGACTCATAAATTCAACTAAACATATCTGATCGGATCACAAGTGTCTTAAAGATGGATGGATATATGATATTCATATTATTAATGCTCAATCGAATATTTTGGGTAATATTGCACGGCTCGGTAACTCCACATTCTATTCTTATCTCTGCTTTACTTTGACGTTACAGACAGGGATTTTTGTTTCTTGAGCAACATGTTTACAACTTTAAGGTCATCAATCGAAAACGCATGCATCACTAAGATTTTGAATAGCTCGGACCGATGTGAGTCAAATGAAAAATTTAATGACCCAGAGTGAATATTTAAAGCAACACAAGATCCGATAAAAGTAAAACTACCTCCAGATTTTGCCAACCGAAAACTTGCAAGAGGATTACGCTAGAGTGATTTTGGAAACAGCGCACAGGCTTTGCTGGTTTCAAATTCGAGCTTTGTCATCAGGTCTAATTGAGGATAACTTTCTCACGAGGACATTTTTCAATCTCAAGATCTCATAGTTAAGGCTTTAAGCGACCAAAGCCACTTACCCTAGAATTTTATTGTAAACTTCAGAAAATGCAATGACTTTTTCATAGACAAATTTGCTTCCATGCACAGTGCTTGCTAACCCAAGTTCTGAAACTTGGACCCCACCAGAAACCGGTGAACTGATCCCATCCAGGGGCATCAACCTGATTTAATATATATTTTTCAAAAAATTTGATTTTTAAAAAATTTTCTTTAGAATTTCATATTAATTACATTAAAATCTTTAATTGCGCACCAGTTTGGCCTTGGGTTAGTTCCGATTTGACTCTAACATAACCCACTAATCCTAATCCCAGTACTCTAACAGGTTTAATGGCCATCTGGGTTTCAGAACTTTATATATATATATATATATATATATATATGAATTTCAGAACCTTATTTATTTATTTATTTAATTTTTTTTTAATGAATTTCAGAACCTTATTGCTAACATACTAAACGTGGTTTGATGTATTATATATGATCAAATGGGCTCTGCCAAAATAGTCCAAAACATTTATGATCATACGGGCTCGGCCACAATAACCCAAAAAATAATAGAAAAAGAAGAGAGCATGTGTCTTATTAGAGTTAGGTTTTCGGGCCATAGACGGCTATTTTGCCCAGCAAGTTTACGATTTCACCTGGGTATAATGAGTTAATGATGATTCTGGTTGAAATCAAATTAAATTGTATTCTGGTACCTCTCTCCTTTTCAGATGTTGACATATTTAAGCCTTTGATTCACAATAATCAAATGCCAGGCCGTACTTGTTTGAATATTAAGCATGGTCAAATTAAGTAATTATGCAAGTAATTATGCGTGGCCTAAGTATAACATTTCTTTAGCTTTAAAAGGGGCTTCGTTGGTCAGCAAAGTACAGAATACAATAATTCATATATGGGAGAGGCGGCGGGCAAGACGAGACAAATTAAAAATCCAAGTCAAGAACAAGAAAGAGACAAAGTCAGATGTTATTTCAATCGATTTCGTGCTAAGATCAGTTAGAGACTTGTAGTTGTAATGCGAAAATCCAAATCAAGTTTCCATGTAGAAATAGAAGGGTAGAAACAAAAAGAAACGTAAAGCTTTTATTCATGGACGAAGGCACACTAGTGCCTATGGGTGCAAGTGAACCTATAAAAAAATTTAAAATATATATTTTGTGAAGGAAACATATTGTAATAGATTTGGTTGACTTAATTGGTTAAAGGCTTCCCCATCTACGTTAAAGGTCCCCGGTTTTTCAAAACCCTCAACTCTCATCTCTCACGCAGACACAATTTCATTTTCAAAACCTTCAACTCTCAGTCTCTCACGCAGACATGGACGGAGGCATACTAGTGCCTATGGGTGCAAGTGAACCCATAAAAAAATTTTAAATATATATTTTGTGAAGGAAATACATTGCAATAGATTTGGTTGGCTTAATTGGTTAAAGGCTTCCCCATCTGTGTTAAAGGTCCTCGGTTCGAACGCTTGCTTATACGCTTTTTTTTGTCAATTTCATTTTCGAAACCCTCAACCCTCATCTCTCACGCAGACACAATTTCATTTTCAAAACCCTCAACTCTCAGTCTCTCACGCAGACGCAGTCAATTTCATTTTCGAAACCCTCATCTCTCACGCAGACAATTTCATTTTCAAAACCCTCAACTCTCAGTCTCTCACGCAGACGAAGTCACGCTCCGCCCCCACTCTCGCTACTCTCCAGATCCACTGTCTCACCCCTCTCTGCAAAACATCTCGCGAGCCACCTCCACCGCTCTTCATCTCTGCTTTGAGAGCCACTACCACCTCCACCGCTCTTCATTTTGTCAAAAACCGAAGGCGTTTTTTGTAGCTCAGATTTGGCCCTAATCAACTATATTGAGCAACTCCCATTCTCCCAAATCATCTCTTTCGATGAAATCGTCTCTGACTCTCCCAAATCAACGACGCTGTCGCCGTAATTCGTCGTCTCTCCCAAATCACTCTTTTGTGATTTTAAGGAAGCACTTATTTAGCTTCCTTAACTTCTCCAAAGAAAGTCAACTAGCTCTTATAATTAGGACCGGAGGTAGTACATTTTAAGTTTTAACACGTATCACTCCAATAAAAACATAATAATGTAAATAAGTTTTTAGATTTTTATACTAGTTTTTTTACAACAATGGTTGTATTGGATGAACTATTTATCAATTTTTTTTTTTCATATCAATATAGTCTGTAATAAAATTGCTCAATTACTCACATCTTTCTCTTAAACGTTAATTAATTAGTTACTTAAACCATACACCCCTTGCATGTATTTTTAATTTCGAAAATCAAATTAAACTTTTCTTTTAAAAAAATTGCTGAAATTTTAATTATACAAAATCAATTATTACAACTTATGAGAAAAAATATAATATAATATAATATACACACATTCATAGACATGTTCCCCATATTTTCTTGAAATATATATATATGAAGAATATATTTTACAAAAAAAAACACATATATTCTTTTCACTTTTGAAATACTCATAAACTGTCTCTAAAAAAATCTGTATAATTTACTTTTCATGGAGGTATCATTTTAGACAAATCTAGAATAGGTATGTATAATTTCTTAAGAGAAACATGTAGCGTTTAAAAAAGTTACAATATTAAAAAGAGAACATGTCTAATTAAATCTTTCAAGCTTGTTATTATATAGGTTTGATCTCTATCAATAAAAGAAGGCCTAAAAGCAGAATTCACTCGCCTATTTTTTTTTCCTCAAAAAGTCAATTTTATTAATAACCAAAAAAGTATTACAATCACCGATAGCCGAAGTTAAAAGAGAAAACTCTTAAAAGCCTAGACAATACAAACTAACACACATCTTACTTATCTAATCTAAAACCAAAACATTAACAAACATCAACCTTAGAACTCTAATTCTATTAGCTACTGTTATCAACACTTAGCAATTAGCCAATCCCCCTTCTTTCCTTTACATCAGTAGACTTGCCTTTGTCAGCCCTTGAATGCACAAAGTCAAGAAGAATGATGTTGCTTAAAGGAAATGGAACCTGATTCAACCATTGTAGTTGATACATCTCCCTTGTTGCTTTCGCTGCCAACCAGTCTACAGCTTTATTGCCTTCTCTAGAGACCAAAGACACTGAAACCTCCTTCGCTGACTCCAGCAATATTATGACTTCTGACAGCAACTCCTTGCTTTGCCATTCATAGCCTACTAACATCTTTCCTTTTATTAACTTGTACATTAATTCACAATCAGATTCTATAATTAGTGGGATATCATGTATTATGTGCTTGTTTATTAAAGCTTCCTTTAGTGCTAAACACTCTGTCGTAAATGGAGATTGCGCCTTCACAACTCCACTCAGTCCACCTACAAGCTCGCCCAAGTTGTTTTTGCATATAACTCCTATACTAGCTGAGCCATCAACCTCTTTGTAGGATCCATCCACATTAGCCTTGATAACCCCTTCCGGTGTTGCCACCCATGTCCCTTGTCTCACAACCCCATTCGCAAATATTTTCCTGGACCCCCTCTCCCTTCTTTCACGTGTTCGCCAAAACTCCTCCACTTGCACGTTAACCAGCTTGGACTAGCGCCTTGGCATCTCGATATTCTTCTTGAAACACCCAATTACACCTCTTTTTCCATATCCACCAACACATGGTAGCAAACCATGACTTGCCTAGATCATCCAGTGCTTTATCACCATTCAACATTTCGCATAATACTAGTTCACTGCAAGTCACATTCCACTTACTAAATTTAATCCCAAATGGACTTCCAAACCAGTAGTAACCTGTCCATGGGCACAAAAACAACCTATATTCCACAGATTCTTTCTCCCTCGGGCATATGGGGCAAGTGGGATCGGTAGTAGACTTGCGTCTATAGAGGGCTTCCTTTGTAGCTAGGGCACCTGCTCCTACTCTCCATAAAAAATGTTGTATCTTAGGAGGCACTTTGACTTTCCATATGCATTTCCATAATATTTTGAGAATTATGAACGAGGTACCTAGATCTTTGGGCTTGATCTCCTCTATATATATGTGCTTTAGCAATTGAATATCCAGACTTCACTTTGTACATACCCTCCTTGTTTGCTAACCAAACCACAAAATCCTTTCCCTCCCTCAAAGGAGCATGCACACTCGCCTATTTTTTACTTCCACCATACTTACATTAAGTTATTTATATCTGTTGTATCAAGTACTCAAATCATATATGATAATGTGTTTTTTCTTTCATATGAAATTAGAGTTTAATGATAATAAGCTAAACATATTAATCAACTTGATCTAAGTATTTTTCTTTCTACACATTGATGGAGGTTAGCATCTGACGAGGATTGGGGATGCTTAGGATTAAAAAACCAAATAATAATAATAATATAAGAGCGGCTTAGTGCGTATGACTTTCAACATGTGAGGTCTGAATAGATATACATGCATATACACACCCAACCTTACATTCAAGTGGAGAGAGATTGTTTCCAAAATTAACTAAAAAAAACACATAACAAATTAAATTGAACAAATTAAAATTTAAGGACAGTAGGGGGACTCCCGCTATTCTTTTTTTTTTTAAAAAAAAAAGTAAAACTAAAGCTGACATAAATTTTTTTTTCAAAAAAAAAAAAATCTCATCATAGGCGATTTGCCGCGTTTTTGTTCCAAAAAAGGCTCAAGTGGACAGCCAAAAACCCTAACATGATACAAGAAAGTGAGAAACGTAGGGGGGGATAGAGATAACGTTGAGCGGCCGCCGACTTTAGAGGGTAGTTTATATTTTCCGACAGCGCCGCATTCACCAGTGGCTTTGTCGGGCATGCCCCTCCACCTATTATTATTATTTAATACTAGTAGTATTAGGCTAAACTCGATCATCATCTAATAATCCAAATTAACACAAATAGCCCTTCGATCTTTAATTTGTATTCATGCATGCGAAATCGATCAAACCCAAACACCTTACTATATTTAAGCCTCTCTCTTCCTTATCTCATGATCGTATATATTTATGATTTCATGGATTATATTGGGCCTGTACAGTAGTTTATGTAATGTATCTTGTTATATAGATTCACCAAATCAGGGTTCATGTGCTCTAAGCGCTCTGTCCTTGGATTGTGAGTGAGTCCAACCCCTTTCTTAAAATTATTTCATTAAAAAAAAAAAATCAGGGTTCATGCTCCTAATCCACTCCATACTATTTTCTCCTTATATCTCTTTCATATCCACAATTCCAATATTCCATGTATGCCTGCGTGCGTGCGTGTTCTTGTCCCTATTTTTGCTTAAATTAGTGACGGAATTTAGTGATATAATTTTAAAGCTCTGCCACAAATTCTACCATTGCATTACTAAATAATTAAAGTTAGAATTCCATCACTAAACTGACCAACAAACAGAAATTTGCTAATTTTTTGTTCTTAAAATATATGCATGTGAAAACTTTTAAATGATGATATAGTGCATGTTTCTTCTTCTTTTTCTTTTTTCCCCTTCCGTTTTTGTCCCCAAAATCAATATTCACTCACATATATAATTGTTGTTCACCACTAATATATGGGGTTAGTTACCAACAAAAGCCAATAACAATTAGTAAATGGTTGGATTCCTTAAACATGATGTCATAGGTTCGAACCAAGTCATGTTTGTGGAAAAGGCTTTATTGGACAAGGCAAAACATGCTTCAATAATCTCTATGCCTCAAGAATATTAGTTTCTAGCTATCGGCTAGGGGGTATCATATGGATTATATAAGAAAAAAGAGTATATGAGTTAGTTCGTTATAACATGATGAACTACATTTAAATTCTTGAGAATATAAATACGTATCTAACAAAAAATATTATTAAATACTCGAAAACTATGAAATGAATTTAGGATAGTGACTGGCAAGGAAAAAAAAAAAAGATTTAGGATAGTGTCTGTGCCTGCTCGTATGTAAGAATAAGACTGCAAGTCAAGATCAAGGTTAAGTGAGATATATCATTGGGTATTTGGGTCTTATAATCAACTAGCAATGAATTGTAACATTAATTATTGATTTAGAAAGCTTATGGAGTGCTATATTACTATATAATTTTTGTATCATGCCAATTGCTCCTCCCAAAAAAAAAATCAGGGGATAAAAATGCATCATAACTCAATCTAACTGGGCCAAAAGGATTCACAATTTTTAGTATGGGTAAAAAATAAAAATAAAAAGACATCTTCAACATTTTCCCGCTTCAAAATCCCTCGTGCTACGTATAAATTATAAGCTTTTTTTCCGAGCTTTGATCGAGTAGTTTTGATATAAAAGAAAGAAAGAAAGAACAAAAGCATAAAACAAGCAAGCTCGATTGCAGAAAGTAACTAAGATCCTTAGCTTGAGAATGAAGGTTGGTCGTATACCAGATTTCAAATCTCTATCAACATGATGCTTGGCACTTTAATTTAATTGATTGGCTTTGTTATGATAAAAATATTATATTATTTATTATACTATTACATACTACTTTACGAGCTGACAGTACAGTTGATCACACTGCAGAATCCTATGCATGTATGACAATGAACAAAATTTTTAATCTTGTTCAGAAAAAGGATTATACATTAATTTATTTCCCAGAAAAAAAGGTTTAAAATGTTATACTTAATTACACAACCATTAACGATACTGATTTCACCTCTATCAATTTTCCCTAAACACATTATAACCGATTAACGTAAGTACAGAACAAATCAGTGGTTTCGGCTCTAACTATGTTTAATCTTTACGTATGTGAATGACCCACACCAACGACAAAAATTAAGGCTCATTATATAATATTACCTTCAGTCCTTAAAAAAAAGACCCAATTAGTTTTTTTTTTAAAGATTAAGGATACTAATTAAATTACTTTAAAATATTTATATTTATAGTTTTTTCTTTAAACTACTTTATTCGACTTATAAATTGATATATATAATTTAATCATATACAAGATATGATATCATCAAATAATTTATTTAATTTTCGTAATCTATAAACAAAAGTTAATTGACTCTTATATTTAGAACCGAAGATAATAAATACTCATTACATAATAATTAATTCATCAATAATCTTCACATCACTACAAATTAAAGTATGAATTGAAACCTATATACATACGCAGCGCTCCGTACGGTGTGGTTACCGTGGGCACACAGGACCCAATCATCAACTTTATTCTCCTGACATTCTCTGTATGCTTTGATTAGTCAACAATTATTAAGCAAACTCGTAATCACTGGTGTTCGTTAAAGGTCATGAACATCTTTAATGATTGATTAATGAATTAATTAATTATTGTGGATGGATTTGGCTCTCTAAAAATGTTTGTGCTTTGGGTGAAGCTATTGTGATGATCACGCCAAGTATCTATCTCTCTCTCACACACAAATAATGTTCTTTCTTCTGAGTGGATATAAAGCACCCTCTCTCCCTCTCGTTCTGCTTTAAGGTGTCACTCTTCTGATTAAAGCTTTTCTGAGATTATTCCCTACTCTCACTTTGGGAATATAGCTATGTTCCAAAGTTTGAATTTAATTTCTTCAACAAAGCTACCTGGTTTTAAGTTTCAACACCTTGTCTGGCTTCTGAAGCATCCAAGAAACTTCAAAGTAGATCGAGTGATATCTTTTCCCTTAAATAACAGTATTCGACATACATACATAAATACATGTGAGATATAGATTTCTTAATCATGAAAATGTAAATATATAATTGTCTTCCAAGTTCAATCCTTTTTACACTTTCCTCTCGAAAGGTCAAGTCGAAGGAGGGTAGAGTATGTATGAATTGTTGTGATGAAGGTAGGAAGGAAAAATCAATATAAGGTCTAGGAAAAATAATACTTCCTTCAATCCTAATTATGACACTAAGTTGATTCTTTTTTTTTTTTTTTGAGAAATTAAGAAAACTAATTAAATTAGTTTAAAGTATTTTTTTTTCCTCCAAACTAATTAGTTTAACTAATAAATTAATAAATAATCTAAGAATAGACAACGTATGATATGATTTAGTAACTTATCTAGTTTCCTTAATTTTTTCAAAAAAAATTAACCTGATCGTATAATTAGGATTTGAGGCGGTATAATTACTAAAAAGTCATCTCGTAACATGTGGAATATATATCAAGTTTGAGGGAATAAAATGATAGTAGGTATGTAACATCCTAAATTTTGAATCTAATATCTTGAACATAAACCTATTTTGGAAAGACTAGTAGGCTCTATTTTCAGAAAGTGATAAATTTGAAATCAGTATTTTGCGGGACCCACAACCAAAATAATTCTTCCTCCCGACACAACTCTCGTGAACTTTGAAAAAAATGGCCGCGGGACCCACTCAATAATAATTTATTATTTAAATAATATTATATTATAATAATAAAATAATATAAATTAAAATATTATTAAATTTTTTTAAAAAGAATGTTCACGGGGGCGGCTAGAATGTCACGAGAAAGTTTCTTTTTATAATTTTGGGAAAATTACGTAAAACGACCCAGAGACGAAAATTACACTTAAAGACCCATTTTCCAACTATAAATAGACCTTCCATTTCATTTCATTCTTCACAACTTCTAAGAGCCATAGAGAGAGGTAGAGAGAGAGAGAGTAGAGAGATATTTGCTTGAGAGTTATAATAGCTGGTTGGTGATTCGGGTATTAGCAAGTAACAGGTAACTCTGAATATTCTTCCTTATACTTGTGAATTATGTATGATTATAAATTTGTTTGTTTACTATTTTGGCAAGAATATTTAGAAAATATTTATGGTTTTAAGATCTGGTGTGGGAACTTTGACTTGCAAATCTGTAGAGGTACTATTTATACGTACGTTACTATTCACATATACCGTATTTACTATTCATTTTACTATTCACATATACCGTATTTACTATTCATTTTTACTATTCACTTATACCGTATTTACTATTCATTTTTACTATTCACGTATACCGTATTTACTATTTATTTTTACTATTCACGTATACCGTATTTACTATTCATGTTACTATTCACGTATACCGTATTTACTATTCATGTTACTATTCACGTATACCGTATTTACTATTCATGTTACTATTCATGTATATACCGTATTTTACTATTCACAGATACGCATAGTATTTTACTAATCATAAATACGCATATCAATGTATATAATGGTATAATAATGCATTATTTTTGAGTAAATACATTCATCATGGCGGTTGTATTGTGATGGGTGGAGTAAGGAGGGAATTGAATGATAAGAATTGTTTTTGCCACCACTCGGTGCACAGTGGATGGTACTTTTCAGGGCCCCATCTTCCATGTTTTCCTCTGGCCGGGATTTCATTGGAGATGTGGGACATGTGACACCTCCTTAGTTGTTATTTTAAAGGAGGGGAGCCATAGTCCAGATTTAAGCTCTATACCTTTGGCCGGGTGTATCTTAAGTTTTGGTGAGCTTGAAACCATCCAGTCAAATGAATGAGTTTCTATTGGACTATATGTTAGCCTATGGTTCCAGTCAGCGGTATACTGTAACGCCTCATTTTCAATACCAAAATCTTGGCCAAAATAATGGTAACACCTCCAAATATAGGATATTCAACACTCAAACACATATTTACAATATGGCCAAAGGTAGAAATCCATTTATACAGGGCCAAAATAAATCCAATAAATAAGAGTTATTTTAAAATGCGGAAGTCTTTTAGGTTCATGGCAAATAAAATAACACAACATAAACTAAAGGAGTACAGAAGAGCCTACAAAGCTCACTCCATGGGTGCATTCCCTTGATCTCTACTAAGTTATTCACCTGAAAAATGTTAATATGGGGTGAGATTACACATCTCAGTAACTACTAAATATTTCTACCGTACACGAGCAAATAATATATGACAAAAAGATATGGGCTGATTTCAAATATATATATAGATTCCATAATTTATCATACAAAATAATTTATACTAATTGTCATCAATATAGAAGGTGTTAAAACATATATATCTCAAAAGTTCTCATCTCATGTCTTTACAGAATATTCATCATCATATCAAATTCTTGAACTGTTCAGAAATGCACTATGCAGTATGCAGCCTCCCTTATATCACCACCTCCCTTATACCGCAGACTGGAGCCATAGGCTAACACATAGTCCAATAGAAACTTATTCATTTGACTGAATTGTTCCAAGCTCACCAAAACTTAAGATACACCCGGCCAAAGGTATATAGCTTAAATCTGGACTATGGCTCCCCTCCTTTAAAATAACTAAGGAGGTGTCACATGTCCCACAACTCCAATGAAATCCCGGCCAGAGGAAAACATGGAAGATGGGGCCCTGAAACAAGTACCATCCACTGTGCACCGAGTGGTGGCATAAATCATTCTTATCATTCAAATCCCTCCTTACTCCACCCATCATAATACAACCGCCATGATGAATATGTTCACTCAAAATAATGCATTATTATACCATAAAGTTTTATACATCAATATGCGTATTTATGAATAGTGAATACTATGCGTATATGTGAATAGTAAAATACGATATATATACATGAATAGTAAAAATGAAGAGTACATACGGTATGTATACGTGAATAGTAAATACGGTATGTATACGTGAATAGTATTATGAATAGTAAATACGGTATACGTGAATAGTAAAATGAATAGTAAATACGGTATACGTGAATAGTAAAATGAATAGTAAATACGGTGTGAATAGTAAATATGGTATACGTGAATAGTAAATACAGTATACGTGAATAGTAACATGAATAGTAAAAATGAATAGTAAATACGGTATACGTGAATAGTAACGTACGTATAAATAGTACCTCTGCAGATTTGCAAATCAAAGTTCCCACACCAGATCTTAAAACCATAAATATTTTCTAAATATTCTTGCCAAAATAGTAAACAAACAAATTTATAATCATACATAATTCACAAGTATAAGGAAGAATATTCAGAGTTACCTGTTACTTGCTAATACCCGAATCACCAACCAGCTATTATAACTCTCAAGCAAATATCTCTCTACTCTCTCTCTCTCTCTACCTCTCTCTATAGCTCTTAGAAGTTGTGAAGAATGAAATGAAATGGAAGGTCTATTTATAGTTGGAAAATGGGTCCTTAAGTGTAATTTTCGTCTCTGGGTCGTTCTACGTAATTTTCCCCGTGACAAATTTTCAAACCTCCCGTGACTCTTCCCGTGGCTGGTTGTGGAAATAATTTTTCGTGGGTCCCACATGAATAGTAAATAATATTATATTATTATTCAAATAGTAAATTACTATTACGTGGGTCCCGCTGACAAAATTTTCAAACTTCACGAGAGTTTCTGTCGGCAGAGGAGAAATAATTTGACGTGGGTCCCACATGAATAGTAAATACGTATTTTGGAATAGTAAATACCGTATTTTTAAATAGTAAATACGTATTTGTGAATAGTGAACACTATTCATATTTCACAAATTTCAAGTATTAAATACGTATTTGCGAATAACATATATATATATATATATTTTTAAATACGTATTTGTAAATAGTAAAAACGTATACGTGAATAGTAAATACTATTCACGGGGCCCACAAAATACTGATTTCAAATTTATTACTTTCCAAAAATAGAGCCTACTAGTCTTCCCAAAATAGGTTTATGTTCAAGATATTAGATTCAAAATTCAGGATGTTACATTTCTCCCCTCCTAAAAGAAAATTTTGTCCTCAAAATTTCGCTATAATAAGAATTCTAACCTATTTAAATAAATGAGGATAGGTTTGTCGCATGCTCTCCTCCATTTCCCAAGTAGCATCTCCGGGAGCCATTCCTTTACACACAACCTTTACAAGCTAATAGCCTTGTTCCTCAATTGCTTATCCCCCGCATCAACAATCCGCTCCGACTCAGCTTTATATATCATATTATCCCTAAGTCCTATCTCTTTCCCAAACATGCTCACCAAGCACACAACACAATTTTCGTTCATCCTGTACCCAAAGTAATATTCAGACACAGGATCCACTAGTTCCTTATTTGAGCGCTTGGTTACACTGGCCTCACAGGCCAGTTCATTCTTCCTTTCTGCTTATTTCATTGTATTACCACGACACTGGATATTCAGATCTTACAGCTTAAGAAGTTACCCTCAGGCCATAATAACCACAATATGATATAATCTGATTATTTTGCCAACCTTAAGATAAACTTTAGACATACAGGTCTAATGTTACCATGATAGGCAACAAACACAATACTAGGCACATAAGTCTTATAGCCTAGAGATACCACCATATGCAAACTAGCTCAACGGGTCTTACCGCTTCAAGCCTCTGCTCGTCTATCCTATACCCGTGCTTCCTCAATTCAAGTTTAAGAAAACACTTACTTACTAAATCTAGCTTTCACCAATGGCAAGTAATTCAAAAACAAGTACATTTGGCAAGATTCCGCAAACTAAGTATATCCACAACAGTTTCCAACCTCTTCTAGCTTGTACACCTTCCACCACAATCATAATGTAAAAGTCAATTCTTGTTCTGATTTCGCAAGGATTCATTCCATGAGACATCATAGTTTATAAATGTCGATTACAAACTGGTCTTAAATCCTGTTGTAAATATTGCGTAAAAATTTCCAAACACAGCAAGTGCATTGGTAAGTTCAAAATTCAAATACTCAGGGACTTAGCAACTATTTTAAATAGTCACCAACTCCGAATACATTCCAGGTTCCAACTTATTCTACTCAACTCATCCATGAAACACTCAATTCATTATTTCTAAAGAAAGATTCTATTATCAAGATCATTTCCTATGCTAGTTAAACAGTTGGCAATCTCTGAACACCTTATACATGTTGGTATCACATTTTGTTCCCTATTTCTCTCAAATCAATTAATACCATATTCTAATATCTCAATTTATTCAATCAATTCAGTCTCCTAAAGAATCAATACAACTGTTAAGTTGAACTGTTATATTACATTTATACTAGTAGCAACCCTTTAGATCCCCTACCAACTTTCAGATTCATCATCCTATTTCTAAAACCCCGATTATTCATACTAGATTCATCATACTCCATAGCTTATATCATTTAAGAACTATCCTCAAACTTTCCCCAAAAATGATAATTGTCAAATTACAAATCAACTCTTAGAACTTCAATATCAGCAAGACAGAGATATCATGTGTCCTCAATAATATCCATAGAACATTCATGTTTCACAATTCCTAGACTAAGATTTAAAACATTCAAATATTATTCTCACAACCTCAGCATTGTTCACATGATTCGAATTCAATCCTTAGTATCTCAAAGACATATACTAAATATCATCTGTTCCTCTCATAGTTATCTATTAATCACACCCAAATAACATACTAATATTATAACATAAATCACCGGATTTCATACTTTCTTAATTAGACACACTATCTTAACTCAGATTGAATTCAAGTCTATTTTCAAATATTCCCAGACATTAATAGTCAAGTTTACAATTTGATTCTTATAACCTCAACATCAACTGATAATTCGTGTTTCCCCAAAAATACCCATCATACTAAGATCATGATTCACAATTCCTAATCTAATTCTTGGATTATATGAAGACTATCTACAACCTCAGCAGTATTCACAAGGTTCTAATTCTACCTCAACCTGCAATATCACAAAGGCTCATTTCGTTCTTGAGTTCTATTTCAGCTTAGATTAAATTAAAGCCTATCCTCAAAATTTACTATATTCATTCTAACATCTTACTGGCATTCCTAAGGATCACCATTTCATACCTTTCCATCGATCTTCCAACATGTTTATCCAAAAACCTTAGTCTTTGAATTATCTTTGACAAATTCATAGAGTTCTTCGGATACTCGGAGAGTGAAGAATGCTCTCGGGTTAATTGGCACAACTCATCATCATTTCAAATCTTCGGATTCTCTCCGGTTCATCTAATATTATTAGGAAGTCACCCTTCCCAAGATTACTATCACCTTAGCACGCTTACGCTTAAAATCCTATTTTCAAATGTCAATTCCGACATCTTGAGTCAGCTGCACATCCAAGACAGATTTCTTAGATAAATGCGCGTATAAACGTCCAAACTTAATTTCTTGAAAACACAGCTAGCAATAAATGCCATAGCGATTTCTGTCTGCAAAGGTCTAGGAAACTGCGACCCCTAACGGTGGCTAGGGTGCACTAGGGTGCGGTGCCATAAAATTTTCCGCATAACAACAAAA
This sequence comes from Acacia crassicarpa, assembly GCA_034222035.1. Lineage (NCBI taxonomy): Eukaryota > Viridiplantae > Streptophyta > Magnoliopsida > Fabales > Fabaceae > Acacia > Acacia crassicarpa. Next base: position 2,445,842 of record JAWXYG010000008.1, read on the forward strand.
TCTACATGATTCTGAGCTAACGACAGATGAGAATCCGATGCTGCTTAACAAAATATAGACGTTGCTAGCCCAGCTATAAATAGAGTAAAGAAAGAGTAAATGTTTCACGTTCTCTCAAACTTCACAAAACCTCCACATATTCATTTCCTCTCCGATCGTAACCTTCACTATAACCTTCCACATTATCCTTAAACATGGCCGGTTCAAGTAACTCTATTCCAGTCTCCGATTCATTCAACCCTTTCTTTCTTGAAGCCTTACTTCATGACTATCAGACTAACATGTTGTCTGATTTGTCAAACAATGCATCATACCCTTATTCTTCTTTACTTCCCCAAAATCCCGTAAGTATGAACGTTCATTCATCTGCCTCAACGATTAACATTCCTACTCCTCCTCCAAGGATACAAGATTCTATTTTTACCACTACTAACAGAAAGGAATCTGAAGCAGGTCCATCAAGGCGACCTGTCCAAAGGTGTCGTAATGTGGCAGAACTTATGGAGTCTACGGTACCTTCTCAACCAAGGAATCCTGCTTCTACCTTGACTGAGACTACTAATCCACTTTCATGTGGTTGCTGCCATGTTCTACGAGAGATTATTCATACCAATGGACTTCAATACCATAAACTTGAAGTTCATGGGAGGATTGGTATGATATGCCACGCTGTCTTTCACCAGGACGTACAAGGAGGTTCTTCCAGTCCTCAAGTATTTGACTTTGGTAAGAAAAATTTAGAAGATGTCAAACATTTTCTAGAAAATTATTGTTTGAATCAAAATTCTTTAGGGTATGTCCTGGTGTCAGATCCCCTATCAGCCTACTATGAGGCCCTTTGTGTTGGTTTGGAATGGACTAAAAATCAAAATGAACTCCCTAATAGTTCATTTCCAACCAATACAGAAAATATATCCAATAAAGGAAAAGAGCTCATGGTTGTAAATAATAATCCTTCACTCCCCATACCTAGTAATCCATACCGATCAAGAGCTGAACAAAATATTAGAGCTGCATCAATGTCAATTAATGATCTTAGAGACTTATTCCATTTACCTCAACAAGAAGCGGCTCAACAAGTTCGTCTATGCAAAAATGTTCTAATGAAAATATGCCATAGGGGAGGAATAAAGCATTGGCCTTATGTAAAAATTCGAAGCACTATGAAGCAAATAGCTAGATTGAGAAGAACAATGTCTCCTGATGGTCCTCTCTCAAGAGCAGCCGCTCAGGAAGAAATTAATAGACTTAAACTTGAGATAGTCGAAGCTTGCGGTGGGATTGTACCAACTGTTGTTCTTGATGCTTGAAATAATATAGTCTAGCCTTCTTGCTAATGTTTGTAATCTCTTATTCTAGGATTCATAAGGATTTTCGAGTTTTCCTGCCAAACTCAACTTTATCTTATTAAATTCAAACTTAAGCCAGTTATTCTGTATAATCAAGACTATGCCCGTATTCTGTTATGGTATTGTCATCTGTTACTCATATAAATTAGCTAGGTAAGTGAAAATCTAGCGAAAATCTCTTCATACTTTTTACAACGGCAACTAATTGAATAAACATCAAATAGGGGCTTAGTCTTTCAATCACTTTCCTAGACACCAATAAAAATATTCATCCTAGAAAGTAATTTTAGGCCTACAGAATCCAATATTCAATAAATTTTCTACTTACCAACTTCCGCTACGCAGCTCTGAAATTTAATCTCAATCACATCCTCAAATCATAAATCCTCATTATCAATCACTTGAATATTTTGATTAACCCATTCTTCTCCTATCATGAATGTCACAAGAAAATTGGTAAAAAGAATCCAAAGCTATAAAGGAAAATGCACATGTTATGATATTTAATTTGCCATGACCTCAAAATTTTTATTTAGAAAACTGATAGGAAATTTACAGATTGGCCAGAACCTTTGCTCTGATACCAAAAATGTAACGCCTCATTTTCAATACCAAAATCTTGGCCAAAATAATGGTAACACCTCCAAATATAGGATATTCAACACTCAAACACATATTTACAATATGGCCAAAGGTAGAAATCCATTTATACAGGGCCAAAATAAATCCAATAAATAAGAGTTATTTTAAAATGCGGAAGTCTTTTAGGTTCATGGCAAATAAAATAACACAACATAAACTAAAGGAGTACAGAAGAGCCTACAAAGCTCACTCCATGGGTGCATTCCCTTGATCTCTACTAAGTTATTCACCTGAAAAATGTTAATATGGGGTGAGATTACACATCTCAGTAACTACTAAATATTTCTACCGTACACGAGCAAATAATATATGACAAAAAGATATGGGCTGATTTCAAATATATATATAGATTCCATAATTTATCATACAAAATAATTTATACTAATTGTCATCAATATAGAAGGTGTTAAAACATATATATCTCAAAAGTTCTCATCTCATGTCTTTACAGAATATTCATCATCATATCAAATTCTTGAACTGTTCAGAAATGCACTATGCAGTATGCAGCCTCCCTTATATCACCACCTCCCTTATACCGCAGACTGGAGCCATAGGCTAACACATAGTCCAATAGAAACTTATTCATTTGACTGAATTGTTCCAAGCTCACCAAAACTTAAGATACACCCGGCCAAAGGTATATAGCTTAAATCTGGACTATGGCTCCCCTCCTTTAAAATAACTAAGGAGGTGTCACATGTCCCACAACTCCAATGAAATCCCGGCCAGAGGAAAACATGGAAGATGGGGCCCTGAAACAAGTACCATCCACTGTGCACCGAGTGGTGGCATAAATCATTCTTATCATTCAAATCCCTCCTTACTCCACCCATCATAATACAACCGCCATGATGAATATGTTCACTCAAAATAATGCATTATTATACCATAAAGTTTTATACATCAATATGCGTATTTATGAATAGTGAATACTATGCGTATATGTGAATAGTAAAATACGATATATATACATGAATAGTAAAAATGAAGAGTACATACGGTATGTATACGTGAATAGTAAATACGGTATGTATACGTGAATAGTATTATGAATAGTAAATACGGTATACGTGAATAGTAAAATGAATAGTAAATACGGTATACGTGAATAGTAAAATGAATAGTAAATACGGTGTGAATAGTAAATATGGTATACGTGAATAGTAAATACAGTATACGTGAATAGTAACATGAATAGTAAAAATGAATAGTAAATACGGTATACGTGAATAGTAACGTACGTATAAATAGTACCTCTGCAGATTTGCAAATCAAAGTTCCCACACCAGATCTTAAAACCATAAATATTTTCTAAATATTCTTGCCAAAATAGTAAACAAACAAATTTATAATCATACATAATTCACAAGTATAAGGAAGAATATTCAGAGTTACCTGTTACTTGCTAATACCCGAATCACCAACCAGCTATTATAACTCTCAAGCAAATATCTCTCTACTCTCTCTCTCTCTCTACCTCTCTCTATAGCTCTTAGAAGTTGTGAAGAATGAAATGAAATGGAAGGTCTATTTATAGTTGGAAAATGGGTCCTTAAGTGTAATTTTCGTCTCTGGGTCGTTCTACGTAATTTTCCCCGTGACAAATTTTCAAACCTCCCGTGACTCTTCCCGTGGCTGGTTGTGGAAATAATTTTTCGTGGGTCCCACATGAATAGTAAATAATATTATATTATTATTCAAATAGTAAATTACTATTACGTGGGTCCCGCTGACAAAATTTTCAAACTTCACGAGAGTTTCTGTCGGCAGAGGAGAAATAATTTGACGTGGGTCCCACATGAATAGTAAATACGTATTTTGGAATAGTAAATACCGTATTTTTAAATAGTAAATACGTATTTGTGAATAGTGAACACTATTCATATTTCACAAATTTCAAGTATTAAATACGTATTTGCGAATAACATATATATATATATATATTTTTAAATACGTATTTGTAAATAGTAAAAACGTATACGTGAATAGTAAATACTATTCACGGGGCCCACAAAATACTGATTTCAAATTTATTACTTTCCAAAAATAGAGCCTACTAGTCTTCCCAAAATAGGTTTATGTTCAAGATATTAGATTCAAAATTCACGATGTTACATATACGGTTGGAAGGGGATATAAGGGAGGCTGCATACTGCATAGTGCATTTCTGAATTATTCAATAAAGAATGATGAGTATTTTGTAAAGGCATTTGATGTGAACAACGGTATATCTAAAAATATCTGAGTATATTAAATTCACATTATATTACCTTTTATTTTTGTCATATGTAATTTGCTCGTGTAAGGTAGAAATATTCAGTAGTTACTGAGACGTGGAATCTCATCCCATATTAACATTTTTCAGGTGATTATTCTAGTAGAGAGCAAGGGAAGGCACCTATGGAGTGAGCTCTGGAAGCTCTTTTGATCTCCAATAAATTATGATATGTTATTTTATTTGCCATGAACCTAAGACTTCCGTTTTGTATTAAACTCTGAAATATTTTCTGGAATTTATTCTGATTATGTATTACGGGTTTTATTCGAAATGGTAACATTGTAAAAGGATTTGGATATTGTTGAAACCTTTTGAAGGTATTTTCAATATTTTGACTGAGTTTTTGGGTATTAAAATTGTGGTGTTACATTTTTGGTATCAGAGCTAAAGGTTCCATGGCAATTTTGTTTATTTTCTAAAGTGATTTCTTTAAAAAAAAAATTTAAAAAAAGTTCGTGGCAAATTAAATATCATAACATGAGTACTTCCCTTTGTTAGATTTAGAATTTATTTAGCTATTTTTATTTGTTTAGTGTCCTTATAGTATTAATCATAGGAGGAGATAATGGCAAGAACTCGAAGAACTAATTCAACCTCTGCTCCATCCCAAAGAAGTCTCCCTCCGCATCAAGATGGTCCCTATCCTCAGGATAACAATGCCCTTTTGGCAGAGTTACGAGACGTCATCCTGGAGATGAGAGAGAAAGTGAATAGACACGAGGATGAACTAGCAAAAGGAAGAGGCCAAGGTGGTAAGGAAGGAAAGGAGAAGGCTCTGGAAGTCACACCTTCTGACCATCAATCTAGGGGAGGAAGTCGTTCTCGCACTGAAGATGGAGGTAGTAGCGGATCTCATTCTCAATATCATTCCTTACCTATTACTGAGGTTTGGGAAAAATTTCGGAAGTTTACTCCACCGATGTTCGAGGGGAAGCTAGATCCGATTGCAGCACTGGAGTGGCTGAAGCGTGTAGAAAAGATTTTCAGAGTTATCGAGATTAGCTCACAACAAAAGGTGATGGTTGCTGAACAATTGTTGCAGAAAGCAGCTGAAGAATGGTGGGAAAGCACCAAAACAAAAGGAAATGCTGAGATGACGTGGGAAGAGTTTAAGGAAAAGTTCGAAAATTATTACTTTTCCCCTTCAATCAGAATAGAGAAAGAAACTGAGTTCCTCACATTCAGGCAAGGGGAATTACATGAAGACGAATTTATTACTCGCTTTTTAGAGTTGTCTAAATTCTGCGGATATTCACAGAACAACTCTAAATGGTTGAGTGCTCGATTGGTTGAAAAAGCTAGACCAGACCTAAAAACAGCTCTATCACCGTTCCTTGATGAAACAAGGGATTTTGAAGAAATATGTGACAAACTGCGCACGATAGCAAGGAACAAACGAGAAGAGGAAGCTGAGAAGATGAAGGGTTTTCAGGCCAGATCTACACACCTCATGAGACCAACGGGAGGAGTTACTAAGAAGCAGAGTCACAACTTCAGTAATGTGAATACGCGGTTTAGCCAACCATCCAGAAATCACTTTGGTGGACCATCGAGGAGTTATTTTACTGGACCCCAAAGAAGTCATTTCAGCAGACCACCGAGGAGTCAATTCAAAGGACCTCAAAGGAGTCACTTCAGTGGAGGTCAGAGTTCATATAGGGGATCCACAGCTCCTGTTGCAAGCACCGCTAACAATCAGATGTGTGCCAAGTGTGGAAGAATACACCAAGGACCATGTGTGACGTGTTTCAACTGTGGAAAGCCAGGACACATTTCCAGATTTTGTGAGGAGGAGCCTCGAGGGGCCAAGGATGCTAGAACTGCAGTGCCAGGGAAAGTGTTTGCACTATCACATCAGGAGGCAAGTGCTTCACCAAATCTGATTAAAGGTATCCTCAAACTCCAAGGTCTTGAAGTAGAAGCCTTATTTGATTCTGGTGCCACACACTCTTTTATATCATACGACTGTGTGCCTCGATTGAATTTAAGAGTGAGTGAATTGCCTTATTATATGATTATTTCTACACCGGCGGGAGCTTCAGTAAAAACTTCTAGGGCTTGCTTAAATTGTACGATTGAGATTGATAATAGGATCTCAAATATAGACCTTGTTTGTTTACCCACGAAGGGTATCGATGTAATAATAGGAATGGATTGGTTGTCAGCTAATGACATCATCCTTGACTGCAAGAGGAAGACTATCTCTCTTGCGGATGACTCTATGAGTCATAGTAGACCACAATTGTTGTCTATAGTACAAGATGAAAAGCCTGTTCATCATGGTTGTCTTGCGTACATGGTGTTTTTCTCCATTCAAACAGAAGTGGAGGAAGGGATAGAGAACATTGAAGTGGTGAAAGAATTTCCGGAAGTATTTCCGAAAGAAATGACAGGTTTACCCCCGGAGAGAGAAGTAGAATTTTCTATTGATCTCGTACCTGGAACGGAACCTATATCTAAAGCTCCTTACCGAATGTCTCCATCGGAACTAGCAGAATTGAAGAAGCAGATCGAAGAATTGTTAGAAAAGGGTTTTATCAGACCCAGTGTATCTCCTTGGGGATCGCCCGTACTCTTTGTGAAGAAGAAAGATGGGAGCCTGAGACTATGCATTGACTATCGCCAGTTGAATAAAGTGACTATAAAGAATAAATATCCTTTACCCAGGATCGACGATCTACTTGATCAGTTGAAGGGAGCATCCATATTCTCCAAGATCGACCTCAGATCAGGTTATCACCAACTGAGAGTCAAAGCTGAAGATGTCTCAAAAACTGCATTCAGAACTAGATATGGCCATTATGAATTTCTTGTTATGCCATTTGGGCTAACAAATGCTCCAGCAGTATTCATGGATTACATGAATAGGATTTTCCGACCATATCTAGATAAATTTGTAGTGGTTTTCATTGACGACATCCTTATCTACTCTAAGGATGAAGAAGAGCATAAAGAGCACCTTAGAATCGTGCTACAAGTGTTGAAGGAGCACAAGCTCTATGCGAAACTATCTAAGTGCGAATTTTGGTTGAAGGAAGTAAAATTCCTAGGCCATGTCATATCGGCTGAAGGTGTTGCAGTGGACCATACTAAAGTTGAAGCAGTACTCCAATGGGAACGACCAAAGTCCGTGACTGAGATCAGGAGTTTTCTAGGTCTAGCTGGCTATTATAGGAGATTTATCAAGGGCTTTTCGCAGATAGCTATGCCCTTGACAAAGTTAACTAGGAAGGGTCAACCATATGTATGGGACGAAAAGTGTGAAGCAGCTTTTCAAAATTTGAAGACTAAGTTGACTACGGCACCAGTACTTATAATTCCAGATCCTGCTCAGACCTTTACTTTGTACACAGATGCTTCCAAGAAAGGTCTTGGGTGTGTATTAATGCAAAATGGTAGGGTAGTAGCTTATGCTTCTCGACAGTTAAGGCCACATGAAGGGAATTATCCTACTCACGACTTAGAACTGGCAGCAGTAGTGTTTTCTCTGAAGATTTGGAGGCATCACCTCTACGGTTCAAAGTTCGAGGTTTATAGTGACCACAAAAGTCTAAAGTACCTGTTCGACCAAAAGGAGCTCAACATGCGACAGAGGAGATGGATGGAGTTTATCAAGGACTACGACTTCGAATTGAAGTATCATCCAGGAAAGGCGAACGTTGTAGCAGATGCCTTAAGTAGAAAGACAATCCATGTAGCCCAGATGATGATCAGAGAACATAAATTGCTCGAGGAGATACCAAGTACATCTATTGATGTAATGTCAGGTTTGGTCGCTACCATGAAAGCATTAACTATTGAAAGCACAATTTGGAAAGAGATTAAATTCGCTCAGCTCGAAGATGAGTATCTATTAAACGTGAGGGAAGATATTGAAGAAGGAAAAGAATCGAAATTTGGGATCGATAGAGATGGGATATTAAGGTATAAAGGAAAAGTGTGCATACCTAATGATGGAGAAATAAAAAAGCTCATACTAGAAGAGGCACATCGGAGTAAATACACTATCCATCCCGGAGCAACCAAGATGTATCATGATCTCAAGCGGAATTGGTGGTGGCGGGGCATGAAGAAAGATGTGACTGACTTTGTCACTTGTTGTTTGACTTGTCAGAAAGTCAAGATCGAACATCGGAAACCTCCTGGATTATTAAAGAATTTGGATATCCCAGAGTGGAAATGGGACAGCATCTCTATGGATTTCATCATGGGGCTTCCTCTAACGACATCCGGACATAATGCCATTTGGGTAATTGTCGATAGGTTAACTAAGTCAGCTCATTTTCTAGCAATTGCAGCAGAATACTCATTGGAGAGACTAGCAAAGATCTACATGAAGGAGATTGTCAGATTGCATGGGATACCGAATAGCATCGTATCTGATCGTGATCCACGATTCACTTCACGATTTTGGAAAGCATTGCAGAATGCTATGGGAACTCGGATGAGTTATAGTACCGCTTATCATCCTCAAACTGACGGGCAGACTGAGAGGACTATTCAAACTCTGGAAGACATGTTGCGGGCTTGTGCAATCGAATTAAAAGGAAGTTGGGACGATCATCTTCATCTTGCGGAGTTTGCATATAACAATAGTTATCACTCCAGCATTGAGATGGCACCTTATGAGGCTTTGTATGGAAGAAAATGTAGATCTCCTATTTGTTGGACGGAATTGAATGAGCGAATTTTAATAGGTCCAGAACTTGTGGACGAGACGACTCAAAAGATTAAGGTGATTCAACAGAAACTTCTCACTGCTCAGAGTCGACAGAAGAGTTATGCTGACAAGAGAAGACGACCGTTGGAGTTCATGGTGGGCGAACATGTATTCTTAAGAGTCACACCAATGACTGGCATTGGTAGAGCAATACGAGCAAAGAAGCTTTCACCTCGTTTTATGGGTCCTTATGAGATTTTGGAGAAAGTTGGACCGGTAGCTTATAGAATTGCATTACCTCCACAGCTTGCGAACCTTCATGATGTCTTTCATGTATCGCAACTGAAGAAATACCAACCGGATCCTTCCCACATTATAGAAGTAGAAGAGGTAGAACTCAAGGATAACATGACGTATAAAGCCGAGCCGGAGCGGATTGTTGATGCAAGGGACAAAAGATTAAGAAACAAGACCATTAGACTTGTAAAGGTCGAGTGGAAAGGAATGGCTCCCGGAGATGCTACTTGGGAAACGGAGGAGAGCATGCGACAAACCTATCCTCATTTATTTAAATAGGTTAGAATTCTTATTATAGCGAAATTTTGAGGACAAAATTTTCTTTTAGGAGGGGAGAAATGTAACATCCTAAATTTTGAATCTAATATCTTGAACATAAACCTATTTTGGAAAGACTAGTAGGCTCTATTTTCAGAAAGTGATAAATTTGAAATCAGTATTTTGCGGGACCCACAACCAAAATAATTCTTCCTCCCGACACAACTCTCGTGAACTTTGAAAAAAATGGCCGCGGGACCCACTCAATAATAATTTATTATTTAAATAATATTATATTATAATAATAAAATAATATAAATTAAAATATTATTAAATTTTTTTAAAAAGAATGTTCACGGGGGCGGCTAGAATGTCACGAGAAAGTTTCTTTTTATAATTTTGGGAAAATTACGTAAAACGACCCAGAGACGAAAATTACACTTAAAGACCCATTTTCCAACTATAAATAGACCTTCCATTTCATTTCATTCTTCACAACTTCTAAGAGCCATAGAGAGAGGTAGAGAGAGAGAGAGTAGAGAGATATTTGCTTGAGAGTTATAATAGCTGGTTGGTGATTCGGGTATTAGCAAGTAACAGGTAACTCTGAATATTCTTCCTTATACTTGTGAATTATGTATGATTATAAATTTGTTTGTTTACTATTTTGGCAAGAATATTTAGAAAATATTTATGGTTTTAAGATCTGGTGTGGGAACTTTGACTTGCAAATCTGTAGAGGTACTATTTATACGTACGTTACTATTCACATATACCGTATTTACTATTCACATATACCGTATTTACTATTCATTTTTACTATTCACTTATACCGTATTTACTATTCATTTTTACTATTCACGTATACCGTATTTACTATTTATTTTTACTATTCACGTATACCGTATTTACTATTCATGTTACTATTCACGTATACCGTATTTACTATTCATGTTACTATTCACGTATACCGTATTTACTATTCATGTTACTATTCATGTATATACCGTATTTTACTATTCACAGATACGCATAGTATTTTACTAATCATAAATACGCATATCAATGTATATAATGGTATAATAATGCATTATTTTTGAGTAAATACATTCATCATGGCGGTTGTATTGTGATGGGTGGAGTAAGGAGGGAATTGAATGATAAGAATTGTTTATGCCACCACTCGGTGCACAGTGGATGGTACTTTTCAGGGCCCCATCTTCCATGTTTTCCTCTGGCCGGGATTTCATTGGAGATGTGGGACATGTGACACCTCCTTAGTTGTTATTTTAAAGGAGGGGAGCCATAGTCCAGATTTAAGCTCTATACCTTTGGCCGGGTGTATCTTAAGTTTTGGTGAGCTTGAAACCATCCAGTCAAATGAATGAGTTTCTATTGGACTATATGTTAGCCTATGGTTCCAGTCAGCGGTATACGGTTGGAAGGGGATATAAGGGAGGCTGCATACTGCATAGTGCATTTCTGAATTATTCAATAAAGAATGATGAGTATTTTGTAAAGGCATTTGATGTGAACAACGGTATATCTAAAAATATCTGAGTATATTAAATTCACATTATATTACCTTTTATTTTTGTCATATGTAATTTGCTCGTGTAAGGTAGAAATATTCAGTAGTTACTGAGACGTGGAATCTCATCCCATATTAACATTTTTCAGGTGATTATTCTAGTAGAGAGCAAGGGAAGGCACCTATGGAGTGAGCTCTGGAAGCTCTTTTGATCTCCAATAAATTATGATATGTTATTTTATTTGCCATGAACCTAAGACTTCCGTTTTGTATTAAACTCTGAAATATTTTCTGGAATTTATTCTGATTATGTATTACGGGTTTTATTCGAAATGGTAACATTGTAAAAGGATTTGGATATTGTTGAAACCTTTTGAAGGTATTTTCAATATTTTGACTGAGTTTTTGGGTATTAAAATTGTGGTGTTACAAGGTATGTGCTATTAACTTCTTCTTTTTTTATGATTATATTTTTTTCTTTGGACCTTAAAGTAATTTTCTCAAATAGGAATAAGGCACGTCATCTCAAATCAATGCATGCTCGAAGGAATTTGAGGAAGAATATTGTAGGATATGGGAGATTACCATAAGGACGTGGATGTGGGTCACTAGCACCATTATGATTGGTTTTCATAATTTGGATACAAATGATTGGTTTTCAAAACTTGGATTCAAATGAATACTAGTTGAATTTTGAATTGAAATATTGAATATTTTTTATTTGATTAATCAGATTCAAACATTTTAAACCCAATAGAGATAACTTTTCAAAAGATTTTTTTTTTTCCCTTCATACAAACTTAAAACTTCATGTTAAAGTGTCAAAGCCGCTTCTAATACCATAACCAGGCGTTAACATTAAATCAATTTATTTCATCTTTAAAATTAATAAACAGAATGGGAAAAAAGAGGCACGTGAGGGGCGTGTGAGGGAATAAATCCCTTGCTTGTGGGGGGAGGGCGAGTGGGCCCCTCAAGAAGAGCGCATTAAGGTATGATTTCTTTTATCGAGGAACCCAAAATATTCTCAATTCTCTTACAGTCTCTCTCTCACTCCACGACAAAACAACCTTGTGACGCATGTTGTCGCCATACCTTATCTCCCATCCAACGATCCTCGTTCTTCCATCTCCCACCATCCCGCAAATCTCACCGTCCCTTTCGTCAATAGCCCATCACTCAAATCCAGTGGGGCTCACTTGTGCGATGACACACACAATAACATACGGGTCCCACCATTCCTGTCACCGACACGACACCTTTCTCCCCCTTCTTATTTACGGCCCCTCCCCAACTAACACAACACAAACCGCTTCTGTATCTTTCACACTCCTCTTAATCCTTCCCATTCGCATTGCATTACAGTGGCACAAGAGGTTAGAACTTAGAACACAGAAGAGTTCGGTGAAACCTGATATATATATATATATATATCCCCTCTCATATCAGGTCATCAGTTGGGTCTAGCTTCAATTATCGTGTGAATGGATTTTTCTCCTCTTCACGAGCACGTCTGCATGGAATCTTCGGATCACTGGCTTCAGGTATTTGATAATAATGCTTACATTTGTTGAATATATATATAGGTTCAGGTGTAAATTTACCATGAAAAGGAGTAATATTGCTCCGAACATAATATTTTTATGTTCAATATTACCATCAAAGTTTTAGACAGTAGCAATTTAATATTTTGGCAGGTTGTAAATTGACATTTAACGTTAACTTCTTAAGAGTAAGCCTCTATTTTTACACTTTTGGAACAATATTCAACCCAAAAAAACTTTCGGAATAAAATTGATCGCTCCTTAGTGAAAATTTTGAGGACAAATTAGCCAATGTATATCTCAATTGTGTTTGTTCCTGATCATTAATGGAGAAGATGGGTACGTTTATGTACATATTTCAGGGAGCATTTCAAGAGGAATCTGGAGGAGTGGCAATGGATTCTTCATCTTCTTCTCCACCATTAATGGAGAGGAGGGTAAGGCCAGCACCAACAGACCAAGCTTTGAAGTGTCCGAGGTGTGATTCGACAAATACCAAGTTCTGCTACTACAACAACTATAGTCTCTCTCAGCCAAGGTACTTCTGCAAAACTTGCAGAAGGTACTGGACCAAAGGAGGCACATTGAGAAACATCCCAGTAGGTGGAGGTTGCAGAAAGAACAAGAAAGTCTCATCCAAGAAACAAAACGACGTCGCTCATCACTCACAGTCGTTGGAATTACCCAATAATAAAGATCTTCTTCAACTCACAGCAGCCTCTAGTTTCCCAGATCATCATGCTATTCATTTTCCACATTCAGTGGGACTAATGGTGGAGAATAGTTCTTCCAGGCTCATGATAAATAATGTTATGGCAAATATTGGTGATACCGCAGCGAATATTGCTAATCAGGTAAATTATAGCCAAAATGGGCTATTGGGGCAGAGTTATTTCCAGGGTTTTGGAGGAAATATGTGTTACTTTGATGGCTATAATAGTAATGGTGGGACTTATAGCACAATGGACACTTTTTACCATGGAAATGATGAGGATCAAAATGTTGGTGCAATGATTCATGATGTGAAGCCAAATCATAAGATGTTGTCTCTTGAATGGCAAGACCACCACCAAGTTTGTTCTGATGCTGGGAAAGATCCTTTTGGGTATATCAACACTACTACGTTGGGATCATGGACTGGTATGATCAATGGTTATGGACCCTCCACAACAAACCCTTTGATCTGATCTAAATATTTACTAATCGGGTTTATTAGTAAAAGCATAACAAGTAAACATTAATATTTTACTGTTTCTGTCTCATACTACTGTTATGTTTTTATTAAGAAATCAGACAGTGGACGCTTGAAAGTCATGTATGGTCAGATTATGATCAATGGCTCGATCAGTTGTTCATGTGTGTCCCTGGGGTTGGTTAAATTGAACCACATGACATAATCAATCACTTTCCTCTCTACTATATTGATATATTATGGACCAGCAACTTACGGAAGAAGGTAGCTCATATATATATAAATATATAGTCATTTAGCGGAATTTCTTTTTATTTGATTAGGGTGGTCTCCTGGGTTACTTTTGACCTCACATGAATATTTTAAAAGGGTGTGAACGAGAGGCTACAGGGTCCAAAATGGAATGCTGCGTCGGTGCTTTACTTTTGGTTTGTTTATATATTATATTAGTGTCTGTGTGAAGAACAGCATTTGAAAGGTTATTTAAGATTTTGTTGTAACATCGAGGAAGATATTATTTAGCTCTCTTTTATATGAAAATGCACTATATATATAGCTAGCTAGCTAATCTGGTATCATTTTCTTTCAAAATCTGTTGTCTCAATATTTTACGGGATTAACATGCGCTCTACAGCCACTGTGCACACAAAAAAACAAAGCTAGAAGAAAGCAACACTGTATTATTTGCCCACTTTCAATTTGGCTTGCACTCTGTATATCAAGTAGCGGCCAGAGAAGGGAAACAATTTGGCACTCTATAATCAAGATGTTGCTGCGCAAACTAAGTAAATATATCGTAGACAGGTAGGAAGTAATTAATATAATTAGCAAGAGAATAGTTTAGTACTAAACTTTGGACAGAGCACAGTCACGTTAGAAGATCAGTATGTATAATATATATTATCTATTGATTATGTATAAAACAATGCAGTACTAAAGTCTAAAGATTCTGGGTAAAAATAAGTATATGTTAGTTTCTTCCGGTTCTAAATGGAGTGTATGTATTTTCAAAGCATAAATGCACTCAATAAAAATATGGGAGTAAGAACAACGAAAATACACGATCTGAGCTAATAAAAGCAAATGCATGGGGCGTTCCGAGAATCGAACTCGGGACCTCTCGCACCCAAAGCGAGAATCATACCACTAGACCAAACGCCCTGAGTGATGCTAAGCTGCTACATTAACCATTTAAAGTCAATCCTTTGAAGGTTTAAGGAAGGAATATGAGACCTCCCTAGTTTGGATTCTATTATCATCTTTTATCTTTTTTTCTTCACATAATCTCATCTAAACCCCCATATTAATATATAGATGATTTATATTTCTTATTTTATAAAACTATTATTTTAAACATAAACAAATAAATTTAAATTGTTAAAATCTAATCTACACAATCCATAAATGCAACACAACTAAAGTATTAAAAAATTAAATTATAAAATACTATCATAATTGTTTTAGAAGAAATTAAATGTGAATCGTTTATATTTTTCTCAAGTGGAGAAAATATTCTTTAAAAAAATGATTTTGAGAGTACTTTCCCCCCCTTTCATCCTCTTCTTTTTTTTATTATTCCCTTATTTATGTTCTATTACTCTCTTATGTTATATATTCAAATTTGAGATCCTGTACTTAAACGGCTAAAGCCCCTTTTAATAGGTCTAAAATTAACTGGTAGATTTTTTTAAAAAAACTTTCAAGTACACTTTGTTAGTTCTTCTTTAAATTTGATTAGCTTAAATAACCTAATTATCAGTTAACTTGATTCTTGGTAGAATTGACTTTGATTTACCATATATTACTTTCATGACCCATACATATGTTATGCTTATTAAAATTTTGATAGCATCTAAACTACAATTGTGATTATACTTCATTTTCTTATCCACTTGCATTTAGTTAACTTCATAAATTAATCTATATATAGTAAGGATAAAAGATTTTTCCAGTCACTGGAGATAGAGTTATCTCCAGTAACCCCAAAACTATGTCATTTTGGATTAATAAAGGGTGTTTCTGTAATTTTGTTTATTTTTTAATCATATTAATTTTACCGACACACCCTTCATTAATTCACCTAAAATTACTAACACACCATTCATTAATTCAAAACGACATAGTTTTAAGGTCACTGGAGATAACTCTATCTCCAATGACTGGAAAAATACTTTTCGCATATAGTAATATTAAAACTTGCACACTAAATAACGTGGTTGAGTGTTTTTTACATTCTTTCTCGACCCTTTTTAGATGACTTCATAATATTTGATTTATGTTCAAATCATTTCAAACAATTTTTTATTATTTTATATTTATAAACTCTGTGTCCCCAACTATTCCAGTATATGCTCAATGAGAAATCTATTTTTTCATTAGGAATAAGTATCATTTTTGCCGCGGAAGTTTTAGCTAAGGAACACTGGGCATCTGGAATTTTTCTTTGGAGCAAAATTGTCCCAAAAGTTAACAAATGTAACAATTTGCCCCGAAAGTTTTCTCTAAGGAGTAATGAGTATTCGGAAGTTTTTTATAGCAGCAATTTTGCCCCTAGAAGTTTACAAAACGTTAGATAAATTTAAAGGTTAAGATTAATAGAAGGGTAAGATTGCTACGTTTTTTAACTTCCGAAATAAAATTACTCTAAAGAAAACTTCCGGTGCCCAGTACTCATCAACCAAAACTTCTAAAGCAAAACCAAAACTTCTAAAGCAAAAATGATGCTTATCCTTTTCATAAATGACTACACAAGATCCTAACATCTTAATTTTAACTATCACATTTTATGCTCTTGTTGACCATTTAAACATCAAGACTCATTGTATAGCTTATAAGCTTTATGCCTGGTAACGTGCCAAATTCTGAATATCCAACGGTATTCTAATTAAATACTAGTAATAAAAAAATTAATTTATACATGCTTCTCTTTCTTTCTTTTTTTTTAATCGATAATTCCGAGTCACTAATCGGCTTCTCGAACTATGCACTTTAGTTTTCACACTGCAGGAGCCATGGAGTAGCCCTTTCTTCAATGTTGCTGTTGTTGTGGGGAAACTCGGACTCAGGTCCCAAAGATTATAAACAAATAGTAAAAGAATCTCATAATGAATTCCTCATTCAAAAAGCTCATGGGGTAATATAAATTTTGAATGTAAAATTACCTTCTTACTTCCATTGATTAAAAAAAAGAAAAGAGAAGCAGTGATAATCCCTTCGGTACTCATTTTAGGATCAAATTTAATGTAAATTGTACTACATACTCAGTCCTATAATTAGGACTGGAGATAATATATGATTAGGTGCAGGTACTTGTCAATCATCAATCTATAACTTTTAAAATAGGCACATCCAATTATCTACAGGAGCTGTTTTAGTTAATATAAATGTGCTTGTCAATAGATACTTTATGACTTGTCAAAATAGGTACGTACGTTTGCCAATGCATAACTTGCTATTATAAGCATATACACTTGTCAAAATAAGCTCTTACACTTGCCAATATATAATTTATCAAAATAGGTACATAAACTTTTCCAATGTATAACTTGTCATTATATGCATATAAACTTGTCAAAATACATCATTAGAATCTGTTGCATTCGAAATTTATGATTGACAAGTGGATATGCTTATTTTGACAAGTCATAAAGTGATGATTAATAAGTAACTGCATCTAATCATATATCATTACTTTTCTTTTCCTTTTTTGATCAATGTGGGCAAGAAGGTAATTTCACATTCTTAATTTATATCACTTCAATCCCTAAGAAGCTTTTTGATAAGAGAATCTACTATGAGACTTTTTTGTTTTTTTCCTTTGGACTTGAATGTGATTTTCCCTTTTTGAAAAGTTATATACTTACCATCAAGATAAATAATAAGTTGAATATAAATGTTTTGTTTGGGTATAAGGGATAACATTTCTTATGACTCTTTGAGCAAAAAAAAAAAAACATTTCTTATGACTAATCTCTTTGTCAATCTATGAAGGAAGATGAGGAGATATAGGCTATTGAACTCAGATAGCGTCTTTGATTACCAAAAGAAACAAAAATACTACATGAACTTTAAAATAATATCGACAACCATAATAATGAAATTAACAAGAATAATAAAGCAATTAACAACTCGTTTTATTAGAAAATCACCTATTTAAGATTTTAAAATTCAAGCGGCATTTTCTTGATATTTTTCCGTCTTTCTTCTTTCTTATTTTTTTCCTCGGCAGCATGGCCTAAGTAAAAGCCTAAAAGGCATTAATTATAGGGAGAAATACACTTATATATTAATTGAACTTACAAAACCTTAAAAAATCTAGTAACACATGGAATTGATAAAGATAATTAGAGAGGAATTTAAGGTTTTTAAAGTGTTGGTGATTTTATAATAATGCCCCTAATATTTTAATTAAGGGTTAAGGTATAAATTTACCCCGAAAGTTTTCATTAAGAAATAATATTGCCCTGAAAGTTATTTTAGATTCAATGTCACCTTAGAAGTTTTAAAGCGTAGCAATGTTGCCCCATACGTTAAAAAACTAACATTGACTATTAAAAAATTGACATTGATTGTTAACTTTTCAACGAAAAAGGGGTAAATATTGATCCATTTTAATACTTATAGAGTAATATTGAACCTAAGAAAATTTTTGGGATAACATTGCTTCTTAGTGAAAACTTCTAGAGCAAATTTGCACTTTAACCCTTTAATTAAAAAAAGAAAAAAGAAAAAACGGCACCTTGCCCGGAGCACCAGTGCTGGCCAAAGCTTCAAATGGTATTTCCATGCATTATTAGATTTTTTAGGGTTTTGTAAGTTCAAATGGTATTTAAGTATCTTTTTCCCTTATACGTATTAAATAAAGAAGATTTTTAAATTTTCCATGTAAGAATTTGGAAAATTATTTATAAATTCTTATATATCGAAATTCAAAAAATAATTGTGAAATCTTTACGTCGGAACTTGTCGATGATAATAAAAGTTTTTACCCCTATGCAGCCAAAATTTTTCCACAAACTGAGCCTTAAATATTAAATTAAGGAACCATAAAATTCTCCAATTAAGATTCAATTTTTTTTAGCAAACAATGAATATTCAACTTTCAACCTCTACTTTATATTACTCCTACATAGATATGAAAGTGAAAGACATATTGAACAATTAGCCCATCAAATAACATTAAAAAAAACATTTATCCAATGTTTTTACCAAAAATCATATGACGTTCTACCACAAAATTCAACAATTTTTCAGAACAATTTGATTGCAAGTCATGTTTTTATTGGAAAAATATAGAGTAGTAACTTTCTCACCCTTTTAGACCAAACTAAAAGGGCCAACAAACAAATTAGAAGAAATAGACCAATGAGGAGGTAGGGCAGCAGCGGTATTAATGATCGACAAGATCAAAGAGAAGTTCATCTCAGTATATAGACCAATGATCAAACTTTTATTCTCTTTAAAGGGGAAACTGTAATGGACAGTCAATTAGCTCCACATGCAACGTTTATATATATATATATATATATATATATATATATATATTATCAAGATAAGATTTTTTGAGCTTACAATCATGAAAAGTTCTGATAAGCACAGAAAACAACAATGAACATAGAAGAAATAGCAACAAAACAAATCGCAGAAAGAGGGGATCTGCCAGAGAAGAGAGAGATATGTCAAAGTCATTCCCTCATTGTCATAACTAACTCTGTCCTTTTTTCTTTTTTTTTTTATATAAAAATTTTAAGAAAGGGGTTGGGTTCACCCACAATCTAAGGGCAGAGTGAAATCTCCCTTCCTCCTAGGTGATACCGATGTTAGGCAGGGCAAACCGTCTATTACCTTCAGGCGTTAACCTAGGCACCTAGGAGCTAGGATACCTCTCCCAGTGCCCTTGATCAACTCCAAGATCGAACTACATCCTTTTGGTGAGAGAACTAACTCTGTCCTTGTATGCTTACTCTTCCTCCATTTCCCTCAGCTTCCAAGGCCTTCTTTGTAGACTACGTCTCACTTGGGTTGCTATTGGATTTGGGCTTTTCTTTTCATGCACTAAGCCTACAGTGTTTGAGTTCATTACAATACCCTGCTAAGTTAGAACCTTGCCCTCAAGGTTCCCGCGGGGTCATAGTAACAGCACAACCTGAAGACAGGGTATCAAAAAAACAAATGAGCATAAGTTATAGCGCTAATAATCGTCGTTAGATGTTGCACTAGAACATGACACCGGAGCCAGCACTACTAGTAGTGCAGCACTGCAGTGGTATTGGGATTAATTTCCCCCCTCCCCATCCTGGGTTCGATCCCCCCTCCCCTATCACCTTGTATCAAAAAAAAAAAAAGAACATGACGCCAGAGATATGGTTTTGAGCCGCCCAAATAACAGTCAACCGATGCGAGCTCAAAAACATCCTCTATTCAATTAGCAAGAGCTAAGAACTTGTCATTATAATCATCAGGAGTATCGCCGACACTTTGTTGAACGAGTTTAAAAAGTTGAGAATGCGCATAATCAAAAGGTGAGGGGCCATAGTGAGTTTTAACGGCCTTTGCTAAAGCAAACCAGTGTGGAATACGGCCAGCCTTTTCCAACATTTGAAACCATGGAAGTATTTTCCAACATTTGACACCATGGAAGTACACCGCCATCCATGCGTACAGACACGATCACTAGCCGTTGTGGATCGGAGATATCATAATATCGAAACATATTGTTCAGCTTTGAAGATCCAATTAAGAGCATCAGATCCATCGAAACAGGGAAAATTGATTTTAACCGATTTAAGAAACGGAGGTTGCGGCAAGACAAGTTGAGCAACAGGAACACCCGAAGAAGACCCAAAAAGAGATGTGGGTTGTATTTTTTTTACAGCCCAATGTTGATAGCGTCGACAAATCAGGCGAAGGACTGAAGAGCACTTCCAATCTCGTCGAATTGCTTATCGTGAAGAAGAAAACGATTTCGAGCTTCCTCGATAAAATCATTGATCTTATTTTGCTCTATCCGTAGTTCCTTTAATCTGGTATTCTTTGCTATAGCTGAAATAGACTCAATGAAAGCACAAAATGTAATGGACAGTCAATTAGCTCCAGATGCAAAGTTTCTATATATATTATCAAGATAAGATTCAGGAGCTTACAATCATGAAAAGTTCTGATAAGTACAGAAAATCACAATGAACATGGAAGAAATACAATAAATAAGAAATAGCAAAAAAAAAAGCAAATCGCTGAAAGAGGAATCTGTCAGAGAAGAGAGAGACATGCCAAATTCATTCTCCCATTCCCATAACTAACTCTGTCCTTATATGCTTACTCTTCTTGCATTTCCCTCAGCTTCCAAGGCCTTCTTTTCACCTGTAGACTACGTTTCACTTGGGCTGCTATTGGATTTGGGCTTTTCTTTTCATGCACTAAGCCCACAGTGTTTGGGTTCATTACAGAAACCAAATTATTCTTAAGAAATTAATGATTACTTATTCTAACAAATTTCCATCCGAATATACTGATAAGAGTCAGCTATACTATTAACATTGCACAAGGGAGCTCAATTAGCAGGCTCATACTTGCAGATGCAATCGTATATTTTCCCTTTAACCAACTTTTCAGCCAACCTCTGGTTTTTCACCATTGCAAGCTGCCCAAAGAGTTTTTAAAAAAAAAGAAAAAAAGTGAAAATTGTGTCAAATTTACGTGGAAGCACGTGACAAATCGAGCATATGACTACTACAATAGCTATAAAACCAGTCCATCTTACCTTCAAGGCATCACAGTTGAACCGAGCATTGAGGTTGGTATGAAGCGCTCTACCCATCCCTTCCAAAATTATCTGCAAAGAACAAAAAAGCTTTGATTAGAATATGATTCCTTGGTTTTTCTCTGAACTCCTCAAATAGAAAGAATGAGCCTCTCACCAAATCAGCATCTTTTGCTGCAGCAGCCAACTCAGAGCTGACCTGTCTTAAGTCTATACAAGGACTTCCACACCCATTCTCAACAACCATCAAGGGAACTGAAGTTGAACTTTCTTTTGAGCTGTTTGAAGGGCTTATCATTGCATCCACGAGTAAGTCTCCGGCTTCTGCAGCTCGCCTAAGAATGTCACAATGCTGTAGGCTAGAAGAATTAGTACTACAGTTTTAACTAAGGAATCATGCAAAAATTATAAGTGAAGCAACATATGGAGAGGAAGAATAAGGTGAACAACATTGGGATCTTCCAACAAGACATTTAACCAGATGCAAAAATAAGCTCGAATTTTATGGGGTGCTCCAAACATCACAAAGATCAGAAACTAAAGTTCATGAAGACAGACCTTGGCAGCCTCAGCTACAATGTCAGGAAGTTCTATTGCAGTTACATCGTTTAATGCAGGAAGGGAATTTGCTACCAGAACCACCTGCAAGAATACGCCCATTCAGATCTTCAATCATATCACAAAATTCAGAAGGAAAGAGCCAAGTGACTGAGAAGCAGCTGAACTGATAGACAGAAAACATTCATCATTATTTTTAACTTTATTATCAATTAGAATCGCCTGCCCCCTGCATTGTGTGAAGATAATTAAACTTCCAAAAAGACATAGAAATCAAGGATGCACAGTAAAATAAAATAAAAAGACATAAGAATACTGTTCAAAAACACTGTTAACTGATGTGACCATAGCAGTAGTGATCTACAGTAATCAATCATGCCACTTTGCCGGGATCCCTAAAAGCAAAATTATCAAAACAAATCGTATAAAATATGAGTGAGGAAGAGAGATAACTCACTTCAGTTCCACGCCGAAGGAGCTCTCGTGCCAGGGGAAGCATCCCTAGAACAACATCAGCACCTGAATTATCCACAAACAGCAAAGCTCTTCTGTGTGGGGTAGGTTTTCTGTCCCCAGTCCCTAACATTCTCTCTTTGAAATCATCAAAATTATCCACCTAAACGCAAAAGATTGGTTTAGTATCCTATAATCAACTATGATAAATAAATTCAGAAACCAAGTACGCTCATCAACTGCAATTTAGATACACACACCCGCCAAGGTCTCTGCATTTTATTGCGGCTCATTCTATAAATTTCAATAATCGTTCCTTGATGATAAAGATCCACACATGCACGAGATCCCCAATCAAAAATGTTTGCAGCAAGGACACCTTCAATTAGCGCAAGCAATCTTGTTTCCTGAAACAAAGGATGATTCAGATTGCCTAGAAAGCCAATTTATGAGAGGCTATCTCATCTTAAGCATGCCACAAATACTAGATGACTACATGTTTGCCAACTTGTCTGAGTTTTGGACTAAGCATTGGATCTGATTAGCCTAACTTATGTAGATTTACCTCTATACAATTTACTAATATATGAAAAAATGTATTTCATTGACAGAGGAGTAAATTGTCAATGGGATCAATCGATCATAACCACAAAAGAAAGATTTAATTTAATACCTGACTCCTAACTCCTCACAGCAATTTGGTTTAGATGATTATAAAATTATTTAGGCATACCTCATCCATACTGTCAAGCTCCATCAACAAGTCAGGTAAAACAGCAAGTGAAGCTTCATTTTCCCTGTCATATATACAATTTAAAAATAAAAAATATACATTATAAACAATAAGGAAATTAAGAGAATATAGGCAAACATCCACAGAGATAGTTTTTACTGGCATTATATACAAACTCTTTTTCCTGCCTTTTCAAATATATTCAAATTCTAGAATTAAAGCTTGCATTCTTGCAAGATGTCTTTCAAGGAAATAACAGCCTGAAAGAATATCCTTAGTTTTATAACTTGTCTATGATAGCGGTTGGATATGTAAAAGCCAAATAAGTCGGCTTAATGACTTCAATGATTTCTGTGAGGAAAAAATTTCAATATTAATTAGATAAAGCACCATGCATGCGTTTCAGTGTGCTTATTGCATCCTTTTCGGTGTTTAAATTATCATCTGGCTGCCTGAGAAGCTTTTGCATATGAAACATGGTGGCTAAAAGTTACCTCTGCTTTGTTATAGCTTGATGTTATAAACGTTACTTACCTCTGCTTTATGCTTCTATAGGCATCAACAAACTGAAATTCTCTCAAGCACTCTTCTCTCATTTCCAACAGATTGGCCAAGCCTAACTTCCCATAGGCAGCAGGTTCCTCCATCAATCTATTTAATTAGAGTGGAAGTTTATTAGAGGAATAATTATAAGCCACATGAAATCAACAAAGTTTTTTTAAAAAAATAAAAAAATGAATGAACTTAATCAATATTGTAACAATAACAAGATTACAAAATCCAAAATTACATTGTCACACAACAGAGAATAAATAACTTGCCCACAACTGAAAGAAAGAAAGAAAGAAAAAGAAAAATCCAACATCCGTCAATGCTTTAATAAGTTGGAATAAATCCAAGTGATTAATCATAAGAAAGATCATATACTTTCAAATGATTTACTAGCTGGCATGAGTAAGTATTATCAAATTAAAAAACTAAGCTTCAATGATGAAAGTAAGCCTTAACAGGAAACTTATGCCAAGCTACCTTGCCAAGTGAGCAGAAAATGCACGAGCAAAAGCATCACCCCTTCTTTTGGCGTCATCAGTACCACCTTCACTTGCTACGGCCTACCATAATTTCCAACAAGATGGGCAAGAAAGTGCAGCAAAATCAAAAAACAAATAAGCCAAACACTTTCAATTATTCCATTACCAAGCTCAATGGATTACTGTAAAACTTCTACATAAGTAACTATATGGCATACTCCTTCAAATTGTCTAAAAAACATGAGAGTCAAAACTTTTATGATACCAGCAACCAGGGGGAAAACTAATATCTTAATAGAATTTAGATTTCAAAGAACAGTAACCATTTATTACACTGTACGGCTGTCATTAGAAATCTGGTATAGAATTTTGGCATTTCAGTGAATCTTGGAGTTTCCATGAAGCTAAGACCAACTTCTAGTACAACATTTCAGAAATTTTAGGTTGGGTAAAGAAGTCAAAGCTCACAGGAAACGTGCCAGGGAACTTTGGGTCTCAATGTTTGATCTATCATTCTCATTTGCCTGGTGTTTTATTTCTAATTCTTTCCTCAGCTTTTATAATAGGATTAAACACGGCTCATAATGTTTTATTTCAGCTACCATGTTATGCAAGTTGTCTAGAGACTGATATGAGAAAAGTGCAAAAGAAAATTGAAATATGTAAAAGTTAAAATGCTTAAAGCTTTTCCTCTAGTTTGTGCCCACTTTAGTTGATAAAATTGTTTTTCTTAATTTGTATTCAGAACCTGAAAATAAAAATTGTGTTTGAGTCTCTTATTATGTGCATGGATATCTTAAATTGTCCAGTGTCATCAACATTCACACAGATACAAGTCAGCATATGCACAAACAAACATAAACACCACACATTGAGGTCAGGAGAATTTAGGCAATATGATTTACCTTGTCCACAAGATCGGGCAAGTGCTCTGACAGAATGGTGAACCAATATCTACATTATAGACAAATTTCACGTAAGCAATGTGTAAGAAAATCATGGGAGATTATTAAATCTCTGCTTTAAATTAAAATGCTTCAATATAGAGCTAGACAATTTAAATAAATATACTCACTCCAATTCATTGTGATCTGAGAGATCAATAGTATTAGGCTCATACCTGTAGAGATGAAATTTGTAGTTCAAGTTAAAGAAAAAATGGTAGTAACAGATAAATACTCTAAAGAAAAAAACACTAATAAACTGCATGACAAGCTGAAAGAAAGTGTAATTACAAACAACACACTTCTCAGATAGTTTCTAATCATAACGTTGGCAGCACTGATAGTGTGGCAGTCGAAAATTTATTTCTAAACTGAACAAGTAAGAAAATAATTTTTCTTTGGCTAGGAGCAAGGTGATGATAAAGGGAGGCTAAAAAACCTGCTTTGCTGAGTCTAGGATAGTCGCTAATCAACAAATCTATGCACATGTTTAGATGAGCAATATTTCCAGTAATAGCATAAAAGCAGCAAATAAGGATGAAGTGTTTCTACTCTCAGGACAGAAAGTGTCAAGTAATCATGCATACATTTTAGGGTCTGCTAATAATGGAAACACCTCCAGTGTCGGTACTAGGTGGAGTACACCAACATTTAGAGCACTGGCATCAGGTCGCAGAGTACTTCCTTTTGACAAAGGAACTTCAAAACCCCCAAGTCCAGTAGTTCCAGGTGGAATCATTGGCACAGGAGCAGTTATCTCAGTACCCTTTTGCAAAAACTTCTCCATCCATGAAATCTGCATTGGAACCACTAAAATCTGAGTGAAATTTATAAATAAAAATACAATATCCTAACGGATCAAGCAGCTTCCATATGAAAGTAAAAGAACTAAAGGCAACTCAATCTAGAATATTTGTATCCCAATCATCTTAGATTTTACTGCCACCAAGGCACCAACACATACGTATTCAGTCCATCAAGAAGTCAGGATAAAAAACACGGATTTAGGAGACATGCTGAGGAATACCACAGGTCAGGCACAATTTAAGCACAGCTCTATTTCTGTTTATTCTAGTTGAAAATTTGTCAACAACCAGTATTTGATTGCTCCTATTATTCAAAATATCTTAACCAAGAAGTTGCACTTCAAAGGTATAATAAAACACCCCTCACTAATGTTAATTATTAACACAACATAATAAGGCAGCTGAGAAAAGAACCCAAAAGCTTATTGAAATTTGAATCAATGTGCTCATTGCAATAGGCAGTAAATAGGGGAGTTAGGCCCTTTTTATTTGCAGAAACGGGCCCATGGAAAGGGAAAGAACAGTCCATTCTCTTCATAATGCACTTTCAGATGGCTGAGCCCATATACAGTAGCTTTCATGGGGGAATGAGCTTTCATCCATATGAATAAAAAGAAAAGTCTTCAGCGACTGGAAGGAAAGGGGAGTGAACCAAAGGTGGGATGAGAGATAAAAATAATGCTGCAGCATTTATGCCCAGTCATCCAAAGCCCCAAAGACCCACCATGTAACCTAACAATTTAAAGGTCTCAGCAGCTTCACCGCCTGCCATGAATAGAAGTCATTAAAATGCAACCAGAGGCAATAACCATTGCCAGAGCTCTCCATCTTCGATTGTTCAAGAGGTTTGCACTAGATCCAGCCATCAAATTTGTGTGGGTGTCAGAAATGGAGGCTTTCAATCAAAAAAGGAAGACCCAACAATTTTTCATCAAGCTATCAAACTTATATGGGTGTCAGAACACAGTATATTTGATCACCAGGGAATCGCTTTTTGGTGCTTTTTTTGGGTCAAATATAATATTTTATTTTTCAAGGATAATATGATATCTCAGTTTATTCCCTTCCTATTCTACCTCTATCATGAAACCAAACTTAAACAAACGTTAAATTCCTATTCCTTAACGTGACATACCAAAAATGACCATAGCTTCATTAATTCCTTTCCCTTCATTTTCCCTTTTCCTATTCTTTTCCATTAATCCTGGTTCTTACAACCTAATGGGTCCATAATAGATACATCTGTGTACAGGAGCATTTTAAATGTTCGTCTTTTAAGAAATCTTTACACAAATGACAAGGATGTCACTCTGGTTAGCAACCTTCACTTCTCTCCTCCTCATCCTATTACACAACACTTCATACTATAATATTGTAAATTATTCACTTCTAGTTACATACTTCTTACCTTGGG
This sequence comes from Acacia crassicarpa, assembly GCA_034222035.1. Classification (NCBI taxonomy): domain Eukaryota; kingdom Viridiplantae; phylum Streptophyta; class Magnoliopsida; order Fabales; family Fabaceae; genus Acacia; species Acacia crassicarpa. Next base: position 2,473,294 of record JAWXYG010000008.1, read on the forward strand.
TAGTCATTGAAGTTGGTGTAGGCATTGTCAACCTGATCGAATTATGAATCCAGAGAATCTCAATAACGGAGTAACTCTTGGCAACTTAATTATTGGAACCTCAAAACAAACCTTTGAAATAATTAAGTGGGGCCTCTTTGATGGTTTTAGAACTGATAGCAGGGGCAACAATTCCTAAGTTGACTAACAAGTTACTCATTACCGAGAAAACAAGCAGAAACACCTGAAAAATTTATCTATTTATCTCCAGCAGGATGCTACCACTTGCCTTCTCGTTCAAGTCACCGAGTGGGGGACCATGAATCTTGCCTCCGGTATATGGGGCACCCATTGGGAATCTTTCAACTAACTGATGCACCATGAGGTCATCTAAACCATGCTTTTCATAGCTCATAAACGCACCAAATGCTCCCAGGAATCCTTCATGTCGCAAGAACATTGCTTGTGCTGTCCCTTTAGACCTAAATCACAAGTAAAACATTCTAAAGACTCTCCAAAAGAAATTTTGGTACCAAGTGAAGTGATAAGTAATTTAAGTACCAGAATTGAACTGCAAAAGAAATTGTGTCCATGGTATATGCATGACCCCGTATAAAAAATCCTCCAAAGAAGATACGCTTCAGCCCAAATCGCAGTGCATTCAAGTAAGATATCTGCACAGAAGAGCAGAAAAAAATGCAGATTAGTTGGGTACTCTAAGAGAATAGATATTGCAATAGAACATGAAAACTACTGAAGTTCCCATCTTAATTTTTTTGTCAAAAATGTTGGATAAAATCAAAGCTGTCAGCCCACCTGGCCAATATTGTATGAAATCATTCGTAAAAGAGACAGCGAGATATCTTCAGGTCTATAGTCTTCAAGCTCCTTTTTTTCTGATATAGCCTTGCCAAAACTTGAAGCTATGGTTGAAGCCGATAGGCCAATCTAGAAATATTTAATATCAGCGAGTGTTTAGTCACACCGACAAATCAAAGGATTAAATGATTCAAGTCTGTCTAATCTATAAATAAAGTTGGTTTGAATGTATTTTCTCAGTGGGATTACACAACAAAATGATCAACACCAAAATTTACCTTAGAGTAGTCCATACCACCATAAATATCCCCAACAAGCATATCAATGGCCCTATTATCCCCTTTTTGAGTCAGCTCCAGCAACTCATCAAAACTGAAATTCATTCCAACAATTACTTCGGCAATAGTACCAAAATAACAGTAAATAAATTAAAATTAATCAAATATAAAAGATAACCTCTTGCACTTTGTCAAAAGCCTTCCCAAGCCCCAATATGTACCACCACCAACATTTGTGCCACTAACCCTCTCAAATTTCCCATCCCCATCAACCTATGCAGGTTCAAATTTAAGAAGTAGATCACAATTCATTAGTATTACTGCATATAATCTAAAGAGATTAGAAGGTAATAAAATGAGGAAAAAGGGGGGCAAATGTACCTTGAGCATACTAACACCAGATCCAATATTAACTAGAAGATAAGGAAACAGATCATTAGGGTCAATTTGAACAAATTCTTTTTGGCCCTCCATATGGGTGAAAGCTTCATGACGAATTGCCTACTAAGAGGTAACAGAACTTCTAATCAGCAATTATTGATAGCAATACACACACAAATGGATTAGTCATCAATAACAAGTTAGACAGTATTAGTATATGTCCTTCACATGTTCCAAATTGAATTGAAAGAAGACCGGTACAAGTTGCAACGAAACAAACTATGTCAAGAAGAAAAAGGCAGTATAGCTATGAACAATAGATAACATCCTAAATCCAGGCTTTTCCTTCAAACAATTTTCAACAAAAAAGAGCACCATCAAGTGCATATACAAACTCAAACTATATACTGGCTATCCATACTAGAAGAGATTACATTCAAGTGCCAACAATTCACCTTCATAACCACATAAATTGACAAAAGAAGCAGAGGTCAAAAGCATAAAAAAAATATATTTTTTCTTTAAATTAGAGATAAAAAATACTTCTACATGATTAAGATAACTATTACATCAGCTCCATCCAGATTAGTCAGAGGTTTCATGTACCGGGTGATTTACCCAAACAAACAGAGATGGCTTTACATAATGAAGGACAAGAAAACCTGACATGTATCTTTCTACACACATGTACAACTCAGAAAGAGCAAAATTCCAAGCTGACTTTGTATAAAGATGTGAAAGAAACAGATTACTTGAAATTAGGGATTCACCTTGAGCAGGAAATTTGCTCCTGAGACAAGACAGGCCATTTCATCTTCTTTTTCGATACTAACCCCAAGTCTTTCTTTGAAAAGGTCAGCAAACTTGTAGGCTCCACCACCTGTAGCCTTTGTCACAAAATGAATGCATTAATTATTTGTAGTTGCTGATTAAAAAATTGTTTTGACAAAGCTTGGTTGGCAAACAATTCATGAAGTAAATTGATTAAATCATTTCAAAACTATACGCTCGTGCATTCAAGAACAACAAATATTAAAATATTTCATTATAGTATATAATCTATACAAACTCTGCCTATTTATAGCTGGTCCCAAGCCTGGGTAAAGGAGGAGGATTGTGTTAGGCCCTTGAAGGCCACAGTAAAGCTCTGTCAAATCTTTTATGAGCATGAATCAACGACGTATATAACCTATACAGCAACAGGAATTTCATCCAGCTTCTGAAAATGCTAAGATCAATCAGCAACATAAAATTACCTTAATTATGGCATTCCGGTCAGCCACATTATCAGAGTAATGTGATTCCAACCCTACAGATAAGCAACAGGCATAATTGAAATCATAGTTAAAATAAATTGGGTCAACATACTGAACCCTTCCACAAATCTTAGTGGTAGATGAATGAAGGTGCATGACTCTACAAAATTGTAGAACGATAGCCAGTTGAGTACTAATTTAGAATAATGATAATGGCAATAATGTCATACCACCACAGTGAAGCTGCTTGGAATAAATGAAGTCTAAGCACTCATTAATCTTGTTTGTCTCGAACTTCACAAAATGAAGTCTCCCACCGAGAATAGGATAGCTTCTCCTGTTAACATTAGAAATTCCCAGTCGCTCCTTCATACTTTTCTTCCTTTTATCATTGGCTGATTGGTTTTCGTGTCTTGAAAAGTACACCAACTTTATCAGAGATCCTGCCCACACACATAAAAAAGTATTCGTTAATCTTTCACGTATTTCAGATGCCACCATCCTATATCTTCATATTTGTAAGATGTAATTGAAGAGTTATTTGTAACTGAATTGGAAACAAACAAACAAAACGCATCTGCCACAAGTACTGCCATAAATTTACTTAATCCCAGAGAACTCCCTAAAAGCAAGGACAGAATCCCTTTCTTAGTGTCAAACAGAAGAACAGAAGGCTTCTCGATATTGGAAAGAAGGAGCAACAGATCGGAATTGTCATGTACATAAGCACTAAGTAACTGATACAAAACATGGTCAACTAGCAGCTCTCCAAAAACATAAAAACCAGATGCATGGCCTCACTCTGAAACAGGAACCCTAATTTTTAACTCCAAAAAGGAGCAACAGGTCGCAATTGTCTTGTACGTAAGCACTTAGTAACTGATATAAAACATGGTCACTAGCAGCTCCCCAGAACCATAAAAACCAGACGCATGACCTCACTCTGAAACAGGGACCCTAAGTTTTACCTCCAAGGTCAAGAGCAAGGTGAGATATATCATCAGATTGGTTCGGTAACAAAATTGTTGGATGCTTCTCTTCAAAATTTCCTTGGATTTCAGCTTTACTGACATCGAGCTGAGGCCTTGAACTCGAGCGATGAATTGAATTGCCTGATGTGGGTGCCATATTACTATTCTTCTTCTTCTTGTCGTCGGCCTCCGGGTTCTGTATCCTACTAGCCCCTTGACCTTGATCATCTTCGGCCAGGCTAGCCATATTTATTGAAGAACCCACCAAACCTTCCTCTAACGCTTCCTTGCTTTGGTCTCGTTTCATGCGGAGAGAGAAAAATACTTTTTTATTTATTCTTTTACTCCTCGTTAACCTCCGAATTATGAAGAGAAAAGGATGATCTCTTTGGTTGAGGAATTTCTCATAATTCCCTTTCTCCTTTTCTTCTCTTTAATTCATCTTGATTATTTATTAGAAAGAGGAGAGAGGTATTAAAATTGATTAAATAGATATAATTTTTTTTAAAAAAAAAAAACTCAACCTGATTTGATCTTGATCTTTTCATGGTCAAAACCAATAAATGGTGGCCTCTCAATTCAGTTTTAATAGCGGATACATATATAAAAAAAACAAACAGAAAACAACATCAGCAACCCCAAAAGGTGACGTGTCGGTCATATTCAGTCCACAGAATTTAAATAAAAAATAAAAACAATATAGTAAATGAGAAGAAAATAAAGAGCCTTAATTACTCGTTGAAAGCTATGCAAGAGAAGTAATAGTCCCATGACGATGATTAGGGAAGAAAAGTAAATTGTCAATTTCCTGGATCTAGCTTTCTCAACTTCCACTTTAAAGGTTGCTAGGCCAAAATTCATTGTTGCTTCCTGCTTGTCTTTACACAATGATGAATGGAGTATTCTGTTTCACAAGTACAAGAGATTGGGAAAACACTTTTGCCATGAAATTATGGGTACCCATGAAGATTCTTGTGGGAAAATTGAAGAATCTCATTGACTACCTTTCTTTCCGATTGTTATTACAACTTACTAATCTTTTCTGATTCATAACACATGACTCTTACAGAAAGATCTTAAGGCTCTATTAACAACTTACTATGCTGGGAAAGCTTTTCCCCTAATTCCTCCACAACCTTCTTCAATTCTCAACATTTGGCCTGTTTGAATTAGCTTTTTTAATTAAAAAAATACTTTTTTAAAAAATTTATATGTTTAGATGATATTTTTTAAAAAAAGTAAAAATCATTTTAAAAAAAGCTAAAGTACTGCTTTTTTAAAAAAACTTCAATTTGGAACTTTAAAAAAAAAACACTACAAAAAAAACATTTTTAAAAAAAAACTCATCTAAATGGGCTCGTTATCTAGCAAGAGATCTTAGCTTTACTTTTTTATTTTCTTCTTGTTAAAATTAGGGATATCTATTTTCTTACAATTTCCTAGAAACTCATTTTAGTTCATTGATTTTTGTAATTTGTAAACTTATGTTGTTTAATGTCATTTTGTTATCTTTTTTTTTTGGGGGGGGGGGGGGGGTCGGGAGGGGGGGTGGGGTGGGGAGGGGAGGGGATAATAGTGACAATGGGCGAGTTTTGCGGTTATTGCTTTTGAAGAAGCAGGTGTTTAGAATCAGCTGAAAGGGCACTGGAGATGGCCGGATCAAACTTGGTTGTAATGGTGCAGCAAGAGGACAACCTGAAAAGGCAGGTTTTGAGGTCTGTTGTTCTGAGAAGGGAGAATGAAGGCTGGGTTCACGGCTTTGCCAAGAATCTTAGAACTTGTTCAGTTGTCAATAAAAGTGAACTCTTTGAATGTAGTATCAAGTTTAGTGGCTGGTTGGACTATAGTTTGAAAAGCTCTTTTCTATAGGGTGAAACAAAATCTTATGTTCTTATATCTTAAATTATAAGAATACTTTTAAAAATCTGAAATAAATAGAAACATGTTTATTTTAGTTTATTTTAGTGTTTTTATGATTTACGAGATAAGTACCTATAGAGAATTTGATCTCCATTTACAGAAAATACCTCCTGAAACTATGGCTTAATTGTTTCCCTAAAATGCACTAAAAGGAATTCCGTTGATGTGTTGAGTAGCATTGGAAGTGGAGATGCATTAGGTGGAGTTTGTGCCTCCTTCTAGTGTCCGAAATAGTGTTGTTTTGTCTTTTAATCAATATGTTAGAAAAAAAAAAAGTGACATTTTGATATTTTATGAATATGAAATAATGTTTTTATTTTATTTTTCTTATGATTTTTAAGTGGAAAAAAAAAAGTGAACTTCTGCGAATTTGAATTATTTTTTTATGAAAATGTAAAAATAAATAAATAAATAAAACCGCGTCATTTCATGTCAATAAACCATCAAATGTCACCTTTTTTTTTCCATAGCTTGATTATAAAAGATATTTGAGAAATCGGATTATTATAAAGGGTATTGGGAAAAGCCATATTAGAAGCCCTGCAACAAGTGGCAGCTTCCTGGAACTGTTCACTGGGGAAATAGCCAATAGGGGATTCAGTTGGATTCGATTCCAACATATGTATATGGGGAAAGAAATTCTTGTACAGATTACTTGCCAATTTGAGTTTACTTAGATACTGGAAGTAGCAATCACACAAACTATATGCTAATTGATATGAATATATGGTTGATTAGGGGTTGACCTCCACATTTATAAAAAAAAATAAAATAAAATAAAATATGGTGTCACCTTGTCCGCATACTCTATGATGTCCAAAATATTAATCACGGACTTGGATATAAGTTTAACAGGTTTTTTTTTTTTTTAATACAGTTTAACAGGGTTGATATATAGTTAATATAGTTTAAGTATGCTATGTGGTTTATGTGTAAAGGCTAAAATCACAATTTTTTAAAGTTGTAAATACCAAAATTAAAACTCATTAAATGTTGGGAAAATCATTATAAAGGATATAAGAAAAATAATATTTATTAATAAGAACCATAAAAATAGTAACTATTTTAAAGGATCAGAAATTAAAACATTAAAATAGAAAAACTAAATTACACTTAGCCATATTTCCTATATTTTCTATAATTAAATAAGAATATGGAGTGATTGATGGATAATGACAGATAGAGACCTCATCAAAATCTGCTAAGTTAGCGTCTCTACTACACTGAAATCAGAATCTGTGTGTTGTTGTTGGGGAAGGCGTTGTTGTTGCCATTGCTATTTGATAGAGATTTTGTAGCGGCAATTGAAATTGAGATTGCCGAGCTTGTGGCTGAAACATTTGTTGTTGGTGCTAGAGAAATTCTTGTTGTTGTTGATAGAAAAAGAGAGGTCCTGATTTAAGGTTGGTGTTGTGGGTTAGCATCATAGTCTAGTTTCCTCCACTGTAGTCCATTTTGCCTTCTTTCTCTGAAGCTATGTAGTGCACCAAAAGCCTAAAACGCTCCTTTTCTCTTTGGTGTTATGAACCGGAACTTGAAAATTGAATGAGATCATCTGATCCATTTATTTGGGAGGCAATTTCGATGCATTAGAAACGCTAACTTAGTAGATTTTAATTTGGTCTCTATTTGTTATCATCCATCAATGACTCTATATTCTGATTTAATTAGATAATGTAGAAAATCTAGCTAAAAGCAATTTGATCTTCCTATTTTTAATGATTTAATTTCTAGTCCTTTAAAATAATTACCATTTTTATGATCTTTCTTAATAATTATTATTTTCCTTATGACCTTTAGTATAATTTTCTCTTAAATCTTTATGAACATCAATTGAGTTTAACCCTGTATGAAAATCAACTTAGAAGAAGTCCAAAAAATATACCATTAATTTTAAACGGGGAAAAAGTTCCATTTTTAACAAAATAATAATAATTTTGAGTTTAACTAGTTTTTGTTTTGGTACTTACACAGTAAGTCAATTTGTTTTATTTAGAAGTTCGTTTTAGTCATATGTTTTTAAATGATACAGATGAAATTGAGGGTGTGATTGTTCTCTCTCCCCATCTATGTGGAGTTCTTTATCCTTTTGTGCATGGTTTTTAAACCCGGATCGGACCGGCTGGTTCGAACCGGAAACTAGCCAACCGGCCGAAAAGCCGGTCCGAGTTAGGGGGTGACCCCGAGTTTCGAGTTAATTGAGTCATAGAGTGTCTTTTTTAAAAAAATAAGAAGAAGAAGAAGAAGAGTCGCCTCGCCTGAAAGTCGCCTGAGAAAAAAGACAAACATAGAAGAAGAAGAGGGGAGAGAGAGAGACAAATCTGAAGACTCGAGAGTCCCCCCTCCATCCATGAAACCTTGCTCTTCTCGTCATCAAATCTGATTGTTCTTGTTTGGCCATCATTTGGTGTGTCTTTGATGGTCACTCTCGCAAGACTCATGGCTTCCAGATCTAGAGGTTCTTGTTTACGGTTTTCAGATCTAGAGCTTCTTTGTTCACGGTTCATGAGGAGGGAGCTAAGGAGAGAGAATGGAGGGACAGCTCTTGATGAAGATGAAACTTGCAGACTCGGTGTGAAGTGGGAACTGGGATCTATGAAAGGCCTGTCCTCTGCTTTGCTACTTTCCTACTTTTTCTACTCCCCATATGTGAAAGCGTGAAGTGAAGTGTGAATGGTGACCCTCTGTGCACATCTTATCATTGTACTTTCCTATACTTTTCACTTCGCATTTTAACCTTTTTATGATAACCACTCTCTTTATGATAGAAAAATGAGATATACATAAGTGCATAACTATTTTAATTATGAATATTTTTATATTTTTTTAACTAATACTGATCTGACTCTAGTCTGACCTACTGACCCCTAACTCAATTTCCCCACCGATTCAGTAACCGGTCCTGATTTTAGAACCTTACTTTTGTGCCTTTTTGGACTTTCGCCTCTTCGTATTTTTCTTCTGGAGCCCTTCTTCCGGCTTAAGCTAAAGGGGAGGTTGTCCGATGTGGGGTTTCTTTATTTCTTAGGGTTAAGGCTTTTGTTTCCTCTTTTATGGTGTTTCTCATATTGATATGTGAGAAGGCATTGAAGGTAGGAGGGCCAAATCCATAGGGTCGAGATGTATGGTGGTGACGCTAGAGATGACTGCGTTCGAGAGTATTGGTGCTTTTCAAGATTAATCATCTCTCTACCGTGGGAAAATATAGATCTCCCCACGCATACGTGTGGGAGCTTTTCTCTCCGCTAGGCGTGGGAGTGGTTGACGGGTGCTAGAGAGGTAGGGCGTGAAGGGAGGTACGGCGGTCAAAGACGGTGGTAAGGGGTGGTTACGGTGGGTGACGGTGCTCTGACGGTGGACAGGAGTGGATCTATAGATTCCAATGGTGACTGATCAAATTTTATCTCCACCAGTATGGAAGGAGGTAGATGCGGCGAGGATCTTGGTTGGAAAAATCCTGGCGAGTAAAACCTATACTCGGTCGACGCTGGAATCAATCTTGACTAAAGCGTGGAATCTGCGAGCTGGATTCGAGATATCTGGAATCACTGGAAATGCTTTCCTGTTCCATTTTCGCAATGATGAGGATTACTACAGAGTTCTGCGTGGTAGGCCGTGGTCGATTAATGGCAGCGTACTGAATTTACTGGAGCGCTCGAAGTATGAGTCGTACAACGAGATGGACTTTAGTTGTTGTCCGATCTGGACTCAGATGCACAATGTGCCGCTTGAAGCTCTATGTTTGGAGAATGCTATTGCGATTGGTGGACATGTGGGAGAAGTGCTAATGGCTGAGGATCCTTACTACAATGGCAGGTATCTTCGTAATTTCTTGCGTGCGCGGGTTGTAATTGATTGGAGGAAGCCTCTAGCAAGTGGTTTTTGGCTTTCTAGACCGGATGGCAAGAGGATCTGGATAACTATTAAATACGAGAAATTACAATCGTTTTGTTATAACTGTGGGAAAGTAGGCCACGACAATAAGGCCTGTCACTCGGAGAAGCTGACCTCAATACTTAATGTGGAGGAGCCACGGTATGGCGCTTGGACTGTGACGACTGTATGTCGAAGCTCGGAGGAAACACTCACGGTGTTGAACAATGTGGAAGCTAAATCGAGATATGTTTGTAGCAAGAAAGAGGAGATGAGAAAGAAGAGTGAGGAGGGAAACTACCAGCGCTCTCGTTGGAGTCCTTCAGATAGTGAGGATGACCTATTCACGATTAACGTACTGCAAAAAGAGGCTGGTGGATCATTCAGGGTCCCTGATCCTATTGTGACTGACAAGGGATCACCAATTCTGACGGATAAGGGGGAGGGCATAGGAGGTGGTGGGGATTTAGGGATGATGGCTCCTATAGTGCAAGAAATGTCATCGACTGGTGGCAAGGAGGGTTGCAATCTGCCTAATGGTCCGAAGCAAATAACGGAGAGGAAACCTGAAGTAGCTGAGGATAGGTACAATGAAGCTCCTGTCGGTGTCTCTGAGTCTCAATCAGAGAACAAGGCAGATGATTCACTTGCAATGGTTCTGTTTAAGGGGAATGAAATTAAAGAGGTGACAGATGGATTACATGATCTTGGGCTAAAGAGGAAAGTGGTAGAGCAATGGGAAACCAATAAGCCAAAAAGAACAAGAGCTTGTCGGGAGGGGACTAATCCCCTAATTGATATCTCCAATTTTGCAGATAACCTGAAGAAGGTTAAGGCAAAAATAAGACGCAGTGAAAGAAAGAAAAAGATGTTGGTGGTGAAGCCTTGCTTAGGCTTGGATGAGTCAGTGGGTGAACCTATGATGGATGTAGCTGGGTATGATTTTGTGTTTAAGGCAGGGGGATGCGAGAGGGCTGTGGCTGAATCTGAAGGCGGTGGTGGCTGGCCATTAACAGCCACAAGGGCGCCATGAAAATACTGTCCTGGAACTGTCAAGGCATAGGAAGAGCCTTGACAGTGAGGAACTTGAAGGATGTGATTCGCAAAGAAAATCCTTCAATAATCTTCCTAATGGAGACCAAGATCAGTTCAGTGAGGATTAAGAGGATCAGAGATCGATGTGGGTTCAGCAGGGATCTCTATGTGGAGCCGGAGGGTTTGGCAGGTGGGTTGGCTTTATGGTGGGGGGCTAATATCTCTGTGACTGTGTTATACAGGTCTAAGAATGTGATTCATGTGGTTCTGGAGTCTACAAGCCTGAAGGTGCCTGCATTTGTCACTTTTGTATACGGGCCACCTAAGGAGGGTGAAAGGAGGCGAGTGTGGGACATGTTACGGGGGCTGGTTGGTGGAATACATAGCTCTTGGCTGCTAGTTGGGGACTTCAATGATGTTCTTTCCCAAGGGGAGAAGGAGGGGGGAACCCTAGATCATTAAGAAAGATCCTTAATTTTCAGAAGTTGCTGTATGGATCTGGAATTTAAGGGGGCTAGATTCACTTGGTGCAACAAGAGGATTGGAGCAACGGTTAAGGAGAGGCTGGACCGGGCTCTAGGAAATGTGGAATTTAGAGAGGAGTTTGAGCATGCAATGGTATTTCATATTGAACCCATTGGCTCCGACCATCACGTATTGCTGGTGGATTGCTGTGTATGTGAACTAAAAACCCCTAAGCTCTTTAGATTTGAAGCTGCATGGGTGCAGCATGTTGACTTTGTGAAAGTAGTGAGGGAAGGATGGTTGGATGTGGAAGGGGAGGTTGATAACAGGGTACTGGATTTGGTTAGAAGATTGGTGGCTTGTAGATTAAAATTGGTGAGGTGGAGTAAGGAGGCTTTTCCTAACTTCAAGAAACTCATAATGCAACTGAGAGGGGAAATTGAAAGCTGTAATGCAGGAATCTTAATAGTTCAATCAGTTGCACATGTTGAAGACTTAACGAGGCAGCTAGAAGAGGCATGGTCCCAAGAGGAACTATATTGGTGGCAAAAGTCGCGTATCTTGTGGCTAAAGTGCGGCGATAGAAACACCAAGTTCGTCCATAGTAGTGTGATCCAGAGGAGGCAGCGAAATAAAATACTACAGTTAAAGAATGAGGAGGGCAGATGGCTGGAGGAGAGGGATGAAATCAACAGTGCCTTTAGTGCTTTTTACCGGAACTTATTTTCTTCTGTTGGGCAGAGATCTATGGAACAAGCCCTAGGATATGTTGATAAAGTGGTGACTGATGCAGACAACATTAGCCTGATGAGGCCGGTTACCAACTTGGAGATTGAGGAGGCAATCTTTAGCATTGGGGCTGACAAGGCCCCCGGTCCAGACGGATATACAGCGTTGTTTTACCAGGAGGCATGAAAGGAGATTAGCAATGAAGTTTGTGGTATGGTGAGGGATTTTTTTGAAGGCAAGGCGGGGTTGACGCAAATTAACTCTACTAGCCTTGTTTTGATTCCTAAGGTTGAGAAACCTGAGGGGATTCATCAGTTCCGACCCTTGGGATTGTGTAATGTCTCATACAAAATTGTTGCTAAGATCCTCACTAGCCGGCTGAAAGGTATAATGAACAGAATAATTTCGCCTCACCAGCGGGCCTTCATTTCTGGAAGAATGATCCAGGACAATCTCCTTATTACACATGAGGCTTTTCACTACCTCAAGCACAAGAAGAAGGGAAGAAAGTGGGAGATGGCAGTGAAAATAGATATGAACAAGGCCTACGATCGAGTAGAATGGGATTTTTTGGAGGCGGTTATGCTGAAGATGGGTTTCTGTGTGGGTTGGGTGAGGTGGATCATGTCTTGCATCACTACTACTGCCTTTACTCTTCAAGTGGGTGGATGCAACGTGAGTGAGTTCAAACCTGGACGAGGTGTGAGGCAAGGGGACCCGTTGTCCCCTTACATGTTTGTGATTGCGTCTGAAGTGCTGTCGCTCATGATACAAAAACATGTGAAACAGAAGGACTTGAAGGGTGTGAAGTTAGCACGCAATGCGCCAATTCTTTCCCACTGCTTCTTTGCGGACGATGCAATTCTTTTTACCAAGGCAGAGGAAGTTAATTGTAAAGTTCTGCAGAGAAAATTAGATGTTTACTGTGTGGCCTCAGGACAACTTATTAACTTTAGCAAATCCAGCCTCTTCTTTTCAGCCAATACCCCTATGGAGGTGTGTGAGTTGGTGTCTGCTTGTGTGGGAATTGAGCACTCAGATCAGGCTGGCAAATACCTTGGACTACCGGTGTTATGGGGTAGATCCAAGGCATCAGCGCTGGCATTTGTTCGGGAAAGGATTGGGCAGAAGTTATCAGGATGGAAGCAGAATTTACTTACGTTCTCTGGCAGGGAGGTGCTTATTAAAGCAGTAGCGAATGCAATACCGACGTACCCGATGACTTGTTTCCTATTTCCTAAAAAGGCTTGTGTGGAGATTGACAGCCTAATCTCTAATTTCTGGTGGGGACAACAAGGGGATAAAAGGACTGTGCATTGGAAAAATTGGAAACACATGACTCTCAAGAAAACTGAGGGTGGAATGGGGTTTAGGGATCTTTTAGCCTTCAATAAAGCGCTACTTGCAAAGACAGCTTGGAGGATACTAAATAAGCCAAATGATTTGTGGTGTAAATTGCTAAAAGGAATTTATTTTCCTAAGGATGGATTTTTGCATGCAAAGAAGGGTTCCCATGCATCTTGGGGCTGGATGAGCATACTGGAGGGTCGAGATCTGCTACTGGGAAATACTTGCTGGAGCGTGGGTAATGGTAGGAGCATTGCGGTCTGGAAGGACTGTTGGATCCATGATTTGCCTGGTTTTAAACTTCCCGGGACTGATTTAACGGATGCTGATGAGAAACTACGGGTGTATGATCTTATTTCCAATGGTAGTTGGAACCTGGAGCTAATTGATTCTAAAATTGACAGGGGGACAAAGGAGGCGATCTTGAAGATTCCTATACCTCGGAGTGCTAGGGATGATTGCCTTGTATGGCTGGCAAAGAACGACGACTGTTATACGGTGAAATCTGGCTATGCATGGCTTAAGGAGAATGATGCAGCAGTGGTGGTCAAGGACCCAGGTACATCCTATTCTGTGCCTAAAATGTTATGGAAATGCATCTGGAACTTAGTGATTCCCCCTAAGATACAACAGTTCTTATGGCGGGTAGGGGCTAAGGCTATTGCTACCAAAGATGCTTTGTTTAGGAGGAAGTGTAGTGTGAACCCTGTGTGCCCTATTTGTTTGTCTGACGCTGAAACACTGGAACATTTGCTTTTTCTATGCCCATGGACCAAACTGTGTTGGTTCGGATGCCCACTGGGGATTAAATTTAGCAGATGGGGCATGAGGAGATGTGAGGATTGGATGGTAGATGTGTTGGTGAGGGATGACGCTGTGGATGAATATGGCAAGTCAATATTTGCCACCATGTGCTGGTGGATCTGGAGGAAAAGATGTGACTGGGTTTTCAGTGGAATTGAGCCTGATGCAAGGGAAGTGGTGAGGTTAGTGAATTCACAAGTTGAGGAATTTTGGAATTCCAGGAAGTAGAAAGGGAATGAGCTGAGGCGCATGTTTGCACCTGAGCTAACTCGTCACTCCCATTGGGTTGCTCCACCGGCAGGCATACTGAAGATGAATTCTGACGGAGCTTATCTGGCATCGTCTGGAAGGGCTGGGATTGGAGTTGTGTGTAGGGATGAGTTTGGGAATTTTAGGGGTGGTTTGGGGAAGCTGGTTGCAGCGGATTCACCGCTGATGTCTGAATGTACAGCAATGCTGGAAGCAATACGGCACAAAGGTTTGTTTCCTGGCTCACAAATTGTATATGAAACTGATTGTGAGGTTTTATACAAGATATTGATGAATAAATCTGGTGCTGGCTGTGAGTGGTCCTGTCGAGACTTGATTGAGGAACTACTTGGTGCACTTGAGTTAGAGAGTGGAGTTTCGGTGTCTCTTGTTTCAAGGAGAGGCAATAAAGCTGCAGATTCTTTAGCAGCGGATGCGGCAAGGGGGATGCACCAGCATGATTGGTTGGTTTCTCCACCATCCTCCTTATGCGATATTTTGTTACATAACTCAATGGCAGCTATGAATTCCTGTGAGTGTACGACTGGAAAGTCAGCTAGGAAGGGTATAGGTTGATTCTTAATTGCTGGTACAGGTGCTGGTTCATTGATACTGGTATATTGTTAGTTCTCTATTTCTTTATTTTCAGGTTTGGTTAGGAGAGTGTTAGGTTGTAATCTTAGGCTTTTTTGAGCGTTTACTTGGCTTCGGCTATTGGTGGTTGTATTTCTTGGTTGGTTATTAATAAAATTCAATTTTCTGGCCAAAAAAAAAAATCAGCTCTCTACCGTGCTTTCGATTTGGTATGCTTCTATATTCCACTAATCTAGCTTGGGTGGCGATGAATCTTACTTGTTCTTCTCATATCTGATGGCTTTAGGTTAGGGAAAGTTTGGTGGCACAGGTTGGCAACAGATGGGTTGTCTATATTTGTGGCGGCACTTCTTCCCATGCAATGACAGTTGCGGGAGATTTATGAATCTGCTCTACGGCTTTACTGGTAGCAGTTGTTTTCTCAAGAGGGACGAGACTGTTAGGATGGTTCTTTGAACCCACATCCCCTATTTATAGCGTCGTTACCGATGTTTCTAGAAAAATACTTACATACTTTAGAAGTATCACATCATCTAAACCATATCCAATGAAAACACAATAACTCAGATCATTCTAATCCTAATTGACTGAGACTCATATGAAAAATCACATTTGAATTTGTTTTAAGAAAAATATGTTTAATTATTTGGAAAAAAAATACTACAACAAAGATTAACCAATATTATTCTTAAAAAAAATGAATTTTTTTTATACGAGTCATCACACAACTATGATTAACATATGAAAAATTCTTACGCACCTCATGAGTACAACGTCGTATGACTCTATCAAATGAAAATATAACAATTCATATCATTTTAATTCTAGTTGATTGATAACTCATCTGAAAATATTTGACTTTTATCTTGTTTTTAAGAAAAAAACATTTTAATTTGAAAAAAAAATGAAGAAAAAATGATCAACCAATATTTTTCTTAAAAATAAGATTAAATTTGAATTTTTTTTAGATGATTCATCGGCCAACTAAGATTAAAATGATATGAGTTGTTACGTTTTAATTAGACAGAGTTCAAATGACGTGGTATTTTCTTTTAAAATGTTTTGAATTGTTGTATTTTTAATGGATATAGTTCAGATGACGTGACTCTTTTGCAGTATGTCGGTATTTCTCATGTTTCTATGTCTTGTTCTGTAGCAACGACTCATGGGGCTCTGTCTTTAGCTTAGGGTTAGGGTTCGTGGTAGTAGTGTTGAAGGCCTTGGTTGTTGATAGATGTGGGAAAACGGGCCGACCGTTTACGCCTACTCCCATAAAAAAGTCTTATTTTAAGGCCGGACTCTTTTACTCACGAGCTTGAGGTTGGCGAGCGGCCTTCAAACCCGTTAAAAAAAAATTGTATACTCTTAAAGAAATTAAATTAAAACTGTAAAATTTTGAACTTAAGATAAAATTATTTTCAAAATATTAAATGTTTTATCTTTTTTATAAATAGAATAAGTGACCATTTGCTTTCAAACAAAATTTTTTATGGGATAGAGACTTTACCTTCTCATTTTTAATAGCTGTTATTATCTTCTCGAACTTATTGTTTGGGCTTTATGCTATTATTTTGAATTTTTGTGCTGTTTTTTACGGCATATTGATATAAGATATTTTCACTGAAAAGAAGAAGAAGAAGTCCACATTAGTCCATCTAACAACGTAAAGCCTCAATTATAGGTTTTTTTTTTTTTTGGATACAAAAGAAACACACGAAATGTAAGAGCAAAACCGAGAAAAAAAGACCCCTCGTCCTTGGGCTCAACTGGCAAAAGGGTTGGACACTCTCGCTAAAGGGAGGAGATTCGATCCTGGAGTTGGTCAAGGCGCTAGGGGAGGCATCCTAGCTCCTGGGTGCCTAGGTTAACGCCTGAGGATAATAGACAGCTCGCCCTGCTAAACATCGGTATCATCTAGGAGGAATGGAGATTTCACCCTGTCCTTGGATCGTGGGTGAACCCAACCCCATTCCTAAAATTTTTTAGCAAAAAAAAAAAAAGAACCGAGAAAAAAGTTACACAGGGGAATTTAATCCTAGCCTCTCAGATCTTGCGGTACTAGTAATTGAACCTGGGTCTTTAAGGACCTGAAGCCTCAAGCCAGCCCACGAAGAGCACAATTACGGGTTCATGTTGAAGTCCTTATAAAAACAATATGTTGGGTGTGTAAAGTGTATGGGAAAAAAAGTACAATTATTAAAACTGGTTAAAAGTATAGGAGGGGGAAAAAAAACCTCACACCATAAAAGTTCGTTTTTATTAGGGGCGTTCATGAAAGCCCAATGCCCACAATGTCCACCCAAGCCTGGCAAAAAAAGGCCCAATTTGGCCCTAAACCATAAATCATTTAAACATCTTCAGGCCAGCCAAAGAGAGTTGGTATAAATGGTAAGGGATTTGGTCAAATCCCAAAGGGATGTGTGTTCAATCCCCGCTGCCATTGCTGGGACTCCTTTGGTAGGCGATCTCGTAAGTCCCCAGTAAGTGCTCAAAGAGCCCGGGGCTGCACTCTGGCCTTGGTGGGGGACTGATGCCGAACCCCTCTAAAACTTTTTTTTATAAAAAAAAAAAAAAAAATCTTCAGGCCAAGCCAAATACCATGTACCAGGCAAGGTATACTATCCTGACTGAAGTTTATATGCAATTACATATATTTATGTGTGTGTGTAATGATAAAATTTAACATGTCTTTACTTACCGTTCAATTAGAATATAATGAGTAAAGATATTTTCTATTTACTGAAAAAATATGCATATTTTTTCATAAACATATTTAATTAAGAAACCGGTAAATTAAGTTCTAGAGAAATAAATTATTATTAAATGATAAGAAAATAATATCTATTGAATTAATTTGTTTTATTAGCCCATGAATTGAATGAAAACAGTAAAATCTAAAATGGACTATTGTATGGAATTTGTTACTGAAATATCAATATATATATATTTACACTTCTCATGTTGCATGAGAAGAAGAAGATTCCTACACACACATAAAATGGTAAGGCCCACATCTTTTTGTATCTATAACATGAGGATACACTTTTACTATAATATGAGAAGTGTATTTCTTATATATATATATATATATATATTTGAATGCTTCTTTATTTTTTAATTTTAAGGTGGCTTTCGAGTATGAAAGCCCGACCCACATAGCCTCACCCAACCTGGCCTAAAATTACTCGAGCTTTTGCCAGACATGGCCACCCGTTCATATTTCGGGCTAAGCATTAAGCAACCTTTGCCATGGCTAGCGTGCCCATGAATACCCATACTTTTTACAACCTAGCTTCTCTCCACTGCAACTCTGGTCCGTTGCCATCATTTTCTCAAAACAACACCGTTTTGAGGTGTAAGATGATGGGGCTGAATTATTTTTTTCCCCTTTCAAAAAGAAGATGGTGTTTAGTTTTTTGAAGTAATTTTTTCAGAAGCATCAAGTATCTTAAAATAGCTTACAGTATCCTAAAATAATTTTTGGTACCTTTAACCCTTTAAAATATTTTTTTTCAATTGTACACAGTGTCTTAGCAGATACTCTTAATGTATTTTTTCAGCTCCAAAATTACTTTAAATATTAGGTGCCACTGGAAAAATATGTTAGAGTAGGTGAACATCAATAAATCAGTATCCTAATGCCCGTTGCTACTCAAAAAATTAAACGTAAAATTGTAATCAGTTTGCTTAGACATTGGGTACAACTAACAAATATTTTAAAGGGTTAAAAGCACCAAAAATTACTTTATGATACTATATGCTACTTCAAAAAAAATTTTTAACATGCTAGGGCCAGTTTGGTATACAAAACATGTGGGAAAGGAAGGAAAGATGCATAAATTCCCTTATCTTGTACACTTTTTGTACCTAATCTACTCGAGAACTCAAGTTCCACGACCCACCTTGGGCCTACCAATCTTCCTCTTAAGGTGGAAAGATAAGATCCCACCAAAATTGGTGGGAACCCAAGTTTCCATGTGAACAATGACGCTTTTAGACATATTTAACCCTCATAATTTTTTTTCTATAATACAAGAAAATCTAATTAAATTCGAATTTATGCTATAAATTTAAACTTAGGCGTAAATTCGAACTTATGCGATAAGTTCTAACTTGGCAGGATAATATTTTAGTCAAATTCAAACTTGATAGAAAAGCATTTTAGACAAATTTAAACTCAACGGAAAAATATTTTAGACACGTTAGAACTTGGAGGGATTATATTTAAGACAAATTCAAATTTGATAAAAGGATATTTTTAGACAATACTTTTTTTATTTTGAATTAATTACTTTAAGGGTAAAATAAATATTTCTTAATTCTTTACCAATTATCTTTTTCATTTTGTCCTACCAAACAATTTACCTTCCGTCAAGCTATATTCCCTTATCCCTTAAAACCTCCCTGTAACAAATAGGGTGCTGCTTCTGAAAAAATACTTCCAAACACTAAACACTATCTATTTTTTTTTTTTTAAAGGTCCAGCTTCGTCATTTTACACCCCAAAACGGTGTGGTTTTGAGAAAAGGAGGGCAGCGCGCCGAAGTTGCGGAGGAGAGAAGCCATGTCCTCATGTTTATACATAAACCAAACCACAGCTCCATAAGCCCTCCTTAAACCCTAGTTTCCTCCCGGGAAGATGCTGTGACTATGGTTGTACCAAACTGATTATAGCAGAAGCTGATACGAGGAAGCAACCAATGGAATCCCTTTCCCTCAAAAGAAACTACCGCTGTGTCCCCTCTCTGCAGCAGTTCTACACCGGCGGACCATTTGCTGTCTCCTCTGATGGCTCCTTCATCGCCTGTGCATGCGGTGAATCCATTAAGATCGTCGATTCGGCTAACGCATCCATAAGGTCAACCATCGAGGGCGATTCTGAGGCTGTCACGGCCTTGGCTCTAAGCCCAGATGATCAGAAACTCTTCTGCTCGAGTCACAGTCGGCAAATTAGAGTCTGGGATTTATCTAAGCTCGAATGCAAACTGTCTTGGAAGGTAATCGTTAGGTGCTTTTGAACTGGGCAGCTTGTGTTTCTGATTCATTCATTTTATCTGATGTGTGGGGTTGACATCTCGGCAGGGTCACGATGGTCCTATTATGTCAATGGTGTCCCACCCATCTGGGGGATTACTTGCTACAGGAGGAGCTGACAAAAAGGTCCTTGTTTGGGATGCTGAGGGTGGATTTTGCACTCATTACTTTACGGGTCACAGAGGAGTTGTTTCTAGCATTATGTTTCATCCTGATCCAGAGAAACCTCTAGTAAGTCCAAAGCTTATATATTTCAGGGTGCCTGGACGAAGTTGCCATCAAACTGGTTTATAACATGTAATTGTGGGTTTTGAGGGGGACTATTGTATAAACATCATTAACATACACGGAATTTAACATTGAAACCGGTTTATCATGTGCCATTGCAAGTACTTGTGAAAAGCTGTCATTAATTGAAAGAGGTGAAAAACTGCAGTTTCTCCTTTTTTTCTGAATTCCAATTCTATGCAGGTTTATCTAATGGTTATGCATGCATAATTCTGCTATTTGGTTATAATTTGTCTTTCACCATCACAACACATGGTTTCTGCAGTGATAGATAATGGTGGTAATTCTAAGTGGGTCACTAAGAACAATCAATTAATGCAAATAGATTGTGATAGATCTTAGGAAGTTAATAGAGAAAAAGGAAACTAGAGCTAGATTCTGTAACTCTAAGACCAGACTCCCCACTATAACTATTCTGCCTTCTCCGAACGTCTCTTTCTTGAATAAACAAGAAGAGGACGAGAGAGCCTATTAGATTGACTTATTTCCTTTAAGTGTTTAAATCAAAACGTCTTCCCCTACCAATATGTCGACTTCCCCCATACTCATCTATCATCAATGATGTCTGCCTTTCATCCCACCTTTAATTGACCATATTGATGATGGGTTTGATCTCCACAGCTTTTTTCTGGGAGTGATGATGGTGGTGTACGGGTTTGGGATATTACCAAGGACAAAAAGAAGAAATGCATCGCAACACTAGATAATCATAGTTCAGCTGTGACTTCTTTGGCAATATCTGAAGATGGATGGAAGTTGCTTAGTGGTGGAAGAGATAAGGTATGACCCGGGCTCAATCTTATTGTCTATCTTGTGGTGTAATGAATAAATATGAACTATTTTGATGTATTTTGATATATAAATTAATCATTCAAGCATAATGATATCAATAATAATAAACAAGCTCACCATTGAAGTCGTACACACACACATTATGGTTTTGAACCCTTCATATGGTAACAGGAACCAACCTCATGATTTCTAAATTGTGTCAATCTAGAAGTTGATCAGAAAATTATTCGAACCCTGCATTTGCTTACATTGTCTAGTATATTTGCCCTTATATTGATCCTAGGGAATCTGTTTCTAGATCTTCTACTTTCTCTCTCTCACACACGCACCCACTTTATCTTCCTATTTTTCTCCAAAAGTATGATTGATGATATCATATTCTTTGGCCCGACCTTTGTCCTGTGATACATGCTTTGACTGTTTCTAGAATTTACCCCTTTAGTTATGGTGGTCCTAACAACTTTAGGTGACAAGACCTGTTAGCTTTGAGCATCCATCTGTTTTGTGCTAGTTAACTAGTGTGTTTTGTATCAAGTTCATCTCTTTCTTGGTTTCTGTTCTGTTGCTACTTCCTATGGATAAGTATATATGTTAGCTGTTTCTTCAACCCTTTCATGCAACTTGCAATATATTTCCAACCAAATTGATCAGCAAGATGTTCTCAGGTGGTAACATTGTGGGATCTTCATGATTATAGCAACAAGAAGACTGTTGTCACAAATGAGGCAGTTGAAGCTGTATGTGCAATAGGGCCTGGAAGCTCTTTTGCTTCATCTTTGGATTTATACCATCAACGGAGTGGAAAGAAACAAAGTGGTTCACTGGAAATCCAATTCGTTACAGTTGGTGAACGTGGAATTATTCGGATTTGGAGTTCTGAAGGGTAATATAACTTTAAGTGCTTTCAGTATAATTGGGTTTAATGTAGGACCTTCATGTGATTGCATCTTTAAAATGCATCCAGTAAAGATGGAATGGTGCAGTGTTTCATGATATTTTTTCTATTGACAGTGCAGTTTGCTTGTTTGAGCAAAAGACTTCAGATGTTTCGGTCAGCACTGATGAGG
Organism: Acacia crassicarpa; assembly: GCA_034222035.1. Classification (NCBI taxonomy): domain Eukaryota; kingdom Viridiplantae; phylum Streptophyta; class Magnoliopsida; order Fabales; family Fabaceae; genus Acacia; species Acacia crassicarpa. The sequence continues at coordinate 2,495,175 of JAWXYG010000008.1, forward strand.
ATGGCTCACAAAGGGGTTTCACTGCTGCTACTATGCTTACCTCAGATCAAGGATTGCTATGTGTGACTGCGGATCAGCAGTTTCTTTATTACTCTCTGGAATCCAGCAACGGAAATTTGCAGTTAAACCTAACCAAAAGACTTGTAGGGTATAATGAGGAGATCATCGATATGAAATTTTTGGGGGATGATGAGAAATTCCTTGCTCTTGCTACCAATCTTGAACAGGTACTGCATTTTTCATCCATAGCTAGAAATTTGCAAATGGACTGCACTAAAGTAGAACTGTATACCTTGTTTTTTTTTTTTTTTTTTAAACAAGGTAAAAATGCATTTGTTTATCAACCTAGTTGTGGAATTTCATTTATTTTCAACCCATTAGAAGTAGAATATACCAGTGCTGCAAAAGGCTAAACTATCCTGAACTAAAGGATATTGTGCCTGTATTTGATTGTTTATTCTTATAGTGTTAACTGTTTATTTGTGACACCTCCCAAGTTCTGCGATGCAGAGTATCTATCAATGAATGTACTTGGTGATGTGTGGCATGAAATTCATGTTGATGACTCTTCTAATGATATAAAAATGATTTTGGAAAAACACTCTGTATATTCAAAACTAGAAATACTACCATATTAAAAAGGATTTAGAGAAAAACAAAATTTTGGAACAGATTCTATTTTGTGGGGTTACCGGGTAACTAATTCTGTCAATTTTCACAGTATGGTCATATTGAAACCTTCTGTCTCTCGAAATGACAAATTATTATTATTATTATTTTTTTTTTTTGGGGGGGGGAGGTGTTTCATTCATATATATACACTTGAGAGATTATTTTGAATTTTCATGATGCTATTAATGCTATGATTATGGAGAGCTAATTTTATTCATGCTTACCTTGATTAGGTAGTAATCGTTACAACTATCTCATAATCTTCATGGCATCAATGTTTTATCTTTATTTAGATGTTCTGCTGTTTATAGGCTTCTAAGCAAAATGTGATTTGACGTATTGAAAAGAAAAGGCTAGAAACTTGAAATTTTTGATAAATTTTTTTGCAACAAATTACATAATGAATAAGTGGAAGAAAATTTTAATATTTTGCAACTAGTTTTAAAGTGACAATTTGAAGTAATGCAGAGAGAATAATTGTTGTATGTTATTCATATGAGAGAATGATTACATTTATAGACAAAATAGAGATCTAGATTTGAAATTTGAAAGCTAATATCTTAACAATAATCTCTAGGATTAGTTAATCCCTATAATTATGGGACTAATAAAATATTCTAATAATAACAGATTCTACACAATTAATGCTAATATTTCATCTATGTTGTAGCGTTGAGTTTTTAACCAAAACAAAGGAATACAATTCACATATATGTTATTGGCATTAGAATGGTTAATGAATGCAAGGTGTTTGGGTTTTGATTCATCCCTAAATGTGTATTTCTGTGTTAAGTCTATCAAAGTTGATGTTTAAGGTTTTCATATCTAATGTATACCCAACTTGGAATTGCAGGTACGGGTTTATGACCTGGCATTCATGTCATGTTCCTATGTCTTAGCTGGTCATACAGAAATTGTTCTGTGTGTTGATACATGTGTATCAAGCTCTGGAAGATCACTGATTGTTACTGGAAGTAAAGACAATACTGTAAGTTCAATTTCCTCTTTGCTTCCTAGATTTTTGTATTCACTTTCTTCCATCAAGTTCATAATATGATTTCAGTATTCTTGTATTCAAGTATTTTGTATTAGTTTTATGCACGGTGGATTTTTAATAAAATATTCATATTGAATTTTTGCATGTTCACTTCCTATGTAGGTGAGGTTGTGGGAATCAGAAAGCAGAAGCTGCCTTGGAGTAGGCATAGGCCATATGGGTGCTGTTGGAGCTGTTGCCTTTTCAAAGAAAAATCGAGACTTTTTTGTTAGTGGTAGCAGGTTTGTGTTCATACATTTACTCTGTAAAGACAGTGTTTCTTCTAAACGAACTCTACTTGGCTCCTACATTATAGATTTTCTTTTATCTTTTTCTCTTTAGGCTGAAGCTTTTCATCACAAATGTGATTAGAAGGAACATCTAAGGAATTGTATTATGCTAATTGTAATGGTTTCTACTTGAGAAGCAAGGAAGATACTATGTATTCAATGCCATATGTATATATTATATCCTACATTTTTAAATTGTTACAATACTTTGCTTCTCACAATAACATTTTATTTAGCTTCATTAAAAGAAAAGAAATCCTGGCTTTGACTGGGAAGGTACTGTCTTTAAGAATCTTAAGGTTGATTTATGTTTGTTTTCTGGTAAATTTCAAGTCACAATCCTATTTTCTGTGCTGCAGCTACTATATTATTGCGTCTTTACATGGAAAAAAGTGTGTTGTAGTTTTAAGGAAATGTTTTGACTTTGGATTTTTATCATAACTTAAGTGTTAAAACTTGGTCCTGGGGAATGTTGTCCTGTAGTTTAGACAGTCCCATTAAAAAAGAATGAATGTCAGTCATGTGAATTGAGTGGACTATTTTAATCACTAGCTTCTTTCTGCCATGCCTACTGAAATATTGTAATTTGTTGTTGGAGTTTATGGTTGATCTTTTTTAATATTTATATAGTAAGCTTCTGTGCACTGTATCTTTATATATAAATTTATCCTTACCAGTTACCAATCCATTTCACCATGTTTCACTTCTTAGTGATCATACTCTAAAGGTGTGGAGTATAGCTGGCCCCTCAGACAGTGGGGTACTGCCTATCAGTTTAAAATCAAAAGCTGTTGTGGCAGCTCATGACAAAGATATTAACTCTGTGGCTGTTGCTCCAAATGATAGTTTAGTATGCAGCGGTTCTCAGGTTGGTATTATTCGAATGAAAGCTTTGTTTTGGCCTTTAAGTAATCAAATTCCTTACAAAAAATATTACAGCCTCTTTAGTTCTTTATAATGTTTTTATTTTTATTTTTTATGCTTAATGAAGAAAAGAAGCTGTGATAGCTATGATGGTCTCTTTAGTTCTTTATAAAGTTTTTGTTTTTATTTTTTATGCTTAATGAAGAAAAGAAACTGTGATAGCTACTAAGGTTCTTGAATTTTTTACTATCCATTTTTTTAATACAAAATTTATTAAGTTGCTGCTCCAGTTTGCCATAATTTCCCTTCTTGTTCACACTTCAGGATCGCACAGCTTGTGTTTGGAGACTTCCAGATCTAGTATCCGTAGTTGTTCTCAAGGGTCACAAAAGGGGAATTTGGTCTGTAGAGTTTTCTCCAGTGGATCAGTGTGTCCTAACAGCATCTGGTGATAAGACTATAAGGATATGGTCTATTTCAGATGGCTCATGTTTAAAGTCATTTGTAGGGCACGCTTCCAGTGTGTTAAGAGCATCATTTCTTACACGTGGGACACAAATTGTTTCTTGTGGTATGAGTCCCTGTGGAACCGATTTGGCACTCTTCTATCATTTTCATAGCATTTATCATTTATTTTAATCAATGTTTCAGGTGCTGATGGTTTAGTAAAGCTGTGGACAGTAAAGAGTAGTGAATGCATTGTTACTTACGATCATCACGAAGACAAGGTGCTGGCCAATCTTTTGTTATATGTTTGTTGAATTTGTTAATTTTTTCATGTAATTTAATATTTGTCCTGGTTTCTACATCTATATACATTATATTATGGGAAATGTTTCCATTGTTTTTACCCTTAATATTCTCCAAAGAAAAAGAGTTCTAGACTTTATATTCTTAAGCTATGGTCCATGCAGCACTTAGCCACTGTAAAAAAAAATGGTTCTGAACCTAAATTTCATAAATACCCCAAATCTATATAGTTCTGTTCTTTCAAATTATTCTAACCATTATCTCCCTATATTTAGAAAGCCTGCTACAAATTCTTCAATAAATTGCTTATAGGGTGTCTTTACTGACTTTATTGCAGTAACGGTGCATCTCTAGTTTTCTCACCAAGTCTGCATGATTATCAGTTGGTACAGGAGAAGGATCAAACCTGTAATCCTGTACCCGAACCCCACTCATTCAACAATTTGAGCTAACTTCCAAGTGGCCTGAGCATCCCTTATTTGTTGACCACTAATTTCATTAAAAATTTCATCTGGTTGAATCTTTGCAATTTCCCTGATTTGTCAATTAGGCTCTTTATTCACAATTATATTCCAAGATGCTTTCAGTATTATGCTTGATTTCTCCCCCAGTGCAGCTCTATCTGTAGATATTTTCTTTGAGCCTCTATTCTCCTTCCAACTGGAAATCTAGATAGACCTATGAGTTTTGAAATTTATTTGTCCTATACTTTCTGAGTAAATGTAACGTGCAGGTTTGGGCCTTGGCTGTTGGCAGAAAGACTGAAATGCTTGCAACTGGTGGTGGTGATGCTGTTGTCAATTTGTGGTTTGATTCCACTGCTGCTGACAAAGAAGCAGCTTTTTGTAAAGAGGTGAGTCAAATCTATCCTCTATTTTGGTGCCTACAGAGGTTAAGTGTGGGAAAATTTCATTGCAGTGATTCTTAACGCATTAAGTTTCACAACATAAAGTCTTCTGTTCCTGTTATGAATTCGAGTTTAATGATAAAAACCAGTTACATTCTACAAACTTGACTGAATAAAGTATGAATCAGTCAAAATGTTGGAATCCAAAAGAACAATCTAGAAAATACAAGCGAAATACTTGAATTTAAAGAATTAGATAACAAAAGCAAAGACAACTGACAACCTGCCAGATAATGGCAGACTGCGTTTACAGAGAAAACATGAAAATATGCAGAAGAATTAATGGGAGGCCTTCAAGATGCTAGCT